>OU892280.1:55560079-56972366 GCA_917834065.1 Ceutorhynchus assimilis | reverse complement strand
GTTGATTTACACAACCATACCAGTTGAATAAATATAAAAAACCATGTTAGACGCTAAATGAAACTGTTATAATGTGAATGTAACCGGTCAAAAATTGATTTACACGACCGTATAAGTTGAATAAATACAAAAAAAAAATGTTTGACGTGAAATGTAACCGTCAAAATGTCGATGTAACCGACCAAAAATTGATTACCACAACCATTTGAGTTGAATAAATGCAAAAAACCATGTTTGACGCAAAATGTAACCGTCAAAATACGAATGCAACCCGCCAAAAAATGATTTACACGACTGTATAAGTTGAATAAATACAAAAAATAAACGTTTGACGTGAAATGTAACCGTCAAAATGTTGATGTAACTGACCAAAAATTGATTACTACAACCATTTGAGTTGAATAAATGCAAAAAACCATGTTTGACGTCAAATGTAACCGTCAAAATGGAAATGTTACCGAACAAAAATAAATTTACACGACCATATGAGTTGAATATATGTAAAAAACAATGTTTGACGCGAAATGTAACTGACAAAATGTAAATGTAAATGATCAAAAGTTGATTTACACGACCATATCAGTTGAATAAATATAAAAAACCATGTTTGACGCAAAATGTAACCGTCATAATGTGAATGTAACCGGTCAAAAATTGATTTACACGACCATGAGTTGAATAAATACAAAAAAAATATGTTTGACGTGAAATGTAACCGTCAAATTGTCGATATAACCGACCAAAAATTGATTACCATAACCATTTGAGTTGAATAAATGCAAAAAACCATGTTTGACGTCGAATGTAACCGTCAAAATGTGAATGTAACTGATCAAAAATTAATTTACACGATCATATGAGTTGAATAAATGCAAAAATCATTATTGATACAAAATGTAACCGTCAAAATGTGAATGTAACTGATCAAAAGTTGATTTACACTACCATATGTGTTGAATAAATGTAAAAAAACATGTTTGACGCATAATGTAACCGTCATAATGTGGATGTAACTCACCAAAAATTGATAAACACGACCAAACGATGATGTTTGACGCAAATGTAACCTGTAAATTGCAAATGTAAACGACCAAAAATTGATTTACACGACTATTCAAGTTGAATAAATGCAAAAATCGATGTTTGATGCAAAATGTAACCTTCCAAAAGTGAATGTAACCATGCAAAAATTGATGAACACGACTCCAAAAATTGATAAACACAACCATATGAGTTGAATGAATGTAACAACTCATGTATGTCGCAAATGTAACCGAAATGTCACGAATGTAACTAACGTCAGGTCAGAGTTTTTAGTAATTTATCAGGTTTTATAGGTTTACGCGGTTCAAGATTTCGAATCCAACATGACTAGAACAGGTTCTGGTAGCTCTATGACACAAATGTAACCAGGCAAAATAAATATCGACAAAAATTAGGCTATAAAATTTTTTAAAATGTATGCAGCAAATATGACAATAGTGTAAACTCAAAATTTCAACAATAGGATATTATTATTATGTCTGATGACTCAAATGTAACCTACACTTTTTGAATGTAACCATCCAAAAAACAATGTATGACGCCAATGTAACCATTATGATTTGAATGTAACCAACAAAAAATGAATAAAAAAAACGATCATATGAGGTAAATTAATGCAACAAGCAATGTATGACGCAAAATGTAAAAGTCATAATGTAAATGTAACCAATCAAAAATTAATTTACACGACCATATTAGTTGAATTAACACGACAATCAATGTATGGCGCAAATGTAACCAATATGTCATTAATGTAACCACCCTTAATATCAAATTTAAAATCATCTTGACAAGTTAAAATTTGAAATAACAGAGGAATAATAATCTCGAAACAAAATTTTAAATCATGACAAATGTAACCGTCATAATAAAAATGTGATCTATCAAAAATATCCATAAGCATTTAACGACGCAAATGTAACCATCACAATATGAATGTAACCTGCCAATAATGGATGAAAACGTTGAATCAATGTTACAAGCAATGTAACCGTTATAATGTGAATGTAACCAACCAGAAATTAATGAAAATGACTTCAAAAAATGATATTAAATGTCGTACGTAATGTATGATACAAATGTAACCATACAAAAATTGTTTTATACGACCATATGAACGAAATAAATGCAAAAAACCGTGTTTGACGCAAAATTTAACCGTCGTAATGTGAATGTAACCAACCAAAAAATGATTTACACGAATATATGAGTTGAGTAAATGCAAAAAATCATGTTTGACGCGAAATGTAACTGGCATAATGACAATGTAACCGACCAAAAATTGATTTACACAACCATATGAATTGAATAAATGCAAAAAGCCATGTTTGACTCAAAATGTAACCGTCAAAATACGAATTTAACCGGCCAAAAATTGATTTACACGACCATATGAGTTGAATAAATGTAAAAAACCATGTTTGACGCAAAATGTAACCGTCAAAATACGAATGTAACCGGCCAAAAATTGATTTACACGACCGTATAGGTTGGATAAATACAAAAAAGAATTTTTGACGTGAAATGTAACCGTCAAAACGTCGATGTAACCGACCAAAAATTGATTACCATAACCATTAGAGTTGAATAAATGCAAAAAACCATGTTTGACGCAAAATGTAACCGTCATAATGCGAATGTAACTAACCAAAAGTTGATTTACACGAATATATGAGTTGAGTAAATGCAAAAAATCATGTTTGACGCGAAATGTACCTGGCATAATGTCAATGTAACCGACCAAAAATTGATTTACACAACCATATGAATTGAATAAATGCAAAAAATCATGTTTGACTCAAAATGTAACCGTCAAAATACGAATGTAACCGGCCCAAAATTGTATTACACGACCATATGAGTTGAATAAATGCAAAAAATCATGTTTGACGCAAAATGCAACTGGCATAATGTCAATGTAACCGACCAAAAATTGATTTACACAACCATATGAATTGAATAAATGAAAAAAACCGTGATGGACACGAAATGTAACCGTCATAATGTGAATGAAACCAACCAAAAGTTGATTTACCCGAATATATGAGTTGAATAAATGCAAAAATTTATGTTTGACATGAAATGTAACCGTCATAATGTGAATGTAACCAACCAAAAGTGGCTTTACACGAATATATGAGTTGAATAAATGCAAAAAAATCATGTTTGATACAAAATGTAACCTTCATAATGTGAATATAACCGATTAAAAATTGATTGAAACGATCATATGAGTTGGATAAATGCAACAAGCAAGGATTGACACGAATGTAACCGTCATAATGTGAATGTAACCGATTGAAAATTGATTTAAACGATCATATGAGTTGGATAAATGCAACAAGCAAGGTTTGACACGAATGTAACCGTCATAATGTGAGTGTAACAAACCGAAAATTGATAAAAGTGACTTCAAAAATTGATATCAGATGCAGCACGTGATGTATGACACAAATGTAACCTACAAATTGCAAATGTAACCGACCAAAAATTGATTTACACAACCATATGAATTGAATAAATGCAAAAAACCATGTTTGACATCAAATGTAACCGACATAATGTGAATGTAACCAACCAAAAGTTGATTTACACGAATATATAAGTTGAATAAATACAAAAAAACCGTGTCTGATGCCAAATGTAACCATAATAATGTAAATGTAACCAACCCAAAATGGATTTACACGACTATATGAATTGGATAAATGCAAAAAATCATGTTTGACGCAAAATGTAATCGTCATAATGCTAATGTAACTTACCAAAAATTGATTTACACGACCATATAAGTTGAATAAATGCAAAAAACCGTGTTTGATGCAGAATGTAAACGTCATAATGTGAATGTAACCGACAATGTATTGACAAAAATGTAACCAGTATGCTTTGAATGTAAGCAACAATTCCAAGGTTATTTCGAGGCTATTTGAAGGTCAATTCATAGTAATTTTAAGGTCATTTCAAGGTTGATTGAAAGCTATTTCAAGGTCATTTTAAAATTGTGTTGGGGTTATTTAGGAGTCAGTTCAAGGTTATTTCAAGGTTACTTTATGGTCATTTCAAGGAGATTTAAAGGTCATTTTAAGGATATTTCAAGGTTGTTCCAAAGTTATTTCAAGGTTAGTTCCCGGTAGATTCAAGGTTGTTTCATTTCCATTTCAAGATTATTGCATGGTCATTTCAAGGGTTTGAGATCATGTCAAAATCGATTCATTATCAATTCAAGGTTATATTATGGTAATCTTAAGGTTATTTTAAAGTCATTCGGAGGCCATTTTAAGGTCAAATAATGGTAATTTTATGGTGATTTCAAGGTTATTTTATGGTTGTTTAATTTAAAAAAGGTCATGTTAAGATTATTTCAAGACAATGACAAGTTTATCTCAAGGTTATTAAAATATCAAGAATATTTTAATGTAATTTCAAGTTTCTTTCAAAATCAATTTAAGGTTATTTCAGGGTAATTTAAAGGTAAATTCATGGTAATTTCAAGGTTATTTCAAAATCGTTTCAAGGTTAATTTAAGGTTGTTTCAAGGTCACCATGGAGGACATGTCAAAGTCGATTCATGATCATTTCGAGATCAATCCAAAGTTATTTCATAGTCGTTTTAAAGTAAATTCAAGGTTATTTTGAGGTCAAATTATGGTCATTGGGGTTGTTTCTAAGTAATTTCAGGGTTGTTTATGAGTAATTTCAAGGTTGTTTTAGGGTGATTTAAAAGTCAATACATGGTAATTTTGAAATTTTTTTATGGCTATTTTAGGGTAATTTCAAGATTATTTTGAATCAATTTCAAGATTAAGGTTACTTTGTCATTTTAAGGATGTTTCAAACTGAAGTTATTTCAAGAATATTTTATGGTCATTTCGAGGATATTTTAAGGTTATTTTGAGGTCACATTATGGTTATTAAAGGTTGTTTTAAAAGTGATTTAAAATTCAATTCATGGTCATTTCAAGATTTTTTAATGGTCATGTTAGGATAATTTTAAGATTGTTTTAAAGCAATTTCAAGGTCACTTCGTCATTTCATGAATGTTTTAAAGTCATTTTAAAGTTATTTTATGGTCATTTCAAGGATATTTTGAAGTAATTTTGAAGTTGTTTGAAAGTCATTTTAATGTTATTTTGAGGCCTTTTCAAGGTCAATTTATTATTAATTTTCAGGTTGTTTTATATTCATTTCAAAGTTAATTCATGTTCATTCGTAAATTGTGTTGGTCGGAATTATTTCAAGATCATTCCAAGGTTATTTCGAGACCATTTAAAGGTCAGTTTATGTTAATTTAAGGTCATTTTACGGTTATATCATGGTCATTTTAAAATATTTTCAGGGTCGTTTCAAAGTTGTTTCAAAGCCATTTCACTGTTATATCATGATTATTTTAAGATAAGAAGTTAATTCATGGTCATTTCAAAATTATTTGATGGTCATTTCAAGGTTGTTTTAAAACAATTTCAAGGTCATTCCAAAATTGTATTGTGGTAATTTAAAAGTCAATTTATGGTCATATCAGAGTAATTTCAAGATAAATTTAAAGTAATTTCAAGGTTTTGTCATTTCAAAGATGTTTTAAAGTCATTTCAAGGTTATTTTATGGTCATTTCAAGGTAATTACAAAGTCATTTTAACGTAATTTCAAGGCCTTTTCAAGATCAATTTATTGTCAAGGTTGTTTCATTTTTATTTCAATGTTATTTCAAAGTCATTTCAAGGTCATTTTAAAGTAATATCATGGTTGTTTCAATATATTCAAGACAACATCATTTTAGGGTTATTTTGAGATTATTTTATGGCAATTTTTAATTGATTTTAAGGCTGTTTCGTAGACATTTCAAAGTTATATTCAGGTCATTTTGAGGCTATTTCAAGGTCAAATTAAAATAATTTTATGGTCATTTTAAGGTTAAGTACTGCGTGATTTCAAGGTTATTTAAAAATCTTTGTAAAATTATTTCATGGTCATTTTAGAGCTATTTAATGGTCATTTTTAGGTTATTTCATGGCAATTTCAAGGATATTCCAGAGGGTCATTTCCGGGTCGTTCCAGAAATTTTTCATCGTAATTCCGAGGCCAGTTGAAGGTCAATTCATGGTCATTTTAAGGTCATTTCAAGGATGTTTCATTTTAATTTCAAGATTATTTCATTTTTAATCATGGTTGCTTTGAGCTCATGTCAAAGTTAATTCATAATCATTTTAAGGTTATTTTAAGGTCATTTCGAAGCCATTTTAAGGTCATTTTCTGGTCATTTTATGGTCATTTCATTTCACGTTTAAAAATTTGCAGAATTCATGATTTTATAAACTGAAGATTCTTTTCAAAAGAAATCAGAATTCTGACTTAGTAAATTTGTAAAAAAAAAATGACTCAGAATTCCGAAAAATTTGGAATTTCTGAGTAAAAACAACAAGAAATTAAGTTAATCTATCAATTAATATTGATAAACAATCAAAATATGTAATAATTGGTAATTTATTGTAAATTGTTATTAATTGAAACAATAGCTTACCTACATATCAAATTTAATAAATAATAATACAATTAATAATTAATAATTATTTCAATTGTTCAATTTTTTAAAAATAAAAATATAAATAAAAACAACATAAACATCAGCCAGCTGTTGTTATGTCAAAAGACAAAAAAAAAAAATTTGAAATTGACATTTGACATTTACTTGTCAATTTGTGTTGCTATATTTGACATTTGAGTGGTGTCACCTTGCGTTCGGTATTTTGCTCGAAGAGCAGAGCGTGCTGAGCGGAGCCGTAATCACGTGACCAGCGAGCGAACAGAGCAGTTGAACGCTGTATAAAAGTGCCAGAAATTTTAATAAACGAACGCGAATGAGGATACACCGAGTACACTTTTTAAATAAACGAACGGTAAAGTCAAGCTCGGAGAACTCAGACCAAAATAACGAACGCACGGTTAGTCTGCTAAAAAGGCGTTTTCTTTGTCCTAAAATAGAATTACACTGGCGCATTATTTACAAAATAAACGATAAATAAGGCGGCGTTCCGTATCTTAACCAGAGTTACCGATTCGTATGGAGCGGTTCGTTTATGGTGACAGTCTGGTTCCTGAGAATGCGGTTTATATGTGGAACCGCGTTTCATAACCTTACCAGATTTCGGGAGTGGTTAGGTTACGGAACGGGAACCGGAAAAACCAAGAATCTTGGTTAACTTACGGAACGTGGCCTAAATTTTTATTCTAAACAGAGTTACACCATAACTGGGTCCGGATTTTTCACTCCAAGTACTCAGATTGTTTGATTATGCTTTCTTAGAGTGAATACAGGAACTAAACGCATGTAAACGATTCTAGAGTGTGAATTCGATTTATGAAATAGAACTTTTAGAGTCTACTCTTTTTACGCCGAACGTCAATAATTTTACTCCGTTTACTCCGAAACGGTACCGAAACTAATAAAGTAGACATTCTAACGGTTCGGAAATCGTTTTTTAGTTTCAATAGAGAAGTACAATAACCAAAATTTACTCCAAAATTTTCACAAATATTAAGTCTAGCTTTTCAGAATAAATAGGCATGTTCAATTACATGGAGTGGAGTAAATAAGTTTTAATCCAAAAGTACTTAAAATTAAGAAAAATAAAGATTATCAGTTACTCCATTTATTGTTCTAGTGCAGCTGTTTTAGTGCAATAGAAATGAAATTTGTAGAAATTAAACTAAATTTGATTCGCCTTTTTCACTCCAATTTTTCGAATATGGCCTTTTAGAGTAAACAGAGTAACTAAGTGCATGTTTGTTTAAGGGCGGGTATTATAAAACTACTTTGAGAGTTAACTTAAAGTAAACTTCTGGAATTACATGTAATTCAAAAAGTTAACTTCAAGTTAACTGTCAAAGCAGTTTTATAATACCCGTCCTAAACGGCGGGTATTATAAAACTACTTTGAGAGTTAACTTAAAGTTAACTTCTGGAATTACATGTAATTCAAAAAGTTAAATTCAAGTTAACTGTCAAAGCAGTTTTATAATACCCACCCTAAATAAATCTTACTCTAGCTCTAAAACCGAACGATTTTAGAGTAAAAAGTGTCAAAAGAGTTGCTAAGTTGAAATCAATCTGTCAAATGAACTTTTGAAACCTACTATTTTTACGCCAAACGCCAATAATTTTAGTTCGTCTACTTCATATGATGCCCAAATCAAGGATGTTTGAGAGTGGTTAGTTAGTAGCCTAATAACTTTTATGACGCCATCTGGGGTGCCCTCACATAATGCAAATCTCCATAAAGCACCCTGGATGACGTCATCAAGCTACTCATTATCAAATGAACGTTGACTCGAACCAATAAAATAGATACTCTTACTGTTTGAAAATAGCTTTTCAGTGTAAATAGAGTAAGTTAGAGTAATTTAAACTCATCTGCGCGTGCAATTAGTGGAATATAAAAAAATCAAATAGAGTTTAATTGAAGGCCTTCCAGAGTATTTCGTATTCACTCTAATTGGTCGATTATTTTTTTTAGAGTAATTATACGGACAAGAACAATAAAAATTCACTCTAAAGGTTCCACCACGTAATTTGAAATTTGCAGAGTCTTCTCCGTTTTTTTTTGTCAACCCAGTGCAAATTATCTTACTCCACTAACCTCGAACACAATATCCGCATCAATAAATTATAGAATAGTTAAAAACAGTACTCTAAGTACTCCGTAGGAACTCCAACTGTAAAATTTTTCTTAATTCGAGTAAAAAGAGTCTTCAGAAGTTTGAAACAAAATTAGGAGCGTCTAGGGTTGAGTTCGGCTTTTTTACTCCAAATACTTTGTATGCAATAACACTTTGACTGTTCCATTACGGGTTTTTAGAGTAAATAGAGTAAGTAAATGCATGTTCGTTTACACCGAATGCAATAAATAAATCTCTCTCTGGTTCTAAGCCGGAACGATTTTAGAGTGAAAAGTGTCAAGTTGAAATCAATATATGAAATGGAATTTTTAGAGTCTACTCTTTTTACGCCGAACGCCAATGATTTTACTCTGACTTTAAAACGATACCCAAACCAATAAAGTAGATACTCCAACTATTTGGAAATGGCTTTTTAGTGTGAATAGAGTATTTAGAGTAATCGAAACATACTTGTGAGTGCAAATTATCTTACTCTATTTACTCCGAAAAAAATAAATGCAGTATAAAAGAGTCAAATAGAGTTCTTTCTTATTACCCGAGTGTAATTAATTTTACTCTACTCACTCCGAAAACAATTAGTGAAGTATAGAAGGGTACAAGTTGTGCACTCTAGAATACTCCGTGGTCACTCTAACTGATCGATTAAACTTTTTTAGCATAAATATACGGAGTAAAGTAATTAGAACTCACTCCAAACGTCGCAATTTGAAACTTTTGAATCCACTCCTTTCACTCTTTTTTTATTAACCTAATGCAAATTATCTTACTCCACTCATTCTGAACACAATATCCAAATCAGTGAATTATACATATAGAGTAGTTAGAAACAGTGCAATTTTGAATACTGCAAGTACTCCGTAATCAAATTTATCTATTTCGAGTAAGGTTCTGTCTAGGAATTTGTTCGGGTTTTTCACTCCAAATATTTCGTATGTAATAGCTTTTTATAGCTACGGCTTTTTTTAAGAGTGAATAGAGTAACTATGAATGTATGTTCTTTTATACGAAGTGCAGCAAATAAATCTTACTCTTGCTCAAAACCTGAACGATTTAGAGTGAAAAGTGTCAATAAGTGTAGCCAAGTTAAAATCAATCTGTATAATGGAACTTACGGAGTCCGCTCTTTTCACACCGAACGTCGATAATCTTATTCCGTTTATTCCAAAACCGTATCCGAACCAATAAATTAACTACTCTAACTGTTTGGAAATGATCTTTAGTGTCAATAGAAGAGTAGAGTAACCAAAACTTACTCCAAAATCTTCACAAATATTTAAAGTATTTATGTAATATGGATTTATGACAATTAAAGCAGAATTATAATTCTTGGAGGGTACTCTTTTCTTGATACTCGAACACAAATAATATCACTTCACTTACTCCGAACACAATATTCGAATTAGTGGAGTCAAAAAAGGTACAACTTTCAACGACTCCTGCCCTCCAGAGTAATGCGAATTCTGTTCTAACTGTTCGATTATTCTTTTTTTAGCGTAAATATCCGGAGTAACTAGAACTCACTCCAAAATTATCAACTTGTTTATCTAAAACTTTTAGAGTCTACTCTTTTCCTGTTATCCGAGTGCAAATAATCCTACTCTAATTATTCCGAAAACAATTAAAAATTATTCCACTTATTCCGAACATAAAATCCAAATTAGTGAAGTATAAAAGAGTCCGATATTGGGTACTTTAAGTACTCCGTAAGCACTCCAATTGTCAAACTTGTCCTAATTCGAGTAAGGAGTCAAGAGGTTCAGAATAGAACTAGGAACATCTTAAGTTGTGTTCGTTCAGCTTTTTCACTCAACATACTTTGTAGGTACTGCGACAGTTCGATTACAGCTTTTTAGAGTAAATACAGTAACTGAATGCTTTTTCGTTTTCACAGAGTGGAGTAAATATATCTTACTCCAAAAGTTCCAAATACTCCAAGTGTTCGATTATAGAGATATTCAAAGTAAAAGCTGCCATATTTATTGTTCCAGTACAAATGTTTTGGTAAAATAGAATTGAAATGTAACCAAATTAAATTAAAGTTGAATTCGCCTTTTTTGTTCCAAGTATTCTGATTGTTCGATCATGTCCTTTTAGAGTAAATAGAGTAAGTAACGGCATGTTTATTTACACAGAGTGGAGTAAATAAATCTTACTCTGACTCTAAGCTCGAAGGATTTTAGAGTGACAAGTGTCAAAAGAGTTGCCAAATTGAAATCAATCTGTGACATGGAACTTTTAGAATCTACTCCTTTCACGCCAAACGCCAATAGTCTCACTCCGTTTACTCCAAAACGCTACTCTCTTACCCTAAAACTGTTCGAAAAAAGCTTTTTAGTGTCAATATAGTAGTAGAGTTACCGAAACTTACTCCAGAATTTTTACAAATATTTGCCATACATGGATTTTTGATAATTGGAGCAGAATTATTAATCTTGGAGTGTACTCTTTTCTTGATACTCGAACAATAATAATATTACCCCACTTACTCTGAACACAATATCTCAACCAGTGAAGTATATAATAGTCAAAAGGAGTACAAATTTAAACAACATTGGCCCCCAGTCCATATTCGCTCTAGCTATTCGATTATTGCTTGTTACTCGTATAATTGATATTACTCTAAAATCCAAATCCAAAATAATAAGTAGAGTTCAAAGAGTCAAAAAGAGTATAATCTCGAACATTCGAATGACTAGAATACTTTTCTTGTTACTCGGAGTCAAAAAAACTAGTAGAGTTCAGAACTAAAAGTGTCTAAAGCTTGGTTTTTAGCAACCTCAAATAATTTCACTCCACTTACTCCGAACGCAATATTCAAATCAGTAGAGCATAAAAGACTCAAAAAAAGTACAATTGGGATACTCTAACTACTCCGTAGGCACTCTATCAAAGTTGCCCTAATTCGAGTATATAGAATCCTCAGAAGCTTAGATGAGATCTAAAAGCGTCTAGAGTTGGGTTCGGCTTTTTCACTTTAAGTACTTCGATTGTTCGAATATGGCCTTTTAGAGTAGCAAAAGTAACTATTGAATTGTTGAATTACACGGAGTGGAGTGAATAAATTTTACTCCAGAAGTTCCAGCTCGAAATATAAAAATTATCAAAGTTGCTCCATTTATTGTTCTGGTACAATAGAAATGAAATTTCTGCAAATTAAATTAAATTTGACTCGCCTTTTTCACTCCAATTTTACGTATATGGCCTTTTAGAGTAAACAGAGTAAGTAACTAAGTGCATGTTTGTTTATACGGAATAGAGTAAATAAATCTTACTCTGGCTCTAAACCCGATAGATTTTAGAGTAAAAAGTGTCCAAAAAGTTGCTAAGTTGAAATCAACCTGTCAAATAGAACTTTTGAAATTTTCTCTTTTTACACCGAACGCCAATAATTTTACTCCGTCTACTTCATACAGTGCCCAAATCAAGGATGTTTGACAGTGGTTAGCTAGTAGCTTAATAACTTTTATGAAGCCATCTGGGGTGTCCCAACATAATGCAAATCTCCATAAGGCACCCTAGATGACGTCATCAAGTTACTCATTATCAAATGAACGTTGACTCGAACCAATAAAATAGATACTCTCACTGTTTGAAAATAGCTTTTCAGTGTAAATAGAGTAAGTTAGACTAATTTAAACACACCTGCGCGTGCAATTAGTGGAATATAAAAGAGTCAAATAGAGTTTAATTGAAGGCCTTCCAGAGTATTTCTTATTCACTCTAATTGGTCGATTATTTTTCTTAGAGTGATTATACGGACAAGAACAATAAAAACTCACTCTTCTAAAGGTTCCACCACGTAATCTGAAATTTGCAGTCTTCTTCTTTTTTTTTTGTTAATCCAGTGCAAATTATCTTACTCCACTAACCTCGAATACAATATCCTAATACTCCGTAAGAACTCCATCTATAAAATTTTCTTTAATTTTGAGTAAAAAGAGTCTTCAGAAGTTTGAATCAGAACTAGGAGCGTCTAG
Source organism: Ceutorhynchus assimilis (assembly GCA_917834065.1). NCBI lineage: Eukaryota > Metazoa > Arthropoda > Insecta > Coleoptera > Curculionidae > Ceutorhynchus > Ceutorhynchus assimilis. The sequence goes on along the minus strand of OU892280.1, from coordinate 56,959,670 downwards.
GGTTGAGTTCGGCTTTTTCACTCCAAATACTCCGTATGCACACTTTGACTGTGATTTAGAGTAATCGAAACATACTTGCGAGTGTAAATAATCTTACTCTATTTACTCCGAAATAAATAAGTGCAGTATAAAAGAGTCAAATAGAGTTCTTTCTTATTACCCGAGTGTAATTAATTTTACTCTACTCATTCCGAAAACAATTAGTGGAGTATAAAAGAGTAGAATTTGTGCACTCCAGAGTACTCCGTGCTCACGTTAACTGATTGATTAAACTTTTTTAGCATAAATATACGAAGTAGAGTAATTAGAATTCAATTCAAAAGTAGTGATCTGAAACTTTTGAATCTACTCCTTTTACTCTTTTTTTTGTTAACCTAATGCAAATTATCTTAATTCACTCACTCCGTACACAATATCCAAATCAGTGGATTACAGAGTAGTTAGAAAGATGCAATTTTTTAAGTACTCCGTAGCTATTCCAACTGTCAAATTTGTTTTAATTCGAGTAAGGTTGTGTTTAAGGGCGGGTATTATAAAACTACTTTGAGAGTTAACTTAAAGTTAACTTCTGGAATTACATGTAATTCAAAAAGTTAACTTTAAGTTAACTGTGTCAAAGCAGTTTTATAATACCCGCCCTAAGAACGTGTTTGGGGTTTTTACTCCAAATATTCTGTATGCAATGGCACTCTGAATGTTCGATTACGAATTTTTAGAGTAAATAGAGTACCTAAAGTCTGTTTTTTTTTTAAAGATAATTCCCCAAGTCAAAAATTTAGTAACTATATTGGCAACACAAGCTTTTTCTACATAAAAAATTTGAAACCATTGACAATTTTACATTGTATTGCCAACAGAATGTCATTTTGACTTTAATCTTTAAATAAAAAACAGATTTTATGTGTATGTTCGCTTATACGAGTAGAGTAAATAAATCATACTCTGATTCAAAACCTGAACGATTTTAAAGTGAAAAGTGTCAAAAGAGTTGTTAAGTTGAATTCAATTTGTCAAGTGGCATTTTTAGAATCTACTCTTTTTACGCTGAACGCCAATAATCTTACTCCAATCAATACGGTACTCGAACTAAGGTTTGAGAGTTAGGTTGCCTGCTTAGGTTGACTAAAAACTTTTTGGGCGTCACAGGTAAAGCACCAGAGATGACATCATCAAATTACTAGACAACCTATTAACTCCAGGAACTTTGATCCGAACGATAAAGTAGATATTCTAATAAACTGCTCATTTGTATTGCTTTCCTTGTTCCAAGCAGATCTCAGCTGATTAGCGTTCCCTTGTCTCACATTAAATAAGCTCATAAATAGCAGCTCCTAGCAGATCTTTCTAATTTTCGAGCAGGTAGAGAAAGTACAAATGAAGAGCCTATAACTGTTCGCAAATAGCTTTATACTGACAATAGAGTAGTGAGAGTAACTAAAGCACACTTTCGAGTGGAAATAATCACTATATCTACTCCAAAAAAAATTAGTGCAGTATAAAAGAGTCAAATAGAGTTCTTTTTTATTACCCGAGTGCAATTAATTTTACTCTACTCACTCCGAAAATAATTAGTGGAGTATAGAAAAGTAAAAGTTGTGCAGTTCTCCGTGCTCACTCTAACTGATCGATTAAGTAGAGTAATTAGAGTAATTAGAACTCATTCCAAAGGTCGTAATTTGAAACATTTGAATCTACTCCTTTTATGGTCATTTCCACCAACTATTTTAGGGAAGCCCTAACGATAAGTATCCTTTAAACTGGCATTTCTACATGTAAAAATGTCATACTTATCGTTAGGGCTCCTCTAAAATAGTTGGTGGAAACGGCCATTACTCTTTTAATGTTAACCTAATGCAAATTATCTTATTCCACTTACTCTGAACACAATATTCAAATCAGCGGATTATAGAGTACTTAGAGAAGTAAGAAAAAGTACAATCTAAAGTGCGTTTTTTTTTAAAGATAAAAGTCAAACTGACATTAGGTTGGCAATACAATGTAAAATTGTCAATGCTTTCAAATTTTTCATGTAGAAAAGGCTTGTGTTGCCAACATAGTTACTAAATTTTTGACTTGGGGAATTATCTTTTAAAAAAAAAACAGATTTTAAGTACTCCGTAGCTACTCAACTGTCAAATTTGTCTCAATTGGAGTAAGGTTATGTCTAGGAACGTGTTTGTGTTTTTCACTCTAAATACTCCGTATGCAATGGCACTTTGTATGTTTGATTACGGCCTTTTAGAGTAAATAGAGTAATTATGTGCATATTCGTTTATACGGAGTGAAATAAATAAATCATACTTTGACTCAAAGCCCGAACGATTTTAGAGTGAAAAGTGACGAAAAAGTTGTCAAGTTGAATTTAAGCTGTCAACTGGCACTTTTAGAATCTACTCTTCTTACGTCGAACGCCAATAACTTACTCCAGTACGGTATCCGAACCAAGGTTTGAGAGGTAGGTTTTCTGCTTGGGTTGACTGAAAACTTTTTGGGCGTCACAGGTAAAGCAAATTACTATTGCTAGACAACCTATTAACTTTAGGAACTTTGACCTGAATCTAGTAGATATTCTAATAGGGTGTTCATTCGTACTGCTTTTCTTGCTCCAAACAGATCCCAGCTGAAAAAAAAAATTAGTGCAGTTTAAAGAGTGAGATAGAGTACAATTGAGGACCTTTCAGAGTATTCTAACTGTTCGATTATCCTTTTTTTAGCGTAAATATACGAAGTAAAGTAATCAGAACTTACTCCAAAGGATTCACATCGTGAACTGAAATTTCTGGAGTTTACTCCTCCTAGCCGAGTACAAATAATATTATTCTACTTATTCCGAACGCAATATGCAAATCAGTTTGGATACTCTAACTACTCTGTGAATCCGTAGCTACTTCAACTGTCAAAATTCGAGCAAAAAGAATCACTTTTAACACGGATTGTCTAGAGCTAGGATTTCAGCAACCCCGAAAATCGACCAAACAACAAACAAACATAACCTCACTAACTATTTATGTATTTTGCAGTTTTCCAGTAAAAACCGAGCAAAAACTGAACAAAACAAAACTGCAATTTAGTTGAGAAAATTCCAGACGAAAATGGACCCGATCCTGTTGAAAAAACAACTGACTGACAATGCGAACGATATCCAGGACTTTTGCAAGGACTTGCAGAACTGGGGCAACGACATGAAAGCGAAAGACGAGTCGCTGAGAAAAAAAGGATCAGAACCGCGAAAGTTGCTCAGAGAAGGATCAGAATCGAAACAAGTTCGGCCGAAAGTCACCGACTACTCGAAATGGGACAAGTTTGATGCGGATTTGGAGTGCGAACGAGTTGAAGGCGATTACAAGGACGATTCCGAGCTGACCGACGAGTTTGAAGACGAGGAACGGGACAAGGCACTTGTGCACAAAGAAAAAGGTGAGATTTACATTACAAGTAGTTGTACATTACAAGTATATTAATACACTAAAAGTAGTAGTATGTTACAAGTAGTAAGTAGTGTAGTTCATTACAAGTAGCAGTACCGAGAGCAGTACGGCTGTCCCAATTCAAAATGTAGTAACAACAGTTTTATAACAATGGAGAAAAATCGACTTCTATGATAATTTTTGATCTCCACGAAATAAATGGAAATATTGTTTCAAAATTTCAATGATAGTTAGGTTTAAGCTGCAGCACTCTTTTTGTCATAACTTGAAGAACATAAACCTTCAAAAAAAAGTTCTGCAGTTGGACATGGTTTTGCCCTCGGTTTTGCCTCAGGTTTTGCATAGGATTTTTTTCAAACAAACAAGATAAGTCTGTGTCAAAACACAATAACTACCTCGTAACTACCATTTTTTTCATTCAACCAAATTCCAACCGATTTTCCATTACAAAACACAGTAACAACCTTTGACGATAAAAATGATAACAAAACAGTAACAGCCAAGTAGTTTAAGGAATAAATTTAATAATTATTCTTCCAAGCAAATTTTTCAAAAATCTTTGAACAAGTCAATTTTATTTTTTGTCGAGCATTTTTTATAAAATAAAATAATTATACAGGGTGGTCGCAGAAAATCTGGACAGGTAATAACTTAACTTTTTTAAATAGACACCCCTAATTTTTTTTACATTTTCAGATTTCTGATAAAATTCTAAGTATTTTTCTTGAAACATGTCCTATACCTATCTTCAACTGTTTAGGAAATATTGCGAAATTTTGCAACTTTGCAACTATAAAGGGGCTTTTCCATCCTGACATGATCTTACTAGATCGGCCATCAATCTGGAAAGCTTGGATTGATTTCAATGAATCCTGTTCCATTTGATAGATTAAATCGCCCACAAAATGGCTTCATTCAGAATTTCCTGATTTATCCCGTTTCCAAGTTAATAGCCTTCAAAGTTGAAATTTCTTCAATTTTTCAATTTAATGTAAAAAGTCCCATATTTCTTAGAGAAAATTTTCAAAAAATAATCAATTTATGAGATCCTATATTTTTCCTATAATGAGCTCCTTACTTTCCTCTTTTCTAGTGAAAATTTCAAAATTTTCCCTGTACCAGTTTTCCAGGAAAAAATTAAAATGTAAGAGAGTGAATTTTCCTTAATTTTGCTTAAAAAAGTCAATTTTACATGATTTTTCCTGTAGTGATTTTCTATTAGAAGATTTTGAAATTTTCCTATAATGAGCTCCTCACTTTCCTCTTTTTCCTGGAAAATTTTCAACATTTTCCCTTTGCCAGTTTCCCAGAAAAAAAATAAAATGTAAAAAAATGAATTTTCTAGTTTGCTTATAAAAGTCAATTTTCCAAAACTTTTCCTGGGGTGATTTGTCCTTGGAAAATTTTAAAATTTTCCTATAATGAGCTCCTCATTTTCCTTTTTTTCCGGGAAAATGTCCCCTTTGCTAGTTTCCAGGAAAAATTTAAAATGTAAAAAGGTGAATTTTCCTTAATTATTTTGCTTATAAAAGTCAATTTTCCAGAATTTTTCCTGGAATGATTTTCTACTGGAAAATTTTGAAATTTTCATATAATGAGCTCCTCACTTTCTTCTTCTTCCTGTGAAAATTTCACAATTTTCCCTTTGTCAGTTTTCCAAGAAAAAAATAAAATGTAAAAGATGAATTTTGCTTAAAAAAGTCAACTTTTCGGAATTTGTTCTGGAATGATTTTTCACTGGAAAGTTTTGAAATTTTCCTACAATGAGCTCCTCACTTTCCTCTTTTTCCTGTGAAAATATCAAAATTTTCCCTTCGCCAGTTTTCCAGAAAAAAATTAAAATGTAAGAGGGTTAATTTTCCTTAATTTTGCTTTTAAAAGTCAATTTTCCAGAATTTTTCTTGGGGTGATTATTGGTTGGAAAATTTTGAATTTTTTCTATAATAAGCTTTTTACTTTCCACTTTTTCCTGTACAAATTTCACAATTTTCCCTTTGCCAATTTTCCAGGAAAAAATTGAAATGTAAGAGGAGGAATTTTGCTTAATAAAATCAATTTTCTGGAATTTTTCCTGGAGTGATTTTTCACTGGAAAATTTTGAAATTTTCTTATAATGAGCACTTTACTTTCCTCTTTTTCCTGTAAGAATTTCACAATTTTCTCTTTGCCAGTTTTCCAGGAAAAAATTAAAATGTAAGAGGGTGAATTTTGCTTAAAAATATCAATTTTCCGGAATTTTTCCTAGCGTGATTTTTCACTGGAAAATTTTAAAATTTTCCTTTAATAAGCTCCTGACACTTTTCTTTTTCCTGTAAAAATTTCAAAACTTTCCCTTTGCCAGTTTTCCAGAAAAAAATTAGAAATGTAAGAGGGTGAATTTTCCTTGATTTCGCTTAAAAAAGTCAATTTTCCCGAATTTTTCCTGGAGTAATTTTCCACTGGAAAATTTTGAAATTTTCTTATAATGAGCTCCTCACTTTCCTTTTTTTCCTGAAAAAATTTCACAATTTTCCCTTCGCCGGTTTTCCAGAAATAAATTAAAATATAAGAGGATGAATTTTCTTTGATTCTGCTTATAAAAGTCAATTTTCCAGAATTTTTCCTAGAGTGATTTTTTACTGGAAAATTTTAAAATTTTCCTCCAATGAGCTCCCCACTTTTTTCTTTCTCCTGTAAAAATTTCAAAACTTTCTCTTTGCCAGTTTTCGAGAAAAAAATTAAAATGTAAGCGAGTGAATTTTCCTTAATTTAGCTTATAAAAGTCAATTTTCCAGAATTTTTCCTGGAGTGATTTTCCACTGGAAAATTTTGAAACTTTCCTATAATGAGCTCGTCACTTTCCTCTTGCTCCTGGAAAAATTTCAAAATTTTTCCTCTGCCAATTTTCCAGAAAAAAATTAATTCACAAGCGACTGTATTTAACTCGGTATTTAATTTAAAAAAAGTTTAAAAAATTCCTGGAAAATCGAAAAATTAAGGGAAAAAAAAGTTGTTGTTGGGACTTTTTGGGATCTCCTTTACAAAATGGCTATCTTGAAATTTCGAAATTTTGACTTTGATTTTTGGCCCTATTGCTATAACCGAGGCTACAACATAGGGAACTCTTGAAAATGACAAAAATACCAACTTCAACCGGTCATAGCTCTGTAATGGTAAGTTCCAGAGGAAAACTCTTTAAGGGGAAGATTGTAGAGCTTTTTGAGTTTTCCCTCTAGAACTTATAGTTTTCCAGATATTCTACTTGGAAGTTTTAAAATCCTTGGGTTAGTTGAACAAAAACAGCCAAAAAATTAGAGTCAAAATTTCCCGTTTTTTTTTTAATGATGTCATAGAGGAGGTCCAGCGAAATGTCGGAACTCACTTTTTTCCCCTCTATTTTCCGGTTTTTTTCCAGGAGTTTCTGGCTCTTCTATACCCCACAAAATGGGCTTGATTCAGAATTTCCAGATTTATCCCGTTTCCAAGTTACGAGCCTTCAAAGTTGAAATTTCTTCAATTTTTCAATTTAATTTTCACATTAAATTGAAAAATTGAAGAAATTTCAATCATGAGCTCCTCACTTTCTTCTTTTTCCGGGAAAATTTCCCCTTTGCCAGTTTTCAGGAAAAAATTAAAATGTAAGAAGGTGAATTTTCCTTAATTTTGCTTATAAAAGTCAATTTTCCAGAATTTTTCCTGGAGTGATTTTCTACTGGAAAATTTTGAAATTTTCATATAATGAGCTCCTCACTTTCTTCTTTTTCCTGTAAAAATTTCACTATTTTCCCTTTGTCAGTTTTCCAAGAAAAAATTAAAATGTAAGAGATGAATTTTGCTTAAAAAAGTCAACTTTTCGGAATTTTTTCTGGACTGATTTTTCACTGGAAAATTTTGAAATTCTCCTACAATGAGCTCCTCACTCTCCTCTTTGTCCTATGAAAATTTTAAAATTTTCCCTTCGCTAGTTTTCCAGAAAAAAATTAAAATGCAAGAGGGTGAATTTTCCTTAATTTTGCTTTTAAAAGTCAATTTTCCAGAATTTTTCATGGGGTGATTAGCGGTTGGAAAATTTTGAAATTTTTCTATAATAAGCTCCTTACTTTCCACTTTTTCCTGTACAAATTTCACAATTTTCCCTTTGCCAGTTTTCCAGGAAAAAATTAAAATGTAAGAGGGAGAATTTTGCTTAAAAAAATCAATATTCCGGAATTTTTCCTAGCGTGATTTTCCACTGGAAAATTTTGAAATTTTCCTATAATGAGCTCCTCACTTTCCTCTTTTTCCTGTTAAAATTTCACAATTTTCTCTTAGCCAGTTTTCCACAAAAAAAATAGTAATATAACAGGGTGAATTTTCCTTAATTTTGCTTTTAAAAGTCAATTTTCGAGAATTTTTCTTGGGGTGATTTGGTTGGAAAATTTTGAAATTTTTCTATGATAAGCTCCTTACTTTCCACTGTTTCCTGTACAAATTTCACAATTTTCCCTTTGCCAGTTTTCCAAGAAAAAATTAAAATGTAAGAGGGTGAATTTTGCTTAAAAATATCAGTTTTCCGGAATTTTTCCTAGCGTGATTTTGAAATTTTGAAATTTTCCTATAATGAGCTCCAACCTTTCCTTTTTTTCCTGTAAAAATTTAATAATTTTACCTTTGCCAGTTTTCCAGGAAAAAATCAAAATGTAAGAGGGTGAATTTTGCTTAAAAAAATCAATATTCCGGAATTTTTCCTGGAGTGATTTTTACTGGAAAATTTTGAAATTTTCCTATAATGAGCTCCTCACTTTCCTCTTTTTCCTGTTAAAATTTCACAATTTTCTCTTTGCCAGTTTTCCAGAAAAAAATTAGTAATATAACAGGGTGAATTTTCCTTAATTTTGCTTTTAAAAGTCAATTTTCCAGAATTTTTCTTGGGGTAATTCGGTTGGAAAATTTTGAAATTTTTCTATAATAAGCTCCTTACTTTCCACTTTTTCCTGTACAAATTTCACAATTTTCCCTTTGCCAGTTTTCCAGGAAAAAATTAAAATGTAAGAGGGAGAATTTTGCTTAAAAAAAATCAATATTCCGAAATTTTTCCTGGAGTGATTTTTCACTGGAAAATTTTGAAATTTTCTTACAATGAGCTCCTCACTTTCCTCTTTTTCCTATAAAAATTTCAAAATTTTCCTTTCATCAGTTTTCCAGAAAAAAAATTAGAAATGTAAGAGGGTGAATTTTCCTTAATTTCGCTTAAAAAAGTCAATTTTCCAGAATTTTTCCTGGAGTGATTTTCTACTGGAAAATTTTGAAATTTTCCTATAATGAGCTCCCCACTTTCCTTTTTTTTCCTGTAAAAATTCCACCATTTTCCCTTCGCCAGTTTTCCAGAAACAAATTAAAATGTAAGTGGATGAATTTTCTTTGATTCTGCTTATAAAAGACAATTTTCCAGAATTATTTCTGGAGTGATTTTTCACTGGAAAATTTTGAAATTTTCCTGTAATGAGCTTCCTACTTTCCTCTTTTTCCTGAAGAATTTTCACCTCAAACAAACCCTCCTTTGCAACTCTCCAGATCCAGATCTATTCAATTGTGATAGCTGTTGAAAATTCACAATTTTAGTTGAAAATAATGACATAAATTTGAAGCTCAATAATTGATATCTTATGATTAAAATCGTGACATAATTTGACAGGTGTCAATTTTTTCTTCAAACTCAAATTTTGACAGCTTTCAAAATTTTTTAATTTCAATAAACAAAATTGACAAAAAAAATGTAGGCTTGATAATTGACATCGTATATTGTCAAAATTGTGAATTTATTTGACAGGTGTCAATTTTTTTTGCAAGCTCATTCGACTATCAAATTCAAATTTTGATAAGTTTTGAAAATGTTTCAATTTCAGTCAACAAAATGACAAAAAACAACTTATGACGCAAATATAACCAGCATAATATAAATGTAACCGACCAAAAACGACCTTACAAGGTAAAATAACGCAAAGATCAACTTATGACGATCCAATGTAACCATAAAAACGAGTCATAAAATCAATTTTTTTTCCCTTCCAGGCAATTCCTACGTCAAATCGAAAAACTGGGCGAAAGCGATCGAATGTTACACGGCGGCCATCGCCTGCTACCAGTACGACCCGATCTTCTACGCCAACCGCGCCCTCTGCCACCTGAAACTCTCGCAATTCGAACTCGCCGAAACCGATTGCACCTTTTCTCTCCGACTGGACGGCGCGTACGTTAAAGCGCTGCAAAGACGCGCGGCTGCGCGCGAAGCTCTCGGCAAACACGAAGCTGCGCAGACCGATCTGGAGTTGGTGTTGACGCACGAGCCGAAAAACGCCGAGTCGCTCCGAGCGCTCGAACTGCTCAAAAAGAAAACGCCTCAGACTCAGAGGCCGGTTTCGAAGTTTACCGCTTCGAGAAAACCGATTGTTACCAGTACGATTTTAAAGCAAAATTGGCCGGATGTTGGTGAGATTGTGCCGGTCAAGGCGATTGAAAAACCGGTTCAGTTGAGATCCAAAAAACCCTTGAAGCGGATTCAAATAGTTGAAAATGAGCCATTTAAGAGGCATGTTGTTGAACGAGTTCAAAATGAGGCTGTTGAAGTTGTTGAAAAAAAATCCAAAAATGTGAAAAATATTGAAAATATTTCAAAAATGGATTCAAAATTAGTAGATTCAAAAATGGATTCAAATTTGGTGAATTCAAAAATGGTGGATTCAAAACTGGATTCAAATTTGGTGGATTCAAAACAGATTTTGATCGCACCAAAAACTTCAATCCAATTTCAAAACGTTTGGAAAACTTTGAAAAATAATTCTCAAGCTAAATATGATTATTTGAAGCTGATTGAAGCGGCGGAGTTGCCAAATATCTTTCAAGAGTCGATGGACAGTAAAGTTTTCAGCGATATTTTGGAAGTTTTGGCTCAGAGTTTTATCAAAAATGGGGATGAAATTTATGGTTTTCTGAGTAAGCTCAGTGAAGTTAAGAGGTTTGCGGCATTGACGATGTTCATGGATTCGACTGATAAAAATCGTAAGTTTTTTTTTTACAATCTTAAAATTTACAAAATTACAATTTTGCATTTTTTTTGGAATTCACATAATTACAATCTTGAAATTTACAAAATTAAAATTTTGATTTTTTTTTTAGAAATTTCAAGATTACAATTTCAAAATTTACAAAATAAAAATTTTAATTTATTTTAGAATTCATATTACAATCCTAAAATTCACAAAATTACAATTTTGAATTTTCTTAGAATTCACAACTTAACAATCTTAAAATTCACAAAATTACAATTTTCTTAGAATTCACAAGATTATAATTTTAAAATTCACAAAATAACAATTTTTCAATTTTAAATTATTTTTAGAATTCACAAGTTTACAATCTTGAAATTCACAAAATTATAAACTTTAAATTTTATTATATTAAATGAAATATTTACAGAATTCCTTCAAAATTATATAAAATTTCAGTTCTTGTCGAAATATGTACATTAAATTTTAATAAAATCCTGAGAATTTATAAGGAATTACATGCGGAATTCTCGAAAAATTACATAAAATGTCAGTAAAATTTTGAGAAATTTCCTAAAATTTTTGTGGAATTTTGAAAAATGTCAATGATATTTGGAAAAATTGTATAAAATTTATGTGGAATTTCAGTAGAATTTAAAAAAAAAATCGTCGAATTAAATGGAATATCAACAAAATTCCTATGGAATTACATGAAATTCCAATTTCTGTTAAAATGTATAAAATTTTAAAAAAATTCTGCGGATTTATAAGGAATATTACATGCGGAATTCCCAAAAAATTACATGAAATGTTAATGGAAGATTTATGAGATTTCGAAAAATTTCAGTGGAATTTGGAAAAATTGCATAAAATTTTTGAAAAATTTTGGAAAATTTCAGTAAATTAAAAAAACATAAAAAATTGTGAAATTAAATGAAATATTAATAGAATTCCTATAAAATTATATGAAATTTCAGTTTCTATCGAAATGAATAAAATTTTAATAAAATTCTGCGATTTTACAAGGAATTACATGCGGAATTCCCAAAAAATTACATGAAATGTTAATGGAAGATTTATGAGATTTTATGGAATTTCGAAAAATCTCAGTGAGTTTCGAAAAATTGCATAAAATTTTTGTAAAATTTTGAAAAATTTCAGTAAAATTTTTGTGGAATTTTGAAAAAATTGCATGAAATTAAGTGGAATTTGAAAAAAAAAATCGTGAAATTAAATAAAATATCTACGGAATTCTTATGGAATTATATGAAACTTCAGTATAATATTCGTAATTTTTAATAATTTTCGAATTTTTCCAATTTCTATTAATTTTGCAATTCCTGTAATAATAACTCGTTGATTTTGTAATTTCCCGTGAGTTTTCATAATTTTTCGTAAAACTAGTTGGGATGATAAAAATTCATTAAAAGTTAAAAAAAAAAAAAAAAAAAAATTCAACGAGTTTTTTTCAACATGTTGAAACACTAGAAATTCGTTAGAACATCATAAAAACTCGTTGAAACTTTTTAAAAACTTCTCGGCAAATGATTAAAATTTTATGTTAAAACTTAAAACACTAGAAACTCGTTGGAACATGATAAAAATTAGTTAAAACTTTTTAGAAACTCATTAAAAAATGATATAAATTCATTAGAAATTTCAAAAAAAAAATTGAACGAGTTTTTTTTAACATGTTGAAACATTAAAAACTCGTTGGAACATAATAAAAACTAGTTGATTTTTTTTAGAAACTCGTTGGAACACAATAAAAACTAGTTGAAACTTTTTTTTATGATGTTTCAATGAATTTTTATGATGTTTCAATGAGTTTTTATGGTGTTTCAACGAGTTTCTAGTGTTTCAATATGTTGGAAAAAACTTTTTTTTTTAACTTTTTAATAAATTTTAATCATTTTCTAACGAGTTTCTAGAAAGTTTCAAAAAGTTTTTATATTTCAACAATTTTTTAGTGTTTCAGCATGTTTGAAAAAACTTATTGAATTTTATTAATTTTATTTTTTTGATTTTTTGAATGAATTTTTATCATTTTTCAACATGTTTCTAAAAAGTTTCAACGAGTTATTATGATGATTCAACGCGTTTCCAATGTTTCAACATGTTGAAAAGAACTGGTTTAGTTTTTTAAATTTTCTAATGAATTTTCATCATTTTCTAACGAGTTTCTAAAAAATTTCAACTAGTTTTTTTATAGTTTTTATTATGTTTCAACGAGTTTTTAATGTTTCAACATGTTAAAAAATCCCCTTGAAAATGTCAGTATAATCCGGAAAAATTGCATGACAATAATGTAAAATTTTGTGGAATTTCAGTAAAATTTGAGAAAAAAATCGTGAAATTAAATGGAATATTTACAGAACTCCTATTTAATAAAATTCTGAAAATTTAAAATTTCCAACAAATTACATGAAATGTCGATAGAATTTCCTAAAATTTTATAGAATTTCGCAAAAAATGTATGAAATTATGTGGAATTTTGTACAATTTCAGTGGAATTTGAAAAGAACACCGTGAAATTAAATGGAATATTTACAGAATTCCTATGAAATTATGTGAAACTTCAGTATAATATTCGTAATTTTTTTAATTTCTATTAATTTTGCAATTCCTGTAATAATAACTCGTTGATTTTGTAATTTCCCGTGAGTTTTCGTAATTTTTCGTAAAACTAGTGGATGATAAAAATTCATCAAAAATTGAAAAAAAAAAAAAATTCAACGAGTTTTTTTCAACATGTTGAAACACTAGAAATTCGTTAGAACATCATAAAAACTCGTTGAAACTTTTCAGAAACTTCTCGGCAAATGATTAAAATTTTATGTTAAAACACTAGAAACTCGTTGGAACATGATAAAAATTAGTTAAAACTTTTTAGAAACTCATTAAAAAAAAATATATAAACTCATTAAAAATTTGAAAAAAAAATTGAACGAGTTTTTTTCAACATGTTAAAACATTAAAAACTCGTTGAAACATAATAAAAATTTAGAAACTCGTTGGAACATAATAAAAACTAGTTGAAACTTTTCAGAAACTCGTTAGAAAATGATAAAAATTCATTAAAAAGTTAAAAAAATAAAATAATAAAATTGAAAAGTTTTTAAAAAAGTCAAAAAATTTAAAGAAAATCAAAAAAACTAGAAAAACTCGAATACATAATTAAGAATAATTCAAAAAACTGAAAAATGCATATAAGAAATTTCAAAAAACATGGAAAAGATGAAAAAATTCAAAAAAATATGACATATTTGACTAATTCAAAACAAAAGAAAAAAAGAATCAAAAAAACAAAAAAAAAACAGAAAAATTCAAAAAAGTCAAAAAAATACAAAAAAGTTGGAAAAATTAAAAAAACCCAAACAGTAGGAAGAAATCTAAAAAAACTCAAAAAAAGTTGAAAAAAAAGTAATAAAACTCAAAAAAATTAAAATTGAAAAAATCAAAAATTCAAAAAATTGATGAAATTCGAAAAGTTGATTAATCCCAAAAAAAAGTTGAAAAATCCCAAAAAAGCTGATTAAACCTAATAAATTTTTTTTGAATTTTATGAAATTTATTTTACGTATTTTTTTGAGTTTTTAAAATTTTTTGATTTTTCACTATTTTATAATTTTCAATTTTTTTTGGATTTTCTCGAATTTTACGAAATTTTCTTATGTTTTTGTTTTTTTTTTCAACTTTTCTACGTTTTTTGAGCTTTTTGAATTTTTGAATTTTTTTAAAATTTTATTTCAATCTTACAATTCTATTTCTAGTCAATTTTCTTTCTATTTTTTTTCCATTTTTTTGGGTTTTTCAACTTTTTCTTAGTGTTTCAATATTTTTGGATTTTATAGACTTTTTTTGAGTTTTTATTTTTTATTTTTCTTATTTTTTTTTCTTTTTTATTTTGTGAATTACTTATAAGAAAGTTTAAAAATTATAATTTTTTTAAATTTTAGGATTGTAATTCTATGAATTTTAAAATAAATCAGAATTGTAATTTTGTGAATTTTGAGATTGTAATCTTATAAATTTTGAAATAATTTCAAACTTGTAATTTCATGAGATTATAATTTAATGAATTCCAAGAAAATTTAAAATAATTGTAATTTTGTGATTATTAAAAAAATTTAAAAATCATTACTTTTTGAATTTTGAAATTCTAATTTTGTGAATTCCAAAAAAATTTCAAAACTTTAATTTTATGAATTTTGAAATTGTAATTTTATGAATTCCAAAAAAAATTTTAAAATATAATAAAATTTAAAGTTAATAAGGTAAACGTACCAATTATTGACACTGATCCAATAATTGACACTGAGCCACATTTAATTCAAAAATAAGATCATCTTGGTGAACAGAGTATATTTACGTAAAAAATCTTAAAGAATAGAAGGTTTGGCAACCCTGTACCGATTGGGAGTTGAATCGCCAAACTCCATTTTCAGTTTTCATGCCGCCATTTGCAAAGTGTCTGTGACTGGAGAAAAACGTTAAGCAAATCGTTAAGGTAAGTAAATTAATTGATGCATTTAAACAATTGCTGAAATTATGTTTGATGTTTTATAAGTATTTGGGGGGCTCATCTAGACTATGAGGTATTGTTTCTATCATATTTCTGTGGGCATAAATCATCTAGTGCCAGGTTGCTGAGGTGTCAATGACTGGATCAAGTCTAAACCTAATATCACCAGTCATTGACACTAGTGTCAATGACTGGTACATCGATGCATATTCAGTGGATAATGCTAAGATACGCAAGTATGAGTGTGTAAGCTTCCCTATAAATATGGCTTCAAAAAAACAATCGGGTCCAGTTATTGACAGGGTGTCAGTTACTGGTACATAAGATGTCAATTACTGGAGCAACGAAATATGTGTTTCATTGGGTAGGTTGATATTACGCCTCTTTGGCGAATACCCAATAAAATACGTATAAACGTGGACCCGACAGAACAAACTAGATCTTGTTGAAGCATTGTCATTGTATATTTCAGATATGGCGCCAAAAAAAAATTACACGAAAGAGCAGATGAATGCAGCTCTTGAAGCTGTGGCAAGAGGAACACCTGTAGCCCAGGCTGCTAGACTACACTCTGTTCCTAGAGTGACGCTGATGTATAAATCACAAGGAAAGTTACCAGTGGATTGCCGAATGGGACCCAGCACCATTCTGACCACCAATGAAGAGAATCTTCTCGAAAAATGGATTCTTTCGATGGCTAAGGCACATCATCCAGTCAATAAGGAACAATTGTTGGATAGCGTCCAATTGATAATTCGAGACGATAAACGTCCAAACCCTTTTACCAATTTCCGTCCAGGCCGAAAGTGGTATGACTCGTTCATGAAAAGGCATCCAATTTTGAGTAAGAGGGTAGCCCAAAATTTAACACCTGCTCGTGAAAAAGTGTCTGAACAACAGCTTCGACAATGGTTCCAAGAAATAGAGCTTTATTTAAAGTCTAAATACCTGTTTGAGATAACCAACGATCCTACAAGAGTCTTCAATTCCGATGAGAGTGCATTTTTTCTACAGCCAAAGGCAGACAAAGTATTGGCAAGAAAAGGAGATAAGAGTGTGTATAATGCTGGAACAAATGACGAAAAAGAGAATCTCACAGTTCTGGTGACAGCAAATGCCGCTGGAGAATTTGCTCCGCCCATGGTAATTTTCAAGTATGAACGTATTCCAAGCAATATAGCAATCAGTATCAATAAAACTTGGGGATTAGGTCGGTCAGAAAGTGGCTGGATGTGTGGCGCTACCTTCTTTGAATACGTAACTAACGTGTTTGTTCCGTGGCTAGAAAGTCAAAAAATTAAACGACCGATTTTAATGTTCATAGATGGCCATGTGTCGCATATGACTTTACATTTATCACGATTCTGTTCAAGAAACGGAATTGAACTATTTGCCTTATATCCCAACTCGACTCATTTAATCCAACCCATGGATGTGGCGGTTTTCAAACCCCTTAAGCAATTTTGGAAATCATCTGTAAGAGACTGGCATCTCGACAACCATGGAATTAAGTTCAGGAAGGATAATTTTGGAACCGTATTTGAGAAGGCCTTATCAAAAATCACAAAAGAGACGATACAAAATGGCTTTAGGGGCTGTGGTATTTGTCCATTCAATGTTGAAAATGTGAAATTTTCAAAAATTTCTACCCAATCAGCAAACACTAAACAATTTCCCAAAGCAAAAGAAGGACTTTTGGTCTTGGAGAAAACCATTCCCTCCGAAAAACTAGAAAGATTTAGAGCTAATTTCAAAGCTGATTGGACTGGAAACATTGAAGATACTTCACTATTTAATGTATGGTCGGCAATGAAACTGGAATCGATCAGTAACATGAGAGTTGACAAAGAAGTCAAACCAGGCAATGAAAACAACCTTGGAAAAGAAGATACTATTGCAGAAGCTATCGAAGCGAATAATTCGAATGGAGAAGTTCTGCAACAAAAAGATAATGATATATCGGAGCCGGGATGTTCAGGTCTACATCTGGGACATCAGGCAGAAGAAAATCCCACAATAGATCCTTATGACACTCTCGCTACTCCAGAAAAACAAATAACGCCCGCTTCCGCTATCTTGTCTGCGACTAACCCCCTTTCATCGAAATCCATAACACCCTTAAATCTTTCATCATTAAAAGAACAAGTTCCCACACCCTTCAAGAAGGCGCTATTCTGGCCTGAAGAAATTAGTTCAGAAAAAAAACGAAAAAAAGAAAAAATTCCATCTGCTATCACCTCAGAAAAATGGCAGGAATACCATATGAAAAAGGCCAGAGAGAAAGATAAAATGTTGGAAGAAAAAAAAAATAAAGCGGAAGAAAGGAAACGAAAAAAGGAAGAGAAAGCCAGGCAAATTCAACAAAAAGCCAAAAAGAAGAAAGTTTTACCTTCCGACTCATCAGATTCAGGTGAAGAGTGGGTGGAAAGCGGGGATAGTTTGGATGATGTCAACATTTATTCGGAACGAGAAGAAGATGAAGATGAGTATGACCATATTCCATTGATCCGCTTGAAATCAAGAAAGACTTCAGGGTTAACCACGAATTTACAATATGATGATATACATGTTGGAGACTTCATTTTGGCTAAGTTTATGGGAGGGAAAAAGAAAGTTTTTTTTTATAAATATGTCTGTGTCGTACAAAAACTATACGCGCAGGATGATATTGAAGTTGCTTCTCTGAGATCCATAAACGGAAAATCCTGTTTTAAGATAGCAGAAAACGATATCTCTACTATAAGATTAGAAGACATCGTTGAAAAACTACCTCAACCAGAAATTCAGAACATCGGTGATAGAATAAAATATGTGTTCTCAAATAACATTGAAATAAATGAGGCCTAAAATAGATTATAAATATTATTTTTGAATAAAATGATTTTCCTTTTGTGTCAATTATTGGTGTGTCAATTACTGGAGCCTATGAAAAAATGAACTGTCAATAACTGGTGCCTCTGTTATATTTTATTCAAAAATTTTTTTTCCCGAAAAAAATTAAGTTACTCCTAATAAAACTATGGTCATCTTGTTCGGGAAAGTCCAAAAAATGATATAAAAAATATAAATTGGACCTTAAGTGATCAGTATAACCTTGGTGATTTTTTAAAAGGTTTTTCTTGCCTTAAGGTGTCAATAATTGGTACGTTTACCTTAATTTTGTGAATTTCAAGATTGTAAACTTGTGAATCCCAAAAATAATTTAAAATTGAAAAATTGTCATTTTGTGAATTTTAAAATTATTTTTGGAATTCACAAGTTTACAATCTTGAAATTCACAAAATTATAAACTTTAAATTTTATTATATTTTAAAATTTTTTTTGGAATTCGTAAAATTACAATTTCAAAATTCATAAAATTAAAATTTTGAAATTTTTTTGGAACTCACAAAATTAGAATTTCAAAATTTAAAACCTTATGATTTTAAATTTTTTTTAATGAATTTTTCTCATTTTCCAACGAGTTTCTATAAAGTTTCAACTAGTTTTTATCATGTTCCAACGATTTTCTAGTATTTCAACATATCGAAAAAAACTCGTTAATTTTTTTTTTGAAATTTTTAATGAATTTTTATCATTTTCCAACGCGTTGCTAAAAAATCTCAACTGGTTTTTATCATGTTCCAACGAGTTTCTAGTGCTACAACATGTTGAAAAAAACTTGTTCAATTTTTTAATTTTTTTTTTTTTTGAACTTTTAATGAATTTTCATCATTGTTCAACGAGTTTCTAAAAAAATTCAACTCGTTTTTATTATGTTTCAACGAGCTTCTAATGTTTCAACATGTTGAAAAAAACTCGTTCAATTTTTTTCTGAAATTTCTAATAAATTTATATAATTTTTTAATGAGTTTCTAAAAAATTTTAACTAATTTTTATCATGTTCCAACAAGTTTCTGGTGTTTTAACATATTGAAAAAAAATCGTTGAATTTTTTTTTTCTTATCAATAAATTTTAATCATTTGTCAAGAAGTTTCTGAAAAGTTTCAACGAGTTTTTATGATGGTTTACCGAATTTCTAGTGTTTCAACATATTGAAAAAAACTCGTTGAATTTTTTTATTTTTATTTTTAAACTTTCAATGAATTTTTGTCATCTTAACTAGTTTTACGAAAAATTACATATAATTTCATAGGAATTCTGTAAATATTCCATTTAATTTCACGATTTTTTTTTCAAATTCCACTGAAATTGCACAAGATTCCACATAACTTCATTCAATTTTAGGAAATTCTATCGACATTTCATGAAATTCGTCGGGAATTCTAAATTTTCAGAATTTTATTAACTAGGAATTCTGTAAATATTCCATTTAATTTCACGATTTTTTTTCTCAAATTTCACTGAAATTCCACAAAATTTTAAATTAATGTCATGCAATTTTTCCGAATTATACTGACATTTTTCGAAATTCTGAAATTCCATATAAATTTCATAGAATTTTTCCGAATTTCACTGACATTTTTCCAAATTCCATAAAAATTTTAGGAAATTCCCTCGGAAATTCTTCAAAGTTTCATCGACATTTCATGTAATTTATAAAGAATTTCGCATGTAATTTTTTGTAAATTTTCGGGGTTTTATTAAAACTTATTGTATTTCGACAGGAACTGGAATTTTATGTAATTCCATAGGAATTCTGTGAATATTTCATTTAATTTCACGATTTTTTTTTTTTCGATTTTATTGAAATGTATTAAAAGTTTACAAAAATTTTATGCAATTTTTCCAATTTCCACTGAAATATTTCGAATTTTTACAAAAATTTCAGGAAATTCCTTAAAATTTCAATAGAATTCCAAAAAATTTCATGAAATCTACTTTGTGGAATATTATGAAATTTTATACTGAAATTTCTTGAAGTTTTATGATAAAATTCCGAAAAATTTTATGACATTTTTTAAAGTAAAATTTCGAAAAATTCTCGTGGAATTACATGGAATTTATGCAAAATTTCCATATTACATGAAATTTTAGTAAAATTCCAAGAAATTTCCGTTGAGTTACATCAATTTTCAATGAACTTTCGAAAATTTACCTAAAATTTTTTTTTAATTCTGAGGAATTCTCGTAGAATCACATTAAATTACAGTGAATTTTCGAGAAATTTCCATGAATTTACGAGGAACTCCTGGCTAATAACATAAAATTTTAATAAAATTCTGAAAAATTCCATGTAACTACACATGAAACTTTTTTAGTAAAATTTTGAAGAACTTCCGTCGAATTACATGGTGAAAAATTTTCAAGAAATTACATGAAATTCAAGTGGAATTTGAAGGAATTCTCTTCAATTTACATAAAATTCCGAAAGATTCCAATGTCGGAATTTGGAAAAATTTCATGAAATTTTAAAGTAATGCAATTGTATGAAATTTTTGCGAAATTTTCTATGGGAATAGATGAAGATTTTACAGTAAAATTTCGATAAATCAACCTAAAATTACAATAGAGTTCCAAAGAATTTTATGAAATCTGCAGGTGTTACTTTGAGGAATATCACAGTGAAATTTTATGATAGAATTTCAAAAAATTTCAATGCGAAATTCCGAAAAAATTTTGTAGAATTACAGAATTCCGAAAAGTTTCAAGAAATTTTTAAGCGGAATTTCAGTAAATTTACAAAAAAAAATCCAATGTTTTATTAGAATTTCGAAACTAATAATTTGGATATTTCGAAAATTTTCCTTGTAATTAAATGAAGTTTTGTTGGAATTTTGGAAAATTCCCGGCTAATTACATGGTTTTGAATGAAACAGAAAGAGAAACTCGTTGCAAATTAATAACAACTCATTAGAAAGTTCGAAAATAAAAAATTGAAAATTCAAGGAGATTTTTTGTTGAAACATTAAAAACTCGTTAAAACATAATAGAAACTATAAAAAAAACTAGTTGAAACTTTTTAGAAACTCGTTAGAAAATGATGAAAAATTAATTAGAAAATTCAAAAAAAAAAAATTGAAAAAATTAAACCAGTTCTTTTCAACATGTTGAAACATTGGAAACTCGTTGGAACATCATAATAATTCGTTGAAACTTTTTAGAAACTTGTTGAAAAATGATAAAAATTCATTAAAAAAATCAAAGAAATAAAATTAATAAAATTCAATAAGTTTTTTTTGAACGATTTTTTATCAACATGTTGAAACACTAGAAACTCGTTGATATTTTAATTTTTTTATTTCAATTCTGAACTTTTTGATTCTGAATATTCAATATTTTTTTTCAGAATTTTAATAATCCTTTGTTTTTGATTTTTACTTAGCTTTAATTCTTTTTTTTTTATTTTTGTTTTTTTTTCTAACTTTTTTTGAATTTTCGAATTTTTATTTTCTATCTGAACTTTTTAATTCTGCCATTTTCTAATTTTTGTCTCAAGTTTTTTTTTTATTTATTTTAATTGAATTATTGAAAATAATTTTTGGATAAAAAAATTTTATTTCAACATTTAACTGTCAAAAAGACATCTGATTAAAAATTATTTCATTCAAAAAATTAAGTAATTGTCAAAAAATAATTAACAACGGAACTAATTTTCATTTTGATATTTTTTTTTATTTTTTTTAAATTTTTGTATTATTCTCAATTTTTTTTCCAGATTTGTGGAAGCTGATTGGATATTTGAGAGAACAAAAGGCCGTCCCGGGTGACCAAGTCGACCAGCTGATTAAAATATATGAATTATAATAATTTTTAGTTAATAAAGTTTATAGATATTATATCCATTTTTTGGTCGTTTAATTAACCTCAAAATGACTTTGAAGCAACTTAAGATGACCTTAAAATAACTTTAAAATAACCATAAAATTTGAAATAACCTTTAAATGACTGAATAATTTTCATGGATTTTTATGATTTTCTGAATTCTTATCATTTTTTTAGATTTTTATGATTTTCATTAGTTTTTATGATTTCCCGAATTTCTAGTTTCTTTGAATTCCTGTGATTTTCAATTTTCATACATTTAAGTGATTTTCGTAAAATTTTGTGATTTTCTAAATTTGTATGACTTTTTTAGTTCTTTGTAATTTTGTCATTTTCGTGAATAATTCTCTAAATTTTTATGATTTTAATTTTTTGCGATTTCTATACATTTTTATGATTTTACATATCGAAGTTCACAAAATTTACAAAATTCACAAAATCGACAAAATTTTCAAAGATGAAAAAGTCGACAAAATTTATAAAATTGATGAATTCACAAAATTAACAAAAATTCATAAAATTAGAAAAAAAAATTACAAAATTTTCAAAAGTAAAAAAAAATCATAAAATTCAAAAAACTTAAAAAAATTCACAAAATTCAAAAAATTTGAAAAAATTCGCAAAATTGATAAATTTACAAAATTTACAAAAAAAAAACATACAATTAAAAAAAAAATCGAAAAATTTTCAAAAGTAAAAAAAAAAAACAAAATTCAAAAAACTTTAAAAAAATTCACAAAATTGATAAATTTACAAAATTCACAAAAATTCACAAAGTTAAAAAAAAATCACAAAATTTTCAGAAGTGAAAAAAATTCATAAAATTCAAAAAACTTGAAAAAATTCAAAAAACTAAAAAAAATTCACAAAATTAATAAATTTACAATATTCACAAAAATTCATAAAATTGAAAAAAAAAATCACAAAATTCACATAAATTAAAATAATTTTCAAAAGTAAATAAAATTCACAAAAATGAGAAAACAATCACAAAATTCAAAAAACTTGAGAAAACCCACAAAATTTTCAAAAGTGAAAAAAATTTATAAAATTCGAAAAACTTGAAAAAATTCACAAAATTCAAAAAATTTGAAAAAATTCGCAGATTGATAAATTTACAAAATTTATAAAAAAACATAAAATTTAAAATAAAAAAAAAATCAGAAAATTTTCAAAAGTAAAAAAAATTCACAAAATTCAAAAAATTCATGAAATCCACAAAATTTTCAAAAGTAAAAAAAGTTTACAAAATTGATGAATTTAAAAAATTCACAAAAATTCATAAAATTAAAAAAAAAAAAAACCCAAAATTCACATAATTTTAAAAAGTGAAAATTAAATTCACAAAAGTGAAAAAAAATCACAAAATTTTCAAAAGTGAAAAAAATTCACAAAATTGATAAATTTACACAATTTACAAAAATTCATAAAATTAAAAAAAAAAAAACAGAAAATTTTCAAAAGTGAAAAAAATTCATAAAATTCAAAAAAGTTGAAAATCCCAAAAAACTTAAAAAAATTTACAAAATTAATAAATTTACAAAATTCATGAAAATTCACAAAATTAAAAAAAAAACACATAAATTAACATAATTTTCGAAAAAGAAAAAAATTCACAGAATTTACAAAATTCATATGATTTTCGAAAGTAAAAAAAATTTACAAAAGTGAAAAAAATTCATAAAATTCAAAAAACTTGAAAAAATTCACAAAATTAATAAATTTATAATACAATTCACAAAATTAATAAATCTACACAATTTACAAAAATTCATGAAATTAAAAAAAAAGGAACATTTTCAAAAGTGAAAAAAATTCACAAAATTCAAAATTCAAAAAACTTAAAAATCCCAAAAAAAAATTTACAAAATTAATAAATTTACAAAATTCATGAAAATTCACAAAATTGAAAAAAAAAACGCATAAATTAACATAATTTTCGAAAGAGAAAAAAATTCACAGAATTTACAAAATTCATATAATTTTCGAAAGTAAAAAAAATTTACAAAAGTGAAAAAAATTCACAAAATTGATAAATTTACACAATTTACAAAAATTCATAAAATTAAAAAAAAAAAACAGAAAATTTTCAAAAGTGAAAAAAATTCATAAAATTCAAAAACTTGAAAATCCCAAAAAACTTAAAAAAATTTACAAAATTAATAAATTTACAAAATTCATGAAAATTCAAAAAATTAAAAAAAAAAACACATAAATTAACATAATTTTTGAAAGAGAAAAAAATTCACAGAATTTACAAAATTCATGATTTTCGAAAGTAAAAAAAATTTACAAAAGTGAAAAAAATTCAGAAAATTCATAAATTCCACAAAATTTTCAAAAGTGAAAAAGAATTCACAAAATTTTCAAAACTGAAAAAAGTTCACAAAATTGATAAATTCACAAAAATTTACAAAATTAAAAAAAAACACAAAATTTTTAAAAATGAATAAATTCACAAAAGTGAAAGATGTTCACAAAATTGATAAATTTACGAAATTCATAAAGATCCATAAAATTAAATAAAATAAATCAACATTATCAAAAGTGAAAAAAAATCATAAAATTCAAAAAACTTGAAAATCCTAAAAAACTTAAAAAAATTTACAAAATTAATAAATTTACAGAATTCATGAAAATTCACAAAATTAAAAAAAAAAACACATAAATTAACATAATTTTCGAAAGAGAAAAAAATTCACAGAATTTACAAAATTTACAAAATTCATATAATTTTCGAAAGTAAAAAAAAATTACAAAAGTGAAAAAAATTCACAAAATTGATAAAATCCACAAAATTTTCAAAAGTGAAAAAAAAGTTCACAAAATTTATAAATTCACAAAAATTTACAAAATTTAAAAAAAAACACAAAATTTTCAAAAATGAAAAAAATTCACAAAAGTGAAAGATGTTCACAAAATTCATAAATTTACGAAATTCATAAAAATCCATAAAATTAGAAAAAATAAATCAAAATTATCAAAAGTGAAAAAAATTCATAAAATTCAAAAAACTTGAAAAAATTCACAAAATTAATAAATTTACAATATTCAAAAAAATTTCTAGAATTGAAAAAAAAAAATCACAAAATTCACCTAAATTAAAATAATTTTCAAAAGTAAAAGAATTCACAAAAATGAGAAAAAAATCACAAAATTCAAAAAACTTAAAAAAATCCGAAAAATTCACAAAAGTGAAAAAAATTCATAAAATTCGAAAAATTTGAAAAAAATTGCAAAATTGATAAATTTACAAAATTTATAAAAAAACAAAATTTAAAATAAAAAAAAATCAGAAAATTTTCAAAAGTAAAAAAAATTTACAAAATTCAAAAAACTTGAAAAAATTCACAAAATTGATAAATTTACAAAATTCACAAAACTAAAAAAAAAAAACACAAAATTTTCAAAAATGAAAAAAATTCGTAAGATTCAAAAAACTTAAAAAAATTCACAAAATGGATAAATTTACAAAATTCACAAAATTGAAAAAAAAAATATCACAAAATGTACTTACCGGTTGTCCCAACGAAACCTGTCAATGGCCTATATCTTGAAAACGGTAATCGATAAAAAAGAAATGAAAAACCCATTTGGAGGGTGGGAAGGGGGAACCAAAACAAGGTACTTTTCAGGTCTTCCTGAATCACCCCTCCGGCCGTAGCTACCCTAACCTCAAAATCTTAAATGGCACTATGGGTCATGTGATACCTTGTTTTAAAGGTCTTTTAATTCTCTGAATGTATCTGCAAAAAAAAATTATAATTGTAGGGTACGAAACCTAATCGGTATCTGTGTTTGTATTTATAGGTATAAGTATTTTTTTCCGTTTGTAATTATGTAAATATTATATTTCTTTATTTCTCCAAATAATTCTCTTCCGACTGTACCTATTTATTTTTACATAGACTGTACCGTCACGGTTGAATAGGCGAGGCGCGCTGGATCTCAGGGTAGCAACAGGGCGACGAAAAGGGAATATCTCTATATAGGTTGATAGAAGAGGATAAAAGATACGAGCGAGAGCGACTCGCGACGGTAACAGGGTGGCACCGAATGGCACGGCGCCAGTGGGGAAGTAGCCACGAACGAATAATATTAAAAAGAGGGGTCAATCGTTAATTGAACGCTGAAGGCGGAAGACGGCCGCCAGATTTTTCCTAGACGGGGTAAATTTAAGACGCGACGTTCAATTAATTATCAAGACGTATATTTCTAAAGCCGTAAAACGACCAAGACGTGGTCGTGAAGACGTACCTATACTTAGTTGTGAAGTTGTTATTGTGATTTTCCGTGCCAATTGTATATTTATCAATGACGTATTTATCTACCATCTAATCTATCTATTCTTCGTAAATATTATTAAAATTCCTTATATTTTCAATGGACCGTTACGTTTGATTTTCTGCTTGCCCCAAAATACCTCTAGACAATGATAAAAATCCTACATTAATTTAAATTTTTAATCGCTTTCATCTCAAAACAACACGTGGACTGCCTCGACCTCGAAATGAATTTTTTAAAATTTCCATCCACACTGAGCACACATGAGCAGCGCACGAGCAGATGCCTCACTTTTATGTACCGCCAACAAATGGATCGGGTCGAGGCCAAATGCATGCGGGTTCAAACAAATTTGCACGCCTCGTTCAGACGTACACATACGTATGCTCATGCGTCCTCGGGCTGCTTCATTCGCGTTCGTGCTCATATGCGTACCCAGCTTAACAAACCGTACTTTTACATTTTTTTAACCGTTCGTTTTCAAGTGGCATTTTCAGTAATGTCATCACTTGACATACCGCTCCTAACCGTTTTGTAACCTGTTAGTTTAAACCGGAGCGACGTGAAAAGGTGTATTGGGTGTGTCATTCCTGAACTCGCCCCTGAAAAAAAATATCGGACCGGGGGACCGGCGTGAGTTCCAGTACTGACAGTTTTATCGGAACATGCCATTTTCATTTTCAGCTGATCCTCCCTCATCAGTCATGAAAAAATAACCTCAAAAAAATATTTGTGTAAAAAAATTGTCTACAGTATACATTATTTTATTAATCACAATAATATTCATTGAAAATTATGACAAAACATTCAGACCGCCTCAACTATGATAATAAAATAATTTTGGCACCCATGGTTCGGGTGGGGACTTTACCAATGCGCTTGTTGTCTCTACAATACGGAGCTGATATTGTTTATTCGGAAGAACTCATAGATTGGAAATTGTTGAAATCAGTAAGACGAGTTAATGGTAAGTGAATTATGAAATGCCTATATATCTTTTCATATTGAACTACTCAAATAATCATAACCTGTGATCACTATTCACTAAACTGTACTGTTTTGAAAACTGCCTTATAGTTCTTACTAAAACTATAAAATAAATATGCCCTTCCATGAAAAATATTCCAACTTTACAAGAAATCCCCCATGGTATAAAATTTTGTTGAAGCTACTTTAAAAAAGCCTTCAAAATAATAGAGAAATTTTTTTGAGCAGTTAACTAAATCTTTTCCAGATGCACTTGGTACAATTGATTACATAGACCGTTCTGATGGTACAGTGGTATTCCGAACATGTGCTGCAGAAAAGGACAGAGTAGTTGTACAAATAGGAACCTGCGACCCACAGAGAGCTCTAAAAGTTGGGAAAATGATGTAAGAGTTTTTATTTTGCCTTTCAATACATTAGTATTATTAATTCCTCTAGAGAAAACGACATAGCAGGTATAGATATCAACATGGGATGCCCTAAAGAGTTCTCCCTAAAGGGCGGTATGGGTGCCGCCCTTCTAACTCAACCAGAAAAGGCCAAAGCAATCCTCTCAATTTTAGTAAAAAATGTAAAAGTTCCTGTAACATGTAAAATAAGGGTTTTTGAAAGCGTGGAAGACACAATTAAGTTAGTCAAAGACTTGGCGTCCACTGGTATAGCTGCAATTGCAATTCATGGAAGGACAAAATATGAAAGGCCACAGCATTGGAATAGGAATACTGCTATAGCGGCAATTGCACAAGAAGTCGACATTCCTGTAATTGCAAAGTAAGCAACTCCTTATTCCTCGTTTAGAAATTTATATCCTAAGTACACACATTTTAGTGGTGGTTCAAGGGAAATAGACCGCTACACTGATATTTTGAAATTCAAACAAAACTGTGGTGCAAGCAGTGTAATGGTAGCAAGAACAGCTGAAGGCAACTGCTCCATATTTTGTCCACAAGGCTTAAAAAATTTAGAAGATGTTATAACTGACTATTTAAAATTAGCTATTGACTATGACAATTCGCCTAGCAACACAAAATACTGTGTACAAAACATGCTGAAAGAATTACAGGAAACACCTCGTGGAAAACGGTTCTTGGAGTGTCAGACTTTGGAGCAAATTTGGTAATTCTTTGTTGGTTCTCTTTGCTTTTTGAATAAAAACCATTGTAATTGTTTTTTTTTTTAAGTTCAATATGGAATCTTGGAGATTATTGCCGCCAAAAACAGCTAGAATTCCAATCAAAAGGCATGTTAGGCCGACGAGATGTAACTCCAGATATGTTTAACAATATTTCAAACAAAAAAATTAAATTGGATTTTGATAATTCAAATATTTACGAACTGAAATGTGCATTTATAAGAGTCAATTTTCCTAAGGATCCAGATTTACCAAAAAGCAAACTAATAGTGTATTGTGGGAAAAATAAATTAAAAGTTCCCACCTATTCAATCATCAGAGAGGACAAATTGTTTAGGGCTGTGGCAACATTGGATGGCAAGAAGTATAGTTCTTCATATTGGTAAGTTATATTTTTTAGCCAACAAGAATTCAGCAGTCACAATAACCAAGTTTGAACACTTTTTGGAATGTTCTGGGTGTTCAAATAAGAAAGGACTCCGGCTATATCTCAGGAACTATTAGTCCTAGAGCTTCCAAGTAAATTTTTTTTTTCATTAAATAGGCCATGAAAAATTGCTGGAAATAGTTTTCAAGTAAGTTGATCGCTAGAGGGCGCAACGAACACTCGAAAACGTAATACTGTAATTATCTTCAAAAAACGCTCACTTAAGTTATCCTAAAAATATGATTATTGAAATCGTGATGAAATTACGAAAAAAATTTGTTGAGGATTTTTAGCCCTAACTCTTCAAATAAGAAATGGGCGAAGGTTCAAACTTGTTAGGAACAAAAGTTATATAACTTTTTTGTTTTTCAACCGATTTGAATGAATCGGGTGTCATTTGGAAGAGTTTTTCTCTGTTTAATGAACTGCATAAAAAAAATGACAAAATTGAATTGTTTTGTTGCCGCTAGGGGGCGCTGTGCCTATAAGTCGACAATTTTCTATTTTTTCTCGGAGATTTCAAATATAATAATGCTTTTTTTATAATTTAGATAGAAAGAGGATGAAAAAATAAGGAATCTGGTGAAACCCGCAAGTCTGAATCTTTCCCCTAGCCCAAAATATAAATAAATAAATATTTTCAGTAAGAACATTTTCAGAAAAAAAACCTTCTTGCCTTCCTTTTCGGGATAAAACGAAAAAAATCTTATTTTTTTACAGTACTATAAAATTAGTAAGAAGAACTAATTGTGTGTCTGAAAATAGCTACTAATCCGCAATATTAAGAATTGAAATTGAATTAAACTATAGTTATTTACATTCCAAGCTGCGAAGGCGCACTTTTAGGTGCGGGCGTATCATATTGAAATTTCAAATTTTTTCCAGTGAAAATTAACCCCATTGGAAATTAATGAAAATCAATTAAATTAGGCATAAATGCACCATCTAACATTTTACTTTTTTTCTGGAAAACTATCCAGAGGAAAATTATAAAATCTTCTAGACAAAACGAGAAAAGTCAGAGGCGTATCATATTAAAATTCCAAATTTTTCCAATGAAAAATGACCCCATTGGATATTAATAAAAATCAATCAAATTAGGCATAAATGCACCATCTAACATTTTATTTTTTTTCTGGAAAACTATCCAGGAGAAAATTATGACATTTTCTGAAAAAAAAGAGGAAAGTCAAAGGCGTATCATACTAAAGTTTCAAATTTATTCAGTGGAAAACCACCCCATTAGAAATTAATGAAAATCAACTAAATTGGGCATAAATGCATCAACTAACATTTTATTTTTTTCCTGAAAAATCATCCAGGGAAAAATTATAAAATTTTCTGGAAAAAAAGAGGAAAGTCAGGGGCGCATGGTAATAAAATTTCAAATTTTTCCAGTGGAAAATAACCCCATTGGAAATTAATGAAAATCAACTAAATTAGGCATAAATGCACCATCTAACATTTTATTTTTTTTCTGAAAAACTATCCAGGGAAAAATTATAAAATTTTCTGGAAAAAAAGGGGAAATTATTTTTTCAGTGGAAAATAACCCCATTGGAAATTATTGAAAATCAACTAAATTAGGCATAAGTGCACCATCTAACATTTTATTTTTTTTGTGGAAAACTATCCAGGGGAAAATTATAAAATTTTCTGGAAAAAAATAGAAAAGTCAGGGGCGTATCATACTAAAATTTCAAATTTTTCTAGTAGAAAATAACCCCATTAGAAATTAATGAAAATCAACTAAATTAGACCTAAATGCACCATCTAACATTTTATTTTTTTTCTGAAAAAAATATTCATGGGAAAATTATGACATTTTCTGGAAAAAAAGAGGAAAGTCAGGGGCGTATCATTGTAAAATTTTAAGTTTTTCCAGTGAAAAATAACACCATTGGAAATTATTGAAAATCGATTAAATTAGGCATAATTGCATCATCTAACACTTTTTTTTTCTGGAAAACTATTCAGGGAAAAATTATGACATTTTCTGGAAAAAAAAGGAAAGTTAGGGGCGTATCATAGTGAAATTACAAATTTTTCCAGCGGAAAATAACCCCATTGGAAATTATTGAAAATCAACTAAATTAGGCATAAATGCACCATCTTACATTTTTTTTTGGAAAACTATTCAGGGGAAAATTATGACATTTTTTGGAAAAAAAGAAGAAAGTCAGGGGCGTATTATAGTGAAATTTCGAATTTTTCCAGTAGAAAATAACCCCATTGGAAATTATTTAAAATCAACTAAATTAGACATAAATGTACCATCTAAAATTTTATTTTTTTTTCTGGAAAACTATTCAGGGGAAAATTATGACATTTTTTGGAAAAAAAAGAAGAAAGTCAGGGGCGTATCATAGTGAAATTTCAAATTTTTCCAGTAGAAAATAACCCCATTGGAAATTATTGAAAATCAACTAAATTAGGCATAAGTGCACCATCTAACATTTTATTTTTTTTGTGGAAAACTATCCAGGGGAAAATTATAAAATTTTCTGGAAAAAAATAGAAAAGTCAGGGGCGTATCATACTAAAATTTCAAATTTTTCTAGTAGAAAATAACCCCATTAGAAATTAATGAAAATCAACTAAATTAGACCTAAATGCACCATCTAACATTTTATTTTTTTTCTGAAAAAAATATTCATGGGAAAATTATGACATTTTCTGGAAAAAAAGAGGAAAGTCAGGGGCGTATCATTGTAAAATTTTAAGTTTTTCCAGTGAAAAATAACACCATTGGAAATTATTGAAAATCGATTAAATTAGGCATAATTGCATCATCTAACACTTTTTTTTTCTGGAAAACTATTCAGGGAAAAATTATGACATTTTCTGGAAAAAAAAGGAAAGTTAGGGGCGTATCATAGTGAAATTACAAATTTTTCCAGCGGAAAATAACCCCATTGGAAATTATTGAAAATCAACTAAATTAGGCATAAATGCACCATCTTACATTTTTTTTTTTTTTTTTGGAAAACTATCCAGGGAAAAATTATGACATTTTTTGGAAAAAAAAGAAGAAAATCAGGGGCGTATCATAGTAAAATTTCAAATTGTTTCAGTGGAAAATAACACCATTGGAAATTAATGAAAATCAACTGAAGCGCTCGGGGCAACAAGGGACATAAGCCACATATTACAGATAATTAGGATTACTTCATTTTTCCATTCTACAAGAAGGTCACAAGCCACTTGTGAAATATTTTTAAGAAACATCAATAGATGGCAGCACTATACCTAAAAGTCTTTGTTTCCTACGCCGAATAATGTAGTTATTTGCAATCAACAACGACACAAGCCACAACATGGCGGACGGACCGCATGGGCCTCTCAAGAGAAATGCATCTGAAAGTGATATAAGCAGTAGTGATAATGAAAGTGATTTCAGTGCTGACGATAGTATAGCAGATAGAGATTATCGTCCAACTGTTAGTGGATCTGAATCTCCATTTGAATCTGAACAATCCGTAAGTAAACAAAATTGTGGCTTATGACTTTTTTGGTTTATTTTTTGGAGGGCATGTGCCATTATCTACTTAAAAACAATACTATTTTTTTTTTAATGTTTATTCATAAAATTTGTTTTCCAGATGGGCTTAAATGATAAAATAGTGTTGATTAATTAAATTTTTGTTATTAAATTGCGGGATTTATTTATTTTTACCAGAAAAATTTCGGATATTTCTCTTTGCGGCTTAAGACCTTTTTGAGTTTAATTGTGGCTTATGACCCTTTTGGTTCCAAAATTAGAACAAACATTATTTTCTTGCAGATCTCTGGAGAAGAGTCGTCAGATGAAAATTTTGAGGAACCAGTCCAAAACGTAACACAACAAGCTGGAACATCACGAGGTGTTCTGGTAACGCCGGATAAAAGCAATCCTTCTCGATGGCGGAAGACGAATATAGAACGGAGGGAGAAAAAAAAGCGCCAAATCAAACGAAATCTTGGATGCAAGTATGAAAGTAGTAGGGGAAAAACGGTTTTGGATAGGAAAATTGGCCCGTCTTGTAACTGCAAGAAGAAGTGTAGAGAGCGACTCCTGGGAAAAGAAACTGACATTTTCAATTCATTTTGGAACTTAGGTACCTACAAGGCCCAAAACACTTACCTGTTCGGATCCATAAAAGCTGTACCAAAGAAGCGTTCCTATAAAAAGAAAATAAAAAGAAGAGAATCGTCTCGAAAAGTCACTTATCAATATTTTGTCAAAGTAAATGGAATTGACATACAGCTGTGCAAGCAAGAATTTTTAGCCAGTCATGGTCTGCAAAAGTCTTCTAAGCGCGTTAGGCTTATTTGCAATCAGATGTCAGACGGGCGAAGTGTTCCACAAGATGACAAGAGAGGAAAACACAGCAATCGGCCAAATAGAACACCACTTGAACAAGTACAGTCCGTTCATGACCATATACGCGCGTTCCCAAAATATGTCAGCCATTATAGCAGAAAGAAAAATCCAAGCAGAGTTTACCTTGACCATGACATTAGTATCTCTGGACTTTACAAGGATTTTTATATTGACTGGTGTAGGGAAAAAAATATTACCCCAGTCAAAGAAGACAAGTATCGAAGAATATTTTGCAATGAATATAACATAGGCTTCAAATTGCCGAAAAGCGATACGTGTCTAACATGTGATTCAATGAAAATTGCTATTCAAACAGCAACTGCGAACAAGAATGAAGAAGACCTTAACAGACTGAAACTTGAGCTTGAGTTACATCATAGGAGAGCAGAAGCCATGTCAAATAATATGAAAGAGGAAGTAAAATCAGTTAAACAAACCAATAGAAAAGTATTAGTTATTGCATTTGACTTGCAGCAAACTCTTCCAACACCTAGTCTTACAGTTGGTCCAGCATTCTACTTGCGTAAAGCTTGGACTTACAACCTTGGTATTCACGATTGCATATCTGGACAAGCAAGCATGTTTATGTGGACAGAGGCTACAGCCAAGAGAGGAAGTGAGGAAATAGCAAGTATTTTATTGAAGTATCTCTCATCTAGAGAAACAAATGAACAATGGGAACTTGTTGTTTTCACTGATAACTGTGGAGGCCAGAACAAAAACTGGCTAATTATGGCACTATGGCTACAACTTGTCAGGGAAAAAAAATTCAAAAGTATTGAACATAGGTTTTTGGTATCAGGACATACCTATTTGCCTTGCGATAGGGATTTCGCCCAAATTGAAAAACACAAGAGGTATTTGAGACAAATTTATTGCCCAGAGGACTGGTACGAAGCCGTTAGAAAAAGTAAAAGAGCCAATCCATTCGAAGTTATTGTTATGGAACAGAAAGATTTCTTATCGTTTCAAAAAGTTCCTATGGTGAAAAAAAACATAACTGAAGATAAAGAGCCTGTAAATTTCACAAAAGCACGCTGCTTCCGATTTGAATCGGGTGAACCCAATACGATGTTTATAAAACATGAACTAAATGGAAATTTAAAAAAAGTTAATGTTGGAAAGCGTGGAAATAGGTTAGTTCTTCAGTCAGACGATATTCTTGACAACTTAGACTGCAAATACAATGAACCTGTAAAACTGAACAGCAAGAAAGTTGAAGACTTAAAAAAACTTTTGCGATACATACCACCTATCAATCAAAACTTTTATGTTACTATTTTCGAGCAGTGTGCTGGAGAGCACATTGACGAAACTGAAGATCAAAATATTGCGGAAGATGTGGATGGAGAAGACTAGCGGAAAGCTGCTTAATATTTATTACCTGTACTAGTATTTTTTTATTGTAACCAAAGAATTTATAAGATTTATGTTGAGCTAAGAGCTACTTATTTAATTTTTTTAGTTTAGTGAAATCTAGAAAATGTTGTTTTATTTTGATATAAGAAAGGCACATGCCACACTTTAGCAAAAAAAAATCCAATAAATTCGAAAAAAATTAACTTTTTTGTATTTTGTTTTATTTACGGGGAAGAACTCAACTCACTGAAACCCTATGACCCAAAAATCACAATTTTGCAAAACAAACCCGATTTACAGATTTGACTAGAATTTTCCAAGTCGTTTTCCTCAATAATGTTCCAATGTGGCTTATGCACTTTGTTGCCCCGAGCGCTTCAACTATTATAATTATAGTATTTTAGGCGTACTATAATGACCTTTGATAGTACATAGTTGACAACACTGCCTTTGTTGTTTCATATACACCTATTTGTAGCCGTATTTTTTTAATATTGTCACAACCCCTATACTTTTCGTCCTGGGACGTCACAACAGGAACGTGACTTGGGTGCGTATGTAGGGTTCAGGTAGAGAGAAACTCGCTTGGTATTGGTATAATATGTGTATTGATTAATAATAGTATTACCCTAGAAATGGTATCATGACGTCTCTTCTAAGGAGGGATGTACTACTTATGGGCCACTCTGTATTAATTATGTACCGTCTGTACACATAGCGTGACTGAAGACTGAAACTAGGTTTGAGACAGGTCCAGAAGGGCGTTTCCCATTAAAGGTAGTTTGCACTGGACCTAGTCTGCGGGGTTCAATACTCTCAGAGGGGCGTTTCCCATTAAAGGTAGATTGCACTGGGAGGAGACTTAGCTAGAGGGGCTTTTCCCATTAGAGGTAGTTCGCACTAGCTTTAGTTTGCCGGTAATGGATTTTGTCGCTGTATTTATACCAAATAAATGCTGACTTGTCGACACACTTTAGTAAAATTGATGTACAGAGTGGTATTTACTTAAGTAGTTGACAATATGTATAACTCTACTTTTTGACTTATGTAAATACTATTTTTGTATTTGGCATCAATAAAAGAATTTTGATTTTTTTTTGAATGTATGATTATAAATAATAGTATATTACATGCGGAGGTGGAAAGTGTTTCATTATTGCCGAGAGACATATGGTTGACCGAGGTCAATCAATTCTCGAGAGTCTGACACCGACATTGACATCTTATGAAATTTCAACAATATGAACACATATGATATCTACTACTGATAACATTGCACCTGAATTTGTGTTACGGTGAGAACACGAGAAAGAACAATTTATCAGGGCCGTAAGTGAGTTCTCCAGGCTGAAAGTGACAGGAAGTCACTTTTGGCCTGCTTTAAAGTAAACAAAACTGAAATGACATTTTCGAATGTTTTTTTATCTTGAATAGACAAGCGAAAGTGAAAGTAATGACTAGCTTGTTTGACTTTCGCGTTCGCTTGCCTATTCAAGATAAAAAAATGTTTTCCTGAGGAGAACAATGAAAAGTTTGATACATTACACGCTGCAAAAGCCCTTTTAGGTGATCGGAGGTGTTCAAAAAGCCGAGGCTGCGCTTCGCTTCGGCTATTTGAATATACGCACCTAAAAGTACTCTTTCGCAGCTTGGAATGTTAATCATTATTTAGGTGTTCAGAGGTATCAAATACACCTTGCACCTAAAAGTGCGCTTTTGCAGCTTGGAATGTAAATAACTAGAGTTCAACAATTAGTTCTTCTTCTCACTGATTTTAAAGTGCTGTAAAAAAATAAGATTTTTTTTTTGTTTTATCCTGAAGAGGAAGGCAAGAAGGTTTTTGTCTGAAAATGTTCTTACTGAAAATATTTGTTTATTTATATTTTGGGTTAGGATAAAGATTCAGACTTGCGGTTTTCACCAGATCCCTTATTTTTTCATCTTCTTTCCATCTAAATTATAAAAAAAGCATTATTATATTTGAAATTTCCGAGAAAAAATGGAAAATTGTCGACTTTTAAACACAGCGCCCCCCTAGCGGCAACAAAACAATTTAATTTTGTTATTTTTATTATGCATTTCATTAAACAGAAAAAAACTCTTCCAAATGACACCCGATTCATTGAAATCGGTTGAAAAACAAAAAAGTTATATAACTTTTGTTCCCAACAAGTTTGAACCTTCCCCCACCACTTATTTGAAGAGTTAGGGCAAAAAATCCTTAACAAATTTTTTTCATAATTACATCAAGATTTCAATAATCATATTTTTAGGATACCTTAAGTGGGCGTTTTTTGAAGATAATCACAGTATTATGTTTTCGAGTGTTTGTTGCGTCCCCTAGCGGTCAACTTACAAACTTGAAAACTATTTCCAGCAATTTTTCATGGCCTATTTTATGAAAAAAAAAATTAGTGGGAAGCTCTAGGACTAATAGTTCTTGAGATATAGTCGGCGTCCTTTCTTATTTGGACACCTAGTACTTCCATTTTTTTTAACAATATATTTATTTTAAGGGAAAAAAATAAAAGATTTGCTGAACAAGGAGCTGCCCTAGCTTGCTGTGTAGCTTTAGGTCTTATTGATAGGCAAAATTTGATCAATAATGGAAGTATACTAGAGTAGAATAATAAACTTTTATACAAATATATTTTGTCTTAACATTTTTTTCCCCAGAAGTAGTTGTGCTTGTGCAAGTTGCAATTTTTTTTTTCTACTTTATATTTATTTATCAACAAAAATACACTTTAATAAAATAAAAGTATCAAGAATCCCAAACTTTGTAACATTTTAAAAACAGCAACTAACTGAAAAGCATTGTCAGAACTCTGCAAAAAAACAATGTAATCCCAATTACATTTTCAAGTTTAGGACTTGTTTAGTATTGACAATACCAATTGAAATTCACATTTTCAAGGTGACTGCCCAAAATTATAAAAATACTGCCTATAATAAATTTTTCTACTTCCTTACTAGAAAACATCCTTTTCGACCCCTAAACGAGGAAGGAAAATGTTTCTTTTCCTCTCGATGATTGTAATTCTTGTAAATAAAAAAGTATGCAAACCTCAGTAGGAAGTTTCATTCCTGTCTCGTGATTATAGTTGACTTTGACTTTTCCTCTCTTGGATATTAATGCCAAACTCTGCAGGAGGAAAAGCACTAACTAGGTATTTCCCTCCCATGGTATGTAAATATGTAGCTAAAATATTTATGTATAGGTCCTCATAAAAATGTGAAAATATCATTACAATGTTATTTTATTATAGGTGGTATTTTCCTGCAGGGGGATTACGAAAAAACGACTCGAAATGGACACTCGATACGAAAGTGAATACGCATCGATTGTGCTCGAAACGTCAGAGATGATTAGGTACAAGTTTCGTTTTGTGTTCGTGTGAGTTCGGAGATTTGTGACGCCTTTCGCTCAAATTTACCAAATTTTGTCAATTTTTTGACATTGACTTAATACTAATTCTAATTTTTTATTGTTGTGTTGTGGTTATTTGTGTTCTTTAAAGATTAATTTCGCAATTTCAAAGTGTTTAAAAATTTTTATAAAAGGAAAAAGTAATATGTTTACCATAATCAGAGTCATAAGGCGGCGAAGGCAAAATGATGCAAGAAGACGAGAAAATCGTGCATTAATTCATATGAGAAGAGAAATCAGAGAAAGTTATGATTCCTTTTTACATCCAGGGTCCTTATTCTTGAAACAGGGAGTAGCGTTCCCAGAAGAACGAGTGTTCCGTCTTTTTCAATGATATGCAAATGATAACGACATAAGTAGGTACAAAGACGGAACACTCGTTCTCTTGGGAACTCTGCTCCCCTGTTTCAAGAAAAAAGACCCAGAGGCAAGGTTTATTGAACTATTTAGACTTAGCAAAGTCTTGGTCCAGAACCTTATTGACTTGGTACGACCTCATCTACAATTACCCACAGATTCTTTATTTTCTGTAAGCTGTTCCAGAGTTTCCTTTGAATGACTTTGCCGTTGGGCCCTGCAAATTGACCTCTAGCAAATAGAGAATGTTTATCTATAAAAGATAATAAAACCTGCCAATGGCGATCATTAATTTTAAGACAATTTTTTTCAGCGATTTTTCTGTTCAAAGTTCAAAATACTACAAAACGTCAAAACAAAATAAAGAATCAAACGAATTTTGGCCCCCAAAAATCCAACATAACTTAACTTTATTGGACTCGATTTCGTTTCGATAGCTTTTCGACAGACATCAACCAGTCGAGTGACTTTCGTCGAAATGCATTCGCATGGAGTGCGTTCAAAATCAAAATTTTGGTGTAACATGGCGGTTTCAGTTCGAATCGAGAGTTCGTAATCCGCCTCCTGATTTTGAGAAGTCACCTTAAAAATGTGATTTTCAGTTAGTATTGGCAATACTTATACCAGTCTTTGAATTGATTTATGAATTTATTTGAGTCTTGCACATGTATTCACGAATATATTTTCAGCCTTATGCCTTATGGGATTCAAATGATTTTAACAAGCATTTGGGAGTCGTAGACTTTTTATGAAAAATGCAAATCTCTATGACTTATTTGCAAGAGTTCCCCTAGTTATAATCCTATCAACTGGTTCTTCCTTATTATTCAAACAAACTAATCCATCATCGATAGCTCTTCTTTTAGCAATATCTGTGAGGGATTTGAAGGTGTGAGGTTCCCAAATAGCCAAGTCGGCTAAAGTTTTCCTGTTGAGTAGAATATCTGAGCGAACTAATGATTCTCTGAAAGTACCGTATTCCATATTGTGTTGGTTACATCCAGCTGTTACTCTGGTCTCCCAGAGCTGAAACAATTAACACATAATCTAGGTATAGAAATTTAGATAACAGTACTTACACTTCTCATGTCCATTTTTTTAAGTTTCCGTCCCTTTGTTGCATAGGCCAGGGCCCTGTGAACATATCGCACAGCAATGCTGTAACAGTTACGTTTTCGTCCGACAAAGTGCTACAAAAGGAATTAAAAAAAGATAGTTAACTTCAGCTAAATGGAATAAAAATAGAAATTTTGGAAACGTGATAATAAAATAAGGTTTGGGAACGTACTGCTGCAAGTTTGAAAATTCGCCTTTTTCTCCAAAATTCGTCGGGACCTTTAGCACGGATCAGATTAATTGCGCTCGTGAATACCATGTTTATTATTTAAT
The DNA here is from genome assembly GCA_917834065.1 of Ceutorhynchus assimilis. Taxonomy (NCBI): domain Eukaryota; kingdom Metazoa; phylum Arthropoda; class Insecta; order Coleoptera; family Curculionidae; genus Ceutorhynchus; species Ceutorhynchus assimilis. The sequence goes on along the minus strand of OU892280.1, from coordinate 56,920,279 downwards.
TAAATTGAATATGGAAATTTTTCAAACTTTTCAAATCCAAATGATAAAAATCCTTGGTTTTGATCACCGAATGTCATGTCAAAATGTCGAGTCGAAAATCGAAAAAAAGGCTGGGTTCCGTTTCCAACCTTGGTTACGCTTAAGGCCCATGACGTCAGCTGCGATTGAAAAAGTGCATGTCAAATAAGCCGTGCACCAATTTTCAATCGCGAATGACGTCATTTGCGTGTACGCAAAGCTGCATCAATTTCAAATAATGCCCCCCTGGTAACGAAGTGGCACTTCGGCACGCATGCTAGGATATTGGTGTTTAACGTTGGCATTCTCAATTCAATTCCGTGTTAGCATGCACGCCGACTCTGAAGTGCAAGCTTGCAAGCTCTAAGCTTTTTCGATGCGTGCCGAATAAGGTGGGTTCGGGATGACTGTTCTATAAACTCCAACTGCAATAAACACTCCCGATGCGTTCGGGTATTGTCATTTTGAGTTTAAAGAGTAACTCCACATGCGTTCGGGAAGGACGTGCGGGAGTCAAAAGAGCTGACTCTGAAAGCACCACCTCGTCATCAGCAAGCGCCGGAGCGGGCATGCGCACTGTGTGCGTTTTCGTGATGTGTCATTTATCCTATTTTTTTGATTGCGACAATCGACTATTCGACTAATCGACAGTCAACAAATCAATATTTAATCTGTAATTACCTGGTAAATGAATGGAATGGATTTTAAACTGCGTATTTGACATGCAAGCAACGCGTAATTTCACTGAAATTTCCAATGATGATCTTGATGACTTCTTCAGACAAGTCGCCGAAATAAACGTCTTCAACAAAATCAAATATAGGCACCAAATACCAAAAATTCATAGAAAAGACTCGAAAAACGTTTGTTGTTTTTAAAATAATACTTGTCATTTGTGGAATAAAGTTAAGAAACTCCAAATGCACCTTGGCCGTTCGGTTTTACTGATACACTCCAAAAGCTTTTTGGTCACGTGATAAAAACGCCACTCCAACTCTACTCGAGCTCCGCTTGGCCATCCCGAACCCAGCTTTAGTCATGCGTAGTACGGTAAAACATAATTCAGAGGTTATCCTTGCGTTCAGTATTTTGCTCGAAATGCAGAGCGGAGCTGTAATCACGTGACCAGCGAGCGCACAGAGCAGTTGAACGCTGTATCAGAACTCAGAAGGCTCAAAATTTCAATAATCGAACATGAATGAGCCTGCACCGAGTACACTTTTTAAATAAACGAACGATAAATGTATGCTCAGAGAACTCAGATCGAAATACTGAACGCACGGTTCGTGACCTACTACACGCACAGCAGACTGAAAATTGACAGCATTGTGGATGGGTATCAATTTCCCAGCACGCGTGCCGAAGTGCCACTTCGGTACCAGATTGATTGAGGATGTAGCTTTACACGTTCCGTAATGTCTGGTGACTACGGGAGCCCCGTCGTGCAATCTCTCTTCGGAGTTCTTAGTTCATAGTTCTGACGTCACAACTAGGAATTTCTGATTTACTACGTCATAACTTGAAAATGCTCATTGATTGCTAGTTTGATGAAAATTGAAAATATATAAGTGAATAGGTATATTTAAAATTTTCTGTCTGAAGCCTAGTACTCATACCAGCGAAATTTGCTCTTTTTTGACTATAGAGGATTTCAAGCGTTTAACCGATCGGTTACACTTTGACAGATAAGCAATGAAGTAAACGTTATTTGATTACCAGTTGGTAGGGACCTGGACCGAAATGAAATATCGGTTCCGTTCTGGTTCCGGGCCACAGCGTTATGACGAATATCGGTTCCGTTACGGTTTCGGTTCTAAGAGAAATATTTCAATTCCGTTCGGACCAATAATTTCGGTTTTAACGGTTCATACTGGTATAGTTTTTCACAAATATCTAACGGCCATTTGCACTGACCATTTCAGCATCAATTAAGCATCCCTTAAAACAATCATTACAGAAAAATTTATGTTCCTATAATTTGAGGTTTATTTTTTTTGGATTTCTCTGCCTATCTGCAACAACTTTAATAATCATGATAATTTACTATTAATAAAATAAATTTTTGTGTTTTCGATCAGTGATGACGTAACAGCGTGTCGTTTCTCGTCTTGACGTAGTGCTTGCACCAGTTGCACCACAGATTAGGAGGTGTTTTCTCGCGTCTTAAAGTTTTGAAACATTTTCCAAAACTGGTTTAAATCAGTTTCACAATGACGTCATAATTTCTTGGCACGAGGAAATGGTTTTAAAACGTGGATTGGATTGTATTTCGAAACGGTTTAGAACCATAGTACATTATTTAATATTCTAAAACAACCCTTGTTTAGATCTCATTTGCATCTTCCTCTTGTCTATCGACTATTATGTTATACAAATTTAAATTATATTTTTCATCAGACATGTATATTCTTAACTACGAACGCAAACCGCTAACGAGACCGTTGATGACGTCGGCAACGGTTTAACAACATATGAACTCTATTCCAAAAATCGAAGCCGATGAGCAATCAGTAGTATGTAAAATCCTTGGTGTGTTGTTAATGTGCGCTGTCCAATAGGTATCCAATGCTCTGTTTTTTAAAGTGGTAATTTTTTTATGATACAACCAAACAGCAAACAGCTTAATTTATAAAATCTTGGAACCGAAAAATACCGGTAATAACCGATTAATTTATATCGGTTCCGGTTCTGCCTGCCCTACAACATTTCTATGAAATATGGGTTTGGTTCCGGTTCCGGTCCGCAAAAAAAAAATGGTTTCGTTCCGGTTTTCGGTCCAATATCGATCCGGTCCGGGTCCCTGGTTTAGAGTTTAAATTTATGATGAAAATTGTTGTGGAAATTGTGTGGAATTTTTTTTGACAGTTCTAATAGCCAGTTAAATTTTGTTTTTTATTGTCATGTAACAAAAATCACCTAATTATGTCAACATTATACTGAAAACAGCTCTATATAAGCAAGGATTATACACACTACTACTACAGGATGGCCTATCCTCATAAGGCCTGTGTGGAACAAATCCTCCCCCACTCCAAATTACCAGTTGTGACGTAAGCAGCATGTTATTTCTTGCCTTGACGTAGGCTGTTTAAACAGCTGACGACTTAAACCGAATTTTCGCGACAAACTACTTCCATGATTTCATGAACACAAACGCTTTCGCGAGAAACTCGTGACGTCATATTGAACGTAGTTCGACGGAAGCATGGATGCAGCCTCTAGCCAGCGTTTAAACTCATGACGTCACCGACGAATTATGGTTCGTCCTTGGATGAACTACATTCGTCGCGAAAATTCGGTTTTAGTTATATAACGTCGGAAATGGTAACACATCAAAGACGATTTCACCACATTTTGGTAACCCACTTTGGTCGGTCAAAAATGTATCAACTAAGAGAAATATAAGGTCTGTTTCTGCAGAAATCACAAACCAGTCAGAGCGAATTTGATTGGTTGAAAACAGTTAGAAAACTAGTTTCAACCAATGAAATTCACTCTGACTGATTCGTTATTTCTGCAGAAACAGACCTAAAATAAACCAAGGTAAGAGTTACCGATTCATATGCGCGAAGTGGCAACGTATTTCTTGTAGCACATGATGCCGCTCAAGGATGATACACACTACCACAGGATAGCCTATTCTCATAAGGCTTGTGTGTAACAAATCCTCCCCTTCCCCGCCCTGCCTAAATACCAGTTGTCACGTAGGCAGCATGTTATTTCCCGCCTTCACGCAGGCTGTTTAAACAGCTGACGACTTAGTTATGACGTCGGCAATGGTGACAAACCAATATGGCGGCGATTACCAAACACGAGGCCGATAAGCACTCCTTAAGAGTGTGTATTCTCCTTGGATGTCGCTAGCATAGCTTGAAACTATCTGACAATTCTGACAACACCTTCCATTCTTATATCTATCTCTTTTTAACAGATGCGATAATAAAGGAAGAGTGGACAGAGGACATTTTATTTATCGTACATTGGTATTTCTCAAAGATGATACATACTACTAGTACAGGATGGCTTATCCTCATAAGGCCTGTGTGTTACAAATCCCCCTCTTTCCCCCCGCACCAAAATACCAGTTGGGACGTAGACAGCATATTATTTCTTGCCTTGACGTAGGCTGTCTAAACAGTTGACGACTTAGTTATGACGTCGGCAATGGTCAAGGAGAATACACACTCTAAGGAGTGCTCAGATGCTTATCGGCCTCGTTTTTGGTAATCGGCGCCATATTGGTTTTCAACCATTGCGACGTCATAACTAAGTCGTCAGCTATTTAAATCAGGGATGGGCATCTACGCGTAAATAAAGATTGTCTACGTCTGGTGTAAACAACGCGTAGACAATGTAAACTATGTAGACAACGTGTAAAATATGAAGACAAACGTGTAAAGTATACAATTTTTGACAGTTGGCAGGCCTATAAGGTTATGTTTCTGTTTTTGCTTTGTTTTGTTTTTGCTTTGTAAAGTTAATTAAACTGTAGATAAATGTCTAATTTAAAACAATATAAATTTAATGTAATGCAAACTTCAAAAAAATTACTCATATTTCAAATTTTCTGTTGTCTACATAGTTTACATCATATTGGTCGTCGTTTTTTATCTGACACTTTCCGTATGAGGAGCGAGGGGGTGAAGCACATGGCAAAAACCACATAAAAACAGGTGTAACGTCAGGTAACCATTGACGTTTTAACATAGGGATCCACCAGCTCACATTTTTTTAGAGTATCAGATTAAAATCGACGGACTTTAGTCTACATGGGAAAAAGTGGATGGAAACAATACGTAGACAACGAGTAGACAAACCGCGTAAAGTAGATTTTATAGTCCACGGCACATCCCTGGTTTAAATAGCCTACGTCAAGGCGAAAAATGGCATGCTGCTTACGTCATAACTGGTTGTTTGGCTGGACGGGGTAGGGGGGGATTTGTTACACACAGGCCTTATGAGGATAAGCCATCATAGTAGTGGTGTGTATCATCCTTGGGCAATGGTGATAAGTGAACCTAAGGGCTGGTATTTCAATGTCACCTTAAGGTACAGAATAACGTTAAGTTATCCTTAATATAAGGTTCACCATATATCAAAGTTTCCTTGAGCCACCTGAATGAACTGATTTCAAATCGAGTTTCAAGTTCACCTTAACGTTGAGGGTACCCTACCTACGTAAGTCTTCAGTTTAAGGTAACACTGAAATACCGGCCCTCAAATCTCAATTTATTAGTTGGTTAAAAATACATGATTCTGGTATATCCGGTCACCGAGGGGAAAAAGCATATCCGAGGTGTTCGATTCGATGATTACGGTTGAACATGATGAAATACCTTATAATATGTATATCCTCGTGTATATCGTTACAGAGTCGTTTTACTTTATTAAACTAATTACTCAGAAATAAAACAGAAATTCGAAAATCACATAGTCTTTATATACATAGTATAAACAATAGTATAAGATAATTTCAGTAGCTCACACTACTACATCTACACAAAAAAACAACCATAATTTTTTGGAAAATACCTATCCTACTCCATAAGGCACTAAAAGATCAAGAATCTTGTAATTATTTTATTGAGATCTAGGGTTTACTTCAACAAGAAAAAGTTAATTTTGGCTCCATACTGCTGATTTTATTGTTGAAATAAACACTTATTTTATCAAAATCCTGATTGACTCTTTACAAACAAAAATTTACATTTATTTACACTAACAGGGAACCAGCTAGTGATTGGTAACAGAATCATAGTTTTGGCCACTGTAATCCAGCAAGCTATCACTGAAACCAGTTCCGGAAATCCGAAAATCCAAGTCGCCAAAACCATTATCACTAGAATGACTAATTTTATTTTCGTAAACGTTCAGAAAATTCGTATAATCGCTATACTGGGCCAAATCAATAAATTCTTGATAATTTGGTTTCACATTCAAACTATTTTTTTGGTAGTTTTGATATAAATTTTGTGGGTAATTTTCGCTATTCGTAAAATAAGTCGCTGCCTTGTCGCCAGGATTGTTACCATTATTGAGATCAAATTCAGTTTTAAATTCTGTTACATCTAGTAGGGCATTGTTTTGCTCAAACATTGTACCAGAAGAAGATGGTTTTGGTTGTAAATACTCTAAAGAATCCATTTTTTGACTACCATTGGTATAAAATTGCTCCAGAGGTACTATGTTATTATTATTATTATTATTACTACTAGGAACTTCTTGGCTTATATTAAATCTACTAGCATTGGAACTAGCGTTTGAGTCATCATTACTCAAAAAATTACTTTGCGGCCAATAATCTTCAGTCTTCATTTCCCTATGTATAGTACCACTACCCAAGTCCAATAAAGTAGGTGGTGATCTTGCAACGTCATTAATCCTGACGTCATAAACATAATCAGGTTTAATCGGTTGATCCAATTGAAATATTTCTTCAGGTTGGAACAAGTCGGCTGGTATGTTACTAAAGTCATAGGAATTTGTTTCGAGGTTGGTTATATCACTGGGGTAGGCTTGCGCATGCGCAGGTTCTTGTGTCCAATAACTGTCCAGGCTTTGGTGGTGAGCGGTTGGTTGGTACGATTGGGGTGAGGTGGGAAATTGATGCATTTGGGGCGGTTGTGGTGGGTAACTGCAAATGCATTCGAACGGTGGACAGGAACAATAACCTGAAAATAAATAATTTGGCTCAAAATTTGGAGGAAAAATTATAATGAATGTGGATCTGTTTTTTTCCACTATATGAATCCAATGGACTACTAATTATTATTGAATACAAAACATAATTTACCTTTATCTTGGTTGGTAACAGAAGTCGTTGTGGAGTTGGACCTTATCATTTGGTTGATTTCTTTACAAGGTCTTTTTGGTTCTCGAAGTGACATTAGCTGAAACAAAATATACATACATTTAGCTCATCTGATTTTTTTTATAAGTGATCCATAACTGGAAGTTAACTATCCCAAAAATAACCAAAAGTAACGCTATGTTAGTTTCAGACTGGTTTCGATCTTGTTAGATTCTTGTCAGTACAACCTAGGCGAAAGCATACCAATAATGAGGAAAACAGGTTTCCAGTGTTGCCAACTGCGGATCAACTATTATAGTATAGAACGCTACAAAATTATAGTAGGTACATTTGTACAAATTAGTATTCTGCTAAAGACAGATGACCACCAATTGTCTTGGTGAGACACACAGAGATCGATCTATAATGAAATTTTCTGGACAAAACGCGCAAGTCGGGGGCGTATCATACTAAAATTTCAAATTTTTCCAGTAAAAAAACAGCCCATTGGAAATTAATGAAAATCAATAAAATTAGACATAAATGCACCATTTATCATTTTATTTTTTTTCTAAAAAACTGTCCAGGAGAAAATTATGACATTTTCTGGAAAAAAAGAGGAAAGTCAGGTACGTATCATAGTAAAATTTCAAATTTTTCCAGTGGAAAATATACCCATTAGAAATTAATGAAAATCAATTAAATTGGACATAAATGCACCATCTAACATTTTATTTTTTTTCTCTGGAAAACTATTCAAGGGAAAATTATGACATTTTTTGGAAAAAAAAGAAGAAAGTCTGGGGCCTATCATAGTAAAATTTTAAATTTTTACAATGAAAAATGAAAAATAACCTCTGTTTGGAATTTAGAATAAGATTGCCCTAGCTCATTGCCTAGCTCTAGACAAAAATTCAGAAATGTCAGAATGTCAGGTGAGTGTTTGTCATATTTTTGTCTTGACAAAAAAAACCAACCCAGAGCATGGTGTGCGGTGTGGTTGTTAAGGGTTGAATTTTTATTTTATTTTCGAGAGCAGATATTTCAACAAGAAGAAACATATTAGGCCTGTTCGCACAGAAATCACCAACCAGTCAGAGCGAATTTCATTGGTTGAAACTAGTTTTCTGACTGTTTCTGACTGTTTCCAACCAATGAAATTCGCTCTAACTGGTTTGTGATTGCTGTGCGAACAGGCCTTATTATTATCATTTTTATCGGATCAGTTAAGTTAGCCCCCCCCCATAGAAAATTTCTGGATGAAAATTATCCCATAATTTTGCTCTCATTTTGCTCCATTTTGCTCCACTAATTTCGATTTTTGCTCCATTACAGTGGAGAGACTATGTGGCCTATTATGTGGGGGGGGGGCTGAATTAACGCTAGCCCCCCCCAGTGAAAATTCAGAAAATTGATCATGCTCATTTTGTTCTCCGAGTTTTGCTCCATTTTGCTCCACTATCGGCGAGTTTTGCTCCATTACCAGGAGAGACCTACAGAGCTTCCAAGAATCTCTCCCATCCCCCCCGGTGAAAATTTTGAAATTTGATCATGCTCATTTTGTTATCCGAGTTTTGCTCCATAATCGGCGAGTTTTGCTCCATTACCAGGAGAGACCTACAGAGCTCCCAAAAATCTCTCCTAGCCCCCCCCCACGGTGAATTTTTTTAAAAATTTGAACATGTCCATTCTGTTCTCCGAGTTTTGCTCCATTATCGGCGAGTTTTGCTCCATTACCAGGAATGACCTAGAGAGCTCCAAAGAATCTCTTCTTGCCCCCCAGTGAAAATTTTGAAACTTGAAATTTCGAGTTAGTCCGAAATACTCCGCCTCCAATTTTACACATTCGAGCGAACATAGTTTCTCAAGCTGCTTTCACTTTCCTCGCCTGTTTCCCCTGAAGCACCTCTAAATGATTTTCAAGCGTTCGAGTGCAAAGCGCATTGAGTATAATGGGCGTGAAATGCTCGTGCTTCGCACACTGCACCCGAAAGCGGCTCTGGAATGAACTAGACAGCTCCCAGGAATCTCTCCTTGCAACACGTGTGAAAATTTGGAAGTTTTGCTCCATTACCTGGAATGACCTACGAGCTCCTAAGAATCTCTTCTAGCCCCCTTACACCAGTTAAAATTTTGTTTGATCATATTCATTCTGTTCTCCGAGTTTCGCTCCGTTTTGCTCCATGATCGGCGAGTTCTGCTCCATTACCTGAGCCTGAGCTGCTTTCGGGTGCCACGCTTTGAGCAATCAGGCGCTCTGAAGCTGCTCTCATTTTCCTCGCCTCTTTTTCCTGATGCACCTGTACCTAACTGATTTTCAAGCATTTGAGTGCAAAGCGCATCGAGTATAATGGCTATGAAGGGAACGGTGGTCCCTGGTTTCACTAGCTTTGTTTGTTTATTCGCACCAACAAGGCACCAACCGACACTTTCTACACCAATCGTGTTTGTTTATCCAAGGTTTATTCCTATATATTTTTTTTTGTATGGGTCTGACAGAGACAACCTGACTTTTTGGTGCACCTGGTGCAGACTGGTGTAACTTTGGTACAAATAGACAAACAGAGCCCGCAAGAAGCCCTGTTAGTTAAAACTAATTTCGATCCTTTTTTTTTCACGTGCTTCTAGAAAATGACAGAAATAGTCTAAGTACGCACTGAATTTACAAATGGGAATCGCTTGCAAAAATAGTTATTTATGTCATAAATAAATACCGATAATCAAGCTCGTTTGCTCGAGCGCCCATGTTCGGAGCAGTGAAATGTGTTCCGAATGATTTTATATTGACATGACAGTGCAAATCGATGAGACAAAGATGGCGCCTATTTTCAAGTAAACAAATTTGACAGACGTCGTAAATTATAGGGACAGCCTTTTATTTTTCCGAAATAGCTATTTATGGCGGTGATCTTTTTTTTAACTGTCAGTAATGTACCCAGTTACTTTTGGTGACGATGGTATTTGCTGCAAATCGTTCCAAAATCAAAATTCAGTTTATTGATTTACTGGCTTGGCAAGCTTTTGAAATCCACAATGACATATGCGCATTTTCACCAATGTAATGCTGTCCTTGTCATTTGACAGCAGCAATACAAGGATAGGTTACTCCTCATCAAGAGAAATGCGCATAAGCAATTGGTGAATTCAAAAACTTGGCCTTCCTTCAAGAACCCTATTTCTTAATAGAATGGCTTATCTAGCTGAAAGTGTCTGCCATGCTCACGCGAAAACTCCCCACCATTTGTGTCATTTTGACGTCAATGTAACCTCAAGAATTCAGTGACGTCACGACTAGTCGAAAAGCGAACGTACGCCTTATGCCTCATTCTCACTTGCGCGAAATTCGCTCTTTTTTTGACATTGTTTCGACAATTTGACGTTTTATGCGTGTATCAAACGTCAAATTGTCGAACAATGTCAAAAAAGAGAGAATTTTGCGCAAGTGAGGCTTTATGGGGAAAAGCCATCCTGTTAGTTGAGGGTTGTTGGCCTTCCTTTATCCAATTTTCTTGCTCTTTCTTTCTGTTCCAAACCGTTCCTTGTTCACTTTGAAGCAGAACGAGTTTATCTGACGGCCGTTCCCATATTACATTAGTTGTATTCCTTTCACACCTAGGAGGAGCTTCGGAACAGCTCCGGGGCGTTACGCGCTTATTCCTTTCGAAAAGTGTTTGTTGCACCCCGCATCTTTCCCTTTGAAATCATGTTGACTAACACCGGAGCGAGTAGCTCGAGTGTTCCAAACTCTTGAAAGGAATACAACTATTATGAGTATAGTCCGCCGCAAAAATATTGAAGGACCGAAGGAGTGCGACCGCGAACACACACAACTCCTACGCATTATTTGTTGTCCTTTTCTAGTCAACAGGCTATTAAGTATATCTCGATCGTTTTGGTGGGCTTGCTAGATTCATAAAATCTGTCGCTATGAGTTCTGTCGCATTGGCTTCCTCTTCCCCTTCAGAGGTCGTCCGTCAGGATCTGTGCTGTGGACTTCAACAAAGGCGGAACACTCTTTCTCATGGAAACGCTGCTCCCCTGTTTAAAGAATAAAGACCCTAGAGGTCATTCCAAGTAATGGAGCAAAACTCGCCGATCATGGAGCAAAATGGAGCAAAGCTCGGAAAACAAAATGCGCATATAAAAACTCCAAAATTTTCACCCATGTTGCTAGGAGATATTCCTCGTAGCTGTGTAGTTCATTCTAGAGTCGCTTTCATGTGCAGTGTGCGAAGCACCTGGAGCATTTCACGCCCATTATACTCAATGCGTTTTGCACGCGAACGTTTGAAAATCAGTTACAGGTGCATCAAGGGAAACAGGCGAGGAAAGTGAGAGCAGCTTGAGAGCGCCAAACTCTGTTCGCCCGAATGTGTAAAATTGTAGCCGGAGTACTTCGGCCTAATTCGAGAGCGTTGAGCGCTCAAAGCGTGGCACCCGGAAGCGGCTCGTGATGGAGCGAGTCATGGAGCAAAACGAGCTGATCATGGTGCAAAATAGAGCAAGACTCGGAGAACAAAATGAATATGATCAAATTTCAGAATTTTCACTGAGGGGGCTGGGAGAGATTCTTGGGAGCTCTGTAGGTCTCTCCTGGTAATGGAGCAAAACTCGCCATTAATGGAGCAAAACTCGCCGATAATGGAGCAAAACGGAGCAAAACTCGAAGAACAAAATGAACATGTTCAAATTTAAAAAAATTCACCGGGGGGGCTAGCAGAGCTGGGCAAAGCCCTCAGTGAAAGGGCTTGAAGCACTAAGCCCTAAGCCCTTTCTCAAAGTGCTTTCAATCTCAAGCACAAATTCCTTTTTATTTTCAAAAGTGCTTCACAAGCACAAAGCCCTCAAAGTGCTTTGTGCTTGGCAAGCACAAAGCCCCTAAAGTAATTTATAAAGTGCTTAGAGCACATCAAAAGTGCTTGGGGTGCCTCGAAAAGGGCTTTGAAGCTCTTTAAATGTGCTCGAATCTCTTTAAATGTGCTTGAAGCTCTTTAAATGTGCTTGAAACTCTTCAAATGTGCTTAGAAGCTCTTTGAATTTGCTTAAAGCTCTTTAAATGTGCATGCAGCTTTTTAAATGTGCTTGAAGCCCTTTGAATATGCCCTGAAATCTTAGTACTTTTAACAACGCTAGTGAGCAATAAAAATACAAAAGCTTACTTTCAATTTCCTCAGTTCATTTGACTAGAGAATCTTTATATTTTGTATTTTTTTGCAAATTACAATTACAATAATTGTGAATGGTAAATGGTATTGTAAGTGTGGGTAATTTTTTTTTTTACATGGTATCTTATCCTTACACATCACAACAACTAAACTTTGTAACAACTCAGGCTAATTTCATGAAATTAGGTACTAAAATTGTATTATTTGTCATTTTCACATTTTCTTTGATGTTAACAGATGGCGTCACAAAAAAATTAGCCTATCCATACTGGTATCGAAATATGGATTTCAAAGTCAAAGTCAATTTAAAATATCGATTTAAAATATCGATGCCATTTGACGAGTATCGATATTTGTAAAATATCGTACCTTAAGAGAATAGAAATATCGATAAGCGAAAGTCTAGATTCTGAATAAATATCAATTAGAAAATTCGGTGGTATGCGGTAAGCATTCTGACACAGAATAGTTATCAGAATTAAGCAGCAAAACACATCAATTCAAAAATTTTAGGTGGGGGATAGGTTAAATGATGGTCAATTCAGATTTATTTTAGAGTGCTTCAAGCCCTTTTTAAGTGCTTCAAGTCCTTTCAAAGTGCTTCAAGCCCTTTTAAAGAGCTTCAAGCCCTTTTAGAGTGCTTCAAGTCCTTTCAAAGTGTTTCAAGCCCTTTTAAAATGCTTCAAGCCCTTTGGAAGTGCTTTAAGCTTCCAAAAGTGCTTCAAGCCCTCTAAAAGTAATTGAAGCTCATTGAAAGGGCTTGAATTACTTTTTTTCAATTACAAATAATCAAGCACTTTTCTGAAGTAATTGACTTTGCAAGCCCCAATTACAAATATGTAAAAGGGCTTGAAGCACAGGACTTTCAAGCCCTCAAAGTGCTTCAAGCACTTTTACAAGCACAAAGCACTCAAGCCCTGCCCAGCTCTGGGGGCTAGGAGAGATTTTTAGGAGCTCTGTAGGTCTCTCCTGGTAATGGAGCAAAACTCGCCGATAGTGGAGCAAAATGGAGCAAAACTCGGAGAACAAAATGAGCATGATCAAATTTCTGAATTTTCACTGGGGGGGGGGGGCTAGCGTTAATTCAGCCCCCCCCTTCCTAATAGGCCACATAGTCTCTCCACTGTAATGGAGCAAAAATCGAAATTAGTGGAGCAAAATGGAGCAAAATAAGAGCAAAATTTTGGGATAATTTTCATCCAGAAATTTTCTATGGGTGGGGCTAACTTAAATGACCCATTTTTATCAATAGAATAACAAGTGTATTTTTTAGGTCCTATGTTGGGCTGGTTTAATTTAATACAATTGTCATTTTAGAAAAGTCCACTGTGTATTATTCCTAGTCCAAGCTCCCTTTTCAGTTATCGAAGCAAGATTGGTGAGGTCAAAGCTGAAAACCACCTCATCTTTCTTCAACCTCATTGGAAATTAATGAAAATCAACTAAATTAGACATAAATGCACCATATAACATTTTTTTTTTTTTTTTCTGGAAAACTATTCAGGGGAAAATGATGACATTTTCTGGAAAAACAGAAGAAAGTCAGGGGCGTATCAAGTAAAATATCAAATTTTTCAAATAGAAAATAACCCCATTGGAAATTAATGAAAATCAACCAAATTAGGCATAAATGCACCATCTAACATTTTATTTTTTTTCTGGAAAACTATCCAAAGACAAATTATGAAATTTTCTGGACAAAACGAGAAAAATCAGGGGAGTATCATCATGAAATTTCAAATTTTTCCAGTGAAAAATAACCCCATTGGAAATTAATGAAAATCAACTAAATTAGACATAAATGCACCATCTAATGTTTTTTTTTTTTTTTTTTCTAGAAAACTATCCAAAGGAAAATTATGAAATTTTCTGGACAAAACGAGAAAAGTCAGGGGCGTATCATAGTAAAATTTCAAATTTTTCCAGTGAAAAAAAAAACCCATTGGAAATTAATGAAAATCAATTAAATTAGACATAAATGCACCATCTAACATTTTTTTTTTTTTTTAAAAACTATCCGAAGGAAAATTATAAAATTTTCTGGAAAAAAAAAGTCAGGGGCGTGTCATAATAAAATTTCAAATTTTACAATGAAAAATAACCTTATTGGAAATTAATGAAAATCAACTAAATTAGACATAAATGTATCATTTAACATTTTTTTTTCTCGAAAACTATCCAGGGGAAAGTTATGAAATTTTCTGGAAAAAAAAAGAAAAATTAGAAGCGTATCATACTAAAATTTCAAATTTTTCCAGTGAAAAATAACCCCATTGGAAATTAATGAAAATCAATTAAATTAGAAAAATGCACCATCTAAATTTTTTTTTTTTTCCTGGAAAACTGTCCAAGAGAAAATTATGACATTTTTTGGAAAAAAAGAGGAAACTCAGGGGCGTATCATAGTAAAATTTTAAATTTTTCCAGTGGAAAATAACCCCATTGGAAATTAATGGATATCAACTAAATTAGGCATAAATGCACCATCCAAAATTTTATTTTTCTTCTGGAAAACTATTCAGGGGAAAATTATGAAGTTTTCTGGAAAAAAATTAGAAAATCAGGGGCGTATCATAGTAAAATTTTAAATTTTTCAAATGGAAAATAACCTCATTGGAAATCAATGAAAATCAACTAAATTAGACATAAATGCACCATTTAACATTGAATTTTTTCTCTGGAAAACTATTCAAGAGAAAATTATAACATTTTCTGGACAAAAAAAAAGAAAATCAGAGACGTATCAGCGCATCACACTGAAATTTTAAAATTTTCCCACGAAAAACAAAAAAATTAAAAATAATTTTAAAAATTAATAGGGGTGCGTTCGATAACATCTTTTTTGGTATAAAAAAAGGACCCGCTCAGGAAAATCAATGAAATTGACAATTGACAGTGTAAACCAGTGATGTGCCTGTAGACAATGTCAACGTAAACAATTGATTGTCTACGCGTAGACAATTCAAATTGTTTACGTGAGCATTTGTCTACACTGTCTACATCCGGCGTAAACAATAACTTATTTTAAAAAAATCGAAAATAAATACCTATCAAAAGTTATTATACTATCACTATCACTTCGATATCAGCATTCACTGATTATAAAATATCAGGAAAACCAATAATAAAATAAAAATAATTTAAAAAAAGGAAAGTGTGAGGTTAGAATTAAACGTCATTTATATTATTTTACATTGTTGACACGTTGTCTACATTGTCTACATTGTCTACACGTAAAGTAGACAATGAAAGTCTACGTGTAGACGCACATCCCTGGTGTAAACCCAGTTACCAAAAAAGCACTGAACTAACACTTTTGACAATTGACATTTAAAAAGTCAACTGTCAAAAAATACATGCTCTATCAATACTAAAACGACAGAGCCTATTCAGCTGAAAAAAGAAAAAGAAAAAAGGTGACTAGACATAAGGGCTTGCACGCCAACACATTAGGAAACCAATAACCCTTTTCACGTGGCTCCGGTTCAACAAACCGCAACATTGCGCTCAAATTCGAGTAGTAGGTATCCATCACGTCACTTTGTAACCGGGTTAGTTTAAACCGGAGCCACGTGAAAAGAACTTGTTGCTAATAGAAAGTAGGATTAGGCTATTAGGCAACAAATTAGGATTAAGAAGTGAATAGATTAAGGGCTTACAGCCAACAAATTAGGATTTAAAATAGGCTAAGGAGAACTGGAATAAAGAATTTTCTAGTAAAAAACTAAATAATTTGATAATGCATAATTACAGAATTTTAGGCGTACTATAATGACCTTTGATAGGACATAGTACATAACCATTCAATTATAGTATAAATACTATAATTATAGTACGGTTGGCAACACTGCAGGTTTCAGATACCAAGACAAGAAAGTAAGAATAGTGTGCCTCCCTCTCTTCAAAGTTTTACAAAGCAAAACGCAGGAGCAACCCCTCTGGGTGTGATAAAATTAAAATTTTAAATAAAAAACGCAAATCAAAAATCTTTTTTTTCTAACAATCTAATCTTTATTATTCTATGCTTTTAACCAATTCTATATTTGATAAAATTCCTCAATATTTCTTCGAGTGGTCGTGGTATGAGGCAGTGTCAGAAAGCGGTTTAACCAGGGGCGGGACAACAACCAACAATACGATTGATGCATTAAACGGATAAATCTCGATATCTCTCCAATAAATTGCGTTTTCTTTTCCCTCATAAAAGCGCCTATCGTAATATAATAGGATTCGAAGATAGGAATCGAACGCGGAAAACGAGATTTAAGCTCGATAAAGTAATAAAGGGAAACAAAGGAGAAAATTTTACGACTCGAAATGTCCGAAATGATAAGCAGTTTGAGTGCAAAGTGAACTCTTGTGATGGTTGGGAGTTTTTAGATTGCACTCACCTATATATAAATAGAAATATTAACATGTAACATTGTTTAGGAAAATTCACAATTGAATACCAAAAAGATGTTATTTTAGGTTACAATAGAGAGTTCTCGTGCAGTCCAAATTTCAAATACCGTAACGCTATTTGACAGGTATGACAGTTCTTACGGTATTACGTTAACGGAGCCCGCTATCTAACGGGACTTAGCGGATGCCTTACCGTAACGCTATTTTATGTCAAAATTAGTTTCCGCTCCATTTACATCTGCAAGAACAGTTACTTTTAATTATTCTTCCATAAAGACCATAAAAAACCCCAAGTGAAAATTAATCAAATTCAGAATCTTTAGGATAAATAATAAGTTAGAAAACAAGCAAAAAAAAAAGGGGGTTAGATCACTCAACTCAGCTGTCAAAACGTAAAAAGAATAAGGGATAAGAGGATTTTTGTAAATACCGTACTGTTAGCGGTACCGTTTTATTGAGCGTCTGAGGCACGAGAACTCTCTAATGAGTCATAGCGTCCACGTCATAAAGGATTATAGGAGAAATCTAGACATTTTGAACTAATTTCGGAACAAGCATTATTACACTGGGGCAAAATCGAAACATACCTAAAAAAAAACCTATACTTCCATAGAGAAAATGTGAAAATGAAACATAAACTAAAACTTGAATGGAGAAAAATACTACTCTAGTTTCTAGAGAAAAATGATATTGTTGTAAAGAAAAGTTCTAAAGTGTTTATTTCTATAATGTACTTATGGATGGCGCTGTATTCCACCTTTGACAGATGTGTCAGCTATCATATGAATCAATCAATATATATTGTACTTTTCAGTTGCAGAAGAACCATAACGTGCTTTTCATTTTCCCGTTTTTCCTGCCTTTATTTATAAGTTAAAGCCCAGGAATAGCTTTTTCCGCGTGTAAAAATCGGGTGTAATTTGAACAATTCAAGTCGTTTCAGTTTCGTGCGAAAATGTCGGTTAATTAGCTCGCGAGTGTGCCGAAGCTTCTCGGGTGAAAAAATTATGAAGAGTGGTCGTTTGCCGTGGAAAACTGTTTCGTGATTGAAGGATTGACGAAATGTGTTGACAGTACTGAGACCGACACTGTGTTGATTGGAAAAGCAAAAGCTAAATTGATCCTGACTATTGATCCATCATTGTACGTACACGTCAAAGACGCAGGCACGTGCAAAAACGTTTGGGACAAAATCAGCAAGCTTTATGCAGACACAGGAAAAATTGGTTTGATCAGAAGTCTTATATCCTTGAGGGAATAAATTAACGTTTAATATTATAGGTGTTTCGTCATCAAGCCTGTGTCATCTCCTAAATCAATGAACTTAAAAGAGCGAGGCCAATAATTATAAATGATTTATGGCATTCTTGAATCAATAATGTTTTGACCTCGATAAATCAGGATATTGCGACATAATTATTCGATTTTTTTTAACTTAAAATGATAAAAATTTTAAGGAAATTGCATCATTATTTTTAATAATATTTAGGTCGGCCAATGGAATTGTCTGATTCTCAGGTATCTACAAAAAACCAAAAATTTTTGTTTGAGATATGAAAAAAGTTCGAAAAAATTGGAGGGATTTGTAGATTCTGATTGGGGCAACAATTCTCTTGATAGGAAGTCATAACACAGGTTTTTGTTTTACCCTTTCAAATTGTGCCTTGTCCTGAGAGAGCAACAAGCAAAAAACAGTTGCACTCTCCAGTACAGAAGCTGAATATATGGCCTTAGCAGAGGCAGCTAAGGAGGCTATATATTTACGAAATTTATTAGGAGAATTGACAGGCCTTTTTGACTCTATTTTATTATATAGTGATAGTCAAAGTGCTCTTAAGCTTGTGTCAAACCCCTTGTTTCATAAGGGATCAAAGCACATAGATGTGCGACACCATTTTATACGAGAAACTGTGGCAAGTGGTTTGATTGGTACAGAATATTTGCAGACAAATGATATGCCTGCAGATGTTCTCACAAAAGCTTTGGGAGCAAATAAGCATTGCAAGTTTTTGAAACTTTTATGTTTCGAAACTTTGTAAACTGCTTCTAGTATTTAGTGTTACGTTTTGTTTTGTTTTGTAAATGGCAAATAAACATTTATGAACTACACCATTTCCACTTTTAGTTCAAAATAGATGAAGTTCATTTCAAAAAGCATCAAATGTATTTCAAAATAACAACTTTAATTTAAAAAAATATCAAATGTATTTCAAAATCATCAATTGAATATCAAAAAGCATAAATTTGATTTCAATCTTTATGAATTTTATTTCAAAATACATCAAATGTATTTCAAAATAACCAAATTTATTTCGAAATGCATCAAATGTATTTCAAATTAGTGAAATGTATTCCAAAGATGGTCAGTTTTATTTCAAAGATTACTTTGGTTAAAAAATGAAGTATGTTTATATCGTACAGTTTAAAAAAATCAAATTATAACCAGATACCCTGTACCTCCCTGTACAGTGTTTGATGATATAAGAAATGATGATTTTGAAATACATCTAATTTTTTTGGAAGTATAAATGGTACAGTTTGAAATACATTTGATTAGTTTGAAATACAAATAACATACCTATTTGGAAATAAAAGTAACAAATTGGAAATTGAAATATCAATTTTTGAAATAAAAGTAATTATTTTGAAATACATTTGACCGATTTTGAAATACTGTTGGAAATGGTGTAGTGGAGGACGTGGGGGTGTTGTAAAGAAGAGTTCTAAAGTGTTTATTTCTATAATGTACTTATGGATGGCGCTGTATTCAACCTTTGACAGATGTGTCAGCTATCATATGAATCAATCAATATATTGTACTTTTCAGTTGCAGAAGAACCAACGTGCTTTCCATTTGCCCCTTTTTTCCTGCCTTTCTTTATAGATATTGGCTAGCCCAATGGACACACCCATAAATAATATTCACTCATACGAAATGCTTTCTTGACAAACAACAAACAATCGTTTGTATTTTAAGCTACTTGATACAGATGTTACTATTTTTATGAAAATTCAAAGAAATCATTATTATAAATCACTTTTCATACCTTATTTCCTAGAGCAGCTTCTTTAGCTAACAACACAGCCAAACCTCGTACACGTCTACCACTACCCAGTGACCGCCTAGCTTCGCTGGTACTTTTGGCTTCAGGTCTTGGATGATCGTGAACACCCTTGGCTTGGAAAAAGATTGCGTGCTCCGTGTGTCTCCAAAAATGAGTAACGGGGTACCCACAATGTCCCCGGCAAGCCAAAATTTCCAACCTGCCGGTGCATTGACGATTTGGACAAGGCTTACCTAAATACAAAAATTAATTTTTTGTTAATTCATTGTCAGACTTGTCTTAGGCTGTCAACTATATGAAGAGACGCGAGTTATAAAATCCTCACGTATCGTCAGATACTTGACCATCAGAGGCCGGTAGAAGTTCGTTGGAACTTACCATTATCCTTACCTTGCTGTTTTTTTCTCGCTTTATCACAGATGGCGGGCCTAAGGTGCACTTTGTCACCGTTGGGCATCGTGCATCTCATTGAACAAACCAACACACCCAGGCAACTTTTTTTCAGTATATGGACATTGTGGTTATTGGTATTTCGCATCGCCCAACCTGACGAGTGACGTTTGGCTTCTTCGTTGTCTGATCTAAAGAAAAATTCAAGTTGTTCATTTCAATCAAGGTTTGAATTTTTTTTACAAGAGGCTTCGTGAGATGGTTTCACTGTCGATGTTTCGGGACTGAGACGAGGTGGGCCCAGTCTCGGTTCCAAAACTCTCATAATGAAAAATACTATGGTCCGTTCATAAAGTCTATATGTAACGAAATTGAATAACCACCGAGTCCAGACCTGCCCGACTCTGTCAGGTGCTGCCCCCTAACGCCGGAGAGAGTACCAGCTCGGAGAGGGAGACATTGCCGGGTGACGAAAAAAGACAGACGATGTCCGCGGTTAATGAGAAAATTCGATTACTTTTATTCTTGATGTTCACAGTCCTAAAATATAATAATTAAGTTAGTTTTTGCTTATTTTTTCACTGCAACTATCTATTCTCAAGTGTAAAGTTGACAATAGAGTGATGTAAAATTATCAGTGGTGTTTCCTTTGGTCGGATAAATACAAATTCTTCAGTTTAACCTCAAACCCCTTATAAATTGGCGCTCCAACTCGTGGCCTGAAGAATGTGTGTGGAATGCCGCTAAGAAGTTACTGCAGGTATTTTGATTATTGCTATTCGAAACTTTATATTTCTGCTGCCTTTTGACACTGTGTAAACAGTTCGACAGCCAAAAACTGTTGCAAGTATTTTATGATTTTTATAAGTATTCCGATAATCCTATTTTGGTTTTGTTCTGACACTGCATCACAGCCCTGTGAATCACAGTTCGACTGCCAAAAACTTGAGTTATCCTTTTATTATTTGTTCAAGCGTAGAGTGTAGACACTGTTTTGCAGTTCCACTTCTACAAACCTAAGTTGTTGTTTACAATTCACGGCACTCTATTTTACAGTGCAATATTGAACTTTATTGGACTATAAACCCCAAAGTGATTTTATAAGTAGTGTTTTTGTAAACTATTGAAACCATTCAAAGACTTTTCGTGTTCGCGAAGAACAGGGCTGGACTTCAAGGCCCTGGCTGTCAGGTTAAGGCTGGATTGAGTAGGTTTTGACTTGATAGTTTCGTTCCGACCACACAATTGGATGATTTTGCGTTCTGGGAAAATTATACCAGGAGTTTTCAACATGCCAAAGTCAAGTGAAACTCCAGAAACAGCCTCACAGGCCATAAACCAAATAGTTATGACTCCAGAAATTCTACAAAACCTTTTAAAAGGATTACATCTACCAAATCCAGCACCAACGCCCATTCCACCCGCACCAACAAATGTAAACTTCTCCCAATGTTCAGCCAGGTTCGTAGGAAACCGAACTGAGAATGTTGATGCATTTATCGATTCAATAACTGTCTATAAGGAATGTTTATTTATATCCGATCAAAATGCAGTCAAAGGAATTTCAATGCTACTCTAAGGTAATGCTGCAACATGGTGGCAAGGCATAAAGAGCTCTATTACCACATTTGATGATGCTGTGCAATCATTAAGACATGCTTATGGCTATGCTAAACCAGCTTATCAAATTTATAGAGAACTTTTTGCCCATGAACAGTGCCAAGATGAAACTACAGATATTTTAATAAGCAAGGCTCGAGCATTACTGTCCAAATTACCCAGTACTCCTGCAGTACCAGAAGAGGCACAACTTGACATGGTGTTTGGCCTACTACACCCCCAAATACGTGAAAAGCTCAACAGAGATTCCATAAAATCATTTCGAGAACTGATTGAAGCTGCTAGAAAAGCCGAACAAGCTGTCAATGACAGAAAGAAAATAAATAATCAAAATAAGGATGCCAACTCCTCGACCAACTCACGAAGACCTAGACCCCAGTGCAACTATTGTAAGAATATTGGTCACACTAAGGATGAGTGTAGGAAGCTTAAGAAAGCAAACGCAAGCCAACAAGAAGAATCAAAACCGTCAGCAGAACCTACAAGTGAAGTTAAACCCAAACTTGTCTGTTATGGTTGTGAAAAAGTAGGATTTATAAGAAGCAACTGCCCTGACTGCAAATATAGTTCTGCAACTAGTGCAAGCACTTTAGGTGCTGAATTTTTGTGTCAATCTATTGCACGAGAACAACAAGGATGACCCTTGCTATCCATTAAAATTCTCAATAAACAAGGTTTAGCATTGGTGGACACTGGAACTAAATCGAACGTAGTCAGTGCTACACTGAGAAAAATATTTTTAGAAAATAATAAACCCTACCAGTTACAGCCTTTACTCATGACTCTTGCCGATGGAAAGGAAAGACTCGTAGAAGCCTATGTTTTCCATTATATTAAGGTAACATTGGAGCACAAAACAGTAACTACTAGTTTTGTATCTGTCGAAGAACATGAAAATAGCCGTACACTGCTTGGATTGAATTTTATTAAAGCAGCCCACATAATTCTAGACCTCTCAAGTTTCCAGTGGCAATTTAAAGACCAATTAGACCCGATATATGATTTTGTTCCTGAAAATGACCTTTCTATGTCCTTCGCCACAGTGGATACACATTGTGAATTTCATTTGAGATCTGATGAAGGAACAAACCTCAACAATACAGAACGAATCAACTTGAACAAGCTTCTAGAAGCCAACGCAAATCTATTTGCACAGAATACTGAGATCACACCATATTCTGAGCATGTTATTAACTTAACAGAAGACACACCTATATATGTACCACCTTATCGAATGTCGGAGCCCAAAAAAGAAACTTTACGCAAGGAACTAGACAAGCTACTCCAGAATGACTGTATAGAAGAATGTGAGTCAGCCTATGCTTCACCAGTGGTAATGGTACCAAAGAAAAACGGCGAAACTAGACTCTGTATCGACTACCAGCGCCTAAATTCAATCACCCAGCCTGATCGATACCCACTGCCACGCTTGGACGACATGCTCCATATGGCTAAACGCACTCCATTCATGACTACACTGGATCTGAAGTCTGGGTACCATCAAATCAGTGTCCGACCGGCTGATAGGGACAAAACGGCTTTTATAACTCCTTTTGGCTTATTTCGATATAAAGTGATGCCATTTGGACTACGAAATGCCCCCTCAACCTTTCAGAGGCTAATTGACCGTTTTCGCTCTGGATTACAGGATATAGCAATACTTGCATATTTGGATGATATAATTATCCTGTCAGAAACTTTTGAACAACATTTGCAAAATTTGCAGAGAACATTTGGCCGTCTAAAAGAATTTAAACTTCACCTTAACAGGAATAAATGTACCTTCGCTTGTGATCAAGTGCATTACTTGGGTCACGTTATTACTCCCCAGGGCATTATTCCTAGTCCCAGCAAAACTGAAGGTATTCACCAAATGAAATCTCCCAAGAATATTAAGCAATTGCTTACCATCTTACAAACATGTTCATGGTTTAGGCGATTTATCGACAAATTTGCAGAGATTGCTCGACCATTAACTGAACTCACCAAGAAAAAAGCTAAATGGGAATGGGGACCTAGGCAAGAAGATGCCTACAATAAATTGTAAATTTTACTTACCAGCCAGCCCATCCTCAGACAAGCAGACCCTACCTTGCCATACATTTTACGAACGGATGCAAGTGCATATGCAATAGGAGCAGTTCTACTCCAGGGGGATGGAATTGACGAACGACCAGTTGAGTATGCCAGCAGATTGCTCACAGCTGCAGAGAGAAATTATGCAACTACAGAGAGAGAGGCACTTGCTGTAGTTTGGTCAGTTGAAAAGTTCCGAGGTTACTTAGAATCTGCAACTGTACTTGTCAAAAGCGACCATCAGCCCCTAAAATGGTTGCTCTCCTTGAAGTCACCTAGTGGAAGACTTGCTAGGTGGGCCCTATCACTTCAAAACTATGACCTCAAAATTGAATATATACCAGGACGATCCAATGTTATAGCTGACACTTTGTCACGCCCCCCTATCGATGAAATTGAAATTGGGATAGTAAGCATTGATTTACCGAATGAGGGTTCAAGGAAACAACGAGAAGCTCAGATGAGAGACCCAGAAGTCAAGAAAATTATAGACAGCTTCGAGACACCCAATCCCAATGATGTAAATTACAAACGCTGGACAGAACGAGGTTATATGATTTCAAATGGAGTACTGTACCGATATGATCCTGAAATCGACGAAGATGAACCACAACAAGTAATACTACAAGCCCAAGTCTTGGATATATTGAAAGAATATCACGATTCCCCGATATCTGGACATGGTGGTGTGGATAGGACTTTGCAACGAATACTCAAACGATTTTATTGGCCCGGTATGCGAAGAGAAGTTACTAAATACGTTTCCCGATGCTTACAGTGCCAAAAATTCAAACCTGGGAACATGAAGCCCTCTGGTCTATTACAAACTCCAATTCAGTCACAACGATTTGAAGTTCTGTCAATTGATTTATTTGGACCGTTACCAGATACCACAGACGGGTATAGATGGATATTTATACTTGAAGATGTAGCCAGTAGATGGATTGACTTCTTCCCCTTCAAAACTGCTACTGCTGAAGCATGCACTAAAACATTGGTAGATGAAGTAATCCTTCGCTATGGTGTACCACGCAGAGTAATAAGCGATAATGGGGCTCAATTTGTAAGTGCAGTAATGCAACAAACGGCACACTGTCTAGGATTTGAACAGTCATTGATACCCGTCTATCATCCAGAATCCAACCCGGTTGAGAGAAAGAATAGAGACTTAAAGACTCAGTTAGCTATACTTGTTCAAGAAGAACATACCAACTGGAAAACAATGTTGCCAATGATTAGATTTTCACTGAACACGTCCCGATGTCAAAGAACTGGATACACACCTGCATTTCTCACTTTTGGTAGAGAGCTACGGACACCAAATGATGTACACAGAGATTTAAGAGGAGTCATAGAGAATGAAAACTTTATACCACAGATTACTCCATTTCTTCGATCCCTATCACAAGTACTGAAAGATGCCCGAGATACTCAAGAAAATCAACAAGATAAGATGAAAGACTATGTTGATAAAGGAAGAAAAGACGAAACCTTTGAGGTTGGAGACAAAGTCTTAATAAATGTACATGCTCTAAGTCAAGCTAAAACCTCGTATAGTTCCAAGTTTGCACCCAGGTGTGACAGACCATATATTATACCCAGACAATGTAGTCCAACTACATACCAAGTAGCAAGCGTTAATGACTCTGAGACTCCATTAGGAAAATATCATGCTTCTGCAATCAGAAGATATTGCTCAGATGAACCGAATGACCCAGCTCCGTTAAGACCCTTAAGAGGACGAGGACGACCTAGAGAACGTACTGAAGAAAATATAAATGAACCAATGCTTCCTGAATCAGAAAACCAAGATGAGTCAGACCTTAACATTACCCAAGATGACGACATACCTGAAAAAGAGCCCGAACCAGAGAAATCAGATGACGACGTTCCAGATGATGCGACCCAAGAAAAGCTTACAGTTAATGGAAGAAGCGTCCGCAAAAAGAAGGTTACTGAATGCCCATGCTGCGCAATTACAACCAACAACTTTTTGCATCACTCCCGAGGACGTTTGAGTGATGCAAAGGGGGAGTCTGTAACGAAATAGACCTATCTATTTTACCAGACAAAGAGGTAATAATACGAAAACTTCATTAGATAAAAAAAGACACAGAACGCTCATTGCGCAAGACGAGGCAAAATGTACCAAATTATGTTAGACTTACGTATAGCAATCCGTTCTTCTTATTTGCACGGGATAAAAAAGGAAAGAAAATTATCAGTGGTGTTTCCTTTGGTCGGATAAATACAAATTCTTCAGTTTAACCTCAAACCCCTTATATATAGACTTTTTCTAGTGCGTGATCTGAGATTTTGGACGCTGATTGGCTAGATTTTGGGGCTCACTGCTTGGGTTAATCGTTTAAATAGAGCGCTGGTCGCCCAAGTCGCCCCCTAATTTTGGCCAATCAGCTTTCAAATTCTCAGATCATGCACTCGAAAAAGTGTATCTATAGACTTTATGAACGTACTTTAGAGCATACATTTTTTAGGTCTTCATAAAATGTGTTTTTTTTTTAAAGATAAAAGTCAAAATTACATTATGTTGGCAATACAATGTAAAATTGTCAATGCTTTCAAATTTTTTGTGTAGAAAAGGCTTGTGTTGCCAACATGGTTACTAAATTTGTGACTTGGGAAATTATTTTAAAAAAAAACAGACTTTACACATTGCAGGAAACTTCAGATTTAAAATTTGGTAGCACCATCGGGTGAATGGCAAAAAGTTAACCCAATGAAGTAAACTTATTTTGATTAGTAGGTATATTGTGTGTTTTGGTGGAAAAGTGACACATTCTCGTCCGACAGTGGGTTACGGCACGAGGCGCTGTAGAATGAAAGATCAAATATATCGAAGTAAAAAGTAAAAATAGTTTTATGGAATTTCAGTCTTGTGGTCTCGAGAAGCCCTAATTACAAGGTCACCTTAGCCCACGCTACTGACCGATAACCACTTCCATTCGTAGGTATTGCGTATTTGGGCCGTCCGTAATAATCCCGGATTCCTGACACAACGTCATCAATCTCAAACTTACGCTTGTCGTACTCCACAATGAAATAATGGACTCTCAATCTTACCTGTAAACAAGTCGACAATGTCCATCGGCCCATTCAGAAAACTGATCAAAATCGTGAATTCTGGGGACTGCACTGTCGTTAATGTCCCAGTCCCCATGTCCTCCGCCACTGGAGTAACCTACCCGGCACGACATGCCAGGGGAAAGTGAGGGAGTGTGCCTAAAGGAAAAAAAAAGAATAGTGTAAGTACATAGAATTTGAATATTTGAAACAGCATTTTGGGTTAGTCTACTCTAGCACTCGATCAAAAATGTGCGGTCAGGCTCTGTGTGCTCTGTCATGAGATCAAATGGAAGGGCAATAATCGCAAAAAAAAATAACGAAACTAACCCGTTGCATGAACTTTCGCCCGCCAAAGTTGTCCTAGGGCTCGTTGATAACTCATTTCACAGAAAATTTTCTGACCGAATATCCTTCGGACTTTTAGGGACAAATGCCTTGTTCTTAATTTTGTGTCAAATTTTTTAAGAACATTTCATTACCTATCTCGAACATTATCAATGTTGTAGGAGTATTAGCTGATGTTAATTCAACTTTCAAAAAAATGGGAGATAATATATTTATTACTAATAGCGAATCCAAAAAGTGATGAATTAAATACTCGGTTAGGCCACCCCTTTTTTCTTTGAAACTAAGATTTAACCGGTTCATATCAATTCAATCAAAACTCTTATCGAAAACATTAAGTTTTTCAGTGCACGTCTATGTAATAAAATCAAAACGAAGAAACTTTCTTGCAAATTATTAAAACAGAAAATAGGAAAAAAGAGAATGAATAAGTTGGATAGAATAAACCCCGAGGCGAAAAGGGGTGGGTTTTTGGCTTGGGCGACTGCGTTATCGACATTTTAAACAATTGTTATTCATTAGAGTTGTCGCATAGCGTGTAATTATCCTTTGCTGGTTGATTAATTGCCGGTGCCGCACAGCAGATAATCATCGGATCGGATCGGGAGAAGAAATCCGAACGAAAGATAAAACCGCCAGTTTGGTTAGGGCGTTTTGTTGAATAAATAAAATCGGAAGAGATATTTTAAAACGATGTGAGATTGAAAAGATATTCAATGTTTGCAGTTTTGGAAAAAAAATGTCCATATTGCCGATGTAATATTGGGATCAGGCATCTCTATGACTCTGTACCTACTATTTTTATTGAATTGAAAATGAATTTCTCTGGTTTACGAAATAGGTATATCAAAGTTGTAGGTAGGTAGGTATTCTTCTATTCTTCACGACTGACTGACTGCTCAATAAAGATCTGGCTTTGTTTCTATTCCACGTCTGAAGAATTAAAGGCGGTGATCACCAATAAGCCAATTTCCACGCGCGATTTTGAAAGGAAAATCATTCAAACAGATAAGAACAATGGCCAATGGGACTTATGTGGAATAACCTTCTAACCAAACTACTAAATAGATGCTGTTGTGATATTATAAGCTGTGATATTAGTATCTACTATGGAGATATAATTATTAGGGTCGTTGTTGGTAGTTGGCTGGGGCTGAGGTTCTCTTTTTTTTATTATGAACGTACACAGGTCCGTTGGTTTGATGGCAATTGTCAGGGTTGGACGAATTTTTGGAAGTGGTCTGGGAAATTTCAGTCTAGTAGCCCATACATTGAACAAGAGCTTGGTGGGAGCCCCAAAACAATTCTAAAAGGTTAAGGTAAGGAGTGCTACGTTGCCAAATTGACTTCAAAGTATATTATTTTGTTTGGGGTTAGATTTTCCTAACAGGTGCGAACAATGTTTATTTATTGTTTAACGAGTGACGAAAACAACAGTTTTTAGAATATGTAGGTAATGTTTTCTAGTTACAGAAAAAGATTTTTGACGAGAATTGTTTATTTTTCAATGGTCAGAAAAAAACGATTTGCAGATGCTAGTTTGTTTGTGCAATGAAAAATTTGGATTTTGTTGGAATTTTCGACATCTTTATACAACAATCGTAAACAGGATTGCTTATCCTAATAAGGCGTATGTTCACCAATTCTTGAGCAGGCAGGGTCTGCGAGTGACGTCGCCACAGCTGCTAATAGTGATGACGTCACCCGCAGACCTCGATGGAAGACTTGCGATTCAGGCTGTACTCGTTATTTGATTTTTTCGTCGATTTTTACTGAAGAAAAGGTGGTTTTAACAAGATTTTAACGTTTAGGAATTTATTCTTTCGTGTGCTTTAAACTTAAATAATGCATTTTACTCCAAGAGTTGAGGTATGCATTTGACATAGCAGTTGACACACTTTTAGCTCAATAAACAGTCCTACTAAGGATTAAAAACAGGATAATCTCTGCCATTTTCTTGACACCTAAAACTAGGATGATCCGTTTTTTTCCTACGAATGTGCGGGAAAAAAACGTTTGGCATGCACAAAGAGTAATCTTTCCGCACACTCTTGAGAAAAATTGTGTTCCTTAAAGTACTCATAACCGCGAAATTCGCTCTTTTTTGACATTGCTTCGACAATTTGACGTTTGATTCGCGCATAAAACGTCAAATTGTCGAAGGAATGTCAAAATAGATTGAATTTCGCTGTTATGAGTACTAGGCTTTTAACACTTGCGAGAAATGGTATTTCTCGCACTAGTTAGAAAAATAACTATTTTTTTCCGAATTTGATATGTAAAAATTTTCGGCCCTGTAGGAGAACAAACGAGTTTCCAGTTCCACTCTAACCAAAAGGCAGTCCTTCAAAATACAAAATTTGAAGTTTCAATTTTATTCAATTTCCAATTTATTAAATCATAAGCAGTATAATCAAATTATTAAAGGTTATTATATTATTCTGTGTCCACTCAAAAGGCCGGGATAATAATAATAAACAACTGTAGTGGCGTGGCGGTGGCGCTGATTCCAGTCCAAACATGAAAATGCCAAAAATTGCAACGTCGCATATAAATTGTTTCGGGGCTACCCTACCACCAAGCTCTTTTATACATTGATGGATTTATGAGGCACATCCACACATTTAGATGTAGGTACCTAAGGGCGAGTATTATAAAACTGCTTTGACAGTTAACTTAAAGTTAACTTTTTGAATTACATGTAATTTCAAAAATTAACTTTAAGTTAACTCTCAAAGTAGTTTTATAATACCCGCCCTAAATCTAATAACAACCGTGATGAAATAGTAAATGCTGAATGAAAACGCAGAAAAAAAAATTAAAAAATAAATCTCATATCACATCTTTGGTTTATTTATTTCAAACAATCATAATGATAATATTTTTTTTAATGGGGGCCTCCTAGATTGAACATTTCCATGAATTCCATGAGAATCTTCTTGAAAGTCAATAATCCTATAAAATGTTTTCATTTAAGTTCATATAGGCCTCAAGATGACTGCAAGCACGGATGCATAATCTGTATTTATACAAAACATTAAAACAGCAAACCAAACATTGTTTGCAACGTGAATGTGATGAACACTCTTTTTTGGAAAGTTAATTCCAATGAACTATAGCTAAAAACTGGAATGCGCACACATTGCCATATCTGCCAAAAAAATGAAGCCATGAAAGACAGATGCCACAAGGGGGAATATTGTTTTTTTCTGTTGCTCGCTGACATATGACGTTTTCGAAAGTTTTGTCATATTTCCCTTCACAGATTTCATCAATTGGAATACGTGTTGGAAGCAATTTTCGCCATTTAACATAATGAGTGCGACAAAAACAGGTATCCCCTCCGCAGCAGCCGCACTAGGCTTCAAGTTCGTCCTTATGTGTTAGCATTCCAGTTTTTGGTTATAGTTCATTGGTTAATTCATTGCCTGTATCCAACCCTGTGTCATTTACATCATTTTCATCTCGATCACTAGATTCAGAGAGATCATACAAACTCCGTCCTTTTCGAGTCAGGCCATTCCCTTCCAAAATCCTTTAATTCTTTCCACAAAATCCATATATCCTATAGTAATTTACCTAATTTATTCAAAGCAGACTATGCTAGCACTAGATCAGAAAAATTGTTTGGATCCAAACATAAAAAATCAGCACAAATATCTCTATGACTAGAATAAGATGCCTCTATTTTTGTTATTCATGGGTTACATCGTGTAGGTACTTCCACCTCAAATTTAAAAATAGTAGTAGCTGAAGGAGTATCATCTTGACATCTGATGATCTGGCATCTTTTTTCTTTACGAGCAAAAATTGCAGATAATAAGTCCTGAATTATTAAACATCACTTTTATTTGCTTCTAGTCCCGGATTTGCGCCCAATTGACAATAATTGTAATATGTATGTAATATACTATTTCGCACTTCATACTAATCATATGTACTTCATACTTCTCTCATGTTGAGTTGTTCCTGAGTGCGTCATAAGTTGAATTGAACATTATATTATTTGTGCTTTCATAATATTGAGGCCGTCTGTTTGATCTTAGGGTCGGTTACTCAATAGCGAGTCACCCCCGGGTTAGGCATAACTCCAGGGTAAACATTGCAACTGGACACGCTTACCCTGGAGTTAAAACTAACTCACTATTGAGAAACCGGCTCTTAGACTTTGATTTGAAGGTATCTTGAAAGACCCTGTTGTTTTAAAGATGGGCCCACACTCCGATCGACCCACCGGGGATTTCCCGGTATCCTGGGTCCTTATTCTTGAAACAGGGGAGCAGCGTTCCCAGGAGAACGAGTGTTCTGTCTTTCTCGATGATATGGAAATGATAATATAAGTAACAAAGACGGAACACCAGTTCTCCTGGGAACGCTGCTCCCCAGTTTCAAGAATAAGGGGCCTGGTGGGTTCATCTAACCCTGGCAACTGTCACTAAATGTCATCTCATTTCTTGAATTTATTAGTTTAGTTTTTAGTAAAAATGGTACAAAATAGACGTAAAAACATTGCAAATCGTGATACCTAACAAGAATTCGGGTGTAAAACGCTAATGCAACCAAAATTAACAAATTTTCCATGAAAATTTGATGATATATTCTTTATAAAGATGTTTTTCTTCTACCGTGCGTAAACTGCTCACTTTTCAGAACACGTAAAATTTCACTTTGCACACTAGTGCGTAAAGAAATGTCATTGGCATATGTCGACACTGTCAATTTAGAATTTTTCGCACTTAGTATGTGAAGTGAAAATACTTTAGGCACTAGTGCGTGAAGTATTCGTCTAAATTTATTTTTTTTACACATATTTTATTGGTAGTTGAAAAAAAATTGTATGCACGTGTGTAACGTACTTTTTTTCACTTTACACACTTGTTGCATAAATAGCTATTTTGTAACGGGTCTTCAAAAATTGCTTTGATTACGAAAACGTACAGTCGTAATATGGACTTAATTTATTTTGATGTTTTTGACAAGTACAAGCCTCACAAGCCTACAACGCGAAATTTTAAAATTCTAAGAAAAAAAAACCAACAGTGGCAACGTTGTAAAATAATGTAAACTTTTTTATCTTGACGTTTTTGACAATTAAAAAAATCAGAAATCTAGCGTCACGAGCTTATAAAACGAAATATTAAAATTCCAAGAAAAAAAAAACAAACAGCGGCAACGCTGTGAAACTATTTGATTTATCCCATTTTATCTGTCTTTTTCATAACCATTGAATTTCTTGTGTCGTTTTCTTTGTTCTACTCTTCTAGTCTAGGTTTTTTATTGGCCAAATACAAAAATTACATAAGCTCATTGAAGCGCTGGGAAGAATTAAAATTCGTGTCACACTTTTTCATATCCCATTTTATTTCCGTCTCTTTCTTATTTATTCAATTTCTTATATTTTTGTCCCTTTATTATTCCAAGCTCTTGGCCACTCTGCCCTCAAACGCCGGAAATAATTAAAGTTTGCGTCACTATTTTGATGTGTTCTACTTTATCTCTGTCTTTTTCTTAACTGGTAAATTTCCTATGTCGTTTTCCTTGTCTTACTTGCCTATTCTAGGCTTTTTATTGGCCAGACACAAAAATCACATACAAACCAACTTAAACACCGGGAATAATTAAAATTCGTGTCACATTTTTTCCTTTTCAACTTTATTTCCGTCTCTTTCTTTTTTATTGATTTTCTTATATTGCTGTCTATTATTTCAAGCTCGTGGCCACTCAAGCGCCGGGAATAATTAAAGTTTGCGTCACTATTTAATTTATCCCACTTTATCTCTGTCTTTTTCTTAACCGCCAAGTTTCTTATGTCGTTTTCTTTGTCCTACTTGCTTAGTCTATAGATTTTCTGGTAATGGGAAACAGATGGCATCATCTGGGGTGCGAATAGAGATTTGCATTATGTTTAGGTACCCCACATGATGAGTTATCAGATAACCTGGCTTTTTGTTGACCAAATACAAAAATTTCAATCAAGTACCGAAAATATTCAAATATTGAATTTTTAAACGTCAAATCCAGCCGATCAATAGCCAAGAATATTTAAAAATTAAATTTTAAACCGAAACAAGAGCCGGGAATTTTAGAAAATTGAATTTTAACGTCAATCAAAAGTTGAGATGATTGAAAAAATTGAATTTTGAAGCCAATCAAGAACCGAGAATATTCAACAGATCAAGAAAAGATGGTCTTTGGTGACATTATGAATGCAACAGAATGCCTTTTGGATTAGTGAATTCACCAGCTATCTGGCAACGATAAATGATGTGTATTCTTTCCAAGTTTATTGGAACACTACGTATACTTGGATGATATTATCCTAGGTACAACTCTTGTCTTGGGGGCTACACTCCTAATAATTTTAATAAAATTATAACCTACCCCGTCCGTATGATACCTATTTTAACTACTAAATTGAGAATAGTTACTTACCTACATAATAATACAATAAGTTACGAAATTATAGCGTCCTTTAGGCACAACGTGGAAAATTGTCTTAGAAAGTTCGCCACCCGCTTTTGCTTGGGGCTTGAGAACTTTTATGCGATTTTTTTTTTTTTTCAAGATTGGACATCAATTGAAATCCTATCGAAAGGAATAGCAGAAAGTTCTGTTTTGAGTAACCCAATTCATTCAATTTAGTAGTTTAAATAATTGCATTTTTAATATATTTTTAATAAATAGACGAAATGCAAATCTGTGTTTAGTGTGTTTTTTATTTCTCAACAATTAGTGCTTAAAAGTCACCTTTCTACGACTGAGTGCTTGAGAAAATGCCATTTATAGAAACTATTAAAATGACAACAGAGCTGGGATCGTTACTTGAAAAAAGTAACGCGTTACTTTACAGTTACTTTTGCTTAAAAATAATTCGTTACTTAAAATTTACAGTCACTTTCGAATAATGATAACTTTATTTTCGTTACTTATTGGAAAGTAACGCGATACTGTAACTTCTTTACTTTTAAAGTAGTTCGTTACTTTTAAAGTAACGCGTTATTTCAAAAATAACTATTTACGTCGAAAATTGCGTTATTCCTTAATTTGACTCATACCAACACAGCAGTCCAAACAATCAAATAGGACCTATATGAAAAGCCAATATTTTTTTAGTTTGTGAGTCCGGCTATGTGGAAAAGTATTCTTGCAAAATTCAAACGGATTAAGTATTAAGCGACTGAATAGAGCACTTGGTTTTGGACAAACCTGCTCTTTGAAGCGTCTCCATCAGTGTCTGCATAGGTATACTGTCTTTAGAGCAGAGGCACGCCCAAAAACGATTATTTTGAGCTTTCAAAACAAATTTTCTGTACTACCAACATTTTATTATTTGACATACAAAGTTTCTGGATTATTACTTATTTTCCTATTCTTCACTCGTCAATTATTGGTAAAGACGATAAACAAATTGAGAGAACGAGTTACTTTCATATAGTAACTAGTAACGCGTTACTTCCAGCGATACTTCAAGAAAGTAACGTCGTTACAGTTACCTACTTATCAATCAATCTGAAAAGTAACGAAGTTACCAAGTAACGCGTTACTTTCAGTAACTTGTCGTTATTCCCAGCTCTGAATGACAAACGACGAAAAGTCGCTATTATAGTGAAACGTCAGTAGAATAGTAGAAAAATATCTGAAATTGGTATAGGTTCAAATATTAACTTTCATCTCGTAGAAAAAAAAATAGTTTCCTGTGCGGATAAGAATGACATTATCAGATCAGATCAGTGTTTTTGTGTTGACAGTACCTAGGTAGGTATATATTCATAAACTTCATTTAGTTAATGATTTTAAGTTATTTGTAAGTAAAAGACTAAAATCAACTTCATGAATGGACCCAATGTGCCTAATTGCTTAAGTGGTCTTCGCCTTATTGCCGTTTAGATTAAACCGCTTAATTGGGCGATATCTACATCGGTTGGATGGATGCAAAGTTTATAACGGACATAGGTAGAATTTTTGTGTGTGTTTTATATAGATATAGGTAGATAGATTAAAGGTGAGAACATAAGCAAAAATCTCGGCAGAAATATAATAATTATACTCTAATATTTTTTAATTTTTTAAATTAGTTCATTAAATAAATTAAATCCGATGAGTTATTATTACTTATCTACTTATAAGACAAGTAGTATAGAATAGGTATAGGTACCTACCTATACCTACTTAATTATTTAAAAAAAAAACTCACTCAGTTTAAGTAATAACGCGTGGGTGCAACATAACCTGATACAATACCTAACTTAGGCAATTGGGCAGTAAGTTTAATCACCAGAATCAAGCGAGAGGTTATTCATTCACAAATACCTAGTTTGTTACAGCTAAGGGGCGATTAGGTTGCTTAGTTGATACAAACTGAAAAAACCAACCGCTCAAAGACAGTTTTTCCAATATTCCTGATTAAGTTTAATACTTGATATATATATAAATATATATATAAATAGATATTATTTTTTACCGTAAGGATCAATAATCGTCTGTAAGTGAAGACCTGTTGAAATAATGAATTGCCGCAACTTCTGCACGCTCGTATCAGACAAATAATGACCGCTTCCATAAGACATCAAGAGAGCATAGCCGAAAAGCAAAGTAGGTAATAACTGAACAGTTTTGTTGTGAAAATGAAAAATAACTTCAAAAAGTTGATTTGATACTTACAAAATTACCATTATCTTCCTACAGCCCAACGATCCAATAGTGCCACAATAAACAAATTTACGTAAACTTCATATAAATCCTCAGAATGCACCAGACATAAATAATTAATTTAAAAAAAAAACACAATACTTTTTCAAAAACATTCAACCACAACTTCGCGTATTTATTCCTAATAGACAAAAGGCCCAAATCAAACCCGACCGTTACGAGCAAAATCCTAAACGTAACTGTTCCGAACAGTTACGCGCTGCAGTCGCGCCTAATAGTTCTTCGCCTGTAGCCTAGTCACGCCCTTAATTTTCCCCTTCTTTGTAGCTTCTAACGTTGATCTGGCCAATGGGAGCGAACTGGGCACGTGCGGGGACTCCCCCGCGATTTTCAGGTGTTAGACAAGTGAGCGGCGGCGATTGGAGAGGCCCGGAAATTTGGAGCAATCCAATTGGCGGGTGTCGTTGGGCTGGTGGTTTTTTTTTTCGGATTCGATTTATCGCCCTCCCTTTATTGATATTTGATTAAGGAATCAATTTTTATGTATGCCTGTATTTACTTGTTTTGTTTATTTATGGCGGATAAAAAATAAATTTAATTCAAATACCTAGCTCTCCATAGTTGAAGATCAATATTGATAAGCAAGTGATTAGTGATAGCATCCCTTCACAAAATATTATGAGTATAGAGCCTGGGGCCCTGGGAGGGCCTTTTCATCGCCCAAGAGTTCAACGGCTTTCATATTTGGAAAGAAAATAAAATATACCTACCTATACATAAAAATATTATTATCGGTGTTCGTCATTATTACTGATGCAAGGGAACTTCAGTTACGAAATGGTATATTTTTGACGCATTTATTTAAGGTGTCAAAATGTCAAACAAAAGTAGTTCATTTTAACACAAACGCCAAAGTTACTAAGCAGTGTGTTGGATAAACTGATATTTATATCAGTGAAACAAAAATTAATAAATTAAACTTTGATTATTAGCCTATACTTTGCTAATTTATATCGCAGCTATGGATGACTGAATGTGTTTATAATAGTTTTTATATGTAAGATAGACAGATGAGGAATCGTTTATTTAAGAAAGGGTTTGTAATTCTTTGTCTTGATGTTGAGTCAGTTCGTATAGTTATTTCTATGAGTTCACACGCTCTGCTTTCCACGCTGTGTTCGATATAATAAATATATTGAATATCGATAATTAACAAGTTCTTTTATTTCTTAGTCCATTTCCCAACAGGTTATGGGACCAGTGACCAGTGTACGTGTATTCATTGCGGTTGTGAAAACCGTGAGTGTTTAATGTGACAATGGAAAATTTGAAACTAAAAAGAAACAAAAGGCTTTATGCTAACAGAGCTTGAACTTAGATAAGAACATCAGAGCTCAGCAATTTAGAAATAATTATCGTTCAGGATATTTTAAAATCGATTTTAAAAGACGCAATTTCGAAAAAAAAAACAAGTCTCTGAAACACAATGAAAAAAAGTGAAACAAAACAATTCCATCAATAAAAAAAAAAAAAAATGGAACCCTTATAACAGTAACCAAAAAGGGTACAATTAGTATTCCCAGTAATATGGGCATACCAGGAAAGTCTTTTTGCTGTCCGCGTAAGAAAAATGCAAAGGAGTATTGTCTTATCTTATGTGTGCACCGAAAGAAAAATATATTGAATTTAAAAAAAAATATTTTAATCATAAATAAAATATATATTACTATTTGGGACAGCTATATGGTGTATTAAGATTCACTATTTTTATATGTTCGAAAAGTTATTTTATATTTTAGTAAATCGTATTTTAAAATAAATTTTCTTGGTTCACCAAACGTTTTTTTTTAATTTGAAAATATTCGTATACTTGTAATTAGAATATAACATTGTAAGGATCAATATTTCTTATAATAAAAAGTGATAAAACATATTTTAACTTTGAAAATTTGGATTTTAAAAATTAATACACGTATTATCTTTAATAGTTGACGAGTATTATTATCCTCATTATATAGCCTCTTAAAGTCTAATATTTTCTATATTAAATATAGATACATCGTATATTGAAAATTACCATATTATATAATAAAAAATATTATATTATTTATTAAAAATCAACATATGGTATAATAAAACTTATTATGTTGTTTATTGAAAATCAACATATTGTTTAATAAAAATTATTATATTGTTGTAATCCAATTTAATATCTTCTTTATTAAAAATTACCATATCGTTTAATAAAAATTAATATATTGTTTGCTGAAAATTATTATGTTCTTTATTAAAAATTATTTTTATTTTTATTTATAATATTTATTCATACCAAATGATACAATAAAAACAATGTTATTTTAAATACAAAGCATGAGTAAATATAGAAGATATCATATATATGAAAGTCTAAGATCTTCAAAGCTCTAGTGAGCTTGTCTGTAGTTCTTAGCTTTCTGAATTTGTTTATAACATTTTTCTGTTATCGCTTTTTTAATTGACTTAATCTAACCTAACCCGACCCAACTTAATTCAATTCAATTCAACCTAACTTAGTTTAATCCAATTTAATCTACTTCATCCAACCTAACCCAATCCAATCTAGTTTAATTTATTTTAGTTTAATTTAACTTAATTCAATTTAATTCAATCCAATCCAATCTTACTCAGTTCAATTCAATTTAATTTAATTTAATTTAGCTTGATATACTTTGATTTACACCTTAATATTTATGTTGTTTTGGATAAGCCATTGATTTAATTTTTTAATTTGTTTGCCATTTCTAAGTTCCTTGCCTCAATGGTTGCCGGTTCAAAGATATCAAAGTCCAGCAGATATCTATCCATTGCTTTAATTTATTTAATACGGTCTGTGTTTCTTTTTTATTTAGTTTTTTTTTGTTCAAAGCTCAAGCCAAATTAAATAAGAGTAACTATATTCTATATTTTCGATCTAACTACTTATTTCCTAGTCTATTTTTTTATCCTAAAAGTGAAATATGGCAGAAGCCTTATAAAATTAATATGTATTCGGTACAAAGATAACTAAATTTTATATGATCAAAAGATTCTAAACATATCCAATATTCAATATTAAAGTGCCGAGTAAATAATGAAGGTTTATTGCAATATAATAATTCGAGCAAAAAAAGTGTTATTTTTATTTGTTACTGCTTCGAGTCCTGACGGCTCGAGGACTATATTGTATCTTCCTTTTTGCTTTTTCGGTGTTAGTTCTTTCCGCCGTTGGTTTTGCTGTGTATTGTTTTGAGCTCTCAGCTGTTTTTGGATTTTTTGGATTCTCCGTGCTTGTTTTTTTAAATATTTCGTCTTCAGACTCGTTTTCTGTACTTTCCTCTTCTTCTAGAGACTGCAGCTGATTAGCTGTATAGGGGGTCCCATCTATAATTAGTTTCAAGTTTCTTATTTTTGCAACACAGTTTTGTTCCTTAGCCTGCTTCAGATGTTTTTTCAATATTTTAAGTTCCTCTCTATCCTCTGGACATAAGTCGTTTGTGAGAGATATTCCGTGTTGCGTGAGTTTTTTTAACTTTTCGGTGTCCTTAAAAAGGGATTGCTTCTTTAGAAAGGATATGAACTCCAAGACTATCGGTGGATCTTCAGTTTTTCCGAGGGTGTATATGTTGTTTAAGTCCTGTTCCTTAATGTCGCATTCCAGAATCGAGTTTAGAGTATTTAGTATTTCTTCTTTTTTGAGCTTTTGTCCAAATACAATAGTGTTGTTTTTTCTTTTTTTTCTCTCTAATTCAATATCTACACCTTTTCTGCATAGAGTTGATTTCTTTTTTAGCTTCGTTTAGTTCTAACTTCAGTGCTGTGTTTGATTCTTGGTATTCTTTTTTAAGTTCTACAGTTTGTTTCTGCAATGCTTCTAGAAGTAAATCATATAGTAATTTTGTTTCGTTTGCTAATCCATCCATAATTTTGACCGTCGGTGGAAGCTTTTCTTGTCTACTGAATAGTCGTAGCAAGCGAAAATCGACCTTATGGTTTTTGGAGTGGTGCAGA
Source organism: Ceutorhynchus assimilis (assembly GCA_917834065.1). Classification (NCBI taxonomy): domain Eukaryota; kingdom Metazoa; phylum Arthropoda; class Insecta; order Coleoptera; family Curculionidae; genus Ceutorhynchus; species Ceutorhynchus assimilis. The sequence continues at coordinate 56,880,647 of OU892280.1, read as the reverse complement.
TTTGGTTACTATTTTGCGTAATTTTCACGTAATTAATTAATGGTTTTGTTTGTAACTTCTTGCGTTCCGTGAGTGTGGTAAAAACTCTGCACACACCAAAATTTAGTAAATTTGACTTACTTGTATTTGGTAAATGGACAATTTTTTGAGAGCACTTTAACACTGGGTGTACGAAGCTATAGCGATGCTTTACATCACTCTTTATAATATAGTATATTGAAACTTAATAGATAGGGTGTATCGAATTAAATAAACATGCATATTTAAATTCACTACACCCTTATATTATTCTGCGTATTTGGATTCTACTGAGAAATCAATGAATTTTCTGTGTTTGAAATTTTCACCTAGTTTCAACTGATTCCGGAATAATGACAGCTGAAAAATGATAATTCTTCTTATTATTATAAATAACAACCAGTTGATTCAATGTGTTTCTTGACAGTTTTAAGAAGTAAAACATAAGTATTTTTTCACGAGAATGTCCCTCCGCATTCATAATTTTTTGATATAATAGAGGAAAAAGTGAAATATGTTTTTCAAAAATTGGATTTTTGGTTTAAATTAAATTTTCCAGCTGTCATCCCGGAAATAGTTCAAAATACGTGAAAGTTTCAAATACAAAAAATTAATTGTTTTCACAGTGGAATCCAAATATGCGATCACATGTAGGGTGTTCTATTTAAAAACAAAAACAAAATTAATCTGGATAGCAACCAAATTTAGGGAATAATTTACGGAGCAACTTTTATTAAGGTCCCTTTTCCGTATAGGAGGTAATTAAAAAGTTACAGGTATTATGCGCGACTTTTTTGCCACTCTGTATTTATTTTAGAGAAATACAAATTATTGTTGCTGTTGAAAAAACTTGGTTTGATAATGCTGCTGTGCTAACTTACCTGTTGAGTGATCAATTGACTTTATCGATTTTGATGTGCATTACACAAAACATAGGGCTTTGCAAAACCAAGACCAAGTAAACACTCGTTCAGTATTAGTCTTGGTCTTGGAAAAAAATTGGAGCCTTTCTGGACACATGTTTATAGTATTTATAGGTACCAACGCAATTGATAAAAATTTAAAATAGTGGGGGGATAGTAAAAAATATAAAATAGCGAAAATTGTTTATTGAACAAACTGTGACAAAAGGTAGGTAATTCCTGAGATTTTTCCTTAATAAAATAAATAACATTCTCATGAAAATAGGAAATAATAAAATAACACATTCTATGATATGAAAACTTTTAAATTCACAACATTTAAAAAAATTAACTTCTAATTATTCCTGTATAATATTTTTTATACAAGTAGTTTGGTATACCCGACATAAAAGATTTGAAAACAGAATATTATATCTAATTATTTACGATTTGCTATAATTTGTTCTAAAAAGGTCTACTAATAACAATAAATTCACCTAATAATTTACAAAAGTAACGATAACTGTGAGCTATAATCCAAAACAAAAACTTTACAGGATTAAACAACTCAAATTTCTATTTCTAATCTAATTGAAAGGTACAGGGTGTTTTTTTTATATATATTGACACCCCAGCCCAAGAAGTATTAAATATTTGAGTTACTTTTTTCTTATCTAAACTCACCTATCATATCCAAACTTGTTGTGAATTTGATCCACTACAACTTGACAGAGTTTGGTACGAACACTGTCAGTAAAGGCGAATTTATTGGTGAGAATTACTTGACCCTCACTTGTTTTATTTAGAAAATGTTCAAGTCCCTAAAAGAAATAAATTAATTTACGAAAGAATTAATTAACTGGATAAGTTAATTAATTATGTAAGTTGATCAGAAAGACTTACCTTGTCAAACACATCTTTTCCTTTTCGTGACTGGTCAGATTCGGTTGTCTGGGTGCAAAGTTTTGCTGGAAATTTAGTAAAATAAAATTGTAAAAAAATTGTTTGGATTAAAAGCTGCTAATAATATTTTTTTTTAAAGAAATTATTGGATCAATTAGGTACTGTTTAAACAAACACTAACAATAGTACTTATTACCTTTTTTTGCTGGAGAACATGAAGGTGGGGGCGGTGTGGACGGTGGTGGCGGTGGGGGCATTAAATTTGTATCCAATGTATGTATGTCTATGATATTATCCGGAATTGGATCACTATAACACGAAAATTTAAAATTTCGACTTATAACTCGAAATTTTAAAAATTCGACTTATATCACGAAATTTTACTATAAAATTTCGAGTTATAAGTCGAAATTTTAAAAATTGAGAAAAAAAAATGTTGGGTATCCCTTCTACGCCTTCGTAGAAAAATTATTATGTTTATTTGTTGTGTTTAATTTCAAATATAAATAAAAAAGTGAGGTTAAATTACTCCAAATTAGAGAGAGATAGCAAGCTACCAATTCAAATAACCGTGCTCCAAGATCGGTACCCAATTTGACATACCAAAATAGATACCAAAGTTATCGTGACGTCATTGTTTTTCGTGCCGAAATTGGTTGGTACGTTTTTGACTAACCAAAGTAGGTTACCAAAACGTGGCGAAGTCGTCTGCTTAAGAAAAAGCATCATACCTAACTGCTTTACCGGATTTTCCCGGAGTTTTACGACTTACTTTGGAATACCTCAAGAAGTTCGCCCATGTTCCAGCTGTCCAATATGGAGCTCAAGCTTTCAGTAGTCTCAGTCCCCGCAGATATCATGGCACTAGCTATGTTAAGCCCATAGTGGTAATCTTGAAATTCCATATTGCATCATTTCCTTTTTTCCCCCAGATAATAGAAAAAAAGCACAGTGCCTCTCACTCTCACTAAAGTTCTCACACAGCAACAACAACAATTTTTTTTTTTACCTGAAAATTACCGGGACCGGAACCGCACGCGTAGACCTTCACCTCAAAGAGGTATAGTGAAACTGACAAAATCTTCAGTTTCAGAGTCAAATTGGTGAAATACATTGTGAATTTTAAAATGCGTATTTTAAATTTTTTGCTTGAGGTTGTACTTGAATATGCAGGTATATTAGAAATGTATTAGCCGCATTTTAAATTTTAGTAGACCAATTTTTTCAAATGATAAATTAAAATATTTGTATTTTACAACTGACATTTTAATAAACGCTTAATAAAATTAAAAACAAAGCATTATTTTTCATAAAATATCATGTCAAATATAAAAAGAAATTGATTTTTAAAATGCTAATTTTTGAAATATATTACAAATTTTATTGAAATTAAATATAATTTCTTTAAAATACCAGATTGCACAAGTTACAATCTGTTAGAAATTATTAGGAATAATTTATAATATATTATTTATTTATCAAAAATAATATATTTCGCCAAAATTATAATTTATTATAATGTAAATATTCACAGTACAAGGCTCGTGATGACTCTGCTCGTTTGTTTACACAGCAAGTCATCACTTGGACTTGTTTATTTTAACACAGTTTTTATGTTGAATTCATTTCAACGCTAACACGGCCAGCCTGACGCTGGGACGCTCTCGGCCCAGTCAGCTCGTCCATATCCTGACTTTCCTAGGGGGTAACAGGCAAAGTTCCTGGTTCTTCAATGCTCTAGAAGAATAAATTCATAGTTTTACCATACGTGGATACTTCAAAATTCATAAAAACTATTACCATATTGATAGACAATACAACTGTCCAGTAATATGAGTAAAATAAAATTGCATCAGCATAATAACCAAAAATATGTCAGCAAGCAATAAAATTGCACAAACATAAAAAAAACAAAAATATGTCAGCAAGCAATAAAATTGCCCAAACATAATAAACAAAAATATGTCAGCAAGCAATAAAATTGCCCAAACATATTAAGCAAAATTATGTCAGCAAGCAATAAAATTGCCCAAACATAATAAACAAAAATATTTCAACAAGCAATATAATTGCCCAAACATAATAAACAAAAATATGTCAGCAAGCAATATGATTGCCCAAACATAATAAACAAAAATATGTCAGCAAGCAATATAATTGCCCAAACATAATAAACAAAAATATGTCAGCAAGCAATATAATTGCCCAAACATAATAAGCAAAATTATGTCAGCAAGCAATATAATTGCCCAAACATAATAAGCAAAATTATGTCAGCAAGCAATATAATTGCCCAAACATAATAAACAAAAATATGTCAGCAAGCAATATAATTGCCCAAACATAATAAACAAAAATATGTCAGCAAGCAATATAATTGCCCAAACATAATAAGCAAAATTATGTCAGCAAGCAATATAATTGCCCAAACATAATAAGCAAAATTATGTCAGCAAGTAAAACATTTACCTCATGATCATCATTATCTGAAATATACGTCTCTAGCACATCTGAGCAGTCTTCAGGGTTCCATTCTCTGGGCCAAAGACGCATTTGGTACGCAGCTGCTGCTGTAACTTTAGTTGAATCAGCAACATCACCAACTTTTCTCAGCTCATAGCGACCTGGATATTCAACTTCCGACTGTAGGAATTTACATTTATTGATATTAATTGAAAACCCATGTGTTCTTAGAGTTGTAAAAACTGCTGCTAGATTAGCAAGTCCTTCCTCCATTGTAATGAAAGGGATGAGGACATCATCCAGGTAAACAAGGGCTAATCCATTTTTAATTTAATTGTGTAAAGCAATATTTATGGCACGTTGGAAAATAGAAGGGGCATTGGCAAGGCCAAAAGGCATCCTCAAATACTCAAACTGGCCATCTGGTGTTACGAAGGCCAGTTTCTCAACTGAATCAGGGTGGACCTTTATCTGGTGAAATCCAGCAGTCATATCGAGAATAGTGTAATATTTGCTCTGACTTAATCGGTCAATTTGATCGTCTATTCGGGGAAGGGGAAAACAATCTTTAACTGTAATACGGTTCAAAGCCCTAAAATCGCAAACTAGGCGTGGCTCGCCGTTTTTCTTACGAAATAGCAAAACGGGACTTGCATAAGGCGACTGCGAAGGTCTTATGATGGAATTATCCAATAAATCCTGTACAATCTTACAAACCACTTCCCTTTCTGCTACTGATAGCCGATATGGGCGGTATTTAATTTCTTTATCAGACGTAAGACGTATTTTAAACTCGCCAGTAGTAATTAATGAAGGAATTTTATTTCCACTAGTAGAAATATCCGAAAACTCTTTTAAAATTATTTGAAGTTGCTCATCTATTGGCGGACTGGTAGAAGTATTAATTTGCTGATGAATTTTAAATGCCAATTTGGGACCGAATTGGTTATATGTAAGAGAAACTCCAGGAATGTTCAAAAAATCTAAACCAATTATTATCTCACAACAAATTGTTTCACTAGGTACAACATGCAATTTAAGAGAAAGTTCAACACCATCTAGAATTATGTCACCACAAAGGACTTGATGTGAATAAAATAGGCTATTACCTACGCCACTGATAGACCTTTCTTCAGGGATAAACGTCTGCGACGCTTCTTTAGAAATATTTTCACGAATTAGTGAAACTTGAGCTCCTGTGTCTAAAAGAACTTGATAAAATACACCATTGATATTAAGAGGATATAAACAAAGGTTATTAATCATTTTGTTTGAATTACGGGAACCGCAGGTATTTATATGTTTAGATTTATCATCTTTCTTCTCATAACGTAATCTTTTAAAGCACTTATCAAACGAGTGCCCAGACTTTTTGCAGAAATTACATGTTATTAAATTATCATATGATCTAGAGGGGCTAGGGGTATCATGTTCTCTTTTTACTCTTTTTATACCTCGTGCAGTACATGCCGACTGACGATGTCCTATATTACCACAATTAAAACATTTAATATCATTAGTTTTTACGCGTATATTATTGTTTACATTCGGATTTACAATTTTCTGCTGAGTTTCACGACAAACTACACTTGGCTTACTCTGTATACGGGATAAATGAGCAATAAGAGAACTGGTTGTTTCATGACCAGCTTGAGTCACTTGTGCTTGTAAAGCAGAATCTTTAATGCCAAAACATATCAAACTGATAATTTGTTCTTGTGTAAAAGAAACACGCAACAAATTTATTTTTTGTAACTTCATGCGCCCATATGAACCAAAAGACGAACAGCCGTCAGAATTATACATTATAGCCTCATTCATTAATTTACCGAAATCAGCACTACCAGCAAAACTTTCGCATAAATCCCTTTTCAAACTATCCCAAGAACGGCGATCAACAGGGCTCCAATTGCTAAACCACTCACCTGCCTCCCCTTCAAAACAGTTGGCGATTCTAGCCATAAGTACTCCATCATTCCAGCCCAAATCTGTAGCCAAGCTCGACACTTCATTCGTCCATTGTTCAGGATTATCACGTCCAGGCGAAAATACCGGCAGAATGACCGAATCACCCGACGACACAGAAGGCGCATTATTCGATACCCTAGCACGCGAATCAACTCGCTCCAAAAATCCTCGAAGTAGAGTCTCTAATATAGAAGTTACCGAGGGCGTGGCACTTTCTTGACTTTCTTCTTGCATTTTAAATGGAAAAATGCTATGTCAAATGGTACGAAACGCAAGACACCGGGTTTATCCCACTTCTGATGTTAGAAATTATTAGGAATAATTTATAATATATTATTTATTTATCAAAAATAATATATTTCGCCAAAATTATAATTTATTATAATGTAAATATTCACAGTACAAGGCTCGTGATGACTCTGCTCGTTTGTTTACACAGCAAGTCATCACTTGGACTTGTTTATTTTAACACAGTTTTTATGTTGAATTCATTTCAACGCTAACACAATCCAAATTTTTCTCGGTGTGGTTAGGAGGAGGAGGTTGTGAATTAAACGACGTTCCAGTGGACACTGAATATATGATTTATTGTAAATCCGCAGGTTGACAATTGACATTAACCTACGTCATGTGACGAGGTGTGCGTTCATGTACATACTTTACATCTCCCTTCTTAAATTAAGACTTAATTACAATATACAAATTACAATTAATAAATTAATATCACAGAGACAAGAATCACATTTTATCACTAGTATAGCAGTAACATTTACAATGCTGCATTAACTGCTGTTCCATGAACAGAACATACAATGCTGTAACAATTCAAAATTACAAACAACTCAAATTAATCCCAAAACAAATACGACTGTTTGTACAGCCTTTTAGCACCTAGATTAGAACTACAGAGACGCTATGTAACCTTCAATACATACAACACAAATTACAGCCAATCTTCTCCTCTCTTTTTATGACAAAAAAAAAATCTATAAAACTTTGTTTATTGTGTAATAAACGCAGTAAAATGAGTTTTGAAATGAGGTACATAAATCAGCTCATTTCAATATTAGTTTTTAAGAAGGAAGGAAATTAATTTACAGAACAATGTTACTTATAGATATCTGAGTATCTATATGGTCGTTTTATAACCCTACCAAATTTATTTACAAAATTTTCTGGAACCAAAGTTGGCTCTTGAGTGTCCTGATCGAAACTAGAACATAAACTAGAACTATTATTTTCATTTAATACAGTTTCTTCACACATTTTAAAGGATTCGTCACTATTATCTATGCTATGATCCCTTTTACAAACATTTGAGACATCACTATTACTATTAATACTATTTTCTAGAACGTCATTTTCTGAAACTTTTGCACTACTTGCTAGGTGTCCAGTGGCGGACCTAGGATCTTCAGGGCCCGACGCGAAAAAAAATTTGGGGCCCTGTCAGGCTTTTTTAGGTACCTATTTTTCTTGTGGTGTTGGGGTGTGACGCGATTGTGCGAAAGATATTTATACTTTTGAAGTTTTTTACAGCGAAATATGAAAACAGATTTAATTGAAAAACAAGTTTATCAAGAACATATTATGAGATAATATGAAAAGTACTCACACAAACACCAAAGCCACCAAAAACAAAGACTAAAAAGCACCGTACTGTACTGTCCGTACTCCACCAATAAGTGCCATTAATTATCTCTGGAGTCTGGTTGAAAGATAATAGCTGGAAAAGCCGCGTAAAGTCTTTTCGCAGGAATATCTAATAAGGAGAGCCGGAATGAGCCCTAGTATAAAAAGAGCTCGAGATACCGTTGCAAAATGTATCGTAATGAGTGCTATTCTTTGCATGTTGGTATTTTGAACAAAAAGAGCTTATCCAAACTAACCCGTCCTCGTAATGAATGCTAGTCTTTGTATGTTGGTATATTTTAGACGAAAAGAACTAATCCAAGGTAACCCAAACTAACCCGTCCACCTTCTTAATAATCTTTGAAAAAGTTATAAACCTTAAAAAAAATTATTGCTCCCAACGAAAATCGGATCTGGGTCCATTTGCTCCAAAAACCGTGCGTAACACAACACCCAACATGGTCCCTACATGCCTGTGAAAGTAATCGTAGGAAGGAATCGAAGTAATTACGTGCGCAACATTACCTAACCTATAACGATACATTTGGCAACGGCGGATGCTCCATAGGCTCTCATGGTCTCTCCATATCCCCGCGAATAGACTCTTTCCAGCAGAATTCTTTTGAGATATACAACGTTGCCTTCTCTTCCAAAATTTAATTTTCGATTTTTGAAGTGAAACTTCTTAGGCGGCGGTCTGTTATTTGGACGAGAATGGAGAGTGATTTGGAACACGCGTCACGTTTTGGCAAATTTCGTTACACGAGAGAAAAGGAAGATATAACGTAGGGGGACGGAGAAAGATAGAATGATAATGACAGCCGACGAACGATTGACACAAACCAAGCAGTGTTCCCAACCTCTCAGATTAATAATTCCCCTGATGGATCCCAAAAATTCCCTATCTATATATATATAAAAATCAGAGTTCACGGGGTATCCGGATATGCGCTCCAAAACCACTTATCCGATTACGATGAAACTTTGGTAGGTTGTTATGGCCATCCCAAGGAAGGTTTGTGAATAGGTTACGCAGCTCGGAAAAAGAAATTAATTTTGAATTAATTAATAATTTAATTGTTAACAAACTCATTCACATTACATAACAAGATAACCCAACTTTTTTTGACAGCATGAAACAACGTTGCCATATTTCATTTATTTAGGCTTGCATTCAACCGACGTAACTTTATTATTTTTTGAATTCAAGAACGGCTGGACCGATATTGAATTATTACCACGGATCTCTATATAAGGTGAATTCGATTGACCCAGATTAGATCGATTTGGGTTCAATTTAAGTGAACTTCTTCTGATCTAGATCATTTTTTTGTTGATGAGGGTGCACTGATCCAGCTTGAATCGAACACAGTGTGGTTCACTTAAATTGAACCAGATCGATCTAATCCGGTCAATCGAATCGGCTATAGAGGAGAGTGATATAGGCTATTTTTTATCCCGAAAAAAAAAGTTCGGTTGCGTAAAACTCTGATACACTCGAACGCCTATAAACAGCTCGGGGCGCTCTAGAGCAGCTCTGGAGTGCTTAAAATGCGTCACTGAACCCACTGGCAAGCGACTATGATATCGGATTGGAAAAAAAATTAAATAGAAAAATGTATTTACATGCTGGCAACGCAGCGGGTCATTAGCTAGTTTTATATATTTTGGAGTTAAAATTCCCTGCTTTCACTGTTGCCAGTAGGCCTTTTCGGAAACACTGATCCGATTAACCGGATCACCAGCTGATGTACTTTGTCTTTTTTCAATCGTGTTCATTAAAGAAAGATAAGAAACATATCTTCTTTCTATTGTGTATGTAATAAAACAAAAAATTGAGTCGTTTGGATGATTAAATTGCAAAAATTAAGCATCAGCACTAAATAAATACAACCGGGAACCCCCGAAACCGAACCAGCGTTGCTAGACTCTAAATATGGAAGTGTGGTACACAATGCTCAAAAACTGTCGTACAGGGACGTACGCGCCACGAATACTTGTGGAACACATTACCTTACATAATACATTTTTAGTACCTATATATTTACCAGAAAAAATATGATTTTTTTTTGAGAGCGCAAAATGCTGAAAACTTGAAAATAGCCCTTGCATTAAAAATTACAGCAACAGGAGTAAAGGGAAATCAAATAGAATTATTTATTAAATTTATTGAGGTACTTTGTGGGTACTTAGTCAAATTGAAATAAATTCTTTTATAACGTTGATGCTGAATTATGTGACGTGTCAATTGTGTCATACTACCCTAGATTAGATTAGATTTTTGGTTTCACCCTTTCGAGCCCATACTCTACACTGCATCCTTTATAGGCTTTTTGTATGTCATTCGTATGGGCTCTACTCCTTCTCATTCATACTTCTCATACTTGGAGATCAGATGATTGGCGCCAGCGCGACCCACCGTCCCGTACTACTGCGGTAACCCATCCAATCTCCAACCCGACACCGCGTTGCTTGGCTTGAGTAGGCCGTCTCTCACGTCCTTGATCAACGTGCCGGTTCATACTACCCTAACTCCCCCACCAACAAATTCTGGGATACTGGAAGATCAAGAACATTTTATTTCTTCTGAGAGAACGAACCGAAAATCACGTTTTCTACATTTATAATCGACAGAAAAATTAAATCACTAGCATAGTTTGAATCGCAAGCATTCCATCGAGGTCTGCGGGTGACGTCATCACTATAAGCTGCTGATAGTGACGTCACTCGCAGAGTATGACACAATTAACACATCACATAACCTAGCATATTCACATGCCAGGTTGTCAAGGTGCAAGGTGGTCAAGCAAGATACCCAAGCAGGGCCAAGCAAGGTACCCAAACCCAATTTGGCCAACACATAATATAATAAAAAAAAGGAGAATTTAGAAATGTGGTACATATTATCATAAAATATTACCCAATCCACTTAATATTTCAAAATTGTGGTACATTACCGTACTACCGTACGCATTGATTTTCTTGTAACGAAGATGCCCTAAATTGTACAAATACCACACCTGTCGTACGTCTGGCAACGCTTAACCGAACATTGCTGCGTTCGGCTATGTCACTCCGCGCGCTGCGCGTAACTGCGTACCCACTCCAGGCGTTCAAGTATTGGTTTTCGGCGTAGGTAGAGTGACATCGCTTACTCCACTCCAAATCCGTGCTGAACACAACTTCTATCTTCATCGATGCCAAACTTGTATTTCTCAAAAATTCCCTCATTCCGACGATTTTATTAAAAAAAAATCCCTTTTTCCTTTTGGGTGCCAAAATTCCCTAAAAAGGGAAAATTCCCTGCAGTTGGGAACACTGAAACCAAGGATTATAGACTATTATTGTCACGCGTCGATACCGTTGTGACGACACAACAGATGCGCGTTTCCCTTCGTCTTCATCCCGACTCATACGCTAAGTCTGAAAGTTGTAAGAGGGGTGATAGTTTTTAAGAAGTTTCACTTCTACCACGTGTACGGCGCTGCACCACTGATCTCAAAAATAAATGAATAAACAATCGTACGGCTTGATTGGCTAAATTTGTGCGAAAATTTGGAGTCAATATTCTACGAACAGCCTAACGCCTGCGAAGTGTCTTACTTTCGAACAACTGTTCTAAATTTGAAATATTCTTCATTTTTATTGGCTATATTTTGCGCGCGCACAGTACCATGTATCTACTGCGCATGCTCATAGCTTTCCCAGTTGTTCACATTATGACCTCATAAATTATCAGCTTAGAAGCGTTCTTTGTTTATCCATTTATTTTTGAGATCAGTGCGCTGCACATGCTTTTTTTTAAAATTATTTTGAGTTTTTTTTTTAATTCATTTTTATCGATGTCTTTAGAATTCGGTTGTGTGGGACCCCCTAGGTTTGGGGGCCCGACGCAGAGTGCGTCGTTTGCTTCATGTTAGATCCGCCACTGTAGGTGTCCTCTAGCTTCTGAGTTAGGCATGCAAATTCCAAATTTATTTGGATTAGTCGTTTGAGGTTCAACAGATTCACAATCAGAATTAGGTACGTTGTTGAAAAAATTCGTCACCATTGTCTTGATCAATATTCTCGTTATTAATATTTTCTGCATTATCTTCATGAACTGCAATGTACCTAATTTGGGTATTGAAATGAATTATTTATACTTTCATCAGCAAGTTTTTGCTGGTTGTCAAAATTATGCTTTTTAAATGGTCTGACAAATCTACGATTTCGAATATATGATCTTCCATTGATCAAGACAACCTGGTAAGATTTGTTGGGTAACACTCTATTAATTTTACCCTCCTGCCATTGGCCCTTAGGCTTTAATTGAATCATAACAGTTTCATCACAGTCTAATTTTCTAAGATCTCTGGTACCTTTTTTATCATAATAAAACTTTTGATTGTTTCGAGATTTTTAAATGAAATTTGAATATTTGTTTTTCTGATACATTTTAGATTTAAATTTAGCATTGGGCAAGGGCAATAAAGATCTAAGATTTCTACACATAAGAATGTTAGCAGGTGTATTATGACCATCAATAGGAGTATTTCTATAATCCAAGAGAGCCAAATAGGGGTCTTTATTGTCCAGAATACTTTTTCTTAATATTGATTTTACAGTTTTAATAGCCCTTTCCACAGCACCATTACTTTGTGGATATCTTGGTGAGCTTCTGATGTGATTAAATTCATATTGCTTAGCGAATCTAGCAAACTCAAAACTAGCAAATTCAGGGCCTGAATCTGACATGACAGTCATTGGTATTCCAAACCGTCCAAAACATGATTTTAATTTACAAATTACATTATAACTTGAAAGATCCCTATTTAGATTCATGACATCAACAAATTTAGAGTAGTAGTCAACTAAAAGAAGATATGACTCGTTAAACAAATGAAAAATATCCACTGCATCAACCTTGCTAAACGGAATCTCATCAAACCCGTGAGAAGTCATAGGCTCAGGCATCTGACTCTTTTGATAAGCCTGACACAAGTGGCATGATGTTACTATATCTTGAATTTGATTATTCATGCCTGGCCAGAAAAAAGAAAGGCGAGCTTTAGCCAGACATTTATTTATTCCCATATGACTATAGTGAATTTTATTCAAGATATGAGCTCTACTATCTTTAGGAACAATCAACTTTTGGCTCTTATACACCAAACCATCTATGACATTAAGTTCACCTCTTACTTTATAATAAAATTTTAAGTGATTTGGTATCTTTTTATAACAATTCGGCCAGCCATTATTCATGAAATCAATGATAGCTTTGAGGTCCCTATCTTTCTTTGTATTATTTTTTAATTCCAAAATTCTATCCTGAGTTGCATTTAATTGCATAGAAATTAAACATACATGTGCCTCTACTTCAATATCCAGATTTTCATTAAAAAATATATATTCAACTGTTTTCCTGGTTTATAAATCAAATCAAAGTCATATTTCCTCAATTGAATCAAGATACGTTGTAACCTAGCAGGACATTCGTTAAGTGGCTTTTTAATTATGTGAATAAGAGGCCTATGATCTGTTTCCACAATGAAATGTTTAGCATATATGAATTGAGAAAATCTATCAATGCCAAAAAAAAATGCTCAGTAATTCTTTCTCTATTTGACTATATCTTTGCTGAGTTGCTGTAAAAGATCTTGATGCATATTATGCACAAGGCTTACCTCAATACAGCACCCATACCCTTTTGACTAGCATCTACTGAAATAGTTGTAACTTTATGTATATCAAAAAATTGCAAACATGGGCTTTTACACGCCATTTCTTTCAACCTCAAAAATGCTCTTTCATGCACATCTAACCACTGAAAAATTACGTCTTTCTTTAAAAGATCTCTCAAGGGGGCCGTTATTACAGATAAACTTTTAATGAACTTTCCTATATACGTTATACATCCCAAAAATCTCTGCACATCAGTTTTATCTCTGGGCCTAGGCATATTTTTAATAGCCTCAATCTTTGAACCGTCTGGTTCTAATCCCTTCTCTGAAACCTGGTGTCCCATATACTTGACTTTGTCAACAAAAAAATTACATTTATTTCTATTAAACCTGATGCCCTTTGTTGCAGCTGTTTCAAAGACTTTTTTCAAAATTCTATCATGTTTTTCTGGGGAATCTGCATAAACTATTAAATCATCCGCATATATACTACATCCATCAATATCACCAAAAATCTCATTCATTCTTTCTTGATAAATTTCTGGGGCACTAGTTAACCCATATGGCATTCGCAAAAAACAATATCTGCCCCAAGGCGTTCCAAAAGTTGTCATCTTAGAACTCTCCTCATCTAAAGGAACCTGTAAAAAACCTTGAGCAGCATCCAGGGTGGAAAAATATTTTGCACCTGAAAATTTTAGAGTCAACTCCTCTAATGTTGGAATTTTAAAATAATGCTTCTTGATTGATCGATTCAAATCTGCTGGGTCCAGACAAATTCTTAGGTCTCCATTTGGCTTTCTCACAATTACAAATGCATTCACCCATTCTGTACTTCCATTCACTCTTTTTATAACCCTCTGATGTACCTACTAACTGATCTAAAGAATGCTTCATTTTTTCCATAATTGGAAAAGGAACTTTTCTAATTGGATGAACTACAGGGATTGCATCCCCTTTTAATTCAATTTTATAAACTTTTTCTAAACAACCCAGACCTTGAAACAAATAACTATATTTATTGAGCAATAACTGCAAATTATTATCCCTTTGAGCTAAGGTATTTGATGTTTCTAGACTATCTATTCTCTGAATAAGATTCAAATCAATACATGATTTCAAACCCAAAATTGGAATGCTACTTTCCATTGTATTGAGAAAAAATGAAATTAAAATTGATTTTTCTTTATGTTTACAGTTTAGATCTACTTTGCCTACAATTGGAATACGGTCCTGCGTATAAGAGCACAAAGTTACTGGGGTTTTAACAATTTTTGCAGGATCAAAATTAATTTTATGCAACAATCTAATTGGAATAACATTTACCATCGCTCCTGTGTCTAGCTTGAAATTCATGTTGTGTTGCTGTTCAACTGTCAGTACCATAGCCCACGACACTCCTCCAGGGCCTGCTGAGACTCCATTCACCTCAGATGCCTGGATTTCTGATGTTGAAGGCCATGTCTCGATACTATCTATGAAAAGAAAATCACCTTCAGAATTTTGTCGATTACTCTCTATGGAATTGATACTTTTACGAAACTTAAAATGATTCTTTTTAGTGTTATGTCTTACATGATTCCCATTGCCATTTACACCTCTATCATTCTGACTGAATTTATTGTACCTATTAAAAGAACTTGAGTAATTATTAGAAAAATTTGAATTTGAAGATCTACAAACAGAACCAAAATGATTAAAATTTTTACATAACTTGCATTGTTTTCCTCTTGCTGGACAGCGCTGTTGAAGTCCATGGCTGTATCCACATTTTCCACATTTCGGTCTCTGTTGTCCCTTATTTTTAGGACCATGAAAGTTGATTGGTGGGGCTCTGAGTCTTGATATGGCATCAATATGTTGATCAGCTGACGAACCATGGGCGGAGGAACCATTTGTGATGTAGGTATTTGTTTCTTTCTTTGGTCTTCTCTGAATTGATGCATGTTTTAATTACATCATCCAACGTGGAATTTTCATCCAACAATAGTCTTTCTCTCAAGGATTCAGATAAAATGCCACATATGATAATATCTTTGAGTAGGGAACTTTCCAAGTCCCTAAGTTCGCAAGATAAAGCAAAATTCTTGATTTCAGTAATATAATTTTCCATAGTTTGTCCTTCTTTCTGTTTGCATTTTAACAATTTATATCTTTCATAGGATAAATTAGTTTTAGGCGAGAAATGTGCATCAAATTTTTCAATCAATTTTTCAATTTTGTTTTCATCAGCTTCAGCAATTTTGAAAGTATTAAAAATACGCATACCTTTGTTTGAGCGGAGCTAGATTAGTTATTAGTATTTATGTATACCAACCTTTAGCGGTAATGTGTAAACAACCCTTAACCAACCAAGTGATTAATGATAGTTGACATTATTGACAGTTGTCAATATTATTGTAAAACGTAAACAAGGATATTTTTTCATATTGATAAATAAATCTTTAATCCTGATTCATTCGAGTAGTTGGGGAGCTGGCGTCAAAACCATGCAAGAGTTTTCGCAAGGCTGATATTTTCAAAATAGGTCGTACTTTAGTGCTAGAATGCTAGTGTACAGTCAGCACTCACAGTTCCGGGACAGCTGGCTCTGGGACGCGGGCAAAGTTGTAATTTTAAGAAGCATCTAAACTGTTTTCTCAAAGCTCAAAATTTATAGAAATTTTGCACATTATCTGTTTGAAGGTCACAGATAACGTATGTAAATCGTCAGACGTCTAGTTCGTTGCAAAAAGGGGGTCAGACGTCCTCAAAGTTTTTATTTTATGGCATTTTCTTCGGTGTCCTGTCAAAATATATTTTTGCAGGTATTTGACAAATATATTTGAAGAAAATGCCATAAAATAAAAACTTTGAGGACGTCTGACCCCCTTTTTGCAACGAACTAGACGTCTGACGATTTACATACGTTATCTGTGACCTTCAAACAGATAGAGTGCAAAATTTCTATAAATTTTGAGCTTTGAGAAAACAGTTTAGATGCTTCTTAAAATTACAACTTTGCCCGCGTCCCAGAGCCAGCTGTCCCGGAACTGTGAGTGCTGACTGTACACTAGCATTCTAACACTAAAGTACGACCTATTTTGAAAATATCCGCCTTGCGAAAACTCTTGCATGTTTTTGGCGCCACCTCCTGGACTAGAGTATTTGTTTAATAAATAATATTAAAATATGGCGCAGTTGTAAAAGCAAGTTACGGCCTAAGTCTACAGGCGTATATTTCGTGCACGCGTGACGAAAGTGTAAAAATAAGCAAAGTTTTCCCAATTTTGAGGTTATCATCAAGTATAAAAATATCAAATATCAAAGTTTAGTGCTAAAATTTAATAGACAAAATGTTTGGACTAGGAGGCCCTGTTAAATTGCCACCTGATTTCGACTTGCAGTCCCCAAATGCTGCAAGCGAGTGGAAGTTTTGGCAAACAGCCTTCGAAGACTATTTAGTGTCAACAGGCCAACACCAGGCACTTTCAAGTGTAAAATTAAGTATTTTACGAAACATCATAGGGCATGATGCCGCACGAATCATGGCAACTTTAGAAATTGCAGCAAATTTGGACCCGTATGATACTATGTTGGTAGAAATTGAAAAGTATGTGAACCCACGGAAAAATGAATGTTTTGAGAGGTACATGTTCTCTAGAAGGCAACAAAAAGAGGGTGAAAGTTTTGACCACTTCCTCACAGATTGCCGCCATCTAATTAAAACATGTAACTATAATACTGTGGATCCAAACCAATCCCAAGAAGAAAAAGCACTGAGGGATCGAATTGTTATGGGAATACGTGACCCTACAACAAGAGAAGCCCTACTCCGAATTGATGCCTTGAATTTGACTAAGGCCATAAATTTTTGCCGCACCTCAGAGCAAAGTAAGAGTCAAAGTTTACAATTCCAAGAGGATGGAGCTGAAATAAACGCTATCAAGAAGAAAAATAGAAGTGACAAATATAACAAAAGTCCAAAATATAATGTTCCAAAAGATGAGTCTACTAAAAACAACAAAAGTTTTAAGTGTAAACGGTGCCAGACAACACATGGTCCCCGAGCATGCCCAGCGTATGGGAAAAAATGTGGCAAGAGCGGGATTGAGAACCACTTTGCTGTCTCATGCCGTGTGAAAAATGTGCGACAGATTGACCAGAATGACGACTCAAATTCTGATGAGAGTGATGATATATTTGTAAACAGTGTGCAAGAAGATAAGTATCAAAACAAGAGGGTAAGAGAAGATTTTTCAGAAATTTTAACAATCGAATCGATGAAGATTAAAGTAAGACTTGATACAGGGACAGACGTTAGTGTAATACCTTTAAATTTTTTAAAAAAAATAAACAAACAATTTAAAGTCAGGCCCACACAGTACATTTTGAAAGGGTTTGAAGGTAGTCAGGCTAAACCTATAGGAATAGTGAATTTACACTGCTCATTTAAAAATAGGGAAATTTATGAAGATTTTGTCATTATAGATGGAGCAAATCAGGTTCTTGTAGGTGGTCAGGCATGCTTAAATTTAAATTTAATTAAAAGAATAAATAATGTAAATATACAAAGTCCAAATTTGTCAGAGAAAAACGAGTTCATAAAGAAAAATTCTAAAATTTTCACTGGTTTTGGTAGATTTCCAGGTAAACACAATATTCCTACAAAAGCAAATTTTGAAAATGTCAGCCACCCACCTAGTAAAATACCATTTGCTATTAGAGACCAGCTGAAATTAGAGTTAGACAGGTTAGTCAAAAGACAGGCTATAGTTAGGGTTGATGAAATAAAACCTGAAGCGAGTATAAATAGAATGGTTATTGTTGAAAAACCTAATGGAAAGATTAGACTGTGTTTAGACCCTTCTGACATTAATTGTCAAATTATCAGAAAACCGAGATTAGGATTAAATATAGAAGAAATTTGCTCAAGGTTAAGAGATAATAAATATTTTACTGTTTTTGATCTTTCTGAAGGTTACCACCACCTGGAGATTAATGAGGAATCCTCATGGAAGTGTTGCTTCGCAACTCCATTTGGTGTGTACCGATTTATTGTTTTACCTTATGGATTATCTAATTCGCAAGACTTGTTTCAAGATGAAGTCGATAAACATTTTTCAAATTTACAAAATGTAGTCACCTGTCATGATGATATGATTATCTATGGAAAAACAAAACAAGAGCATGACTTAGCAGTAGCTGAAGTTGTTCAGAGAGCTAAAGAAGTTGGCGCAAAATTCAACAAAGACAAATTTCAATACTGTCAGAGCCAGGTTAAGTTTATGGGGCAAATTTTCTCTCAAAATGGCATGCAAATTGATGCTGACAGGGTTGAGTCTTTGTGCAAACTTCAACCACCTACATGTAAAGTAGAATTACCGAGAATTATTGGTTCTTTTAACTATGTGAGACGGTATGTCAAAAACATGTCAGAATTAATGCACCCTTTATTTCAATTAATTAAAAATAATGTTGAGTGGGCATGGTTGCCTAAACACCAACAAGCTTTTGACCAGTTAAAAGAAGTCATAACTAAGACACCAGCTCTTGTTCCATTTGACCCATCAGGACAAACAGTTTTACAGTGTGACGCATCCAAGAATGGTTTAGGTTGCTGTATGTTCCAAAAATATGGGAACAATACATTGAAGTTGGTTGCTTGTGCTTCTCGATCAATGAACGATCATGAAGTTAATTATAGTCAAACCGAGAAAGAGCTTTTAGCCATTTATTTTGGTACTCAAAAATTCCATGATTTCATCTACAGACAAGTAGTTGACGTACAAACTGATCACAAGCCAATCATTTCAATTATGAAGAAACCGATTCAAAAGATAGGTTCAGTTAGGCTTCAAAGGTTTAGGATTAAACTGATGAAGTACTCTTTAAATGTTTACTATGTACCAGGTAAGAATGTACAATTTGCAGATATGTTGTCACGGTCAAGCTTGCAAGTTAAAGACTCACCAGACCCTGACATGTTCGAAATGGTCCACTTAGTATCTAAGTATTTACCGATGAGTCAAGAAAAAAAAGATCGGTTTCGACTAGAAACAAGCAAAGATCCAATTCTATTAAAAATTCATGACTTTTATTACAATGGATGGCCTAAAGAACATAATATGACTTCAGATTGTAAACCTTTTTACTCTTTTAAAGATTCTATTTATGTAGAAGCAGGTATTATTTTTGTTGAACACAAAATTATAGTTCCCCAAAAACTAAGACTAGAAATGATCAAACTGTTGCATAAAGGTCATATTGGCATTAGCAAGACAACAAATAAAGCTAGAACTCTATTTTATTGGCCAAGTTTGTATAACGACATTGCGAACTTTATTAAAAGCTGTCGTGTATGTGAAAAGTACCTACCAGCAAACTACAAAGAACCTCTTTTGCCACATAGCGTCCCACGATTAAGATTCAATAAAGTCGCTGTAGATATTGTAGAGTTTGCAGGAAAAAACTATTTAGTATTAATAGATCATTTTTCACATTGGTTAGAATTAATTTGCTTAAAAGATAAAACCTCAAAATCTGTCATAGACGCTTTTCAGGATATTTTTATTAGATTTGGTTACCCTCATATTATTATAGGCGACAACCTGCCCTTTGTGTCAAATCATTGCAAAAAATATTACAAAAGTAAAGATATTACTATAACTACGTGTTCACCTCATTACCATCAAAGCAATGGAATGGCAGAAAAGGCAGTGAGCATAGCTAAACAAATTTTAAGGAAAAGTTATGAAGATAAGCGTGATTATAGAGAATGTATATTAGAGTATAATAATGCACCCATAATGAGTCTGAATGCTACTCCTGCACAGATTTTACATAGTAGAATCCTAAAAACAGAGTTACCTGTAACTTCTAAAAAACTGGAACCAAAAATACAGAAAAATATTTATGATAAACTTTGTCAACAAAAACAAATCATCAAATCCAATTTTGACAAGTTAACTCGCAGAAAATCATTGGAGTACAAAAAGGGGGATAAAGTAGTAATAAAAACTCATAAAGAAAAAAACTTGGCAGAAAGCAATTGTAGTTGAAAACGCATCTGAGCCGAGATCTTATTGGGTAAAGAAAGAAAATAATAATAAAATCGTTAGGCGTAATACTTCACATATGAAAATGTCATCGTCAAATTCTGAATATAAATTATTGTGTGAACCTGAATTGTACCCCAATGAAAGTTCTAATAATAATGATGATGTTCATCCTAACAATGTAGTTCCTATACAGAATACTAATAGTCCAGGCTCTGTAAGATCTTTTAGGACTCCACAAAGTCCTCAACACTCATCAAGTAGTAGCACCCCAGACTTATTAGGTTTTCCGCCATCACCTCAAAATGTTAGACATAAGTCACAGTGCAAAAACAATAGTGAAAGCGAAACTTCAAATGTGCGCTCCCGATACGGTCGTTGTGTGAAAGCCCCTAGGCGCCTCAATCTTTGAGGGGGAGGTGTTTGAGCGGAGCTAGATTAGTTATTAGTATTTATGTATACCAACCTTTAGCGGTAATGTGTAAACAACCCTTAACCAACCAAGTGATTAATGATAGTTGACATTATTGACAGTTGTCAATATTATTGTAAAACGTAAACAAGGATATTTTTTCATATTGATAAATAAATCTTTAATCCTGATTCATCCGAGTATTTGTTTAATAAATAATATTAAAATAACCTTCATCTCTAATTAAGGTCAAAAGCTGGGCACATTGAGTAGCTTCATCCTTTTTTGAAATTTCTGTGGCTCTGAGGTACATGATGAATCTTTGTTTCCAGAATCTCCAATTTTCGGACAAATTTCCCGAAAATATCATCGGTGAAATACCACGGAAGTGATTATTGCCGATTTTCAAAAATTTCCGACTACGCCATGTCTTATCTTATGTGTGGTTAGGAGGAGGAGGTTGTGAATTAAACGGACGTTCTAGTGGACACTGAATATATGATTTATTGTAAATTCGCAGGTTGACAATTGACATTAACCTACGTCATGTGACGAGGTGTGCGTTCATGTTCATACTTTACAGTTAGGGCTTTTTAAACAACTTTCGTAAGTTAAATACTACTAGGCTTTATAATTTTAAAACTACCTGGTCATCAGAATACAAAAAGTTAACTCATTATTACCTCGTAAAATATACCTTTGTTAAACACCTATATACATATAGTTTCGCATTCAAACAAAAAGGCAGAAACCTAGTGAAACTCAATCAGAAACCTATCATTTACCGAAAAACACTCGGAAAAACATTAAATTTCAAGTATAGAGCTTCATAAATACCCTCACAAATATCTGAATTAAATACTGAATGTATTCGAAATCTCAGTTACGTAAGTACTAGACAAAATCTGTACGTAACAACTTTGGGGGGAGAAGGGCGTTGCCATATTGCCAACCCCCCCCATGGCTCCGTCCCAGTTCCCTCTACCCCGTCCTATTCAATCTATAGCAAGCAAATATGCCCAAAAACCTTCGTAGCTAAATAATTTCCCTTTCCGCAGATGATATCTGCATATCATATTCGCCTATACTCCAAAAACTCTGACACTGTAACAAATGTTATTCAAAACTACCTAGATCAAATCCTAGAATGGGCAGATTCTTGGAAAATAAAAATAAATGTAGAAAAAACTCAGGGTATCACAATATCAAGAATATGTCTTAGCCGCATCTTGAAGACTTCTCACTAGATGACAACACAGTCAGTACCTAGGCATTCATCTCGACAAAAGTCCAAATTTCAATCACAATACCCAACAAAAACCAAAAATTTGCATCAACACCACCTCCTTTGACTATCACTCAATCCCAAAAATCAACTCAACCAAGTAAAGCAGAGCTAATGAGTAAGTTCCCCACAGGAAGAACTTGCTCTAAAAAAAGACTCAAAACAATTATCGAAGTTTGAATGGACTAGCTAAAAAACTCAGTAGGATTCTTACTTCTCACCTCAACTTTTAAACAGTAGACGCCAACATGAAGATTGTTATAAACTCCGTGCATAAATAATGAATCTATGTAACATTTCAATTGAATTATGACCAAATTCATATATCAACATTCCAACTATGTCGCCAGTATTAATTTAGATAAATAAATATTAAACTATTCTAAGTATTCTAGAGTTTATCAAAGTAGGTACACGACTATGGCTGACGGCGGCTACACTAACCAAATATAGATTTCTCCGTTGCCTGAGATTCAGAGGAACCTATATGTTTTTTCATTAACATCGAAATTCGTATGAATGAATGAAATTAAAACCAGTTCGGAATGTTATGTCTCAATAAAAATTGATTTTACGCATAGCATAAATAATTTTCTTAGTGGGTACGTTGAGTGGCCATGAAGATATGCATGTATTTCTTTCCGTTGCGACGGCATGGCCGGACCGGTTTCCTGATTTTGTTTGTCCGGACTTCAGCGTAATTCTGTAATTATTGCACCGGTTTTTGTTTTGTCTTGTTTATTCATTTGTAATTTTACACACTCTGTTGAAGTAATGATGGATAAAAGATACAGGGGATATTTTTCGTAAGTGGATTTGAGTGGACAGGAAATTTGCTGTGCTTTTTATTCATTTTCTGGAACATTTAGTTGCTTTGTAATCCGGAAAATACAGTGAGTTCATAAAGTCCCGCATAAATTCATTATTTTGAAAACGGTAGAATTTTTGAAAAAGCGCTTTTTTATTAGACTTGGCGTGTCTTGTTTTTTTTTTTGTTTGAAATTTTTCCATATATTTTTTATCATACTCAAAAATAGCTTCGCTGGTGTGAACTTATTTTTTTAAATAATACCCCCTGTATATTATGACATTTCTGGAGTCTGCGGAAAATTCTAAACATATTTCATGTACAATGTCATATACCTATCTTCAACTGTTTCGGAAATATTGACAGTTGAAAATTGATTGATTGATTTGCATCTTCGACAGGATGTAGGTAAAATCTAAATGGTTGATTTTAGAGAGAATGCGAATTTACATTCCTATTTTAGATTTTCATAAACTATCATTTGACACCAACTTTGAATTAAACCGGAGATTAAATTTAACCGGAATTTTTAATCCTGGATTAACTTCAAAGTTGGTGTCAAATGATAGTTTTTAAAAAACTAAGACAAGAATGTATGATCGGTTTTGCTATAAAATCAACCGTTCAGGTTTAACAGTCTGTCAAAGATGCGAAAAAGTCATTTTTCATCGAAGATAGGTAATGACATTTTACATGAAATATGTCTAGAATTTTCTGCAGTATCCAGAAATGTCATAATATACAGGAGGTACCATTTAAAAAAATAAAGTTGATACCAGCGGAGGTATTTTTGAGACACCCTGTATGATAAAAAATATATCGAAAAATTTCAAGAAAAAAAACAAAATTGACGTGTCTGAGCGATTTTTCAAAAATTCTACCGTTTTCAAAATAATGAATTTATGCGGGACTTTATGAACTCACTGTACTTATATTAATTTCCTTATACATGATTATCTGTCTAATAACGTTAAAAGAAGAGGATTTATCCATAAAAATAAACAAACATAACAAATAATATACAGGCTGAAAATGCAAACCAGCTGTACAGGGGATTGCTTTTAAAAGAATACACACTTTTCTTTAATCACTGACCTGTATGTTTTTACTGAAGATGTTCAACAGGACTTTTTCTGTCAAAATCTCACCTACATAAAGTGTTGAACATAATCAAGTTCAAATAAAAATGTAAGTATCTAGAGGGGGTTCGTAAAATAGAAACTTCGATTGAAGTATTCAAAATATCAAAAATCTTAAGCTATAGAGGTTGCTCATATTTTTTGAACAGTATATTTTAATTTCAACTCATTGATTATTTCCTTTTCTCAATCCAATTCAGCAATATACAGTGCGTCCGTCCAAGATAACTATGGAGAACGGTTAGATTTAAAATGTTGATTAGATTAGGGAAAAATTCCGCTTAATAAAATGGTGCTTTGACATTAGAAAGATTCCGAACATTTTCTGAGATATCCGGAAAAAACCGAAAACCTGCAAAATCGGTTTTATTTTTTTCTGAGCTTATTTGAGAAGATATTTCAAAATAAATGTCACTTCATCATTGCCAATTTTTCTCCTCACAAGATGCTACCATCAAATTTAAAATTAACGTTTCGTTTTCACGCCATCATCATCAACTTCATTTTTTGAAATACGGCCCTTGATTTTCTATTTCGGATTTTAAGAGCTTTTCCTTTTGTTATATTTTTGTAATAAATCTGTGCAAACCATTTGATTTCTCCTACATAAACATTTGTTAGTACCTACTCACTAGGTACATATTTTTTTGCAAAAACATTTTATAATTAGTTATTCACATTACAAGTGAGTTTATGAACATGATTACAATAAAGAGTGTGGAAGATTAGATTCTAATCACACGAGTTTGTAGCCATGTTTAAACGTACGTGTGATGTACAACGTTTTTGAGACCTTGTTATCCTCCAAACCTCAATAAGATAAAGGTACTCTAGAAGGTGTCCGGAAATAAATGCACCAAAATCTCTTCAAAGATTTTTGAAATAGTTATTTATGTACCAAGGGCGCAATTAGGGTGTTTGTGGCCCGCCACGCGTGCCTCAAACGCCATTTGCGCTTGTGGAACATACAAAATTTTATATACGACCGTAAGTAATCAACTATTTTAAATATTATTTTTAAAAGAATTAAATAAACAATAATGACTGCAATGCACATCTTTCAAAAACAAAAAATAAATAATAAACAAAAATGGAGATAAGTCGAAAATTACCAGTAGAAAATGCAGTAACCAACCAAACAAACATTCAATTGACCTGTTTCGCATAAATAGAAAAAGATAGCTTAATCGTGATAAATACAAGTTGGAAAGTAATAATAAAGATGACATGCGCGCGCAACTAGTGGCTTGCAGTGTAGACAGTTTGTATTGTAGCAGAACAAATCTAGACAATACAAATTGAACATTATACTAATAAAAAGAAATTTTTTACGTGTTTTACAACGCTTTAAATCAGACAAAAGAAGAACTTTAAAGTGTATTCTAACATCGTTTGTACTTTATTTTGGTAAATATTTCATCGGGCAACATCGCGCAATGAAAGTGCAAAGGAATATGTCAGGTATAATCTGACATAATTTTAAACGACACTGCGGTGAGTTCAGAAGTTATATGTAAAGTATTAGTTTGCTCTTTGTTGAATTACACGTTACAAAGAAAGAAGGAACGATTAATTCTGAACTGGCTCCTGAACAAGAATATGACGTAAGCCCGTAACAAACTCGCTTCTCATTGGACGCTCACCTGTAACCCAAGAGTTGCGCGCGCAGTCAAGCTAAAAAAAGATAGGTCAATTTAACCCTTTCACTCCTGTAGGGACATATATGTCCCAGCGATGCTCATAAATTCCTACAAGCTAACAAAGCTATTTGAACTGCACATAGATGGGACGCTATAGTGTTTTATAGCCTGGATTTGATATCTACATGTTTGGCAACGCCGGAAATTTTTTCAGTTGCTCGTAAACAACATTTGAAACAACGTGTGATCACTTTCGTGCTAGTGTTATTAAGTTTTTTGTATGTTTTGAGCCCTAAATGGACTAGAAAAGAGTGAATATCTCTTGTAATGTGAGACTACCGTTTCTAATGTAACTCTAAGCCGAAGCAGGTAAGAAATTTTGTGTATAAATACTGGTAATTGGTTTAGGTTACGGTTTGGGACAAATATGTCCCAGTAGTAATTTATAGAGTAAAATATTGTGTCCCAGTAGGTATTTATCGAAAACTACAGATTTCTCATGTCCCAATAGTACTTTATTGTATACCATATTGTGTCCCAGTAGGTATTTATGAAAAATTACAAATTGTTTATGTGTGCCGTCCTAGCTCTAGTTACGCGGCATTTTGAACGTGTTGACTCTTGTTCAACAGCGTAATAGCGAGCAGGGCAATGTTACACATTATTGGCGACTTATATCTAAGATATTTTTTTTCTGCTTCAGCATGGACAAAAGAAAAAGATCTTTGAGTACCCAAGAACTCGGACAATTGGCGGACAACCTGTATGAACTTGATTCAGAGGATGAATCACAAAGTGATCCATATGATAGTGATGACAGCATTCTGGATAAGAATTACCAACCCAGTTCTTCTGGTGGTTCTGACTTTGATGAGGCTGAATCAAGTGGAGAATCAGCAAATTCGTCCACCATTGATACTCCAGGGCCTGCTCTAGGAAATATTACGCCTTCTACTTCTGAGGATGTCATACCTAGCGACGACGCAGCTGATCATGACGAGCCCATATTGTGGTCCCGAGTAGACGTGAATTCTTTTGCTCCCAGAAAATCTATCCCTGTTGAAAATATTCCTGTTATCAGAGCCGAGCTCAACCGAGAAAGTAGTGAATTGGACTGCTTCTTCAGTCTTTTTCCTAAAAGTTTGTTTATGTTCATAGCTCATTGTACAAATCAGAGATTGGAGATACTTGAAGGTACCCAGAACAAGAAGAAAAAACGAGTCGAAAAGACATCTGCAAAAGAAATAATGATTGTCACTGGAGTTTCTCTTATAATGCATTATAACAGGGTTCCAACATTTGCTATGTATTGGTCAACTAACCCGTCTTTGGGGAATGAAGCAATTAAAAACGCCATTTCCCGCGACAGATGTCAGCTTCTCTTGTCAAAACTTTATTTCAACGAACCACAAAAACCACAAAACTGTACGAAGACTTATTATATAGACGAAGTAGTATCCTGTTTCAAGCGAAAGTTTCAAGGATGCAGATCTGATAGCACTTTTCAGTCTATTGACGAATCAATGGCAAAATTCAAGGGCAGGTCCAGCCTGAAGCAATATATGCCCCTAAAACCAATAAAACGAGGGGTAAAAATATGGACTAGATGCGATTCGTCGACGGGATATGTTTATGACATAAACATATACTGTGGTAAAGAAAATGAACAACAGGAAGGAACTCTTGGAGAGCGAGTCGTAAATAGATTAATTTCTTCTATCACTGCAAACAGTGCAAACCAAGTCACTCTTTGTTTTGATCGCTTTTTCACGACTGTAAATCTTTTGAATAATATTGACCATCCGACGGTTGCGACATGTATGAAGAATCGTAAAGATGTTCCCAAATTTGATGGAAAGTTGAAAAGAGGAGAATCTCAAATGGTTGGAAACCAACAAGGTACTCTTGGTATCAGGTGGCAAGATACAAAAGATTTCATCGTCTTATCAAACTGTCATAAGCCCGTTGTTGAAAAGGAGAAAAGAAAGATGAAAGATGGGTCAATAGCAGAGATTGACTGCCCACTAGCTATTAAATTTTATAATGAACACATGGGAGGAGTAGATTTGGCGGACCAAATGACATCACTGTATGATATAAACCGGAAATCACAAAAATGGTGGCGTAAAGTTTATTATAAACTAATCATGATGGCAGTATACAATTCATATATCGTGTTCAAGGAAGCAACTGGTAAAAAAATCACGTTCATTCAATATTTGGTGCCTCTAGCTGAATATTTGATAGAAGAAGGCCGAAAAGGAGTTCCAAGGAAGAGAACTAGGAAAGTTGGCAGACACTCCAAATCATCCAAAGGAACATCAAATGTTGGTGATCATTTACCAGAAGAAGAGGCGAAGCGAAGAAGATGCTTCAACTGTTCCAAGCAAAAAAGGGAGAAGCGTACAAAAATTATGTGCCGGATGTGCAATATCCCCCTGTGTATGGACTGTTTCACTCCTTATCATACGTAATATAATTACTGGGATGGGACATATATGTCCCAGTATAAAACCCTATTGGGACATATATGTACCGGTATAAAATACTATTGGGGCATATATGTCCCATCAATTTTTTTGATAAAATAACAAAAAAATAAATAAAGATCGATTATTTTCCACTTCTTACGGCGTTTTCTTTCATTTCTCAAAAAAAAACATAAAGAAACGAAAAAAAAAAAAATCCGGATTGAAAGGGTTAAGTAATCATTTTGGATTGTTCTTGAAGGGTGGCCATTTGAAAAGGGAACAGAGGCAATTTTGGGCGCCCCAAGACATTCAAGAAAAAACTATCGTAATAAGGTATCACTCGACCCCTAATTCCATTCAAAATTTTCGGGGTCCTTGTCACCCCTTCAGGGGGTGAAAATGCCAAAAAAATGGTTCCCCCTTAAATCAAAAATCGACGGGTACCAGGGTTTTTTCTTAAATGTCCTGAGCCGCCCAAAATTACCTGTTTCTTTTTCAAAAAACCACTATACCTAACCAATTTGTACCAGTATTTGTTCATTTTTTGACCCTAAGTCACCTACCCATGGTGGCACTTGCCGAAAAATATCTAATTGCGCCCGCAAATTAGGGCTCAAATAGGTTCGTTGCAGCCCAGTCGTACATAATAGTTATTTATGTATCAAGGGTACTAAGTAGATGATTATGCCCTGAGGGCGACAGTCTTACAAAGCCGAGGGCCTCTGGCCCGAGGGTTCGTAAGTCGCCCGAGGGTATATATATATATCTATTAGTACCCGTGGTGCATACAAATTTTTATGTCATACCAGTTGGTTGTGAATAGTAAATACCTGGGAAAAAAGTGTCACTTCCCAAATTGTCATCAGTGTGCAAACATCATCATTTTTTGACAAAAATAATATGTTTATAAGCGTAAATTTATATTTTGTTGATAAAGAATAAGTTAATTGAAAATTGTTTTTTGCGTCTTTATGCCCGCGCGGGCCATAATGTGTACTTTATGCCCGCACGGGCATAAAGTAATGAATTATGTAGATGGTATCTAAGGTATAAAAACAGAATAATGTATTGGTATGACATAAAAAAAATAGAGGATCCGTATTATTTATTATTTATTTTATCTACAAGCTATGACGTTTTAACATAAACATTTTTCTAGTATTTGAGTTTTGTCATGAGACTCATAACACAACTAATGGTGTTGTGGACTTTATGAATCCATCACACAACTAAAGTTCATTTCACGGAACGAGATAGTGGAAGTAAACAAACTTTGACAGGTAAGTCGAATTTTATTGGCTAGAAAAGGATTATACTCCGCCCTAGGCAGGACCGTCTTAGGTTGTTTTGCATATTTCTTCTCTAAATATATTTCCGAACGAATTCTTCAGCGGAATCTGTTGAACTTGATATTGTTTTAATCTAAATTGCTCACTAATTAACAATAATTCACCAAACACTATTTAAATATTTGTAAAATACTAGGAAATACGACATTAAACTTATTGACTCATATGACAACCTGACAATAATAAATGTCATTAGTTGTAATTCATATTTTTGCAGTCCTTCTCTGAATTTTTAAGGTCCGCCTGTTTGTTTACCTCTACTATCTCGTTTCGTGGAATGAACTTTAGTTTTAGTGATTTGACAAATGTCATAGTTACACCTGTCAAGGTAAAATAAAGGTAGACAACTACTAATAAAGAAAAAAAAAAAAAAAAACATTTTCTTATTTTTCGCTTTGTAGATAAAACATTGTACAGGGTGTCCAAGATTCGGTGGTTTTGGGGGGTTTCAGGTATTTCTAGAGAAGTTGGAAAAAATCTGATCCCCACTTGCGAACCTCGATTTTGACTGATGAAAGCCGTATCTTGATAAGTCGAGTCGTTTTTATGCTACAAGGTGTTTTTGAAAAGTGTGGAGTTTGGCAGGGGGACTATAACTTTTTTATTTATAAAAATTTCTTCAACTTATCCTCTTGTAGCTTAAAAACGAATCGAGATATCGAGGTGCGGGTGACACCGGTCAACTTCTCTTGAAAATTGAGGCTCGCAAGTAGTACCCGAAATCCGCTAAAACCATCGAATCTTGGACACCCTGTACTGTGATTAGAACGACTAGGTCTACGATCTCGTCGTTCTAATCTTTCACACTCGTTATTGTGAGCATGTTCATAAACGCACTTATAATGTAAATAACTATTTGGTAAATGGTGGTAATTTTTTATTTTTCAGATTCCTGTTTTACTAGAATCACTATGTTGGGTACACCAGGGGTTTTATGACATGAAGAATGGGCCACTTTCACTTGCCGGAAATATGGCAAATTACGATATTTTTTGACGCAGATACATCAATGTAACCGAGAATGAATAATATTTTGCAAGACTCTAGTCAGATTATTAAATAAATTAATAAATAAAAACCATAAATTTAAACGAAAAATCACGTGATTGAAAACGCTCTCTGATTGGCTAAAGCCGATTTTGACGTTTTTGTTACCATATGTAGAAATGCGAAATTTAAATAAGTAAAGAAAGGACGAAAATAGTTTCTAGCTAGTGAAAGTGTACCTAATGATTTACTACTGAGAAATTTGGCATCCTCGCATTTTTTGTTGATTTTCTGGTTTGTGACCATGTCACAAAACCAAGTTCGCGTTAACAAGTTGCCACCAAGCGCGATAATCCCAAAAGGCTTATCACTTATTAAGCCTCTCGTGTCATATGGAAATAATGTACAGTGAGTTGTATAATCAAGGGAGTCTTAGATCGGGCTGCTTATCTCGTACTCAAAATGAAAAGAACATCGCTTAAAATTATTCAAGTGTACCTCCACTTTAACATACGACGAAGAGAGCATCGAAATATTCTATGAAGATATCTCAAAGGTTATGGAAGAACTTAAAACTCGCCTTACTCTAGTAATTGGAGATTTCAATGCCAAACTTTGTAAGAAGCTGAATAAAGAAGCGACTACATACTGACCACTGAAAAATATATTTATTTGTCACTCATTTGTAAAACGTCACTTATCAAGTCAAAACATAAACAACGAAAATTGATTTTTACAAGCTACTGGCTCTACTGACTTGTAAAATTAACAGCTAAACTGTAATTTTTTTTTTAATTTTTAACCATATATGAAATGTTGTCATTACTGACTTTCCAAAAATTTGAAAATGTCACATTTCTGTCTTTTCATTTTCCTGCTTCATTACCTGTCCCAGGACGCGAAATGAGGACGGGACATTTTTTCCGTCCTCATTTCCCGACCTCATTTGGTTGCCCCGAATTTTTTTTTTCAAGAAATTATGATTAAAAATAAAATAGTACACAACCCTCGACGGGAAACTTCATTGCTGTCTTGAAGTTCAGTTTATCTATAAAACCTCAGCAATGAAGCATTTCCCGTTTCGGATTGTAATATACTATTAAAAGTCCGTAGAATTATTTATTTTCAAAAAAATCAGTTTGATCACAAGAATAATTGCTTGTGGGTACCTTGGAAGAGTAACAAATAAATTATTGTACATTATACGCCAGGTAGCAGTTTTTACTTGGCTAATATAATGTAAAATACTATATTAAAGATATAACAGTCCTGAACAGATTCACTACAGGCATAAATGAAAAGAAAAACTAATGGAAACAAGGGACAACTAGACATGACCAAACTTGCACAAAATAAAACCATATACAAAGAGAGACTGAAGGAACAACTGACCCGGAACTTGAACAGCGATAATGAAAAAATAAATAAAATATACGATATATTAGCGGAAACCATGGTTAGAGTAGGAAAATAAATCGCACAAAAAGATAAAAAGAAGGAAGATTGCATATCAGAAGAGACAAAGAAACGTATGGAGAGAAAGCGGAAACTGAACGAAGAAGAGAAAGGAAATCGATAGAATACACAGAAATCAATAAGGCCATCAGGAAAATGGTAAAAGAAAACAAAAGAAAGAACCAAGAAATAGAAATAGAAAGAATCATAGAGAATAACAGGAATATGAAATGCCGACACTAGGAAGATACGAAATAAATAAAATAAAAGATAAGAACGGCGTAGAAACTTATACTTATTAAGGAGGATATCATAAATATCACACAATTCTTTTATACAGAACTATATTAAACAAAAAAGGAACCACCGGAAGAAACCGTAAAACAACTACAAACTAAAATAAAGAATGTAAACTCAGAACTACAACCCGAAATAAGCAAATCGGAAATAAAGAGGGCTCTGCAAGAAATCAAAAATAGCAGAGCACCCGGAAAAGACGGAGTCACGGCAGAAATGCTAAAATACGGTGGAAAAACGGTTATCAATACTCTCCATACCCTCCTAAATAAAATACTGAAAGAAAAGAAAATCCCAAACAACTGGAATGAATCCATAACCATCATCCTCCATAAGAAAGGTGATAGAACAGACTTGAAAAACTATCGACCCATAACACTCCTTAATGTAATTTATAAGCTCTTCACAAAAATTCTCGCCACCAGGCTAACAATTAAATTCGATGGTTACCAATCGAAGGAGGTCGGCTTTAGAAAGGGTTTCAGTACAAGTGACCACCTATTAACCATAAAAATCCTAATAGAACGAGCCAACGAATATCACATCCCACTATTACATTTATCGACTTCGAAAAGGCTTTTGATAGTATCAGGGCCGTAGCTAGAGTCAAATTTGTGATAGGGCATAACAAATTTGACATAGGGCATACACCTTCCGCCCTTAAATTTTTTATAGGTTAACAAAAGAGAGGTAATGGCCCCGAAGGCAAATTTTTCAATAAATCAATGTTGTTTGTTGAGAGAGGTAGGTTGCCTAATAACTTTTTGACGTCATCTGGGGTGCCTCAATATAATGAAAATCTCCAAGGTACCCTAGATGCGTCATTAAGTTACCTATTACCAGGCAACTTATTATTAACTTTAGGAACCTTGTCAATGAATATCATCTCTGGCAACTGAACAAAATGGCGCTGATTCTCGCGTCGCCTTGGGCTATTGGTACTCTTTCGAAAGAAAAAACTTCCTCCGTGCAAATGTCAAATGTCAAACATTGTTGCATACATTTTTAGACTTTTCCGGAAACACTTATCCTCGCAATTACTCGATTTCAATTTATTTCAATTAATTTCATTTTCTACTCTTTCAAATTTCCTAGAGAAACCTTAACGCATGATGTGTTTTAAAGGTAGGGCATCATCAATTGAAAGATAGGGCATTGCCCCCAATGCCCCCCTCTGGCTACGGCCCTGGATAGTATTGAACACTGGGCAGTAAA
Source organism: Ceutorhynchus assimilis (assembly GCA_917834065.1). NCBI lineage: Eukaryota > Metazoa > Arthropoda > Insecta > Coleoptera > Curculionidae > Ceutorhynchus > Ceutorhynchus assimilis. Next base: position 56,847,000 of record OU892280.1, on the reverse strand, counting down.
GAGCTCATTAATTAAATTACATAGCAGAATAGACTACAGATACATAGACCTAATAACCAACATATATAGCGAACTGTTAAAATCCATGAGGGAGCAAAACCAATACCCATACGAAGAGGTGTCAGACAGGGCGACACAATATCACCCAAACTTTTTAACCAGGCTCTGGAAGATGTTTTTAAAAAACTAGACTGGGAAGAAAAGGGTATAAAAATATGCGGACAACACTTGAGCAACTTAAGATACGCGGATAATATCGCCCTAATTACTGATAAGAAAGAAAAACTGAGGAAAATGCTAGAAGAACTTGACACAGCAGCTAAAAATATGAACTACGCTTAAACTAAAGCAATAACGAACACAGACGATGACACAATCAAGAATAGGACAGGAAAAAATAGAACAATTCGACGAATATATATATATATATATATATATATCTAGGACAGATTAGATTATTAAACTCAACAAAGGAAACCAAAGAGCAGAAATCAAGAGAAGAGTTAGATTAGTTTTGGCAGCATTCGACAAATTAAGCTACATCTTGAAAAATAGAAAATATCCACAATACCTGAAAATCAAAGTTTTTAATCAATGTATATACTTCCTGTTCTCACCTATGGATCCCAAACATGGACACTTACAAAGTCAAACATGGATAAAATAACAAAAGCACAAAGGTCAATGGAAAGACAAATGTTACATGTGAAACTGATAGATAAAAAGAGGAATGAGTGGATAAGAAATAAAACCAGAGTAAGAGACGTTTGAAAGGAGGTAGCGAAATCAAAATGGAAATTCGCAGGTCACAATATCAGATAAAAAGATGACCGATGGAATAAATGTATCTGTATCTCAAGCTGGAGACCTTGGAAGAATAAAAGAAGTAGAGGAAGACCCTAGATGAGGTATACTGATGACCTGAAGAAGTACGCTGGAACCAAGTGGATGAACATGGCAACAAACAGAGAGGAATGGAGAAGACTGGGGGAGGCCTACGTCTAAAGATGGACTGAAGAAGGCTGAATACCTATATAGATAGATAGATAGATTTTAGTTACGCTGATAATGTGATATACAGGGTGATTTACGTTGGCCCTGCATAAGTTTGCAAGTGGATTAGATGCTGTCTGTATACTAATCCACCGCCAATTTTGAAAATTTTTATTGCCCGGTAAATCACGGCGTAGAAGAATGCATTTTGTAAAATTGATAATTTTTCTATGAAACACACAAAAATAATTTTCTAAAACAAGTCTTATTTATTAAGTAAAATAATATTAAAGTTCTATAAACATAATTAATTACAAAAAAATTAATAATAAATATTATTCTTCTCGTTCATCGATGGCAGCCCGAAGACTTCAGGTTCAAATTCCAACATGGAATTCAACCTCACAGTGGCACAATGATCGATATCGGCGGGCAGATGTGGCTCAGCGACTAAAACCACTTGCATACCTGCCGCTCTGGCAGCTTTCGCCCCATTAATGGAATCCTCGAACACTAAGCATTCGTGGGCTTGTGGTTTGGTGGCGAACCTGGCAGCAGCGACCAGGAAAATATCGGGTGCAGGTTTACCAATTTTCACGGAGGAATCAGACTCACCACACACTGAATGGTTCATGAGATCGAATAAGGGTTTGTAGTTTTTAGTTTTTACGTCTACGGCTTTTGCTGAGGATGATGTGCCTAGAGCGATTGGGATACGGTGTCGGTGTAGGTGTTTGATCAGTTTCTCAGCACCTGGAATAGAAATAAAAATAGTTGCCTTAGAAATATTTTTTTTTCTACGAGCGTGCGGAAGAGTGTACTTTTCCGCACGCATTTTAAGTCATGAAAGTACCACTTTTCCGCACTAGTGCATTTCCGCTTTTCTTCCGCACTGAGTGCGGAAAAGTAGAGGAATAGTGTTCCTAACTCGTGCGGAAATTATCTTTTCCTCACTTGATTGCTTGCCGAACTCCGCTGCGTGTCGTTCGGCAAACTGCAATCGCGTGCGGAAAAGTGGTACTTTCCGCACTAGTTAGGAAATATACTATTTTCCCAAATTTTAATACTATGATTCTTGACATTGATATTTCTGCTCGATCAAATGTTGGCATTGTTGTTTCTAATATAAATATTTAGTAAGAATAAAACAAATTTAAGATGGGTCACAACTTGAGGTAAAATTTTCGATAACAACATTTTTTATGTAGGTATGTAAAATAATGTACAGGGTGAGCCTATTTGGACATTTTTAATAAGAAACGTTAATTTCTGAGCGCACTGGCGTAGCCAGAGGGGGGCAAGGGGGCATTTGCCCCCCCCCCAAAGACCTTTAAATTTTATAAATAATTCTTCAAAATTAAACTAAACAGTCTCAGAAGCTTGGTTAGTTTGTTGTCGATTCCTTGATTATAATTGGTTGAGGATTTGTTTGGAATTGGATCGGAATAAAACAACAGAAGTCTGTTATTTCAGATTGTTGACGTTTCGCAATATATTATTGCATCTTCAGGACACTACAAAATGGTGAGACAATGTTATTATATAGAGTCCTAACAACTCCAGTTATGTTTATTGAGAAGAACCACCTATTAAAAATATTATTTCTTCAAAACTTAATTTTTTTTAAAAAAACGTTTACTGAAGAAAATTAAATGTTGCAACCATGTACTGCGCCACAGAGTTTAGGCTTAGGGGACAACGAGGGTACCATCCGAAAGGGAAGGTAAAGAAGAATAAGCGATTAGGCTTTGGAATGGAGAACAAGCGGCGGCTCTCCGAGTCGAGCATCTGTAATTATTGATTATTCAATTTTCATTCCTATTTTGCATTAAAATTAATTGTTCAATCAAATTTGTTATTAGTGTGTGTGCAAGGAACGTACAGGTTAGTGGATTAATTATTATTTTGTTTCTGAGAGGTCAATTTGTGCAAGTTCCTATTATTTTGTTCATTTTAATGTTTTTTTGTTTGTTTATAACATTTTTTATAACATGTGCATTGTTTATGTATTTAACCAGAATCGTTTCATACTGTAAACAACACAGATAAGGAGTAAATTCAAACCTAAGAAATTATGTGCTGTCTTTTTGTGCTAGGATTTTTGAATTTAGAGCGTGCATTAGAGCCTTGTTGAATTTACTAACATTTTCCTACCCTGACAAGAGAATATCCTAACAAATTGAAATAATCAATCTAGAGATATTGGCTCAAACTCAACTATAGCTGGGTAGCATCTCGTATGGGACCTCAGTACCTGCTGGGAAACTGGCTAACTAACCAAAAACTCTTCAGTTTGGAATATAGGTAGTGTTGATTGAATGTAGTGTGTGTAATTAAAATTTTAGCACAAGAACAGGGGCGGTACCTAGTTTCAGCTTTTATTGAATTATTGACTTAAATTATTGAATTAATGACTCACAATTATTATTATTAAAATTGCACAGTATGTTTCGATTTTTGGGGAATCGAGGTTTTCTCTTCCGTTCTCTTTTTCCTCGTTAATTCCAGGTCGAGAACGGTACGTTTTTCTTTGAAAATAAAGGAGGCGTTTCACAAATTTTGCGTTTCTTTTACATATTACAGCTTCCCTTAAATTTTCCAAATATTTGCTATGTCGGACGCATGTCCAGTAAGTAAAATTGAGTAAGTTTCCACAACGTAGGTCTTATTTGTTTTTCATAGGGTTTCACGAGATTCTCGAAATTCGAGATTTCTCGTCTCGTCTCGTCTCGTCTCGTCTCGATTTCGAGACGAGATCGAGACGAGACTGAATTGACGAGATAAACAGTTCGAGATTTTTCGAGATCGAGAAATTTTTTCGAGATTTCTCGATCTCGAAAAAATGTAGGTGCTGCAATACCTAAAGCACAGACAACTCTTAATAGGTCAGAAAAGCGAAAATAAAGAATATGTTAGGAAATACGAAATAATTTTAATTGATTTTAAGCTTTAAGAAAATTATGAAAACATAAAAAAAAAACAAAGATAACAAAGCAAATAACAAAAGCAAAAAATCAAGATTTCCATATTCGTAAAGAAAAAATGTTAATCCGAAAAATGTTAATCCAAGAAATGTTAGCCCAAGCTAATATACAGGGTGTCCCATGAGATTTTTCTCAAATTATAACTTCGGTACGCATCATCGTATATACACTGTATAATTTCTTATTATTTTCTTTAACAAAGCCTTAATAAATATGACATTGCCGACATTGTAATTTAATTTTCTAACCAAAAATACAATAATATACCATGAGTTACATATTTTAAGATTCGAAAAGTTGACGTCACTGGATCGGAATTGATGCGAAAGTGGTGAAATCGGATGACAATGGTAGGAGCGACACAAAAAGTTACCCAGATCCTCAAAGTTTCAATTAGGTATATTGGATGACGCGTTCCGAGGTTATCATCTGCGAAAAACGGGACACCCTGTATAATCAGTTTGTTGCCGGTGAATTCTTCACGAACAAGGAAACAATTTTAAACTTTCGTACCTATCTAGGTGAATTCTAAATGCATGGCTAAAAGATTAAATTAAAAAAAGGATTTGTTAAGTTTTCACTTTTTGGAAAAATATTTTTTTTTTTATTTATGGGCAAATAATCGGTGTTTTTTTTTTGTAGCATATAGCTCTGTATTTTACCGGAATTTTTTTAATTGAAAACATTTTCCCCTTTCTTTTAGTGCAGACTTATGTTATATCATTGTATAACCAGTGTATATACAATGGTTATATGCATATAATATATTTTAATAACATTCAGTTTTTGTTTTCGAGAATCTCGAATCGAGATCGAGAAATTGTCTTCGAGAAAAACATCGAGACGAGATTTTGTTGATTTCTCGTCTCGATGATCGAGACGAGACGAAAAATTGCCTTCGAGCCAAAATTTCTCGTCTCGATGAAACCCTAGTTTTTCATTTCATTTTCAGAATATTTGTTGTTTAAAAGGTAGTTAAAATTCTCATCGTTCAATCTTACTGAGCGGACCTGGGTATGTTATACTACATTATAGTATTGGGTACTTACATTTGAGATTGACTTTCTCATAACATGAAAAATATACGAAGTTGTTAAATAGGTATAGATTCATAGGAGACGTTACATTCACATACATGGTACAGTTTAAAAATTCAATCAAAAAATATCACAAAAACGTTATAAAATTAATCATATATATATCCCAAACACACTGTAAAGAGACTTAAAAAAGGGGGTGGCACCCTAAAATTTCGCGCCTGCGGCGTTTTGCCTCCGGTAGCGTTCACAGTGGGCCCGCAAGAAACATTTCCTGCAAATTTCCCCCCCCCCCCCCCCCAAGACAAAATCCTGACTACGCCACTGTCTGAGCGAAATACAAAAAAAATGAGCCCCCCACTCTGAGGTTCAAATTTCATGAAATCTTCATTAGTGCAGACCGCATTTCGATATCTTCAAGTCTTTTTTTTTTAAATAGGACACCATATATACAGGGTTGTCGTTATATATGGAAACGGCCAAATATTTCAGAATGCACTTCAGAAAAATGTACAATATTTCCTACCTGGGGGTTTTTGGGGATGCCCGATTCAATTTCTATGATGCCATATGTAACTTAATTTTTTTAAATGAAAGTCCCTCTATTTTTATTGTAATTGATTCAGCGTCCCAACATTACCAAAACCCCTCAATGTCGAACCTTCATTTGACTTGGTTTTTGAAATATGACAACACAGTTTCTTGTTGAAATGTATGGTAACGATTTAGAATTCCAGAACAGGGTTCAGAAAAATATGATAATTGTCGAGGGTAATGCGTATGCAAGAATAATAGGGGGCTGGTAGCCCAGGTAGGAAATATTGTACAGACTTTGATTGTACATTTTTCTAAAGCCTGTTCTGAAATACGAGACCGTTTCCATACGTGTCAACAAAAAACTGTTTGTCATATTTCAAAAACCAAGTCAAATGGAGATTTGGCATTTGGGGGTTTAATAATGTTGGGACCTCGGTTGGGACGCTGATTTAAATACAATAAAAACAACGAAGAAATTTTTCATTTAAAAAAATTGAGTTACATATGGCATCATAGAAACGGTAAATGTGGCAACATTGCAAATACCAAATCGGGCATTCTCAAAAACCCCCAAGTAGGAAATATTGTAGATTTTTCTTAAGTGCTTTTTGAAATATTCCATACATAACGACAACCCTGTATATTAATAGCTCATTAGATAGTTCAGTTTGTGTTGATTTAAATGTTTATCTCTTCCTTTCTCATTTTTCTGATACTTTTTTTTTTCTCGAAAATTGTTTTGTTAGGCATAAACCTTCGAACTCTATATCATTGGAATCAACAAAAACGCTATTCAATAACTAATTAATATACAGGGTGTTTGGCGGAGGGTTAGCCAAACTTGGTGGGTGCCCTTTCAATTTTTGATGATATTTTATTAATACACTCGTGCCCTTAAGTTAAGTTTTAATGTTTATAAATGTTTTTAAAAAAACATTTTTATAAACATTTTAAAAAAAGTTATAGAAGTTAAAAGTTCTATTTTTGAGAATTCTTGAGAAAGGCAATGATATAATAAAACGGAAACCCTAAGGGCACAAGTGTATAAATAAACTATCTTCGAAATGGGCCTATCTATACCTCACCAAGTTTGGCTAACCCTCCGCCAAACATCCTGTATGTATAGGGTTTCCCATTAAAAAAATCGAACTTTATTCAATATGTTGAAATCGGGGCTAAATCGAAAAAAACTAAGAAATTCATTGGATTCTGCTTAAAAAAGTGCTTCAAGAAAGTTTTCACGAGAATCGATGGATTTCATAAACAAAAAAATTATGAAGCTCCACAGTAATACAAACAGTTAAAGATATCAAAATTGGCCCACTTCTGTACATACATGGAATATTTATATTATGCATTGATTTCTTGATGTTTTTATTATTTTTATACACTTACGTACATACCTAAATGGTACAATATGATTATTTAAATAATTTAGTAAAAAGGTAAATACTGTTCGAAAACACTGAGCTCTTGATTTTTACCTGGCATAAGATCACAATGTCCAATCCTGGTGTCAATAAATCCATTGTATTGGTCCAAAAAAGTTTTTACATCAACTGGCAAGTCGAAATCTTCAATTATGGTTTCAGCAATCATGGGTTGGGTCATTCCTGCTATCTTCAAGATCACATCGTTGTTGCAGTCTTTATCGTAGATGTCGGCAATCCGCTGGAGGGCTTCTCTGTAAAGAGTTTCGGTATCTAGAAACGAAAATAAGAATGAATAAATAACGAGGTATACCTAAATAATTCATGCTTTATCAGTGAATAGAACTAAATCTGCAGAAATTTTATTACAGACTATAAAAATTGAGAGGTAAAGAAAATTGGGACGTTGTAGATCTTGGCAAATGCTAGCAAATACTGAAGAATCGGATGGTAAAAAATGACAAAAATTGAATAAAATTAAAAATAAAATACAATCAACTTACCCAAAATAGTACCATCCAAATCAAAAATAACGTGAGATACTTTGTTGAACAATTTGTTGTTAAACTTCATTTTTAGGCGAAAAAATTTTAAAAAATAAAAAATAAAATCGTTGTTAAATTTACTATTTGCTTCTTGAACAACTTTAGAGTGTCTCAAAATGACTGCCAAATTTCGAGGTCCGAGTCTTATTTATATTCGGGGGTCTAGGTCATTAAGGGACAAGTGTTTGAGTGATAAAGGGCGACATCAGGGCCGGATTTTTCGTGATGTAGTTTTTGTCAAGCATTTATACTTATAGTCAAATTTGTTCGAGTAAGTACCTATTTTATAGATTCTGTACCAGTTTTTATAATGTTTTTTATTCGTAATTAGATTTATTTATTGGGGCGTTTTCCATTTTCAAATTTCACATTCTCTTTATTAACAGATCTTACCTATATACAGGGTGTTCCTAAAAATCATGTACAAACGAAAGGGGGTGATTCTTTGGTTTATTTTATGACTAAAATTTCTAATAAAGATAGGTCCGCAAACGCTTCGTTACCGATCTACAGGGTGTTGAAGTTTTAAAACTTTTTTAGTTTTTTTTTTATAGCACCTGCAATTTTTGTCAAACGTTTGCCAGAATCTACAGGGTGATGTTTTTTCAGGGGTCATGCCCTCTTTTCTGCCCCTGAACTTTTTCGCGGTGCGCCGCTGGTCGATTCTAAGAAATAAAATAATTTTTCTACCTCATTTAGAAACTTTTTGTTCTCCTGTCGTTTTTTCGTATCACCGACCCTTATCGAGAAAAATACTAAAAAACAAATCTTTATAATTAGCAAGATGAAACTCAAGTTACTCAATAAACCTTTTCTACCTACAGTGGCGACAATAGAGGTCCCGCAGTTACATTCTTGCTCATTTTCAATAGGAATCTAGAAGTAAGAAACCCCTCGCCGCCATATTCTTGTTAATTTTCAATATAAATACATTAAAATTTCAACACCCTGTAGATCGGTAATGAAGGGTTTGCGGACCTATGTTTATTAGAAATTTTAGTCATAAAATAAACCAAAGAATCACCTCCTTTCGTTTGTACATGATATTTGGGAACATCCTGTATATATTTGAAAAATTACTCATTTCATTGCCTTAATCAAGATTGACTTCAAATAGAAGAAGTAACCAGAAACTCTATTATTACTCATCAGCACAGCGTGCCGTTTAGAAGTATTTGTAATAAGCGATGTGTGTTAATTGAGAAGCTCTCATCTAAGTTGGCCTCAAGTTTTTAAACTAGCCTTATTGTAATAACTCATTTTTTATATTTTAAAATGTTTCGTGAAACTATCTGTTACTTGTTACTTATTACTTATTCTAGTTATTTATATGTATACCAAGTGAGTTGAATGAATGTTTACTCATGAGAAAAAAGTTTGACCCACAAGCCCAGCGAGTATGTTAATTTTCTTCTAATGAATAAACATTTTAACTCACGTGGTTTATACAATAATTTATATTGCCTTTATCTATAAGTTTTCATTTGTACCTAAATAAACCTGAATCCGCTCCTGGGGTAAAGAACATCTCAGTAACTAGTACTTTTCCACTGTTACTTTTTTTGACCAGTAGGTATACGAGTCCGAATAGAGACTAAACTACCTGCGCTCATTACAATGCTTTTCACAGAAACTCATAATTTTTGTTAGGTACCTACCTACCTCTAGTTCTTTTAGTTGATAAATCATAATAAACAAACTCAATTTACTTTTCAGTTCAGGCAGAGTATTTTACTGAGATTCTCAAAGATGTACCCTGTACCCAGGTGTATTTGTTTGCTTTCGCCCATCCTTATGAAGTTCTTTTTTTATTGCCAATTTTTTTCCCAATAGGCTACGTTTTATGCAAATATCACTTAAAAGCCAATAATTAGGTGCCTGCCACAGATTATTCCATTTGAATAAATCATTAGTGCAAATAATAAAAATTCCATTTATATTGTATTTAATTTAGTAATGCGATTATTCAAAAGATAAGACATAATTTAGACTAATAATAGGAGGAAAGGAAAATTTTCAGCAATCTCTTCATTTAATAAACACGTTTTGATTGATAAACTTTTTTGACGCAACTTTCAAGGAAGGCGATAAAGCCTACATGGTCCCCCTAAACAAATTAAAAAAGGGGATCAAGTTTGTGCCAACCACTACTCGTGGTAATAATACAACACTTCAACACAGAAACAGTTTATTAATAATTATTAATATAAATATCCAAAACTAACAATTTCTTAATCAATAACAATATATCGCACCGCGTCTTCAATACGTGTCGGTACAACCTCTACTGCCACACCCCCGTCCCATAACTCTGTCGAGCTCCGAATCCTTTTTTATTATAATATAAACATATTATATTAATCACCGATTACAAGGTATCAGCAGCAGGTCTCCACATTTCCTCTTTTCTTATCAATTTCAGTGGCTCAAGTCTTGGTCCTTCATTAGCCTTGGTAATGACCAATCCTGTGGATGGACGGTTGCCTTCTTCCTCCAGGGCTTCACATCAGTGACGGCTCGTGGTATAACATATTGGGGGTGCACATAATTTGTAATTCATAATAAATGCCGAAAGGGGGATGCCCGCCGCAGGCGCCGCCGGAGGCGCGAAATTTCTCGGGGTGCCACGCCCAGAAGTGTTTATTTTAGGCCTTTAAAAAAATAATTTATTGTAAGTGATCGTATGAGTTATGTGATGTGTTTACCTACCAATAATTAAAAATATTGTTAAGGGATTTCATATCTACCCTACCAAACAACCAACTAAGCTCAATTTAATACTTTTTTCAGTCTATCAAATCGTGGAAATTGAAGGATCTTATATCAATAAACTAGAAATTAAGTAACAAAGTAACTTACCTCGCTGAGTACATCGTCCTGGTCTAACAATTGTTTTTATACATAAATGTATTATAGTTTTCAATCTCACAATTCTCACAGACACGTTTTGTATTGAAAGATAAGAGTAAGATGTGATTTTGAGTTTTGATGTTTTTTAATTTTTTCGGATAAATGTACTAAATCTTTAACGCCGGATTTTGTCCATTCTGATGCTTCATCGCTTCCAAATAACAAACAGGGAAAACAGTAAAGACTATTACTAACATCACAACCGCACAACCAGTCAGTTTTTTCGTAAGTTTCCATATTAAAAGTTCGTTTATAATCACGACTTTTGCATTTTGTTATGTTGGTGATTATTAAATTTGGCTTTGGACGGCCGACACATTTGATTTGGATTTTTTCCTCCAAAGAAAGCGAAGAAAATTTAATTGTTTTTAAATATTGCACGCTAAGGCTATCGGGGTTCAGAAATCCCGCCATTCTACACACAGTTTTCAGTTAAATCGCGCTCGAATCGAAATAAATATAAAACAACAGCTTCCGATCCCAAAGTGCACTGACTACATGTGCACACCAGCCAGCTTAAAACATCGAACGTCGCTAGACCTTCGCGGGGAACAAAGAGTGCGGGGGGGCATAGTTCCACCAATTGGATTTAATATTGAAATGTGCAGTGAACGGGGCGATCAGGCGACGCGGTGGACGCTGTGATTCCAGCGTTGCCGGTTGCGTTTGTTTTGCTGGCGCATTTGGCCACTAATTTTTTAAATTAATACTTTACAGGTAGAATGTTAAAATTTGAAGAATGATAAAATTAAATTTAAAGTTGTTTGATATTAATTTGGGAGTGCACGTGCACATGTGCTCTTATGGAGGAACCGCCACTGCTTCACATGTTGTTGTGGCCTTGCGTCGGGCATGAAGGTGATGATGGATTGATTTCTTGAGAGTTTGGAGTTTCAGGTTGACTCAGTTTTTTCACATGGCATACATGACGTCTTAGGACTTTATTGTCTCTTAATAATGTTACCTCATTTCCCTCTCTTCTTATCACTTGTCGCGATCGTGTAAATCGCGCTTTATGCGCCGTATGGCACCGCCACATTTTGTGTCTCTTTTTAACGCCCGACCCCCAGAACCCAGCTGACAGAATCAACGAGCAATAAGCAGAGCCCGTTTTCGCCGCTACTTTACAACTTTGTTTTTGCCATAAAACTCACCATTTTTGCTAAAAAGTTAATAAGATATTTTTGTAATTAATATCAGCAGTGGCGTAGCCAGCCTTGCGGGGCGGGAGGGGCAAAGATATGAGGGGGCGCATAATTTTTTTGGTGGAGCGGGGGGGGGGGGGTAACAAAATCTCCCCGGGTGCCACGCCCAAAAAAGTTTATTTTAAGTCTTCAAAAACAATTTTTTTTTGGGGTGCCACTCCGAAAAACATTTATGTATTAAAAGAAGTTATGTGTGGACATAACGTTAACTTAAAAAAATCTTGCCGGACATCTCCGGACGCCTTGAAAATTAGAACAAATTCGTGGAAATTCGGAGGAATGACAGCTTCTAGTTTGATAAACAAATACATACATTGAAATTCATACAGTAGCGGATCTAACATGAAGCAAAGGACGCACTCTGTGTCGGGCCCCCAGAGCTGAGGGGCCCCACACAACAACAAATAATAATAATAATATTAATAATAAATTCATGAACATGAAATTCAACTCATGAATAAAAAAAAATATGAAATTAAATTTTGAAAGTTACGGCAACTTTGCTTTGGGAAGCCTGGTGTGCGTGGGACGCATATTTTACTTTTTTGATATTTTTGTATGTGGAGACAAACTATTACATCACATGTTGTATTTCTTTTGGTTTAAATAAAAATTCCTAAATTTTTGCAAATAATTATTTTTTTTTTCATTTAACTTGTTTTCATATGTTTCATCTATGTTTTTAAAGTTTGTCAAATTTAATTTTGCCGGCGACGTCTGAGGGGCGAAAAGCAGAAAAATGATGGACACACATGGTGATTGGCGGGTTGTATCGTGAACCTCGTCAAGCTTGTTTTTATGAAGGTGGCGATAATGGGTTTCAATTATTTCCAGCCAATCCAATGACATTTCCGGTTTATTGATGTGCCTACTGTCAAGGGTTGGAGTTGACGTACCTGTCAATTTTTGTCCGCATTCTTTTCTTCGGTAAATTTTTTTCAGAAATCACATAACGTTACTTTCGACAGGGGGAAAAACATGTCATTGCGACGGCCGTTTCCACCAACCACATATTTTCGGGGAGCCTAATTATTTATAAGTATTTCTTAAAATGACAGTTTTCCATGGAGAAATGTCAGTTTGAGGAATACTTATCGTGAATGGCTTCCCTGAAATAGTTGCTGGAAACGACCATGAAACAAACAAACGCATTGTTTGACCTTCCCTCGAAAGTGAGGTTATGTGTGTGACGTCAGCTAATGCCTCCAACACCACAAGAAAAATACTTAAAAAAAGTATGACAGGGCCCCAATTATTTTTTTGCGTCGGGCCCCAAAGGTCCTAGGTCCGCCACTGAATTCATATAAAAAAAAAATCAATTTTGTTTTCCAGAAATTATTAGTGAAGTGGCAGAAAAAATCGGTGGTACCTATACGGTACTCGGTACTTTTATTTTAGGGAGTGACTACTGCACTGTCCAGACAGTGCCGACTGAAAACTATCTGCACTGACCGGACAGTGTCGACTAAAATATATCAACACTGTCTAGACATTGAAATTTGAAATCTATTTGCACTGATGTCTAGACAATGCCGAATAAAAACCATCTGCACTGTCCGGATAATTTAATTATCATATCATATACCTAAAGTTATAGTTATATTCCTCGGGATCCACTGTATTAAGTTCGGACAATGAGTATTTTTTGAATGGTACAGGGTGTTTGTTCATGTTCATAACTGGAACCAGCGGCGCCGACTTTTGAAAGTCCTCATGGGTGCAGGATAATAATAAATAACTTTATAAATTTGTTTATAGGGGAAGGGGGTGGGCGAAAATTTTTTTCCGGATGCCACGCCCAAAAACATCTATTTTATAGTGTTTACGATTGCTAAATTCGAGCAGCACTAGAGCAACCCTCGTTCAATTTTTGTATACGATTTTATCCCCCCCCGTATGCCTGGATAGGTAGTATAAATTTTAAACAAACATTTTTCTATTTTGATGTCATATCGAAGTTTTTTAGACACTAAAAGTAGTTTCGAAATAGTACATTAAAATACAAGTTTCATAAGACGTCATTTTATCGCACGAGCCCTATATTAGAAAACGAGTCGGAAGCGAGTTTTCTAAAGGGCGAGTGCGATATAATGTCTTATGAAACGAATATTTTATACTATTTTGGTATTGTTTAAATAAAAAAAACAAATTTTTCTTGGAAATTTTATTCTCATATTTCCTGATTCAATATGTTTAGGTTGGTAACAGTAACACTACATGCCAAATATAGAAATTTTCTATTTTAAAATCGCGAATGACAGTTCGATGGCCATCAGTCATCCAGTGTTACCAACCTCCGATAAGTAAAAAAAGAGTGTCACAAAGAGCTTCTTTTCGAAACTACTTTTAGTGTCGAAAAGATTTCGATATGACACCATAATAGAAAAAGAAGCTTTTTGTCACACTCCTTTTTTACTTATTGGAAGTTGGTAACACTGGCTGACTGATGGCCATCGAACTGTCATTCGCGCTTTTATATGAGGTCTGTTTCTGCAGAAATCACAAACCAGTCAGAGCGAATTTCATTGGTTGAAAACAGTCAGAAAACTAGTTTCAACCAATGAAATTCACTCCGACTGGTTTGTGATTTTTGCAGAAACAGACCTATGGCGATTTCCATTTGTCAATCAGTGCGCTGACGTTGGCTACTTTTCTGTTAAAAAGATGCCGTCAAGAAAATTGTCATTGCCCTTTTCGTTTTTCAGATACAAGGTGTTTTTGAAAAAGTTGCATTTTGGGACACCTCTTGTTGTATCTCGGTTCTCTCATAAGTGATCGAAAAGGAGACAACGGGGGTTCCTATAGATCTTTCTACGTAGATTCTAGTAGCAAAGTCAGTTTTTCTCTAGAAGTGACAGTTTTTGGATAATGAACCATACATAGGTTTTTTCAAATGAAACACCTTGGATTAATAGCTCGTTGGATAGGTTTATCTCCATCCTGTTTGTTTTTGTCATAAGGAATAATGTTTCAGAAGGAAAATGAGGAAGGTCTCTTTCTAACAGAGCTGTTGTACTGAGTATTTTAAATACTTGAGTACAAAAATATACTTAAGTATTTGACTTAAGTACTAATCCAAACATTGGTACTTGTACTTGCAATTTCAAGTTTTTCAAATTTTACTTGTACTTTATACTTAAAATATCAGTCAAGTATATTTTACTTGAAAGGTTTTGAAAATTTGTACTTAAGTGATATTAAATTACTTAAGTACCAGTGAAATTACTTGAAGTAAATATTTTTAATTGAAGTATTTTTAAATGCTTTAAAATTTACTTGACGACTAAATAAAGTTTTGTTTATTCATCGTGTGACGTCATAAACACACTGACGCAGCAATAGGTGTGAGAACGCAAAAACAATACGATAATGTCCATAATAGCTCTGTTCCAACCGATATGAGAAACGTCCTAAAACGGTAGTTTCCAGTCGATCAATTCATTTGTCAAGTAGGATGAACGTTCAACTTAGGTGAGCAACTGGAAATTGCTGCTTCTGGAACACAGCTAATATTGTCAGACTCAGTTTGTGCATATGACGTCACAGTGCTAGGAGTGGCGGTATCTTCGCAACGGTTGGTCGAAACCTAGTGCGGCTTGAAAATTCGTTCTTGGATTTTTTTTTCTAAAATTTTTATTTTTGGGTTTGTTAGTTTAATTGGAATGATACTTGAAATAAAAAATACCTAAATAATTTTTTCAAGTATTTCTACGTAAATGTCATTTCAAGTACGCAAGTTTAAGTAAATACTTAAACTTAAGTCTGACTTTGAATTTGAACAATTCAAGTCAATTTACTTGATATTTTAAGTATTTCCTGCCTTTTGTACTTATATGGTACTTGCTTCGTCTTGAAAAAGAAACTTGTACTTGATACTTAAGTATTTTTTCTTGCTTGGTACTTACAACAGCTCTGCTTTCTAACACTGTTTCTCATGACAAAAACAGATAAATTTTTTCTGCTCGAAAACTGTCAGAGATAAAGGTATCGAATTTTGATTGAATTGAAATCAGCAAAAGCAAAGCTATCCAATGAATTTATTATATGTAGGGCGTCTCATTTGAAATAACGTATGTTTGATTCATAATTCAAAAACTATCACTTTTAGAGAAAAACTGACAATGCTTCTGGAATCTACGTAAAAATATCTATAGAAACCCGTTGTCACGTTTTCGATCACTTATGAGAGAGCGGAGTTACAAAGGATGTCCCAAAATGCAATATTTTAGAAAACACCTTGTATCTTACTTAAGAACGAAAAGGCGAGTACAATTTTGTTAACGGCATCTTTCATTTGACAGAAGAGTAGCTAACGTTCCCGAAAACCCGAGCGAAAACCGCATCCTTCTAACTCCAATAGCAACTGAGTCATTCTGAGATATCCCTTATGTACTTCCAAAATGGGATACACTGTACAGTCAAAGAAAAAGGTACAAGAAGAAGAAAAACAAAATCAAAAAGTAAGTAAAAAGTAAGCCAAATATCAAGTACTTACAGCTGAACCACCGTTGGAATGGCCATTAAACACGTTTGTGGTTTGTACTTCCGCATTCCCCATGAGAGGTTGCTCATGGGTGCACCAGCCCCGATGCCCCCATGTAGTCGGCGCCAGTGACTGGAACACTCAGTAACTTTTTTACTATTGAAAATAAAGGACATGTTTAAATTGGAAAACTTCTTGGTAAATTGCGACGATCTCAATCGCTACAACAATATTGTTTTGTCGCCATAGGTATACAGAGTGCGCCAAAAAGTAATTTTTTGTAAGCACATTTTTGCATTTTTAAAATTCTAAGAAAATTAACTTCACAAAAATATCAAACACTATTTGGATAACAAAAATATATGGGGCGTTCCATTTGAAATAAATACCTTTTTGGCGCACTCTGTATACCTATGAAGACAGCAAAAAAAAATGGCGTTGTATCGCTTAAGGTTGCGATTTCCCAAGAAATTTGCCAACTACGTGTTGAACATGCCCTTTATTTTCAAAAATAAGAAAGTTTATCGAGTGTGCCAGTTATAAACAAACACCCAGTACCTAAGAGTGTCAATTTTCACATGTCAGGACGAGGCCAAAAAATCATTCAGAGCTGTCAATTACCACAAATGTCGCATACAAAATACAGACAACATTCTTAACCTACAAAGTAGTACTTTTTCGCACGCATTTCCGTGCTCAAAGTAATACTTTGAGCACTTGTTAGGTTAGGAAAATAACTATATGGCCTCGCCTAGACCTGACCTGTGGAAATTGACACTCTCAGGTACCATTAAAAAAACACTCATTTTGCGGACTCAATACAAAAATAACTACCTAGGGCATATTAACATACTGAATCCCAGCAAGGAAGCCAAGCCATTTTGAATATGACTCTAACTTTATTAAAAATTATCTGGACAGTGCTGATGGTTTTTAGTCAGCACTGTCTTGACTGTGCAGATAGATTTTAGTCGGCACTGTCTGGTTAGTGCAGATAGTTTTCAGTCACCACTGTCTGGACAGTGCAGTAGTCACTCCCTTTTTCAACCACATCAGTCATCAAAACAGAAACTATTATGTTTCCTTTGATTGAACTGAACCATTTGCCAACAGCCAACTTACGTTAAAGAATAAAGAGGTCAATAAAATAAATAAGAAACAGCATAATTTTATAATTTATTGTTTTTGCTTTTTAAGAGCGGTAGGGGCGCCATACTTGTAGGGGAGGGGGGGGGGGGCCGTCGCCCCCCCCCTGCCCCCCTACTGGCTACGCCACTGAATATCAGTATATTGTAAAAGTTTAGTTTAAAGAGTTGACCTATAAAAATACAGTCCACATCGACGATTTCTGTTTTATTTGTTGCATGAGCAACGTAAATGGAATCATAACCTCAACGTTTGAACATGGACCTTCACCGGATTTTATTTGTTGAAAATTAAAAACTGATTGCTTTGAAAAAACCGATGGAATCGACAAAATAAGCATATGTAAGTCTGTTCCATATTATTTTTCCTACCAAACCTATATTGTTTTCTTTTGTGATTGCATTTGTTTGAGCGGATCGCCGCAAACTTTGACTTTGAAGTACTTTGAATGATTTCAGCAATATACAGGGCTGTTCAACTTTGTAGCACAGATAATAAACGCTTTGAAAACGTAAAATAACGTAAAAAATTTGCATGCATTGCTTAAAATATCAGGAAATATTGATTGTATCCGCATAACTTTGAAACTGCAGGTACTATCGATATTCAATTGTTGGTAAATCTTTGTTTACTGCTTTATCTTTAAACTCAATTATACTTTGACTATAATTTACTTTGAAAATATTCCAAACCTTTGATGATTTGACTCTGCATTTTGATTACTTTGATACAAATAGGTACTCGACACTTTGATTTTGATTTTGAATTTAACATTAGGCAAGTGAGCTTTGAATTTATTTTGGCTTTGCTGAATATTGTTTATGTGTATCTCATAATTTTGATTTGAGCTTTCAATTTGATATTTGAATTTTGATTTTATTTAAATCGTTTATGTTTAATTTTGATTTGTGTAAATTTTAAAAAATAAATTTATAAACAATGGCAAATGAACTGCGGCGTCTCACACAAAAACGCACTACGATAAAGGGAACTTTGACACGATTTATCACGTTTGTCGACAAGTTTACCAGGGATAATATTAGTACAACAATAACGCAACTTGAAACTCGTTTGGATAATGCGTACACATTGCTAGACCAGTTTAATAATGTACAGAGTGAAATTGAATGCTTTGACATCCAGGAACCTGACACTTCCATTGCTCACGAGGTAGATGGAATTGCAGATATGGGTGAAGGAGAGCGAACTGAGTTTGAGAATAAATACTATGCGGTCACAGCAAAGGCAAAATCTTTAATTTCTTGGCATTATAAGGATAATCCTGCAAATACTCCTTTGCCGGCTAGCTCGGAAAGTAGTACTACTACTGATAGGGTACAAAACCATAATGTGCGCTTTCCTGTCATTGAGTTACCAAAATTTTATGGCGATTATTCTAAATGGGGTCAATTTCGTGACATGTTCACTTCACTGGTGCACAGCGATGACACGCTTGACAACATCAAAAAATTTTATTACCTCATTAGTTGAATAAAAGGCGACGCTGCAAAAATAATCGAAAACATTGAAGTTACCAATGAAAATTATGAGGTTGCTTTCAATCTTTTGAAATCCCGTTATCAAAATAAATACATAATCATAAAAAATCATGTGGTGTCTGCTTTATTAGATTGTCCTCCTGTAAATAGTAAAGAACTACATATTAGCCTTCGTAATTTGACAGATAACTTACAAAAAAATATCAGGTCTCTGAAATCCTTAGGTGAGCCAGTTGACACCTGGGATACCCTTTTATTTCACATAATAGCCGAAAAGCTTGACCCTACAAGCCAACGTGAATGGGAGACTTTACTGATTAATGCTGATACAAATAATAAAAAAATAATATTCTCTGACTTAATAAATTTTCTAGAAAAGCGTTGCATTTTATTGGAAACAATCCAGCGTGAAAAACATTGCCAACCTGAGAATAATGTAACAAAGCAACATTTTAATAATAATAATAATAATTATAAAAAATTTGAAAAACCTTTTGCTGGCATTGTTTCTCAGAATAAAGCACATTCTTGTCCTATATGTAAGAATCCTAAACATGATGTTTTTGACTGCGAAAAATTTAAGGAAATGTCTATACAATCTCGATATGAAGAAACAAAAAAGCATAAGCTGTGTACAAATTGTTTGCGCAGTGGTCATCAAACATTTGAGTGTAAGTCACAAAAATGCAAAAAGTGTAACAGACATCATAACACACTGCTTCATTTTGAAAAAAACCCTGAGTGTTCCAATGCTTCTCCAACTTCTCCTGCTCCTAATGATCAAAGGTATGCTTATACAGCTACAAATTCTTATGTGAACTCAGCAGAAGTTAATTGTTATAGTTCAAATTCACAAGTACTTTTATCAACTGCTATTATTTTAATTGCTGATTTTCAAGGAAAGTGGCATGAAGCAAGGGTTCTTTTAGATAGTGGCAGTCAGCCAAATCTCATGACTAGTAATTTATTGAAAAGGCTTAAATTACCTTGTGTCAACGTTAATATGCCTATAACCGGTATAGGGAACTCTAGTTATCAAATAACAAATAAAGTTAATGCTATAATAAAATCGAAAAATAGTAACTTTAACGCAAGACTTTCTTTCTTCATTTTGAGCAATATTAATGGAAAATTGCCTTCTTTTTCTTTTGAAAAGCACAGTTTGAATATTCCCCATAATTTAATCCTAACAGATCCCCACTTTAATTCTTCTCGTGACATAGACTTGCTACTAGGCGCAACAACCTTTTTTGATTTACTAGGTACCGAGCAAATAAAACTTGGTGCAGGACTGCCAGTTCTGCAGGAAACGCATCTTGGCTGGATAATTTCAGGTAATATGCCTTTAATTTCTCATACATGCACAGCAGCATTGCGCTGCAATTTTTTGAAAAATTCTGATCCTATTAATGATATATTGAACGAAAGCATTAAAAAATTTTGGGAATTAGAGGAGCTTCCTCTAAAATCGCATCTTTCCAAGGAGGAACAAGAATGCGAAGACCTATATGTCCACACTGTCTCACGTGTCGATTCTGGTAATTTTATTGTCACTTTGCCTACCCGGAATTGCCTTAAAAATTTAAAACCAAATTTTGACAACGCTCTAAAATGTTTAAAAGGTGTTGAAAATAGATTAAACAAAAATGAAAAATTAAGAGAACTTTACAATTCTTTTATGAAAGAATACGAGCTGCTGGGCCATATGAAAAAGGTAAATCCCTATAATAATTCTTTGATATCTACCCCAATTTACTATTTACCCCACCACTGTGTTTATAATGAGCAAATTGAAAAATTCCGTGTCGTGTTCAATGGTTCTTCGCGATCCGAGAGCGGCCTTAGTTTAAACAATGCACTCAAAGTTGGACCAGCAGTTCAAGACAGCCTCTTTAATATTTTATTGCGATTTCGCGGCCATTCAATTGTTTTGATAGGCGATATTGAGAAAATGTATCGAATGGTGTATGTTTCTGAAAATCAGCGTGATTTGCAAAGAATTTTGTGGAGAGAATCCCCTAATTTGAAAATTGAACATTATCAACTACTTACTGTAACTTACGGTACCAGTAGTGCGGCTTATCAAGCAATACGCAGTTTACAGCAGGTAGCTATTGAAAATCGCGATTGTTGTCCTGAAGTGTATCAAGTCATCATGAACGATTTCTATGTGGATGACATGGTAACCGGTACTGATAACATCGAACAGGCCATGTCATTAAAAACAAAAATTTTCGATCTTTTGAGTAAATATGGTTTCAAATTAAGAAAATGGGCATCGAACCATAAGAGTCTAGTTGATGACAGCACTAATAACTATGATTATCACACTACGGACAAAACCGATGTACGAAAGACTCTTGGCTTAGTATGGCAAGCAAATAATGATTTTTTAAGCTTTGTTGTAAGCGATTTCGAATTTGATAATAAAAAAGCGACAAAAAGACTTATATTTTCAGCCATATCAAAAATTTATGACCCTCTCGGTCTGTTAGCACCTATTACAATAAGGGCTAAAATAATGATGCGAAGACTGTGGGAAATTAAACTACGCTGGGATGATAAGTTACCCAATCATATACTTAGCTCCTGGAATCAATTCACTAGTAATTTATCCTGCATAAATGACATAAATATTCCTCGCCATGTATTGTTGAGAAACTACTCCCAAATTGAAATACACGGCTTCTCCGATGCTTCGGAACAAGCATATGCAGCTTGCATTTATTTAAAGTCGGTAGATTCAGAGGGAGCAACGAGCGTCAATTTATTATGCTCCAAAACGCGTGTCGCGCCTTTGAAAACAATATCGGTTCCGCGCCTTGAATTGTGTGGTGCCCTTCTTTTGGCACAGCTGTATAACACTGTGAAAAATTCTGTGAAATTTCATATAAACCATGTGGTTTTGTGGTATGACAGCCAGATAGTACTTTCTTGGCTCGCATCTACGCCTGGAACATGGAAAAATATTCATCGCGAATCGCGTTTCCGAAATCCAGACATTAACACAAAACGCAGAATGGCGCTATGTTCCGACGGAAGATAACTGTGCCGACGTTGCAACAAAAGGTATTGATCCTGCTGATTTAGGAAATTTCGAGCTCTGGTGGAATGGCCCTCAGTGGCTTGCCAAGGATCAAAGCTGCTGGTCCAAAGCAAACAATTGTTTTATAGAAAATGCGAACATTGAAAGACGTGCACTACAAGTTTCTCTTTCCAGTATTATTTCTGATTTTGACATTTTTGAGCTATACTCATCTTGGTATAAATTGCGTCGTATTGTAGCTCTTTGCCTAAGATTTATTAATCTGAGTCGTAAAAAGATAACGAAACCTGTAGGAGAACTTTCTCCAGAAGAATTTGATAATTCTGCGAAAGTATTATTGAGACTAGCTCAAAAACAAACCTTCCATTCTGAAGTATCATCTTTGCAACAGCATAAACCATTAAGTAAAGACTCTCGACTCAAAAACCTAAATCCTTTTTTAGATAATCAAGGTTTGTTGAGGGTGGGAGGACGTTTGTCTAACTCTTCTTTGAACTTTGACTCTAAACACCCAGTAATATTGGCGCCTAAGCATCCCTTAACAAAGATGATCATTCGTGATGAGCACCACAAGCAGTTACATGCTGGACCACAAACCTTGCTAGGTATATTGCGCGAAAAATTTTGGGTACTCAATGGCAAGCCAACAGTTTGCAGTATTTTGCGAAAATGCATAACATGTTTCAGGATTAATCCTAGGACACTTGTTAGAAAAATGTCTGACCTTCCGATGGACAGAGTAACTCAAAATCGAGCATTTCTTATTTCAAGTTGCGACTTTGCTGGGCCTTTTAATATGAAGGACGGTAAACTACGAAATAGAGCTATCGTAAAAGCCTATCTCTGTGTTTTCATATGTTTTACCACAAAAGCTGTGCATTTGGAAGTTGTCAGCGACTTAAGTACAAAGTCATTTCTGAACGCATTGAAACGCTTTTTCTCTCGTCGTGGCATTTGTAAATGTATGTACAGTGACAATGGAAAGAACTTTGTTGGTACTAGCAATGAATTAAAGCGTTTATATTTATCTCTGGATACTGTTCTCGAGGATCGTGAAACGATCGATTTTTTTCTTGAAAATTCCATTGAATGGAAACATATTCCACCATACTCCCTTAATCGAGGCGGACTTTGGGAAGCCGCAGTTAAGCGAGTCAAATTTCATCTCAAACGAATTGTTGGCAAGCTGACTCTAACGTACGAAGATCTTGCGACGATCTTTGCCCAAATAG
Source organism: Ceutorhynchus assimilis (assembly GCA_917834065.1). NCBI lineage: Eukaryota > Metazoa > Arthropoda > Insecta > Coleoptera > Curculionidae > Ceutorhynchus > Ceutorhynchus assimilis. Next base: position 56,823,953 of record OU892280.1, on the reverse strand, counting down.
AAGCAATCATGAATTCCCGTCCCCTCCTTCCCTTATCCTCTGATCCGTCTGATTTTTCTGCGCTAAACCCGGTCATTTTTTGGTCGGTCATTCGCTCACGACCATTCCTCAAACAGACTTCTCGTCAACTCCTACAAATCGATTGAAGCAGTATGAATGAATGAAACTCCAGCAAGCAGTTTCTATGTTCTGGAACAAATGGAGCAGAGAGTATTTGCAAACTTTGCAGAGAAGAACCAAATGGCAAACCAATTCGGCAGATGAAGTCAAAGAAGGAAGTCTCGTAGTAATTATTGATGATAATTCACCTCCACTCTATTGGCGCATGGGAAGAATCATTCAGCTACACAAAGGCAGCGATGGGACAGTCAGAACTGCCACTCTAAGAACGCAGTCTGGAGAAGTTACTCGTGCATTGCAAAAACTTTGTATACTGCCAACTGACTCTTGTGATTTATAAAAACTGTTTTAGTTAAAAGACTTTACTCTTTCAAGGTGGGCGGCATGTCGCGATCGTGTAAATCGCGCTTTATGCGCCACATTTTGTGTCTCTTTTTAACGCCCGACCCCCAGAACCCAGCTGACAGAATCAACGAGCAATAAGCAGAGCCCGTTTTCGCCGCTACTTTACAACTTTGTTTTTGCCATAAAACTCACCATTTTTGCTAAAAAGTTAATAAGATATTTTTGTAATTAATATCAGTATATTGTAAAAGTTCAGTTTAAAGAGTTGACCTATAAAAATACAGTCCACATCAACGATTTCTGTTTTATTTGTTGCATGAGCAACGTAAATGGAATCATAACCTCAACGTTTGAACATCACTTCATACTCATTTTTGTCAAATCTTGGGGTGAGCTTATTTGGCACAATCAAATTTCGTATCAGCACTTTGTCTCCTATTTGAATTTGATCTTCTTTGGCTACTCTGGACATATCTTCTTTTTGTTTTCCTTTTAGTTTATTAACAATATCGTTGTCTCTCGCCTCTTCGTCTAAGCACCCATCCTCAATATCCGCCATCGAGGGTATTTTATCCCTTATGTTTCGATTAAACATCAATTCACTTGGTGACTTTCCGGTGGTACTATGCGGAGTCACATTATACATAAGTATGTATTTTCTTAGTTCTTCTTTCAAGTCCCGCCCATTGCTGTAAGCAAAATCGATTTATTGATATTTTCCACTTCCCCATTTGCTTGTGGCCAATAGGGTGGTGTATGTACTAAATCTATTTTATTTTCCTGGCAAAATCTTCTAAATTCCTGGCTTACAAATTGTGGTCCATTATCGCTCCTTATGGATTTAGGAATGCCAAGACGTGAAAATATTTCAGAAAGTAGGTCAATTATAATTTTTGAAGTTGTCTGTCTGAGAAAATACATTTCCTGATACCGAGAATAGTAGTCAATAGCTACAAAAATCATTTCTTGGTTTGGTAAAGGCCCCATAAGGTCAATAGCTAGGAATTTCCATGGTCCCTCTGGAAATGTATGCCTCGTCATTAATGGCGGTTTATTCGGTTGAGCAACCATCAAACAGTCCCGACATTGTTTCACAAATCGTTCGGTTTCTTTGTCAATTGATGGCCACCAGACTTTAGCCCGCAATCTCCTTTTCATAACACTCTCGCCTGGGTGACCCTCATGAGCAAGGGTTAATATATGTTGCCGCAACGTCTGCGGAATCACAATCTTGTTGCCTCTCAATATAATGGGTCCTAGTGTATACAGCTCCAAGCGGAATGGAAAATAAATACTTTTATCAGCTGATGCCCAAGAATTTCCGTTTATTTTTATGATAGCGTCTTTGATTTCGTCATCCAGCTTACTTGCCGTTGCAATGTCTAAGATGCTTAGAGCGTTCGGAACACTATTTTCAAGTATCGTGAAAATATGTCGATCACAACCTTGATCAAATGAGTTTTCTTCTGTTAGTTGGCATAATCTGGATACCGAGTCCGCAATATTTGATTTTCCCGATTGGTATATAACTCTGAATTTGAATGATTGGAGCCTGAGCAGCCATCGCTCAATCCTTGCTGGTGGTTTTGAAGAAGGTTTAAATATGGCTTCCAGAGGTTTATGGTCGGTGACCAGCTCAAACTCTATTCCAGCTAAATAGAAATAAAATCTTTCCACGCTCCAAACTAGTGCCAAGCTTTCTTTCTCTGTTTGCGAATACCTGCGCTCTGTATTTGATAGGCTCTTGCTAGCAAATGATATAACATGTGGTTCTTGTTTGTCGTCAAATTGTAATAGAACAGCTCCTAGTGCCACCGGACTGGCATCTGCAATCAGTCGAGTTCGACGATTTGGATTGAAAAATGACAATGTGGGTAGTTTAGCTAGAGCGGACTTCAATTTATTAAAATTCTTTTCATGATTTTCAGTCCAATTGAATTTTATTTCGTTTTTCGTAAGATTCCGGAGAGGTTCTGTGGTGCTGCCCAGGTCAGGAATAAATTTTCCTACATAGGTCACTAAACCCAGAAAACTTCGAACCTCCTCCTTTGTGGTGGGTGCTCGGAAATCCAAGATGGTTTTAATTTTATGCTGATCTACATTTATTCCTTTTGCCGACAATCTGTGATCCAAAAAAGTAAGATCAGTTGCTTTGTTAACACATTTTTCTTCATTGAGAAGTATATTATTTTCTTGGAGTTTTTTCATGACATTTCCTAAGCAGCGGTCGTGCTGTGTTTCTGTACTGCCTAATACAATAATGTCATCCAAGTAGTTAAGACAATTCTCGCATGACGATAAAATCTCTTCTAAAACACATTGAAATGTCTCGGGCGCAGAGTTTACGCCGAACATTAACCTCTTGTACCTAAACATCCCCTTGTGAGTTATGAATGTGGTAATCGGCCGGCTGTCTTCATGCAATTCTAGCTGGTGATAGGCGTTTACTAGATCAAGCCTTGAAAAATATTCCGCGTCTCGTAATTTTGTCATAAAAGATTCGAACGTGGGCAATGGATAGTTCTCCCGTAGAATTGCTTCGTTTGCTCTTCTCATGTCAACACATATGCGAATATTTCCTTCTTTTTTAAATATAACGACAATCGGAAATATCCATTCACTCGGACCTACTACTTGTTCGATTATGTCACTTTCCAATGCTTCTTTTAATTTTGCCTCGACTTGAGACTCAACAGCAATTGGTATACGACGCAATGGTTGTTTAACTGGATTTATTTCTGGATTAATCGTTAATTTAACATTAACATTTTTGATTTTTGGGAATGTAGTTTTAGTTTTGTTTTCAATTTGATTTATGTGAGCATTAATTCCTAGTTTAAGTACACCGACTTGCTGTGCAGTTTCTTTTCCCAGAAGCGAGATGTCTCCGTCTTCTACTACATAAAAGAATGCCAAAATCTCCCGTCCGTTTCCAGCCCTAATTGTAGTCTGAAATCTGTGCTTTATTTTTAAAGGTGCACTTGAGCCATAAGGTTTTAAATTATCGGTTCTTTCTTCGTCTATGTCCCAAATTGTTGCTTCTTGGAGCAATATTTTGTCCCAATCCTGGGTTTTAATGATATTTACACGGGAACCGGAATCTATGAGAACGGTTATTGCTACTCCTCCTATAAAACACTCGATCATGTCATCTCGAAAGGAATGCTGGCTCTTTTGTTCAATATTATCAATTTTGAAACAGTCAAAGTTTCTAATGCCCTCAGCTGTCGACTCCTCTTGTTCGCTAGTATCGTCCATTTCAACATAATTCACTCTAGTGTTGAATCTTTTTTGTTTGGATGGCAAATTGCTTGATGTACTGGATGATCGCTTTCCGCCTCTACATCGACAACAACGGGAAAAATGACCTTGTGAACCACATTTGAAACACTTGGCATTTCGAGCTGGACAATCAGTTGCAGATGGTTGGTGTCCTCGCCTACCACATCGTGTACAGTTATTTTGAACTTGCCTACTGGACCATGATATTTTGTTAACCAAGGATAAACTTCCTTGATTAGGATTATTCATAGCCTTTGATTGTTGTCCTGTTTGCTCGTAGATTTTGCATAATTCGATAATCTCTTCTAGTGAACGTTCCTTTTCTAGAAGTTTTTTCTTGAGTTCTATCGGCGCCCAGCAATCCATTAACTTATCTTTTACATTTATTTCTCTAGATTCTTGTTCGGTTGCGCCAAAGGTGCACTTAGCAGCTTGTTGGCGAATTTTTATTAGAAATTTACTTAAAGTTTCACCTTCCTCCGGTTTTATGTTTCTGAACACATGTCGTTCAAAAGTTGAGTTCTGAACAGGAGAAAAATATTCGCTCAATTTGTCAACCAAAATTTGGTAAACATCGTTCCCTTCCGTCGGATCATAGGTTGCAATAGCTGCTGGCAAGTTATATGCTACTTCTTGCAGCTGCGTACCCCCAATATGCAAGAGTTTATTTCGTTTTTTTACAGGATTTATAATTTCCTCCGATGCCAGATATAAATCCAGGGAGCGGACCCATTTTTCCCACTCAGTACGAATCAGAGCCTTGTCCAAACTCTCACAGAGAAATGCTTTCAACCCTGAATCCCCCATGGTCATGTAGTTGAATCAGTGGTTCTAAAAAAAAAAAAAAACTTCTATGCTGCAAATTGTCGTTGGTGATTATTTGAAACGCCCCCTCACTCTTTTTTTTTTAAATTAATAATTATAATGATAATGGCTCACAGCCTCGTCGTGGCTCACCGCCTCATCGTGGCTCACCGCCTCATCGTGGCTCACAGCTTCATCATGGCTCACAGCCTGCTTTCCCAATTCTATTTTCGATTCAGAAACTTGTATTTAAAAATAGTATATTATGCAATGATCATGTAATGATAGCCATTAATACACGAGCATGTTGTAGGATACGAAACGAGCCGCAGGCGAGTTTCGTATATAACATGCGAGTGTATTAATGGCCATTACATGAGAGTTGCATACACTATTTTTTCTACTGCCATTGATAAAACTTGATATGATGATATTTAGATATGTCAACATTACGCTTAACTTTGAATAGAGATGTTATAATTGAGTAATCCATACAGTTGAAGGTTTCATTTTTTGTTGTAATTCTTCAAAATATACTATCAAAACATTTTCTGAGAAGGACGATGTGTTTTTGGTGTTTCCAATCCATAAATTGTCCATATAATTTTTCGCAAATTTTCTTGGACTTGTCCGGTAGTATATTATTACCTGCATTTGCCGCCCTTTCTGTAATTTCTGGAGGTGTTAGTGAAAATTCTTCGTTATCACTCAATATTTCCATAATAATACCTTATCCCAAACATTAGGTAACTTTTAATAACAATTAGAAGTATTTTTTTCATGAAATTATTGTTTTTCGCTAAATTACCATGGAAAAGCCATAAACAGAGTGCTGTCATCATTCAAAAAAAAAAAATCAAAATTTTATAGCTACTACTGCTATGTGTTTGCTTGATATATCACCAGCGAATGAAAACACTGTTTTACTAATAACTCGGTTTAATTCTGGGCACTGAACATACAAATAAATCGAAATACTTTATTTTGTTAACAACAACACGATATCATAATTGCGCGGCCACAAGCTGCCTAGAAGTAAACAACAACCTGGGACAGCTGTCTTCTGTCACGTCACGTCAGGCCGCCAGGGTTGTACACAATAGTTGAGCCATCCAGGGTTGAACACAACGGACTCGCGGAACAATGACGCCACATCTACTCCCCTCCCAGTGACGAAGCCACTTGTGGGAGGAACGAAACCTTCTTTTTTGAGTAAGTGCGAAGAGGGCGGTCCATGGTGAAGGATGACGCTGGGTGATTCTCCAGGGTGGATGAAACGGTATCGGGTTTAAGGGTGTAGGCTGGCTTCAGGGCGTCCACAGAGACAGTCTTCTCAACGCCATTGATTCGAATGCTGTACACTCGGTCATTTATTCTCTTGACGACTTCATGCGGGCCAGTGTAGGGCGGTTCGAGCGGGCGACGAACAGAGTCCACTCGGCGGAAGACATGACTGCAAGTTGCGAGGTCCTTGAGGATGAAGCAGCGAGATTTGATATGGTGAGCCGTAGGTGTTGGGCGGACTTTCCTGATGTGGTCCCGGTATTTTTCGAGGAAGACTTGGGGATCAGCTGGGGGTGACTCAGAGGTGAAGAATTCACCAGGTATACGCAGGGGTGTCCCATAAAGGAGCTCCGCTGGTGAGGCATTCAGGTCTTCTTTCAGGCACGTACGCAGACCCAGAAGAACGGTCGGAAGCACTTCCGTCCAGGGCGTGGGTGCTTGACACATAAGGGCTGCCTTCAAAGTCCTATGGAAGCGCTCTACGATGCCATTGGATTGCGGGTGATAGGGCGTGGTGTGGATTACCCGCGCTCCTACAAGGCGTGCAAGAGCCGAAAATAGTGAAGATTCAAATTGCGTGCCCTGGTCAGTTGTGATGGATAGTGGCGTTCCGTAGTTGCAAATCCAATTGACATAGAGAGCAGACGAGACGGTGTCAGCTTCCATGTTCTGGAGGGGTACTGCAACAGGCCATCTAGAAAATCGATCAATTATGGTTAAGCAGTAACGAAATTTGTTGACTTGTGGTAAAATGATGAGGTCTAGGTGAATATGCTCGAATCTGTTGTCAGGTACGGTGATGTGCTGTGGTGCGAGACGATTGTGTCGTTGAATTTTGGATTTTTGACACTGAATGCATTGGCGGGACCACTGGAGGGCGTCCTTCTTGATTCCAGGCCAAACAAATTTTTCTTTGAGGCTTCGAGCAGTGACTCGGCCGCTGGGGTGTGCCAAACCATGCACAACATCAAAAGCTTTGCGTCGGAGACTTGTCGGAATGTAGGGTCTGATGCGATCTGAAGAGATATCACAGAGGACGTTGGCGTTTTCAATAACAAGCTGTTGCAGATTGAGCGATGATTCTTGTGGCGTATCTTGGTCTTCAAGCTGTGCGGCTTCGATGGCTTTAGGAGACAGTGACGTTGGCATGGAGATAGCGTTAATACGAGACAGGGCGTCAGCAACGGCGTTGTGTTCTCCCTTGACATAGACGATTTCTGTGCTGAATTGTGAAATAAAGTCCAGTTGATGGAGCTGTCTGGGGGATGCTTTTTCAGCGCGCTGAGCAAAGGCGTATACCAGTGGGCGATGATCAGTTTTGATGATGAACTGGCGTCCTTCCAGCTGGTGACGAAAGAACTTTATTGCAGCGAAAATCGCTAGCAGCTCGCGATCGTAGGTGCTGTATCGCGTTTCGGTGGGACTCAACTTGCGGGAAAAAAAACCTATGGGCTTCCAGCAGTCGTCGATCAGCTGTTCAAGTGCAGCTCCAATGGCGAAGTCCGAGGCATCAGTGACGAGTGCGAGACTTGCAGAGGGTGAGATGAAGCTGGTACAAGTCGCTTTGACAATGCTTTCTACACAGTCTTGGTAGGCCTTCTCTGAGCTGGGTGTCCAAGGGATGGGCCGTTTGTCTTTTTTCTTGGCACCCTTCATAAATGCATTGAGAGGGGCTTGAAGTTCAGCGGCCTTTGGAATACAGCGACGGTAATAATTGAGCATTCCCAAAAACTTACGAAGGTCAGAGATGGTCTCTGGCTTGGGGTAAGAAGCGATGGCTTGGATCTTGGAATCAGGTGGTTTGTATCCGAGCTTGTTGATGGAGTAGCCGAGGTACATAACTTCTGACTTGTTGATTTGGCACTTGCTGAGGTTGATAGTGAGTTTGTTCTCACGCAGTACATTAAAGATTTTGCGTAGATGTTGCAGATGTTCCTCATGGGAATCCGAGAACACTATCAAGTCATCAATGTAGCATGCTGCGAAGTCAATACCACGGAGAAGGTTGTCCATATGACGTTGAAATGTCTGAGTGGCATTGCGCAGGCCTGGAGGCATACCCAGAAACTCAAAAAGCCCAAAAGGAGTAGTTATCGCTGTTTTGGGTATGTCCTCTGGTGCTACAGGAATTTGGTGGTAAGCTCGAACCAGGTCAATGACAGTGAAGACACTTTTCCCATGCAGCCGCTGAAAGATGTCTTCTGGTAGTGGTATGGGGTACCGATCTGGCACAGTCTGGGAATTGAGCCTCCTAAAATCACCTGTGGAACGCCATCCACCTTGCTTTTTCTGGACCATGTGTAGAGGACTGGCCCATGGACTGCTGGAGGGACGGATAACAGCATGATGCAACAGGAGGTCGAAATCCTCTTTAGCAATCTTTAGTTTCTCTGAGTTTAGCCGACGTGGACGGTCATTGACTGGCGGTCCAGTGGTGACTATGTGGTGATGAGTTCCTGTAGGGGCGTCCACTGATGGGGCTGACCTTGGACGGGTGATGTCAATAAACTCTTCCAGCAACTTGCTATAGGGTTGACTGAGTGTAGGAGGTGCATATTCTGCATTATTGACAGTGGAAACAGTATGAAGTTCGGCTTCATGCATTTCAGCAGGAGAAGACAGTGAGGTGGGAGAGTCCAGAAGGCGCTTGTGCTTTAAATCAGGAAGGAGGCCATGATGTGAAAGCAGGTCGGCACCTATGATTGCTGATTTGACGTCTGCAATGATAAATGCCCACTTGAAGGATCTGCGGAGTCCAAAATTGAGGTTAAGAAAGTGTTGACCATACGTTTTGATAACTGTTGCATTGGCTGCATATAGCATGAGGTCAGCAGGCAGAAGTTTTCGTTGAAAGAAGCTTCTTGGAATCAAGGATACAACGGAACCACTGTCGATAAGGAACTTCATGCCAGTGACCTTGTCTATGACGTGCAGGCGACTTTCTTTAGATGGGAGGCAGGTGCTGTTGACATTGCTGTCGCTTACCACCTGAACAGGCGACAGCATATTTAGTTTTCCTGGCGCGGAGATGCTAGTGGCAGCTGAGACACATTTTTGGGCCCGGGCACCGAATTTTCGATGATATCGGCATTCTCCAGAAGGGACAGAACGCTCACGTGGTTGTCGACTGGTAGAGGTGAGACTCTGTCTGATGGCAGAAGTGAGGTCCTTCTGAGCAATGGTTAGTTCTGTGATGGCTTGTCTGAGTTCGTTCAGCTCGGAGGCTACTGAAGAACCATGTCCATGCTGGCGAGAGCTCTGGTTGACGGCCATGACACTGCCACCAGGGATGTTTGTCATGAGCTCATCAGCTGCAGCAGCTAGTTCGTTAAGTGAATTGGCCTTGAAAATTTTCAGCAAGTGCTGAATGCTGACAGGCAGAAGGGCCAGCCATCGTATGCGGAGCACGTCTTCTGTAGCACGATTGCCGGCAAGGGCTCGCATTTCACGAAGCAACTGTGAGGGTTTTCGGTCACCTAGTTCTAGATCAGTGAGCAGTTTGTGCATCTGAGAGTCTTCGGAGGCTGTTAGTCTACTTATTAGGTTAGACTTGAGATTTTGGTACTTATCTTGAGGTGGTGGAGCCTTCAAGATGTCTGCAACTTCCGTGATTGTGTCCGGGTCCAGTGATTTTACCAATTGATAGTACTTGGTGCTATCGGACTGTATACGGTGGGCTTGAAAGACTGATTCAATCTGCAGGAACCATAGGTCTGGATGAGAACGCCAAAAGGGTGGCAGATTGCAGTTGTAAACTGCGTCAATGGCATAACTCTGCTGCTGGTTGAGCATCATGGGGGCTGGCAACGAATTTACTACTGGTTGGGCATATGCTTGCTGATAGCTCACCGGGTGATTTGTTGGATTAAAATGCACCGCGGGATCAAATGCTGTACTGCCGTGAGGGCCAGAAGGTTGAGGCATAGGAATACTCACTGACGAACTCCTGTCTGGTTGCTGGTTGGTAAAAGAGCTGTTTGCAGCCAATTGCTGATCAGGATCTACTGAGGAGTCGAAATTGCTTTGCATCTTGATTTTTTTAGTAGTCAGACACGTCTTTTAGGTTAGAGGCCGAGTGGTACGCGGAGATATATCACGTCGGGGTCACCAGTTATAGCTACTACTGCTATGTGTTTGCTTGATATATCACCAGCGAATGAAAACACTGTTTTACTAATAACTCGGTTTAATTCTGGGCACTGAACATACAAATAAATCGAAATACTTTATTTTGTTAACAACAACACGATATCATAATTGCGCGGCCACAAGCTGACTAGAAGTAAACAACAACCTGGGACAGCTGTCTTCTGTCACGTCACGTCAGGCCGCCAGGGTTGTACACAATAGTTGAGCCATCCAGGGTTGAACACAACGGACTCGCGGAACAATGACGCCACAATTTCTTAACTGGTGGCGCCATCTATTGACAATGTATAATAATGACAAAAGTAAAAATTCTTCCTTATCACTCATTATTTCCATAATAATTATTCTTTGTCCCAAACTTTAGGTAACTTTTAAACAATTCGAAGTATTTTTTATAGTTATCAAAATAATTGTTTTACGCAAAATTACCGTTAAAAATGTTTAATATCTTAACTAGTGCTGCCATCTATCAACATTGTATAATATTAAAAATGAGTATTATAATGAAAATCTGTATCGTAATGAAGTTCATTATAATACAGATTTTAATCGTTTAATAGCGTATTATGAAATGTCAGTAGAAAATAGTATATTATGCAATGATCATGTAATGATAGCCATTAATACACGAGCATGTTGTAGGATACGAAACGAGCCGTAGGCGAGTTTCGTATATAACATGCGAGTGTATTAATGGCCATTACATGAGAGTTGCATACACTATTTTTTCTACTGCCATTGATAAAACTTATGATTTTTAGATATGTCAACATTATGCTTAACTTTGAATAGAGATTTCATAATTGAGTAATCCATACAGTTGAAGATTTCATTTTTTGTTGTAATTCTTCAAAATATACTATCAAAACATTTTCTGAGAAGGATGATGTGTTTTTGGTGTTTCCAATCCATAAATTGTCCATATAATTTTTCGTAAATTTTCTTGGACTTGTCCGGTAGTATATTATTACCTGCATTTGTCGCCCTTTCTGTAATTTCTGGAGGTGTTAGTGAAAATTCTTCGTTATCGCTCAATATTTCCATAATAATGCCTTCTCCCAAACTTAATGTATTAACTTTTAATAACAATTTGAAGTATTTTTTTTATAAAATTATTGTTTTTCGCTAAATTACCATGGAAAAGCTATAAACAGTGTTGCCATCATTCAAAAAAAAAATCAAATATTTTTAACTGGTGGCGCCATCTATTGACAATGCATAATAATGAAGAAAGTAAAAATTCTTCCTTATCATTCATGTTTTCCATAATAATTATTCTTTGTCCCAAACTTAAGGTAACTTTTAAACAATTCGGAGTCTTTTTTATAGTTATCAAAATAATTGTTTTACGCAAAATCACCGTTTAAAATGTTTAATATTGTGGCGTCATTGTTCCGCGAGTCCGTTGTGCTCAACCCTGGATGGCTCAACTATTGTGTACAACCCTGGCGGCCTGACTTGACGTGACAGAAGACAGCTGTCACAGGTTGTTGTTTACTTCAAGTCAGCTTGTTGCCGCGCAATGATGATATCGTGTTGTTGTTAAGAAAATAAAAGTATTTCGATTTATTTGTATGTTCAGTGCCCAGAATTAAACCGAGTTATTAGTAAAACAGTGTTTTCATTCGCTGGTGATATATCAAGCAAACACATAGCAGTAGTAGCTATAACTGGTGACCCCGACGTGATATATCTCCGCGTACCACTCGGCCTCTAACCTAAAAGACGTGTCTGACTACTAAAAAAATCAAGATGCAAAGCAATTTCGACTCCTCAGTAGATCCTGATCAGCAATTGGCTGCAAGCAGCTCTTTTACCAACCAGCAACCAGACAGGAGTTCGTCAGTGAGTATTCCTATGCCTCAACCTTCTGGCCCTCACGGCAGTACAGCATTTGATCCCGCGGTGCATTTTAATCCAACAAATCACCCGGTGAGCTATCAGCAAGCATATGCCCAACCAGTAGTAAATTCGTTGCCAGCCCCCGTGATGCTCAACCAGCAGCAGAGTTATGCCATTGACGCAGTTTACAACTGCAATCTGCCACCCTTTTGGCGTTCTCATCCAGACTTATGGTTCCTGCAGATTGAATCAGTCTTTCAAGCCCACCGTATACAGTCCGATAGCACCAAGTACTATCAATTGGTAAAATCACTGGACCCGGACACAATCACGGAAGTTGCAGACATCTTGAAGGCTCCACCACCTCAAGATAAGTACCAAAATCTCAAGTCTAACCTAATAAGTAGACTAACAGCCTCCGAAGACTCTCAGATGCACAAACTGCTCACTGATCTAGAACTAGGTGACCGAAAACCCTCACAGTTGCTTCGTGAAATGCGAGCCCTTGCCGGCAATCGTGCTACAGAAGACGTGCTCCGCATACGATGGCTGGCCCTTCTGCCTGTCAGCATTCAGCACTTGCTGAAAATTTTCAAGGCCAATTCACTTAACGAACTAGCTGCTGCAGCTGATGAGCTCATGACAAACATCCCTGGTGGTAGTGTCATGGCCGTCAACCAGAGCTCTCGCCAGCATGGACATGGTTCTTCAGTAGCCTCCGAGCTGAACGAACTCACACAAGCCATCACAGAACTAACCATTGCTCAGAAGGACCTCACTTCTGCCATCAGACAGAGTCTCACCTCTGCCAGTCGACAACCACGTGAGCGTTCTGTCACTTCTGGAGAATGCCGATATCATCGAAAATTCGGTGCCCGGGCCCAAAAATGTGTGCAACCCTGCACATCTCAGCTGCCACTAGCATCTCCGCGCCAGGAAAACTAAATATGCTGTCGCCTGTTCAGGTGGTAAGCGACAGCAATATCAACAGCACCTGTCTCCCATCTAAAGAAAGTCGCCTGCACGTCATAGACAAGGTCACTGGCATGAAGTTCCTTATCGACAGTGGTTCCGTTGTATCCTTGATTCCAAGAAGCTTCTTTCAACGAAAACTTCTGCCTGCTGACCTCATGCTATATGCAGCCAATGCAACAGTTATCAAAACGTATGGTCAACACTTTCTTAACCTCAATTTTGGACTCCGCAGATCCTTCAAATGGGCATTTATCATTGCAGACGTCAAATCAGCAATCATAGGTGCCGACCTGCTTTCACATCATGGCCTCCTTCCTGATTTAAAGCACAAGCGCCTTCTGGACTCTCTCACCTCACTGTCTTCTCCTGCTGAGATGCATGAAACCGAACTTCATACTGTTTCCACTGTCAATATTGCAGAATATGCACCTCCTACACTCAGTCAACCCTATAGCAAGTTGCTGGAAGAGTTTATTGACATCACCCGTCCAAGGTCAGCCCCATCAGTGGACGCCCCTACGGGAACTCATCACCACATAGTCACCACTGGACCGCCAGTCAATGACCGTCCACGTCGGCTAAACTCAGAGAAACTAAAGATTGCTAAAGAGGATTTCGACCTCCTGTTGCATCATGCTGTTATCCGTCCCTCCAGCAGTCCATGGGCCAGTCCTCTACACATGGTCCAGAAAAAGCAAGGCGGATGGCGTTCCACAGGTGATTTTAGGAGGCTCAATTCCCAGACTGTGCCAGATCGGTACCCCATACCACTACCAGAAGACATCTTTCAGCGGCTGCATGGGAAAACTGTCTTCACTGTCATTGACCTGGTTCGAGCTTACCACCAAATTCCTGTAGCACCAGAGGACATACCCAAAACAGCGATAACTACTCCTTTTGGGCTTTTTGAGTTCCTGGGTATGCCTCCAGGCCTGCGCAATGCCACTCAGACATTTCAACGTCATATGGACAACCTTCTCCGTGGTATTGATTTCGCAGCATGCTACATTGATGACTTGATAGTGTTCTCGGATTCCCATGAGGAACATCTGCAACATCTACGCAAAATCTTCAATGTTCTGCGTGAGAACAAACTCACTATCAACCTCAGCAAGTGCCAAATCAACAAGTCAGAAGTTCTGTACCTCGGCTACTCCATCAACAAGCTCGGATACAAACCACCTGATTCCAAGATCCAAGCCATCGCTTCTTACCCCAAGCCAGAGACCATCTCTGACCTTCGTAAGTTTTTGGGAATGCTCAATTATTACCGTCGCTGTATTCCAAAGGCCGCTGAACTTCAAGCCCCTCTCAATGCATTTATGAAGGGTGCCAAGAAAAAAGACAAACGGCCCATCCCTTGGACACCCAGCTCAGAGAAGGCCTACCAAGACTGTGTAGAAAGCATTGTCAAAGCGACTTGTACGAGCTTCATCTCACCCTCTGCAAGTCTCGCACTCGTCACTGATGCCTCGGACTTCGCCATTGGAGCTGCACTTGAACAGCTGATCGACGACTGCTGGAAGCCCATAGGTTTTTTTTCCCGCAAGTTGAGTCCCACCGAAACGCGATACAGCACCTACGATCGCGAGCTGCTAGCGATTTTCGCTGCAATAAAGTTCTTTCGTCACCAGCTGGAAGGACGCCAGTTCATCATCAAAACTGATCATCGCCCACTGGTATACGCCTTTGCTCAGCGCGCTGAAAAAGCATCCCCCAGACAGCTCCATCAACTGGACTTTATTTCACAATTCAGCACAGAAATCGTCTATGTCAAGGGAGAACACAACGCCGTTGCTGACGCCCTGTCTCGTATTAACGCTATCTCCATGCCAACGTCACTGTCTCCTAAAGCCATCGAAGCCGCACAGCTTGAAGACCAAGATACGCCACAAGAATCATCGCTCAATCTGCAACAGCTTGTTATTGAAAACGCCAACGTCCTCTGCGATGTCTCTTCAGATCGCATCAGACCCTACATTCCGACAAGTCTCCGACGCAAAGCTTTTGATGTTGTGCATGGTTTGGCACACCCCAGCGGCCGAGTCACTGCTCGAAGCCTCAAAGAAAAATTTGTTTGGCCTGGAATCAAGAAAGACGCCCTCCAGTGGTCCCGCCAATGCATTCAGTGTCAAAAATCCAAAATTCAACGACACAATCGTCTCGCACCACAGCACATCACCGTACCTGACAACAGATTCGAGCATATTCACCTAGACCTCATCATTTTACCACCAGTCAACAAATTTCGTTACTGCTTAACCATAATCGATCGATTTTCTAGATGGCCTGTTGCAGTACCCCTCCAGAACATGGAAGCTGACACCGTCTCGTCTGCTCTCTATGTCAATTGGATTTGCAACTACGGAACGCCACTATCCATCACAACTGACCAGGGCACGCAATTTGAGTCTTCACTATTTTCGGCTCTTGCACGCCTTGTAGGAGCTCGGGTAATTCACACCACGCCCTATCACCCGCAGTCCAATGGCATCGTAGAGCGCTTCCATAGGACTTTGAAGGCAGCCCTTATGTGTCAAGCACCCACGCCCTGGACGGAAGTGCTTCCGACCGTTCTTCTGGGTCTGCGTACGTGCCTAAAAGAAGACCTCAATGCCTCACCAGCGGAGCTCCTTTATGGGACACCCCTGCGTATACCTGGTGAATTCTTCACCTCTGAGTCATCCTCAGCTGATCCCCAAGTCTTCCTCGAAAAATACCGGGACCACATCAGGAAAGTCCGCCCAACACCTACGGCTCACCATATCAAATCTCGCTGCTTCATCCTCAAGGACCTCGCAACTTGCAGTCATGTCTTCCGCCGAGTGGACTCTGTTCGTCGCCCGCTCGAACCGCCCTACACTGGCCCGCATGAAGTCGTCAAGAGAATAAATGACCGAGTGTACAGCATTCGAATCAATGGCGTTGAGAAGACTGTCTCTGTGGACGCCCTGAAGCCAGCCTACACCCTTAAACCCGATACCGTTTCATCCACCCTGGAGAATCACCCAGCGTCATCCTTCACCATGGACCGCCCTCTTCGCACTTACTCAAAAAAGAAGGTTTCGTTCCTCCCACAAGTGGCTTCGTCACTGGGAGGGGAGTAGATGTGGCGTCATTGTTCCGCGAGTCCGTTGTGCTCAACCCTGGATGGCTCAACTATTGTGTACAACCCTGGCGGCCTGACTTGACGTGACAGAAGACAGCTGTCACAGGTTGTTGTTTACTTCAAGTCAGCTTGTTGCCGCGCAATGATGATATCGTGTTGTTGTTAAGAAAATAAAAGTATTTCGATTTATTTGTATGTTCAGTGCCCAGAATTAAACCGAGTTATTAGTAAAACAGTGTTTTCATTCGCTGGTGATATATCAAGCAAACACATAGCAGTAGTAGCTATAATATCTTAACTAGTGCTGCCATCTATCAACATTGTATAATATTAAAAATGAGTATTATAATGAAAATCTGTATCGTAATGAAGTTCATTATGATACAGATTTTAATCGTTTAATAGCGTATTATGAAATGTCAGTAGAAAAAAACTTTTATTTTATTGATTAAAATACAGAGGTGACAAAAGAAACTATGTGGATCAAATTGCTACAGCAAAAGCCTGAACAAATGAACGTTCTTTATGGGACTGCGCTGGCTTAAATAAGAATTTAATGCCGACATAGCAATTTGATGTTTATGTTACAACAATCTATTTAAAAAAAAGTCATAGAGGAAAAGGGTATAAGCACATTAAAGCATATAAAAAAAATGGATACTTGTTTATGAATCAGCGTGGCAATTGGTTGATATAACTTCCCTACTTATTGTTTTCAAA
This sequence comes from Ceutorhynchus assimilis, assembly GCA_917834065.1. Taxonomy (NCBI): domain Eukaryota; kingdom Metazoa; phylum Arthropoda; class Insecta; order Coleoptera; family Curculionidae; genus Ceutorhynchus; species Ceutorhynchus assimilis. The sequence goes on along the minus strand of OU892280.1, from coordinate 56,807,323 downwards.
ATACGTAAGGAACTACGTGAATACCGAAAAAAAAAAGGTATATATAATATCAAAGAAACAGTTTATTAATAATTATTAATATAAATACCCAAAACTAACAATTTCTTAATCAATAACAATAATATCGCACCGCGTCTTCAATACGTGTCGGTACAACCTCTACTGCCACACCCCCGTCCCATAACCCTGTCGAGCTCCGAATCCTTTTTTATTATAATATAAACATATTATATTAATCACCGATTACCAGGTATCGACAGCAGGTCTCCACAAAGTTGGTGTTAGAATTGAGCTGGTTCAAAAAAATTACTTCAACATACGTTTATATCAAATTTATCCAAAAAAAAGAAAGCGGAAGTTATCATACTTATCATAGGTACATTTTATATCCATTTTGAACATTTTTTCTTGATATTTCTTGTGGGAGAATTTTTTTTTCGCATGCTAGGTACTCTTAAAAACGTTTATTTTATTCTTTTAAAAAATTATTTATTTGATGATCATTTGCACGAATTTATTAATTTTTCAAACGCCAGTTTTTGTAATCACTAACACATTCAGGAAACTTTTTCTTCATATTTCAATGGTAAAAACCATAAGAAAACCCATGAATTATGGAATTGGGGATGCCGTAAGCAACATTTTTTACCATGGGCAGGTGTTAGGTGTCAAATATTGGAATCCTATATCCAAAAGCAGAGTAACTATGACAGCTTTTGATGAACCAAAAATCTATTTTTACTAAGTCGACCAAGTTAAGTCAAAAAATGTCAACCATTTTGACACCTGTCAAAACCCTGTCAAACGGCAGCACTCATCTTTTCCAATTTTCAATATTTTATGATTTTATTTGACATTTTTAACTTGTATGTAAATTCTGAATTCAAAAATTGAAAAAAAATGACAGAACTGTCAAGACCTGTCATTTGTTTTAGTAGAAAAAATAATCTAATCTGGTTCTTTCTGGTTTTAAGGCAGTTTATTGGTGATAAAACATTGTTGCCATTATCATCATTATCGCGAGAAGCCGCCAAAATATCGACAACATATAAACAACACATAAACAACAAACTTTCGTTGTAGAACTAAACCAATTTTATGCCCGTTGTAGAACTTCACTAAGCAAACAAACTCAATATCAACCAAAAATTCTGACAGTTGTCAAAATGTAACATGCATGAACTTTATTTAATGTTTTATCACCAGTAAACTACCTTGAAACAAAAAAGAACCAGATAAGAGTATTTTTTACCACTAAAATAAATAACAGGTTTTGACAGTTCTGTCATTTTTTTTTCTTCAATTTTTGGATTCAGAATATACACACAAGTTAAAAATGTCAAATGACATCATAAAATAGGGCGAACGAAACGATTCAAAAAATTCAAAATAGCTGTATGAGATTTTCATTTAACATTCCTTATAGAGACCATATCACGCCATACCTAAATACTAATAATATATTAAACATGGAAAACAGAAAAAAAAAACACATGTAAACTTTTATCTATAGAATTATCAAACAGGGCAGACCAGGATATTTGAAGAGTATTTTTGCAATTTCTAGTCACAGACATAATACTAGGCTCAATGAACATTTTGTTTTGGCACAGCATAGGACTGCAACTTTTCAGCGATCTTTTGCATTTGTTGCAGTTCAAATGTGGAATAATTTGCCTGTGACGCTGAAAACTTGTGGTCCGGAGTCGTTTTCGAGGCAGGTTAAATTAAAACTATTAGAAGAACAGGGAACGTAATGCTTTTAAGTGCTTTTTAACTGTTTATTGGTAAGGCCTTATGGTATATGGATGTATGCATGTGTATATAGGAACGGAGATATCAGTTATGTGCAAAAACTCTAACTTGGGATCAACTTCATACGCTACTACGACTACATTCGCCCCCTGTCCTCCCTGTCTCCTTTTCGGTTGCCCCCAGCTTTCATTCTTCATTCTCCATACCGCATCAGCTTTGTTTAGAATATAAGATTGTAAACCTCTATTTAAGTAGTTTTTTTTTGTGTAATTTAATAATTTAAGTGAGTAATATATTAATATATTAATTACGAATAATCACAGGGCACCTTCGCATAGGCACCATGGTGCAATATGTAAGCGGTTTTTATAATCGAGAAAATGTCCTTTTTGTCATGAAATTATCTAAGTATTCAGTTTATGTTATTATATTGAGGTTGTTGGCAAATAAATGCTTTTGAATTTTGAATTTGAATTTGAATAAAATATTGAAAACTGGAAAAGATGAGTGCTGCCGTTTGGCAGAGTTTTGACAGGTGTCAAAATGGTTGACATTTTTTGACTTAACTTGGTCGACTTAGTAGAAATCGATACTTCGTTCATCAAAATCTGCCATAGTCACTCTGCTTTTGGATATAAGATTCAAATATTTGACAGCTAACCACGCCTCACCTGTCATATATACAGGGTTGTGCCCAGGATAAAAAATGTTGCGTACGGCATCCCCAATAACATATTTTTTAAATTTCATCCAAATATCACGGGTAACCAATTTCCATTTAAATATTGCGGGGTTCTTTAGAAGCAAATCACGTCTCTAAAGAACTTCGGGTATTTATTTGCTGCTAAAATTTGAAACAATTAGATGCCTTAGATTTTCCATAATCCCATTCCAATAATTGATCGTTTTTCATGGTTTTGGGAAGTTCCTGAAAGGTTGCGTATGTCCAGGCCGGTCCATGCATATTATGTGTAAAAAAATAAAGTTGACAGATAAAAGTCAGGGAGTTTTCGAGCCATTTTTGTGCTGAAATGCTGAATTAGATTAGTTTTCAAAATAAAATTGTCTTCCTGCAATATAATTGAAATAAGGCGCGTTTGTGTAATATACACTGGCCAGCAAAATTTACGCACCACTACTATTTTTGAAAAATATTTTTTATTTCATAATTATGATAAAATATTTTTATGTCTTGATTAAATATATTCTTATTCTGACCTAATAAGGGTAATAACAAAGGATAAAATTCCAAAAGAAGGTAAGAAAAAAAAAACAAGAAAATTAAAAAAAAAAAAAAATTAACTTTAGTTAAAAATAATTAATAACCGGTATTTCCTCCTCTATTTTGAATAATAGCACGGCAGCAATTTTTCATGTTAAAATTACGGGCCTTATCTCGCTTTAATCCAAATTATTCCATATTTAGACAATATCTCCAGTAAGCCCATTCAAAGTGTTAGGAGGGTTAGGAAGCTCTGAAAAATGGCGATAGATCGTGTCCCAGCCATCCTCAAATGGGTTAAAATCAGAACTGTTTGCTAGCCAATCCATAGTTCCAATTCCAACCTCATTAAACTAGAAATAAGTAAGTGGTGCGTTAATTTTGCTGACCAGTGTATTTGAATAATACAGAGAAAACTCTTAATAACAACCACCCTCGAGAAATTAAATTTTGATCGTTAGTGGGGTGCTCGGATGAGGGAAGAATATTAAAATAAGTGGTCTGCATTTTACATTGTTAATTTTTATTAATAATTTATATACAGGGTGTAAAAAAAGTCTGGAATATCGGTGATATCTTAAAAACGACTAAATATTTTTTTCTTGAAATTGGTATGCCTCTGTAACGAATAACTTCGGATCATTCAAGTGTGAAATTGCTTATGTAAGAATACAGGGTGAGTCAATAAAAATGCAAACTTTTTTATTTTAAATGACACACCCTGTAAATTTTTACGGATATCGATAGATCTTTGCAAGACAAATTCACTAATATGGGGCTTAGGGATCTTATCTGTCAAAGTGACGGAACAAGTAAAAAAACTAATTCAAACTGTTTATTGTTATAAACACTAAAAATAATCACAACAAATGTTCGAAATGAGCTCCATTATTAGCTAGGCAGTAACCTAACCTGTCCTTAAACTCCTGGATAACATTACCGAAGATTTCACCTGGTATAGATCGACTTTCACCAAGTATTCTATGTCTAAGGTCGTTAAGATCTAAATGGTCTACTTTCGTAGACGTTTGTTTTTAAATGCCCCCCCCACAGGAAAAAATCCAGGGGTGTGAGGTCCGGTGATCTCGCTGGCCATTCAATTTCACCTTGTCGTCAGAGTTTCGGGAAATTCTTATGGAGCGTTGTAACACTGACCCCTTCTTTGCAAATAAAATTCTTTTTTCTGACGAAGCTACTTTTATGCTAAACGGTTCTGTAAATAGGCACAACTGTAGATTCTGGTCTACTACCAATCCTCACTGGGTGGAGCAAGTACATACTCAGCGCCCTCAAAAACTAAACGTATGGGCAGGTATTATTGGCCATAATGTAATAGGACCATTTTTCATAGAGGGAAATTCAACTTCGGATAAATACTTCCGATTATTGCGGGACAATATTATTCCTAGTTTAAATTTGCTGTATCCAAACAGGGAGCATATTTGGTTTCAGCAAGATGGAGCGCATTTTGGTGTACAAGTCCGGCAATTTCTTGATGAGGAGTTTCCAAATCGATAGATAGGACGACGAGGTGAAATTGAATGGCCAGCGAGATCACCGGACCTCACACCCCTGGATTTTTTCCTGTGGGGGCATTTAAAAACAAACGTCTACGAAAGTAGACCATTAGATCTTAACGACCTTAGAGATAGAATACTTGAAAGTCGATCTATACCAGGTGAAATCTTCGGTAATGTTATCCAGGAGTTTAAGGACAGGTTAGGTTACTGCCTAGCTAATAATGGAGCTCATTTCGAACATTTGTTGTGATTATTTTTAGTGTTTATAACACTAAACAGTTTGAATTAGTTTTTTTACTTGTTCCGTCACTTTGACAGATAAGATCCCTAAGCCCCATATTAGTGAATTTGTCTTGCAAAGATCTATCGATATCCGTAAAAATTTACAGGGTGTGTCATTTAAAATAAAAAAGTTTGCATTTTTATTGACTCACCCTGTATTCTCACATAAGCGATTTCACACTTGAATGATCCGGAGTTATTCGTTACAGAGGCATACCAATTTTAAGAAAAAAATATTTAGCCGTTTTTAAGATATCACCAATATTCCAGACTTTTTTTACACCCTGTACAAATATGTATATCGTTTTGAATACTTACTTTTTTTGTAAATTTAAATGCATGTACCTTAAGGTTTACTGCATCTGAATTCTGGATATCAAAATCAATAGGTATAAGTACAGGGTGTTTTTTTATATATTGATACCCCACCTACAGCCTTTACCTTTAAAGGTAGAAGAAAAGTGTAAATACAAAAGTTGTACAGCTTTGGCTAAATTTTTAGAATCCATGGTCAGAAACAAAAATTGAAGGTCAGAAATGTGAAATTTTGCATGCTTTCAGCTTTTTTCAAATGGGATGCTCTGTGTTTGGTTCTATATTCTTGAAGAGCAAAATGCCCCGATTCCAAAAATATTAAGTGTGTGTTTATATATTCGGCTCTAAAAATTGTAAAAATACTATCCTACTGACTAAATTTTGGGAACCAATCTACCTGTCAAGGTGAAAGCTGCAGGTAAAATTTGAGGTAGGTACTTGGTTTCTCTGATAGTATTTTTCAAAATTTTTTAAAACCAAATATATTGGAGACGGCTCAACCAAATATAGGCAAATTATATATTTTTGGAATCGGGAAATTGAGTTCTTCAAAGAATATAGAGCCAAATATAGGGCATACCATTTGAAAAAAGTTGAAAGTAGGCAACATTTTACATTTCTAACATTGAATTTTTGTTTCTGACCATGGATTATAAAAACTTAGTCAAAACCTTACAACTTTTGTTTTTACACCTTTCTTCTATACCTGTAAAGGTAAAGATTGTATGTGGAGTGACAATATTAAAAAAACACCTTGTAGATATCATTGTACATATACAGGGTGTCTCAAGGAAAACAGTCCACCCCGATTTATTGGATTTGGGATGAGAATTTGGGAAAACGCTCACACACGTCGATTTTTGATTTGAGGGGGAACTATTTTTCAGTTTTTTCTTATCCCCGTAGCTAGGGGGAGAACAACCCCCCAAATTTGACTAGGGGATAGGGGTCGTGTCATACTTCTTTTTAAAAGTCTCATCGAGTTTCATAGAATTTCATCTTATTATTTTCATCCATAACGAAATGACAGCTTGTCAAAATCTTGGATATAGATTATCCTTTTAGTAGGAGTAAAAGTGGTACCTACCTCCCTCAATAAAAATACGAGTAAAAATACCTACAATTTACAATTCTCGTGTACACCTCATCAATAAAAATAATAAAAAACTTCAATTTCAAGTATTTTTATTAAGGGAGGTGAGTATTGCTTTTACTCCCACTAAAAGAGATATGACACGACTCTATCCCTTATTCAAATTTCAGAGGTTGTTCTCCCCCTAGCTAAGGAGTTGAAGCTACGGGGATGAAAAAAACTGAAAAATAGTTCCCCCTCAAATCAAAAATCGACGTGTCCGAGCGTTTTTCCAGATTCTCATCCCAAATCCAATAAATCGAGGTGGACTGTTGTCCATGGGACACCCTGTATAAATAACAAAAATACATAAATATTAGGTACCGGGTGATTGCCTATATTTTGCACCCACACGTATCTCACCTGTTTGAAGAGATACCCAGAAATGTCAAGTTTGAAAGTTGTAGCTAATATCAGAAAGTTTTCAATGATGTTAGTTACAAGTATACAGGGTAGGTATGTCACAAAAGTGTGGCGAAGAAAAGTAATACTTTTTTAAATGGAAAACCCCGTACTTATATTATTATCTCATTGGATTAGCCTTTCAAACCCGATTCCAAACTTACTAGGTTTTTTAGGTTTATTCCTCATAGTCCAGCCTCTGAATATCTCATTTTGAAGAAATAATATGGATTTTTTACATGAATGATTACCTTTATATTTTGCGGGTGGTCCCTATACTTCACCTTTTTCAATAAAAATGCAATTATTCCACCCCTTTTTGTCTTATTTTCTTCTGGACTATAAGGAATAAACCTAAAGACCTAGTATATTTGGAATCAGGTTTGGAAGGCTAATTCAATGGGACAATAATATACGAGGTTTTCCATTTGAAAAAGTATAACTTTGCTTCGCTACACTTTTGTGACATACTCTGTATACTTGTAACTAACATCATTGAAAACTTTTTGATATTACCTACAACTTTCACATTTGTCATTTCTGGGTATCTTTTCAAACAGTACATACATACGCCTGCAGGCATAATGTGTATGATAAATAATATGTTTTTGGACTGAAATTCTGTTTTTTTTTTTTAAATAATCAGAAATTAATAGTTACTTCATATTTTGAATCAAAACTGATTATAACAACCGATTTCATCAGATTAGAAAGTACATTAAATGGATCCGACTGCCAATAAAGTTATTATAAAGTAGGTTTTTACTTAGGTATATTTCTTAAGAAATTTCGGGTCGGGTGTTTCTGCCCTTAATGGAGGGTGTATTTAGTATTAACGGCTATCAAAAATTGGGATGATGGGTATAGAATAATGGGATTTGCATATTTAATAAATACCTACCAGGAATTGATAAATGGTCGTTAAGCGCAAGCGGCCGATAAGAAAGTGTTTACTGTACTTGTGAGTTGAATTTTCAAAAGAAAAGGAATTGCCATTTTGTGCTTCGACTTCTAACATAGGTAGTTTTTGAAACTGATGTAAACTTAAAAAGTTGGCCAAAAGTGATACGCACCTTTATTGCGAGGGATCCTTAAATCAATCATATACTATAATGTCTACAACGCTCACCCTAAGCAAGGCACTATCTATAACCATCTCTTTTACCACAGCTTTTATAGTCAAACCTTTCTTGCTTTTGATTACCATTTCTGCTCTGATCACTGTTTCCAAATTTTCACTGGTAGTGCTCTTTGGATTTAATTGCTTCAAGTTTGCTCGTTAACTTATCCTCAACATTCTTCGACTGCTTTTTTGACAGCTCATGAGCTCGGCATATTTTTGAAGCATCTTCCAATGTCAGATTTTTCGGTATAAACAGTTTTTCTTCTAATTCCTGACTATTTATTCTTATTACTATTCTATCTAGTGCTTTATCTATGTTTAGTATTTTTCCACCAAATTCACAAGTATGTCATAGTTTTTTGATGCCCGTATAAAAATTATCAAATGGCGCACCTTCCTCTTGATTTCTTGTATAAAAAACAACCCTTCCGAACGAATATTTAATTTTTCGCTGGGATGCAAAATAGCTTATTTAAAATGGTTTGGTTTCTCCGCCTTCAAAATACCAAAACCAGACGGCATCTATCCAGCCCTACTTCAGTGGGGTCTGAAGCTACTCTTGCCGCACCTGGTAGGGATGTTCAGGGCGTCCTTGGCGCTGAGATACATACCCAAGGCTTGGAGAGAAGTTAAAGTGGTGTTCCTACTCAAACCAGGGAGGATGGACTACGACTACACCACCCTCATATTCTCTAAAAACAATGGAGAGGCTATGCGAAAGGTACATAAGAAATGAAGTATTGTCAACCAATCCACTCCATCCTAATCAACATGCATACACCCCCAGGAGATCAACGGACACAGCCCTCACCTGGTTGCTGAGCGAGTGGAAAAATTGCCGGACAACAGAGAGTTTGCCCCATTGATCTAAAAAATAAATGGATAAACAATCGTATGGCTCGATTGGCTAAATTTGTGCGAAAATTTGGGGTCAATATTCTATGAACAGTTGTGCAACGGAACAGCCTAACGCCTGCGCAGTGTCTTAATTATCTTTCGAACAACTGTTCTAAATTTTGAAATTCCTTCGTTTTCATTGGCCAGATTTTGTGCACGCAAAGTACATGTATCTACTGCGCACGCTTACAGCTGTCCCAGTCAGTTGTTTTTGTTTACATTATGACCTCGTAAATTAGCAGCATTAGAAGCGTTCTTTGTTTATCCATTTATTTTTGAGATCAGTGGTTTGCCCTCGGGGTTTTCATCGACATTGAGGCGGCCTTTGACAAAACCACCTTTCAAAAGGTGCTATCACCTCTCCTGTGGAACATGTTTCTGGACAGCCTCATGGTCCGCCTAAACAATGACAACTACTACACAATAGCTTACGCAGATAACGTAGTCATCTTGCATAGAGGTAAATTCGAGAACTTGCTTTGCGACCGCAGGCAACATGCTTTTCGAATTATAGAAAAATGGTGCACTCTGTCCAAAAACGGTACGTTCTGTCCATCAACCCCAAAAAGACTAAAATGGTCCTATTCACAAGAAAGAGTAAACTGGTACTTCCTACAGCACCCAGACTTTTGAACACCGAACTAAGTTTTGCCGCCGAGGTCAAATATCTGGGAGTGACACTCGATTGAAAACTAACATGGAACTCTTATATTGCTAAGCGAATACAGAAAGGATATATCGCCTATGAACAGTGTAGACGTACTATCGGTGAGACCTGGGGGCTCTATCCCAAGATATTTATGTGGATCTATACAACCATCATCAGGCCTATGCTCACCTATGGGGCTATTTGTCTGGGGATATGAGGCCGAACAGACTACTATAAGCTGAAAACTAGACCATATCCACAGAATGTCATGCCTCAACATGACTGGTGCAATGAAAACCACACCAACTAGGGCTTTGGAAGTAATTCTATGTTTGACGCCCCTGGGTTGGGACTACAAATAGAGATATATTCTCTATCCCTATTGACGTCCCCTCTGTATTGATTCCGAAAAGAGAGAAGAAGAGAGCAAGTACCATAGCGAAAGGAATAACGATATGTTAAGGAGGTCGTTTTAACTACAATGACGCAGTGTTGGAATAGAACCAAGTGGTAAGAACTAGTATAACATTGCCACCGTACACTCACCGAAGCGTCGATCAACAACACGGTGATAGTCAGCTGGATGAAAGAACATGATCACAGCAAAGGCAATCGGCCTGCCGATGCTCTAACTAGAAGAGTCACCAGCTACAGCCTTCTGGACCGGAGCGCTTCGTAGGGCTGACCAAGTCGTCGGTCAGAGATAAAAACCCGCTCCCATAGCCTTTTAAAAAAGCGCTGGGACGATATAATTGGCTGCAACTTATACAAGGAACTGCTAAGCTACCTAGGTAAAGCTGCAGCGAGCCAGAAGCTGTCGTTGACCAAGGAAAAGGCTACGCCTAATAACGGGCATTTTGACTGTCCACTGTCAACAACAATAGTATATTATGCAATGATCATGTATGTTATATACGAAACTCGCCTGCGGCTCGTTTCGTATCCTACAACATGCTCGTGTATTAATGGCTATCACATGAGAGTTGCATACACTATTTTTTTTACTTGCATTAATAAACGAAAAACATATTTATTTTATAAGAATAGTAAACTTCTCAACTGGTGACAATTGTTGACAACTTGACAATCTCAAAAATTAAGATCTAAACGTCATTTGGGCATAAACTTCGCACCCGATTTATTAATTTTTTGTTGTTTCTTCCGGTAAATACTAATAGAAACTAGAAACAATCCAAAATTCCAAAGCAAGTCTGCTATTTTTATATAAATATTGTTCATGTTCAAAATACTCGATTCCAGTGGCTGAAAAATCTGTATCATAATGAAAATCTGTATCGCAATGAAATTCATTATGAAAGAGATTTTAGGCGTATTATGAAACGTCAGTAGAAAATTAGTTTATTATGCAATGATCATGTAATGATAGCCATTAATACACGAGCATGTTGTAGGATACGAAACGAGCCGCAGGCGAGTTTCGGATATAACATGCCAGTGTATTAATGGCCATTACATAAGAGTTGCATACACTATTTTTTCTACTGCCATTGATAAAACTTATGATATTTAGATATGTCAACATTATGCTTAACTTTGGATAGAGATTTTATAATTGAGTAATCCATACAGTTGAAGGTTTCGTTTTTTGTTGTAATTCTTCAAAATATACTATCAAAACATTTTCTGAGAAGGACGATGTGTTTTTGGTGTTTCCAATCCATAAATTGTTCATATAATTTTTCATAAATTTTCTTGGACTTGTCCGGTAGTATATTATTACCTGCATTTATCGCCCTTTCTGTAATTTCTGGAGGTGCTAGTGAAAATTCTTCGTTATCACTCAATATTTCCATAATAATGCCTTATTCCAAACATTAGGTAACTTTTAATAAAATTCAAAGTATTTTTTTTCATAAAATTATTGTTTTTCGCTAAATTACCATGGAAAAGCTATAAACAGAGTGCTGTCAACATTCAAAAAAAAAATAAGTCAAAATTTCTTTACTGGTGGCGCCATCTATTGACAATGTATAATAATGAAAAAAGTAAACATTCTTCCTTATCACTCATTATTTCCATAATAATTATTCTTTGTCCCAAACTTTAGGTAACTTTTAAACAATTCGAAGTCTTTTTTGTAGTTATCAAAATAATTGTTTTACGCAAAATTACCGTTTAAAATGTTTAATATCTTAATTGGTGGTGCCATCTATCCACATTGTATAATATTAAAAATCTGTATTATAATGAAAATCTGTATCATAATGAAGTTCATTATGATACAGATTCTAATCGTTTAATAGCGTATTATGAAATGTCAGTAGAAAATAGATATTTACGATATAAGTGAGTTAGCAGCATCATTAAGATATGCGTGTGGAAGTTGCACAACGAGTGCGTAGCACGAGTTGTGTAACCACACAAGTATCTTAATGAGGGTTAACTCACGTGTATTGTACAATATTTTATCTACGCCATACGCTCTTACCTTTAAAACACAAAAAAATTTAATTTCAATAATAATTGTATTACCTATTCTAAAAACCAACTACCTGAATCACCTCAATACCTTTTGTTCAAATAACAATATAAACTTAACCAAGTTATCATGAAAACACGATAACACCATGCATAGTTTCATATCAATTTGATAGTAAATAATATTGATGTCACTATAGTTTCAAAAACCTAAGAAAGAGTGCGGTAATGAAAATGCTTGAGTTAAGAAGCTCTTAACTCACTCAAAATGCGTGAGTTAAGAGCTTCTTAACTCACTGGGTGCGGTAATGAAAATGCGTGAGTTAAGAAGCTCTTAAATCACTCGAAATACGTGAGTTAAGAGCTTCTTAACTCACTGGCGTAGATAAACACTTTAATTCGTCCTTTTATAAATAACACTAAAGTCAAATCCGCCAAAGGTTTTTGGCAAGAAATGATAGAATCCTATTAGGAATGAAATAAGTCGATTAAATTTTATTTTATTAAATGTGTTTCGTTTCATTGTGGTACCACTGATACATAGACTAAATCAGGGGTTATTCTAAGGATTTTTTTCCACTGCACATAAAGGAAATAAATCACTATACGTACTACCATGATATGTATTACTAACACACATTCACATAATAGTTCTGTCCGTTATCCTCAACTAGTGCACAATAATTTATACTTTTCTACACTGAGGCGTTTGTTATACAGTTAGTGCAAATAGTGTAAGGCGTTTGTTATTTCAGTGTAGGTTTCCCAATCTTGCACTACCTACACCTGCTCAAGAGGAGGTGTAACAAGTGCAGAATAGGGAGGGGGCAATAGTATTTAAAAACTACTTCAAAGAAGCTGTCTTCAGGGTTGGAAGATAGGGAATCTCCATCTTCCTCTATAATTTCCGACAATAAAACCTTGTAAAATTTCTGCTTTTCATATATATTACACATTTTTTTCTCGGTTAGTTTCCACTTTAATCTACTTAAATAAGAATTTTGTGAGGTTAGAGAATTATCCGCTCACGAATTGCACTAACGCATTTGGTAGTTTTCCTTGAACCTGGTGCCCATCAGCTACACCTAGCTGCACCAGCAGTCTGCGTTGACCTACCCTACACCTAAATAACAAACAGACCTAATATTTTTTCTATTTTGGTTTCATAATAACTCATGAAACGCGTCTAACATTGAGGATTTTTGAGCGACTAACCGTTTGTGTTATAAACGGTAACTGAAAATTTCTAACCGATGAAATTCTAGCGAGGCAGCGGTAATAGGGGAAGTTATTATGACGTCAATAGTGGAAATCAATGACGTCACGCATTTATAACACGGTATTGAATTCAGTAACATATGCAGGACCTGGGTTACTAACGGTAATAGAACATTTGACAGTTGGATTTTATTCAAATATGGGCATTTGGGTTTTACCCACTGATCTCAAAAATAAATGGATAAACAAAGAACGCTTCTAATGCTGCTAATTTACGAGGTCATAATCTAAACAAAAACAACTGACTGGGACAGCTGTGAGCGTGCGTAGTAGATACATCTACTGTGCGTGCACAAAATCTGGCCAATGAAAATGAAGGACATTTTTTGGGACTGCCACACCCTTTTTTACATTTATCACCACCAATGAACTATAAGCTAAAAACTGGAATGCGCACACATTGCCATATCTGCCAAAAAAATGAAGCCATGAAAGACAGATGCCACAAGGGGGAATGTTGTTTTTTTTCTGTTGCTCGCTGACATATGACGTTTTCAAAAGTTTTGTCATACTTCCCTTCACAGGTTTCATCAATTGGAATACGTGTTGGAAGCAATTTTCGCCATTTAACATAATGAGTGCGACAAAAACAGGTATCCCCTCCGCAGCAGCCGCACTAGGCTTCACGTTCGTCCTTATGTGTTAGCATTCCAGTTTTTGGTTATAGTTCATTGATCACCACATTCCTTATCTGTCAGAGTGGGATCCTTGACAAGCCACTATGGTTTGGGTTAGTTTGACTCTGTGCTGACGCTCATTTAAGCATCAGCACAGAGTCAAGGAAACAGCACAGGCCAAACAGCAAAGATGGTACCAAGGTATTTTTGCAAAAGGAGAATTCTAGGTGGTGCTAGGGGAAAATTAGCAATACATTTTAGAGTAAATGTGTTAATAGTGCTATTGTATTCTCATGTGTAGCATATTATGTCAATTAAATTATTTGTTCATGATAAATAAAAACTACACAGATTTTAATTTCCCACTGCACAATTTACTTTTCCTACTGCACATTTTGTGTCCAACTGCACGTTAGAATAACCTCTGGACTAAATAGTACCCAAAGAATGTTTATTAGGTATAGGTTTTTTGTAATATATTAGTTTAAAATAGGTAATAATAAATAAATATTGTTAATACTGCTTAGTCTGTTTTATTGCCTACCGCCTTAAGTACCTCAGGTAACGGGAACCAAGTTACATATTTTTTTCTAACCCTCATTATCTTGGGAACCAAATTACGTGTAGGTACCCTAGGTTCTAGTGCATTTTCCGATATACAGATGATTCTAAAGAATTATCTAGACTGCAATCTAAACCACCTGCTTGGTTGAATGATTATGCGTAAAAGATAATGCATGGGATTTAGATTCAGATTTAGAATCTTAGTTATTGAATCTTAATTAGGGGAAATACGTACAAAATGACATATACGTACAAAATGACATATGTGGCATAATTCGAATTTGGCGGGCTCTAGCGCGAAACTGACAATTGCAGAACGTGACCCGCACGACTTTCATTAACCTGGGAAAAATTGAACGCGACCCTTGCATTAACCGCGGTGTCATGGCCGACGACCAGCTTCTGTATGTTACGAGTTTTTTTTAAACAAAAAGTGTTTTTATTTAAGTGGTAAGTTTTTGGCAATTGTACTTATTAGTATCGCATTTATTTTATCCCTCAAAGATGTGTTGTTACCCTCAAGTAACTTTTTGCAATAAATAAATCCTGTTTGTATTTATTTTTGAATTTTGTTTTTTCAATAGGCTGTATGGACAAAACGACATACATGAACACTGGACATAATGACATGGTATGTCGTTTTGTCCATAAGAGCTGACTCAATGAGGTTAATTTAATTTAGTTGTTATTTTCTTCACAGATATTCCAAAATGCCACGTAATTATAAGCGCACGACTGATCGCCAATCCTGGAGTACAGACTCAATGCAGAGAGCTATAGAGGCAGTTCGAAATAATGAAATGGGCTGGTTAATGGCATCAAGAACATTTGGTGTCCCTCAAGCAACTCTACGGAGGCATGCTTTGGGTACTAACAAAACTTTGGAGACCAATTCGAAAGGTCTTGGATCTTGGAAATCTACCTTTCCACCTGATGTGGAAAGGCAATTAGTTCA
Organism: Ceutorhynchus assimilis; assembly: GCA_917834065.1. Classification (NCBI taxonomy): domain Eukaryota; kingdom Metazoa; phylum Arthropoda; class Insecta; order Coleoptera; family Curculionidae; genus Ceutorhynchus; species Ceutorhynchus assimilis. The sequence goes on along the minus strand of OU892280.1, from coordinate 56,792,173 downwards.
GCACATAAAATTCCTTGAATCTCGTTTGTTTGGATTGACGCGAGCAGCGGTGCAAGAATTAGCTTTTCAGTTAGCCGAAAGAAACGGTTTAGCTCATAGATTCAGCCCACTGAAACAAAAAGCAGGACAAGAATGGATGGAAGGATTTCTAAGAAGAAATAAAGATATCTCTCTGCGCAAACCTGAAGCTACTTTAGCAGCCCGTGCTCAGGCTTTCAATAGGCCTCAAGTCGAAAAGTTTTTTCAACTATATGGAAAGATGCTGGAGACTGTAGGCTTTAGGCCACATCGTATATATAACGCTGATGAATCAGGTCTATCTACTACCCCAAAAGATTTTGGCTACTACTGGCAGAAAGCAAGTTGGCGTTATAACCAGTGCAGAGCGTGGAACGAACACCACTGTTGTTTGTTGTGTTAATGCCGTTGGTACGTTTGTCCCGCCGATGTTGATCTTTCCTAGGAAAAACATGAAAAATGAACTGGTCGACGAAGCTCCTCCTGGTACTTTAGGTGTAGCTCAACAATCAGGGTGGATGACCACTGAAATATTTCTGAAATGGATGAAGCATTTCCAAAATTTTGTGAAAGCAAGTATTGACGATAAGGTAATTTTGATTATCGATGGCCATGCAAGTCATAAAGGGATTGAAACTTTAGAATATGCGAAAGACAACGGTATAATTGTTATTTGTTTGCCTCCACACTGCACCCATCGCATGCAGCCTCTGGATGTTACATTTTTCGCGCCCTTGAAAACTTACTTCAACCAAGAAATATCCCAGTGACTGAAAGCACATCCTGGGCGTGTTGTTACACAATTTCAGATTGCCGGCCTGTTCAACAAAGCATACGGCAAGGCAGCTACAGTGCAAAATGGTTGTCAAGGATTCAAAAGCACTGGTATTTGGCCTCTAAATCCTGGAATATTCCCTGATTATATGTTCGAGCCTGCGGAGACTACAAACATACCGCTGGAAGATACCGACAATGAGCGACCTCGCCCTCAAATGGCTTCTGATCATGCTCCTATTCCTGGGCCATCTACACAGCTACAAGACGCTTCAGTTTTGCTTTCTGTAACACACGTTCTTGAAATTGCCGAGACAACACCACCTCAATCTCCACCTCAGCCACAGAGTTCCCATACCATGGTACCTACCAATCAACAAGACGATCCTTCTGAGGTTCCAGCAGCAAAAACTGATCAAAAAAAGATTCTTTCAACTTCTCTTTCGAATCAAACTCATCCATCTGCTGCTTCATCGTCCTCTATACTTAGTATCTCTATCGAGAAGATTTGTCCGGTCCCAAAAGGACGCTTTATTAGTGGCCAAGGGAAACGTAAACCAAAGACTCGGCAGTCCTCTTTAGTTTTAACTTCCACTCCCAATATGATGGAAATTAAATCAAAAAATGAGCCCAAACCTCCCCCAGTCAAGAGGATACGAAATGTTACTAAAAAGATATTTGAAGATGACAGTGACGAAGAAAATATTCCCAATAACCTTCAAGATGATGAAGAGGATTGTCCATGCATATATTGCAATGATCTTTTTTCACGATCTAGGCCCAGAGAAGACTGGTTGCGGTGCTTAAGTTGCTCGCATTGGGCTCACGCGGCTTGCGCTGATGTTCCTAGAAGAACCAAGCATTTCATATGTGAACTGTGTCAATAATTGAATAGTAGTTACATATATGTCATTTTGTCCTTGTGTAATATGTCATTTTGTCCAAAGCATATGGACAAAATGGATTTTGCTTGATTTTGGTTAAACTGAGAATTTTATTTTTTATTATTTCTATCCTATAGAAAATGTTTATTTGTTTTGATAAGTAATGAACCAAAGGTGATTTGTGTGGAATATGACTGTGCCCTGTCTTATCAATAAAGATTTGTAAACCAAAAGTAAAACCATATGTCATTTTGTACGTATTTCCCCTATTATTATTATTTTTTATCAAGTAGGTATTACTAGATATTATTATTTCTATTTTTTTTTAAGGAAGCATGTTGCCTTGTCAGTATTACCTGATCGTGAAATTTGAACAATTGCCTTAGCAATTGTCAACAAGGACAGTTTTTGATAATTTGTGAATAAAAGAAACACAAAAGATTCCTCTAAACTTGCATATGTGTTTTACTATCAAACCCAACAATAACACCGGCAATTAGCGGTTCCGATTATGACAAACGAGATTCGAAAGTCAAAATTGTCAAGCAGCGTTAACCGTAACCACATTTTGTAAGCGACGAAAACTCCTTATTATCCGGTCTAATTACGGGAGCTTTTAGTTAGGAGAGCTTATTACAAATTTACTCTGGTGTTACCTCAGTTTGTCTTTTTCTTGTTGCCTGCTGCGTGTATTTAATTAAGCACGTTTGTGAGAAATTTAGAATTTTAAAAGAGCCTTCGAGAATATTAAAGTATTATATGTTAACGAGTTGCTCAGTATTAATTTATGTTAAATAAAAGTTTACAACTAATGTGCCGGCCGCACACATAGCAGTGGCATCAGTTCTAAAATCTGCACTGCACTTATTTTCAATTATGTATGACGGACGGACACTCTGAAACAATTTTATCCTTCAATTTTCGTTTCATTATTGACGTAAGTTGTTCTTCAAAATGACGTTAATTGCCACTCGTTTAAAGGTGCATCATTAATTGACTTATCTATTTTATTTGCAACCATCTATGCTTTTCACTTATTATTGGCGTAGTATTATCCATGGAAATTTGGCAGGTTGATCCTCGTATAATAATGACAGTATACCGGGTGTTTTTCAAAACCCGCTCACACCTATAACTTTTTTATTTTTCCAAATAAACAAATGAAATTTGGTGTGTTTATTTATGATCCGAATGTGCATTATTTGACGTATTCAATTATTTATTATCACTTCCGGTTTGACCAGAAGTAACCGTAATTTTCTTATTTTAAATGAGACGCCAGGTATATTTTCCCTTATTTCAATAGAAAACTACATTACGAGTAGGTACAATGACACCTCATTTGTCACTTTTTGACATTTCATCTCTAAATTATTTAAATTTTTACTTTTTAATCTAGAGCTCCATGAATTAGTTAAAATGCTTAATTTTACTCTAAGTAACCTGGGAAAATTTGTTTTGATCTTATTTTGTATTTTATATCCTCAACAGACTCATTGGAAGATAGTAGAAGAGCATTTTTCGAGTTATATCAAGTTTTTCAAATGGAAAGGGTATGGCTCACTAGCATATTCCGAGAGAACATTTTCTAACGAACAATTTAGTGCCACACAATTGCTAGTGTATTCAAATATTGAACTAAAATTTTCCAAAAATATTTAGAATGCTAGGAAAACTCTTCATTTGAGGGATGAACTAGCGATTGTGTGGTACTGAATTGCTCGTTAGGAAACGCTCTTTTGGAATATTGTAATGAGCCACACGCTTTCAATTTGAAAAAATTGAGATAATTACAAAAATGCACTTCTACTATTATTTAATGAGTCTGTAGAGGATATCAAATACAAAATAAGATCAAAACAAATTTTCCCAGGTTCCTTGGAGCAAAATTAGGCATTTTAACTAATTCATGGCGCTCTAGATAAAAAAGTAAAAATTTAGTTAGTTTTCTATTGAAATAAGGGAAAATATACCTGGCGTCTCATTTAAAACAAGAAAGTAACGGTCACTTCCGGTCAAACCGGAAGTGATAATAAATAATTGAATACTTCAAATAATGCACATTCGGATCATAAATAAACACACCAAATTTCATTTGTTTATTTGGAAAAATAAAAGAGTTATAGGGGTGAGCGGGTTTTGAAAAACACCCGGTATGTCAAATTCCAGAAAGTTTTAAGTGTGGTTTACATAATTTCGTAAGTGCCGCGGTATTAAAATTTTCTGGCCTATCTGGCAAATCAAATTTGACACATTTTTCAATGCATTTTTCAATAATGCTATATTATAAACGGTACCTAACTATTTTGCGTACCTGCAAAATCTAATGACATTTTTTAAAATTCGGCATTGTCAACTTTCTTTCGTATTGAAGATGCCGAAAATAATCTCAGCAAAAAAAGGGAAATATTAAAATGTCATGGTTATTTAAAAAAAAATAATAAGGTTCTGGTTACTTATAGGTCCCAACTTCTATGGATTTTTTTTCCAGTAATTTCATTTAGATATCACTTGAAAAATAGTTCCCATTCGAAAAAAGTGCGGAATATTTAGTTTCCTACAATATAATAAGGTTTTAGCGCGTTTTAGTTACGGAAAAAGCATATAACACTAGGGACATAAAGCTTCCGTATTTTTTGCTCGGTATCCGTATCGGTATCGTACTGCGCATGTGCAGAAGCGATACGGAGGCCGAGATACCGTACGTACAACGTAACGTTACGGCCCTCTCGCGGTATCCGTATCGGTAACGTATCAAGACATTCCTGACGCATGTGTCAAATTTCAAATGAATATAACCTCATTTTTCTTCCGGGTTGATTTAATTTGTTTAGTTTATACTTTTTCTTGTGTGTTTAGTGCTTCCCTATCGCAAAAAAAATAAGAATTTTAAGGTAAGATATAAAAACGCCGGAGTTTTGAGACAAAAATGTCTAGGTTATGAGATACGTTTACGTTTACCGGAACAGGGAGCGCTTTAACAGCCTTTTCGCTTGTCAACGTATCTAGTTGCGTTACGGATACCGATACCGATACCGGCGAATTATTTCAAGTAGCTTTATGTCCCTAATATATTTCTACCTAGTCTTAATGCTCATTATTTTTTTTATCAATTCGTCAGCGGGTTTTTATATTGCACTTACATTTAGAAAGGAATAGCATGCATTACATGGACGGGAGTTTGCATATTTTTGGTTAGTTTCGTCAGTTCGTTTATTAATGAATATAAGTGTACTGGTTGACCACAAAGCTTTGTTTTTTGAACTCAATAATAACCAAGGACTAACATGCATTACGTGGACGGGTTAGTTTGGGTTAGTTTGCATATTTTTGCTTAGTTTCGCTACAGTTCGTTTAATACTGGTTATAAAGTGTACTGGTGTACTTACAATAATTAGGAATTCAATAATAACATACAAGGACTAGGACGCATTACGTGAACGGGTTAGTTTGGATATTTCTGGTTTTATTACTGGCTATAAACTGTGTTATATGTACTGGTTTGGTTAATAACAAAGCGCACGGGTTTTAAAATTCAATATTAACATACAAGCGCACATTACGTGGACGGGTTAGTTTGGGTTTGTTTGCATATTTTTGGTTAGTTTCAGTGCTGCCACTTCTGCCGGAATGAAGTCGGTGGATTTTTGGAGAAATAATCGGTAGTTTTCCTTTAAAAATCGGTAGCTATGCGGTTACGGCATATGACGTCAGTCCGCCTCAATTTGCTTAGGTACCTATTTAAAACCAGTCAATAAATTTAGTCATAATAGGGGTATTCTTTCGATCTGAACAAACTGATCCAAATCACTTGAGATTTGTTCAAACAATTTTCATCCGGTGTTACAACGGTTTCATTGGCCCCAGCTGGTTTTTTGACGCCTCATGAACAAACCTCATGTGATCACAATCAGTTTGTTCAGAATACCAGGAATTTTATTGTGCAATGTGATTCCTGTCCTGTTTTAATTTTTCGCGAGCATACTCTCCTAACTCCCTCACCATCCAATTTGAGTTAATTTTTTCGTCGATTTTAAATGTAGAAAAGCTAATTTTCGGTTTGTTCTCACAGAAGAAGTTAAGTGTTTTTGATCCTCGAGTATCCCAGAATTTGATAGTGGAGGAGTTGGGGAGTATGACACAATTGACACATAACATCCGAGCATAATCGGGTATGTTTGGTAATCCTCGCAAAAACTTGCGTATTATTTGTAGCCACTAAAAATTTCAATAGCGTTTTCATAAGTGATCATCAGTGACGTGACACACGAGACACGATGTCAGATGTCATTATAGTTTTTAGATTTTCTTGCGGAATGAGAAACAATTTTATTTTTTATTTTAAATAAAACATATATCTACATATTTGTTGCATTACCAACAAATTGCAGAAAAATCGTGAGAAAATGGTTTAAAATCGGGAGATCGGTAGACTCATTTAAAAATCGGTAGATCTACCGATAAATCGGTAGAGGTGGCAGCGTTGGTTAGTTACGTTACAGTTCGTTTATTATTGGTCATAAGTGTACTGGTTGACAACAAAGCGCGCTAATAGCGACCGATAGTGGGGAATTTTCGTAGTTTATTTTCGAAAGGTGGGCCAAATCGTCCATTTTGAATATAATTTTCCGATGGAAAATGTGCATTTTCCGCATTTATTTATATCTTACATGTGTTTATTTGAAGGAATTTTGCTCAAAAGACAAAAAAAAAAATTACGTCTCTATTGGGACCTATAAGTTACCAGACCCAAAAATAAACCAGAGGCTCTCCAGGGAACAATTGAAGCCCAACTTGCAGAAATATTTGAAGTAGGTATAACTTAAATGTAGATGTGAAGCCATTTCTTACCCAACCAACATTTTCCTTAAATTTTAGGTAGGAACCAGGACTATTCAAAGAATTTTGACTGGACAATATACAATCAAAAAACCTTTAGGCCGACCGAAAAAGACAGAGACTACTATGGACAGAATGTTTAAAGAAGATTTACAACGACAAATTTGGAAATACAATTCTAAAATAGCTATTTATACAATAAGTTACGAAATGAGTGTCTTTTAGGCACGCGACGTGAAAATTGTCCAACGAGGCAAAGCCGAGTTGGACAACACGTCGAGTGACTAAAAGATTTCGTTTCGTAACGTATTGTATACAAGATTTTTTCTACTGACGTTTCATAATAAAAAAACACAATTTTATTTCAATGTTTGTCGCCTGCTTTTGCTTGACACCTTTCATGTTGGTGACTAATATTCATAATAAATACAAAACAAAATTCAAATTTGCATTTAGTGTGTTTTTTATTTCTGAACAATGAATAACACTTTTAGGCACTAGTGCTTAAAAGTTACTTTTACGCACTTGAAAGTCGCTTTTACGCATTTGAAAGTCACTTTTACGCACTGGAAAGTCACTTTTACGCACTGAGTGCCTAAAAGTCACTTTTACGCACTGAGTGCTCAAAAGAATGTCATTTCAAAACTAAAATGACAATCGAAAAGTTGCTATTATGAAACGTCAGTAGAAAAATGAATATTTTACATTACAAACATTACTGACATACGCAAAAGAAAATTTGTTCGTCGATGGATACACGCAGGGCCGGATCTACGAATTTTTCAAGGGGGGGCAAAGATGTGAATTGCCGCCCCCTGTTAAATATTATTTTTTATGTATATAATTATTCAAAAATGAGGTGTTAGCGGCTCGTGGTCTATACTGGAAGGGGTTCATACCTAATGATCCCAGTAGTTGAAGCCCAGCGCGTGGGATCCAGTAGTTGTAGGTTGTAGCGCACCGCAGGTGCCTCCAAAGGCAGAAATTATTTCCGGGTGCCTCCAAAAAATATGTATTGGGATATCAAAGATTGAAGTTTAGAGAGGTGACGTTTGCGGAGGTTAGGGAAATGATACAGAGCCTGAAGAATAGACCTAGTCGAGACATTTATTACCAGCTTAATGTTCCTCTTTTAAAGTCAATAGAGGAATTAATATTGTCCATTGACAAAGCTTATAAATATTTCTTTTAACAGTGGGCTCTTTTCGAGAGTTTTGAAACAAGCTCTTGTTATTCTAATATACAAGAATAAGGGAAACATAGACGTGAAAGGAAACTATAGACTCATATCCCTCCTCCCAGTCTTTTCTTAAGTTTTTGAGAAATGCATAGTAATACAGTTGTCGTAACATTTTGAAATAAATAACCTTTTTAATGAGGCTCAACATGGATCTAGGAAAGAAAAAACCACAACTTCTGCTATCATTAACTTTACATCATCAATTCTGGAAGCCTTTGCTTCGAGTTTTTGCTAGGAAAAATATCAACTTACAATCTTAGTGGAAGAAGCATTGCCTTAATAAAATCCTACCTCAGTGATAGATATCCGACTGTCAAGGTTGCAAACGCACAATCAGAGGGTTTGGAGCTGACCTCTGGGGTGCCTCAAGGTTCAGTGCTCGGACTGTTTCTTTTCCTTATTTATATAAACATTAAACAATTTACCAGAGAACATACCTTCAGTTCGCTTCAATCTCTTGGCTGATGACACCACTTTCATGACTACTGGTAAAAACTTGAATAAAGTGAGAGAAGTGGCTTGTGCAGTGCAGTCGGATGTTAAATAATGGTTTAATGGTAGGCCGTGGCTAAAGTAACAAAGGGGTTACTATAAATATTTTCTTAAAGTAACATCAATTACGACGTCACGTCACGTCATTGACACTAAAGGAAGAACCGTTACAGAAGCGAGTTTATAATAGCCGGAGAGCCAGCGCCGAAAAAATTCTCTGAATTTACTAAAGCCAGTTTTTGGTCAGTTGATTACAGTATTTACGTACATAAACATACCTCGGTCAGTCAAGCAAAACTTGGGACAAGGACCTAGGGTGTCTGGTTAAAGTTGTCGAGATAGCTAAGTAATACAACGAATTTACTAAGGCTGAAAATCGCTATACATATTATATATAACACATAAATAACAGTGATGTTTGTCAGTCAGTTGAATAGCGGAACTGGGCCGGTCATTCAGCCCCATTGAGGTAGTTCAGCCCTAATTTATGTAATAGTTATTTATGTATCAAGGGAATTATGCAGGTGTTAATACCCCAGGGCAACGTTTGTGTCCCGAGGGCCTCCGGCCCGAGGGACACCAATTGCCCGTGGGTATTAACTCCTGATAATTCCCGTGGTACATAGATAATTTTATATCCTACTGAATTTACTGTATTCTGTCTATTTTTATAAAGGAATAAGCCATAAATCAAAATTTCTATTTTTTGTCAAAGTGTTACCTATTCAAGGTAAAAGCGGGAGTTATGGAAATCCTTAACTCCCTTGGGAGTTATGATATCCTTAACTCCCTTCCTTAACTCCCTTGGGAGTTATGAAAATCCTTAACTCCCTTGGGAGTTAAGACCCTGTTTATGATTATCGTAACCAAGGTATTATATGGTTTTAATAGTTCAGTAGGATATAAAAAAAATAATAGGTCTATTTTTTTTTTAGAGTGACAGCGTGACAGTGACAATTCAAAATTGTAGGTTGAAGTTTAAATTAATAGGTTTGTTCAGTAATATTAATATTTTTTGCAGATTTTTACATTTATTCGGGCTGACTGACCAGCACTGTCCCGCTATTCAACTGACTGACTAACACTACTGTTATTTATATGTTATATATAATATGTATAACGATTTTCAGCTTTAGTAAATTCGTTGCATTACCCAAGTTATCTCGACACCTTCAACAAGACACCCTAGGTCCTTGTCCCAAGTTTCGCTTGACTGACCGAGGTATGTTTATGTACGTAAATACTGTAATCAACTGTCCAAAAACTAGCTTTAGTAAATTCAGAGAATTTTTTCGGCGCTGGCTCTTAGACTATTATCTACGAGAGCTTGGTGCTAGCCCCAGAACAATTCTAAAAGGTTAAGGCAAGGAGTGCTGCGTTGCTAAATTGACGTCAAAGTATATTATTTTGTTTGAGTTAGATTTTCCTAACAGGTGCGGATAATGTTTATTGTTTAACAAGTGACGAAAACAGCAGTTTTTAAAATATGTAGGTAATGTTTACAAGTTACAGAAAATGATTTTTGACGAGAATTATTTATTTTTCAATCGTCAGAAAGAAACTTTTTGCAGATGCTAGTTTGTTTGTGCAATGATAGAGTTGAGGCGTTTTCTCGCGTCCACTTTTTTCAAACTGGTTCAAAACTGTTTTGAAACAGTACATTCTCGCGATAAACCCATGACGTCACGTCAAATTTGGTTCAAACCGTTTCGAAATACAATCCAACCCACATTTTTCAAACCATTTTCTCGCGCCGAGAAATTATGACGTCATGGTGACATTACTTGAACCAGTTTTGAAAAATGTTTTGAAACATTTGAGACGCGAGAAAACGCCTCTGGATTTTGTTGGAATTTTCGACATTTTTATACAACAATCGTAAACAGGATTGCTCTTTCTAATAAGGCGTAGGTTCACCAATTCTTGAGCAGGCAGGGTCTGCGAGTGACGTCGCCACAGATGCTAATAGTGATGGCGTCACCCGCAGACCTCGATCGAAGGCTTGCGATTCAGGCTGTGCTCGTTATTTGATTTTTTCGTCGATTTTAAATGTTTCAAATATAGAAAAGGTGATTGCAACAAGATTTTAACGTTTAGGAATTTCACTCCAAGAGTTGAGGTATGCAGCTGACATAGCAGTGTAAAGACTTTTAGCTCAGTAAGCAGTCCTACTAGGGATTGAAAACAGGATAATCTCTGCCATTTTCTAGACACCTGAAACCTGAAACTAAGATGATCCGTTTTTTTCCTACGAATGTGCGGGGCATGCACAGAGTAATCTTTCCGCACACCCTTGAGAAAAATTGTGTTCCTTAACCGCGAAATTCGCTCTTTATTGACATTGCTTCGTCAAACGTCAAATTGTCGAAGGAATGTTAAAAAAGAGCGAATTTCGCTGTTATGAGTACTAGGCTTAACACTTGCAAGAAAAGAGACGGGAGTGTGACACTCGGAACGTTGAGCTCCCGAGCTATACGTACGGACAAACGTCATGCGTCATGATACTGGAACGGTACAAATCTAGTGCGTGGCGCTCCCGGAGTGCTCTAGTGCACTTAATTTTTAAAAAATATCCGCTAGATATGCATATTTTATGAAAAAAAGTAAAGCCGTGTCTTCTCTTTTTGCCGCCCCCTCAAGATGCAAAGGGGGGCACGCGCCCCTGTTCGCCCCCCCACCCCTAGATCCGGCCCTGGATACACGAATCTGATATGAAAAGCAACCCATCCAAAATTAAGCCAGAGGGGAAACGTTTTACTATTTTACATGCGGGGAGTAGTTCTGGGTTTTTAGATGGGTGCGATTTTTTTCTAGATTCAAGAATCAATGACAGAGACTACCACAATACCACGAACGCGGACATCTTACAAAAATGGGTCGCTGATCAACTAATTCCTGCATTGAATATATTTGAAGAGAAATTTGTAATAATCATGGAGAACGCTCCATATCATTCAGAGCGGAAGGATAATCCACCTTCATTCTTTTCAAAGAAAGACAAAATGCAGGAATGGTTGGTTAAACATAACGTAGATTTCGACACAGAAATGACCAAAAAACAAGTATGGGACCTAACTCAACCATTTCGGAATAGACCAAATAAACAATACAAAATTGACGACATTTTGAAAAGCCACGGACACGAAGTTCTTAGATTACCTCTTCATCATTGCCTATATAATCCTATTGAAATGGCATGGGGGTTTTGCAAGAACTTCTATAATAAAACTTTAACTTCGCAGCCACCATCCACGGATAGGGTTGCGAAGGTATGGCGTGAGTCTCTTTCAAAATGTACCTCAGAGATGTGGACGAATTTTTGTAGACATTGTGACAGACTTATTTCAGAAGACTGGACAAAATACATGGGAGACTTACCTTTCAAAAATATTCCTCCTTTCATTATTTCTCTTAGAGAATCCGATTCCGAATCGGATTCAGAAATGTTGTCTGAATCTGAGGAGGTATCTAGTTCTTCAAGTGAAATGGTGGAAGCTGAATAAGACGGACTAAAAAATGATTTGAATTTGAACTATTACTTTGACAAAACTATAAGGGGAGGGTGGATAGGATCGGGACACTGGGAGACAATGGACACGCTAATATTTCCCTCCTCCGGGATAGGCACGTCCAGAAAAAGAAGAAATAAAAAAATGAAAATAGAAGAAATGCCGTTGGACCAAACTCGAAAAAAAAGTTACTGCAAAAACATATTTATGCTATTGAGCTTACTGTTATGATTACGTTTAATTAATAAATTGAATAATTTTACGATTTGAATTTACTCAGATATTTTACACATTCTGGCAACTTGGCTTTCTGCTTCAAAACCCTGAAATTTGAAAAATATTTTGTCATCAAATGTCATTATTATACGAGGATCAACCTGTCAAATTTCCATGGATAATGCTAAGCCAATAATAAGTGAAAAGCATATACAGGGTGTCCCACGGTGGATGGCGTATTAGACGTTTATGGAGAACTAAAAAGCGGATCATTTTGAAAATTTGACAACCGGGATAAACAACCATGATCTACACTTTAAAAATATTTTTGACCATGCGGTGTTGCCGCTTCTACTCTAAATTAGTGGCAACATCACTATTTTAAATGGAACACCCCGTATTAAATTGCATATTTAGATTCTACGTAAAATTCTGAGCAGATTTCATGTGATATACCCTATACCTAAGTTCCACTGTTTTGGAAATATTGACAGTTGAAAATTGACTTTTTGCAACTTTGACAGGCTGTAAAACCTAATTGGTTAATTTTAGAGGAAAATCGATTTCACATTGCTGTCTTAGATTTTGATAAACTATCATTTTTGACACCAACTTTGAACTTAACCGGAGATTAAATTTAAATGAAATTTTTAATCATGGATTTAATTCAAAGATGGTGTCAAATGATAGTTTATAAAAATCTAAGATAGGAATGTAAAATCGGTTTTCCTCTAAAATTAACCGTTCGGGTTCTACAGCCTGTCAAAGTTGCAAAAAGTCAATTTTCAACTGTCAATATTTCCAAAACAGTTGAGCTTAGGTATAGGGTATATCACATGAAATCTGCTCAGAATTTTACGTAGAATCCAAATATGCAATTTAATACGGGTTGTTCCATTTAAAATAGTGATGTTACCACTAGTTTAGAGTAGAAGCGGCAACACCGCATGGTCAAAAATATTTTTAAAGTGTAGATCATGGTCGTTTATCCCGGTTATTCCGGTTGCCAAATTTTCAAAAAGATCTGCTTTTTAGTTCTCCATAAACGTCTAATACGCCATCCACCGTGGGACACCCTGTATATGTAATCTTGACATAAGTAACTGACTTTTTAAAAATTTGAAAATGTCATATTACCTGCTCTACTTCCCTGCTCGATTTCCCCCACTCTAATTTATTTACCTTTGCTGGAAACAATGAGAACATCCCAAGTAGCACATAATATGGGGTAAACATCATTTTTCAGTTGGGCCAATATTTATTCATTTTTGTTGCTAAATCAACACAGTACCAATATTGGGGCAACGTTAGTTTTTACTGTGTGGAAACAATATTTAAAAATAATCTTGTACCAATATTGTTTTCATAGATTAATTAACTTTTCAGTAATTTGAATATTGGCCTAAGACTTCTCACTACAATATTGGTTTATGAAATATTGGCCAAATATTACATTTTATATTATCGAAACAATATTGTAATATAATATTAATTCAATATTGACATTAAATTTTTTATTGATATTTAAATTCACTTCAAAAACTTTGTACACCCAATATTTATTTCCAATTTTCTTGGTGTGCCGACCAAAAAATAGATGGAGACTCTGTCTTCACTTTACCTGTCTTAAACCTGGTTCCGGGATGAAGCCAAAAATTGGTTGTTTTCTCTCTGCGGGACCCTGGCGCCCCTGGCGGGACTTAACCATGCTGATGAGTTGTGATACAGCGGAACGGGTCCACGGATGGTCCGGCAGAGAGAAAACACTTCTTAGTTGGTCCTTATAATTGGTCCGTTACCTTAATTAAATATAATATAAAGCCAAGATTTACATACGTCTTCGGGCCAATATTGGTAATTTCAATTGACTCTATATTGCATAAAGTTCTTGATATGATATTGATTATTTCTTTTTGGGCCAACATTTGGTTACGTTATTGTACCAACGTCGGTATTTGTTTTTGGGTATATCTTGACATACGTTCTTGGACAAATAAAGCAGAATGTCCACATCATCATCGTAGTTATTGTCCCAATATTGGCCCAACATGGGAGTGCTGCTTGGGATGTATAAACCTCGGCAGAAAGTTTTCATTTCTGTCTAGATAAATACTATATAAATCTCTCGACAGTAATGAAACACTTCCCTACTCAGCAATATACTATTGTTGTCTTTCTATGCTGATGTATATACATATCTTTGGAAAGCTTTTGATTTAAAATCTAACCTTTGCTCTGCTATATAACTATACCTATAGTCTGGCTAGCCAAACGGCGAACTCCAAAAGAATTTGCTGCTTTGCCAAACTTGACGGAAACAATGATAAACAAGTTGGTGACATATTTTTTTTTGCTGTGTGGGCATGTGTAGTATTTCGAAATAGAAAAAAATCCGGCAACATTGCGAAATGATGGATGTGGAGAGGCGTGATTATTCAGAGGCATGATTCTATTGGTTAGAGTCTGAACGACAGCACGCAGTGGCGTTGTAATTGGCGAAAGTAGAGAATTTTTTTCTAATAATTTTATTGGTTTATTTCCTTGGTGTTTCCGGTGCCACTGAACCGAAAGACATGGCTGTCATCAGGCGGTGTCAGTTGAGGTGTCAGTGGATATTTTTAGGTTACGCCCCACTTTTCTTCCCCCCTTCGTCTCTAGCAAGTTACCACTTGCCAAACTATATATAGGTAGCTTTTTCTGAAATCAGAGCATTTCTCTTGCCATATTTCAAATGTTCTTATTGACGACGTCCAAAAACGGCCTATTTTGAATTATTTACCTAAATGTGCCCATAATAGTCAATACTCAAGTATCATACATACGGTACGCTCCCTTTTATGGTCTTGCTAATATTTAGAAAGTTATTTTTTTGTGAAAATACTAATGGCATAGATAAGGTTTTTCAGTGTTAGCATTATCAAAAATCTCTTTTTTCTACTACCGTGTTTATTTTGGCCACTTTTTCGCAGGCATTGAAGTTTCTGGAAAAGTAAAAATGTGTTAGTTCTGACCTTAATATGACATTTTATTAATTTTGCCTGTATAAACTGTTTGCTAGATATCCTATTTATCCTAATCCTAAATTGTAAATGTTTTCAATTTTTTCACGTAAAAAAGGCTCGTTTTGCCAACATAGTTACTAAATTTTTGACTTGGGTTTTTATTTCTATCAACACTAAAAAAAACTTTGAAAATCTAAAGTCTCATAGCGCAAATTGCATCTCAATATCCTTTCACGTTTTTCAGATATTTGTAAAGTGTAAATGTCAATACTTTTTGGAAGGAACAGAAACAGTGAGTGGTATGACACATTTGCTATTTGAATGTTTAATTTTTCTAACGTCGACAACGACACTTGTTTTAACATACGTTCAAAATATCCGGTCGCAATATCACGAAAACCATCCTTCAATACAATCGATAGACGCAAACTTAACGAACCTAACTTGTTTTTTAAATCTATTCCACCAGGTGATGTAAGCAGGTAAGCGTTCCGACCATAGCCAGTTGAGCCAAGAGGCAAAGTTGCAGCCGCTTCAAAAGCGTGGCCGTGGGTTATTTACCTGGTGGTACGCACCGACGAAGATACGGCAAACGAAGAGCACGAGCTAGCCACGAAGAAGAGTGCCAAACACGAGCTCGATGTCACGGTGTTGGTGTTCGTTTGCTACCAGCATAAAATGGTAATGCGATGGCTCTATCTGTGGTCTATTTTCGCTTGTTGTGTCATCCACGTGCCTACATGATAATTATTTTATCTACATGTTTTTTTTTTCCATTTTCATTTCATTTTTATTTCCTTACGGTTGGATGATTATTTTTTTTTCCTTACACAAACTGTAAAACTAACCCTATTTTTGGGCTCTTAATGACAACTTTTTAGTTTTCGCAATGCAGATTCATTCCTCAGTCAAGATAATGTCGGAAATGATAGTCAGGAACCATATGAAATAAAATTAAAGAATTACTGTTTCTGTATACTAATTAATAACAGTGCAATTACTCACCGGGGGGGTTTTACCGCCCCTTGCCTTTTGGTCATTCTGGCATAACAATACTAAATATTCCTGGCTAAAAATATAATTAAAATAGCAGGATTAATCTTCACTTGTATCTTCTTTCTTCGACGACTAGCTAGTGCCCCCCTAAAATAAGTCCCCAGCAAACACACTACATACTTAAAACGTCCATTATATGTCATATTTACGTCCGTACGTCATATGACCTATTCAGAACGTACATAAGACGTACACTTTTGTATCTTTTGTGTAGGAACATATTAAACATCCATATTACGTACAGTTATGTCCACCATTTTGGTTTTATGTTTAAAGTGTAAAAAAAAATTCCCTATAAAAGTTTTATAAGATTACATTTCCTACAATTTCTCCCAATCAACTTTTTTTGTAACTCATCCCCATTCAGCGGGGGGACACTTCCCTTAGGGAAATTTTAGTTTTTAGGGGTATTGCTCCGTTTTGCTCCATTCTCGGCGAGTTTTGTTCCATTAATGGCGAGTTTTGCTCCATTACCAGGAGAGACCTACAGAGCTCCCAAGAATCTCTCCCAGCCCTCTCAGTGAAAATTCTGAAATTTGATCATATTCATTTTGTTCTCCGAGTCTTGCTCTATTTTGCACCATGATCAGCTCGTTTTGCTCCATGACTCGCTCCATGACGAGCCGCTTCCGGGTGCCACGCTTTGAGCGCTCAACGCTCTCGAATTAGGCCGAAGTACTCCGGCTACAATTTTACACATTCGGGCGAACAGAGTTTGGCGCTCTCAAGCTGCTCTCACTTTCTTCGCCTGTTTCCCTTGATGCACCTGTAACTGATTTTCAAACGTTCGCGTGCAAAACGCATTGAGAATAATGGGCGTGAAATGCTCCAGGTGCTTCGCACACTGCACATGAAAACGACTCTAGAATGAACTACACAGCTACGAGGAATATCTCCTAGCAACATGGGTGAAAATTTTGGAGTTTTTATATGCGCATCTTGTTTTCCGAGCTTTGCTCCATTTTGCTCCATGATCGGCGAGTTTTGCTCCATTACTTGGAATGACCTCTAGGGTCCTTATTCTTGAAACAGGGGAGCAGCGTTTCCATGAGAAAGAGTGTTCCGCCTTTGTTGAAGTCCACAGCACAGATCCTGACGGACGACCTCTGAAGGGGAAGAGGAAGCCAATGCGACAGAACTCATAGCGACAGATTTTATGAACCTAACAAGCCCACCAAAACGATCGAGATATTATACTTAATAGCCTGTTAGTTGCCTAGAAAATGACAACAAATAATGCATAGGAGTTGTGTGTGTTCGCGGTCGCACTCCTTCGGTCCTTCAATATTTTTGCGGCGGACTATACTCATAATAGTTGTATTCCTTTCAAGAGTTTGGAACACTCGAGCTACTCGCTCCGGTGTTAGTCAACATGATTTTAAAGGGAAAGATGCGGGGTGCAACAAACACTTTTCGAAAGGAATAAGCGCGTAACGCCCCGGAGCTGTTCCGGAGCTCCTCCTAGGTGTGAAAGGAATACAACTAATGTAATATGGGAACGGCCGTCAGATAAACTCGTTCTGCTCCAAAGTGAACAAGGAACGGTTTGGAACAGAAAGAAAGAGGAAGAAAATTGGATAAAGGAAGGCCAACAACCCTCAACTAACAGGATGGCTTTTCCCCATAAAGCCTCACTTGCGCAAAATTCTCTCTTTTTTGACATTGCTTCGACAATTTGACGTTTGATACACGCATAAAACGTCAAATTGTCGAAACATTGTCAAAAGAAGAGCGAATTTCGCGCAAGTGAGAATGAGGCATAAGGCGTACGTTCGCTTTTCGACTAGTCGTGACGTCACTGAAGTCTTGAGGTCTACATTGACGTCAAAATGACACAAATGGTGGGGAGTTTTCGCGTGAACATGGCAGACACTTTCAGCTAGATAAGCCATTCAATTAAGATTTAGGGTTCTTGAAGGAAGGCCAAGTTTTTGAATTCACCAATTGCTTATGCGCATTTCTCTTGATGAGGAGTAACCTATCCTTGTTTTGCTGCTGTCAAATGACAAGGACAGCATTACATCGGTGAAAATGCGCATATGTCATTGTGGATTTCAAAAGCTTGCCAAGCCAGTAAATCAGTAAACTGAATTTTGATTTTGGAACGATTTGCAGCAAATACCATTGTCACCAAACGTAACTGGGTACATTACTGACAGTTAAAAAAAGATCACCGCCATAAATAACTATTTCGGAAAAATAAAAGGCTGTCCCTATAATTTACGACGTCTGTCAAATTTGTTCACTTGAAAATGGGCGCCATCTTTGTCTCATCGATTTGCACTGTCATGTCAACATAAAATCATTCGGAACACATTTCACTGCTCCGAACATGGGTGCTCGAGCAAACGAGCTTGATTATCGGTATTTATTTATGACATAAATAACTATTTTTGCAAGCGATTCCCATTTGTAAATTCAGTGCGTACTTAGACTATTTCTGTCTTTTTCTAGAAGCACGTGAAAAAAAAAGGATCGAAATTAGTTTTAACTAACAGGGCTTCTTGCGGGCTCTGTTTGTCTATTTGTACCAAAGTTACACCAGTCTGCTCCAGGTGCACCAAAAAGTCAGTTTGTCTCTGTCAGACCCATACAAAAAAAAAATATAGGAATAAACCTTGGATAAACAAACACGTTTGGTGTAGAAAGTGTCGGTTGGTGCCTTGTTGGTGCGAATAAACAAACAAAGCTAGTGAAACCAGGGACCACCGATCTCTTCATAGCCATTATACTCGATGCGCTTTGCACTCAAATGCTTGAAAATCAGTTAGGTACAGGTGCATCAGGAAAAAGAGGCGAGGAAAATGAGAGCAGCTTCAGAGCGCCTGATTGCTCAAAGCGTGGCACCCGAAAGCAGCTCAGGCTCAGGTAATGGAGCAGAACTCACCGATCATGGAGCGAAACTCGGAGAACAGAATGAATATGATCAAACAAAATTTTAACTGGTGTAAGGGGGCTAGAAGAGATTCTTAGGAGCTCGTAGGTCATTCCAGGTAATGGAGCAAAACTTCCAAATTTTCACACGTGTTGCAAGGAGAGATTCCTGGGAGCTGTCTAGTTCATTCCGCTTTCGGGTGCAGTGTGCGAAGCACGAGCATTTCACGCCCATTATACTCAATGCGCTTTGCACTCGAACGCTTGAAAATCAGTTACGGGTGCTTCAGGGGAAACAGGCGAGGAAAGTGAAAGCAGCTTGAGAAACTATGTTCGCTCGAATGTGTAAAATTGGAGGCGGAGTATTTTGGACTAACTCGAAATTTCAAGTTTCAAAATTTTCACTGGGGGGCAAGAAGAGATTCTTTGGAGCTCTCTAGGTCATTCCTGGTAATGGAGCAAAACTCGCCGATAATGGAGCAAAACGGAGCAAAACTCGGAGAACAGAATGGACATGTTCAAATTTTTAAAAAAATCAACCGGTGGGGGGGGCTAGGAGAGATTTTTGGGAGCTCTGTAAGTCTCTCCTGGTAATGGAGCAAAACTCGCCGATTATAGAGCAAAACGGAGAAAAACTCGGAGAACAAAATGAGCATGTTCAAATTTGAAAATTTTTACCGGGGGGGGGCTGGGAGAGATTCTTGGAAGCTCTGTAGGTCTCTCCTGGTAATGGAGCAAAACTCGCCGATAGTGGAGCAAAACTCGGAGAACAAAATGAGCATGATCAAATTTCTGAATTTTCACTGGGGGGGGCTAGCGTTAATTCAGCCCCCCACACCTAATAGGCCACATAGTCTCTCCACTGTAATGGAGCAAAAATCGAAATTAGTGGAGCAAAATGAGAGCAAAATTATGGGATAATTTTCATCCAGAAATTTTCTATGGGGGGGGGCTAACTTAACTGACCCCGGGAATTATCAGGTTTTAATACCCACGGGCCCACGGGTAATTGGTGTCCCTCAAAGGCCCTCGGACTCGGGACACAAACTTTGCCCTGGGGTATTGACGCACCCTCATAATTCCCTTGATACATAAATAACTATTTTGCTGTTGCTGTACTTTACCTTCACGCAATAATGCGTGATCTATTTTCACGTCTTTTGAACAGTGCGTAAAGTAAGTACTTTACGCGCGGTAGTAGAAAATAGTTATTAATGCAACAAGTGTGTAAAGTGAACCTTTTTTTGACGCACGAGCCGTAGGCGAGTGCGACAATCACATGAGTGAAAAAAGGTGCTTTACGCACGTATTGCATACAAAATTTTTTCTACTACCAATCACATATGTGTAAAAAAAAAAATTTGGACAAATACTTCACGCACTAGCGCGTAAAGAATTTTCACTTTACGCACTAGTGCGTGAAGTAATTTACCAGAAAAATGCCAAATTGACATTGTCGACATCTGTCATTGACATTACTTTACGCACTAGTGCGTGAAGTGGAATTTTACATCTTCTGAATAGTGCGTAAAGTGAGTACTTTACGCACGGTAGTAGAAAATAGTTATTTATGTAACAAGTGTGTAAAGTAAACCTTTTTTCACGAATGTGAATTTTGACGCACGAGACGAAGGCGAGTGCGACAATCACTTGAGTGAAAAAAGGTGCTTTACGCACGTATCTCATACAAAATTTTTTCTACTACCAATCAAATATGTGTAAAAAAATAAATGTAAACAAATTCTTCACGCACTACACCTTTTCCAATTGTATTTCAGAAGCTGTCAAATGTATTTCAGAAAGTGTTAAATGTATTTCAGAGTAGCCAAATGTATTTCAGAAAGCGTTAAATGTATTCCAGAATAGTCAAATGTATTTGAGAAAGCATTGAATGTATTTCAGAATAGTTAAATGTATTTCAGAAAGCGTAAAATGTATTTCAGAATAGCCAAAAGCATTTCAAAAAGTGAAAATTCGGCGGAAATAATTCAGGAGGGAGGCGACACAAAAAATTTCCTACCTATGTCTGTGCAGTTCTTCCTACGTGAGCTCGACTGACCCAACAGGAGCTTAATATATTGTAGTAGCATTTAACTATTCTGAAATTCATTTAACACTTTCTGCAATACATTTAACTATTCTGAAATACATTTAACTATTCTGAAATACATTTGACGCTTTCTGAAATACATTTAACTATTCTGAAATACATTTGACGCTTTCTGAAATACATTTAACTATTCTAAAATACATTTGACGCTTTCTGAACTACATTTGACTATTCTGAAATACATTTGACACCTTCTGAAATACAATTGGAAAAGGTGTAGTGCATAAAGTATTTTCATTTAATGCACTAGTGTGTGAAGTAATTTACCAGAAAAATAGTAATTTGATAGGTCGACATCTGTCATTGACATTACTTTATGCACTAGTGTGTGAAGTGAACTACTTTACGCACTAGTGCGTGAAGAGAAATTTTACGTCTTCTGAATAGTGCGTAAAGTGAGTACTTTACGGACGGTAGTAGAAAAAAAATATTTGTTAGCTAAAACCAAAGGCAACTGTTATTATGTCAATCGAGCAAAAAAATAAAGTTTTCACATCCTACATAAGTTTATTTGTTTTGGATTCTTAAGTTATTTTCGACTATATCTCCCTACTCCCAACTACTCAACCTATAACAAACTCAAAAACTGTTTCAAAATCAGAAAAAAAAAGCACATATTTTTAAACTTTTTTTGCTAAGAAGTACCTACGGTCAAAGTATACAGCTAAGGTTCAGAGAAAATTGAAAAAAACCAATTCAATTTATTTTCCTATTTTTTTTTTTTGACAGAAATACTACACTGTCAAACATTTCTTATGGAAAAGTGATCTATGTGGAATTTTGCTGAATTTTTGATATTGTGTATAGGGAGTCGTCCCTAACAAAAGTGATCATTGCGCTAATGTTCAATACCCAACAGTTTTCAAGATATCAATTAAAAACTTTTTTAATAATACTCTTCAGTATGACGTCACTCACAGCAACGAAAATTATTACTATCCTTTCCACTTTTGACTTTGACTTTACTCTTCTCCTTTTCCATTAAGAAAAAAAAAGATAGCGATAGCGATTAGTGACAAATAGGTAGGTATGTAAAAAACACCTAGCTCCTGCCGCAATCGTCAACTTCATGTCATGATGTCTGTCATATCGTCGCCCTAGTTGTGAATGGTCGTAATCCACTCAAGGTAAGTTGTGAGTAAACTGCATTTAAAATTTTTGTTTTTGGTGAAAATATGCTTTTTAATTAGCAAATATACTATAACAAGGTCAAATATTGATCACTGGCTTAGATCCATTCAGCAACATGAAATTTAAACATTTTTAAGTATTTTAACCTCGATGTTAACAGTCACAACTCATGAATGAACATTTTGTGGATTACGACCATTCACAACTAGGGCGACGATATAGCGATTTCATTTGTACCTGTTGTTGTTTTTTTTTTATTTCCTAAATGTTAAAAGGAGAAGAGTATAAGTATAGGTAGTCAAAGTCAAAAGTGAAAAGGATAGTTCTAATTTTCGGTGCTGTGAGCATACTGGTGACGTCATACTGAAGAGTATCAAATTAAAAAAGTTTTTAATTGATATCTTGAAAACTGTTGGATATTGAACATTAGCGCAATGATCATTTTTGTTAAGGACGACTCCCTATATACAATATCAAAAATTCAGCAAAATTCCACATAGATCACTTTTCCATAAGAAATGTGCGGGGTCCTTTTCATCTCATTCTTTAGTCCAAAACAAAGTTTTTTTTTTTACTTGACGAAAATCGGTTAATAAATAAGATAGTTACGATTTTTTTTAACAATAGCGCCAGCCGCCATCTTCAATTCATCATGGCGGAAAAAGCAAGCCTCCTAGGAGGTGTAACTTTTTTGTACAGAGTCCTACTATTGATGGGTACTATCATCTGTGAAAAAATCAGCTTGATTGCAAAAACTTCTCCTAAAGGCCATTTTTTCAGCTAACTGCCCTGGCCTAAGACTATAGTAAAAATCACTACAGTAGGTATCGATATTTTAATTGACTATGTTCAAAATTTTTGTTTAAAATATGTAGGTAATTAGAGTTCATTTCACGAATACAGTTGTCGTACATTAATTTTTCATACTTATAAATTCAATAGTGTTCAGATTTTGTATTAAAATTTTTAACTCCGAATAGAGTTCATTTGAGCTATTCGAAAATATATAAATTAATTAACTGCTTATTATATTCCGGCGGAACCGAAATATGTACCTATAGTAATTTTAATTCCGGAGGTGAGGTTTATTTTTATTTACGCGTTTTTTGACACAATCAATGGCAAATGATGATGTAAGTACAAGTACGAACCCTCGTGAAACAAACAGTGTATATTTCAACGTTGGATAATTAATTACTTTCTTATAGTTTGTGTTTACTAAAAATAAGTTATTTAATAAGTTGAATCGAAATAGAATGCAAATTATAAGTTCCTGTGTGAACAACATCATTAATGATTGCATATGGCAATTATGTGAACTCATGATAGTCATGCATGTAAGAAGCAGAAGAAGTTTTTGAAAATCGTTTTATTAATTAATTACTTAGGTATATTTATATTTTATTTAAATAAAATTAATAAAGCGATTCCAGAAAAAAATAAATTATTGGGGTAGGAACAGGGTTATTGGTTATAAATGTCACCCCCCTTTATCTTTTTCATTTGACATTTTAGAAAAAAGTATCTCAAATAAAAAATGTATGGTTGAAATTAAATTTTTTGAAAAACTTACTTTTGCATATACAGGATGTTTCAAAAAAGCGGGTCGCGCTCCAACTTTCTTATTTTAAATTGAATACCCTGTATATTATTCAATATTCGGATTCTTCGTCAAATTCTGAGCAGATTTCATGTGATATACCCTATACCTAAGTTCAACTGTTTTGGAAATATTGACAGTTGAAAATTGACTTTTTTGCAAATTTGACAGGCTGTAAAACCTAAACGGTTAACTTTTGAACAAAACCGATCTTACATTTTTTTCTAAGATTTTTACAAGTTATCATTTGACACCAACTCTGAATTTAATCGAAGATTAAATTTAATTGGAATTTTCAATCAGAGATTAAATTCAAAGTTGATGTCAAAAATATAAGATAAAAATGTAAGATCATTTTTGCTCTGAAATTAACTCTTTAGGATTTACAGCCTGTCAAAGTTGCGAAAAAGTCAATTTTCAACTGTCAATATATCCAAAACAGTTGAACTTAGGTATAGGGTATATCACATGAAATCTGCTCAGAATTTGACGTAGAATCCGAATATTGAATAATATACAGGGTATTCAATTTAAAATAAGAAAGTTGGAGCGCGACCAGCTTTTTTGAAACATTCTGTATATGCAAAAGTAAGTTTTCCAAAAAATTTAATTTCGACCATAAATTTTTTATTTGGGACACTTTTTTCTAAAATGTCAAATAAAAAAGATAGAATGGGATGACATTTATAACCAATAACCCTGTACCTATAGGTAATTCCGACCAATGCGATACTTCCTGGAAATTCAGGAAACGCTGTGAATGTGGATCAAGCGCTGATGACGTACCTACGAGCGACTTTGTTTGGCATTTATTACACCTACTTAGTGACGCTGATAAACCATGTGGAAACACGACATTCACAAACTGCGCGTTCTGTGAAAAGGGCTTACCAAGACTGGAAAATTGATAATAATTTAAGTAGGTACTTGAATGAAAGTTACATAATAACGGCAATGTTGGCAATGAGTGGAGCAAGGGTTCAAAATTTTATTATGAACAAGACGCGCTTATTGGAAGGAAATAAGATCAAGTATAGTCATCGAACGATGTGCTGTACTGCAGCTTTAATTGGTGTACAAACGAATTATCTTCTCTAAGAATTCATAAATAGCTAGATTAAATACATAGGAACAATTGGGAAAAACTAACTAAAGGAAAACAAAAAGAAAACGGTTCGAACTTATTGAACAAGAGAAGGAAAAGTTCTTTTAATACAGGCATTAATATCAATTGCACTTGAAGCGTACTGACATCCTGACAACAGAGCATATTAAACAAAACATCGTAAGTCGTTTTCTTTCAATCGAACCATAACACTATCGTTAAATTTTATTATTATTAACTTCGTAGCCATCAAATTTATTATGATCTATTCGTAATCCACTCATTTTCTATTATAGGGTGAATTTTTAGATAATTTTATTGATTGGGGACAGGTTGATGGACTTAATTTATTGCGATAGTTGATTTTTCAATTGTCCTCAAATGATAAAATAAAATTTGAAATATGCGACCGTCGACTCCATAGGTACGTATTTATTTAAAAGTCAACAATAAAGTTTTAATTTGATTCAGATTTTTTAATACATACTAAATTTATCGAGCGTTAAACCGCTGTCATCACAGTTTCATTACACTTAAATACCTTTTTCATGTATCGCTTCAGTTATTGCGCTCATTGCCGTTCATGACAACTTTATGTATCAACTCAAACAAGTGAATTTTTTAATCTGGTGCAACAAGCATATTGATCATGTAAGTAAGTGGTTTACAAGCTTAATTTTGTTTTGTCTTAACCAACAACCAGAGTCGTATTGAAGTTAAATGAGTCCCTACATCTATAGTTAAAGTAATAGCAACCAAATGAGCTAAAAAACAAAAAGCAAAATAACCTTTGGCCTATGTTTCGGTAACTTACTTAGCTCATCCTCACGTTTCCAAGAAAGCAGTTTTTCCTGGTCATGTTTAGTTGGAATCAAAATTTCATGTAAAAAGTTCCAGACCACATTACGTATTTCTAAACGTTATCTTCACATGACCTGTAAAAATTTAGAGCGCGCCAAAAATAAGGGGAAAACAATACTTTTTGACAGAAAATCAACAGTTCTGAAATGAAAGATGGCTGGACGCACTCTTGAAAAAAGGAATTCGCATCATACCCTATTACGAGGTAAGTATTTTTCCCATAATTACAATCAACAAGTTGTGACTTTCCCAAATATAATGGCGTCATTTAAATTTTTTCTTACATCCAAAAGCAAAGTAACTATGGCAGATTTTGATGAACAAAAAATCTATTTCTACTAAGTCGACCAAGTAAAGTCGAAAAATGTCAACCATTTTGACACCTGTCAAAACCCTGCCAAATGGCAGCACTCACCTTTTCATTATTTTATGATCTCATTTGACATTTTTAACTTATATGTAAATTCTGAATTCAAAAATTGAAAAAAAAATTACAGAACTGTCAAAACCTGTCATTTGTTTTAGTAGAAAAAAATACTCTAATCTGGCTCTTTCTCCTTTCAAGGTAGTTTATTGGTGATCAAACATTGACCAAGTTTATGCACGTCACATTTTGACAGCTGTCAGAATCTGTCAATAGCTTTAATTAAAAAAAAATCAAATCTAGTTCTTTTCCAATTTGATTTAGGCTTATTTATGATATTGCATGAAAAAACGTTATACGCAGGTTTCAGATTTTGACAGAGATGTCAATTTTCATTTTACGTACGTAACGTTGTACGAAGTTTCAGTATAAAGGATTTTATATACCGGCGATTTTTTTTGAGTACTTTAATGAAATCATTATAGTACTCAGTACTATAATGAAATCATTAATGTACTCAAACATTTTGACACTCATAAATGAAATCCACGATGATGTAACTTTGACAGTTCTGTCATATTTTTTTTTCAATTTTTGAATTCAGAATTTACATACAAGTTAAAAATGTCAAATGACATCATAAAATATTGAAAACTGGAACTCATCTTTTCCAGTTTTGGCAGGGTTTTGACAGGTGTCAAAATGGTTGACATTTTCCGACCTAACTTGGTCGACTTAATAGAAATAGATTTTTTGTTCATCAAAATCTGCCATAGTTACTCTGCTTTTGGATATAAGATTCCAATATTTGACAGCTAACCACGCCTCACCAGTCATATATACAGGGTTGTGCCCATGGTAAAAAATGTTGCTTACGTCATCCCCAATAACATATTTAAATTTCATCCAAATATCATGGGTAACCACCGGCGTATACAAGGGGGGGGGGTAATGGGGGTAATAACCCCCCCCCCCCCCCCAAGATCGTTACGATGGACGAAAAAAATGTACCCTACACCTTACAAATAAATCTATTTTTTATATTTTTACTTTTCAACAACTGGCCCTAACTTGTTTTCTAGTTTGCACAGTGTCCGCACTGCCCGCATGCCATTTATAGCGAATTCTATTCAAAGGGATAGTGCACACTGAGTGTATTCATATCTTTCTCTACTAGCTTGCATAAGAAAGAGATAAATACATTTTTTGTATTAATCCTACTAATAGAATTCGCTATGCCTATAATTGAAAAGTTTTAGGCGATTCTCATAGCGAATTCCATTGGTAAAATCAGTGCGAAAGAGTGTATTTTTATCTCTTTCTTATATAAGCTGGTAGAATAAGATACGAATACACTCGGTGCGCACTAACCTTTATTCCAATGGAATTCGCTATCAGAGTTCGGTTTCGTTATTT
Organism: Ceutorhynchus assimilis; assembly: GCA_917834065.1. Classification (NCBI taxonomy): domain Eukaryota; kingdom Metazoa; phylum Arthropoda; class Insecta; order Coleoptera; family Curculionidae; genus Ceutorhynchus; species Ceutorhynchus assimilis. The sequence continues at coordinate 56,764,682 of OU892280.1, read as the reverse complement.
GTTGGTAGTACAGAATATATTTACCTAACAAGTGCGAAAAATGAATTTTTCCGCACGAGTCTGTCGTTCACCCAAAGACGCGTAGCGGAATTCGGTGAAGCAGCCAAGTTCGGAAGACAGATTTTCCGCATGTGTTAGGTACAATAGTTTTTTTTACAGACGTGCGGAAATAAGTAGGTACATACACCCAAGGATGATACACACTACTACTACTACAGGATAGCTTATCCTCATAAGGCCTGTTTGTAAAAAATCCCCCTCTACCCCCCTTAGCCAAACAACCAGTTGTGACGTAAGCAGCATGGCGTTTCTCGCCTTGACGTAGGCTGTTTAAACAGCTGAAAACTTAGTTATGACGTCGACAATGGTTGAAAACCAATATGGCGGCGATTACCAAAAACGAGAAAGAGATGTTTCAGAATATTAATTAATGTAGTGAAACCAAGATTTGCATAAAGGAAAAGCCCGCGGAATCATAACCTGTGGTACAAACACCCTACGTGAAGACGAGAAACGACACGCTGTCTACGTCATCACTGATATTTTGGCATGGCAGCGACGGCTTCAGATAGAACTACACAGGCCTTATGAGGATAGATTATCCTATAGTAGTAGTGTGTAGTATCCTTGAAGGAAACTGAGGTCCAAAAGTAACCTCTTTTCAGTAATTAGTAATTCGATTACTTTCGGAACGCTTTTCTGTAGTTGCCACATTTTTATTTTTCGTTGAGGAATTATGATCAGGAGCATTAACCCTCAGATTTGATTGAATTTATGCCCGATTGCACCATCTCTCTTAACTGAGGCTTAACGATAACTATCCCTTAAATTGACAGTTTTGCATGGGAAAATGTCACTTTAAGGAATAGTTATCTCTAAGCCTCGGTTAAGAGAGACGGTGCAATCGGGCATTAACGATTTAACCCATTTCCCAAAATCACAAAAAAAAAATACTTGCTTCTTGATGTTACAGATTGACTACCAAGATCGTGTGTCAAAATCGTGTAATTGTGAAAAATGAAAGCGTGTAAAAACGTGTTATTTTACCAGCATATCGTGCAATTTCACAAATTCAGATTGACAACACTGCCTTGCATATACCTACATAATTTGTAGTCATTTATTGATTTTTTTTTGACAGCCATGCGGAAAAGATTTAGATTTTTCCGCACCGATATCCGTGCGGAAAAAAATTCGCCGCACCGTGCGAGAAAATCGATTTTCCGCACTGTTTAATTGTCCTCACTCTCGTAGAAAAATTTTTTTTTGAAGGCTCAAAGTAAACGTTTTTGGGCGTGGCACCCGGGAAAAAATGGGCTGATTACCCCCCCCCAGACGCATGGGCTGGATACGCCGATGCGGGTAACCAATTCGCGAAAGGCCCCGAAGTAGGCGACATCTATGATCAACTTTGGTACTCAAAACTCAGTGAACAACAAAGCAAGTTCGCATTTGGCCCCCGGCATTTTTTCTGGAAGTTTTCAATTTTCTACAGAATATTATTCTTTTTATGTATTGTTTCTTTTATATAAATCACAAAAACGCCATAAGACAGAATTTAACAAAAACTAACCTCAAAAAGTGGCTTTGTTGTTCACTAAGTTCGGCAGACATATTGCTATTTTTCGCGTAATCTAGCGCCATCTATTGGTACAGGAATTTCGCCAATTTCCATCTAAATATTGCGGGGTCCAGGTCCCATTTATTCATCTACAGTTCATCAGGAGTCCTTATCTTTATAGGTTGGTATATAGGTTTCCAAATTATTATCAGGTGTAAACATGCATCTGGAATACATTGATTTCGGTAGATCTCGATATTTCTAACAAAACTCTTGGGAATAAAACAATTTTTTTTTTGACCAAAAGTTCAACTTGGCTACTAGCTCAGTGGCGTGACTTGTAGTCTGGGGGGGGGGGGGGGGGGGTAATGAGAAGATGCGACCCCCCGCTAACGCGCCGCAGGCCAAATTTTTTTGCAAATTTGAAGGTCATTCACTTTTCCAGAACATTTATTTCCTTTGTGAAGAAAATAGAGCGTCGGGAAGGGTAATTACCCCCAATACCCCCCCGACGCGACGCCCCTGTACTAGCTTCCACAATACCACCACTTATCTTCTTCAATACCATTTGCTCGAAACAATCTTGAAACGTTTCCTGTTCACTGTAATTATGTGTAACACTTGTTTACCGAACAAGTTATACATTCTGATAGTAATTTTTTGGTTCTCATTTCCCAAGGAGCCAATAAGCTGGCTACAATTGGACATATTTTTTTTCGTCATTTATGGTCTGGGACGTCACTCCAACAATAAATTATTTGACTTTCTGTTTCCGGTTTTCTTATAATAAAAAACCAATGCATTCCCTTTAATGCCTTCCATATTATTGATCTTCGACATTCACCTTAACTTGAATTATATTTTGTAAGTACGTCATTTTTACGACATTTTTTATTTTGATTGGAATAAAATCCGTTTTTATCAACAACTTATTTATCTTTATTTTTTATATTAAATTATATCAACGTTAAAATAAAACAGTTTTCAGTGTTTTCAGCCAGAAGTCTATCATTCGGCAGTTTTAACTCAGAATATCTTCTTGCTTCAGAAAAAAAAATCATCAACGTCATTATTATTTCGACAATTTTTCGGCAGATTCAACTCAGAACTTTCAAACGAGTACTATTAGATCTGTTTCTGCAGAAATCACAAACCAGTCAGAGTGAATTTCATTGGTTCAAACTAGTTTTCTGACTGGTTTGTGATTTCTGTAGAAACAGACCTATTATTATGCAGGACAAAATTGCGCACTCGCGCCACTCCCACTCGCGCTCGCATTTTTTCCAAGTTCTGTTTACAAGGGATGCAATGTATAAAAATAGATAGCAAGGCGAATTATTATTGCTTCTATTTCTTATTTCCTTGGTTCTAGTTCGAGAACCAAATTCTCTTTATGACGCCACCTGGGCTATGACAAAATCACGTGACTCTATCGTCGTGATGACGTCATTTGAAAAGTGAAATAACGTCTATACCCTCAAAAATTACGGAAAAAGTCATCAAATTTACGTCAGCTTGCTGCTTGGGTTGAGGAAATGGAAGGTGGAAGGTTCACTATCGCTCTAGCTACTGAGGATGACATTTACTTCGCCTTAGATTTATACTTTTCCCGACCCAAACTCTAAACTATTTGGTGGATCATTCTGGCTCTTCTACATTTGTCATTCGGATCAAATTTCGTTGGCTTTCAGAATGGTAAAAGGAATACTCCATAATAAGAATTGGCTTTCGAGCTTCTTAGAATGACAACATTTCAGTAGTGAGTCTGGAAACAATGCTCAGGCTTATGAATCTCTCTGATAGAGCTGTCAATTTAGTTGGACTATAAAAGGCACTCATAAATCATAGGTTAGTTGACGACAGTATTTTAGTCAATAAAAAATCAATAAAACTCTCAATACCTATGTATCTATTGAACACAAATAACATGATGCGTATACAGGTAAGCTATAATGGCTCATATGTAAATAAGACAAAAGCAAATGCTTTTACTTAAGGTTTTTTGAGATAAACATATTTAGCCTTAATGCACCAAAAAGAGACGGAGGTAGAGTAAAAGCAATAATAAACTTTATTCATACGACTGAATGTATTATACCTTCACCCTTCTTGTCATTTTTTTTTTACAAACTTATGACATCTTACAGATGAGATACACGACTTGAATTTGGAATGACACAAAGTTGTTCGGATGCAAAAGTGAAAATAAAATGGAAATAATTTACGACAGCTATTTTCATACCCGTTATAACGAAATTGACCGTTGCTTTGCTTATAGCTATCGATTAATTTATGCATTCGCTAAGTATTGCAAGAATACTTTAGATGCGAACTACCAAAAATTATCTGAGTTTTATTAAACCGTCCCATGAATTGGAATATAGTTTTATCCGTGTGAACAAAGTTAGGGACGTTACCTTCATTCTCATCGTCTGCCATGATGAGAGCCTATGGAAATGATCCCTAAAAAGTGTTTTTTTTTTTTAAAATTTCTGCTGAAGTGATTTCCCGAAAACTTAAAGGAATTGTAGTAAATCTATTTAGGTTTTCCGAGCGCATTAAATCGCAACCGCCATTAGGGAAGAGGGGGGTAAAACATCCTTAATACAGATATACAATATTAAGTCCCTTACTGCATATGTTTACATCTTGTATAATCCACTTGTTAGCTTTAAAGAGAAATGACAAGGCACCTGCATTGGTTCGTATAATACATATAATGAGCTGCGTCAAGTTAGCCCCCCCCCACATTTGAATTTTCTAAAAAAAATTGCAACCACCTACTGTGCTCGAAGTGTGCTTTACTGTGCCGATGATATTTTGAACTGTGCTGTTTCGATAACAAAGTTATAGGAAACAAATAGATGAAGGGCTAACTTGACGCTCAGCCCCCCCAAAATTTTGGAAATCAGATCAAACGAAATTGAATTCTTATCCATTCTGAACTGTGCTGTATCAGGTTTTTCTCAAAATTTCTATATTCGGTCATTTTCCGACAAAATCCTACTGGGGGGCTAACTTGGCGCTCAGCCCCCCCAAAATTTTGGAAATCAGATCAAACAAAATTGAATTCTTATCTAATCTGAAGTGTGCTGAACTGTGCTGTATCAGGTTTTTCTCAAAATTTCTATATTCGATCATTTTCCGACAAAAAAATAAGAAGGGCCAGTTGATGCCAAATTTTAGGGGCCACAACACGTGCGGGATTGTAAACGTTTCGCTTTCGAGAAAACTTTGCTTGAGGTTGGGAGTTGAGACGGTTGGAGAAGAATATTCAAGAATATTACACACTAAACAGGATAGCCTATCCTCATAAGAGGCTTGTGTAGATCAAATCTCAAGCCCCCCACCGTGACAAGGATCCAAAGAACCAGTGATAACGTAGGCAGCGTGTCGTTTCTCGCCTTGAAGTAGGGTGTTTGCACCACAGACTATGACTCCGCAGGCTTTAGGTTTATGCATACTTGGTTTTAGTACATTAATCAGCAATCTAATACAACTCCTTTTTAGATCTCGTTTACATCTTCCTCTTTGCCTATTATGTTAATCAAAATTAAATATTATTTCTCTTCATAAATGTATATTCTAAACTACGACCGCTGACGCAAACAGTTAACGACACCGTTGATGACGTCGGTAACGGTGCAACATCATGGTCTTGATTCCAAAAATCGAGTCCGATGCGCAGACTTGTAGTAGTGTTTGATATCCTTGAGGGAGATTATGCGGCATTGAGTTCGTGGGCTGTCTATCGCCAACGTGCGTGTCGGAGCCGGATAATTTCTCAATTTCTCCGAGAGAAACCGTATTTGCACAAACAGGATTGCGCTGTTGCTAAATCCTATTTTTTTTTAAATGCGTTTTTTTTTTTTGTTAAATGCGGTTTTACACGGGGAAAACACTTAGTAATCCGGAGCCCGGAGACCATATGTAAAAACCCGTAGACTCCGGGTGAAACCCAGAGAGGTGGCAACCCTACTCTTAAGTCGTTCGGGTTCAACTAGTTAGAGCAAATCTTGATTCCGTATCGTTCGGGTGTGTTAGAGCAGCTTTTAAAGAGTTACACTTCAGATTAGAAGAAAATTTAATTTTCTTTCATCCAATTTTCAACATTTTGAGGGGGCTGAGCTTCAAGTTTCCTCCCCAGTAGGATTTTGTCGGAAAATGACCGAATATGGAAATTTTGAGAAAAACCTGATACAGCACAGTTCAGCACACTTCAGAATGGATAAGAATTCAATTTTGTTTAGTCTTATTTCCAAAATTTTGGGGGGGCTGAGCATCAAGTTAGCCCCCCAGTAGGATTTTGTCGGAAAATGACCGAGTATGGAAATTTTGAGAGAAACCTGATATAGCACAGTTCAGCACACTTCAGATTAGAAAAGAATTCAATTTTGTTTAATCTGATTTCCAAAATTTTGGGGAGGCTGAGTGTTAAAAATAATGTTATAAGATATTGTTTTGTAAACATAATGAAAAATGAATCAATCAAATTCATAAAATATAAATCAAATACGTACCTCTGGTTAGGTATGGTAGTGACCAGGTATCGGTAGTTATTTACAAAAGAACATTTGAATATTTAAAAAAATATATATATTTGCAAGCTTCCAAGAAAGAAAGGGAACCAAAATTTGATTAAAGGCAAACCGTAAGATAAATAACTTATTAAAACATGATCTATTTGATTTATTTTTTAGGAATTTGAGTGATTCTGTAATTACCTACCATAAATAGAAGAATTGAAATAAAGGAATTCAGAACACTTCAAGTAGTTCACCATTTAAAAATATCAATTTTTATTTGTTCCCTACAAAATCTCAAATTCGAATAATTAATTTAATTATTACTACAAATCAATTTGATACTCGATTTGACAATATGTCAAATTCCAATTTGGAAAATCCAGAACATTGTCCTCTGTGTACAAGAAGTTACAGAGATGATCAAATGGTGGAATGCACGAAGTGTAAGAAATGGTTCTGTTATGAATGCGTAAAGGTTACAGATGATGTGGAAAATGATGAAAATTGGAAGTGCCCATTATGCCCGCGATCTCCTGACTATTCAAACCAGGTATTATCCATTATTGCTATTACCACCCTCGACACACTAAAAAATAAAACTTCTAACTCCAACAATGAGAAAAAATCTGCCACTTCTAACAAGAAAACAAAGTCAAATAAAAATTCAGCTACTAAAAGTTCTGCATCAATAAGCAGCTTAGCAAAGATGAAATTACAGTCTCTACAAGAGGAAAGACGTTTGCTTCAACAAGAAAGACAGTTGATGCGTGAATATAGATCCATTTTAGAGGACGAAGAGAAAGAAAATAGTCAAGAGATAAGTGATGAAGAAATTAACGAAACATATATATTAGCAAATAAAATTCTTTCTCTTTCGATAGAAAGAGGTATTACAGAACCAGAAATTAGAGATGAACCTTTGAGAAATTCGCTTCCAAAAGATGATATGGTTAAGACCCACTTTGGAGAGCCCGCAAAAAGTGAACAATATTATGGTTTTCGCCCACAAACGTTCCAAAATCATGAACCTTCTACACAAATTCCCTTTAGAAAATTTCAAAATTCACTCCTTCAGCCTCCATCGTTTCCAGCACAAATAAATTGGAATAATGGTTCTAAACCACTATCACCTGCACAACGTGAAGCTAGAAAAAGTCTAACTACCGATCTTCCTATATTTAGTGGTAAACCCGAAGACTGGCCTTTATTTATTAGCTGTTATGAAAGGACTACACAACTGTGTGGGTTTGATAATAATGAAAATCTGATAAGATTACAAAAAAGCTTAAAAGGTGCAGCCAAAAATAGTGTATCTAGTTTTCTTATACTACCAGACTGTGTTCCACAGATCATTACTACCTTAAAATTTTTATATGGAAGACCAGAGCAAATTATAGAAACACATATTACTAATATAAGACGACTACCAGCCCCAAAGATGGAAAAACTAGAGACAATTGTAGAATTTGCATTATCTATCAAAAATTTATGTGTTTCTTTACAGGCAGCAAAATTACACGAATATTTAAACAATCCAACACTTTTACATGAATTATTAGAAAAATTACCGTCTCAAATTAAGATTAATTGGGCTAGTCACAGAAGTACATCATCACAATTTAACGGGCTTATTGAATTCGCTGAATGGATATATAATTTATCTATAAATATATGCTCGACTTTACCCAATCTAACACCACATGAACAAAAACCATATTATAGGAATGATCACAAACCATTTAGCAGATATGAACGAATGAACCTTCATAATTTAAAAAATGAAAATTTTAGGTGTCAGATTTGTAATGGTGATTGCAAAAATGCATCTGCATGCTTGTTGTTTAAAAAAAGCAAATTAAATGAAAAATGGGAAATTGTTAAGAAATTTAATTTATGTAAACTATGTCTTGAAAGACATAAATTTCCGTGTAAGTATCCAGTGAAGTGTGACAGAGAAAACTGTAATAATAAACACCATCCTCTTTTACACGATGAGGCACCAAGACGTAATGAGAATGTGAACCAGATCACTGAATTTGCCATGACTCAAATACATAATCAAGTACGTTTTCGAATAATTCTTGTTATTTTGCAGAATGGAGAAAAAATAGTAAAAACACATGCATTTTTGGACGAAGGATCGTCTGTCACATTACTTAGTAAACATATAGCCGAAAAATTAAATCTGTATGGAGAACAAGAATTGCTTTGCCTTAAATGGACTGGCGACCAGAAACGAATAGAAAATTCTGAAAAAGTGGTACTCTCCATGAGTGGTGAATATAATGGAGACAAACAATACGATTTTAGATCTGTCAGAACAGTAGATTCATTAAATTTGCCAGAACAAAGTCTTAATGCCAGACAACTTGAAGAAAAATATTCTCATTTGAAAAAATTGCCGTTTAAATCATATAATAAGGTAAGCCCACAAATTTTAATTGGCCTAGACAACTGGGATCTTGCACTGCCTCTTAAAGTCAAAGAGAGTCATAAAGGAGAGCCTATTGCTGCAAAATGCAGGTTAGGATGGTCTGTTTTTGCACTAGAGAATACAGAATTGGAGGAAGATTATAACTTTCATGTTTGTTTATGCAATAAAAAAGAAACAATACACAACCAAGAACCTTTTGATGCAATAAAATTTCATTTTAGTATAGAAAGTTTAGGAGTACAAAATCTAACTGCAATCTCTAGAGAAATAGAAAGAGCACGCCACCTACAAGAATCTACTCTAGTTCAAAAAGGAACCCAGTATCAGATTGTTGGAAACAATATTCCAACAGTAAATTTAAAATTCAAATTTTAATTTTCCCGGTATGCACCGGAAGTGTGCGCGTATGTGTCAAACAGTGTCAAAAATCACTTGTCAAAGTTTTTGGTAGAGTGGCTTCCGGTATCTACGCGAGTGAACCAACGGGAACAGTCAGTGTCGAATCGAACCTCACCGAGCGCACCAGATAATTCTGGGCAGGTCCTATATGACCATTTTTACAGACTCTATAAGTCTAAAAACGTAAACAAAAACGAGAAAATGCAAATTGTAAATAGTGTAAATAGTCGTGTGTGTAAATAAATGTAAATATATTAATAATACAGTCCACTCTCATTATTTTAAAGAATCCAACATTCTTTTTGGTCCAATCGTAACCGGATAAAGTGCCGCGAAATGAAAAGTATGAAGCAAAAAGGTGATGTGTGTTGTTTGCAGTGTCCAGAGCTTGCCCAAAAGTGCCTTCTATAAACGGCTTAGTGAAAAAATAATAAAATATTGTGCAATGCAAAATGCAATGTGGCGTCATGGTTTGTGCAAGAAAAACAAAATGGATTCCTCCTTTCCTCCAATGAAAAGCGCGGAAATTGGCGGGAATGATCAATCAATAATAAGGATCTGTCAGGCTCACTCCACTCGCGCCATCTTCAAGTCAACTACAGCGACAACAAAACCGCTGTAAGCAGTAGCAGAGGTTCAAGATTACGCCAACAGATGGTGAGTCTGTTCCAATTTTAAATTTCAAAAGCAACTGTCAACGGCCAGTCAGGCAGTCAGCTGAACAATTTCTTGTTTACGTTTACTGTTTATTTATTATTGCAATTAAAATGAAAGTGAACCCAATAATTTATTTATATTGGCACAATCCAAATAATTTTACGTATTATCTTGGTATTATCTAATTTTTTAAAATGTCTAAGGCCGAAGCCAAGGCTATAAATAAGAAAAACATGGAAAAATTAATTGAAAGAGAAAATTTGTGTACAAAAACAATGCAAAGAATTCAAAGATTTCTACTAGAGCATAGGGACGATGAAGTTACTAATCTTTTAATTGAGAAGTTTCAAGCTCGCAAGGTAACAGCTAATGAATGTTATAAAACTTTTATAGAAATACAAGTCGAAAAAGGTCTAATTAATAAAAATGCAGTAACTAATGACGATTTTGAGTCAGATTATCTTGATTTAATCGCAGAAATTAATGAGTTTATCTCAGCAAATCGAAACAATGAGCCTATAGTCTCGCCATAGTTAGCTATATCTAACAATAATTCTGCCTCGAATTCTGCAAATAATAATGTATCAACTGCCAAGCTTTCGCATATTGAAATTCCAACCTTTGATGGAAAAAACCTAAATGAATTTAAACCTTTTTTAGACATGTTTATAGCAATTATTCATAAAAATAAAAGTTTGAGTGATGTTGAAAAACTTTACTATTTAAGAAATTATTTAAAAGGTGAAGCATTTGCTCTCATCAATAATCTTCCTATTGTAAATGACTCTTCCGATGAGGCTTTTAAAATATTGCAAAAAAGATACAATAATGAGTCACTGTTAGTTAACTCCCATATTTATGCTCTCCTAGATATTCCTAGCATTCAAAAAAGTTCTTCCCATAGCATTAGGGAATTCGTTAGTAAAATATGACAACAGCTTGGTGCATTAAAAAATTTAAAACAGCCAGTGCAGGCTTGGGATGCTCTTTTAATTTGCATACTTTCAAGAAAGCTCGATCAGTTTACGAATAGGGCGTATCAAATAGATAGGGATCAATTGCAGATGCCCACATTGGATAATTTCCTTATTTATTTGGAAAATAGAGCTGCTGCTCTCGAAGCTGTTGCTCTACCTGAAAATAAAGTAGCTCACCATAATAAAAATTCAAATTACAGCCATGTAAGTACGAGTTCAAACTATAATAATAACAATAATAAGTGTCCATTTTGCCAAAATACAGGTCACAAACTTTACAGTTGTGTATTTTTTAAATCAAAACCAGTTGGTGATAGAGTTTCCTTTATTGACAAAAGTAAAAGATGCAAAATGTGTCTAAATAGCCATAATGGAACTTGTAAATATTCTTTCAAATGTAATTATTGCCATAAAAATCATAACTCTTTGTTACACTTAGATAGATCTAGAAAAGAAGAAAACAAAAATAATATTAACACAGATATAGACAAAGTTCAGTCCTGTAGCAGTGCTGCAACAGCACATTCAAAACATTGCTACTCGGATGGAAATTTTGATTAGGTTTTACTGCCTACAATAAAGGTAAAGGTTTTTACTAGTAATGGAGAGTGTTTGATTGTTCGTGGGTTAATTGATAGCGGATCACAAGTGTCTTTTATAGTCACAGATTTAGCTAATAAACTAGGTTATAAAACGTTTTCAAACAATTTAAATATTATAGGTGTCTCGAATAATTCAACGAACATAAAAAAGTCAATTGACGTAACACTTAGTTCTTGTGTTCAAAACTATAAAATAAATGTCTCCTGCGCTATAGTAGATGAGATAACAGGCATTTTGCCACAATTTGAATTTAGTAAAAATTCTATTAACCTTCCAAAAAACATAAAACTTTCTGATTTAGAATTCAATAAACCAAATGCGATACAAATTCTTTTGGGAGCGAATATATTTTTTGATATTTTGTTATCTGAAAAAATATTTTTGAGGAAAAATGGATTAATTTTGCAAAATACTTACCTGGGCTATGTTGTAAGTGGTTCCATACCTAGCAACTCGAAAAATATCCAGTCCAGTTTAGCTGTAGCTTCATTTCATCGTATTGTTGATAACGAACCTAAAATGGAAGAATTAATTTCAAAATTTTGGGAAACAGAAAAAGTACATTTAGTATATAAAGAGTATTCTAGTGAGCAAGAAGCTTGCGAAAACATTTTTAAAAATACTGTGTCTAAAATAAATAATAAATTTGAAGTGTACTTACCTTTGAAAAGAAATATTGAGGATTTAAATCTAGGAGATTCTTTCTCGGTAGCTTTGAAACGATTCGAAAACCTCGAAAAACGATTCAAAAATAATCCTGAACTACACGCAGGACAAAGACAGGTCTTGAGCAGTCTTAATGAATATTTTTGGATAATAAATGGTGTCAGAGAAGTCAAGAAAAATATACACAAATGCGTGATTTGTTTTAAAAGTAATGCTCGTTGTTCGCAACAGCTTATGGGCTCGTTACCTCGCGATAGAGTTAACCCTGCAAGAGTATTTCAAAATGTTGGTATTGACTTTTGCGGACCCTTTTATACTAAACAGTCAAGAATTCGAAAACCTATAATAACTAAATCTTATATTGCGCTTTTTATATGCTTTTCAGTTAAGGCAATACACATGGAAGTCTTGTCGGACTTGACTACCGATAACTTCCTAGAGGCCTTCAAAAGATTTATATTTAGAAGAGGGAAACCCTCACAGGTTTTTTGCGACAATGGCGGAACGTTTAAAGGCGCAAAGAACAAATTAGATGAACTTAACCGGGTTTTCGAATCTGAAAGCAGAAATAAAATAATACATTTTGTTGCAAATGAATGAATCGTTTTTAGGTTTATTCCTAGCTACTCGCAAGTATTTGGGGTCTCTGGGAAGCCGGTGTCAAGAGTGCCAAGCACCACCTTAAGAGAACAATGGGAGAGCGCAGATTGACCTACGAGCAATTAAACACTCTAGTAGTCCAAGTGGAAGGAATTTTAAATTCTAGGCCACTAACTCAATTAACAAACGATCCTTTCGATTTAGAATACTTGACGCCAGGTCATTTTTTAACCGGTTCAGCTATAACAAGCTTTCCTGAAAAAGATTTGACTGAAATTCCGGAAAATAGGTTGTCATTTTGGAATATGGCTACTCAGGTGAAGCAACACTTCTGGAAGCGGTGGCACAAAGATTATTTAGCGCAGCTTGAGAGTAGGCCTAAGTGGCAACACTCGGTCCCTAACCTAAGGGAAGGGCTTTTAGTTTTGCTGAAGGAGGATAATGTACCCTCTCTTCAATGGCCGATTGCCAGAATCACAAGAACAATACCTGGGAAAGATGGCAAAGTTCGAGTCGTTGAAGTTCGAACACGAACAGGTAACTATTTAAGGTCGGTAACAAAAATTGCCGTCTTACCCATCGAGTGACTTGTGACTCAATGTCAATTTTATACATATTTATACATATTTATATAGTTAGATACTTAAGGTTTTTACTATTGTCCATAAAATTGTACATTTTTGTAGATACCTAGATCTTAAGTTGCCTCAGATAGTTTAGGTTCTTAATACTTTTTATAATATTTGTACATTTTGTAAATACAAATTTCAAGTCGCCATTACTAAATATTTTTTGTAGAATAATTTCTAGCAATATCTAGAAGTATTTGACTCTATAAGTCAAAACTTTAAGCTCTATAAGCTGTTTATAATTTATGTATAACTTATTAAGTTATATAAAATAATAACTTGGCTCTATAAGTCAAGCCTTTAAGCTCTATAAGCTACCCATGTCAAATTTTTAAGCTCTATAAGCTACCCATAATCTATGTACCTATAATGTAACTTTCTTAGTTTCATAAAATATGTAATAACTTGACTCTATAGGTCAAATTTTTGAGGCTCTATAAGCCATTTAATAAGTGCTATATCGCTTAATTATTTTGTGCAACGATGCACATATATTTTACTCTCCTTTAATTTAAGTTTACAATGTTGTAGTATTTGTAATAATTTTAAGAATCTTTCTTGGCCGCGAGCATGTTGGAAACAATATTCCAACAGTAAATTTAAAATTCAAATTTTAATTTTCCCGGTATGCACCGGAAGTGTGCGCGTATGTGTCAAACAGTGTCAAAAATCACTTGTCAAAGTTTTTGGTAGAGTGGCTTCCGGCATCTACGCGAGTGAACCAACGGGAACAGTCAGTGTCGAATCGAACCTCACCGAGCGCACCAGATAATTCTGGGCAGGTCCTATATGACCATTTTTACAGACTCTATAAGTCTAAAAACGTAAAAAAAAACGAGAAAATGCAAATTGTAAATAGTGTAAATAGTCGTGTGTGTAAATAAATGTAAATATATAAATACAGTCCACTCTCATTATTTTAAAGAATCCAACACAGATTGGATTACTTTCGAAATACGATAATTTAAAATTACCAGATAGTCAATTTATGGCTTTACAAAGACTGGAATGTATTGAAAGGCGAATTAAAGCTAATCTAGAAGGTGTTAAAATGAATGAGCAGTTGAAAGATTTTCTACAATAAAAGTATATTACCAAATTAACTGAAGAAGAACTGTCTAAAAAATACGAAAGGATTTGGTTTCTACCAATTTTCCCAGTCCTCAATCCAGATAAATTAAAAATTGTTTGGGATGCAGCAACTAAAACTCAAAATATTTCACTCAATTCTGTACTTCTGAAGAGAGTTGATCAACTAGCATCTTTATTTGGAGTGCTTCTGCGTTTTCGAGAGGGAAAAGTTGGTTTTTCAGCTGACATAAAAGAAATGTTCCTACAAGTTGGCATTATAGAAGAAGATAAACATTCACAAAAAGTCCTTTGGCGTAATGGCAACCCTGAAGATCCTTTAGAAACATATGTTATTTGGTGCTACATGTTCTCCCAGCAATGCTCAGTTAGTAAAAAATGATAATGCGGCAAAATATTTGACCGAATATCCAAGAGCTGTAAATTGCATTATAAATAATCATTATGTTGATGATCTTTTAGACTCAGCTAACACTGAAGATGAAGCAATCGAAATAGCAAAACAAGTTACTTTAATTCATGCAAAAGCTAATTTTAATATTAGAAATTGGTGTTCTATAACTCTCAAAAATTGAATAATACAATGAATAATACTTCCAAAATAGATAAAATTGAAATGAATTTAAAAGCCAAAGAAGATAGTAATAAAGAAAAAGTACTAAGAATCCGATTCATTCATATTTTCTCTACGTTTCAACAAAGGCAATTAAAGAAGTATTAGATGAAAAGAAAAAAAGAGAAATTTTGAGAATACTGATGTCAATAACTCCAAATCACTTTTTGCTGGGCTCTTCAAATGGTGACAAACCGATTGGAAAATTAAATGATAACGCGAAAATACTTAAATATAATTACCTCTATAGGGAACAGTTTGCCAACAAATGTTGGAAGCGTTTTATTAAAAAGTACACTCCACAATTATTACTAAGATTAAAGTGGTTCACACAAGTTAACCCAGTCAAAGAAGGGGATATTGTAATTATCTGCGATAAGAATTTTCCGAGATGCAATTGGCCCAAAGGAAGAATTGTTGAAGTAAGACGAGGCATTGATGGTCAAATCAGAAGGACAAAGGTCCAAAGTTCCAATGGAATATTCGAGAGCCAGTTGTGAAATTAGCAGTAATTCTAATAGAAGAAAAAAATATACTTATATCAACCACTTGAAAAATATTTTATACAAGGGGAAGTGTTTACTTTAATATTGTATTCTTATTTTTGTATTTTGTATTTTATTTGTCCAGCAATTAAAAAATAATATGCTGTACAGGGGGGAGTGTTAAAAATAATGTTATAAGATATTGTTTTGTAAACATAATAAAAAATTAATCAATCAAATTCATAAAATATAAATCAAATACGTACCTCTGGTTAGGTATGGTAGTGACCAGGTATCGGTAGTTATTTACAAAAGAACATTTGAATATTTAAAAAAATATATATTTGCAAGCTTCCAAGAAAGAAAGGGAACCAAAATTGGATTAAAGGCAAACCGTAAGATAAATAACTTATTAAAACATGATCTATTTGATTTATTTTTTAGGAATTTGAGTGATTCTGTAATTACCTACCATAAATAGAAGAATTGAAATAAAGGAATTCAGAACACATCAAGTAGTTTACCATTTAAAAATATCAATTTTTATTTGTTCCCTACACTGAGCGTCAAGTTAGCCCCCCAGTAGGATTTTGTCGGAAAATGACCGAGTATGGAAATTTTGAGAAAAACCTGATACAGCACAGTTCAGAACACTTCAGAATGGATAAGAATTCAATTTTGTTTAGTCTTATTTCCAAAATTTTGGGGGGGCTGAGCGTCAAGTTAGCCCCTCATCTATTTTTACCTATAACCAAAGAATATTATAGACTAACGTCTCTAGAAGAACCGTCCGGCGGCGAAAATATAAACCTGCGTGATGGCGCTAGTGTCCTAGTAAAATCAGTCGTTTCTGCGATTAAATTAATTTAAAACACTGAGGGCCGATACTTTTGCTCTCGATTAACGAATTTGATATCTTGTCAAAGTTTTGCATGGGCTAAGGTCTATAAGTATGATGTGGTTAGAGCACATTCTAATCCCTGATCATTTTTAACGGCTGTCAAATGAGAGCAAAAGTACCGGCACTAAATGCACGCGTATTTGCTAGGCTGCGTTGCCAAGTTGTCTTTTGTATAACAAATTAAATGCCTGTGTTTTATATAGGTACTTATTATACATATACCTACCATAGAATAGGAATATTATTATAATTTAAAAAAAATAATAAATAGGTAAATAGTTATGTATTTGTGTGGGTAGTAATTTTCTGTTACTAATAAATAGAGGAATAAAACACAAAAATTGTTTCTGTCTGTCTGTCTGTGTGTCTACCTATGTCCGTTATAGACTTTGAAACTATCCGATCGATGTGCCTCAAACCAGTTTAATGTTTAATATGAAAGGCAATAATAATAAGAAGGTTTTGGACCGCTAATGACATGTGTCAACTGTCAAATTGAGACAGTTGCAGATTGAACCATATCTTCACAACGGATTTTGCTGAAATTTAGCATACACTTCAAGTTCAGGTGATTAGATGATAATACATTTTAGATCACTAATGACAGGTGTCAACTGTCAAATGTGACAGGTGCAGATTTTTGAACCATTATTTCGCAACGGATTTTGCTGAAATTTTGCATACACTTTAAGTTCGGATGATAATACATTTTAGACCACTGATGACAGGTGTTAACTGTCAAATGTAACAGATGCAGATTTGTGAACCATTTCTTCGCAATAGATTTTGCTGAAATTTTGCATACAGTTTAAGTTCGGATGATAATACAATTTGGAATACTCAACAGCTGTCAAATGTAATTTTTGACAGCTGTCAAAATATGACAGGTCGAGAGGTGAATAGGTTATCAGGACTACCCCCGTCTTTGAAAATTTGCTTTTTTCGACAAATAGACAAATTTCAAAAATAAATAACCCATAATTTTGCACACCGATTTTCAAAATTTGCACACTTTTCTAGGGAAAGTTATATCGTATCAAAAATTTGCATAACCCTACCCCTTTTTAAAAAAATTGATAGACCCCTATGCTACTCGTTTCATCTTATTTTTGGACAATTTTGCACACCTATTTTCAAATTTTGCACACTCTTCTGGGAAAAGTTATGAGGTGTAATAAATATGCACTTTTTTCCCCGTTTATCTGAAACTTGAAAAATTCTTATGCTACTCGCTTCGGCTAATTTTGCACACCTTATTTTTAATTTTACACATTCCTCTGGGAGTTGAATGTTGTATTAATTTGCACGTTTTCCCCTGTTTGTCAAAAAATTGAAAAACCCTTACTACTGGGTTCACTCAATTTTGTACGTTTATTTTCAACCCGAATTGAGTAACATAAAAATTTTTAATTTTCTCAAAAAACCGGCGGAAAAGTGCACATTTTGCAAAATTTGAAAATAGGTGTGCAAAGTTGTGCAAAATTAGGTGAACCTAGTAGCATAAGGATTTTTCAACTTTTTGAAAAACGAGGAGGGGGGGAGAGTGGGGAGACAAGCATAGGATCTTTTAATTTTTCGACAAACGGGGGGGAAAGTGCAAATTTTTAATGCCTTAATAACTTTCCCCAGAAACGTGCGCAAAATTGGCCAAAGCGAATAGCATAAGCGCAACTAGGCTCCAAATTTGAGGGGTGTTGCAGCACCATTTTTTGTTTTTTTTTTTTTTTTTGGAGTTTGATGGAAAGAAAATGAGACGCGTGAAAAGTTGGTTTCACGAGGGTTTGTACTTACGTCATCATTTGCCTTTTTTTAAAAAAAAAATGATTTTTTTATGTCTGAAATTTCAAACAAACATATAGTTCGTTTCACGGCACGCAAGTTTTTACTTACGTCATCGATGACGTCATAACTTAGAGAAAAAGTTATGTCATAGATTAATTCATGGAGCACCTTCGGAATTATTGTTTTGTAATACATTTTTTAACTTGGAAGAGAATTTATTCAGTTATCCGAAAATATATAAATAAAATTTCTCCTAGAGTGATTTTTCACTGTAAATTTTTGAAATTTTCCTTCTGCCAATTTTCCAGAAAAAATTTAAAATTAAAAAAATTAATTTTGGTTAAAAGTTAGTTTTCCAGAATTTCTTCTGGAGTGATTTTTTTACTGGAAAATTTTGAAATTTTCCTATAATGAGCTCCTTATTTTCTTCTTTCTCTTGGAAAAATTTCACAACTTTTGCTCCTGTAAAAATTTCAAAATTTTTCTTCTGCTAGTTTTCCAAAAAAAAAAAAAGTGAGAGGATGAATTTTCCTTAATTTTACTTGAAAAAGTCGATTTTCCAAGTGATTTCTCACTGGAAAATTTCGAAATTTTCCTATAATGAGCTCCTTATTTTCTTCTTTCTCTTGGAAAAATTTCACAACTTTTGCTTTATTAGTTTTCCAGAAATAAATTGAAATGTGAGAGGATGAATTTTCCTTAATTTTGCTTAAATAAGTCAATTTTCCAGAATTTTTCCTGAAGTGATTTTTTACTGGAAAATTTTGAAATTTTGTTTTAATGAGATCCTCACTTTCCTCTTTTTTCTGAAAAATTTCCACAATTATCCTTTTGCCAGTTTTCTAGAAAAAAAATAAAATGTAAGAAAATGAATTTTGCTTAAAAAAGTCAATTTTTCCTTAGTTATTGCATTTTCGAAAAACTCATAATTTTCGTAATTCCCCCATAACTTTTTCGTAATTTTCCCATAACTTCAAAAATCATAATTTTTTCGTAATTCCCGTAGTTTTTTGTACTTATTTTTAATTCTCCTAATTTTTTAAAAAACTTCGTTATGTTTAAATTCTCCCCAAGTTTTGTAATTTTCATAATTTCAAAAATTCGTGATTTTCATAATTCCTATAATTTTTGTAATTTTTGTAATTCTCTTTATTTTTATAATTCCAGTAATTTTTCGTAATTCCTGCAATTTTCCGTAACTTTTCAAAAATTGCGAAAAAGTGAGTGTCAAAATTGCTGGAAAGTGACGTTGGAATTACGAAAAATAGAAGTAAAAATTACGGAAAAATGAGGTTGGAAATGTTGGAATTAGGCAATCCAACGACCTGTCCAAATGGCGTCTGGTTGGTAAACAATAAACAAAACACATATGTTTTTTTTTGGCAGGATTAAGCCTAGTACTCATAACAGCGAAATTTGCTCTTTTTTGACATTGCATCGACAATTTGACGTTGAAAAAAGAGCGAATTTCGCTTTTATGAGTACCAGGCTTTATCAATACACGGGACGAGTTCTCAAATCTGACACTTTTCTGACATCGTTGACATGTAAAAACCCGTATTCTAACCTCATAAAAATTTCAAAATGCCGGCTGGTTGGCAAAAGTCACGTGGTTTGGATTCCCTAATTGCGAAAAAGTTGAGTAAAAATGGCGGAAAAGCAAGGTTATAATCGAGAAAAAATGAGGTTATAAATACGAAAAACAAAAGTAAAGATTATGGAAAAATTAGGTTGAAATTGCGGCAATGTGAGGCGAAAATCGCGGAAAAGTGAGCTTATACTTATTGAAAAATGAGGAAAGAATAACGGAAAAGTGAGGCAAAATTCGCGGAAAATTTTGTTGAAATTGCGAGAAAGTGAGTTTGGACTTTGAAATTGCGGAAAAGTGAAGGTTAAATTGCGAAAAAAAATTGTTGAAAGCCGTTATTTCTCAAATAAATTTCGTTATTTTTATAATTTTTCCTTAGTTTTTGCAATTTTCGCAAAACTCCTACTTTTCGTAATTCTTATAACTTTTTCCTAATTTTTTTAATTTTTCGTAACTTTCCAAAATTCCTGTTTTTGAATAATTCCTGTTGTTTCTCAGATTTTCGTACTTTTTTAATTTCTGTAATTTCTCAAAATATTCAATTACCTACTTATTTTATAATTCCCCCTAAGTTTTTGTTACTTTCAAAAATTCGTAATTCTCGTAATTTTCAAAAATTTTTTATTGTGAATTTTCATTATTTCCGTAATTTCTCAGATAATTCTCCCTATTTCTATAATTCTTCCTTAGTCATTGCAATTCTTGGAAAACTCGTAATTTTCGTAATTTCCGTAACTTTTTCATAAATCCCGTAACTTACCAAAAATTATCGTAATTTTTTCGCAATTCTCGTGATTTTTCCTTATCTCTTCCAATCTTTATATTTCCTGTAGTTCCTCAAATTTTCGTAATTTTGTAATTCCCGTAATTTCTCAAAAAAACTCCGTTATCTTTATAATTCCCCCCCAGTTTGTTGTGATTCTCAAAAATTGGTAATTCCCGTATTTTTTTTTTCTTGGAATTTTCGAAAATTCTTAAATTCCCGTCATTTTTCAAAAAATTCTCGTTAATTTCTTAATTCCCCCTTAGTTTTTGCAATTTTCGGAAAATTCGTGAATCCTGTAACTTTTTGTAATTCTTGTTATTTTCGTAATTTTTTGAAAATTGTCACAATTTTTTTAATTCTCGTGATTTTTTCGTATTTTTCATAATTTTTGAATAATTCCTGTAGTTTTCAGATTTCCGTAATTTTTTAATTCCTGTAATTTCTCAGAAAACTCCGTTATTTTCATAATTTTGAAATTATATAAGTCTCGTAATTTTCGTATTTTATTTTGGGAATTTTCGAAATCTTGTAATTCCTGTCATTTCTCAGATAATTCTCGTTATTTTCCTAATACCCTCTTAGTTTTTACAATTTTCGAAAAACTCGAAATTTTCGTAATTCCTATTACATATTTTCGTAATTTTTTAATTTCCGTAATTTCTCAAAAAAATTTCGTTAGTTTTATAATTTTCTTTAAGTTTTTGAAATTTTCGAAAATTGGTAATTTCCGTATTTTTTTTTGGGGATTTTCGAAATTTCAATTCGTGTCATTTCTGAGATAATTCTTGTTATTTTCTAATTCCCCGTTATTTTTTTCAATTTTTGGAAAACTTGGTAATTTTCGTTATTCCCGCAATTTTTCGCGCTTTTTCCAGTAATTATTTATATTTTCAATTTTTTAATTTTCAATTTTCCTAATTTCCAAAAAAATTCGGAATTTTCTAATTCTCCCTAAGTTATTGTAATTTTCGTAATTTCAAAAAATTGTGATTTCCGTTATTTTGGGAATTACCGTAATTCACGTAATTTTGAAATGACTTTGTAATTCTTTTCCGTAATATTTCGTAATACCCGTAATTTTTGTAATTTTCGTAGTTTTTTGTATTTTTCTTAATTCCCGTAATTTTCATAATTTCTCATAATTCCCGCAAATTTTCCTCATTTCCGTCATTTTACTAGGTTCCGTAAATTTTTAAAATTCCCATTATTTTTCGTAATTCCCGTAATTTGTCTTGTTAGTTTTCGTAACTTTTCAAAAATTAGTAATATTTAAATAATTGACGTAATTTTGGAGTGACTTCGTAATTCTTTTGTGTAATATTTGGCAATTCCCATAATTTTTGTAATTTCCGCAATTTTTTGTTATTCCGTGATTCTCGTAATGTTCCGTAATTCTCGTAAATGTTTGCAACTCTCTCTAATTTTTCATATTTTACGTACTTTAGCGTAATTCCCGTAATTTTTCGTAACTTTTCAAAAATTATCGTTATTTTCGTAATTTTGAAATGAGGAAAAATGAGTATAAAATCGTGGAAAGTGATGATAAAATCACAAAAAAAAGAGTCAAAAATCGCAAGAAAAATATGAGTCAAAAATTTCAAAAAGAGTGAATTTAAACTCGCGGAAAAGTAAGATGAGACTCACGGAAAAATGAGGATAAAGTCACGAAAAGTAAGGATAAAATCGCGGAGAATGAAATATGAATCGCGGAAAATCGCAAAAAAAAGTGAGACAAGAATCGCGGAAAAATGAGATTATATTTACAGAAAAGTCGGTTTACAATCGTGAAAAAGTGGATTTAGAATTGCGGTAAGTGATGGTAAAATTGCAAAAAAATGAGTCAAAAATCACAAAAAAAATATTTTTCAAAAATCACAAAAAAAGTGAGGTCAAATTAGCGGAAAAGTGGAGATAAAATCGCGGAAAGTAGGGGAACAATCGCGGAAAAATGAGGATGAAATAGCAGAAAAATAAGTTTGTAATCGCCGAGGAGTGAGAGCCAAAAATCGCAAAAAAGTGAAAACAAAATTGCAAAAAAGTGGGTCAAAAATCACAATAAAAATGAGTCAAAAATTTCAAAAAAAGTGAGTGTGAATTTGTGAAAAAGTGAGATAAGAATCGCGAAAAAATGAGGTAATATTTGCGGAAAAGTGGGTTTACAATCGCGGAAAAGTGAATTTAGAATCGCGGAGAAGTGATAGTAAAATTTAAGATTTCTAAATTATGACGTCATCAAATTAGATTTTTCAATGAATAATAAATTGGAAGCATCTTTCCTACATAAAATTATTGAATTTGACATTTATCAAAAGATCCAAACAACCAGCACCTTGTTTTACAGGTAATGAAATGTCTTGTCATCAGTTTCTTGAAAGTATGTCGTGGTCAGTAATTATTTTTGCTAGAAATGCAACAAAATACAGAAGAAAGAGAAGATTGCATCGATCCCTTGAAAAATATAGATGAGGCGGCCAATCGTGCTACCTCAGTTGTTCCAATTTTACCATTAATATCAATGTAAATAACTAAAAATACAAACATTTTTGACGTTCGCTCTCAAAATTTGATGTTTCATTTTTAACATTAGTGCTATAAAGGCTTTATGGCACTAGTGCGATAAAGTAACATTTTTAATGCTACGGGGGGTGTTAAAAATTGCATTTTTGACACGTTTGTAGAAAAAGTTTTTTTTTTTAAAGATAAAAATCAAAATGACATTAAGTTGGCAATGCAATGTAAAATTGTCAATGCTTTCAAATTTTTTATGTAGAAAAGGCTTGTGTTGCCAACATAGTTATTGAATTTTTGACTTGGGGAATAATTATCTTTAAAAAAAAACATATTTTAACTTTCCCCAGAAAAGTGTGCAAAATTTGAAAATAGGCATGCGAAATTGTGCAAATTTAGGTGAACCAAGTAGCATAGGAATTTTTCAAGTTTTAGACAAACAAGAGGGAACGGTCAAATTTGTCCCTAGTTTAAAAAAATGCTCTAGTTTTCGTTGTGTTGTGTGCAATATTTTAGTTATAGTGTGCAAAATTATTATGGTTTAGGTATTTATTTTTGAAATTTGTTTAATACAGGCGGAAACTTGACCGACCCCAAAATTTACTTGTTGGTAAATAAACCGATCTACTGGAAAATAAATAAATAATTCATAATTCGAAATTAAACATAAATTTCTAAGTGGCAAATTTGCCAAATATACTGAAAAAAAAACTTAAAGAAAATGATAGAATAGCATCCATCTATGATATTCGTTGGTAAATTATCAAATATGTTAGAAAATATATGCTTAACTTCCTAATTCCTTTTGGCACGCGTCTGTCTCCCTATGCACGCAAAGCAAATATTTCACTTTAATAACTTCATTCAGAGAAGCAGACACGGATGCTGGCTCGCTGGCTGGACGCTGAATCAACAGCACTGACAACTCGGCAACAGTGGGCAATAGACTCGAGCCAGCGTCCACACCGGCTAAAGCCGGCGTCCATCGAGGTATCAAAAATCAGAATACGGACGAGACTTCTAGAGACGTTAGTCTATAATATTCTTTGCTATAACTTTGTTATCGAAACGGCACAGTTCAAAATATCATCGGCACAGTAAAGCACACTTCGAGCACAGTAAGTGGTTGCAACTTTTTTAGAAAATTCGAATGTGGGGGGGCTAACTTGACGGAGCCCATATAATGGCACGTCCTGCTAATCATTAGCTCGTCTGTAACGTGTTGTTAAGAACGTGCTTACCAAAAAATGTATTCTTATTATACAGGGGTCACGAAAGGTTTGTTACAAACTTCTAGAGATGGTTGATCTCGTAAAAATAATTTTTTTTTTTTAATAAAAATATGTCTGGAAATGCTTCGCTTCCCATATACAGGGTGTTAGACTTTTTTTAAAAAAGTCAATTTTTTTGTAAATTAATAGGAATGCGTTGGACAAATTTAATGAAATTTTCACAGCTTGTTGACAACTTTATGGGGTATCTTTTGGACTACTCAGAGTTGACCCAGTAATTTCAAGGGCGTACCACAGTTTATGCCGGATGGTTTTATTATGTACGAAAAACATCGTCCAGTAGATTTATTTTCATTAAGATATGTTTTTTGAATAAAAAACTTAAAGAGTCAACTATTTCGTCTCCTAATTTTTTTTCGTATGCTGCTTCGTTTTCGAGATAAAATTTAAAAACCATTTTTGGCGAACCACGAACGTCACTGACCTCCTTAAATAAAAAATAAATTGCTTCAGAATTATCTGAAATTTTACTAACTAAAAAGAAACAAAAAAAAAACAATTTTTTTTTTAAAACGTACGCATTTCTAAGAATTAATAAAAAAATTGACTTTATTTCACAAAGTCTAACACCCTGTATCTCGAAAGCGAAGCATTTCCGGACACATGTTTATTAAAAAAAAAAAAAACTGTATTTTTACGAGATCTGCCATTCCTAGAAGTTTGTAACAAACCTTTCGTGACTCCCTGTATATAATCCCTTTGGTATCATAGTTTTTTAAATTAAAGATAAATCACGAAAATGATACAATTCACGATATGATTATGGTGACGTAGGTAGGTACTTCATAATTTAAATCAAATTGATCTACCTAGTTAAGTTGAAATATTTCTTCAAGTTTGAATGTTGTGGCTATAGAGTTTTTTTCAGATGGTGTCTTGACAAGAAGATACTGTAGCAGAATCAAATCTGAAATCTGGAATTTACTGCCTTTTTCAGGAAAAGAGATTATCGCGTTTATTCTGGATTTAACAAGAATGGACTATGGATATATAAAAGCTGGTATTAGTTAGTAGTTTTTAAGTTTAAGATTGATTGTGATACATTTTAGATACTGATTATTGTAAGTGTTGTTAAGAGTTAAGTTGTTTGAGTTAATTACTAAAGTAATTAGTGTCAGAGATCAGAGTGTGTAGTAACGTGGAATAAATTATTCTTGCGTTAATTGGACTTTGATTTTGGAATAAACAAACCCAAGATTTCTGTCGCACCTCAGAGCCGTGATAAAACATTTTGACTTCCTGAGTATATCGCTTTTGATTTGACTTCACCTCTTTAGCAATTTCTTGACCAGAGATGACAATAAACTGTTATTTACGTGCTTAAAAGTAATACAAAATTATCCAAATCATTGTTGTTCTTATCTAATTTGGGGTAATTTACAGACAAAAACATGACAACAATGTCCTTTAAAAAACCTTTTATTTGTTCATCCATGAGAACAAAACGCTGAAAAAACTGGAGAAATCTCACATCTATCAATAAAAGCCCCTCCCAAAAACTTCACCAAATTCTATTTTTAGATAGGTGTGTACACAAGAACAGTGCAAATAGAAGGATCAAAGGCAACAACTGGAAAACTCTCCTCGAACGAAAGACAACGACGACGGGAGAGACAAAATAAAGGATTCAAAGGTTCTCTTTTCTAGCTAATGCTCCCTTGATTTCTAACAACTGTTTAAATTCTCATGTATAGGTATAGACATTTTGCTCATTTGCCATCAAGATAAAACGTTTATGTAAGATATATGTTAAGAGGCAAATAGTTACTTTTTTAATAATTGCAAATGTATGATTATAGTCAAACAATGAAAAAATATGCTATAATAAAACAAAAAACACCAAACCAATCCCAGTAACACGAAACCTCAGTTTCAAAAAGAGTGGAATTACTGGCTAAAATAGACTTCTAGCACGTGTGTGCTCCGCAATGCGAGAAGGGTGAATTTAAAACCCCTCACAATTGAACACTTAACAGTGACTCACTCATTTAACCATATTAACACACTGATTGGTTGATAAAAGCGGCTGATCTACGAATTGAACGTTTTATTAACGCTAATGGTTTGCTATTTGCCGTAGAAAGTCCAGAAGAGAGAAAGGCTCAATTGCCCTTGTTTATTATTTAGGATTTTTCTTTTAAGAAATAAAAAATCAATTATTTCAATCTTAACCTTGGAATGGTGGCGAAGAGTTTTTAGGTAGGTATATCTTATACAGATTGAGCAAAATTTTATGCCATGATCATAAACCCTAAGATCACCATTAAAATCCCAAGCTGTGGGTATCCTCAAGAATATATCACCTTCTTAACTTCCTTCTAATAAAAAAAACAAAAGTTATGCTAATGCGTTATGTGAAATAGTAGCATAGTTTCTAACAACATTTCTTGTAGCCGCTACCTTTCTTCGCCCTTATAAGCACTTAAACACGCGTCATAAAACCAAGAATGCAATTTAGGTAAGTGTGTGTAGAAATATCGGCAAAATCAGCGAAATGGAACATGGCCGTTTACGATCCTAAGAGATTAGATATGCGTTTTGGGATTTTTAATGTCTAAGGCGGTACTTAGCAAAATTGTTAGAGGTTGTTATATAGTCGATATTTATAACTTATTAAGGATTTTTTGGATTGGGTAATTTGAATACAATGTATTTATGATGCTTGGCAATATTTAAATTCTAAACCCGCAGGAGCGGTAGCCCCGGTAGACAGTACGAAAATAGGGTTTGGCAGGAGAGAGTAGGGAGAGGGAAAGAATTGGCAGCGGTATAACAGGAAATTGCAGAGTTAAAGAAAAGAAAGAAGGGTAGAGTTGAGCGAAAAAAAAGAGCCTAACAAAAGAATGGACACAACAAGAACAATAAAGAGCGCCAGAAAACCCAGGGCACGGGCCAAGGCACAGAGCAACATTAACGTTGTCGTTGTAAGTGAAACAGAACCGGGCACAGAGCTGAGGCACAGAGACCAATGTAGAAACCAACATGGAGTCCAAGGGAGAAGCAGAGAGAAAGGCTCAACAGAGAGAGGGAGACTCTGGACCGGGCTGGAAAACCTCGGAACCCAGAGAAGACAGAACGGACTTTGGAATTAATTTGAAGGAACAGGTGGGAGGGACATGGGACCAGGCACAGAAAAGAGTCAGAACGATCCGGAGCCTGCTCAATGAGAATGACATTAAAGTCAAACCTATACGGACGGGCCAAAGATGAAGGACAGCAAAAACAAATTAGAAACCTCTTTCAGGAAGAAAATGTTGAAGAACTCAAGTCGGGAGTAGAGAAAGGGCATAAAGTAGCGTTAAGAAATCGAAAGTAGATGTAAGGAAATATTAAAGTAAGAACAAACAATGTTAGACATAAGGAACAGCTAGAAATAGGGATATTATTGTTAGCCAAAATAAAGGAGAAGAGGGGGTTCAACCGCTAGTTATCTATGGTCGGAGTTGGGCGCAGGGGTTTCAAATCTTGAAACAGGTGTTCTCTCGACAGTGATGGTTTTAATATCTAGTGGATCTGAAGACCGATCTGGACATTTAGAGTTTATACCGAAAGGTGGCAGCAATTGATCCCACGGTCGAATGCCGCTCCCGCTGTACCGCGTTGATAGTGTAACTTGACGGATCATTGAAGGATCCCACATACCAACGCGGGACGGCGGGAGCTGTAGCGGTGGCAGCAGGATCGTGGAATAAGAAGATGTGGCGGAATATGTAAGCAAAATAACGTGTTAGTGTGAAATTAATCATATCTTGCCACATTTTCTAATCCCGCATTATTTCCGTTTCCGTTCGCGTCGTACTGCGATGGTGTGTGGGATCCCAAATATAACTCTTCCATGTAATGTAGGCAAGTCTTCCGAAAAGCGTGAATTTGACATTGCCGTTGTTAGGTGAGTACGTTCACCGAGGTTTGGCATATTCGCTCATAGCACTTAGCACTGTTATTTTTCCATTTAATTTGGCTGCGTAATCACTCGACCTCCGTGATACCACGCCACGCTGTCCGACTCGGCTCTGTGTCATTTGCGCGACAACCGTTTGCGCGAGGGAGAAAAGCGCGATACGAAAAGCGCGAGGGACAAAAGCGCGACGGATCAAAAACGCGACAGGACAAAAGCGCGATGGACACAAACGCGACTGAATAAAAACGCGAGGAACAAAAGCGCGAGGGAAAAAAGCGCGACGGAACAAAAACGTGAGGAACAGAACCGCGACGGAACAAAAACGCGACTGGAATAAAGCGCGATGGACAAAAACGCGACTGGATAAAAACGCGAGGAACAAAAGCGCGAGGGACAGAAGCGCGACTGAACAAAAACGCGAAGAGCAAAAGCGCGACGGAACAAAAACGCGAGGAACAAGAGCACGATGGAACAAAAACGCGAGGGACAAAAGCGTTGTTGAAATGGTTGTCAACAAATAAAGGACCGGGTATAAAAAGCCCCCAGCGAGGAGTTCAAAATATGAGCAAGTTAATTCTCGATTGTTAAACTTAGTCCAAGAATACCCTTTCTCCAACGTACAAAATCACCTTAAAGCAGTAGCTTTAAACTTAACCATTTAAACTTAGCATTCCATAATTTGTATCTTTACCTAATTTATTTTGTTTCTTTTGTTAATAAAGTTTATCATGCTGTCCTACTTAGAACTATAGAATAAGTGATGAACAAATTGAATCAATAATAATCAAGAAAACGCAGACTTACTCAATCTAACCCAAACTAACACGTTCGCCTAGTGCAATCTAGTCCTCGTAAGTTAGCATTTTATTGCAGACTTACTCAATCTAACTCAAACTAACCCATCCGCCTAGTGCGATCTTGTCCTTGTAAATTAGCATTTTATTGCAAACTTACTCAAACTAAACCAAACTAACCCGTCCGCCTAGTGCGATCTAGTCCTCGGAAGTAAGCATTTTATTGCAGACTTACTCAATCTAACCCAAATTAACCCGTCCGCCTACTGCAATCTAGTCTTCGTAAGTTCGTATTTTATTGCAGACTTACTCAATCTAACCCAAACTTACCCATCCGCCTAGTGCGATCTAGTCCTCGTAAGTTAGCATTTTATTGGAAACTTACTCAAACTAACCCAAACTAACCCGTACGCCTAGTGCGATCTAGTCTTTGTAAGTTAGCATTTTATTGCAGACTTACTCAAACTAACCTAAACTAACCAGTCCGCCTAGTGCGAAAACTGTCAACCTTGCAACTTTTATCACATGTCTCTGTTTTGAATGTAGCTATTTTAATAAGTCGCTGTTTTGAATATCGCTATTTTTATGTATCGCTTTAAAAATATGTCGCCTTTTCAATGTCACTATTTCAAATATCATATCGCTCTTTTGAACCGGAGCCACTGAGAATGTCTTAATGTCTTGTATTTTGGAAAGCGTTCTATATTCCTCGTAGATAGTTGAGCGTTCTCATCCAATCGCGCTTTATTCCAGTCGCGTTTTTGTTCCTCGCGCTTTTGTTCCACCCGCTTTTATCCAGTCGCGCTTTTGTCTCTCGATTTTTTGTCCCTGGCACTTTTGTTCAGTCGCGTTTTTGTTCCTCGCGCTTCTGTTCAGTCGCGTTTTTGTTCTGTCGCGCTTTTGTCCCCTCAAGTTTTTGTTTCTCGCGCATCTGTTCAGTCGCGTTCTTGTTCTGTCGTGCTTTTGTACCTCGCGTTTTTGTCCCTCGCGCTTTTATGCAGTCGCGTTTTTGTTCCTTTCGCTTTTCTCCAGTCGCGTTTTTGTTCCGTCGCGGTTTTGTCCCTCGCGCTTTTCGTATCGCGCTTTTCTCCCTCGCGCAAACGGCTGTCGCGCAAATGACACGGAGCCGTCCGACTCGTGTTAATACTTTTGTTGTTTATGCCAGTCTATTGAGGAAAACCACCCATTTAAAATATTATTTCTTTGAATGACTTAAAAAAAAAAACGTTTACTGAATGAAAGTAAATGTTGCAACCTTGTATGCGCCGTGAAGTTTTTCGGAACGGAACGCGCCGCAGAAAACGAAAGTACCGAATCGAAAGAGATGGAAGAAAATCAGAGACTAGAGAAGAAGCGGGCCTCTGTGCTGGTCCCTTAAGATGTTTGTTCGCCATTATTCATTATCCATTTTTATTTTTATTTTGCATTAAACTGATTGTTCAATCCAATTTGTCATTAGTTTGTGTGTCAAGGAGTGATCACAAGTCAGCTGAATAATTGTTATTTTGTTTTTGAGAGTTCAATTTATGCAAGCTCCTATTATTCTGTTCATTTTTATGCATTTTTTTAGTGATGCCGCGAGACTCGAGACTGGTCTCGTCTCGTCTCGTCTCGACTTTTCGAGACGAGACTGGCTTTTGGTGTCGTCTCGTAAAGTCTCGGCGAGACGAGACCAGACTCGGCGAAAGTCTCGTTTAGTCTCGAGATTACACTCAATTTTTTTTTTCATAGCATTATTATTGGACTATTCTGGGCTATTTGAATATGAAATCAGTAAATTAAATATCACGGTTACTCTTTACTGTGTTTTTTCACTAATTGGTTTTTCACTATGGCAGTTTGGACTTCCGTTATAAATACCATAGATACAGGGTGTCCCAAAAATAGCGTATAAGCTCTTCACTTAGGTAGGGGACCCTTTGAGAAACCTTAGAAAAATAATTAAAATAAAAAAAAACCTTCTCCAGCATTATTCTTGGTAATATGAAGAGGTAGATGTGAAAATTCACCTTCGAATTCTTCAGGTAATTACATGGGTATTTAATTTAATTCTCTGACATATTGTCAACGGGATATTTTTAGTGTTGCCAATTTTAATAAATATTAAAATGCAAATAACTTTTAAGAATGCCACTAGATTTTTTTAACTATTTTTCTGGGGTTCCTTGTAGAGTCCTCCACCACGTAGAGAAGAGTTTTTACGCTATTTTTTGGACACCCTGTATAACTCGAGACCAGACGAGACCACTCGAGACCACTCGAGACGAGACGAGACTTTGGTACTCGAGACCGAGACTAAGTCACGGTCTCGTCTCGAGATGTCGAGACGAGACGAGACTAACCCTAAGTCTCGTCTAGTCTCGTCTCGCGGCACCACTACCTACATTTTTTGTTTGTTTATAACATTTTTTTTATAACATGTGCACTGTTCATGGATTTTAACAAAAATCATTTCCTGCTGTAAACAACACAGATAAAGGGTAAATTGAAACCAAAGAAAAATTATGTGCTGTCTTTTGTTCTCGGATTTTGATATTTGGATTTAGAACGTGCATTAGGGTCTTGTTGAATTTACTAACATTTTCCTACCTCGACGAGAGAATATCCTAGCAAATTGAAATAATCAATCTGGAGATAATGCCTCAAAAACAATTATAGCTAAGTAGCTACTCGTATGGGACCTCAGTACCTGCTGGGAAACTGGCTAACTAACCAAAAAAACTCTTCAGTATCAATACCTATTATATTCAAATATAATAGGTAGTGTTGATTGAATGTAGTGTGTGTAAATGAAATTTTACCACAGAAACAGGGGCGGTACATAATTTAAACTTTTATTGACTTAAATTATTGAATTAATGACTCACGATTATCATTAAAATAACACAGTATGTTACGATTTTTGAGGAATATTAGATCGAGGGTTTCTCTGCCGTGCTCTTTCCCCTCGTTAGTTCCAGGATGCGAACGGTACGATTTACTTTGATAATATAGTAGACGTTTCACAAATTTATCGTTTCTTTTACATATCACAATTTCCCTTAAATTTCCTTAATATTTGCTATGTCAGGCGCATGTCCAGTAAGTAAAATTGAGTAAGTTTCTACAACGTAGTTCCTATTTGTTTTTCATTTCGTTTTTCAGAAGATTTGTTATTTAAAAGGTAATAAAAATTCAAACCGTTCAATCTTGCTGAACGAACCCGGGTATGTTATACTAGACTATGAAAAAGTTTTGTCGCGTAGGGGTGATAATACGATTGGTACGAAATTCAACGAGAGCTGTTGATAAAAAAAGAAAAATAGAGAAAAAGAAGCACAATTTTTTTTCACAATTTCTGTTGATTTTATGCATCGAAAATCTTGTTTTTTTTCTTGCTGGGAAACACCATAGCTGCAGCAGTACAAATAAGAATGTATGATCTGTTTTGTTCTAAAATTAACCGTTTAGGTTTAGATTCTACAGCCTGTGGGTGGCCCAAATTCGAGCCTTATCATTGGGTAACCATAAGAGATACGGGGTCGGTACAATTATGGCAAAGTTCTGCAATTTTATGACCAATAGAATGCCGTTTTGAAACTAGAAAGATTTCGAATACTTCCGGAGATATTCGGAAAAAAACCGAAATTTTGTAAAATCGTTTTTATTTTTTCCTGGGCTTATTTGAAGAGCAATTTTAGAATAAATGTCACTTCATCGTTGTAATTTTTTCCCCTACCTACGTCCAAACCGAAATATTTTGTTTTGCTATTATGTGAGATATTTCGTCCACCCAACAATGGGATATCTGGTTACTTTGTACATATTTGGAAAATGTAAAATTTAATAATTTTTAGATCGAACATAAACACAGCCATCAAATAGAAGTCGCTGAGGCATTTAGTTATTTGCGCCTACTAATGAAACGAAAGAACTATTTTGGACATATTTCACCGAAGGGATGACATCATCTTGTGCTAAATCGTACGAAGAATTAACACTTGCGAAGGTTAAAATGACGGAAATTTTATTATGATCTATTGCATAGAACGTAAATGTCATAAATAGTTCATGTACTCATATCATATCACACGTGTAGTTGCCCATTTACTACCTATATACCACGATGTAGAGCTTTTAGAAATGATAATCAACGCGCGGTGTTTCGTATTACAAAGCCTACTGTTTTATAGAGCAGATCAGTTCTGTATAATAGAGAGATATCGGTAACCCAAATAGTGTCATGCAGTATTAGCGCCTACGTTATTTTGACATTAAACCTATGCGCGATTCGATTTTTAACACTACGTACCAAAATAACGTTACCGCATAACGTAATTTACCCAGCATTTACGTTAAGCGCTATTTCGAATAACGCCTAGAAATAACGCAGTGGAATAATATAGGTTATGTTATGTTTATTGTTTTTGTTTATTTCATCATTTTTGTTGTGTTCAAGTGAATATGGATTGTTCAAAAAATAGTAAAAAAGCAAATCCTCTGTCCCTGACCATAAACAACAAACAACACAAATCAAATCACAACAAGGTACAAGTTATGCTACGGTTATAAAATAACGGTTGCGAACAGACAAATTTTACGTTAAACTGTTTTCCGATAACTCTAATTTGAAAGTATGATACCGCTTTACTTTAAAAATATAACTCCTGACGTTATTACCGTCCATACGCGTTATCTCATTCACCGATATCTCTCTAAATTACAGGTAGAAATTACGCGGCCGGGCACCTCCTGAAATTTAGCCGCCCCCTGAAAACTTGCCCCTGTCGCATGAAAAATGCCTACATCAAAAGTATGAGAACTCCAATGATCTACTAAGAACTCTGCAATCTGCAATAAATTCGAGAAGCAGCATCACATCCACTCGACTACTTACAAGACAAAGAATGCGTTGATGTTTTTTTTTTGTCTGCCCTAAATTTTTCTGACCCTAACATAAAACCCTGGCGTCCCTTTCTCTCGCAGCCCAATACGAGGCTCTAGTTTGTCAGGACCTAAGTTTTTTTCCCGTGCACTCTATACATAATTTTACAGGCATGTTTTCGCTCAAATGTTGAAGAGTTTTTTTTTTTTAATAAGTCACAATTGCAACCGAATAGAGAGTTCACCTGTTAAATAAATTAAGATTTGATTGAAGCTATCCATTTTCTGATTGTTGCCTCCCTATTTTACTTCAAAACAATCTAAGTCCCCTGACTATTGTAACGGGAACCATCAGGGTTAAAAAACAATACGTTGGTTGTCGACCTCCTGTGGAGTTTATATTCGTTATGGGGGATGATTTTTGAATGACCACTCGTGCGAGAGATATTGTTGTATTATTATTGTACCATTGTTGGACTCTAAACTTTGGTTTTAGATTATCTACTAGGCGAATTAGCGGGGGTCTGGGAAGAGAACGGAGAGATACCTACTCCAAATGCTCCCAACTAAAAATGAATAATCGTTTGATTGGTTTTTAAGGCATCACTTATTTTTGTGTTTCAAATTGGTGATATTTGCAGATACAGACTTTAGACTTTCACTAGATTTTTGATTCTAAATTAGTGATTATTTATCCGAGATTTAACGGCACAGCAAAAGTTTTATTGCTGAATTTTGGAAATCTCTTCAATGGTAAATGTTAATGGATCGACTTTCTTATTCGTTCAAACGTTTATCGAAATGATATAATACTTATCTAAATTTTTTTATAGAATGCGAGCGTTCTTTTCGCGGGAATTTCCGCCTCTAGGTACATATACAGTAAAACTTCTCTAACCCGAACTTCCCGAACTCGAAATATTCTCTAAATCCTAATTCACAAGCAAATAGGTACGTTTTCATAAACTCATTATGTATTTTTTTCTCCATAAATCGAATTTCTAATTTCTATAACTCGGATATTTCTAAAACTTGAACTAAAATTTAGTGGCGACAACTGAGCGTAGCTCAAAATTTTTGGGGAAGCACTTACTGCATTTAGTGCACTTAGAGAAATTACCGATTCTCAGTGACCAGCGGCGACAGATAGACTCTTCTTGGTTTATATAATGTATATGTATGTAACTACTTTTTTATAATACATACTATACATAATATAAATTCAAATATCCTCAATTTTGTGTATTTTTCCATAAATCGAATTTTCCGTAACTCGAACTCGACTTCCTATCCCTCGAAGATTCGAGCTAGGGGGTCAGTTAAGTTAGCCCCCCCCAAAGAAAATTTCTGGATGAAAATTATCCCATAATTTTGCTCTCATTTTGCTCCACTAATTTCGATTTTTGCTCCATTACAGTGGAGAGACTATGTGGCCTATTAGGTGGGGGGGGGGGGGGGGGCTGAATTAACGCTAGCCCCCCCCCAGTGAAAATTTTGAAATTTGATCATGCTCATTTTGTTGTCCGAGTTTTGCTCCATTTTGCTCCACTATCGGCGAGTTTTGCTCCATTACCAGGAGAGACCTACAGAGCTTCCAAGAATCTCTCCCAGCCCCCCCCACCGGTGAAAATTTTGAAATTTGATCATGCTCATTTTGTTCTCCGAGTTTTGCTCCACTATCGGCGAGTTTTGCTCCATTACCAGGAGAGACCTACAGAGCTCCCAAAAATCTCTCCTAGCCCCCCCGGTGAATTTTTTTAAATTTGAACATGTTCATTTTGTTCTTCGAGTTTTGCTCCGTTTTGCTCCATAATCGGCGAGTTTTGCTCCATTACCAGGAATAACCTAGAGAGCTCCAAAGAATCTCTTCTTGACCCCCAGTGAAAATTTTGAAACTTGAAATTTCGAGTTAGTCCGAAATACTCCGCCTCCAATTTTACACATTCGAGCGAGCATAGTTTCTAAAGCTGCTTTCACTTTCCTCGCCTGTTTCCCCTGAAGCACCTCTGTAACTGATTTTCAAGCGTTCGAGTGCAAAGCGCATTGAGTATAATGGGCGTGAAATGCTCGTGCTTCGCACACTGCACCCGAAAGCGGAATGAACTAGACAGCTCCCAGGAATCTCTCCTTGCAACACGTGTGAAAATTTGGAAGTTTTGCTCCATTACCTGGAATGACCTACGAGCTCCTAACAATCTCTTCTAGCCCCCTTACACCAGTTAAAATTTTGTTTGGTCATATTCATTCTGTTCTCCGAGTTTCGCTCCGTTTTGCTCCATGATCGGCGAGTTCTGCTCCATTACCTGAGCCTGAGCTGCTTTCGGATGCCACGCTTTGAGCAATCAGGCGCTCTGAAGCTGCTCTCATTTTCCTCGCCTCTTTTTCCTGATGCACCTGTACCTAACTGATTTTCAAGCATTTGAGTGCAAAGCGCATCGAGTATAATGGCTATGAAGAGAACGGTGGTCCCTGGTTTCACTAGCTTTGTTTGTTTATTCGCACCAACAAGGCACCAACCGACACTTTCTACACCAAACGTGTTTGTTTATCCAAGGTTTATTCCTATATTTTTTTTTTGTATGGGTCTGACAGAGACAAACTGACTTTTTGGTGCACCTGGAGCAGACTGGTGTAACTTGGTACAAATAGACAAACAGAGCCCGCAAGAAGCCCTGTTAGTTAAAAATAATTTCGATCCTTTTTTTTTTCACGTGCTTCTAGAAAAAGACAGAAATAGTCTAAGTACGCACTGAATTTACAAATGGGAATCGCTTGCAAAAATAGTTATTTATGTCATAAATAAATACCGATAATCAAGCTCGTTTGCTCGAGCGCCCATGTTCGGAGCAGTGAAATGTGTTCCGAATGATTTTATATTGACATGACAGTGCAAATCGATGAGACAAAGATGGCGCCTATTTTCAAGTGAACAAATTTGACAGACGTCGTAAATTATAGGGACAGCCTTTTATTTTTCCGAAATAGCTATTTATGGCGGTGATCTTTTTTTAACTGTCAGTAATGTACCCAGTTACTTTTGGTGACGATGGTATTTGCTGCAAATCGTTCCAAAATCAAAATTCAGTTTACTGATTTACTGGCTTGGCAAGCTTTTGAAATCCACAATGACATATGCGCATTTTCACCGATGTAATGCTGTCCTTGTCATTTGACAGCAGCAAAACAAGGATAGGTTACTCATCAAGAGAAATGCGCATAAGCAATTCGTGAATTCAAAAACTTGGCCTTCCTTCAAGAACCCTAAATCTTAATAGAATGGCTTATCTAGCTGAAAGTGTCTGCCATGTTCACGCGAAAACTCCCCACCATTTGTGTCATTTTGACGTCAATGTAGACCTCAAGACTTCAGTGACGTCACGACTAGTCGAAAAGCGAACGTATGCCTTATGCCTCATTAGAGAGATTTTGAGCCACATAAATTTTGAAGTACGTTACACGTTAAACGATAAACTGAGCAAGCGCAGTCTTTTAAAAATAGCGGATGGCATTTACCTTTTTTTAGTTTTTGAAGCCAAAACTTGTGAAGGACGTTATACGCTAAACGTTAATGAAAATTTGTGGTTAGGATTTTGATTTTGTGTAACTTATATCAAATTTTATGTTGTCTGTTGTTTATGTTAGAATTGTTAGGTATTCATTTGTATTTTGTTTTGTGTAATTGTGTACTGCACTTCATGGATAACATTGAAAATATAAAAGGACGTCGAAATGCGGAAAAGATGTTAAAACGTTATCGGTTAATAAAGTTCCGTTTATTTCCACATAAATTAGCGTAGTACGTTACCGCTTATTAAGCGGAACGGTTATTTTTTCACTATTGCGCATGAGCAAAATAACCGATAACGTATAACGTTGATCAAATAGGTGGCTCAAAATCTCTCTATTCCCACTTGCGCGAAATTCGCTCTTCTTTTGACATTGTTTCGACAATTTGACGTTTTATGCGTGTATCAAACGTCAATTGTCGGGCAATGTCAAAAAAGAGAGAATTTTGCGCAAGTGAGGCTTTATGGGGAAAAGCCATCCTGTTAGTTGAGGGTTGTTGGCCTTCCTTTATCCAATTTTCTTGCTCTTTCTTTCTGTTTCAAACCGTTCCTTGTTCACTTTGGAGCAGAACGAGTTTATCTGACGGCCGTTCCCATATTACATTAGTTGTATTCCTTTCACACCTAGGAGGAGCTCCGGAACAGCTCCGGGGCGTTACGCGCTTATTCCTTTCGAAAAGTGTTTGTTGCACCCCGCATCTTTCCCTTTGAAATCATGTTGACTAACACCGGAGCGAGTAGCTCGAGTGTTCCAAACTCTTGAAAGGAATACAACTATTATGAGTATAGTCCGCCGCAAAAATATTGAAGGACCGAGGGACTGCGACCGCGAACACACACAACTCCTACGCATTATTTGTTGTCCTTTTCTAGTCAACAGGCTATTAAGTATACCTCGATCATTTTGGTAGGCTTGCTAGGTTCATAAATCTGTCGCTATGAGTTCTGTCGCATTGGCTTCCTCTTCCCCTGTGGACTTCAACAAAGGCGGAACACTCTTTCTCATGGAAACGCTGCTCCCCTGTTTCAAGAATAAGGACCCTAGAGTTCATTCCAAGTAATGGAAAACTCGCCGATCATGGAGCAAAATGGAGCAAAGCTCGGAAAACAAAATGCGCATATAAAAACTCCAAAATTTTCACCCATGTTGCTAGGAGATATTCCTCGTAGCTGTGTAGTTCATTCTAGAGTCGCTTTCATGTGCAGGGTGCGAAGCACCTGGAGCATTTCACGCCCATTATACTCAATGCGTTTTGCACGCGAACGTTTGAAAATCAGTTACAGGTGCATCAAGGGAAACAGGCGAGGAAAGTGAGAGCAGCTTGAGAGCGCCAAACTCTGTTCGCCCGAATGTGTAAAATTGTAGCCGGAGTACTTCGGCCTAATTCGAGAGCGTTGAGCGCTCAAAGCGTGGCACCCGGAAGCGGCTCGTCATGGAGCGAGTCATGGAGCAAAACGAGCTGATCATGGTGCAAAATAGAGCAAGACTCGGAGAACAAAATGAATATGATCAAATTTCAGAATTTTCACTGAGGGGGCTGGGAGAGATTCTTGGAAGCTCTGTAGGTCTCTCCTGATAATGGAGCAAAACTCGCCGATAATGGAGCAAAACGGAGCAAAACTCGGAGAACAAAATGAGCATGTTCAAATTTAAAAAAATTCACCGGGGGGGAATAAGGGAGAGATTTTTGGGAGTTCTGTAGGTCTCTCCTGGTAATGGAGCAAAACTCGCCGATTATGGAGCAAAACGGAGCAAAACTCGGAGAACAAAATGAGCATGTTCAAATTTGAAAATTTTTACCGGAGGAGGGGGCTAGGAGAGATTTTTGAGAGCTCTGTAGGTCTCTCCTGGTAATGGAGCAAAACTCGCCGATTATGGAGCAAAACGGAGCAAAACTCGTAGAACAAAATGAGCATGTTCAAGTTTGAAGAATTTCACCGGGGGGGGGGGGGGGGGGGGGGGGTTGGAGAGATTTTTGGGAGCTCTGTAAGTCTCTCCTGGTAGCATATTCATTTTTTGCCAACGCAACTGATATTCGGCTAGATTCGTGCCCTGCGCCGTGAAGCGTTAGCAGAATATGAGCATCGCAACCAGACGTTGGCACTTCATGTGACTGTATGTTACAAGCATTTTATTGATAATTAGGTCCGATAAACTGCGCCTCGGCCTAACTAAAAGCTCTCGACAGTAATGAAACACTTTCCACCTCGGTATGTAATATACTATTTTATTCAAAGGAAGGGAAGATAAAAGATATATTTATATGAAAATTTCAGCTAAAACAATGGCATGATACCTATTGTGTTAGATAAAACTACCGATGTCTTTCGAACTACCCGATGGACCTTTTATACTAACTATTTTATAGAGTGTGAGCTAGAAAAAAATTGAAATAATAAAACACAAAAGGTAGAAATTGAGAAATGCAAAATGACGAAAATATGAAAAGTTCAAAATACAAAAGATCTTTTTTCTCTTTTGGTTCTACATATTAATTTTTTTGTAAAATAAAAGAATACAATGGATGTTCAGCTGAACTCTCGGCTGAACTGTGTTTCTGTCGCACAACGTCAGAGAAGCCAACTTCAGTGACTCATAATACCTATTTATTCAAAATTTAATAATACATACAGGGTGGGGACTTTAACTGGAACTAATTCGCTAGAGCCTTCGAATAAAATATGTGGACAAAACGCAAAAACACTCCGATCAAGATTTTTTGCTTGAGTTTTTTTCACATTAATTTTTTTATACAGGGTGTTCCAAGAACAGCTGTACGGTTGTCAATTTTATTTTTCCAAATGGTACCCCCTGTATATTATGACATTTCTGGATTCTGCAGAAAATTCTAGACATATTTAATTCACAATGTCATATACCTACCTTCAACTGTTTCGGAAATATTGACAGTTGAAAATGGACTTTTTTGCAACTTTGACAGGCTGTAAAACCTTAACGGTTAATTTTAGAGGAAAACCGATTTCACATTCCTGTATTAGATTTTCATAAGCTATCATTTGACACCAACTTTGAATTTAATCCATGATTAAAAATTGCAGTTAAATTCAATCTCCAGTTAAATTCAAAGTAAGTGTCAAATGATAGTTTATGAAAATCTAAGACAGGAATGTAAAACTGGTTTTCCTCTAAAATTAACCGTTTAGGTTTTACAGCCTGTCAAAGTTGCAAAAAAGTCAATTTTCAACTCTCAATATTTCCGAAACAGTTGAAGATAGGTATATAACATTGTACATGAAATATGTCTAGAATTTTCA
Organism: Ceutorhynchus assimilis; assembly: GCA_917834065.1. Classification (NCBI taxonomy): domain Eukaryota; kingdom Metazoa; phylum Arthropoda; class Insecta; order Coleoptera; family Curculionidae; genus Ceutorhynchus; species Ceutorhynchus assimilis. The sequence continues at coordinate 56,724,206 of OU892280.1, read as the reverse complement.
GCAGAATCCAGAAATGTCATAATATACAGGGGCTACCATTTGGAAAAATAAAGTTGATATCCGTACAGCTGTTCTTGGAACACCCTGTATAAAAAAATTAATATGGAAAAATTTTAAAAAAAAAATCTTGATCGACGTGTTTTTGCGTTTTGTCCACATATTTTATCCGAAGGCTCTAGCGAATTAGTTCCAGTTAAAGTCCCCACCCTGTATATGCGATCTATTTTTTATACGCGCTCTTTTTTCGGTATTTTATCAGGTTCATAGAAACAGAGATTGGTTCGCATTTCCAGGAGTCCTCGAGTTTGGGTTAATTTGGATTAGGTACTTTTCATGTTTTTGTTTGAAAAAAGGAAACAGGAAGGAACAGCGCCTAGTGCGGTTTTCAAACGATAACTAATCCGAATTAACCCAAATTAACCAAAAATAACCCATACTATCGAAACCTAACCGAAACTAACTCAAATCCACCAAAAAAGTTCTGGGGCCTGTGAATAGACACAATGATTAATTTTTAAACTCTTAATAACGGTATTTCTTCATTCGTTATCGCATTTCGCATTGAAACATGTGCCAACAACTAACAATAACTGCCAGTTTCCATCTGAATTTATTTGGAGGATATTTTTACGAACGCCAGGCAGGCTCTATAAACTGCCAACGTTAGTGCACTTCAATCATAATTTGCCTACGCTGTGCTCGAACGAACGCGAATGCAGCCGAAGGTCCTATTACGTTGGCAGAAAATGAATATGCCTCCTGGTAATAGAGCAAAACTCGCCGATAATGGAGCAAAGCGGAGCAAAACTCGGAGAACAAAATGAACATGTTCAAATTTAAAAAAATTTACCGGGGGGGGCTAGGAGAAATTTTTGGGAGCTCTGTAGGTCTCTCCTGGTAATGGAGCAAAACTCGCCGATAGTGGAGCAAAATGGAGCAAAACTCGGAGAACAAAATGAGCATGATCAAATTTCTGAATTTTCACTGGGGGGGGGCTAGCGTTAATTCAGCCCCCCCCCCACCTAATAGGCCACATAGTCTCTCCAGTGTAATGGAGCAAAAATCGAAATTAGTGGAGCAAAATGGAGCAAAATGAGAGCAAAATTATGGGATAATTTTCATCCAGAAATTTGCTATGGGGGAGCTAACTTAACTGACCCCGAGCTAGGGAAGTTCCAACCAAGTTCTACTGTACTTCTGAGTTTGAATAAAGCTAAAACTCCAAAATGCTACGAGAATAAACGCAGTGAAGTATGGCAAATTAGAAAACACTTGAGCCTTCAGGTATCAAGTACTAGAATTAGCTTTAATACCCGATAGCCAAAAGATAATTATTATCTATAAGTAAGATTTAAATTAATAACAATGACATTTTCTAACGTATTTTTCTATTGAATAGAATTTATAATAACAGTTTCTCACAGTTGGCCAATATCGAAGCGACCCTCAAGAACCTCTTGCGTCCAAATTGCGTAGACCGGAGTGCCACCCTGCGGCGAGATTTCGAAGATAAGAGCTCCCAGACCACCCCGTTCACACGCAAACGGTAAACCGAACTTTTGTTGGGGTAGATATTTTCACTCAATACATTTTAGGTACCTATCCGTAATTTAAGTACAAAGATGTATTGGGTTTGATATGAGGTTAATGCCTAATTGTAATTATTGAATTTGTGAGATAAAAAGTAGCGTTCAGCTATCCTAGTTTTTTTTTTTTGGGAAGATTTAAATAATATGAATAAGCTGAGTAATTGAAGTGTGATTTATTTATTTGATTATTTTTATTTAAGAATTTTTGATCAAAAGCCGCTTAGTTAGGAGTTATTTTTATGCAGCATCCCACATTTCATTTTTTTCTCAAAATTTTAAATACAGACGAAAATCTGAAACGAATTCTTCCAAATACATTAAGTAGTGCTACAAACATGATAGGTACAGCAGAACTTGAATCGATATCTCTAGTATTTAGGTTATCTTTAACGACTGCGAACCAAAATCGACAACTCCGAACACAACTTTGGATTACACGCATCGTTTATCAGTGACGAGACAAAGCTGGTCGCGAGTATCAGTTAATTAGTGCCGATGATCGTGCCCCCCTTTTGGCGGCACCAAGCTTTGAAGCCACCCTATCCGACCCTATGCTTATCTGCTTTTCTCGCTTCGAGAACTAATACACACAAAGATCGTCCTCACTGATTTCGAGCGTTTTGAATTGCGCGTGCCTATAGTATACAGATGTCTATTTTTCTGCTGCATTGAAATCTTATCTTTAAAATCTATTTTAAATGTGATTTTAAGGAAATGTCTAGATATCTCCTTGCATTGCTTATATTGCTATTTTGTGCGACGCTGTTTAGTTTAGTTCTATTTCATGTCCCCAAATAAAACCGCATTCACAATTGCGTACAACCAGCGTTCCTCAGGATTTTTTACCTGACTGTATATGAAATATTTATCAGTGATGATACTTTTTGCTCATGTTCGTCGCTGAGAAAAAATTTTAGAATAATCGTTATTGGATGTGTTACAAATAAATGTAGTTATTTGTACTTTAAAACAAGAGAACCTATAGTGTCGTGGAATCAAAAAATAAAGATAACGTGTAGCCCCTTTATGTGCAAATGAAACCACTCAAATTCCAACAAACAATAATTTTATTTAATATTAACAATGTAAGTATGTTACTCTTCTTTAAAATTTGACAGTTAACAGTTTGGTTGTTCTGGTGAATCCGATAAAATATGTACCTTTCCAATACGGAGATCGTCAATGGTAGATGGGGTTTCACTTTCGTGAACTGGAGCTCTTCATGTTGTTTCCTGTATCCAGGAAAGAGGATAGATTGCTGGTGTGATGCCACTCCAGCTGATCCAGACTCCAAATATTGATCTTTATATCGAGAAGGTACCCAGAAAAGAATAAGGCAGTAACAGGTTCACCAAGATTTGGAATATTGAAGCCCTGAATTCTGTCAAAAAGACCGTCTTGTGTGATAACCTTGCAGGGTTATCTTGATACTTTTAAATCAAACACAAGGTTTTTACAAAACCCAACTTATGTTTATTAGTTCGAAGAAATTAATACAATAGTCAAAAACTATATGCCCTCTTTTGACGGCATGTTTATTCTAATTAACCTAGTTATCTTTAAAACTCATCATAAGCAATATTGCCTATTATTAATTATACATATTTATATTTGAATGTTAAACATACAATTGCTACATAATGTATAGGGTGTGAAACCCTATTGTAACTACAGGATGTTACACACTACACCTCCTATGGAACTAAAAAAAAAATATCAAAAAAAAAAAAAACATTGTTCATAGTATATCTTAACTCTTAAAAATATTATTCATAGGATAACTTAACCCTAAAAAGATTATTCATAGTATAACTTAACTCTATTTTTATGTACCTCTACAAATTTCTTACCTATTCTAATTACAATATTTGGAGAGTTAATTTGCGTAACAATATAAGGACCCTTATAAATGGGCTCACTTTTGTTTCCTGCTTCATTTTTAAGTAAAATCTTATCCCCAATGTTGTATTTAACAATTTTACAATTTTTGTCATAATTCAATTTACGGTTGCTTTTTGATGTCAATAAGTTACTCCTCGCGTCCCTACATGCTTCCTGTAAACGGTATTTGAGCTCTATAGGGTAACTATCGAAGTTATAAACAGGGTCTACTTTTTGAGTTATATTAGACGGAATGTTGCACAATCTGCCGAAAACTAACTCATGGGGGGTATATTTGGTTTCGGTATGCACTGTATTATTAAAACAGAAACACCAAAATGGTAACCATGAAGACCAATCAGTTTTAAAATTTTGACATTGAATGCGTAAATATGCATTCAGAGACTTGTGCGTATTTTCAAGGGACCCCAAAGTTTGATGCCTGTAAGCTGTGGAATTTAATTTCTTTATTTTTAAAAGTTTGCAAGCTTTATCCAAAGTTTCATTCATAAATTCCGACCCACGATCAGAAACGATCTCGGACGGGATTCCATACCGCAAAATAAAATTATTAACAAAACTTTTTGCCACAGTTTCAGCTTCCTTATTTTGTAACGGGTAAGCTTCCATGAATTTGCTCAACTCACACTGTAGAGTTAGGACATATCGATTATTTTGAGCATCTACTTCGAGTGGTCCGACGATATCTAGAAAAACGTTTTCAAATACACAACTTGCTGTTGTTGTTATTGTCATTGGTTCAACATTAGGCCTAGAGTGTTTGTACCTTTGACAATCGTCACATTTCCGTATAAAGTTTTCTACATCTTTTTTCATGCCAACCCAAAAGTAATACTTTTTTATGTTGTTATATAACCGATTGACCCCTGCGTGGCTTCCGGTTGGGAGAATATGAAAATCGTTAATTATTATTTCCCTAGTCTCACTATCGTCTATTTTCTTTACATCTTTGATTATAGAAATTTTTATACCTGCATTTTTTATTTCATTTGGGACTTTGCTTACTTCGTTAATTATCTGCATGCATGCTTTATTTTTTAAAATATAAATTTCCGGAATTTTGTACTTTATACAGATATTTTTCAGGTCCCTCAGCGATGCAGTTAATGCGAACGCCGATCGGGTGTCCTGCTTCATGTAAATTTTATTTTCTGCTCTGACACAAGCGAAGTTCCCAATTTTATAATCATAATTATTCCCATTAATTATTTCGCAGTATTTTTTGTCTGATATGACACTTAATTCAACTGAGTTTTCAGCAGGCTTAAGAATTTCCACCACTCCAGGGTGATCAAGCCTTTTATGAGGAATATCCTTGCCCGCCTGTTTGTCATCTGAATTATTTTTGTTGAGATTTTTAGTTTGTGCTCTCGTCTGGACGTATATTGTTTCATCCACGTTGTCTCTCATTGCCTTAAGCTGATCGGATGTTATTTCTATGCGAGATAATGCGTCTGCTGTTACATTATCTCTACCCTTCACATACTGAATTGTAAAATCATACTCTTCAAGAGTCAAACGAAACTTTGTTAATCTGCTAGAAGGATTAGACATGCCAAAAAGATATACAAGTGGTCGATGGTCAGTAAGAATTAAAAATTTTCGTCCAAACAGATACGGCCTGAAGTGCTTTACAGCAAAAACAATTGCTGTTAGCTCCTTCTCTATTGTTGAGTATCTTTTTTCAGCGACGTTTAGAGACCTACTTGCATATGCCACTGGCTTATCATTTCCATTAGATAAAACAGCGCCTACAGCATAACCTGATGCGTCTGTCCTTAATATGAAATCATTGTCTGGAGAAAAATCCGGATAATGTAAGATTGGTGGGTGAATCAATGCATCTTCTAATTGGATAAAGGAATTTTGACATTCAGTAGTCCAATTAAAATTGACGTTTTTTCGGGACAGGTTATTTAGTGGTGCCGCAATATTGGCAAAGTTTGGAATGTATTTTCTATAGTAATTTGCAAATGCGACAAATCTTTTAGTTTCGTTTGCATCTTTAGGAATTGGATAATTTTGAATTACTTTTGTTTTTTCAGGATCAGGCGAGACACCTTCAGAAGCAATAATATGTCCCAGATATAGAATTTCTTTTCTTAAGAAATTGCATTTACTAGGGTTTAATTTTAAGTTTACGTCTTTAAGTCTTTGTAGAACTTTTGTGAGATTTTTGTTATGATTAATGAGATTATTTCCAAACACTATAAGATCGTCTAAATAAATAAAACAACTGTCATACTTCAATCCAGTCATAGCAATCGTCATCGCTCTGGAGAAAGAACTAGGACTAATTTTCAATCCCATTGGCAGCCTAGTCATTTGGTACTGCCCTCGATCTGTCGTGAATGCTGTACAATGTCGGCTCTTTGCTTCTAGCCCTATTTGGTAGTACGATTGAGACAAATCAAGGTGAGAAAAATAAACCGCCCCAGAGAGAGAGTCCAAAATATCAGTTATACAGGGTAGAGGGAATTTATCGTCCTCGATCCTCTTATTTAGCTGCCTGTAGTCGATAACTACACGCCACTTTTTATTGCCATTACTATCAGCCTTTTTCGGAACGATTAGTAATGGTGCTGACCATTCTGATCTGGCTTCCTCGATAATACCGTCTTGAAGCATTTTTTGAACCTGTTTATGAACTTCTGCCTTTTGTGCATGTGGTAAACGGTAAGGCTTTATATATGCCGGTGTGGCTGATTTTTGGAGTGTTATAGCTTGTTCATAAATATTTGTTACAGTAAGCGGATCTTCCTCTAAGTGAAAAACATCTGCGTATTTTGCACAAACTCTCTGTAATGAATAATTTTCTTCTTGGTTCAAATGATTTGTATTTATTAATTTGAAAATTTTATCTAACCTATCAACCGATATCGCATTATCACTGAATTCGCAGGTTTCAAAATTATTTAAGTTACTGGTTTTTGGTTTGAAATTTTTTAGCTTCACATCTTCACTACGAGTATTAAGTATTCTAACAGGTATCATATTACTAATTGGTTTGGTCATAATTGCAGCGACAAAAACGCCTTCACAAAGTTCATCAGGTAAAACTAAACATTCCTCGTTCTCGTCTACCCAGCAATATTTGATTACCTCACAGCGAGCTGGTATCGTTGTGTAAAAATCGTACTTGCATTCTATAGGTAGAGAAATCTGAGTATCGTTCACAAAAAAAGAAAATATAAATTTTTCATAATCGATAATTGCCTGGAATTTATAAAAAAAATCTGCCCCAATGACCCCGTGAATGCCGTTCTCAAACGCATCCATCAGCAAAAACTTGTGCACTATATCTGCATTATTAAATTTCAATGTAATATTTGCTGAACCTTGTGAAATTGTTGACCCTGAAATCCCATTTATTTTGACCCGGTTTGAAAAATCAACAATTTCATGTGTTGAAATAAATTTTTTGAAAATGACGCTGACTGACGCCCCAGAATCTAGTAAGAATAGTACTTTATATACCTAGGTAGAGAAGTTGGTCATTATATACCGAACGCTTTTATAAACCGAGGCGCGTAGCGCCGAGGTTTATAATGCGTAAAGTATATAATGACTTTCTCTACCGTGGAATATATAGAATTTTTTTTACTACTGTTATAGTCGAAAATAAAAAATAAGTTTGAAATCTGAGCTCAAATTATTTTTTCTAGTTGAAAGTGCTGCCCTCTATCAACATCTATGGTAATTTCCTATGATACATACAGGAACCTGTTTATTTGATTAAATTGACAGTTTGAAATTGAAATTAAATCAATAGAAACCTGTAACGTTATGACAATATCCTTGCGTCATGACGTCATTATCATTATTGACCTAGGTTTTTTTTCATTATTTTCATTATTAACCTAGGGAGAGAAATTCAATTTTTTCCGAGAAAAATAGATTGAATAATGACTACTTCTCAGGTTAGTAGTCAAAAAAAATAATTGTTCATCGTTATAAGTAAATTTAACGTAATTTAAGCCATTTAAATTTAATATGATTGCAGAATCATTACTAATTTGTTCCTGATGGGCCACGAAAAAATGTTGAAGTACTATTTACGATATCAGTGTTTTCTTGGTCATTTTGCATGTAAAAAGTTCATTGGGAATAATTATTGTTGTTATTCCTATTTTGAGAATTGTATCTATTGAAACTTCCCCTATTAATGCCATTGTTTCGTTGAGAAGATTGTCTCGAATTAAAACCTCCCCTATTTGGATTTTTAGTAGATGATCCCCGGCTGTTGTAGGAATTTTTATTAAAATGGTTGTTGAAGGAGCCACGGTTGTGAGGGTTTCTATTGTAATTGTTAAAAGTGCCCCTGTAATTTCCACGGCCGTGCCCGCGAAAATGAAAAATTTTATTTTGATTTGGTAGCTCCTCATCTTTGGCGCCGCGTATTGCCTCATTTAATGTCGAGTAATTTCTAGCCTTGATAATAGTTCGCAATTCGGGATTTTGCAGGCCGTTGGCAAAAGTGTTAATGGCAATTTTTTCATTAACATTTCTCAAAATTCCGACTGCATTGGCGTTACCATCAGCCTGTGTTATGGTTAAATCAACTAACAACTCTTCTACGTTTTTACCAAACTCGTCCAGGGATTTAGAGCCTTGCCTAGCATTGCTCAGCTTTGAAGATAAAGTTGTAGCAGACCTTTTTGTCAAAAAGTGTGTTTTAATATCAGCAATAAGTAATTGGTTATTGTCGTACTCGTCTTTCAATCTAATTTTTGCGCTCTGCGTTAGACGAGTTTTCAAAACGTAGAGAGTTAGTAGTTTTTTACCATCATTGTCTAACAACGAGTCATACAACTCAATGGTATCAACAAGCAACTTCGTCCCATTTTCAGAACCATCCATAGCAGGTAATAAACTAGCAGCGGTGCGTAAATCAAACTTTCCCGCCATGGTTTCTATATTTATTATCTGCTCTGAACTTTCTAACCTATCATCTAAAATCGATTTTATCGTCTCAAAATATTTTACTATGCCATCTACCTGTAGCTTGACTTGTTTTATAGTATCAGCCTCTTGCCTACTAGTATTGAAGTTATCTCTCAAATTTTTAAATTCTAATTCTAATTTATTAATTTTTTCTAACTTACATCTAATTACACTAACATTTTCTCTTCTTTCCTGGGAGTCTTTGTTTAGACTTCTATAAAATACTTTTAATTCCTCTAATAAGTAACGAAATTCTTTTTCATCCACCATATCATATCCATTTCCATATATCCAATTTAAACTCGATCGGTGCTTTTAGATATTTCCCGTCTAATTTTCCTCTCCAGTTGTTTCTTACATCTTATATAGCAAAGTATGCCTATACCAATAATTGCCAGACCTAAAACAATCAAAACCAAAACGTCCCTAGTTGATGTTACCGCTTGACTTGTAGTGTCCGTTATTCCTCCACTATTGCCTGCCTGGGCTATTATGACTTCTTCCTTGACCTCTTTAGTTTTTTGATTTCCCATGGTTTTTGTGCTTTCTAGCCTTTTCGGTTTCCAAATTCCCAATACTTCCCAGCTCTACTTAGTTTTTCCCTTCAACCATACCATTTAGAACCATAATTCGATTGGCAGGGTCGCCATGTGATAACCTTGCAGGGTTATCTTGATACTTTTAAATCAAACACAAGTCAAAAACTATATGCCCTCTTTTGACGGCATGTTTATTCTAATTAACCTAGTTATCTTTAAAACTCATCATAAGCAATATTTGTTGTAAATGATGTATCAAATAATTGATTTATTATATGTCATTTTATTTGTAAACTAACAGATGTCGTTAGCAGTTACTATCTTGTATTTTTTGAATAACAACGGCAACACTGCTTTTCTTATAACTGTCACCAGTCGATGATTAAACTAGCAACGAAGCGTTTGTGTTTTATTTCCTCCCGCTTTCTAAACTGAAAAAACTGTTGTTTCAATAATATTGCCTATTATTAATTATACATATTTATATTTGAATGTTAAATATACAATTGCTACATAATGTATAGGGTGTGAAACCCTATTGTAACTACAGGATGTTACACACTACACTTGCAAAGAAGATTTAAACTGAAATTAGTTTATTATAAAACTATTGTTTTGCAGACACTCCTTTTCAACAGAATCAGCTAAGTATGAGCAACTATTGCAAATTGGAAAAATATTTTAACATAAGAAAAATAATTAAATAATTCAAAAAAATAATCATAAAATAATAAAGTCGTAATAATTAAGTCAGTATACAGCAAGATTAAAGATAAAGAATACTGCTTTTCTAGCAGTCTTACTAAACAGGCAAAATTTAAATAAAAAAAATGTAAGAAAAATTGAGCAAGAATCAAGATAAACCAAATAATTTTCTAGATTTTCCTCAAATAGATAAATCTTCCTTTTCAAGTTAAGATACCTAGGTATCACAAGATAAAACTGAGGGTGAAATTAATTAAATTCAGGAATTGTCAAAATTCTTGAAATGTTTTATTTTAGTTAAATCTTTTTAAATGAATTTTTGACCTATATGGATTTCTATTTTAAAAATTACCCTTTTTTTTTCAGCACTCTTCTTCTCGAGAAGAAAATGAGCAAGGACGTCCATAGAACATTTTTCAGGGGAGGGGCAAAAACCTGACTTATTTTTATTTTTTAAATAAGACCATCTTGGCATAGCCAGGCTTGTTCCAAGAAAATTTTCAAGTGTGCATATTCGTTCGAGATTGTGCACATGCCTAAAAATGACGTAAGTGACGTCATTAATAGCGTCATTTCTTGGATTTAACAGAACCAGTGATGATAATGGAAGTAACCCGCCATTACGTGGCTCATTTGGCTCTCTTTTCCCGACCCCAGCAGTTTTTGAAAATCTGTTTAAAAATGACGTCATTACTTTCATTCAAGAAAAAATTAGGTTTTCAAATCAGAAGAATTTAACCATACGTAACGTTTGTTTGTTTTTTTATTTTTATATAATTAATTAATCACTGATATTTTCGAATGATCTATTTTTTATTTTTCAAAAATGTAAGAGTGTTCATGATATGTACCATAACCTCCTGCACAAGACTCAACACACGTATAAACATAAAAAAACAGTCTACTTTCCTAAACTTTTGCGCATGCGTTTGTTTTTGAACCGATGCGAAATCTTGTATCAAAATATTATCAAAAAGTTTTGTTATGACGTCATTAGTTCAACGCGAAATAGGTTCAACGTTTAACCAATTTAAGCGGGGAAAAAAAAAACTTGGAGCTTAGCTTTCAAAATAAATAACAGATGTCAGTAACCACCAAGGATAATACACACTACTAAGGATTGCTTATCGGCCTCGTTTTTGGTAATCGGCGTCATATTGGTGTATCACCATTACCGACGTCATTAACTAAGTCATCAGCGACGTCAGCTGTTTGCGCCAGCGGTTGTAGTTAAGAGGCGGAATCATAACCTGTGGTGCAAACAGCCTACGTCAAAGCGAGAACCGACATGTTGCCTACGTCACAACTGGTGATTTGGCGTGGTGGAAGGCTTCAGATTTGTTCTACACTGGCCTTATGAGAATAGGTTATTCTGTAGTAGTAGTATGAGTAGTTGAGTAATCACAACCAACGCCCAAGGCAAGGTTGCCAAAAGTTTGCTTAAGGAAAATAATTTTGTTTTGGCTGAATTGTAAAAGAAAATTGTGCATATATTTTATGAAGATTATGCATATTGAGATCAAATTGTGTATAATATGCACAATTGTGCACCTTGGAACATCCCTGGCCATAGCAACGCCAAGATTAATATTTGACTTGACTCATTGCATTTGACATATACCTAGTTGGTGGGACGTTCGATAACATATCAAAATATTTGAGAAAATTGAGATTTTTCTCGAACAAAACGCCTGAAGAAAAAAATATCGTGTTCTATTCCGACGATAAGCAACTTTAGTATCACTTTTGCTATTCTGTTTTTTTATTCTTCTGGCCTAGGGGGGGGGCAAGTGCCTCATTTGCCCCCCCTATGGATGCCCCTGAAAATGAGAGAGTCAAACAATAAATGGCTATACAGGCCTCTGCCAGGATTCGGTAAAATGTTGATAGGGATGGCCACACAAATTTGGTTTGCACCGACTCTATTTAGAGCAAATGGTCCAATAATCCCACACTAACAATTGATTCCGAAAACCAGAGCAGCAGTACCTATTTATTAGCCAAAACTCTGAATTGACACACCTTAGAAAAACGTGGGACCACCAATCACAAAATGGAGTCACACAATTAGATAAAAAAAATTAAAATACCATGATATTTATATTTCAAAAGTTGATAAAGATAAGATTTATCAGGTAAAAACTCAACAGTGATATAATAGTATATACACTGATGGTAAAATAAATTGAAAAATATTGAGGGAAAATCTAGAAATCTAAAAAAAAAAAATTACAAAAAATGGAATCGACTCGCCTGTTTAGTGGTTCTTCCAAGAAAAGTGAGCGTTTTAGAACCTAAGCCTTGCAGGAAACCAATCTTGTGTTTTTTTTATACTTAACTGCCTAGTAACCATCAACCAATCAGGAGACAACACTCAACACACACAAAAGACCGTGCTCACTTCATAAATGAAAAACCACGTTGATTAAAAGGGAATAGATAAAAACACACTAGAATAGGGAATTCTCATAAGAAATAAATATGGTTCATTTTGTTTTTATGGTGCACATTTTTCTGTAAAATATTGAATATGAGCAGTTTTGCATTTAATTTATCGATATTATTCTCATACGGCAATTATTAGTTTCAAATTGAAAATGTTCGCGCGGAAAAGCTACGTTCAACATGGCCGCTTTTGGTGACGTCAACTGTTCATAAACCAAGGTTAAGGGTAGTTTACACTGGCCGTGAGTAACGAACGTGGTCTACGCTTTCATGGTTCACTCTTGGGTCCTGAAAAACGATTGGTTCACGATCAGCTCACATCATGTCACGACTGATATTGAATCACCATAAATGGGTCTATAGAGGGATTGTCAGACTGCGCTTCTGTAAATCCTGTATCAATCATGACAAACTTGAAACACAAAATGTCACAATACGCCAAATACAGAAACACCACGTAAAAACCACATTCCATGCAAAGATTTAATGAAGTCGATGGTACGAGCGATTTTTTCTGACAGTTTGCAAAGTGTCAGGGGCTGCGTTCAAAAACGGCTAAAGCCAAGCCAAAATTGGCATATTGCGTTCAAGTTCGGCTCCAGCGTGCCAAAAACGGATGGCTTTACACGTTCAGAATCGGCCGCGATAAAGTAACTTTTGGAGGTGCTTTTAACTGAGTCTAGAAATGGTAATACGAATTTTGATTGGATGAGACCAAATTCAATATGGCGTGGCGGCCAGCAAGTTAGTTTTGAATATGTGTTTTCATGCATATTTCAATTATTTTGCTTCGAGTTTTGCACTTTGATTATTCAATAAAATATATGTAGGTACGTAAACTATTGAGTTGGGCAGAAACTAGATATTTTTTGTTTTTTTTCGTCCATGTGTGGACGCCACGCCATCTTGAATGTCACGTGGTTTGGATTGCCTAATTGAGAAACGGTATTTGGCGTTCCAGCAAATTCACACCAGATTTGGCATTGCAGGGGAAAAGTAGGTTTTGGCATTAGCATTGCCGTCTTTGAACGCACTCAGGGACTCTTGTGAGGACAGACCTTAACGTTGTATTTACAAACAGTTGACGTCACAAGTACCGACATCTTGAAGGTAATCGTTTTCGCGCCAACGGAAATAATTTGAAATTTTATAAATTCTTTTTATTTTAATGAGGTCATAATAGAAAAGAAAACATATGTATTTTATATTTGAAAACATAAGCAATAAGAAAAAAAATAATTTGAAAAATATGATTGCTCCCTATTATTTTAATTGTTTGCAAATTACAATAATTTAAATTAAGGTTATGTTGAAAACAAAAAACCACTAATTAATTAGGTCATTAAATTAAGCCAAAAATAATTAATTCAGAATCAGAAGTTAGGGAAAGACAGAACTACATATATCTATTTGCTAAAAGTGAGATAAATATAATTTCTTTAAATAAAAATACGAATGACTGTCAATGGCAAAAATACAACTTTATAATGAAAATTAGAAGAAATGATAAATTTATCGTAACAGATGAAATAATATTTTAATAACCTATCCTAATGTTACGATAGTAGTAATAATATAATAAGTACAAGCTTAAAATTACCTTTCCAAAAAAGTTTTTTCAAACGTTAAAAAACTTGTTTTTTCCAGGGTAATTTGCTAAGGTTGGCTCAGCATACCCGGGCAATAGCGTGGATGAGGGGCATCGCCCAATCTCTTTGCGCACTCAATTGGCAGCAGTGCAGACGGGTGAGCAGGGGGCAGGATGATGACCCTCTGCGGAAACCTATCGGGTATAACTCGTCTCCATGGACGTGAAGCCTTGACTTAACGTGCCCGCCAAGTGGAAGGGTACCACAAAAATCCCCCCAAGTTACGGTGGAACAGCATAGACCAAGGGGTGCGTGGTCTTCTCCAATCGTAATGATTCGCAAGAAGTCAGGAGGATGGAGATTCTGTGTCGACTATAGTGCCTTAAATAAGGTAACCATTCCTGATTCTTACCCCCTTCCCTATGTTAGCTCCATCTTGGACAAGCTTCATGACGCCCGATTCTTGACTACTCTTGACATCAAGTCGGCCTATTGCCAAAATCCCATCTCTGAACAATCTCGACCTCTTACTGCTTTCACCGTTTTTTCCCGGGGTCTATTCCAATTTAAGCGAATGCCGTTTGGTCTGACAAACGCCCCTGCAGTATGGCAGCGTTTGATCGACAGGGTCGTCAGTGTCGATCTTGCTTTTGTGTATCTTGATGATGTGATCATCTGCGGAAAGCTTAATCACTATTATGCGGACTCTAGGGCCGTGGCGGACTCTGACATTTCCCCTCCTACTCGTGGTGATCAGTATGGACCAAGTTGACAATACAAACAAGGGGAAAGGTGACCCCGCCAAAAACAACTCAAAATAGTGGATGAAGAATCCGCACTCCTAGTATTTACCGACGATGAAATCGTAGAAGATCTAAACGTCTTACAACTAGAAAGCAAACAGATCAGGCTGAGCGGCACGGCGCCGCAAGAACGAGGATGAAGTTCATCATCAGCAAAAGCAGATAAAGTCCGTGCCAAAGCATTCGTGCCTTTACCGAATAGAGAAGAAGGGAAGTTCGAGAAGGCCAGGAAAAAGAAAGGACCCTCTGGAAAAGGATCTAAAAGAGTTTATTTAGAGGAGAATACGCCGAAATTCCTCATCGTCCCCAACAGACCTGGCTTTTACTCTGAGAAAATATAGCCACTATGCAATGGCTGCAGAGCATATGAGTTGACATCAGCCAAAACCAGAGGCTTAACAAACCTGAAGGTAGAAAGGAAACCTGGGAAAAATCCTTTTCACATAACATGAGGGCATATAAATGGCGAACATACACCCAAAAACACCAACTTCAACAGTGGCTCGTGAAATGAACCCTGGATAAATGAAGGAAAAATTATGGGCCTCAACATTAAATCATGTTAGTTAACCTACAGTACAGAACATGACAGATCACGAGTAGCTCTGCTACTCGACACCAAAATGAAAATTTCTCCTGAATTTATGTTATGACCCAAGATTTGACACCCGCGGTGGAAGTGCCAACAGAAACGGGCTCAAGGCACCTAGCCTCAGCCTTCCAATGACTCATACGATGGTGTACGCAAAATGGTGCCGACTCCAACTGATACCATCAAGATTGGGGTAGCATCGATACAAACACCCGGGGTGACTACTTCGCGAATTTTTGAGTTGCAACAAAATAGACATAATAAACAAGGACATTTTTGGGAATTAAAGTCAAGGGAATTAGTGGCGGAATTTGAACCCGCGACCATCACAACGCTAGTACGAAGCTCTACCAACTGAGCTAACCAACCCATCTAGTAGATTTTCGACGAATCTACGGCTGCTTCGTTCTCCTCTCGCATATACCCAACCATTTCAATCCTCCAATGGCTCACGAATGTGGCCTCGATTCTGCTAGGATAAGTTGCCTATATCACTATTATTGTTGAACAAGGAAAATAATTTTCAGTCGGTTCGGTCGCGGGTCGTGCCTTGGTG
Source organism: Ceutorhynchus assimilis (assembly GCA_917834065.1). Lineage (NCBI taxonomy): Eukaryota > Metazoa > Arthropoda > Insecta > Coleoptera > Curculionidae > Ceutorhynchus > Ceutorhynchus assimilis. The sequence continues at coordinate 56,708,542 of OU892280.1, read as the reverse complement.
AAACCGGGGGAGTCAGTTCTGTGAAGAGATAAATGAGTTAGCCCCAGTACAGCGTCTACAAAAAGTCCTGTCAAAAACCACTCGAATGGTCTTCTAAAAAAGCCAAATGGAGAGTTCTGTAACAACCACAAAGAAAGTCATCGAAGACGGATCAATCTTGGATAACTCTCAGACCTAGATATGCGCCTAAAGCAAACAAAAGAAGCTGGAGGCTGGTAGGAAGATATTCACGCAAAACAGAATAAAATGGGCGATAATCAGCTTTAAGCGGTATAAATCCTCTGGAAAAGACGTTATCTTTCCAGCCCTGCTGCAAAAGCGTTACAAAATCCTGAAGGTACACTTTCAAATCTAGCCTCACCCTGGAGGTTACCTACGTGCCACTAGAGTGATGCTGGCATGACATTCATATCAAAGGCAGGACTCCGGCCTGAAGATGAACCAAAATCCTATCCACTCATCGTCTAACATCCCTTCTACTCAGCAATAGACCAATATATCAGAAGCGAAATTCTAAATAGGAGACCGCTTCATCCAAAACGATTTGCTTACCAAGCAGGCAAATCTAGTACAAATGTACTTCATTGTCTTGTATCAGACGCAGAAAAGGCACTCGAGGCATAAGAAATCGCTCTCTGCCCACAAGGAGCTGTCCTTTCGACTTTTTCCAGCAAAACCACTTTAGTTCCGTTCACGAAAAAAAGAAGGCTGGATCTGCAAGGCCCCACTCTAAACGGAACACAATTATTTCTCTCGGATGAAGTTAAGTATTTAGGGGTCGCCCTGGAAAACTTACTTGGAACAACCATCTGGACAAAACAATATAACGAGCTACGGCAGCCAGGCCATTTGGACATGCCGCAAACTCGTGGAAAAAATATGGGAGATGAGACCAAAAATGGTATATTGGATTTACCAAAGGGTTGTCAGACCCATTGTCAACTACGCCTAGTTGGTATGGTGGCCATAGACTGAGCAAGTTACTGCACAGAACAGAAATGTATAAAGGCTAATCTGTCAAGGACAGGGGCTGTGTCAACTTGTCTCACCGCAGCCTTAGAGGCTGGCGTCCTCTTCACTTATATGTGGAAAAAGTGGCAAAAATAGATGTTTTCATGCTATTCCAGAAAAGAAGATTTAAACCTGGTGATCTGAATGGCCACTTACGCATCCTTTAGGCTATACTGCCTGAGTGCCAAAGTAAACCAACAGATCATATGATAACATCACTGAAAATTGAAGTTCCATATGAAGTGGTTATTGAAGAACGCCAATCATGGAAGAACGCAAAGCTACCGCAAGCGGAAAACGCATCACTGTGGTACACGAATGGTTCGAAGTTAACGGAAGAAGTCGTTCTGGGAATAACTGGACCGAAACTTTTAACTCTCCTTAGCAATGAAAATACGCCCACAATATTTCAAGCTGAGGTACTGGCTATAAACATCTGTGCTCAAGAATGCTTTAAAAGAGGCCTCTTTACATACTGTCCAACAGTCAAGCAGCTCTAAAGGCTCTAGGAGCCATCAAATGCACTTCATAGCTAGTTTGGAAGGGTAAAAATATCCTTAAGTAACTGGCTGGGAGAAATATAAACTAACCCTGAAGTGAGTGCCTCAGAGTGCCAGGACACCAGTGCAATAAGGAGGCAGACCGTTGAGCCACGCCTGCGAAGAACTGCACAGATGGGAAAAGGACCGACTGCTAGCTCATTGGCGATCCATCTCACCAAAGAGATTTGAACACCTTCTCAACAGAGACATTAGAATAGTCGTTGATCTGCTGACTGGGCACTGGTAAAATATCACCTGAAAACATAGGCAAATCAGACAACCATCACTGTAGCTTTTTGCAAATAAGCAACAGAAACTACAGAACATTTTTAATCTGTTTAATTCTGTGCCAACTTGTGTAAGAGACTGAAATACCTTGAAGGAGTATGGCTAACACCCGAAGAGGTGGGCACTTTACTACCCTGGAGGCTGGCTCAGGAAGCTGGCCTCCTTTGGGAGAAGCCTACAAATCTTGGACATCAATTAAAAGCAGTAGTGCTTGAGCTGTAGTGCTGTAACAATTTGTAACGACTACAAATGCAATCTACAATCCAGCTAAGCAACAATCTTAAAAAGAGCTGATACTAACCAGAGTTAAATTAAGATGTCACGAAAAATTTATATAAACAAGAAAGGTGTACATTGGAGAAAAAAACCATCACATGTCAAAATGAAAGGACAAGAAGACCAATACACAAATGAACACGTATAGGACCACGAAGAAAGCATTCAATAGACATGCCAATATAATAAGTGAATCTCATATACAGTGTATATTGATTCACAAGAATCAAATCATTTACAATTAGATATGGAAAAATATAGCAATTCTATACAAATAGCGTTATTATAGCGAGTTGGTTAAGTACCTACGTATAAGAAAAAATCAAAGAAACACTCAGATAGCTTATTTTCTTTTAATTTGAAAATCATTTACAATAATGAGGTGCAATCGTGTGATAGAGACTTATCTGATTAACAGGTTATGGACTACTGGCTTCAGCCAAGAGTAACACCTTTGCTATATAAATCTGTAATTTAGGTCACGCCCTACATATCAGTTTAATATCAAGATCGTTAAATTTCCATTATAGATAAAATTTAAGAGTTATAGCTAGTTTATAGCTTCACATCAAATCAAATAGCCAATATTTAATTTGCATTTTAGCTATTTAATATTTAAGCTTGTTCAAAATACTTCTGGTTTTAAGAATTGACAAAGGTTTTTGACGTCATTAATTTGTTCAAGTTGATTTTTATTTGTTAGAAAATGGAGGCAAATGATGACGTAAGTATAAACCCTCCTGTCTAATAATATTTATTTGAAAAAAAATTGTTAGGAATAGGAGTACGAGCACCTCTCATAAAAAGTGCGACAAAGGATTTGCATCCTATATCAATAATCTGCGCCCTTCATAAAACAAAACTGCTAACACCAACATGTAGATCTGCACGTTATTTTTCATACCTTTTACGCTTTTTTAGTTTTTTTTTTTTAAATTAAACTTGAACATTAACAAAATCAGTACATACCGTAGTGTCGGTATACTTTGCCACGGTTTTCAGACCTTTTCTCTAATATTTTTTTAACCGATATAGCAATTTGTATGGCTACAGACTATGTATAAATTCCATGTTCTGGCTATAGATGCCTGTAAACACAAACAATTAGAAAGTACTGTTTCTATTTATTTTTTTTTTTGTTAAAAATCTGGCAAAGTCTCCTGCAAATTGGTGACACTTTGCCAACGCGTTTAAAACCATCTAAATCTAAATGTAAGACTATTATATGGGTTAGTTTGCCTTCAAATATGATTTTAAAAAAGGTAGGTAAGTACCTTTTTTTTTTTTTTTCATTGTTGGAAACAAAAAAAATACGATTTATTAATTAAAATATCAAAATAACATGTCATTGCTTAAAATATTTCGCACTGCTTCTTTTACAGTACCTATCTTCATTATAGTTTTTGTAGCGGCGGCTGCCTATTTTTTTTTTGTAGATTCGACCCATATTTTGATCTAAAAAACCAAAAACCGTAAGAAATATATAAGGCAAAGACACCTACGAGTGGCTTGCAAGGTGACACTTTTTTTTAAAATAAATTAAAATCTCAAAAACCATTACTTTTTAATACTTCAAAATTTCACAATCATTAGCCATTGAAGTGTATATTTTTGCAAAAGGATTTATTTTGGGTTAATCGTATTCATATATAGGTGTCACAAGTTTTACTATTTTAAGAATTAAAAATCGTAAAATTCTTAGCATATATGCAGCTCATGTGTTCATTACCATTATATCGCAGCAATCGCAAGTCTGACTATTTGCAGGGCCGTGCGAAGCACGCGCGGGCCCCAGTACAGCTATTGCGACGGGCCTCCCTAAAGGGACCCCAAACATTTTTGAGTGTCATGACATTTTTATCCAGAAGTCGTTAAAAAAGTATAGGGTGATCTATTATATTATTATAAATGTCACCCCTTCCTAACTTTTTTATTTGATGTTTTTGACAAAAGTCTGTCAAGTGTAGCAGTACGAGGTTATATTATTTCAAATGGTATACACCTTGTATATTGTGCGCTTATTTGTTAGTCCCTTTCAAGGTCTCATGTTGAAGAATGAAAAATTATACCATTCAAGCTATAGAGAGAATTGTTTATTAACAATTTATTGTTCAAATGATATTCATTAATTTACAAGGTGAAATATCATAATAAATCCAGATGAAATAAGCTATTATTATCATTTAAAAAAAAATACCAGGAAGGGATTTTCACGTTTTTCCCTATAACTATCGAAGATAAATCGAGAGATAAACATATCAAATCATATATCGTTGAAAGCAGGTTGAAGGGGACTAACAAATGGGCGCACAATATACATGGTGTTCCATTTAAAAAAATAAAACTTTGCTAGGCTACACTTTTTTGACGCACCCTCTATGCTTGAAACTGACTTTAAAAACTTTTAACAATTTCTTAAAACATTTGTATTTGACACTTCTGTCAAAAACGTCAAATGAAAAAGTAAGGAGGGGGTGAGATTTATAATAGATCACAATGTATAAGTACTCCTCGGGTATAATTTTATTAATTAACCCTTTTGGTTTCACAACCTGTCAAAGTTGCTAAAAAGTGAATTTTCAACTGTCAATATTTCCAAAACAGTTGAATCCAGGTAAATGGTATATCACATGGAATCTGCTCAAAATTTTACGTAGAATCCGAATATTCAATTCCTGTTTACAGGGTATTCCATTTAAAATGAGAGAGTTGGACCACGACCAGCTTTTCTGAAACACTCTGTAGATGCGAAAATGAGAAGAAAAAAATTCAACCATAAAGCTTTTATTTGAGACACTTCTTTCTAAAATGTCAAATAAAAAAGGTATAGTCGGTGCAATTTATAAACAATAACCCTGTACCATAAGACCTGAGAACATTTTTGGCGGGCCGGGCCGCATATTCATTTTTTGCCAACGCAACTGATATTCGGCTAGATTCGTGCCCTGCGCCATGCAACGTTAGCAGAATATGAGCATCGCAACCAGACGTTGGCACTTCATGTGACTGTATGTTACAAGCATTCTATTGATAATTAGGTCCGATAAATGTTTTTTATTCAAAGGAAGGGAAGATAAAAGATAAGAATTTTATTTACATGAAAATTTCAGCTAAGACAATGAATGGCCATGATATTGTGGTGGATAGAACTACCGATGTCTTTGGAACTACCCAGTGGCGGCTCGTGACTATTTTAAGTAGGGAGGCTAAAAAATTATGAATTACGGTGGTAACCACTGCGCAGCACAGTGGCGTACCCACGGGGGCATAAGGGGGATATATCCTACAATCCCACCCCAGGAAGTCCCATCAAATGCTCATACCAGCAAAAGTCAAAGTGGTAGTGGAAAAATAAAAGATACCTTAACCAAAGCAAATCAATAGAAAATTCCGAGGAGAATTCCTTCATTCGACTATATATTTCTCCCACTCAGATTTAGGGAAATTTCCTCATAATTCTTATTCCTTAGAAATGGCAACCTTGGCCATGGTGCGATTGTGTCACTGTCACAGTGTTAGAACTGCCATCAATATACCATTTATTGATAATTTCATTGGCCAGTTAGAGCTTTTGGTAACCATACTAATCATTAACAGATTTTAAACAGTATCCACAGCCACCCCAGAGAGGACATTATCAACACGCAGAAGAATAAAAACCTATCTTCGCAGCTCTCTCTACATGTAAAAACAGACTTAATGGATTGGCAATGATGTTAATCCATAGAGAACTATATTTGCAAGTGAAGATGAAATCACAGATGAACTAGCGAAAAGACCTGGCCTAGGTGACTACATTTTGCTTTATAAAAAGCATAATCCGACAGTTCATTGAAAATTTGCATCTTGTTGCCCTGATTATTTTGCATCCCCCCCTAAAACCAATGTCTGAGTACGCCCCTGGCACAGCAGGCAAAATTTGTCTTGAAGTGCCTACACCCTCAATAATTTATCTCAAATGCAATAAAAACCATGAATACTTCACGAAAGTATTCAGAGTTAATTTTGACGAGCAATAGAAAATACAACGAAGACACTAATTGATAATTAGGTATGATTAATAATAACAATAATTATGTACTTTCTGCAACAAGATGCACAATTGCACGATAATTTACAATGCACCCGATGTAAAAAAATATCAATCAACTATAAATCTACACCTTCTGACTAGAAAAGTGACATGACATGGAACTCTCAAATACATAAAACAGAGATAAATAAAGCAAGGATATGGCAGTTGTTTTCAACCGTGCGGCTAGCCGCATCTCGAAACGATGTCGCAGAACGCCAATAGTGGTTCGATATGTTTCCGGCATTTCTATTGGACGCTGAGATTCGCGGGCCATTTGAATAGTAGATTTCAGTGAAGCATGTGAGAGTCTAGCCTCCAGTCGATTTCTTATGTTAGAATAATTACAGATTTTTGACGTAGAGGCGCGGAATTGTTTGAAATAAAGTTGTCAGATTGTTCTAAATTACATTAAAATATAAAATATCGAAGTTTGGAAAGTGGAATTTGTGAATAATTATTATTTTAATTATGAATTAGGTATAAAAAATTGAGATGGAATTCAATTTTTCGGGGGAGGCTTAGCCTCCCCTGCCTCCTCTGACGAGCCGCCCGCCAGTGGAACTACCCGATGGAAACTAACTATTTTATAGAGTGTGACTGTGAGCTAATAAAAATTAAATAAGAAAATGCAAAAGGTGAAAATTGAGAAATGTCGAAAATATGGAAAGTTCTAAATACAAAAGACCTATTTTGTCTTCTTGTTGTGAAATAAAAATGTTCAGCTGAAGGGGAGAGTGGTTAACAGTGGATCACGGGGCACAGTGAATTTTCTACCATAGCTCCAAATAATTTAGGCGCATGCGCGCGAAACTACCGTTGATTGTTCTTTTTAAATACTTCTCCTCAGCCCATCTAGTCGCTGTGATGATATCAAAGTGGTAGGAGATTCTGCGTCGCTCTGAGTAACAGGCAAGTACGAATCTTTTTTATCAAGTGTTTTAAAAATTTGTGTTATATTTAAATGAGTAATAATTCTGGGTATTTGAGTACAGTTGTATGCTTAGTACTGTTTATATCAGTTGTGAACTATGTTCTTGTGTCTTTAGTAGTATTAGTTTTTTTGTATAGATTTTTTTTCAAAATAACCGTCATTGGGTCACAGCGAATCGTTCTGTTTTGGGGTTCAGTGGATCAGTGATCCAATGTAACCCACAATGATCCACTGTGACCCGCTAAGCTATAACTTAACTTTTAACTTATACTTACTTTTTAATAGGTCAAAATGCCTCGCAACAGGAAAAGAAAAACTACGGACACTACTTACTACACCGAACAACAAATGCAGAACGGTCTAAGACTTATATATCGGATAGTCAGAAAATAAGGGCTGTTGCAAGAACCACTCATATCCCATACACAATTTTAAACAGGTATTACAAGAAGATTCGGAATAACCCTGATCCTGAAAAAATAATTAGGCTTGCACCTAATTACGCAGTTCGTAAGATATTCACAGATGCGCAAAAAAAGAGTACCTACGACGGTTCAGAAATCTGCCAAAGTGCTAGCTGTCAAAGGACAAAAGCAAGTCTCCAAGGTTTCCAGCGCAGAACGAGGGACCTAAGTAACAACTTGTTACATAATTGGAGCTTTGCGCTTAGGGGAATGCATTGCCACCGATAATGATAATATTTCCTAGAGTGCATTTCCATTTCAAGCAACATATGATCGCGGACGCTCCGGCTGGAACCTTAGGCTCTTAGGCCTAGCTGCGCAATCTGGCTGGATGAAATCAGAATCTTTGCTAAGTTTTTTTTAAGACCTACTGTCTTCTGGTAGAAATAAATGAGTTATAGTATGAAAACAATAATCTTTTACTGTATTTATTTCCATAGAGCCAGTGTGCCCCACTTGATTCACTGTTTCCCGTGCGCTGATCCAAACTGACCCACTCCTGAGCCACATTGGATCTTTTACGAACTTTTATTCCAAAGGCTATATGTTGAAAATTTATGTCACATTCGCCATCAAATTACCTTTGCTGTTAAGTCTTACAAACTCTTCCTACAACTAATTTGAGAAAACAGTGATTTAGCGATAAATTTTGGAACTGTATGAGTTAGAAAAAAAAATGATCCACTGTTACCCACTCTCCCCAACTGTGTTTCTGTTGCACAACGTCAGAAAAACCAACTTCAGTGACTCTTCAAATATTTATTCAAAATTTAATAATACATACATACATGCGCTCTATTTTTTATACGCGCTCTTTTTTCGCTATTTGATCAGCTTCAGAAAAAGAGATTGGGGGGTCGCATTTCTAGCACGAGTCAGTTTGGGTTAATTTGGATTAGGTACTTTTCATGTTTTTGCTTGAAAAAAAGAAATAGAAAGGAACAGCGCCTAGTGCGGTTTTTTAACCAAAATTAACCCAAACCAACCAAAAATAACCCATACTAACGCAAACCAACCGAAACTAACTCAAATCTACCGAAAAAGTTCTGGGGCCTGTGAATAGACACAATGATTAATTTTTAAACTTTTAATAAAGGCATTTCTTCATTCGTTATCGCATTTCGCATTAAAACGTACAAACAGATAATAATAACTGCCATTTTCCAATTGAATTTTTTTAGAGAATATTTTCCCGAACGTCAGGCAGGCTCTAAATTGCCAACGTTAGTCCACTTCAATCATAATTTGCCTACGCTGTGCTCGAACGAACACGAATGAAGCCGAAGGTCCTATCACGTTGGCAGAAAATGAATATGCGGCCGGGCCCCTACTGAACCCGGGCCCCGGTAATTTATACCGGCCGCACCCCCCTATGCACGGCCCTGACTATTTGCAACAAGTTAGCCACGTTTTTTTTAATAATTCCTACAACTTCCGCTAGGTTTCTGCCATTGGAGTTACAAAAAATATTGTTACAAAAAAAAAGTCAACTCTGGCAAAGTCACCTTGGATGGCAAAGTATACCGACACTACGCTACATAAATTAATTCAAAGTACGTACGGCTGAGCTCGAAGATGAATATACGCAGTTTCTGGTAGGTGACTCCAAAACCAAAGCATTTTCCAGCTAAATATGCTTGGAAACCAATTGATACAAGACAGGTTTTTTTAAGGACTCTTCATTTCTTAGGAATTTCTCCTCTGGTCAGGATTGGTTTGGTGCAAGTGGACATTAGAGTCGCTCGGAGTAAAACGAAAATATGTTGCCAACTTGCATTCTATTTCGATTTTGAGGGCCATCTAATATGAAGTTATTGAAATAAATCATCAAAAATGCAAATTTAAATATGTGGAATTTTAGCCCAAAATAACCTTTATTTCTGGACGTAAATATTTAATACATTAAAATCCGGTTGATCGAGCACTTTTTTTCGATATCCGGTAGCGCCACCCGTTTGCAGTGGCGCTCCTTCAACGTCCGATGTTATCTCGAAAAAAGAGGTACGAATATGCATGGTTGCGATTTTATTATAACAAGGTTAATTGTAACACTAAGCTTTTAATTGGTACCTATAAAGTCATATCGTATTAAAGGGAGTATTTATTTACAGGGTGACTACCGTTAAAAAAAATACATTTATTAAGCAGAGTCCACTGAAAGATCATGCTCTCTGTATATTATAGATTTTTTAAGACTAAAAATTGCAGACAATCGCCATCCGGTAGTTGGGCGGGCAATTAAAAATTTAAAAATCCTCATCCTTCAGCTGTTTTTAAAGGATTAAGAAATAAATTTCCTTCGTCTCTTCTTGCAGGAATGCCAGTGCCAATCATTCAATTAAAATGTAAATTGAATGATATACCTATTTTTTTTTTAAAAGAAAAAGTAACAACAACTACTTGATTTTGTTGATAAATATGGAACACCCTGACGTTCAGTTCAAGTAAATTCAGCTTGATTTTTGTTGCTGCTTTTGTAACCTTATATCGATGACTGTAAAAATGTTTTTCTACGTGCGTGAAGGGAAATTTTTCTGCACTAGTGTAGGAAAAATTGTGTTTCTTCGCGGTAATTACGAGCAGACAAATGATATTTTCTGCACTTGTAGGAAATTAACTGTTACAATGTTGGATACTCTCAAAACCCCGATGACGCGCGCTTATCAAGTCATTTTTTTTTAGCAAATCCAGTTCCAAGGATGTAAATAAAGCTCATTTATTGAATAATAATTAATATATTCTCGAATGAATGCGTCTGATGTAAATTAACAGAGAAGAAAATTGAAATCTCGACCGCTACCGCAGCAGGATTTGATATATGGCCGATGGCCGCAACAGTACTCTCACTTTTTCTTAAGCCTCAGAGACTGTAAATTAAGTGCGACTGATAAACACCATACTGACGTATCTCAGAAATGAATCGCAATAACACCTGCACAAAGCTCGATATAATCTACATACTGCTTAAATTATTTTATTGAAAACTAAATCAATTAGATTCACGGGGCCGCGCACTGACAACCAGACTTATCATCAACAGACAAAAACGGTACCCAAGTTGGGCGCCACTATTTGCTCTTTTGACCGAACCCGTTCGTAAATGGTTACTTTATTTTTACGAGCATAGGTACCTATACGAACATTACCCGACAGTAATAATCCAATAACATCAACTGTTTTTAGTATTATTGATATTGACTTGACGGCTGCCTGACTGACTGACTGTTTTGCACCTGGCGCCTTCCGATTATTATTACTGAATTATTGTGTTATTATTTACTTGCCTATTTAATTAATTAAGATCTTTGTTTATTGATATATTGTTATTAATTAAAAATGTTTAATTTTTAAAATCATTTATGATTGTTATCAAACCCTATTCTCAAAATCCACCCCCCTTATTAGCGTTTTTTATGCATCTATTAAGAAGTGAAAGGGAAACAATTTTAACGTCGAGAGGAGCGTGTGAAAGTCGTGCATTATCGAGTGATATATTTATAAACGGGTGACAATTAAAATATGGAAATGGCCACTCGATGCCACCACCACCATGATGATTGCTAGCCGTGATTGCGCCATCAGGAGTATCAGGACTTGATTAGGGCACATTCAGAATTGTAACTTTCATTGTTTGGGGTTGGCCGAGAGAGCGTGTGAATTTTTGAAGGCATCTGACGAATTAACCACTATCTTAAAATATATAAAATCAAATCGATATACATAATATGTCGAAGTGCAAGGCTTCAGTATTTTTTGATATTCTGTTGTGATCCTTCAGTGTTTTGCCTTGGTTAAAACTACTTTTGTTTTTGGTTTGAAACTTGTAGCTTTATTAGGTAATGGAATATAGAATGAAATTGAACTACAGCAAATGTAAGACTTATTTTAGAGAGAGTTTTAACAAAATTTGTTACTACGACTGAAGCTGTCTTAAGACTGTCTTCTTGCTTCACTAGATCTCTTACAAATCGACCTTTACATCCCTTCTAAAACCTACATAATTACAACTGGAAAACCCTAAATAAATATTGGCAATAAATGACAGTCTGTTCGCCCAAATAATGACCATTAAGGATATTTGGGAATTTTGGGGTTTATGGTGGACAAATGTTTAATTTATTTACATACAATATCTTTGGGTTTTTTAACAGAAAGTCTGGGTCATATAATAATATTGCTTTCGGCGACGGCGAGACATTATTTGGGAAAGTATTCGAGGGTCGTAAAAAGTACAATGTCATGATATTATGGAGGAATATGACACTTCCCCCCTTGAAAAAAAAAAAAGAAATTTTCATAAAGAAATTTCTTCAAAACAAATCCTTTAAGAAATACAATTATAAAAAACTAACGTAAAATAATATGAAGCTTAACTTAATATAAAGGTAGGAATAAAAAGGAAAGAGAGAGAAAAAAAAATGTAAACTAACTTATACCTAAGAATATACAAACATATCTTTTACTAAGATATTTTTATGGACGGTCTTGGGGTGACTGATCTTCGCATGGACATGGAATTCGTAGTGGATGTGGTTGCTTCATTGGAACTTAGAAGGTTATTTAGTTCAATCCCTTCGCCCATTTTTGTTCTGGCTTCTTCTTCTAGAATTCTTGATATGTTTTGACTTGTCCCTGGAGTGGTATTTATATTTGTATTGAAAAGCTTAATACAGCAGGAATCCGATATGTGCTTTGGGCTTTTAGTACAACAAAACATACTTTTAATGCATGATATTAATCCGCACCACTTAAGAAAATTGTACACTATTACCAAAAGAACAACTGACGCGATTAAAGAAATAATGATAATGAACCAATGAGAGCGTTGAATAATAAATGGCTTCTTCAATTCTTCATCCAGCAATTGGTCCAGTTGTCCAAGTTTGTGATTCGCAAACTGTAAATCGTCCAATTTGATATTGGAAAGTCTTATTGGTTGTAGTGTGATTGGTGTGTTGTTGAATCTGGCTTCTTTGGCATAGCAGCAATCGTCAAGTGCAATATTGATATCTGAAATTTGTTTTGAAATATTCCGTGTAATGATTCCTGAGCTTTCCAAGATAATATTTTGAGTATAGCCTCTGCATTTGGGTTCCAAACTTAACAGCCCTGTTGATGCAATTTTTATATCTTCGATTGGAAAATTATCACAAGCCAGAGTAAGCTGTAAGGGCGTCGATAGTACGAAAAGCCAAGAGTTGTCGCTCAGTGGATGCCATATCTCGAAGTCTGCTTTGGAAGTAACGGTATGACAGTCAGCCGGGATTTTGGTAGAAAATGATGTAAACAATGCGACTTCGCACTTAGGAGGTTCTTGAATCCTTGTAGCTTGAGTGTTTTGGCAGATGAATTCCTCTTCTGTGATCCTTGTACACTTGGTAAGGTCTTTCATTTGCACATAACTAACCTTACTTATCAGCAGGTAAGGAAAATCAGGTAGGATATAGGAATGAATATCAGAAAAATTATGAGGTGTTGGAAGTGGCAATAATTTGAACAGATTGTAGGTCATTTCGTCAGTCAATGGAATTTCAATTGCAAAAATAATTATGTTATCAGAATGAAAAACTTTTAGTTTACTGATCTTAAAATATTTGTAAATAGTTGAATAAGATATTGGGAACGGTAATTGAAGTCCGTTGTTCAATTTGATTTCCGAAAGTACATTTAATAATTGTTTTGGTGTTATAACTTTCGGATGTAGGATATTATGTCTGGCCATTGTTATAGCTGAGATTAATAAATCATATTCTTCGTTCAGATCTTCTAATATTTGTGTGAGTAAGGCAATATGTGAACTGATGATAAGTTTCAGTTTGTTTACGTGAATACGTTTATTGGTATCTGCTGAGAAGGAGTTGAAAATTTTAATATTAGAGTTTAGAGTTTCTTGATTAGATTTAAAATTTCGTATACTAGAATTAAAATTAGATATTATGCCAATTTGTTGTTTCATCAAAAGTTGTGTATTTCTATTACTTTGAATTAGAGTTTTTATCGATTTGTCATAAAATTTAGCATCATCGGCATCAGGCATGCCAAATAGCCAATTGAATGCGTAAGAAGCACCATCAAAAATTCCTCTTTTAGTCTTTTTCGTATTAGTACCGATTATTTCGCTGACAACTTCAGATTTTCCGAGCAATTTATTAAACCGAGATTGGACGACTTTTATAGTATCTTTGCATAGAAAATTTTCAGATTCAACAATTTCATTACTATAACATAGATCGAATGACTTTTTCAATATTCCAGAAATAAATTTTATTTTCTTTTCATATCCAGTTACATTAAGATGAGTAAATAGGACAAATTTAGAATTTGAAAGTTTAACTTGGCCAAGATTATTATAATAAAGACCGGCATGATCGTGGAGATTAGTAATGTGATAATTATCGCCTCTAACACAAACGGAAATGGAAGTTAGTACACGTAGGAACAGTAGATTAGCGTTATTAATCATTGTTGCTTTGATCTGAAACAAAAGGTTTTATCATATTAGTATGATACGTAATAATTTTTTTTCCTACGAGCGTGCGCAAAGTAGTACTTTTCCGCACGCATTTCCGGGCTCAAAGTTACACTTTTCCGCACTCAGTGCGGATACGGGCCTTATCCGCACTGAGTGCCGAAAAGTAATTATAATTGTCAAGCAACAATAAGTGCACCTGTCGACTTTGACGCATGATGACAAATTTTTCCTCTTGTTTCTATATCAGCAGCCAACATCTATACAAACACCAAATATAAATTAACTTTGACACATTGTCAGATTTGTTCTCTATTTATATGCAAAAATCTACAAACTTTTTCATCAAATTTAAACGCTTTAAGATGAACAGCTCTGACGAGGATTTTCTGTTATTTTTTTTTGTTATGTAATTTTTTGATAAATGCATAGGTTCCCTTCAAGTTAATTAAAAATAACAACAAATTATCGTTTTTTTTTTAAATTTTTGTTATTACCTACCTGATATGAAGCTCGTAGGAAAAATTTTGTTCCTAACACGTGCGCAAAGTGTCTTTTCCGCACGCAAACACGTATCCGAACTCCGCTCCGCGTCGTTCGTATAACTGTGTTTGCGTGCGGAAAAGTAACACTTTGCGCACTTGTTAGGAAAATAACTATTTCCTATTTGTAGTTGAATATTATTGTTATTGAAAACTTTAGTGACTTTATATGGGCCTTTAAAGTTAGGACTCAGTTTTTTATTTAGACCAGGGGAAATATGTTTATTTACAATGTAAACCATATCTCCTATTTTATAATGTTTTTTTTTATTTTGTAATCGTAATAAGTCTTCGATTTTTCTTTTGATTTCAAGATGTTGTTACGTGCCTGTTCTTGAGTTATGTTAAGTTTGAGTTTTAGGTTGCCTATGTAATCGTCATATGAATATTTAAATTCAGGTTTGCTAGTTATAGAGCTTGGCAAAAATGGTTTGGATCCAAATAATAGTTCATATGGTGTATAGTTAGTAGAAGAGTGAGTATGTGTATTGTAAGCGAACATTGCAAAAGGTATAAATTCGTCCCAGTTGTTTTGTTTGTCGTTAATGTAGTGTTTTAAATAATCTTTCAAAGTAAGGTGTGAACGCTCCAAAGCGCCATTAGATTCAGGGTGGTAGGGTGTGCTTGTGACATGCTTAGTTTTAAATAATTTTACGAGTTCTTTTATTAAATTGGACATAAAATCAGTACCTTGATCAGATAAAATAGTTTTGGGAATACCGAATAAAGTTATAAATTTGCATAATTCATTTGATACTGTTATTGCTTCATGATTCGGTATAGGAATGGCATACGAATATTTCGTTAAATCGTCTTGCATCGTAAGGAGAAATCTAGATCCGTTTTCCGTAATTGGAAGAGGTCCAACTATATCAATAGCAAGTTTTTCGAAAGGCTTTTCGCTAGTTGTTGTTATCATCATAGGAGCTTTACTGGGTTTGAAATTTGTTTTGTTTATTTGACAAGAAGGACATTTTTTTATATATTTTTTTATGTCAGTTTTCATGTTCTGCCATTTATAACGTTCTTTTATCCTTTTATATGTTCTTGTAAAACCTGAATGTCCTGCTAGTTTTGAATCGTGATTTTCTTTTAGAATTGCGGAAATTTCCTCTTTTGAACTAATAATAATTTTTTCTGAACTAATAACACATATTTTTATATTCGTGTCCTTGAAAAGATAGTGTATCATTTCAAAATACATTGATTGTTTTAAATTTGGAGAATTTTTCGTTATGTCAGGTAAATAGAAGTATTTTATATTATCTCTGATTAGTTCAGTACGTAAGTTCCGGAGTGAATAAAAAACGTCTTTATAAGAAATATTTTCAAAATGAAAAGTCTTCACGAACATTAAATAGGATTTTTTATTGTTATTTTGTAACTTATAAGTTGAATATAATTCAAAGTTTGATTTTATGCTATCGTTGAAATCGAATTTGTTTTTTATGGACTCTGAAAACTGATTACTTTCGTCCAAATCAGTAGAGAAATAAACTGCGTTTGGAAAAAAATCGAATAGATTTCCATTTTTTATTTCAAGTTGCGGATTGATATCTAAAGTTTTGTAATGATATTCTATAAAATTTTCAAAGGTATCATTTTTAGAAATAATGTTGATATTTAGACATCGAGATAAAGCATCTGCGTTAGTATTAAACTTTCCTGGTTTATGAATAATCTCAAATTCGTATTCATTAAGTAATAATCCCCATCTAATCAGTCTACTTCCGGGATTTTTACAGTTTAAAAGCCAAGTGATTGGTTTATTATCGGTTACAATTTTAAACTTTCTACCATATAGGTAGCATCTAAAATGTTTAATGCTCCAAATTACTGCTAATAATTCTTTTTCCATAGTTGTATAATTTTGTTCGGCAGAATTTAACGTACGACTTGCGTATGCAATAGGTAGGTCCTGCCCGATCTCACCTTGACTTAAGACCGCACCAATCGCATAGTCTGAAGCGTCGGTCGTCAAAATAAATTCTCTTGAAAAATCTGGATATTGAAGTAAAGGTTCATTTATTAGAATTTCTTTAAAGGTGTCGAAAGATTCTTGACATTCTTGAGACCAAATAAAAGCAACATTTTTCTTTAGAAGATTAGTCAATGGTTTAGCAATTTTTGCAAAATTGTTGATAAATTTACGATAATATCCAATTAAACCTAGGAAACTTTTTACTGTTTTTTGATTTTTAGGAATGGGAAAGTTTTTTATTGCTATAGTTTTTTCTGGTTTTGGTTTTAGTCCTGATTCAGAAATGATATGACCGAGATAAGAGATTTCTTTACGGAGGAATTCACATTTGTCGGGTTGTAACTTTAAATTATTATTTCTGAGTCTGTCGAAAACCGCTTCAAGACGTGAGACATGTTGATTTAGATCTGATCCATAAATAACTATGTCGTCTAGATAAACGAAACACTGTAACCCTTGTAAACCAGTAAGAACTGCATTCATTAGTCTTTGAAAACAAGCGGGTGCATTTTTTAATCCAAAAGGCATTCGATTAAATTCCCAGTGACCTAAAGGTGTAGTGAAAGCGGTTTTTGGTTTATCTTCTTCTCTCATTGGAATCTGATGGAAACCAGAAGCCAAATCGAGTGTGGTGAAATATTTACTATGGCCTAATTGATCTAAAATTTCTTCGATATTTGGCATTGGATATGCATCACCAACTGTAACTTCATACAATTTTCTAAAATCAACCACTACGCGCCATTTTTGTTCCCCCGAAGCGTCCATGTTTTTTGGTACTACCCATAGAGGGGCAGACCAAGGCGATGCAGACGGTTGAATTATTCCCTGTTGTAACATTTTATTGATTTGTTTATTAACTTCGGTTTTATGAATTTCTGGGTATCTGTACGTTTTTGTATGAATGGGCTTAGAATCAGAGATGTTTATTTCATGTTTAATAGTGTTAGTACAACCAAGGGTATCTCCAGGTAGAATGAAAATATCTTCATAATTTTCACAAAGATTAGTTATGAAGCTCTTTTCTTCTTGGTTTAAATGGTCTAATCTAAGATTTTGTTTCAATAGTTGGCTCCTATTTTTAATAAAATTATTTTCAGTACTTTGTTCCGAAGCAAAATAACAGTAGCTTTCTTTAGGAATCTGTTCTAAATAGATTGAAATAGGTTTTAATTGAAAATCAATTACTTTTGAGTTTAAGATTGTTGCAAAAGCTTTATTATTTGAATTTACTTTAGTCAATGCTCGGGATAAATAGATTCCCTTAGATATTTCCATATCTGGTATGATCCCTTCTTTTATTTCCGGGTTTAGAACGTTGATTTCTATTATTGTTTCCGTACGAGATTTGAGAACAAAATAAGAACTAGTGTTAGGATTAGCGTTTAATCCGATAGGGATTTGAAATGGCAATGAGTTTAGAGATAGAGTTCGTTTTTTAAAATCGATTTTTGCGTTTTGATCTTGAATAAAATCCAATCCAATTAGACCGTCATAAGGGACGTTTGTAGCCTGATTTAGTATGTGGAATTTTATGTTCAAAATCTGATTGTTAATGTTAAAAGGAATAGTGGTAGTTCCAACTGTTTGAATTGGGGAATTAGGACAGAGTCCATGAAGAGATATTTTTTCTGAAGGAACAAATTTAGTTATCTCAGGATTGAGTTTGTTGGCTTTTATCAATGAGCAGCTTGCACCAGTATCAAGTAAAAATCGGAGTTTTTTGTTTTGATTTTTTGAATATTTACTTTCTAGTTCAATGAAACTTGAGCTATTTTCAGCAAGAAATATTGTTAGTTCTCGTCGTTCTCGAACACCGCTAAAGTTTTGAGATGATCCTCCAGTGAGGTGTTCGTCATTGGAGGAGCGTTGGAGTTTAAAGAATTTGAATGACTTGGTTGATAATTTGGTACATTAGAATTGTATTGAATTGAATTAACGTTCGCGTCCTGCCTTGAATTCGTATGAGGTGAGTCGCGAAAAACTGGATTATGATTTGTCGAATTTCGATAAGGTTTTGTATTAATTTGATTGCTCGAGTTTTGGTTTAAGTTTGGAGAATTAGAGTTTTGATTCCTGTTATTATGTTGATAGTTTGAGTTTTGGAAGTTAGAGTTTGGATTTCTATTATTACATTGATAGTTTGAGTTTTGGGAATTAGAGTTTTGATGAGATTGTTTAGTATGCTGTCGATTAACATGGAAATTCATCGAATTATTAGATCTTCCTACATTATTATTATATTGTCTTTTTCTACATTCTTCAATAACATGCCCTTGTTTTTTGCAGTAACGACAAAATATCTGATTATTCGTAAACCAAGTTCTTACGTTTGCATCATGATTTCTTGTTTTGAAACAATTATTTGTAGAATGCGAGTTGTTTTTGCAATTTTTGCAAAACTGAGCTGAACTGCGCGACATAGCCACAGCACGTTCTTCAGAAATAGCTGCACTATACGCAGAATTAATCGAATCAAAATCTTTCCATCTCAACATTCGCGAAATTTCGGGTTTCGAATGATAAATAAATCTATTTAAAGCAATTTCGTTCAACATTTTCAGTTTTCCAGGAATCTCTTCCGGTTCTGTGCAATTTTGTTGAGTAGTAGATATCAATCGCGAGTTAATTGTTTCCAAACGTTGAAAAAAGTCTTTCACTGATTCGTTAGGACTTTGTTTGCAATTATTTAGCTCTTCCATTAATTGAACGTAATGTTTTTTGTCTTGATATAAAGTTTTTAAAGCGTCTTTTAAGGTATCCCAATTATCAAAGTTTTGGGTAGCTAACTGTTCTTTAGCTTTGCCACCGATTCGAGATAAAATAAAATATAAAAGAGGATTTTTCTGATCGTCCTGTGCTAATACATTGGCATTATTACAATTCGCTAAAAATTCCCCTAATTCAAGACGATTGCCATCAAAACTATTAGGTATTAGTTTGCATAAAAAATCTACGGAAAACCTACCATTATTTGGGTTGGAATTTGACGAAGGAAGTTGATTAAAAATGTTTTGAAAAGTTTCTAATAATATTGTTTGTAAGTCTGGGTTTACGGCAGGAGGAGTCATAGTGGCATATAAGTATTAATAAAGGAGTTAGACAAACAAAAGTAACCTCATTAAGAGACAAAAATCACTTACCAAAAAACTTGAAAGCTAGTGGTTACACAACAACTGTGATTCAATCCAATACTGATCAACGCTGATGATAGCTTTGGCTGACTATGGTATGTCTTGAATCTTTGTATCCAAATCCTGCTGGATCTTGCTAGATACTTCTGAATCGTACCGACCGCGCCAAAATCTGTTGTGATCCTTCAGTGCCTTGGTTAAAACTACTTTTGTTTTTGGTTTGAAACTTGTAGCTTTATTAGGTAATGGAATATAGAATGAAATTGAACTACAGCAAAAGTAAGACTTATTTTAGAGAGAGTTTTAACAAAATGTGTTACTACGACTGAAGCTGTCTTAAGACTGTCTTCTTGCTTCACTAGATCTCTTACAAATCGACCTTTACATCCCTTCTAAAACCTACATAATTACAACTGGAAAACCCTAAATAAATATTGGCAATAAATGACAGTCTGTTCGCCCAAAGAATGACCATTAAGGATATTTGGGAATTTTGGGGTTTATGGTGGACAAATGTTTAATTTATTTACATACAATATCTTTGGGTTCTTTAACAGAAAGTCTGAGTCATATAATAGTATTGCTTTCGGCGACGGCGAGACATTATTTGGGAAAGTATTCGAGGGTCGTAAAAGGTACAATGTCATGATATTATGGAGGAATATGACAGTTAAGGAAATTTTATACAGATATGTCCACATAAAATATGTTTTGAAGACAATGGTAATAGGCCAGTAAAATTGAGAGTCAAACATCAAACTGATTTGGGACAATAACAAAAACATTTCATGTAAAAAATGGCCAAGTACGCGAAAATACTTATCCTCAAAAACAAGTGAAATCAAAGTCAAGCCAAGTTCTTTAATACGCATTCGAAAATAAAATGGTGGGTTTATTTATTCTAAAATGTTTCAAACTTGGCGAGTACCTAATACCGATTGAAAGGGTTATTGTTTTAGATTGGGTTTAAATTTAGCTGTATTGCCATTTTCGCGTACTTGGCCATTCTTTTACATGAGATGTTTTTGTTATGATATATGTACTATGTACTCTGTGTCTAAGATTATAGTTGTAAAGTATGAACATGAACGCACACCTCGTCACATGACGTAGGTTAATGTCAATTGTCAACCTGCGAATTTACAATAAATCATATATTCAGTGTCCACTAGAACGTCGTTTAATTCACAACCTCTTCCTCCTAACCACACATAAGATAAGACATGGCGTAGTCGGAAATTTTTGAAAATCGGCAATCATCTTAAAAAGTATAGAAGTTTTTTAAAATTTTATGGAATAAAAAGAAGAAAATGGACTTCCGTGGTATTTCACCGATGATATTTTCGGGAAATTTGTCCGAAAATTGGAGATTCTGGAAACAAAGATTCATCATGTACCTCAGAGCCACAGAAATTTCAAAAAAGGATGAAGCTACTCAATGTGCCCAGCTTTTGACCTTAATTGGAGATGAAGGTATGCGTATTTTTAATACTTTCAAAATTGCTGAAGCTGATGAAAACAAAATTGAAAAATTGATTGAAAAATTTGATGCACATTTCTCGCCTAAAACTAATTTATCCTATGAAAGATATAAATTGTTAAAATGCAAACAGAAAGAAGGACAAACTATGGAAAATTATATTACTGAAATCAAGAATTTTGCTTTATCTTGCGAACTTAGGGACTTGGAAAGTTCCCTACTCAAAGATATTATCATATGTGGCATTTTATCTGAATCCTTGAGAGAAAGACTATTGTTGGATGAAACTTCCACGTTGGATGATGTAATTAAAACATGCATCAATTCAGAGAAGACCAAAGAAAGAAACAAATACATCACAAATGGTTCCTCCGCCCATGGTTCGTCAGCTGATCAACATATTGATGCCATATCAAGACTCAGAGTCCCACCAATCAACTTTCATGGTCCTAAAAATAAGGGACAACAGAGACCGAAATGTGGAAAATGTGGATACAGCCATGGAATTCAACAGCGCTGTCCAGCAAGAGGAAAACAATGCAAGTTATGTAAAATTTTTAATCATTTTGGTTCTGTTTGTAGATCTTCAAATTCAAATTTTTCTAATAATTACTCAAGTTCTTTTAATAGGTATAATAAATTCAGTCAGAATGATAGAGGTGTAAATGGCAATGGGAATCATGTAAGACATAACACTAAAAAGAATCATTTTAAGTTTCGTAAAAGTATCAATTCCATAGAGAGTAATCGACAAAATTCTGAAGGTGATTTTCTTTTCATAGATAGTATCGAGACATGGCCTTCAACATCAGAAATCCAGGCATCTGAGGTGAATGGAGTCTCAGCAGGCCCTGGAGGAGTGTCGTGGGCTATGGTACTGACAGTTGAACAGCAACACAACATCAATTTCAAGCTAGACACAGGAGCGATGGTAAATGTTATTCCAATTAGATTGTTGCATAAAATTAATTTTGATCCTGCAAAAATTGTTAAAACCCCAGTAACTTTGTGCTCTTATACGCAGGACCGTATTCCAATTGTAGGCAAAGTAGATCTAAACTGTAAACATAAAGAAAAATCATTTTTAATTTCATTTTTTGTCAATACAATGGAAAGTAGCATTCCAATTTTGGGTTTGAAATCATGTATTGATTTGAATCTTATTCAGAGAATAGATAGTCTAGAAACATCAAATACCTTAGCTCAAAGGGATAATAATTTGCAGTTATTGCTCAATAAATATAGTTATTTGTTTCAAGGTCTGGGTTGTTTAGAAAAAGTTTATAAAATTGAATTAAAAGGGGATGCAATCCCTGTAGTTCATCCAATTAGAAAACTTCCTTTTCCAATTATGGAAAAAATGAAGCATTCTTTAGATCAGTTAGTACATCAGAGGGTTATAAAAAGAGTGAATGGAAGTACAGAATGGGTGAATGCATTTGTAATTGTGAGAAAGCCAAATGGAGAGAGGCATTATTTTAAAATTCCAACATTAGAGGAGTTGACTCTAAAATTTTCAGGTGCAAAATATTTTTCCACCCTGGATGCTGCTCAAGGTTTTTTACAGGTTCCTTTAGATGAGGAGAGTTCTAAGATGACAACTTTTGGAACGCCTTGGGGCAGATATTGTTTTTTGCGAATGCCATATGGGTTAACTAGTGCCCCAGAAGTTTATCAAGAAAGAATGAATGAGATTTTTGGTGATATTGATGGATGTAGTATATATGCGGATGATTTAATAGTTTATGCAGATTCCCCAGAAAAACATGATAGAATTTTGAAAAAAGTCTTTGAAACAGCTGCAACAAAGGGCATCAGGTTTAATAGAAATAAATGTAATTTTTTTGTTGACAAAGTCAAGTATATGGGACACCAGGTTTCAGAGAAGGGATTAGAACCAGACGGTTCAAAGATTGAGGCTATTAAAAATATGCCTAGGCCCAGAGATAAAACTGATGTGCAGAGATTTTTGGGATGTATAACGTATATAGGAAAGTTCATTAAAAGTTTATCTGTAATAACGGCCCCCTTGAGAGATCTTTTAAAGAAAGACGTAATTTTTCAGTGGTTAGATGTGCATGAAAGAGCATTTTTGAGGTTGAAAGAAATGGCGTGTAAAAGCCCATGTTTGCAATTTTTTGATATACATAAAGTTACAACTATTTCAGTAGATGCTAGTCAAAAGGGTATGGGTGCTGTATTGATGCAGATGGGTAAGCCTTGTGCATATGCATCAAGATCTTTTACAGCAACTCAGCAAAGATATAGTCAAATAGAGAAAGAATTACTGAGCATTTTTTTTGGCATTGATAGATTTTCTCAATTCATATATGCTAAACATTTCATTGTGGAAACAGATCATAGACCTCTTATTCACATAATTAGAAAGCCACTTAACGAATGTCCTGCTAGGTTACAACGTATCTTGATTCAATTGAGGAAATATGACTTTGATTTGATTTATAAACCAGGAAAACAGTTGATTATAGCTGATACTCTGAGTAGAGCCTTTGAGCAAGAAAAAACTTTTAATGAAAATCTGGATATTGAAGTAGAGGCACATGTATGTTTAATTTCTATGCAATTAAATGCAACTCAGGATAGAATTTTGGAATTAAAAAATAATACAAAGAAAGATAGGGACCTCAAAGCTATCATTGATTTCATGAATAATGGCTGGCCGAATTGTTATAAAAAGATACCAAAACACTTAAAATTTTATTATAAAGTAAGAGGTGAACTTAATGTCATAGATGGTTTGGTGTATAAGAGCCAAAAGTTGATTGTTCCTAAAGATAGTAGAGCTCATATCTTGAATAAAATTCACTATAGTCATATGGGAATAAATAAATGTCTGGCTAAAGCTCGCCTTTCTTTTTTCTGGCCAGGCATGAATAAACAAATTCAAGATATAGTAACATCATGCCACTTGTGTCAGGCTTATCAAAAGAGTCAGATGCCTGAGCCTATGACTTCTCACGGGTTTGATGAGATTCCGTTTAGCAAGGTTGCAGTGGATATTTTTCATTTGTTTAACGAGTCATATCTTCTTTTAGTTGACTACTACTCTAAATTTGTTGATGTCATGAATCTAAATAGGGATCTTTCAAGTTATAATGTAATTTGTAAATTAAAATCATGTTTTGGACGGTTTGGAATACCAATGACTGTCATGTCAGATTCAGGCCCTGAATTTGCTAGTTTTGAGTTTGCTAGATTCGCTAAGCAATATGAATTTAATCACATCAGAAGCTCACCAAGATATCCACAAAGTAATGGTGCTGTGGAAAGGGCTATTAAAACTGTAAAATCAATATTAAGAAAAAGTATTCTGGACAATAAAGACCCCTATTTGGCTCTCTTGGATTATAGAAATACTCCTATTGATGGTCATAATACACCAGCTAACATTCTTATGTGTAGAAATCTTAAATCTTTATTGCCCTTGCCCAATGCTAAATTTAAATCTAAAATGTATCAGAAAAACAAATATTCAAATTTCATTAAAAAATCTCGAAACAATCAAAAGTTTTATTATGATAAAAAAGGTACCAGAGATCTTAGAAAATTAGACTGTGATGAAACTGTTATGATTCAATTAAAGCCTAAGGGCCAATGGCAGGAGGGTAAAATTAATAGAGTGTTACCCAACAAATCTTACCAGGTTGTCTTGATCAATGGAAGATCATATATTCGAAATCGTAGATTTATCAGACCAAAAAGCATAATTTTGACAACCAGCAAAAACTTGCTGATGAAAGTATAAATAATTCATTTCAATACCCAAATTACATTGCAGTTCATGAAGATAATGCAGAAAATATTAATAACGAGAATATTGATCAAGACAATGGTGACGAATTTTTTCAACAACGTAATTCTGATTGTGAATCTGTTGAACCTCAAATTGCTCAAACGACTAATCCAAATAAATTTGGAATTTGCATGCCTAACTCAGAAGCTAGAGGACACCTAGCAAGTAGTGCAAAAGTTTCAGAAAATGACGTTCTAGAAAATAGTATTAATAGTAATAGTGATGTCTCAAATGTTTGTAAAAGTGATCAAAGCATAGATAATAGTGACGAATCCTTTAAAATGTGTGAAGAAACTGTATTAAATGAAAATAATAGTTCTAGTTTATGTTCTAGTTCCGATCAGGACACTCAAGAGCCAACTTTGGTTCCAGAAAATTTTGTAAATAAATTTGGTAGGGTTATAAAACACCATATAGATACTCAGATATCTATAAGTAACATTGTTCTGTAAATTAATTTCCTTCCTTCTTAAAAACTAATATTGAAATGAGCTGATTTATGTACCTCATTTCAAAACTCATTTTACTGCGTTTATTACACAATAAACAAAGTTTTATAGATTTTTTTTTGTCATAAAAAGAGAGGAGAAGATTGGCTGTAATTTGTGTTGTATGCATTGAAGGTTACATAGCGTCTCTGTAGTTCTAATCTAGGTGCTAAAAGGCTGTACAAACAGTCGTATTTGTTTTGGGATTGATTTGAGTTGTTTGTAATTTTGAATTGTTACAGCATTGTATGTTCTGTTCATGGAACAGCAGTTAATGCAGCATTGTAAATGTTACTGCTATACTAGTGATAAAATGTGATTCTTGTCTCTGTGATATTAATTTATTAATTGTAATTTGTATATTGTAATTAAGTCTTAATTTAAGAAGGGAGATGTAAAGTATGAACATGAACGCACACCTCGTCACATGACGTAGGTTAATGTCAATTGTCAACCTGCGGATTTACAATAAATCATATATTCAGTGTCCACTAGAACGTCGTTTAATTCACAACCTCCTCCTCCTAACCACACATAAGATAAGACAATAGTTGATCTGCTTATAGTTGCCACTAAATAAATTGTGGATATATGGAGCCACTTTTAAGATTTATAATAATTAAATAATTTAAAGAGAGTCATTACTTTGGAAAACTTTAATTAACTTTATATTATGTAAATACTTACATGACAAATGAAATAAGTTAATGAACAATAACAATTAAATTTAGATGAAAGGAACTTTTTGACTGTAGATACTCGCCAAATTTGAAAGATTTTAGAATAAATAAACCCCCTATTTTATTTTCGAAGAGCTTGATTTTGATTTCACTTCTTTTTGGAAATAAGTATTTTCGCGTACTTGGCCATTTTTTTACATGAAATGTTTTTGTTATGATTTCACTAATTTTTTTAAGGATTTCAATAGGAATAATGTCATAATTCAACTTTTTTTGGCGCATTAGGTCTTTTTTTTTTGCTACTGGTTTCCCATCGCCTTCTTGAATTTCTAAAACTTGCTTTCGTGAACCCTCCTCTCGATTATTGTTCCTATATGCTTCCTATTTAGATCAAGTTTTGCTAGAATTTGATAATATGTTAAATTTTTCAACAATTTTCTCACGAATTTTTGCAGCTATAGGTTTGAATGTTGTAAGATCACAAGAATTGAGGTTTTCAGTAAAATTTTGTAGACTGCTTTCATCATCATAAGTTCAAAGTTGCTACAATTGTAATAACTTGGCAACACTGCTGATGATCGATTTTCAAAAACAAAAAATGATTTTGTAGGTATTTTTATTTGCAACAATTTTGTTCTCTTGTAGATTTTCGAAAAACTTTATAGTTTTTGAGATATTTCCAAAGAAATTTAAAAAAACACAATTTTTCTAGTTTGAAGCCCGATTGAGCGAGTAGTAGTAGCGATTTAGTGCGATTTTTGAGGAAACATTATCGACCACCTGAGGAAGGCATCCTGAAAATTTCAGCTTGTCCCAAATTTGTTCCGGGTTGCCCCATGTTAACACCTTAGTTTTACTAGCCTACTATTTATGTTTTTTTTTTAAGCGCTTCACGGGCTCTTTTTAAAAAAAAATTTGGAAAGTTCAAGTTATCTGAAGCGATGAGTTTAACATATGAACTACGAAGAGCTTTGAGCATTGAATGCTGCTTACACATACTGTGTATTTAAGAGAAGATTCTGAGGCAGGCTTAAGGAGCTACGAAGGATGCACAACGATATGCCGCGTGTGGCTAAATTCACCAAAATGTTGCACCGATCTTAATGGGTTCGTTTAGGATCGGCTAAAATATGCACACATAGCTTGCACATAAGCGTTGTTTTTGAATTAAATGGTCCCAGCTTCGATTCTCGTTGGAAGGAATATATTTTTATTTTTTTTTTCAAGTTTTGTTTTTACTTTTTTCTTAGGGTTTTTATTTTTCTTTTAAAGAATATTATGAGGACAGGTTAATTTGGGTTAGTTTGCATAAGCTCTAATTTCGTTTAAAATATCAACATACATAGACTAGCCCTTATCACGAATTACGGTGAAGCTCCGTCTGTCTGTTCCCCAGACTCTAGTGTTTAACGATAGCTGTGGAGGGTGGTCAACTTTTCAGGGTTTTTGTTTTTTTTTCTATGGGTTTTGCCATAACCTTCTCGCATGTTTGGAAGAACCTTAGAATTTTGATGATCCATACATGAGTGAGTGACAAAATTGGCGTATTTTAAGGCCACGTAACTTTTTTGTTGGTTGATGGAAATCGTTGAAATTTAGTTTTAGTATTAGGTCTGTAAAACTCTACGACTGTGCAAAATTTCAGTTTTCTAGGACACTTCAGAGCTGAGTTACAGGTAGGTCGAAAATGACCTGGGCCAGTATTCTCGTTCTCGAAAACGTTCACCGCTTTTGAGTCGCTCGGCACTTTATATGTAAATTTACATTACAAGTGCTGAGCGACTAAAAAGCGGTGAGCGTTTTCGGGAACGAGCATACCGGCCCTGAAATGTTTCGAGAAAAGGTATAGTAGTGCGCGAATTTGGCGGGGGTATTTGAAAATCCCCATACCTGCGAGGGGGGAACTACCTCAAAACAATCCCAAAAGTGCAAGTTAAGAGTTTTCCTTTATATTTTTTTTTAATGAAGGTTTTTCGGAGAAATGATAGGAGACCTTTTATTTTTTAGATGGAACCCCCTATGAAACGGTCTAAAAAACAAAGTACCTACGTACGGGGTGGGAAAATTATAGAAACAGGCGTTCAAACTTACAAAATATTAGAACATTCTCAAATATCTATATATACAGGGTGTCCCACGGTGGATGGCGTATTAGACGTTTATGGAGAACTAAAAAGCGGATCATTTTGAAAATTTGGCAACCGGGATAATCGACCATGATCTACACTTTAAAAATATTTTTGACCATGCGGTGTTGCCGCTTCTACTCTAAACTAGTGGCAACATCGCTATTTCAAATAAAACACCCTGAATGTGATTGTATATTTGGATTCTACGTAAAATTCTGAGCAGATTTCATGTGATATACCCTATACCTAAGCTCAACTGTTTTGGAAATATTGACAGTTGAAAATTGACTTTTTGCAACTTTGACAGGCTGTAAAACCTGACCGGTTAATTTTAGAGGAAAACCTATTTCACATTCCTATCTTAGATTTTTATAAACTATCATTTGACACCAACTTTAAATTAAATCCATGATTAAAAATTTCAGTTTTTAATCTCCGGTTAAGTTCAAAGTTGGTGACAAATGATAGTTTATAAAAATCTAAAAAATCTAAGATCATCATTTGCTTGGGCGGGTAAAACGAATACCTGATTCTATTTTGTCAACGGAAGAACAGTCTGAGAGGACTGAACTCCTCATTGACGTTTTGGCTGCTTTGGATAATTTAGAGAGAGTTGTTAAAGCTGATCCTGAACTTAGTCGACAGCTTGATGCTGATGAATTTCATGTATCTTCTCCAGTGCATAACTCCACCAACAGATTCACTCCACAAGTACCAATTTTTCACAATGATTCTAAATTTCCAAATCTAGAATAGTGGAACCTCAAATTTTCTGGCGACCACAAATTGTCGGTCCATAGTAACATCTCGCTGGCAATTTTAGCATCACCCTAGCATGTCATTTAGGAATACGATATGTTAGGTCATTGAGGAATAGGTTTGTGGTTGTTCTACCATTTCTTGCAAGCCTATATCCATCATAGTTATTTATTCCTAATTCTTTTGTGTTTTGTTTTAATTCCCTTACCTCCATTTGTTGACTGCTGGAACACTTGATTGTTTTGTTGACTGAGCCAAGAGCTCGTTGTCTTGGTTGCGTGTTACTGTCTTGGCGCGAAACGGGACAGTGTCATGTCATTCGGTCCATTGAGTTCTCCGTTACGGCTCTTGTCAATAGTTTATTGACTTTCCGTTTGATTCTTGTGTTCAGGATGATGTTCCTAACTTTCTTTTGTTTACATATTTCCTTACCCCGCACCTGACCTTACCCTGAAGTCAGTTGGCTTGTCTTTTGCTGGTTGAATTTACCTTTTACCTTTATTATTGCGTATACGTTTTGCCTTTTTGGCGTCTTAGTGGTCAATAACTTCTTTTCTTTCCTTCACGACTTTGCTTATTTTTGCTTTTACCTTTAGCTTCGTTGACTTCAGTTACCTTATCTTTTATCTTACCGTTGTGTTTTTCAAGGCAAAGTAAGTGGATGTTTGTTCTGGAGGGATACAACTACCTTTCTTAATACCTACCTTTTTAATTGTTGTATCTTGATGGTCATTTTGAATTCATTTAAGTTTAAATTATAAATACATATATTTTACATTCTTTATAGTACCTTATTTTTCGACTTTGCTTAGATTATCGTCGGAAAAGTTTCTTTCTAACTTTCCCTCCTATCGTAGGAGTGGGGGAGTTGTAACAGGCCAAAATTGCATAACTAATTCTTACCTACTTTCAGTTTTCTATTCAAAATTCCCTTAAGTTTGTCAACATTTTCTCCCTATAAAATTTCATCAATAATCTCAACGGTTGTAGATCCTTTAAATTTCCTAATTTTCAATAGTCAAATTCTATTTGCTGTAATGGTTTTTCCTCGTTTTAATCCATATTTTAATTCAATTTCAAAATCAAAACAAATCAATATTTTGATTCCAATTTTAAATTCGACCATCTGTTTTGATAACAAAAATAATTCATGTGTCAAAAATATTTCGTGGAGTTATGTTCCCAAATCATAATGACCCGTTTTCAAGTGTATGTACAGAACTACTCCGTTCGTACTTACTCTGTCGGTTATTGAGTTATTGATTTCGGTGCAAGTTCTAGTGAACCCCGGGTCGATCATTGGTTCGATAGCCTTTTGAGATTTTCTGCATTATCCTTGCTTTCGGTTTTTTGACTTTTGATTGTTAATAATTTCTGTCAACCGGCGGTCGATTAGTAATGTTTTTAGTATCGTCGATTCTTCTTTAAGCTTACTTCTTTCACTTACTCCATTTTGGATTCTTCAGGTTATTATTGTTTTATGGGATAATTATTTGTTGTTAATAACATTATTCGTCAGTCGTTGTCATTTTTCGCGGATTATATTGTTGTGTGCAATTTTTGGTAAGTATCGATTAATTATTGATGTTTGTCGTTATTCTGAATCATCTCTGAATTCATCCCTTTAGGTTAGCTTATTATTCCTATGTGTAGCACATTTCTTTTCACATCTGGAAGTTGGAGAAATAAGGTCTCTTGGAAGATTGTCTTCGCCCTTGTGGGATTTTGACCTTATATTCTCAATTGAAATTATAACATATTTAGTTGCCTTTTTGCCTTACGTTTTCGTAGTGTTATAATTTTCGCCGATTAATTCGGATTTTTACAACTCCATGTGGTAAGTTGCTTACACGTTTTTTTCCCATAGTAGATTCTGACTTTTTCAATTTAATTTAGTTAAAAGCTGTCCTAAAGAGTAGTGAAAGATTTCCCTTTTGATATGGGAGAACCTTGGTGTCGGTATTTTCACAGTGCCCTGTAGAGGTGACGACTGTGAAGGGTTTTCGTCTTTAGGTAGAGTGCAGCCTCACACTCTGGGTATAGCCTTAGGGTTTTGTGGTAAGTGAGTAATACACCAGTAAAGGTTTGATACTAATTTATTATTTGAAATGAGCCGATATTTATACACAAAAATTATTAATAAAATAAACGTAATTTGGAATGATGATGATTTTGCAGATTGCTGCAATTAGGTTGGTATTTTAAAACTTGCTAGTTAATTAATAACAATATTGGATTATTGTTTGTATTACATGGTTGCGTCAATGCAGGTCAATATAATCAAACTGGTCCACTTTATGGTTTTTTAACTAAATCCTATAAATTTCTCTTATGGCTAATTTTGAATACTTCTCAAGATTAGACATTCTGGCCGCCGCAATCTTGGTCAGCTGCTGGCATCGGTGTCAATTTCGTGGTTCCTGCTGTAGCTTCGAAGCGGTTCCAAGGGTATTCCGTTGATATTGTGGTCTTCTTGACGTCTTGGTTTCGTCTTATGTTTTCGATACCCGAGATATCCCAAGAGTGCCAAGATTATGATGGTGATAAGTGTACTCGATGTAACAGTGCCGAATACTGCTAGGTGGTGTATGGAAGCACAATGCGTTTCTTGTAGTTGCTGTTGAATATCTGATTCTTCCTCTTCAATTCTATCCAAAGATGCTGAGGCTTCTAGAACTGGTTCTTCTAGAATTTCGTGTCCTAATTGGAAAACGGACGCATCTGTTGTGTTTGGGTTGATCGGTTGTGTCATGGATGCCAGAACAGTCACTGATTCAGCTCTTTTTGGAGTTAAAATGTTTTTGTTGGTTTTTATGATGCAGTTCTGGGATATGACCACAATCCCTGTTTTGTTGAGTGTCACTTCTTCACGAATGCCATCGCAGATGATTGCTACTTTGACTTGGTCTGCGCTAATGAACATCCAAGCATTAGGTGTATTCAAACGTTTCCATATGATACTAGATATCAAGGTCTTTTTTCGTAGTGCGCACGAAGTGTTTTGCGATCGTTGATAGACTTCATCGATGATGCAGTTGGGAGTAGCTTCTATGGTTCGAGTCGTAGTCGGTGCACAGATGAATGCATCTTGACTGATGCTGATGCAATTTTTTAGTTCTGCTTCACTGAGCTGGAAGTATAACTGGGAATTGTAGTCTACTGCAATGAATTCGTTTGGCACATCGAGTATCCAGTAAGTTTCTTTTGTTATTTTGGTTGGGATTGGTGTTGCCTTGATAAGCACAAACTCGTTGTTCTCTGTAATGATGAAGTAGCCAAATATGTGAATAAGTCCTTGCTGTGTTGAACTTTGGTCTGCAGGATTGGGTATGAGATTATTTTAATGTTCGTTGGAAGTTTTTTGTTGGCTGACGCTATGGTTTCTTCAACGTAAGCTGGAGATATGACTTCAAATAGATGTCCACGGTGATAATGGATGTCCAAAAGTTTTTGATGGTAATCAGTGACTTCATCTATGTAATTTGCCACTATTTGGTACGCACTCAATAAATGAATATTAAGTTTGTTTTCGTCAATTCGTCTGTACCAGTTCTACATTTCATTGATTGCTTCAAGGCCTTCATTGAGTTTCTTCCTGAATCTTTCTAGATGGTTGTTGATTCGTACCTCTGTCTGATTAAATGTAGCCAGAGCATGTAGCATAAACTTCGCTTGATGATTTGAGGTCTTGATGAGTTCCTTTTGATTTTTGTCTAATTCTTCAATGTCTGCGTACACTTCATCGTTGACTCCAAATACTGATGTGAGCAATTTTCCCATAAGTCCTCGCTTATTACGATTGGTCATCACGTTCTGCATCCCTCTGTTCATCCAATCGACGTGTTGCTGTTTTTCTTGAAGGTGGTGAATTAGCGATGAACACTCCGTGTTGGATGCTAATTCTCTGGCTCTCTCACAAAGAGTCGAAACTTGCCGAATTGATGAATCTATGTTGATGGTGTCATTCCATAATCTAGACTTGTTGAATCGGAGTTCCATTCTAAAGGTGTCCCTATCTATCTTTGCGTGTCCAATGTGCTCTATATAGAGGCCTGGAGGAGGATACTTTATCTCGTATTTTTGGGCTGAAGTATTTCTCAAGGCAAATATCAGTGCCGAAATTACTATTCTCCAAGTTTTCCTGTGATTTTTTGAGTGGGATGGTTGGCTTTGTTCGAGTCATTGCTTCCAAGTCATCCTTCTCTGTGGGAATAGGAATTAGTTTATGTATGGGTCGTTCTGTAGGGCCTCCTTCTGACTTTTTTAGAGTGACCACTCGCACCATTTTATCGTCCTGTGATGGGTGGATTTCCGTTATTCTACCGAGGGGCCATTGCGTTCCACACACATCATAGTTTATAGGTAATTTGTTCATTTTTGTATTTGTTCATGTTATATTTGTTTATGTTTATATCATTTTATTTTGACTTTGTATACATGTAGATGTATATAATATGTATTTTTAACTTTAAGGCTTAGTCTACAAATTATGTTATAATTTTTTTGACAATAAAGCATTATTATTATTATTATTATTTGCTAGGGTTGATGTCTTGCTCTTTGATAATCATTAGATCTCCTACTCGTGGGTTCATTTGTTGATTTTGCCATTTGTAGCGCTGCTGTAGCTGATTTAAGTAGTCGGATGTCCATTTTTTCCAGAAATCTTTTTTAATCTTCTGTGCCAACCTCCATCTTTCGGTAAGGCCTGATGTGATAGCTGTGGAGACTGGATCCGGAGGGTTTACCCAATTAGAAAGTGACCGGGAGTTAGCACATCTAGGTCACTTGGATCATTTGTCATTGCATACAGTGGTCGAGAATTCAAACAGCCTTCGATCTGGTGCATGAGTGTCGTCATTTCCTCGTATGTCAAACGGGTCTCTCCAACAACTCTTCGCAGGTGGTACTTCATAGATTTGACTGCCGCCTCCCATAGCCCGCCGAAGTGTGGTGCTCCTGGGGGTATGAAATGCCACTGCGTTCCAACTGATGATAACTCGTCTTGAACATTGGAGTTCTGGATGGTCGTGGCTATCTCCTTTTGAAGGATTCTGCTGGCACCGACGAAGTTAGTGCCGTTGTCACTATAGAGATGTGCACAGCGTCCTCTTCGTGAGATAAATCGTCGGAATGCCGCCAAGAAGGTGTCGGATGACATGTCGTTTACGACTTCTAGATGGACTGCCTTGGTTGCAAAACATACAAAGATGGCGATGTATCCCTTGTATGCCTTGTGTCCTCTTCCCTTAGTTGTCCGAATCTGCAGTCGCCTGGCATAATCTACGTCCGCATGCTCGAAAGGATGAGATGGTGATACTCTTGCAGTCGGCAGATTTCCCATGAGCTGGTTCGCTGTGGTTGCCTTAAACCGAATGCATTTAATACATTTTCCAATAACTGATTTGACAGATTTTTTGGCATTAATTATCCAAAACTGTCTTCTTGTGTATCCCAGTGTGAGCTGGTTTCCTCCATGTAAGGTTTGAATGTGGGCGTCGAGAATTATGAGCTTGGTGAGATGACTTTTGTAAGGTATGATCTTCGGATGCTTGGTTTCGTATGGTAAATGTGATTTTTCTAGTCGTCCGCCAACTCTCAGTATACCCTTGTGGTCCAATACTGGGTTGAGGTTGATGATTTTGCTTTTGCAGTTGACAGGATTATTTTCTTGAAGCGACTTTATTTCTCCTCTGAAGTGATAAAGTTGTTCTTGTTTGACTAGTAATTCTAGAGTAGTGTTGAGTTCGTCAACCTTTAGTGGCCCTTTTCTGCGCCAATTTTCTTTGAGCATTCGACGACAGTACGTTAGAACTCGTATCATCTTGGTGAGTGAGGAGAATCTGCTGATGATCTCCATCTGGTTGGTACATTCTGCCGTAATAATTGCTGCGTGACAGAGTTTCACTTCTTCTGTAACTGGAGGTATTTCTATTTTCTGTGACAGTGCTTCCACAGTGGGTTTTGACGCTAGCCAATCTGGACCATTCCACCACATCTTGAACTGTTTCAGTTTTGTTGCATCCATGCCTCTTGAAATAGCGTCTGCTGGGTTTTCCGAAGTTCTGACATGGTTCCAACTTTTGTCTGGTAGTAGGGAGTTGATCTCTGCCGTTCGGTTTGCGACAAAGGTCTTCCATCTTGTAACGTCTCCCTTTATCCATGATAATGTTATCATTGAATCAGTCCATGCATATTTATCAACTTCTTCCATTGATAATGCAGTGACGGTTCTTTTCATGAGTTTTGCAAGAAGAACAGCTGCACATAGTTCTAGTCTGGGGAGTGTAGTTCTTGTTTTTGTGGGAGCAACTTTCGATTTGGCTGTGAGAAGTGATATTTTGGCTGACCTTCCTTGCTGTTAACTTTGAGATAGATGACAGCGCCGTACGCTCTTTCAGAGGCGTCGCAAAAACCATGTAGTTCCTTCTGACTGTTTGTCGTTTGGTTGGTCCATCGGGGAAGCAAAATGTCTTCCACCGCTTTTAGTTCATCTTGGAAAGACCTCCATTTTGTCTGGATGTTAGCCGGAATCGAGTCATCCCATTTTAAATTTTGTAGCCATAGATCTTGAATTAAGAGCTTAGCCTTAATGACTACTGGAGCTAACCATCCTAACGGATCGAACAGCTTCGCAACTTCGGAGAGAATAATGCGTTTGGTAATTTTTTGTTCCATGTTGACTTGCGTTTTGAATCTGAAGGTGTCATCGTATGGTGCCCAATGGATTCCCAAGGATTTTCGTGTGCCGTTTTCAGTGATTTCTTGTAGGGATTGTTCTCTCAGTTCTTTATTCAGAGAATTGAGGATTTGTATATGGTTGCTGGACCATTTACGCAGGATGAATCCTCCAGCTTTGAACATGCCTATGAGTTCTGTCTGAAGATTGATGGCTTCTTCGAGCGTATCTGCCCCGGCAAGCAGATCGTCGACGTAGAAATCCTGTTTGGTCACTTTAGATGCTAGTGGGTAGTAGTCTTTTTCATCTTCTGCCAGTTGCTGTAAGGTTCTAATGGCCAAGTATGGAGCTGAGGTGGTTCCATATGTGACTGTCGTTAGCGTGTATTCTTGTATGGCTTCATTTGTTCCAAATCTCCATAGAATTGTTTGGTATTTTTGGTCATCTGGGTGAATTTTAATTTGCCGATACATTTTCTCGACATCTGCTGCTAATACAATTTTATGTGTCCTCCAACGAAGTAATATGTCTGGCAATTCTTGCTGAAGTTTCGGGCCTGAGTACATTGCATCATTGAGACTGATACCACTCGAAGTTTTGCTAGAGGCATCGAATACTACTCTCAGTTTTGTTGTCGTGCTGGAGTCTTTTATTACAGGCTGGTGAGGAATGTAGTATGGGCTATTGTTTGGTTGCGGGCATATTCTCATATGATTGAGCTTCAGGTATTCTTCCATGAATTGAGCGTATTTTTCTTCGAGCTTAGGATCTCTTGAAAATCGCTTCTTTAGCTGTAGTAGTCGTGCGGCTGCACGTGATCTTGAGATCCCTAGCTGTTCTAGTTTATCGTTAAATGGAATCTTGACTGTGTATGTACCGTCGCTGTTTCTTCTCGTGTTGAGTTGATAATGTTTTTCGCAGAATTCATCTTCTTCCGTGGTTGGCCTGCTTTGAGCTACTTCTTCTAGTTCCCAAAATTTCGCTAACTGCTGATCTTCTTCAATGCAAGTTATTAGACTGACAACTTACATATTTTTTCTCTCACGTCGTAGAATGTTTCCGGATAGAATCCACCCAAATTCGGTGTGCTGTCCGAGTAATCCATCTTTTGTTTTTCGAATGCCCGTCTGGATTATCTCTCCATATTCTTTTGCCCCCAAAATGATGTCGATTGGCCCTGGTCGGTGGAACGAAGGGTCAGCAAGTAAGTCGTTTTTCCATTTGTTGATGTTTACGGTGATTTCTTCACTTGGTAGCGTCCTTGTTAATTTGGGTAGAACAATACAAGGAATCTCCATTGAGAAGTTGCTTGGGAATCTTGGCTTGACGTTTATTTTCACCATCCATTTTGCGACTTGAGGTTCTGCGCTTCCAAGTCCGGATACGTCGGCTCTTATGCGCTGACGTGGTATGGATAGTAATGAGGCAGCTTCTTCAGTTATGAACGTGGATTGGGAGC
Organism: Ceutorhynchus assimilis; assembly: GCA_917834065.1. Classification (NCBI taxonomy): domain Eukaryota; kingdom Metazoa; phylum Arthropoda; class Insecta; order Coleoptera; family Curculionidae; genus Ceutorhynchus; species Ceutorhynchus assimilis. The sequence continues at coordinate 56,671,341 of OU892280.1, read as the reverse complement.
CTGGATCTATTAGCACACGTAAATGCTCAATTATCCCTTGATTATTTTGGGCTTTGACAACTGCTGTTGCCAATAGGACCATCTCGTTGTGTCTTCCGAGGTGATTGGTTGAGACTTGCCTTGTGTCTCTGCGGTGGTGTTGATTTGTTTGGCCGTGTCTGTTGTTTGGTTGCTGGAAGCTTCTGGGTCCGTTTTGGTTTCTCTGTTCGTTAAAGTCTACATGTACCATTGTATGGTGGAATTTCTTGCAGGTGTGACATACGACGGTTGAATTACATCTTATGTGCGCTGGGTGTCTCAGGCAATTTATGCAGATCTTCTTCTCCTTGATGACTTTAAGTCTTGCAGCTGGAGTTAGTGCTTGGAACTTCTGACAGTTGTAGATGCTGTGGTTAGACTCGTTGCAGTATCCGCAGTTTTCAGTTGTGCTGTGGGTTTGCTCGCTGGACTTCTTTTTACCTTGTACGCAAGCTTCAAGGGATTGAAATCTTGTTTGCAGAAATTTGAGTACGTCGTCTAGCTGATGCATTTTGTTTGGCTCTCGCAACGATTGCTCGAATAATCGATTTGTCTCGGAGTCCCATTTGCGGCAGATTAGTCTTGAGATTAATGGTCCCCATGATTTGGTGTCTACCTTCATGTTGTTGAGCGCTTCGACACATTCTATCATTGCGTCATGTAGTTGCTTCAGCTTGTATGCTGATTCGTGAGTGATTGATGGTGCTTCCAATATCTTATCAATCAGCTTGTTGATGATTAGTCTCTCGTTGTAGTATCTTCTCTCGAGAATGTTCCAGCTTGTACTGTAGTTGTCACTGTTTATCTGTAGATGTTGAATGACTCTACTGGCTTCACCTCGTACGTGAGTCTTCAGATATTTCATCTTTTCGATGTCGGTGAGGTCATTATTCTCATGAACAATTTTCGTGAAAATGTCCCTGAAGGTGGCCCATTCTTCATATAATCCGTCAAACATTGGCAGCTTCACTTGAGGCAGCGATATGTTGTTTGACCTTGGTTGTTGGATAATGACAGTGGGCATGGCTTGTGGCAATGCTGGAGTGTTTGGATGATTGGTTGTAGATTCATTCGGCTGTAGCTGTAGGAGTATCTGCTCGTGTTGTTTCTCAAGTGCTTTATATGCGATTTTGTAAGGTGTATGGACCGATTGAATTTCGAGTTGTAGGTACAGGTCCGAAATCTGTCTCCATTTCTCGATTATTTTGTATTGGAGCTGCTGACGGCGATTGGTTGGGGTGCGATCATCTATTTCTGCAATAGTGTCGTTGAGGAATTCTTCCATCTGGTTAAGCAGTGCTGTTAGTTTTGATGTCATCTCGTTTTGTTTTGTTCGGGCTTCGGCCTTTTTTATACCGTCTTCTATGTAATCCACTGTGTCAGTGTAGACCTCCTTGAGTTGTTCAATGTAGTTCGTGGTATGGTAATTGTGGGTGGGGCAACTCAATTCGTTGATCTTCTTGTCATTCTCATAGATTGTGGTCCATAATGATTCCACTGATTTGATTTTTCCTTCGAAGTATTGGATTGTTTTTCGGCTTGTGGCATATTTTTTCATATTCGTGAGAATACGTTGTAGGTCTCGCCCGTGTTGTTGTTGTTCCAGCGCAAGACGGTCCATCTCTTCGCCTATGGTAGGCATTTTTCTGAATTTGGGTGAAGTTGTGTTTTTTCATTTGTTGTTGGACGGCGGTGACTGATGCACTTGACCGACTGGTTGACTTGATCCACTACTGATGATGGTTTGTCTGCTCGATGTGACTTGGAAATGACGTTGGAGTGTAATATTCTCTTCAATTTATATTTACAACTTTTCTATTTATACCTTTTTTTTATTATTCATTTGGTTATTGAGTTTCAATAACATTTTTGCATTTAAATTTAATTGTTCATGACTATAGCAATTATTTCAAAAGTATAGCATTTCTGTATTTGTTAGTTGACGCTTCATTACAAGGTCATTTTATCAATTGAATTGATGACAATTCATTTTATTAAATAGCAAATTAGTAAATAGTTTTCACACTTTGGTAATATTGCTAATTTACTTGATTATTCTTTTTTTATTCAAATTATTGTTCATTGTGGACTGCGGCCATTTGGTAAATGAACAACTGTAGCACTTGATTTCTTAACTTTTATTTGGTTTTATACACACAGCCTGGTTTTTGCTAATATTTTTCTTTTCCTTAATTATTATTTGAATTGTGAGGACCTGAAGCCAGATACCATCCTAGAGAGTCCGACTCATCTGTTCAGAGTCGGTGGCGCCCAAAACTAAAACCCACCCCTACTCTCCGAATTATTTAGTTCTGAGCTAGGGCATAATTTGCACGCACTTCGACCTTCAGTCCTACAATCTCAAGTTCTCCATTCATTTATTTTTATTTTTATTTTTATTTTTTTTTATTTTTATTTTATTTTATTTTTTTTGTTTTTAACTTTTATTTTTTTTTTATTTTTTTTCTTTTTTTTTTAATCAGCGAAAAAGCGTGGCATGGTTTTAAAATCGTTTGAAAATATGGAAATATAAATTACCTACCTTCCTTTTTTCTTTTTCTCAAGATTTTGGAACTGTTTAAAATTCGAGGCCGAGGTTAAAAACTGACTCTAACTATACTCTAACTTCACGGACAGCGGTTATTTCAAACCTCGTGCATAGAATCACTTGCTGAATGCCGAAGTTTTAACTGGATTGAATGGAATATATTATCGGCATTAAATTCTTGCAAGGTTTAAATTTAAAAATCAAAAGATGATTCAATTTATTAGGATGCAATCATAACCTGGCTGATATTACATGAACGTACTTCACAAAGAGTAGGCTAAGATAATAAGAATAATTTTTTCACTACGTGTAACGTATTTCAGAAATAGTTAATTCTTTATTGCGGTGGGTGGAACGGAACAACTATGATACATGGACGTGCGGAGATTTACAAAAAAGTCTTTAAATGTACAAGAACTCTATTGAAACGTTTCAATTCCATATCTGTGTCATATTTAGAACCAGATTATTGAAATTAAATAATTTGAACTCTTGGAGTCACAGTTCCAAATCATTTTCCTCCACGAATTTTGCAAACATTTATATTAGATGTCGTTTCTCCGTCACTGAAACTCGTCAAGAAGAAGTTACCTCAAGTAATAAAAATCTCCTTGACCATGGTCGTTGTCGGCCCAGTCGGTCGTTTTTAAGGCCGGTCAAGTCCATATTAATAATGTATCGAGATTCGAGATCGTTATCGACGATTTCCCTTTGCGATTCGCGCACGTGAAATTACTTACTTATTCTTCGAGCAGTACCGCCATGACCTACGACCTCATTCGCGTCTTTTATAATACCGGGCCGTCAAGGAGGCCGACCTGCCGCCCCGAGCTCGGGTTTTCGTTAAAATTAAATTATTTCCCTTGTTCAGGTACATACATACTGATGATGATAGGAAGATTCGAGATCTGATATTAGAGAGATTTAAAACCACTTCCTAGATACATTTTAAACCACCAACATTTCTCGTTATAATGTATATGCGCATACGAAAGTGATTTTCGGTATGTGAGTCCAGTGTTAACTATCATGTTAAATTTTGGCACAATAAGGATAACAAGAAAGAAGTGACAAAAAGCACAAAATCTCTAGGCATAAAAAAAAAATCCGAAATTCCCATCACCCCTAGCTTCATTTATTTAAATGACACCGGTATTTTTTTTTTAACTTCCAACAAAAGGGGGTGTCGGTTACATTGTTACGTAATAAGGGGTCCTTGGATGCAAAGAATTACTCGCATTAGAGGCCCCGATTTGGCAACTTCCATATACGTTGTGACTAAAGGATGATTTATTTGACATTAATTTCGAGGGCGTATGTTTTTTGCGCGTGTCAATAAATTTGGGGCGTGAAAAGTACCCGGCAATGGTAAATGATCTTTTTTAGGTTTGAAGTGTATGTGGTGGGAATAAATGTTTGGATACTTTTGATTCTTCATTTAGGGATGTTTTTTTTTTTTCTCGGTTGAACTAGCTTGCCAGATGTGTTACAGAAGTGAAAAATTGAATGATTTAGGCTATTTTGCGACGTGTTAATCCCACTATTATTCAGACTGCAATTTTTTCCAGATGTTTTGCTACTAGCATGAAGGCCTCCAAAACAAATCCTGCGCCTCATCCTTTTATTGGTAAAATCTACCTGCACAGGCACACGTTGTGACGTTACTGCAAAACTGCCGCCGTTTGTTAAAACGGTAGTTTTTTCCTTTGTGAGGAAATCATCCGTCGGATGGATGACTACCCTGGACTTGTCAAGGCTTGTGGGACTCAACAACAACATACAACATACGTCTCAAAAAGAGAGCACCATTAAGCCTAAAAAGGCTGCTTTTGGGAAAAGCCTACAAACCTTGCTCACCAACTAAGCCCTAAACATGCACAAAATATCTGGAAAGATAGCAGTGTCCAGTTGTCTCGGTTCCAAGCTATAATTCATGAATCAAAAGTTTAGTTTTATTCCAAGGTTGCATTTAATAAACTTACTACTTCTTGTTGATACTAATTGAATAATTGATCGTCGATTGAAACGTACCTATTTCACAAAATCCAAATCTTCCAATGTTTTCCTCATTCACCAGTACTTTCACGATCTTCTGTACACTATCTTAACCACTGATTTGGAGAAAAAATCTGAATCAAATCAATCTTCCATGTAGAAGAGTGCTGCGTGTTGGAAATAGTTTGCTATAGGCTCCTCTACTAGGTAACTTCCTGCCTAGCCAGATGAATAAAGTTTACAGCGACTATTAAAGACTTTAAGCAAATTACTTGCTGAGCAAGTGAAAATTTTCGGTTTTTATCCGTTTAATGTGCATTTTGTTGGAATAAGTAGCTCTTCCGTAAACAAATTAGACGCTGTTTGATCTGTATTCGACTGGTAATGCCTTGTTTTAAAACACTACATCAAGGATTGGCAGATTTCTCGATACTAATTCGTTTTTTCTTTTCTGTTCCAGACATGTTTGCAGCGGCCAAAAGTCTAATTCTAACCTCACTTCTCAGTTCCTATCCTACCAACACAGCGTTCTCGAAGAAATTTCAATGTTTTATCGGAGGTGGTCTCGTTTGCGTTAAGAATATCGCTAGAATCAAACAGTAGTGAACTCGTTTTTTTTCTTACTTTTTTTTTTGAGTAAACCACTCTAATTGTAAAAGTTACCCAACCCCTTGATGAACCGATTGTCTCAGCTTTCTACACCGTGCATTTACTTTACCATGTAATAATATCCCTTTTCTCTTGTTGGATTTGCTGGTTCAAAATGGTACTTTCGAAAATAAAATGAACACTACTGAACAGATAGCGGACTGTATACTAGTAAAATGACCTCTGAGCTGGTCAACTGAATGCGCAATAAAATTGTGAATGTGAATCTTAACGTAACCGAACTTACTTGAACCATAGAGTGTTCATAGAATTCGGCACGGCATGGTCGGCATTGCTTATTCTATGATGGCGGCGAATCGACTCCTTCCTCGTTGTCGTTGTGTAGGATTGAACTTCGGGAGGTTGTGCGCGCGCGGCAGGAAGTCCAAACGCGCACAGCTGGCTGTCAGAACGCGGATAATGAACGTTAGATCGCGCGTAATTCAAATATCAAAACGCACAATGTCAATAATTACAATGAATTACCAAACCGAAACATACCGGCGCCCTTGAAACTACCAAGTTTCAAAGTAAAACAACTATGTACATGTCTTTAAATGTATATCCGAGGCTCAAATTGGAGCTATTGCTCAAAAGGCAAGACACCAATTTTACTCACTGGGCGCTTGACATAACCACTAGCAGTTTTTATGCCTACGACACGAATTTCATTGTCATCTCTCTCCGGGAAAGGTTTCACAGATTCTACCCAATTTCCAACATAAGGGGGCACATTATCTTCTTTAACAAGTACCATCAAACCAATCTTTATCAACTGAGGATCCTTTATCATCCATTTTGTTCTTTGCTGGAGATTGTGCAGGTACTCATGCGACCATCGTTTCCAAAAGTGTGATAACATTTTCTGAATTTCCTGGTACTTTGTTAAACGATTAGTACTGACATCATCGTAGTTTTCATCAGGCAATGATTTTAATGATGATCCGATTAAGAAATGTCCAGGTGTCAGGATTTCAAGATCATTGGGATCGTTGGAAACAGGACATAAGGGTCTAGAATTTAGAATAGACTCAATCTGAGTTAAAATTGTATACAAATGTTCATAAGTTAAATGATGATCTTTGATAGTTCTGACTAAATGGTGTTTTACTGATTTTACAGATGACTCCCACAGACCTCCAAAATTCGGCGCACGTGGGGATATAAAATGCCATGTAATGCGATTTTCTAAAAAGTAATTTTTAAATAACTCATCATTGTTGAGGGTGTAAATTCTTTCGTACATTTCCTTAAGATGGTTATTGGCGCCAACAAAGTTGGTTCCATTATCAGAATACAAGTTCTTACAGAGACCACGCCTAGAAACGAATCTTTTAAAGGCGTTTAAAAACATATCTCTAGATAAATCTCCTACCAATTCTAAATGTATGCACTTTGTGGTACAGCAAACAAAAACACAAATGTAGGACTTAACTAATTTTCTTGACCGTAAAGTTCCGTCCTTCACTAGGATAGGACCAGCAAAATCGACACCAGTGCAAAGAAATGGTCGTGAAGGTTTCACACGACACGAAGGTAAATCACCCATTAGTGGATTGTCTGTGGATGTCTTTGATCTCAATTTAAAACATATGAAACATTGTCTGATAACCTTCTTGATTGCATTTTTACAATTCAATGGCCAGTATTTTGTACGGATGGAGGATAAGGTAATTTGTGTTCCGCCATGTAATAAGCTTTCATGTTCATTTTTAATCAACAATTCAGTAAAACGGTGGTTATGTGGTAGTATTATTGGGAATTTATGATCAAAAGTTAATTGAGAATTTTTAAGACGGCCTCCTAGTCTTATGATGCCATCTTTGAGAAAAGGATTTAAAGAAATTAATTTACTCTGTCTAGATACAGTTTTTTCATTCTTTATACATTGATACTCCTGGTGAAAGGAAATTTCCTGAACATGTATTATAAGAGCATTAGTAGCTTGATCTAATTCTGCAATAGTCAGTGATCCTGTTAAAATTGGACACTGTTGTTTCTTTAATTTCAAATTAATAAAGAATCTTCTACAATAACTTGTGACTCGAATAAGCCTTTTAAAATCTGAGAAATAAGAAAATAAATGAAAATTTTCAGCATAAATGGAGACTAACGTTGCATTATAAAGCTTCTCAGAGCTAACCTCTAAATCAGTTTTGTATGTTGTACTATCATTAGGCCAATGTTTTTGATCAAGTGAAAGCCAATATGGACCGGACCACCAAGAAACTAATTGAATAAGCTCACTAGGTTTGCAACCTCGTGATATGATGTCAGCTGGATTGTGTTCTTCTTAGGTACTGCAGGTTATATTATTTTGCCAAAGATAGGGGAAAATGAGGAGTAAATTATTCGAAAGATTAGTATTTTTACCACTAAATTGATTTGTACTCCTGTGTCTTTCCCACACCCTCATGATATCTTCTGGCAAAGCAGACTCTACTAGTGGATACAACATTGCAGCGTATTTGTCTGTAGTCACCCCTAATGTTTCCAAATTCCGTAACTGTGACTCCAAACTATCATATAAAGAAGCAATTGTGATGTTAGATTTTCCCGTGGCTTGCTTAAGAACCAAATTTAATAGCTCGCGGACATATACTTCAATTAAAAACTCATCTCTACCAAATCTTGCTTTTAATTGTTCTAATGCTTTCTTATAATTTTCGACTGAAGGTGGATAACTTTCAATCAAGGCTCTAGCAGCAGAATTTTCTTCGGTCGATTGCAATAGATACTCAAACTTATATTCATTATCTATGCTTTCATCTTCATCTATCTTTCGAAATTGCCCCCAGAAACCTATCCATTTTTTGACATCCCCATCAAATTTTTTCAGGTTTAATTTAGGAAGGAGAAACTTATGCTTGGTACTCACATTTGATTCGGTCTGACCTTGACAACTTAAGAAATAATGGTCTACCTTATTCCTGTAATCTATAATCTTCTCCCTAAAAACCTCTACTGATACCATTTCAGCTTCCATCTCGGCTTCGCTGGATCCTTGGGTCACCATCATCCCCCAAATTTTATCATCAATATTGAAGATGCAGTTTCCTCAAGTCCATTTTTGCTCGGAGCTACTATCATGTATCATTTGGACCAAACTTATGGTAATTATCCAGAGACAATTAACAAGCTAAGAGAGTCATTTTACGTAGATAATTGTGTAACGAGTGTTGATAGTATACAAGAGTTGAAAGGGTTTGTGAATGAGTCTAGAACATGCTTGAATTCAGGTGGATTTGTGAGATGCCTTGTAAAGGAAGTACAGTATCAGTTCTAGGATTGGTATGGAATTTTGAGCAAGATGTACTCTGTTGTGATGTTTCATTTCTTGAACAAATACCCAAGATTCCATTTACAAAAAGAGGCCTTTTGTCTGCTGCGCAACGTGTATTTGATCCGATAGGTTTCACTAGTCCAGTAACACTCTTACCAAAGATTCTTCTACAAAAAACCTGGGAAGCAAAAATCAAGTGGGATGATCCGTTACCATCAGATATTTTAGATAAATTCAAAATTTGGCTTGAACAAATACGCCTCCTTGAGTTTTGTCAGATTCCAAGAACCTTTTGTAGGACCACTCCTTTAAAAAATTGCGATCATGTTTCTTTACATATTTTCTGTGATGCCAGTAAAACAGCTTACGCTGCATGTATTTTCCTAAGAGTTGAAATAAATGGTGAAATATACGTCAATTTGTTACTTTCAAAATCAAGAATCACGCCCATACGAAAAATTACTTTACCACGTCTTGAGTTATTGTCAGCCTTGATAGCTTGTAGACTCTATAAATCAATTCATAAAATACAGTGTTTACAAAACTTTGACGCCTATTTTTGGAGTGACTCAAAGGTTGCTCTCACTTGGATTAAGACAAGGTCAAATTGGAACACTTTCGTAAATAATAGAGTTGAGGAAATTCGGAAGCATACTGATTTGAGCAAGTGGAATCATGTGGCCGGTATTTCTAATGCAGCAGATCTTCCATCAAGAGGCTGTAGTACAAAACAGTTGATTGAGAATCGTTGGTGGGAAGGTCCCGATTGGCTGAATAAAAATATAGAATTTTGGCCGATAGCCTCAAATTCGTATAATGAAGAAGAAGCCTATATAGAGCAAAAGAAAACAGCGGTAGTAACAAATCTTATTTTGAATAAAAACGCTACCTCTGAGAAATTTCTCTATTTTTCTAAGTATAGTAAGATTGTTCGTATGATTGCTTGAAATGTATCCCAAGGAAATATCAAATTTACCAAAGAACTATTAAGCGAAGAAATTGAAAAAGCAGAGAATTGCTTGATTAAAATTATACAAGGTGAAAGTTTTGGTAAAAGAGAAAAAGACTTCCACGGATTGGAAATCTTTAGAGATGATAATGGTGTGTTGAGAGTGAAAACTCGCATAATTAATAGAAATGATTTGGAATGTTTTAGGTACCCAATTTTGCTACCATACAATCATGAAATTGTTAAAAGATTAATTGAAGAAAAACATGGATTGTTTTGTCATGCTGGAATACAGACTCTGTGGTGTAAGTTGAGAGAAACGTTTTGGATAATAAAAGGGAGAAAAATGATCAGAAATGTCATTGGAGTATGCGTACCGTGCAAGAGACAGAAAGTAGTTGCTATGGAATCTCCTTTTTCCGCATTACCAAAGGACAGAGTGAATGACGTTGGAGTGTTTGAGATTACTGGAATTGATCTTGCTGGTCCGTTATATCTCAAGAACAAGGACAAAGTTTATATTGTAATATTTACCTGCGCAGTCTATCGAGCATGTCATTTTGAGTTAGTTAAAGCCATTTCAACAGAAGAATTTATTTTTTCATTAAGAAGATTTATTGCCAGAAGAGGAAGAGTATCTGTCATTTATTCTGATAATGGAGGTAACTTCCATGGAACTGAAAATCTTTTAAAACAAATAGACTGGAACGAAATACAAAAATTCTCTTCAGTGTCAAGAATAAAATGGAACTTCATTCCACCGACTGCCGCTTGGTGGGGCGGATGGTGGGAGAGAGTAGTACGTATGATTAAGGAGTTGCTTAGAAGAAATTTGGGAAAAAGAAGTCTTACCTATGATGAATTATATACAGTTTTATGTGATTGCGAAGCTGTGGTGAATGCTCGGCCTCTTACATACAATGAAAATAATACCAATGGAGATTTGACACCAATAACACCAAACTCATTTTTGAAAAGTTTGGTCAGCAGTGAGATCCCGGATTTAGATCAAATTGAGAGAATTAGTTTGAAGAAACGTTTGAATTACCTTCAAAATATAAGAGATGCATTCAGAACACGATTTAGAAATGAATATCTTGCTACATTGGTGCAGTCTAAGAAAGGGAAATACAGCAAAATTAAAGTTGGAGAAGTTGTCTTGATTCAAACCGAAAATATGAAGAGAACAATGTGGCCTATGGGAAAAATAATAGAAGTTCACCCAGGACAAGATCAAGTAATTAGAGTTGTGAGAGTGAAAACGTCAAATGGATTTCTCACAAGACCAATACAACGTATACACAGACTTGAAATCGGTGGAGAAGAAGAATTGACTGGAGATATAATACATGAAACCTCAGAAGAACCCCAAATCGAATGCCCCCAAGGATCTATCCATTCTTTGACTCCCGAAACTTCAAATACAAAGAAAAATAAGAATACCGATGAAGAGAAGACCGAAGACCTGGAAGAAACCCAACAATCCCAAGGAACTATAAAAAATATTGAACCTACTGATACAAGACAACCAACACGAAGAAGTACGAGGGAAATTAGGAAACCCTTAAGATACCAGTAGCGCCCAAAACAAAAGTTTCTGTATTTTTTCAAGTTAGTTTCGTCGGACTTGGGCGGGAGTATGTTGGAAAATCACAATAGTAAAAAGAGAAGTCCGACAAATGCAACAATGGTTGTTATAGTTTAATTTTATTTTTACCTTTGTTTGACGTTATACCTAGGTTGTTGTCAAAAATATAAATTTATTACAGTTTGTCGAATAATTCACTCCTCATTTTCCCCTATCTTTGGCAAAATAATATAACCTGCAGTACCTAAGAAGAACAGATTGTGCAAAGTTGACACATATCGCCAACAATCTATTTCTGTTAAAGATTGTATTTTTGATACACGGTTTGACACAAATACTTTCCATTTATATGGTTCTTGAGATATCCGTGATAGGACAATTTGTGAATCTGTCCATAGAAAGACACTGTTTGAATCTATGTTTAATTTTAGTGATTTAATAGCATTATTGACAAATTCAGATAAGAGCACAGCCCTACAAAGTTCTAATCTTGGTAATGAAACTGTCTTGATAGGAGCTACGCGTGACTTGGAACATAGCAATTGACAATATACTTTACTAAAGGAATCTATAGTTCTAAGGTAAATGCATATTCCATAAGCTGCCATTGAAGCATCAGTAAATCCATGCAATTGCAACGTGATGTAGTTTGAAAGAACTGCATGCCTAGGAACTGATATTTCATCTATAGACTTTAAATCCTGGAAAAAACTCATGAAATTGGTATGATGAGATTCAGAAATTATGTCATCCCAGTCTAATTGCAATTTCCATAATTGTTGGAGAATAATCTTTGCATTAATGAGAATTGGACCTATGAGTCCTAGTGGGTCAAATATTTGACTAATGATTGAAAGCACTGTTCTTTTGGTTAATTGAGAATTTAATTTTATATTAAATGAATATTGAAAAGTGTCTTTGTTCGGATTCCAAATAATGCCAAGTGCTCGGACTGCTACGTCTGAGTTTACATTTTGATTTGAGTCTGAAAAATGAAAATTTTGCTGATGGGAATCCTTTTCATTAAACATCCATTGAGTTAAAACAAAACCTGCTGATTGTAAAATTTCAGAAATGTCTGTTTTTATTTTTAGGAGTCTTTCATGTGTATCACAACCTGATATTAAAACATCACAATAAAAGTCTGATAAAATGGTTTGACTTGCTTCGGGGAATTTGTCTTGATTATCAATGCCTGCTTGACGTAGAGCTCTTATTGCAAGGAATGAAGCGGATGATGTGCCATAGGTAACAGTATTCAAATTATAATGAGAAATGTTTTGTTCAGGACTAGGACGCCATAGGATACGCTGTAGATGACGTTGTCCTGGATTTACCATTACTTGCCTGTACATCTTTGTGATATCAGCCTTGATGACATACTTGTGTTTACGAAAACGTAGTAAAATGCTTAACAAATCATCTTGCACTACAGGTCCCACACAGAGAACATCATTCAATGATAGACCGCTTGAACTTTTACAGCTGCCGTCAAAAACAACCTGTAACTTTGTCGTCTGACTACTTTCTTTGTACACCCCATGATGAGGTAAATAATATTTTATATCTACATCATTTTTAATTTGTGAATCAGATAACTTGGTCATGTGACCTAAAGCTTCATATTCTAACATAAATTGTCTATATAATAGACCTAAACCTGGATTTTGAATCAATTTCTGTTCAATATTTAGAAAACGTTTCTTTGCTGTGTCAAAATTATCATTTAATTTAATATAATTTTCTTTTAATGGCAACGTAATTTCAAAACGCCCTGTTTTATCTCTAGTATGTATACTTAAAAAATGATTTTCACAAAACTGTTCTTCTTTACTTAAAAATGGCGTACTGATCTGAACATTTTCAATCTCCCAAAACTTTCTTAATAAAGACTGAACTTGTGCATTGCTAGGATTGGCAACTGTCATAAAGCACTGAGAGTTTGGGATATTTAAACTTGGTTTAATAGAATTGACCTGCAAAGGTCCTGCGATTATCCAGCCAAGAGCTGTTTCTGTGAGAGTTGGCATATTTTTTCCTAGATTTATTTGCTTCCCTGTCAAAAGTTCATAAAATACTGAAGCTCCTAGTAAAATGTCTACATCTTGAGGTAAATGAAATTGCCGATCTGCTAATATAATATTTTTTGGAATATTTAATTTAGAAAAATTGATAGATAAAGTTGTTTGTGGAATTTGAGCTGTTATTTTATCTATTAATAGAAATGGTAATGATTTAGTGAATTTATTGTACATTGAATGAATTTTGACTTCTATACCTTCGTTGATTTTAGTTTGAGTTTGTCCGATTCCTATAATCGGATAATTAACTTTACTTGTATTAACTTGCAGCCTTTTGGCTAACTTTGTAGGTATAAAATTGGTCTGAGAACCTCCATCGAGCAAGGCCCTACTTACTTTGAAGTTTCCTGAATTATCTTCAATATAAATGTTAGCTGTTCCCAGCAAAATGTGAACATTATCATTGGATTTAAAAATGGATTGGTTATTGATACTAGAATGAGCAGAAAACAATTCATTAGACTGACTCTGAACTGAATCTTGAACATCAAAACTGTGATCTTGAGCATGAACATTATTATTTTGAAAATTGTCATTGTTAAATTGAGAAATATTGTCATTAATTTGATAAAAATTACTTTGATTTGGTCGAGAATCAAAAACACTAGGCATTGGACTTTGTGAAACACGTTGAACTTTTGAATTGTTTTGATTTTCAGAGAACTTTACAGTTGGCTCCTTTTGAGTTGAAAAATTACCATCAATATGTAATAAAGTGTTGTGCCTCAAATTACATTTTTTGCACTGGCCTGTACATTCATAGTTATGACTTGATCTTAGACAATTCTTACAAATATTTAATCTTTTGACTTCTTTCATACGGTTTTGAACTGAAAGATTTAGAAATTTTTCGCATGCATAAAGGCAATGATTTTCTCTGCAATAAAAACATTTGATACCTCCAGTTGACAAATGAGAATATTGTGAATTTGGGTTTTTAAGTTTTTGCCTGATGTAAGAATTATTATTTGAAGAATTATTATTTTGTACAGTTTCTAAGAACTGGCATCGACTGTCTAAAAAGTCTGTAAATTCATTGAACTTTAACATAGAGGTATGATCCTTAATTAAATTTTCCCATTCTCGTCTGCTAAAGTAATCAAGTTTAGTAACTAACAGGTAAATTAAAATCGAATCCCATTGTTCTACTGATTCTCCCAAATTTTTTAAGGAACGATAATCTTTCATCAATGTATCAGAAAAGTGTCTTAAAGCAATGGAATTTTCCTTCGGAATGTTTTCTAACTCGAATAGTGATTTTATGTGACAATTAATAATTACTCTCTTGTTTTGAAATCTCTTTTTCAATAAGTCCCATGCAATGTCATAATTTAAATCAGTTATTTCAAGTGATTGAACTACTTTAAGAGCATCACCCCGTAAGTATGATTTTAAATAATAAAATTTTTGTACTTTGGTCAATGTTTGATTCTGATAAACAAGAGAATCAAAAGTGTCATAAAATTGCATAAATTCACTGAATGAACCACTAAATTCTGCGATCTTTATAGGTGGGAGTTGTACATTGGGCAATCGTAAGTTTGAAGGCAAGGATGTCCCACATTGAACATTTTGAACTGGTGATGGAGTTTGAACTGGACTTTGAACTGGAGTATTTACCTTTCTATGGTTATTAATAATATCTTGAGCTGAAGAAACAGTGCTATAAAAAGCTTCTTCGAATGTAACCCTTTCTTGTAATTGTTTATCATCATTGTTAGTTAATAATTCAATTTGACTTTGAACAGAATCAAAATTATTAAAATATGATTCGATTGTTGATAATCTTTTTTCCAATTCTGTTGCCGACTTGTTTGCAATATAAAAAGCGTTTACAAATGAACTAAATCGCGTTAAATGTGATTTTATCTGCCCACGATGAAAAACTAATTGTTTTAACTTGTCTTGAAATTGTTCCTCTAGTTCGTTGTCACTAGGAGGAGCCATCTTGCAAAATATGTGTAAAAATAAACTTGTGAACACAAAAAGGAATATTTTGATACTTGTTTCAAACACCTTTAACAAATGAACCTTGTGAATACGTAGATAATGTGCAAATTAATTATTGAACAAATTGAGTCTACCTGTTGTGATTTATATGGGAATAGGAAAATGATCATGGAACGGACTTACATTGATTTAAATCCTTCCTGTTGCCTTGTTTTCCTCCTTGGAGCACTGAACACTTTTATTTTGATCGATTGAATGTCAAATGTACGTATGGATACGCGGTACACGATATTTTTCGAAAATAATCCGGTGAGAAGTGACCAAATGTTGGATTTGCTGGTTCAAAATGGTACTTTCGAAAATAAAATGAACACTACTGAACAGATAGCGGACTGTATACTAGTAAAATGACCTCTGAGCTGGTCAACTGAATGCGCAATAAAATTGTGAATGTGAATCTTAACGTAACCGAACTTACTTGAACCATAGAGTGTTCATAGAATTCGGCACGGCATGGTCGGCATTGCTTATTCTATGATGGCGGCGAATCGACTTCTTTCTCGTTGTCGTTGTGTAGGATTGAACTTCGGGAGGTTGTGCGCGCGCGGCAGGAAGTCCAAACGCGCACAGCTGGCTGTCAGAACGCGGATAATGAACGTTAGATCGCGCGTAATTCAAATATCAAAACGCACAATGTCAATAATTACAATGAATATCATGAACTCTACCAAACCGAAACATCTCTTTTCCCAAATTATGGAATCGATTTAATGAAAAATTTAAGAATGAGAATATTAATAAATTAAAATCTGAATTTGAAGATTTACAGATGGATAGCAGAAACCCAATCTCAACAATCAGAACATTAGAAGCTGACAATAAATGTCTTCGCAATGAGCTTCAAAGCTTCAAAGTTGATTGTGTCGACGTTGACTTCTTATCCTCGGTGAATAAAAAATTAGGTAATGAGCTTCTCATTGCAATGGATAACCACAAAAATGTCGGAATTGAATCTGGAGTGGAATTTGTTCGGCATCTAGACTGTTCGCTGGAAGGTGTTTCGCCTGAGAAAACTACAGTTGGAGCAATCAAATATGACGCGACCACTGTGAGGGCCAACCACAAACTATTCTACCCTCTACCATTAAAAAAAGTTTGGATTTATGGAGATTATTCTGCTACTAATTTTTGGTGGAAGGATGGGTAAAATCGAAAGCAACTTTTAGTGCCATTTCAAGGTCTGTGTTTGACCATACAAGGAAATACGGAGAAGAAGATTATGTTGTTGTAATGCTTGATTTAAATAACTTATCTAGTTCAAGGAAACGGGATTTAGAGATCATATTGGCACTGGGCAAATTTACAAATCTTGTTTTGTGTATAAAAGATGATGTCAGGGTCTCTGTTGTATATAAGCGAGTTTTGAATTGTATTGAAAAATTCAATTTGGCCAATAATATATCTATTAAAGTTTTTGAAAATGTTAAAAATAAGGAAATTTTTTTAACTAAGGAAAATTGTGCTACTACGTCATGTTCTAACCATGTCAGTATAAACGCTGATGCTAATGTATCAAGTATGTGTAATGTAAATTTTTTTAGAGTCAATAATGTATCAACCGGAGTGTTCGTAGCATCCGTAGCATCTGATAATTTGGGTCAACTAACTTTGGTTCTTATTAATATTCAGTCTCTCAGAAACAAAACAGATGAATTTTTGTTGATTTTGAATGAGGTTAATTACCCAAATTTGGTCTTGGTTACAGAACATTGGTTGAGGGAAGACGAACTTGTGTTGGTTCCGGGTTACATAGTTTTGTCATCATTCTGCAGATCTCGTTCGTCTCATAGAGGTTGTATGATATTTGGTAACAAAAACTTTTTAAAAGATAATTTATTCCAGCCAGTAATAAAATATAATATTCTCCTCGAGGAAGTGCTTTTTGAATGCACAATTGTTTTTTCGAGAAGATGTTACGGGATGATTTTTCCCGCACCAAAATAAAAGGAAATAAGGCTATTCACCTCTCTGAATAGCATACCTTCCTCAAGCCACTGTTTTCTATCCAATAGTTGTAGCCAATTTTCTTCATCAAACTTTTTATTTTTTTCCCAGAATCATTAAGTTAGAGGTTTATTAATGGAATTGATTTCCTGTTAGTAGGGTTAAAATAAATAGTCAACTAATTTATTAACAAACGGAATTACAATGTTTACAATTAGAGCAGCTGATGTCTGATCGGAGTAGATTGACTCGATTGACAGCGCTCCAAATAGAGTCAATGACCGGTACTAACTTAATTTGAATAAGAACCATGCCCCAACTACCATCAAAATTCCCCAGTACCTTCCACCTTGGAGTTTTGACAGAACCATTTTAAAGGACATGGCAGGGACAATCAGAGGTCATTCAGGTTGAGGACTTTCCACGATTAAGTTTTGGGAAAACTCCTCAGGCACATTTTGCCGATTTCTGAGTTGCCAAGTTTCGCTCATAGATCTAGGGTGGCTAATCCGCTGTTTTAGCACCCAATCGCCTTGTGCGGATTTTATTTGTGAGTCGAGAAAAAGCAACGTGACCAATTGTTTGTTCCTAAAGGTCAAAGTATTTTGGTGAGTCGTTTTTCTTATTAATCTTCTCTGTTTCTCCATTTCCTATGTAAAAGCATAGTTTTCTGTTAATTATACGGTCAAATTCCGAATATCGGACATACCTACCTATTGCTCCACGCCTATACTACCTATATTGTTACATAATATTAAAGCCCTTCAGGTTACGTATTGTTACTTCCACTTTGATTATTGCTGCACTGAATACAGGTAAATACTTGTACACTGGGGTTAAATGGCCATTTACGAAGGTACTGCATTTAGTGAGCTTGTATATTGAACATTTATATTTCAGGTATTATTGCTGTTGTACGGTACTCTTTACTTTAAGGGACTCGAGTTAATTTTTTTTTTGTATTTACTATTTTTAGAGTATATAGGTTAGGTACTCCTAGTCTAGGCGATTTCTTTACTTCTTTGAACCTGTTCTAGAGTCAACCTGTCCTGGTTCTAATTAAAACCCGTACCTGATTGTATTTAGCAAAGCGTTTCACTTTTTTTTGTCCTTTCTTCTTGTTTACGTTTATATTTCAGGTTGTGCTGCTATAGTCCCGTAGAAGTTTCCTGCTTTCGTTATATCGGTTGATTTCGTGTACTGCAGGGAAAAAGTAGGTGGCGCTCTATATTTAGTTAATTAATTAACCCACACCACTCTCCGTATTGGAAGCTAGTCGGCAACCCTATACACGAAATCACGTTTCTAGATTTCAGCCACCAACCACCCCTTTCTTTCTATTCTTTCTCTTTTTAGTTACCCATTAACTTTCCTCCCTTCCTCAAATCTTATCATTAACTTCTCCGTTACGTTTTGTGCCACGTAACAAATTGGCACGTAACAAAGACTTGATTTGTATGTAGTTTGTAAATATCGTTCTCCGTTGTCAGATGTTAAAGCTTTCTTGGAGAGGCTGGATGAGCTGCTCTCTCGTATTTCTGGTAATTCTTCAATCCGTCCCGATTTAGGCGGGACAATCCCGATTTCGAGCTACGAGTCCCGATTTTGTCCCGCTTTCAATAAATTCCAACTATCAACTTTTATTTATTCATTTATTTTAAATCAAATTGGAAAACTATTTCGTTCAATAGTTATATTGAATTGTTAATTCAAATCTAGTTTCCGCAGATATCAGAGCTCACAAGTCACAATAGTCACAAGCATTAGCGTTGAACTCTGCTTGAGCATTTTCAATGTCCTCCCCGGTTGCATCTTTGTGAAGGACTGTGAATTTTTTGAAGTGAAACTTCTTAAGCGGCGGTCTGATATTTGGACCACAATGGAGAGTAATTTGAAAAAAGCGTCACGGAGAAATTACGTTACTCGAGAGAGAAGAAAGATAACAGACTTTGATATAACGTAAAGAGACGGAGAAAGATAGCTATTGATTGAAACAAACCAAGGATTATAAGCGCCTATTATTGACAAGCGCCGATACCTTTATGACGTCACTACAAATGCACATCTTCCTGCTGGTACCTATACCTACTATTATCATCGAGTTTTGTGATTATTGAAGTGGAACCTCCTAAGCGGCGGCCTGATATTTGGACGAGAATGGAGGGTAATTTGAAAGACGCGTCACGTTTTGGCAAACACAAAAAACACAAACCAAAGATAATAAGCCAAGAGAATTGTCTATCATTGTCAAGCGCTGATACCCTTGTGACGTAACTACAGATGCAGGTGTCCCTTTTGTATGGGTGTGGTCCAAAAGTTGTCTGAGGGGGGATAGTTTTTGAGAAGTTTTCGCTTCTATCAGGTGATATGGCGCTTGATATGTTTTTTTTTTGTAGTTTGAAATGTGTTTATCTCATTACATATTTTGTATAACTACATGTGTAATTTATTTATCAGTATATACCCAGGTACCCAAAAAAACTAAACTGAAAATGGAAGCCAGATTTTTGAGAAGTTTGTGACTCTGTCCCGCTTTTGGACTTTCAAGATCTGGTCACTTTAATATTGTGTGGTGACTTTAATATTAATTTTAATGAAGGAAGCTCGATTGATACTATCAATCTGAAGAATCTTTTGTCGTCCAGTAATCTATAGATGCATGTAGCCACCCCCACACGTTATTCTAAATTTTCGTCAAGTACACTTGATTATGTTTGCTATAATTATGAGGAAAATAATATATCGGAATGTTCTGTGTTGAATGCAGCCTTGTCGGATTATGAAGCAGTAGTTTTTCGAGTCGTTTGTGGTGCCCTATGTTCCGGGTGTGCTTGTAGGGTAGGAAGAATTTTCTCAAAGCAAAATTATACCCAATTTCGCCAGTTGTGTGCATCCACCTCGTGGAATCATGTACTTGGCTTCCATGACCCAATTCAAGAGTTTCATGCAACTGTTCAAGAACTTTTCAAAAGTGCGTTTCCCATAAGAAAACCCCACAAGAAGCCCTGGTTTACCAAGGGTCTCAAGGTTTCTTCAAAGAATCTTAGATCTCTACATACCATCAGAAGGTTTACGTACTGTCCAGTTTTCCACCAATATTTTTTGAGTTATCGCTCCATGTATCGTAGATTGATTTCTTTAGCAAAGGAAACGTATTATCGTCACCGCTTGAGAAAATCAGGGAATAAACAGAAAGAAATATTCGCCGCAGTAATGAACATAAGGTAGTGGATCCTGATATGTGGCCCGATTGCTTAGATAAGTTCTACTGTACCATTGCTGAGAGACTGTCCAGTGAAATATTGCCATCTGTGGATCCACTTTCCTATCTGTCAGATATCTCTGTCGGAAATTCCTTCTACTTTTTACCTGCTGATTTGTTGGAACTTAAGACGACACTTCTATCCATTAAGAATAAGGATTCATGTGGAATTGATTGTCTATCTGCTAAGGTATTTTTAAACATGCCTGATTCTGTTTTGTCAGTGCTCGTGGAAGCTATAAACTCATTTTGGCTGAACGGTGTTTTTTTGACAGTCTTAAAAACTGCTATAGTAATTCCGTTGCACAAAGGCGGAAATCTTGATAATCCATCTAACTTTCGTCCTATTGCACTTTTGTCAACGTTATCTAAAATAATCGAAAAAATGATAAAGTCAAGATTGTCATCGTTCTTAAGCAGGAACAATATTCTGAATGTGGTTCAGTTTGGATTTCGAGAGGACAGGAGTACGGCTGACGCTATGTTTCATTTGCTCAGTATGCTTTTCAGTCACATTAATGATGGTGGAGTGACCGCGGCAGTTTTCTGCGACCTGTCGAAAGCATTTGACTGTGTTAGCCATGATATTCTGCTGCATAAACTCAGCGAGTATGGCATCAGAGGGGTGGCTCTTTCTTGGTTTCTGTCTTACTTGAGTGGACGAATGCAGCATGTATATGTGGGAACTTCTTGTTCATCATCCCATGCCATTAACTGAGGGTTCGGTGCTTGGACCCCTCCTCTTTCTTTTGTATATTAATGACTTGGCTAGTCTGAAAATTATGGGCAAATTTACTATTTTCGCGGACGATACGACCATTGTGTGGCACTGCCCAGATGTTGTTTCATTGAGTGCCAGTGTTGTGTCAGATTTGAAACAAGTTAGGATTTGGTGCAAGGGCGCTAGGTTTCAGAAAGCCTCGTGGGTGCTGATGTGCATGCACCGGCATTTATGAGGGGAAGTGAACAGCCCGTCGGTGGCGAAAAAGCTTCTCCAGAGACCACGCCCAAAAACGTTTACCAGCATTCTTTAATTTACATTCGGACGAGTGTCTAAGAAGGGAATGGTAATACATTTCAAACAACGTAGTTCACACCTTTCCATATTCGTTTTTTGCGGTGTCTGCTAAAATTGGAAAAAAAAGACGGCTATAAGGGTAAAGAGTAGAGTGTTTTCACAGCTATCAGAACAATACCCACTTCTACCACGTAAAAGCTCCCCTCCAGCATAGCCATCATAGCCCACCATTAATCTATTTTTAAAAGGCGCCGCCGATCTAGAGATTTTCCCACGGTATCGAAAAACTTCCTAGGTTCAAGTGCCCCCAGCTATCAGACTAGCAGATTCACAAGCAAAATATTTATTTTTGCAATAAAATTAATGCACCTGTTTATGACCAATACCCACCTCACAGCTATCAGAGCAATACCCACCTCCACTACGTCAAAAAGCTTCTACTCTGAAGAGGGACCTCTTTCCATTCCATTCACTTTCTTAAAAACTAAAGAATATTTCAACAATTCTTTCATTTGTATTCGTCAATAGTGTTCTAAACTCCATGAGATTAATTTTATTGCAATAATAACATTTTGCTTGTGAATCCGGTGGACCACTTACGTAGTAGAGGTGGGTATTGGTCTGATAAACGGGGGCACTTGAGCCTGGAAAATTTTTCGATACCGTGGGAAAATCTCTAGATCGGCGGCGCTTTTGATCTGAAATTTTAGGGATTTAACCCGGGCCAACCCCAAAATTGACGAATACAAATGATATACGAATGAAAATATTACCGGAACGGCGTCCAGTGAATTCAGTACTGACAGAGTTGATATCGGAACATAACCTATATGAGGCTATAATCCAAATATAACCAAACATGAGAACCGTTCCAGAACCAATAATTTCCAGTTGCCCACCCTTTTTTCAATAAGTTGAACGTTTTTCCTAATTGACAAATGGATTGATCAACTGGAAATGACCGTTCTAGAAAGGTTTTCGTGTCTGTTGGAACAGAGCTAAAGCGGTTATTTTAGCTCTGTTTCGATTCGGTTGCATCGGTCAACAGATGTTCACTGAAAATTCCGGTTACTTTGGGGAACGCAAATATGGAAATAAAACATAATTGACAGAAGTTACAGATAAAACCAACAGAACCGACATCCGATGGCCGGTAACTATTTTGACATTTGATTAACCAGATTTCAGGAACCCGAGGTACAAAATTAACCAGTTTTCCAGGAACTAGAGAGGATTATCAGTTTTTATGTCTATGCTCGTGGGTGCTTCGCACCCACTGTTTACGTCTCGCCCACATAGTCGGCGCCGCTGATTTGGTGTGATACCAATATGTTGTCTTTCAACCTTGATAAGACTAAGGTGCTTGGTTGCTTTCGGGTGTGCTTTGGATGGCTTGGTTGTTGGAAGTCTTCCTGTTCAAAGTGTGTCAAAGTCTACGTTTCTTGGGCTTACAATTGATCGTGAACTCATATTCTTTCTTTGGCAAAGAAAATATCTTCAGGCTTCTTTGCTGTGAAGCTATTTACACGGGAATTGGGTGCCGAGGTTGGGAGATCAGTTTATTTTGCACTTATTGGATCTAGACTTCGCTACGGTATAGCTAGCCCCGCTAGTAAACAACTGTGTAACTCTTTGTGATTCAGAAGCGTGCCGTGAGATATATTTACAGGGTATCACCAAGAACATCTTGCAGACCCTTTTTTGTTAAAAATAGAATTCTGACGCTCACTTCTTTGTATGTCTTGGAGACTGCCTGTCTGATTTTTGCGAATAGGGAAAAATTTGCCAATCAATGTTCTGGATATGTGACCCGTCAGCATATGCATTTGCGACTTCCTATACCCTCATCGGCTCTTATGAGGAAGGCTATAATTTATGAGGGGGTCAAAATGTTCAACCATTTACCGCAGAGTGTAAGGAGATCTCCCACTCTTAGGATTTTTAAGAATAATTTAAGGAGGACTTCAATGACCAAAGCCTACTACAGCCTAGGCGAATTAAAACAGGTTTGACTAGTTTTTCCTAATGTCCCAGTGAATATTCATGAGATTTTTAGATTAGGTTTTATGGCTTGACTTTTGATTGTTCAAATAATAATGTAAATTTTGTTCTTGATTTTAAGATATTTTTGTATTTAAGTTAGATATGTTTCGATTTCTTTGTTGTAAGTGCTTTTTTTATACCTACATATTTTTTGTTCTCTATTTTTTATTTTTTAGTATTAAGAATGGCTTTGTCTACAACAATTATTGTTTTTATGACAATGAAGCATATTTTGATTTGATTTGATTGATTTCGAAAAATTCATTCCACGACAAATTGATTTTCTGACAGCGTTAAAGTTCTAGGTATTTTTTGTTTTAAAAAGACCACATACAATAAATTCGGAAGCTTCTTTCCATTCACAAAATAGTCTGGAATGCAAGTGGAAACAAAACAGATGTGGTGCTCTCATGGTAATTCAAAATTTGAAAAATCACCGGGGGTACCCCCGAAAAGTTAGGTATCTATAGGCGAGTAATGTCACTTTAGCCTTATTTGGTGCACTCTACTGAAAAGTTCATGATGATCAGTTTCACTTTAACCATTAAAAAACTACATTGATCCTATGAAAATTTTACGGGTATTTGAACTAGAGTTTATCTCAACATGATCTTCACTTCGAACGAGTTCATTAAAAAAAAAAAAATAGGATATCAACGTCTTTTAGAATCAAGAAGATAATGACACGTTTCTGAACAAAACGGCTCATTTTTGACAAGGGGCCTCTGTACAAAAATTTTTCACCTCAATGTCCCCTTAAACTCTTGGAACACCCTGTATAAAAAAATAAGTACCTTACATAATACATATTTTCATTATTTTTTACATTGTCTTTCTTCATAATAATTTGAACCGCGGTATGAATGCGCGAAATTAAATTAAAGACCAGTCACGACGCGCATTTCTACACACCAACTTCATCAACCTGGGTCTGGGTGCATGTTGGAATTGAAGCACCCGTCAATTTACACCTTTCAGTGGGTGCAAATTCGTGCCCCCTTTCTCGATGTTGTTTTGCATTTCGTGATTCCGTATATTACAAGGTTGTGTTTTATATGATGCGTGTAGAAAAATGACGAGCCTTTGGATTTTTATCGGTTAGCTATAATAAAATAGAAAAATCACTATAAAGTGGTTTTAATAAAATTTCAATAAGGATAGAAGCATCATAGTGCCATAATGCTAATCGTAAAATTATTAGGTTACCTATTTAACCTCCTGCTATTTAGGTAGGTAATAAGAAAGTACCTATTTTTATATTTCGAAGAGGAAAAAATCTAAAGAGTGTATTTAATAAATACATACAGTAGAGTATTTTCAGTATATGTGTCATTTATATTAGCTTATATATTTTTATTTTTGCGAAATCTATTATCCCTTAGTTTTTGGCACAATAGTTTCGGAACACCCTGAATGAGTAGGTATATTAGGTATTATCTAATATATAAAATTCTCATGTCACAGTTTTAGTTACCTTCGTCCTCCGAAACGGCTTTACCGATTTTTATGAAATTTTATATGTACCTATATTCGGTAGGTCTGAGAATAGGTTTTAAGCTATTTTTCATACCCCTAAGTGATAAGGGTGGTCCACCCCAAAAAATTTTAATTTTTTCTTGCTTCTCACCGCTACATAACTCAACTTATTTTTGTTTATTCCATTCAACCGACGTAACAGTA
This sequence comes from Ceutorhynchus assimilis, assembly GCA_917834065.1. Taxonomy (NCBI): domain Eukaryota; kingdom Metazoa; phylum Arthropoda; class Insecta; order Coleoptera; family Curculionidae; genus Ceutorhynchus; species Ceutorhynchus assimilis. Next base: position 56,646,274 of record OU892280.1, on the reverse strand, counting down.
TTATCTTATAGCATTTTCGGCTTTACTGCTCTCAGAGCGCTCTCTATTTGGGCGTTGACATCACAGATCTCTGCGGAAGTGCTCCGAGAGCGATTATGATCCAAGCGAGGCATTCTATTTGAAATCAATAGCCAAATGATGTAAAATTTTAATTTTAGGTGATTTCTGATCCAGAGAGTAAACATTAGTTTTCTTCAACCAAGGCCAAATTCACCATTGAAAAAAAACTGAATTTAATTCATCTACTAGATACGTTAACACAACATTTAATAGGTATTTAATAATTCATAGGCGGTACGAAGTTCGCCGGTTCAGCTAGAATACATATAATATTCATTATTCACTTCTAGCAGTGAATAATAATTATTCATAACTTCCAGTATACTCTACCAGTAAGAGTCCTCTCACAAAAAATCGGACTTTGGTCGATCTGACCGACATTGAATTCTACTCAGGATAGTGTTTTAGTCAAGTTTTAACGGAAATCAATTATTTTCTTAAACAAAAACGTTATGGAGCTTTATAGAAAGTAGGTATTGCTTGAAATCGAGAAACGCCCTCCAACGGCAAAACAGTATCAAAAAGCGATTTACACCAATCAAGATTTCATGGAATTTAAGCTCCAGAGTGTGGGGCTCATTTTTTTGTATCTCGCTAAGAAATTGATATTTCTTATTGAAATGTCCAAATTGGACCAATCTGAATCGAAACTCAAAGAATTGGTGTTAATAAATTTTCCAACATGGGGTGTAACGCTCTTTTGTCAAAACAAAAGAATGTTCATAATTTGTGCTCGACTATGCTCAGTGGTAGTTTAGGTTGGGGTGGTTCTTGGTGTTGGTACAGTAGAGAGAGGGCGCCACTAGTTTGTATAAATTATTTTGATTACCAAGGAATAGTCAAACTAGGCACTATTCCATTAATTAGTTATTATTTAAAAAGATAAATTCAAACAAATCTGAAAAGGTAAAATAAATTCAGAATCCAATAGCTATCTGACATTCAACCAATTCAATAAAAACACAAGCTTTGGAATTCTAAATACAATTATTTATTAATTAAATGTCATTAATAAAATTTGTGACAAGAAGGCGAACTGTTGTTCTATGGTTATGTCATTAAAAATTTGTGACAAGATGGCGAACCTTTTTTTTTTTTTGATTTAAAGAAAATTATTGTCTAGTATTCAAGTCTTTTTTCAAAAAAATCATTAAGCAGCTTTCTAAAAGCAAAACTTAATATAAGTATAATAAGATTGAAATTTAAAAACAATCAATAGATACCCATGATAAAATTTACCTAAGTATAAATGATGGAGTCACAATATCATTAAACTTTAACTTTTAACTCAAAGTCAATCGAATCAATAGAAAACAATTTATTCAATGCAGAAAGGTAATAAATAATCCTTAGGCAGTTATAAATATCAAAAACCTGCTACATGAAATCAAGGGTTCACGGTTTCCGGAAGAGCTCTTACCTTCTTACCTTTAAAGTTCAAAATAGGTAACCATAAAACTTAAATTTGACTACCTAAAGATTTTACATTAGTTCACCTTGTAAAACTACCACATTATTGATTTGAAATCAGAAGTTAAATCAACCTTTTAAAGATTAATGAACCCACTTATATTATATCGATCAGTACTCGATATAGAGGAAACAAAATTTATAATAATTGTAATAATGCATACTTATTGAAAATAAATAATTATTGAGAAAACAATAATAAAAGTAAAAATCTAATTATGATAATGATTAATTAATTGAATGGATAATTGTATTTAATTTGTAGTTAGCTATTCTAGCTAAATACTACAATACGGTAAATGAGTCGGTAATTGATTTTATACAGTTATGAATTAGCTAATTAAACTCATCGATAGTAAGCGAAAAGGAATAGATAATAATAATTAACAGTAATTAATATTATAAAGATAATAATTAGCTTATAAAGGTAATCGATAGGGAGCGGTAGAAAAGAGATAATATCAAGAAACTGTAATTAATAAGGCACATAAACGGGACCCATAGGTAAGTAATTATACAAGCCTGGACGAAATCCTTGGAAATTTTCATAAATTTGAGATCCAGAAGCACCAAACTGACAAAAGGCAATCTTCCAATGGTCGGGGATCAATCTCTTACAGGACACAACTTTCCTTGTAGAGGGGGCCCAGACTTACTTTGGAAATGCAGTACCACATGGTTTCAAACTTGTCAAATTTCACCCAAAAGTGTAGGCGTGGATTTTTAGTACTCTCCCAAATTGCCTGAACGGCAGATAATTAACCTCACTTTCAAAAATTTACACAAAAATCAACAATCTATTGATTTTTCAGGAAACGTTCCAACTACTCACTCCTCTGGCTAGTTAAACTTATCCAGTTTTGGGCTCGATGGCCAAGAATGAAAACCGAAGTTTTTGGATTTCTCAGAGACGACCTTTTTAGTCTCACTCTAAAATCGAAAAGAAAAGTCAAAAGTATCAAACTGTCGTTGTGTCTTTCTTCCTCTGTCAAGCCTGTCGAAATTATAAAAATGACAGTGCTACGGGTTTTTCTTATGAAGAACCTTAGTTCGGTTCGGCGGGAGTACGAATGGAGTCACTCGGAGTACCGGAGTGAGCAAATCGAAACCACCTTTTGATAATATAATTTTCGGTATTAGGTCACGAAACTAGTCAGAGGAATCATAGATGTCGCCAGGTGTACGAAATATGTGGCGTCATTGTTCCGCGAGTCCGTTGTGTTCAACCCTGGATGGCTCAACTATTGTGTACAACCCTGGCGGCCTGACGTGACGTGACAGAAGACAGCTGTCCCAGGTTGTTGTTTACTTCTAGTCAGCTTGTTGCCGCGCAATTATGATATCGTGTTGTTGTTAACAAAATAAAGTATTTCGATTTATTTGTATGTTCAGTGCCCAGAATTAAACCGAGTTATTAGTAAAACAGTGTTTTCATTCGCTGGTGATATATCAAGCAAACACATAGCAGTAGTAGCTATAACTGGTGACCCCGACGCGATATATCTCCGCGTACCACTCGGCCTCTAACCTTAAAGACGTGTCTGACTACTAAAAAAATCAAGATGCAAAACAATTTCGACTCCTCAGTAGATCCTGATCAGCAATTGGCTGCAAACAGTTCTTTTACCAACCAGCAACCAGACAGGAGTTCGTCAGTGAGTATTCCTATGCCTCAACCTTCTGGCCCTCACGGCAGTACAGCATTTGATCCCGCGGTGCATTTTAATCCAACAAATCACCCGGTGAGCTATCAGCAAGCATATGCCCAACCAGTAGTAAATTCGTTGTCAGCCCCCATGATGCTCAACCAGCAGCAGAGTTATGCCATTGACGCAGTTTACAACTGCAATCTGCCACCCTTTTGGCGTTCTCATCCAGACCTATGGTTCCTGCAGATTGAATCAGTCTTTCAAGCCCACCGTATACAGTCCGATAGCACCAAGTACTATCAATTGGTAAAATCACTGGACCCGGACACAATCACGAAAGTTGCAGACATCTTGAAGGCTCCACCACCTCAAGATAAGTACCAAAATCTCAAGTCTAACCTAATAAGTAGACTAACAGCCTCCGAAGACTCTCAGATGCACAAACTGCTCACTGATCTAGAACTAGGTGACCGAAAACCCTCACAGTTGCTTCGTGAAATGCGAGCCCTTGCTGGCAATCGTGCTACAGAAGACGTGATCCGCATACGATGGCTGGCCCTTCTGCCTGTCAGCATTCAGCACTTGCTGAAAATTTTCAAGGCCAATTCACTTAACGAACTAGCTGCTGCAGCTGATGAGCTCATGACAAACATCCCTGGTGGCAGTGTCATGGCCGTCAACCAGAGCTCTCGCCAGCATGGACATGGTTCTTCAGTAGTCTCCGAGCTGAACGAACTCAGACAAGCCATCACAGAACTAACCATTGCTCAGAAGGACCTCACTTCTGCCATCAGACAGAGTCTCACCTCTGCCAGTCGACAACCACGTGAGCGTTCTGTCACTTCTGGAGAATGCCGATATCATCGAAAATTCGGTGCCCGGGCCCAAAAATGTGTGCAACCCTGCACATCTCAGCTGCCACTAGCATCTCCGCGCCAGGAAAACTAAATATGCTGTCGCCTGTTCAGGTGGTAAGCGACAGCAATGTCAACAGCACCTGCCTCCCATCTAAAGAAAGTCGCCTGCACGTCATAGACAAGGTCACTGGCATGAAGTTCCTTATCGACAGTGGTTCCGTTGTATCCTTGATTCCAAGAAGCTTCTTTCAACGAAAACTTCTGCCTGCTGACCTCATGCTATATGCAGCCAATGCAACAGTTATCAAAACGTATGGTCAACACTTTCTTAACCTCAATTTTGGACTCCGCAGATCCTTCAAGTGGGCATTTATCATTGCAGACGTCAAATCAGCAATCATAGGTGCCGACTTGCTTTCACATCATGGCCTCCTTCCTGATTTAAAGCACAAGCGCCTTCTGGACTCTCTCACCTTACTGTCTTCTCCTGCTGAAATGCATGAAACCGAACTTCATACTGTTTCCACTGTCAATAATGCAGAATATGCACCTCCTACACTCAGTCAACCCTATAGCAAGTTGCTGGAAGAGTTTATTGACATCACCCGTCCAAGGTCAGCCCCATCAGTGGACGCCCCTACAGGAACTCATCACCACATAGTCACCACTGGACCGCCAGTCAATGACCGTCCACGTCGGCTAAACTCAGAGAAACTAAAGATTGCTAAAGAGGATTTCGACCTCCTGTTGCATCATGCTGTTATCCGTCCCTCCAGCAGTCCATGGGCCAGTCCTCTACACATGGTCCAGAAAAAGCAAGGTGGATGGCGTTCCACAGGTGATTTTAGGAGGCTCAATTCCCAGACTGTGCCAGATCGGTACCCCATACCACTACCAGAAGACATCTTTCAGCGGCTGCATGGGAAAAGTGTCTTCACTGTCATTGACCTGGTTCGAGCTTACCACCAAATTCCTGTAGCACCAGAGGACATACCCAAAACAGCGATAACTACTCCTTTTGGGCTTTTTGAGTTTCTGGGTATGCCTCCAGGCCTGCGCAATGCCACTCAGATATTTCAACGTCATATGGACAACCTTCTCCGTGGTATTGACTTCGCAGCATGCTACATTGATGACTTGATAGTGTTCTCGGATTCCCATGAGGAACATCTGCAACATCTACGCAAAATCTTTAATGTACTGCGTGAGAACAAACTCACTATCAACCTCAGCAAGTGCCAAATCAACAAGTCAGAAGTTATGTACCTCGGCTACTCCATCAACAAGCTCGGATACAAACCACCTGATTCCAAGATCCAAGCCATCGCTTCTTACCCCAAGCCAGAGACCATCTCTGACCTTCGTAATTTTTTGGGAATGCTCAATTATTACCGTCGCTGTATTCCAAAGGCCGCTGAACTTCAAGCCCCTCTCAATGCATTTATGAAGGGTGCCAAGAAAAAAGACAAACGGCCCATCCCTTGGACACCCAGCTCAGAGAAGGCCTACCAAGACTGTGTAGAAAGCATTGTCAAAGCGACTTGTACCAGCTTCATCTCACCCTCTGCAAGTCTCGCACTCGTCACTGATGCCTCGGACTTCGCCATTGGAGCTGCACTTGAACAGCTGATCGACGACTGCTGGAAGCCCATAGGTTTTTTTTTTCCCGCAAGTTGAGTCCCACCGAAACGCGATACAGCACCTACGATCGCGAGCTGCTAGCGATTTTCGCTGCAATAAAGATCTTTCGTCACCAGCTGGAAGGACGCCAGTTCATCATCAAAACTGATCATCGCCCACTGGTATACGCCTTTGCTCAGCGCGCTGAAAAAGCATCCCCCAGACAGCTCCATCAACTGGACTTTATTTCACAATTCAGCACAGAAATCGTCTATGTCAAGGGAGAACACAACGCCGTTGCTGACGCCCTGTCTCGTATTAACGCTATCTCCATGCCAACGTCACTGTCTCCTAAAGCCGTCGAAGCCGCACAGCTTGAAGACCAAGATACGCCACAAGAATCATCGCTCAATCTGCAACAGCTTGTTATTGAAAACGCCAACGTCCTCTGTGATATCTCTTCAGATCGCATCAGACCCTACATTCCGACAAGTCTCCGACGCAAAGCTTTTGATGTTGTGCATGGTTTGGCACACCCCAGCGGCCGAGTCACTGCTCGAAGCCTCAAAGAAAAATTTGTTAGGCCTGGAATCAAGAAGGACGCCCTCCAGTGGTCCCGCCAATGCATTCAGTGTCAAAAATCCAAAATTCAACGACACAATCGTCTCGCACCACAGCACATCACCGTACCTGACAACAGATTCGAGCATATTCACCTAGACCTCATCATTTTACCACCAGTCAACAAATTTCGTTACTGCTTAACCATAATTGATCGATTTTCTAGATGGCCTGTTGCAGTACCCCTCCAGAACATGGAAGCTGACACCGTCTCGTCTGGGGTCGTATTTTCGAAACCATTCGAATGCCGTTCGTATACGAAATAAGGCGAAATTCGCATGGAAATTGAATTTCCGTATTTTCGAATCGCTTTCGAACGGTCCGTACACGATTTGGTTCGTGTACGTTTACTCGAGTGGGTCTCCACCAGTCGAATTTCACATTTCGCATGCGATTTCAGTTTATTCTGCGCATTGTTTGCAATTTTGAAGTGCTTATTTTGTTTATATACGTTACATTTGTTGTTTATGTACCTAAATACGTTGTGCAAATTGAAAATTGTGTTCGTTGTTCCTTCTCCTTTTGACTTTTCATTCGTTTCCAAATAATTTGTGAATTAAATTGTCCTGCTTTATTAAAAGGCAGTTTTTGGAATGGCTAGCTTGGATTATTTAATCGAAAGAAATGTTATTGATGCCCTCGAAGAAGCAAAAATACTGGCAGATCGTAGGGATAGGGTGTTACATCCCTTTCTTGATCCGCTGGAAGAATATTGGTGTAGGTAGGTACTTAGTTCCGAAAATTATATCGCCTGAAGACCTTGGAGATGATAAAGCTTTTAGAGCCCCATCCAAAATCCATGATTGTTCATTAACGTTATAAAAGCAAGGATGTTCTAAAGAGGAAATCCCAACGATTAGGTGCACGAAATTTATTTCTGCAAGATATATACCAGCATTTAAAAAGTCAGATGTCAAAAAAATCTTCTTCGTTTTTGTATCTGTCGAAATGGCCATTATCAAATACTCGAATTTGCGACGTTGTCAACGCAAATAATACTCGTATACGATATAATTTTCGAAGGGTCTTCAAAAATACGCATTTTAGTTCGTACACGACATTTTTCATTCGAATTAAATCGCATGCGAAAGAATTCGCATGGTTTCGAAAATACGACCCCAGCTCTCTATGTCAATTGGATTTGCAACTACGGAACGCCACTATCCATCACAACTGACCAGGGCACGCAATTTGAATCTTCACTATTTTCGGCTCTTGCACGCCTTGTAGGAGCGCGGGTAATCCACACCACGCCCTATCACCCGCAGTCCAATGGCATCGTAGAGCGCTTCCATAGGACTTTGAAGGCAGCCCTTATGTGTCAAGCACCCACGCCCTGGACGGAAGTGCTTCCGACCGTTCTTCTGGGTCTGCGTACGTGCCTGAAAGAAGACCTGAATGCCTCACCAGCGGAGCTCCTTTATGGGACACCCCTGCGTATACCTGGTGAATTCTTCACCTCTGAGTCACCCCCAGCTGATCCCCAAGTCTTCCTCGAAAAATACCGGGACCACATCAGGAAAGTCCGCCCAACACCTACGGCTCACCATATCAAATCTCGCTGCTTCATCCTCAAGCACCTCGCAACTTGCAGTCATGTCTTCCGCCGAGTGGACTCTGTTCGTCGCCCGCTCGAACCGCCCTACACTGGCCCGCATGAAGTCGTCAAGAGAATAAATGACCGAGTGTACAGCATTCGAATCAATGGCGTTGAGAAGACTGTCTTTGTGGACGCCCTGAAGCCAGCCTACACCCTTAAACCCGATACCGTTTCATCCACCCTGGAGAATCACCCAGCGTCATCCTTCACCATGGACCGCCCTCTTCGCACTTACTCAAAAAAGAAGGTTTCGTTCCTCCCACAAGTGGCTTCGTCACTGGGAGGGGAGTAGATGTGGTGTCATTGTTCCGCGAGTCCGTTGTGTTCAACCCTGGATGGCTCAACTATTGTGTACAACCCTGGCGGCCTGATGTGACGTGACAGAAGACAGCTGTCCCAGGTTGTTGTTTACTTCTAGTCAGCTTGTTGCCGCGCAATTATGATATCGTGTTGTTGTTAACAAAATAAAGTATTTCGATTTATTTGTATGTTCAGTGCCCAGAATTAAACCGAGTTATTAGTAAAACAGTGTTTTCATTCGCTGGTGATATATCAAGCAAACACATAGCAGTAGTAGCTATAAATAGAATCTTAAATGAGTTCAAATATATGAAATTAATTAAGAACAATTAAATATGTTCTTGTGACATTTCAAATGTTACAGGGGTGACGCTGATGCAGACATGCTCTAAAACGTCATGCTGGGTGAAAATCAACATCAGTAGCAGAAGGCCACATAGACGAATCGTTGAAAAATAGAATGTATATATGGTTTATTTTTTTCCAAGATAGATTTTGGCATTGTCAACTTTGCAACATACAATGCCGCTAATGCCGCTTATTGGTCGCTATTGTAAAACTGATGTCAACCTGCAGAAACACCTCATTTTGCGACCAATCAGGGTCAAGCATTATTGTTTATGTTTCAAAGTTTTCAATGTCAAAATCTATCTTGGGAAAAAATAAAGAGTAGATGAAATCAACTAAGAAGAAACATTGACGTCATCACCGACAAAGAAGGCAAATTTCCTTACCTCTAGATCCCTCTAATTTTGAAGTGAGACATATGATAACGTGTGTTAGCTGATTATATTTCTTTACTGCCAAAGAGGTTTCAAATTCTATACAAGTAAAAGCCACAAATAATCAAGATATTAATTTTGATACCGACTCCTGGACTCCTACGAGTCTTACAGTTAACTTGACAAACTGTTTAAATGTTACTATTAATTACACAAATTATTAGTGTTACCCTTGCAATTTACTTAATAATTTTGTAATAAAAATTATTTAAAAGTCGCGGATAAAGTATAGTATTCTACTCGCAAATTATGCCTATTATTCACCTTGGATAATTTAATTATCCAAATACCTGAATTTTAATTATTTTTCAAAGGTAAAACGCGAATACATAAAAGACTTTGACAAAACGTTATATCAAGCACGTGAGCTATTACATTACATGTCTTCCCAAATAAATATATTTTTTGTGATAATCTTTATTTTTGAATGAATTGTTAATTTCAAATTGTTAAAAAAAAAAATGTGTTTTGTGAGGAGGTGAAGACTCTTCTTTAACTTGATAAAGCATATTCAGAAAATAATTGTTCACAGTGAATTTATTTTTTTTCCAATAATAAGACCTACCAGAGTTGTGGACAATGATTTTTTCAAATATCAAAAACACATTTCAACTTATAAAACTCATCATTTCATAATTTAGTTATAATGTTTTAGTCAATAGCGGCTTGTGTGTTTTGTTTCTGTTCTTGACGCACACCAGACAAAAAGGGCCTGATGTGATGCTTGTGTGTGTCTGGGGGCCTTTTGTGGCGGATCGGGTGTCCTTTAGTCCCTTTATTATGTCAGTTCTTTGATAATCGCACGTTTCATCATCATTCAATGCATACCTTTTCAACTGACTGGATTATATTGTATGATGATTTTTGTATTGTGCAAATTATGGTACGTACGCAGGGCGTGTGTTTGGATGGCTTAAGCAAATCCAATTTTTTTTAGGAATCATATTTTTGTTGTGTATTCTTCATTTGATTACAGTGTTTAGTCTAAAAATAGGTTTTTTGATCGTTGATGGTTTTTATAAATAACATTGATGATTTTCATGATTTATTGCATCAAACTAACTCAAACAGATTAAAACCGATGAGTATGTAACGGTTAAAAGTTTGAGATTTCCCGCATCAACAAATTTCTCGAATAATAGCAAATTAATCAAAAAAGCTAAAATGCGTTGACAAAACTCAGATTTTTGATATTGGAAATAAAAGACGTCAGACGTTATGGATTTTCATTTAGATCTGGAATTCAAATACTGCATTTTCAAAATTGTTCAAGAATATCACTAGGACTTGTCTTCTTCCTAACAAATATTAAAAACTTGTCTTTATACTAAGTTTAATATAATTGGACGATGGTATAATAGATATACTTATAATTAACTCAAAATTTTCATAATAGATATTGTTTGCTCAACTACAATAGACGGTTTCGCATGTAACTTGCACCACCTCCTAACATCAGTGAGGTGAACCACGTTCTATATGAGATAGAAGATTGACCGTCTACCGCAAATGAACAAAATATGCCACATTATTTTATGAGATGGATATATCCCAATTCGCCCTACCTATCACTAAATAACACACCAGATACCACTTAGCGGTAATGACTTGCAATTTCATTTCATAAGTTGTGGGAAATTTAAATATTCGAATCATTAGGACACATGTCATTAATTTCGGCTTATTTAGGAACCATTTTTCATGTGATATTTTTATTAGTCATTTTATTGGGTGTGTTGACACTTTTAGTTTCCAGCTTTGAAAACGATAATAGTATATTGATCTGACTTTGGTGATAAGCCCTAAATTAATGAAGAACACTAATTTACGATAATTTCACATTCGGAAAATTATGAAAAATAATCTAAATTTCCCAGCATTCCTTGAAATACCGAACAGGTAACAAAGTATGAGATGTAATCATTGAAAAGACAAACCAACTAGCGAGCAAGATATCCATTTACGCATTAAACCAACCAAATCAGATCAGTTCCCCATAAGTACATGGAGTGTCTGATGCCACATGCAAAGATAAAGAGAATAAACGCATTCTCGGCTTAATACTGTAGGTTGGCAAGAATGCAACCAGATTAATATCAAAATATATTTATTTACTTGATAAACGGTTAATTATAATACTGTTGTATTGTAGCACAATTATTATTAAGTCTGGGATCAGATAATTCCGTATAGAACTATTACTACTTTTCGGATTAGCATAAAATGCTAATTTGGATTTTTTTATTTTGTGTTCAGTTGCGTTTCTTTATATTATTATAGCTACTAGTCCCATGGTGATTTTCTAGTTGTTTCTCCGTCACATTATTACTCTGTTCTCCAGTTCTCCGCCTTTTTAATCTGCATCTTTGGCTTTAAGATTACAATGGCACGTCAACCAAGAATTAGAAGTCATTTTAGGTCCCTTGTTCTCAAACTTCATTATGCCTTCCCTATTTTAAGTTTTTTGAGAGGAATTCCAATATTCGGCTATTTTATGAGATTAAGAATAAGTAAACAATAATAATTTTTGATTGTAGAAAAATTAATTTTCAAATTCCAGAAACACTGGGTTTCGTGCAGCGCGTGACCACATTGGAGGTAAAATAACCCAAAAATTAGTGTATTTTTGAAATTCCGCCGTCTAGCCATCCTAATCCTTCAAAAAATTGTTTCTAATTGAAATATAATTCACTTCCTAGGATAGTATATGCGTAGACTAGGGTCAAAATACCCTCGTATTGTGCCGTTGTAAGATGTGAAACAATGCCGCCGAATATACAGTATGAACGTTGTCTTTATAAACTATTAAACAGCAAATCAAACAAAAATATAACTAAAGCACCAAAAAAATATCGAAAGAAGAAAGCATCACACTCCAACTACATATAAACAAATGGGATAAGTTTTTTTTTTTTCTGAAATAGTAGTCTATGTCTCACAGTGAAGAGAATAGTTAAAGAACTGGAGTAATTTAGTTTTGTAACTTTATGTTTTGTGTTAGATGCGGCATGTATGCACCCCTTACCTCGGCATGCGGAGCTCTATCGAGGCGGACATTCATTCTCCAGCTAGTGGGACAAACATGGACAAGAGTATGAACAAAAAAACAAAAACACAGAGACAATCCTCCGGAAACAACATGGTGGAAGCTCCTTCCACCTCAAAGAACACGAGCATGTACAAACGACAAAGGGTGATTCTTTTTTTTACGACTGAAATCTCAAATATGTTCTAAAAAATTGACTTATTTAAGCAATTAAAAAAAATTCACCCTCTTACATTCTAATTTTTTTCTAGAAAACTTGCAAAGAGAAAATTTTGAAAATTTTCCAGGAATAAGAGGAAAATGAGGAGCTCATTTTACGAAAATTTCAAAACTTTTCAGTAAAAAATTAATCCAGGAAAAATTTGGAAAAACTTACTTTTCAGCAAAATTAAGGCGAATTCATCCTCTTACATTTTAATTTATTTCTAGAAATCTGGCAAAGGGAAAATTGTGAAATGTTTCCAGAAGAAAATGAAAAGTGAGGAGCACATTAGAGAAAAATTTCAAAATTTTCCAGTCAAAAATCACTCCAGGAAAAATTCTGGGAAATTGACTTTTTTAGGCAAAATTCACCCTCTTACATTTTGATTTTTTTTGGGAAACTGGCAAGAAAATTGTGAAAATTTTCCAGAAAAAGAAGAAAATAAAGAGCTCATTATAGCAAATTTTGTAATTTTCGAAGACTCGTAATTTCCGTAATTTTTCTTTAGAAATTTTTTAATACCTGTCATTTCTCAAATAATAATTGTTATAATTTTTTTATTAATTCCTGTTGTTCTTCAAATTTTCGTAATTTTTTAATTCCCGTAGTTTCTCAGAAAATTTCGTTATTTTTATAATTCCACGTTTTTGTATAAGTATTTCAAAAATTAGTAGGTAATTCCCGTAATTTCCGTATTTTTTTCTGGGCATTTTTCAAAATCATTTCCCGAAAGCCTTTGTAATTTCTAATTCTCGTAATTCCCGTAACTTTTTCGTAATCCCCGTAATTTTTTATAATTCTCGTAACTTTGATAGTTCTCGTAATTTTCAATTGTCGTAATTTTTTAAATTTCTTGGACGTTTTTGGAAATTTTATAATCTTTATAATTTTTGTAATTGTAATTCCTGATTCTTGTAATTCTTGTTATTTTCTAACTTTTTGAAAATCATCATAGGTTTTTTCGATTTTTGCAATTCGTTAATAAATTTCCGTGATTTATTTCCAGAATTTTCGTAACTTTTGTAACTTTTCTAATTTCCATAATTTTTTAAAAATTTAATTATTTTCCGTAGTCCCGTAATTTTTCGTAATTTCTGCAATTTTTGCAATTCCCGTAATTTTCGTTGATTAAATTAACAAATTCCTTAATTTTTGTGTTATTTCCGATATTTTTTTTTTTTCAATTTTTCAGAATTTCAGTAATTTTTGCAATTCCTATAATAATTATTCTAATTGTCCTAATTTTTTTTATGGTTTTCCTGATTTCCGTAATTTTTTATGATTTTCGTGATTTCTGTTATTTTTTTAATTCCCGTAATTTTTTTTTCTATTTTTCAATAATGATAATTCCCGTAAGTTTTTGAAATTATCGTTATTTTTGAAATTCTCGTGATTTTTATTATTTTTGCGTAAAACGTAATTCCCAATCCTTTTTTGCAATTCTACGTAATTTTTGTAATTCGCATAATTTTTTTCAATAATTTTTATTGTTTTCCGTAATACTCGATTTTTTTCTAATTTTATAATTCTTCTCTCAATTTTTTTAATAATTAATGTAATTTCCATGATTTTTTGAAATTTTTGTGATTTTTGTTAATATTTTTCCATATTACGTAATTTTCCAATAATTTTCGTAATTTTACATAATTTTTGAAATTTCCATGATTTTTTTTCGTAATTTTACAATTCTCCTAATTTTTTAATAATTGTAATTCCCGTATTTTTTTGAAATTTCCGTGATTTTTTGTAATATTCGTTATTTTTCATTTTTATAATTTCTGTAATTTACGTAATTTATCAATGACTTTTGTAGTTCTACGTAATATTCGAAGTTGCCAATAATTTCCATTGCTTTTGTAATGCTCAAATTTTATAATTCTCCTTTTTAGTTTCAAATAATGGTGGTTTCCGTGGTTCTTTTTAAATTTTCCGTAATTTTTGCAATTCTTGTAATTTTTGTTACTTTCCCGCTATACGTCATTTTCCAATGTTTTTTAAATTTTAATAATTTTTGAAATTCCCGTGATTTTTGTAATCCTCGTGATTTTTGTAATTTTTTCGTAATTTCCGTAATTTGCCAGTGATTTTTGCAATTTCACGTAGTTTTTGGAATCCCCGTAATTTTTTAAAATAATTTCCATTACATAAGTATTTCCATTCCCGGTGCTTTTCGTAATTTTGCAATTCCCATTTTAATTTTTCAATAATTGTAAGTGCTGCAATTTTTTCAAATTTTCATGATACTTATTTGCAATTTTAATGATTTTTGTTATTTTTTTGTAGTTTCCGTATTTTATGTAATTTTTCAATAATTTTTGTAATTTTACATAATTTTTTAATTTTCCTCTTAGTTTTTTAATAATTAATGTATTTCCCGTGATTTTTGCAATTTTTCCGAATTTTTCATTTTTTCGCGATCCCTGTAATTTTTGAAATTTCTATAACTTTTCAATTTATTTTTATTAATTCTATATTTTCATTCCTGTATTTTCCGTAATTTTTTAATGGAATTTTTATAATTTTCCTAGTTTTTGTGATTTCCGTAATTTTATGAGGAATCTTCGCAAATTCGGTAATTTTTTGATTTTTTCGTAGTTTCTAATATTTTTCAATTTTTGTAATTCTTTAATAAATTATTTTCGAAATTTTTTAATTCTTTTAATTTTTATAATTCTCATAATTTTTTAAAAATCTAGTAACTTTTTGTAGTTTTGAAATTTTTATAATTCGTAAAATTTTCCGAAATTTCTGCAATTCTTATATTTTTTAAATTATCAATTCAAAACTATAGGAATTATAAACATAATTTAGAATTTCAAAAAATATTCTGAAATTACGGAAATTATTCGAATATTACAGAAATTACGAAAAATAACGGGAATTACAAAAAAATAGGGGAATTACAGGAATTATTCCAAAAACGCAGGAATTACTCAAAATTATTCAAAATTACAAGAATTATTTGTAAATTACGGAAATTTTCTCAATATTACAGAATTTATGAAAAATGGAAATTATGAAAAATTACGTGAATAACAAAAAATTACGAGAATTATGGACATTACAAAAAAACTATGAAAATTACAAAAATTATTGCAAAAATTTTGAAATTTTCAAATGAAAAATCACTCCATAAAAAATTCTGGAAAATTGATTTATTTAAGTAAAATTAAGGAAAATTCACCTCTTACATTTTAATTTTTTTCTGGAAAACTGACAAGGGGAAAATTTTGAAAATTTTCCAAGAAAAAGAGGAAAGTGAGAAGCTCATTATAGGAAAATTTCTAAATTTTTCAGTGAGAAATCACTCTAGGGAAAATTCTGGAAAATTGACTTTTTTAAGCAAAATTCATCCTTTCACATTTAAATTTTTTTTTGGAAAACTGCTAAAGAGAAAATTTTGAAAATTTTCCAGGATAAAGAGAAAAGTGAGGAGCTCATTATAAGGAAATTTCGAAATTTTCCAGTGAAAAATCACTTCAGGATAAAGGACCCCGCACACTTCTTATGGGATTTCTGACCGCGGTCAAATTTCACCAAATTTTAGTATGTTATAGATCTGACCATTCTGATCAATAACTACCATGGGCTCAACTCAATCCTATGACTAGTTTTTGAGATACAGGGTGTCCAATGTGTGAATGTCCAATATGCATTATTACACCATGGAACGCATTTTCGATGAATATTACGATAATTATTAATAATTATTATTATTTATTTATACTATACACTACAGGCTTTACCCAACAACCGGGCTCAAATGCAAGAATTAAACTGCTGGCCAAAAAAAAACCGGTCAGGAAATTTTTAACACTTATTCAATTTGTGATTACTTTTCTAAAATTATTTTTTTTTTTAATGAGGTTTTTGGTATTCGAAAGTCCATGTTGAATTTCAGGTGAGAAAAATATTTTTTTTTCGAAGAAATGCAGTTTTCAAGTTATATACAGGGTGAATAATAGACTGATGCAAAGTACAAAAAGTTTGGATGTCTGATGCCATATTGGCAATTTTTTTTTTCGGATTTCCGTATACTTGATTGGATGTCCGGACGTATTGGCCAGTTTTTCGATAAGTGCCCTTTGGCAGCAGATACACTACTAAATGACAAAGTTGGCAAAATCTTGTAAGCACAATGTTTAAAAGGCTGTAGCTTGAAAACGGTTGCATCGATTTCGAACATATTTGCAGGTTTCGAAAGCTTTTTTTTTAGAGGTTCCACGACTCGCTCGCTTTTTTTGCAGCTGGCCCTGTTCACATTATACCAGGGGTCAAGAAAATCATACACCTCAAATTAGGCAAATTATGATAATTGTTCTTTTTAAAAATCTATTCAAATTGATTTATATGCCTTTTGTTTGCTTTCAAAATTGGTTAGGCGATACTTTGGGCCAATATCTCGAGACGCTACCTCTAAAATATAGTGCACATCAATGTCTTATTTGCGAAAATCCTGAAAACATTCAACAATTATCGCTAGAAACAAGAGTTTCAACCTTTATACAAAAAGGTATATACATACCCAGCATCTGTAGGATTTGTCCTGTTCATCTGGACGATAATGTTTTTTTACTTTATCCCGTACAAAATGGAATTCGATCCCTTAGAAGGCCTTACGAATTAATAGGAAGAGAGCTTTCTTCTTTCATGTTCAAAATGCAAGAAAGTAGCCAAAGAGATGTTATCTTTTCACATGAAAATCATTTTAGTGATGAAGAACTATGTGCATTATCTTCTTTAGATAAGGCGCAATTTCGGGAGGTATTCGATGTTTGCGCTAATGTAAATATTTATGGGAGAAGTAGAACAATTACGAAAAAAGATTTATTATGTTTTTTATGTAAACTAAGACAAGGACTTTCCGATATTTTCTTGGCAACTATGTTTTCGTACAGTAGTCGACAATCTGTGTCTTTAGCTATGAACAAGGTGAGAGAGTCTTTAATTCTTAATTTTGTGCCTCATAATTTAGGTCTTGCCCATATAAATCGGGAGCAGTTTATTGCACAACACGTGACAGTTTTCGCTAATCAATTATTTAATGACGAACCTGAAAATCCAAAAGCAATTCTTTGTATTGATGGCACCTATCTACATATTCAGCGCAGTAAAAATTTTCAAACTTTAAGACAGTCCTTCTCAGTCCATAAAACCAGTACTTATGGTCGCCCCAGATGGCTATATTTTAGACGTTCATGGCCCATTCTTCGCAGATTCAAGGAACAATGATGCAGCAATTTTAAGATGTCAATACGATCGAGATCAAGAACTTCAACAGTGGCTTCAACCGGGTGACGTATTAATTGTTGACAGAGGCTATCGTGATGCCCGTCAGTTTTTGAACAATGTTGGCATATCGGTACAAATTCCACCAGCTTTACAAGGCAGAAATCAATTACCAACTGCAGAGGCTAATGCTGGCAGAATTGTTACCAAACAGAGGTGGGTAATTGAAAGCAGAAACGGACATATCCAATCAATATTTAAAATATTTCGTAACATTTTTCCAAATACGCAAATAAATAATTTGGGAAGCTTTTTCCGGATTGCTTGTGCCCTAATTAACCGTTTTCGTCCAACGCTACACAAGGAGGAAGCCACGGAACAACTGGCTCAAGAAATGCTCCAAAGAGTAAACGAACCCAATGTACTTCAATCCAGATTAGAAAATGAGGGACTTTTAAGACGCCATGGCAGATGGGAACCTTTACGAGAAAATCAATTTGGAGATTTTCCTGTTTTAAATATGGTTCAGTTAAGACACATTATGTATGGAACCTTCCAAATTTAATTATCACCATCCTATATACAGGATAATATTGAAGAGCATGGTAATCTTTTTTTTGAAATTGATACCATATTTAATCAGCCAAATCATATTCGTGTGAGAATTCGGTCAAGGCACAGAAATCAAGTAAAATACCAACTAGTTATTTGGTATAATCCGGAACATGTAGCTGATGACAATATTGAGCAAGAAATAGAAAATGGGCCTATATTAGGTCACTTTTGCCAGTGGAAAACAGGTGCACGAACCATAGGTTCATGCGCACATATCGCAGCTGTCATTTGGTATTTGGGATATGCAAGGCATGAAGCTGTCATTAGATTACCTAATAGGACGGTTCTAAATGTAGTACAAGATGCTGCAGACAGACATATCTTACTCCAATAGTTTTTTTAGATATTTTAATTTTTTTTAATCAACTGTTAATAGTAGGTAATGTATATTCTATTCTTACTTTTAGTTATGATAGCTTCTGCATTTTTAACAGGTTGTTTGGTACAACTTGTCTGTACATACAAAATCCACAATTGAACTTCAATATGCATGATAACGTCGTAATGGCCAATACAGAGGAAGATCTTCAACCAAATATCAATGCATTCAACCAAGCGTACAGGAAAATCGGCCTAGAAGTCAACTTTAACAAGACGCAGATTCTGCACCAACTTGCATCAGGCATTAATCCCCAAGCCCCAGAAATAACCATAAAATTATGAATGATCATTCTCTGCAGAACGTAGAACACTACTCATACCTTGGAGCCATCTGTCAGCGAATGCTATTGACGCTGAAATTCAACATCGCTTGAAATGTGTTAGCGCAGCACTCGGGCGACTTCTAGAGAGAGTCTCCGACAATCACGACATCAGTGCTGAGACAAAACTTCGCGTCTACAATGCAGTTGTAATACCAACACTTACATATCGATGCAAACCATGGACCACCTACAGAAAACACATAAAAAGCCTAGAAAAATATCACCAGCGATGCCTGAGAAGGATCCTACAGATTAAATGGCAAGACCGCGAACGTACATTTAGAAGTAGTAGTGTTTTGAAGGACAGTCAACTGAAGGAGGGAAAACGGAATCAAGGAGGTCAACAAAAACGCTACAAAGTTGTTCTAAATAGGAACATATGGCAAAGTGCCGCATCGATACCAACGATACCGGACTGGGAGATGGCTGGGAGTCTACGATGGACCACAAAGTTCTAAAGAGCAGCGACGCAGACACGAGACCGAAAAGAGGGACCTGGAGGAAGGAGCGAGAGAACAGAGGAAGAAACAATGCTGCTAGCTGTCAAAGGTTGGGTGTTCCAAGATTGTGGAAAAGCGTGTGGCTCGAGGTTTATTGTGCGAAAATCAGAAAATACATTCGTAAAAATCTTCTTTTTCTCATCTTGAGCATTTCACTGTTAGTAATGTAAGGAGAAACATGTTCTCGTCTATTTATGTTCAATATATTATCGTACACAATTGTTCTGAATCTTTTGTAGTCTATATTTATGATGTTATGTTCTGTTAGAAAGGATCCATAAACACAATCTGCATAATAGCAGTGTGCCAAGACTAGCGACTCTAATAACATGATTTTGGTATTAGTAGGAAGATGTTCAAATTCATAAAACTTCTTTAAAATAAAACATGTGTTGTGACAAAATGCACTAACATGCCCTGTAAAAGATACAGCAGGATCTAGCAACAATGCCTCAACACCTGCAAGCAGCTAATCTCTCGCATCTATATTCCTTCCAAACAAAATAGCCTTAGTTTATGATGGATTTACAACTAATGCATTCTTCTGTGCCCTAATAGGATCCTAATTAATTTTTCCCAAAACTAAGAAGTCAGGGTTATTCCTGAAAAATGACAGATATTCGTGAATGTATATATGGCCATCAGAAAACTCATAATCGACGACAATAAGAATAGTAGATAATCATACTCGGTATCGAGTGATCATCTATAATGATGATGACAGCCTCTATATTATTATTATTATTAATAAAATTAATAACAACTATCGTAAAAATAGTAATATTCATCGAAAATGCGTTTCATGGTGTAATAATGCATATTGGACATTCACACATTGGACACCCTGTATCTCAAAAACTAGTCATAGGATTGAGTTGAGCCCATGGTAGTTATTGATCACAAAGGTCAGATCTATAACATAGTAAAATTTGGTGAAATTTGACCGCGGTCAGAAATCCCATAAGAAGTGTGCGGGGTCCTTTATTAATATATTTTCGGATAATTGAATAAATTCTATTCTAAGTTAAAAAATGTATTACAAAACAATAATTCCGAAGGTGCTCCATGAATTATTAATCTATGACTTAACTTTTTCTCTAAGTTATGACGTCATCGATGATGTAAGTAAAAACCTTCATGCTATGCAACGAACTATATGTTTGTTTGAAATTTCAGACATAAAAAAACCTATTTTTCAAAAAAACGGCAAATGATGACGTAAGTACAAACCCTTGTGAAACTAACTTTTTTTACGCGTCTCATTTCCTTTCCATCAAACCCCATCATAAGGAGCCTAGTTGCGCTTATGCTCTTCTCTGTTGGAGAACACCCTCACCGATGAGACTGTATCAAAGCGAAACGAGGGGCAAGAGACCGAGGGCTTAAGCCTCGAATCTCTTAAAGTCAACTCTTCTTCTGAGGATGAGGTCATCAGCAAGGAAGATGAAGAGAAGATTCTGGCGGATTAGAGTAAGGAACAGCAGAGGGAAGGACAGGATAGTCCAAACAGAGCACCTGCTGATCCCTCCTCCCATTACTAGAACATTCACCAGATTAGCGCAAATCAATCTGCAACACAAACGGGCATCCTCCGATGTGATTGTACGAATTTTTGCTAACCAAGATCTGGGAATAGTTATGATCCAAGAACCCTGGATCAATAGAGGGCAAATCAAAGGTTTGTCAAGCAAACTTTCAAAGGTAGTATACGATAACAGGCAGGAATCACCCAGAGCCTGTATTCTCATAAGAAATGACATTAATTATATGTGTGTTACAGAATTTATGTCACGGGACTTGACACCCATTGTCGTACAACTCGACATTGGGGGCTGCAACCGCAACATAGTAATTGCTTCAGCATACTTTCCTGGAGATGGGCTAACGATGACACCACCGCCGGAGGTACCTACAAGAGCTGATCTAATATTGCAGAAGAGAGCGCCTGCCACTACTCTTAGGCTGCGACACAAATGCACATCATGTTATCTGGGGAAGCACGGATATTAAATTAAAAAGAGGTGAGTGTTTGCTTGAATTTCTTATGACTATCGACCTTGAGGTCTTGAATGTTGGTACTATGCCTACATTCGTGACTAGAACAAGGTCGGAAGTATTAGATATAACTTTCCAGTATTAGAGACCTCATCAAAAACTGGAGAGTATCAACCGAACCATCCCTATCAGATCACAGGATAATTGAGTTGAACCTAGAGAATGTAAAATACAATAAACCCATACGAAGGGTTCCGAGAAAAACCAATTGGGAAGCCTACAAAACCAATTTACAGAACAACCTTCACTGCTTAAGTTCAGGTGGGAAAAGACACCAAAAGGACCTGGAGCAGGACACTAAGGAAGTCACAAAGGCAATTATGGAAGCCTTTGAATCCAGTTGCCCAATGACTACAGCGAGATCCAAAAGAGATGCACCATGGTGGAACAGACACCTGTCAAAACTGAGATTTCAAGTCCGTCATCTTTTCAATACAGCAAAAAGTGACGGAAATTGGCAGGGATACGCAGAAGTGCTTACTCTGTATAACAAAGAGATAAGAAAAGCCAAAAGGCAACATTTCAGAACCTTTTGTGAGGAAATTGCTGACACTCCAACGGCTGCAAGGCTACATAAGGCTATGGCCAAAGGAGGAACAAATCCAGTGATGGCCCTCAAAAAGCCGGACGGCACCTACACGAAAGGAGAAGAGAACCATCCTATTACTTCAAACGCACTTTCCAGGTAGCGTACCAGTAGAAATAACCACGGTAGTCGACACTGGTAAACCAAAGAAGGAGGACTAAGAAGCTGCAAAGAGGGTTTTTACTGCGAAAGGGATGAAATAGGCAATAAGTACCTTTCAACCGTTTAAGTCACCAGGAGTGGACGGAATATTTCCTCTCTTTTACAAAAAGGGCAAAAGGAAATATAACCTCACCTACTTAGAATAGCTAGGACTAGTTTAGCCTCGGGATATAAACCTAGTATCTGGCGACGAGCTAAAGTAACCATACCCAAAATAGGATAAAAGGATGGGACAAACCCTAAATCTTTTCGACCTATTAGTCTTACGTCCTTTGTACTAAAGACGATAGAAAAACCTGTAGATAACTAAATCAGAAAGGAAATTTTGGAGAAGGTACCTCTACACTCGTGCCAACATGCATACAGAGCAGGCAGATCGACAGAGACAGCGCTCTATCAACTTACAGAAATCATCCAGAAAACCCTTAAGGAACAAGAAGCCATATGTGCCTTTCTGGATATATCCGGGGCTTTTGATAACACGTCCCATGGGGCGGTAAAAATTGCTCTGGCGAGGAGAGGAGTGAATAAAACCATAGTCCGGTGGGTCTGTGAAATTCTGACTACGAGAACAGATGAGACAACTGTGGGTGAACAAACTACAAGCATCAGAACCACTCGTGGCAAAGGGGGAGTAACCTCACCCCTGTTGTGGAGCCTGGTAGTTGATGAACTCCTGTCCAGACTGACAAATCAGGGTCTAACTTGTATAGGTTACGCCGATGATATTGTCATTATTGCCAAAGGCAAGTTTGAGGGCACATTATACGACCTCATACAAAAAGGCCTAAGTACTACCGAAGAATGGTGCACATCGGTGGGGCTGAGCATCAACTCAGCAAAAACCACTATTGTACCATTTATACTTAGAAGGAAAATTCAAATCACTAGGAAAATTCACCTAAGGGGTTGTAAATCAAGCAAACGAAGTCAAATATCTGGGCGTAACACTCGATAGTAAACTTCTATGGAAAAAAACACCTAGAAGCCATTGTTAACAAAGCTACTAAAGCCATTATGGTGTGCAGAAACTTGGCGGGTAAAAACTGGGGATATACACCAAAAATACTGCAGTGGATGTCCATTATGATAGTAAAACCCATAATCACATATGGGGCAACAGTTTGGTATGGCATAGCAGAACAAAGCACTACAAGGCGAGCACTTGATAAGTTGCAAAGACTGGCAAGTGTATGTATTACAGGAGCCATGAGAACATGTCCAACAGCAGCGTTGAACGTCATATTTGACCTCACACCTTTGCACTTGTCGGTGAAGGAAGGCTAAGGACATCATCGATCAAGGAGCATGGTCATCCCAGACACGGTGTATTCCCTTATTCGATCTTCCTAAAGACGATATAACCAAAGAATATCACTTTGAGAGAAACTTCCTCACAAGGATTGATAATAAAAGCGACTGGGAAAGCGGCAAGATCACCGAATCTCTCAAAGAAAACACCATTAAATGGTACACAGAGGGTTCGAAAACCGACAAAGGATCAGGAGCTCGCACCAAATATTTTGAGTCACTGGGTAAATACACCAGTGTCTTTCAGGCGGAAATACACGCCATTGACAGATGTGCTCAAATGATCCTGAACAGGAACTATCTCAAGCAAGATATTGCAATATTCACCGACAGTCAATCGGCCATATTGGCACTGAGTTCATATGTCATCAGTTCTAAGATAGTACGGGATTGCCTAGGAAAACTACATGAGGTATGAAAGAAAAATAAAGTCACTTTACTATGGGTGTCTGGACACGCAGGAGTAGAAGGTAACGAAGAAGCCAATACCTTGACAAAGAAAGGATCCGGTTCCCCGTTTGTAGGACCGGAGCCTTTTTGCGGTATAGGTAAAACCACTTATACAGCGGAGCTTAAGAAAATGGAAGACGACCTAAGAGCTCGCCTCTGGGACGACCTTCCGGGACTGAGACACTCTAAGATATTCCTTGGAAACTTCAATCCCAAAAATCTAAAGCTCTAGTAAATTTAAGTAAAACTAAACTAAGAATTCTTACAGGGTTTATGACAGGGCACTTCCACCTTCGAGAATACCGCAGGAAAATGCTACTCGAGAGATCCAGTGAATGCAGGTTTTGCGGGGAGGAGGACGAACCTCCAGAACACCTAGTAACCGTATGCGAAGCCGTCGCTAGTAGCCGGGCTACACATCTCGGTGACTAGGTAGTTTTAGAAGGAGACATACCATCCTTGACACCGTACCAGTTACTAGCCCTCATCAAGACCATAGGACCTGACGAAGTACTATGATTTGAGATCCACAACAAATCGGCCTCAGCAGGGGGCACAATAGATCTTTAGGTCGCAGTGCAACAACACCCCAATATTAATCTAATCTAATCTAATCTAGATGCGGCATGAGCAACCAACCTTATGTTGAATACAGCATGAACACTTATGTATAACTAATAATGCTTAGGCATATCGCATGTGAACCCTCTACCATTTGGTAAGTTTTTTGATCTATACATCCCAACTATCCCATATTTTGTGCCTTGTAGAATTTATGCTGATGATGGAACATGTTCAACCCCCTTGATTATATTTTTTATAAAATAAACAATGAAGATAGACTGTGTGTTTTTCTCCAGTTCTTTAAATGGGATAAGGTTAGGTTGTTTTAACTCCAGTGTCAATTTAGTGACGTCACGTGCACCAAACCAATACGTTTTTATTGCGCATATTTTAATTTGGGGTTATCTAATACGAACTATCGACTTTTTGACTTTTATTTTTAGTGGATCTGAAAACTTTTATTCCACTTATCGCTAATCATATATTAAAGATAACCTTAGCAGCGAAATAATAGCCGGCTTAAAATCTGTCTAGATAGAATCCTTATTGGAATCAAATCGGTATGGAAGACAGTAGTAATCCGAAATTGCGAAAGAGTATTCATATTCATGCAAGAATTTATCAGTAACCATTTTTCTTGGTTGTCAAACTCAGCAAGAGCGCTATCAGAGTTAAAATTGCAAATAAATCCAAGAAATTATTAAGTATCGGTAATATGGTAAGAATGCGCGGTAGTTTATCATGTTTTATCTGCGACGATGTACCATCGAATTTATATCTGTTCACTTCCCATCATTTCCACACCCCTACACGATATGTTTGGAGTTATGTAAATGCGAAATTTGTCTTTTCAGCGCTTTGGGAGAGTATTTATGAAAACATGAGACAAGTGAACTCTAGGTAAACCCATCGAGAGGAATAACGAAAAAAGTACCTAACTCAAATTAATTTCAACGAGTACACTCTGTTGCCATTTATGGAAATTTCTTCCTGTTTTCCAAGAAAGATTTTTTTCGAAAACAAATGTGGAAAAAAACTGAATTGTTGTTAGAATTTAATTAAATCTGTATAATTGATAACTAATGGGAAATAAAAATAATTAGTTTATCCTACAAACACAGCTTTTTTGTCAGAGTGTCAACATTTCAGGATACCGGTTCGATCCTCAGCGACTACAAAGATGACACTCCAACGTGATCAGTTTTGAAATTTCAAATGAAAGATCACATGGGCTTCTGCCAAAAGTGCCATCTTTCAGC
The DNA here is from genome assembly GCA_917834065.1 of Ceutorhynchus assimilis. Lineage (NCBI taxonomy): Eukaryota > Metazoa > Arthropoda > Insecta > Coleoptera > Curculionidae > Ceutorhynchus > Ceutorhynchus assimilis. Next base: position 56,620,632 of record OU892280.1, on the reverse strand, counting down.
TGGCAGAGGTACTATTGGAAACCTGAGACCTAAATCTCCCGTGTCTTTTTAATGGTTATCAACTGCCAGAAAGTAAAGTGTCCAAAGATCAGTTAAATTGGTGACCATTTAGCATATAGCATCGAAATATAGTAGCTTTCAGAAATTGGTTATTGTTATTTCAGCCAGCATTTTTATCAAACTTACGATAAAGCAACTGGATTTTGAGCCCATCTATTCCAATTTTCATATATTTCATGTAGATATAACAAAAAAAACTTCAGAGATTCACGAGAAAAAAAAATGGCAATACATACCTATGTATGCAAACAAGAGAAAGTTTTGGGAGGTGTTAGGATGAATTTAACTAGAAATCAAGGAAAGTTAGTAGACCAGATTAAACACTGCAGAAGATTTCAGAAAAAAAATCCGGAAAACCCTTTAAACAAAACAAGGACACTGCATGGATGATGAGATACCTAACGAATGAAATCTTGAAATACGAATGAACTAAAACTAACTATACAACTCAAAATACCAATTTGCGAAGGGACAACAAGGTTTTCGAAAAAGTGTAACGTTTTCAATTTCTTGGCTAATAAGCTACCTTGTTTTGCCATACTGGATATGATTCCATATAGAGCTACAATGAAATAAATGAATAAACAACTATCTTTTTTGTGCCCAGATTTTGTTACCTTGAGTGCTGCCTTCTACTAGAAGTTTTTTTGGTTCAGGTTTGCAAGTTTGGTTAATTGATCTGGGAAGGTTTGATTCAGTACGGCAGGGCCCGCTGTTATTGATTAGAATCTTAGGAAGAGGAGAGATTTTTTCATCATCTCTGTTTGCAAATCTAATTGATAAATAAATAATCTGAGGTTATGATAATAATTGTTGTTTACTTTTTGATTTTTCATTTCCATCATGTCATTGAACAGCTGTTTTGTCTAGGCGTTTTCTTTAGACCTGTTCTACTTTTTGATATATGTTCTATAGGCATTTTTCAATATTCACCAGTCATGTTTATACAACCAAACTTTCAGTTCGTATTCTTGGAGTGAAACTGAACACGCTTTTTTCTATAATTTTCTTCAATGTCAAAATTAGAAGTTTGACAAATGAGAGCCTTCCTCCGAAATCTAAATGAAGAATCAGCCCTTTTGATCTGCGACCTCACGCTGAGTAGTCGTCCGGTCTCGGGCCTCGGCCCTAATTATTTTTGGGGCGAGACTTTTTGGAATTTTTTGCCAGGGAGCTCAAGTTTTAGACTAATTTCTTGCTGATAATTGTCTAGAGTCGTCCCTTGGTCATTTTTGGATTCTGTTTCGGTAAGTTTGAGATTTTCTTCAGGAAATATTAACCTACAACACGTGTTCCATTTTTTTAATAGGACTGTTCCGAGCAGCATTTGGAAGTTTAAGACTTCACCTTTGGTCTAGAGTATCCCTCAATTTGAGGTAAGATTATTTCTAATATTTGGGGCTCGATTTGTTTTTTTATACGAACATCGTTATAGGGTCCTAGTCTCAGGCTATAGTTGGACAATCCTAGTCTCAGGCTATAGTTGGACAGCTCCTAGGAAGAGATTCTAGACTAGATCTAGATTGCTCTTAGTTGGCTTTCGTAGCCTTTCTCCAGCAACTCTCTTGGTACCGCTCTGCTAGAACCACATTGGGTTCTACGTTAAATAGATACAACGTGGATAGGACTCATGACTCACTTACCATACCTTAGCCTATCTATAGTGAGACCAAAACCTGTAGATAATCTCACTTTGGAAACTTCTGGATTTTCACATACATTTCAGTTGTATACATGTAAGTTGCACCTTTACTATTTAGGCAAATCTTATATAAATCATCTGACACCGAATTACGTCGGTAAGTGCCCCTTAAATAAAATTCTAGAATTTTACCCTGAGGTTGCCCAAAGAATAACTTTCACTTTTCTGTGTTTAATTTGCCTGTTGGTAAAGTGTAACCCATACTGTTCTTTTAATCTTTCACAAGTGTTAATAAACAGTTAAAACTGTTTATTTTAAATTCATATATTCATTATTTACATTTTTTTATTTATTCAAATATTCACAAATTAGGTACAAGCCTAATCCTAAACACCTTTTTAATAATTTCGTGGCTACTTATTGGCGCAATAGTTAATTCCTAATTACTTGGTGGCTACACTTTTTGGCGCCTTATTATTATTGTTATTATTTTTTAATAAAGAAAGCCAGATACATTATTGTACCTAATTATAGTTGTTTTATTGTTAAGCGCTCCAATTGTACAAGTTTTGTTATAACATCAATAAGTAATCTTCCTAGTTAAGTCACATTTAACTTGGTGGCGCCCAAAGGTAAGATGTATACAAGGAACCCATAGACCCATTGCCTCCGGACTGATGCTGACTAGCCGTATGCAGTATAATTAGGCAATTGCCAAAATAAGTACGTTATAAAAGCAAATTCACAAAGCTCGTTGATATGAATATGGACATGGTCAAAAGGATTGAAAATCTACCCTGAATAGTGGGCTACAAAATAGGAAACCCTGATCATGATTGTGCTACTTATGACTCAGAAGACGGACTATAGATTGCTCCACTTTTTGACAGGAAAATATTTATGATTATTAACACAGAGAAAATTAGATATCCATATAAAAATCTAAAAAGTCAACAAGATACAAATTAATCATTGATAAAAAGATTTTCGAGCAACTAAATCACATTAAATATCAGAGCTCTGGAAATCTACACATCAAGGATTCAGAGAAAAAAATAATGAAAGCATCTCGCGAATGGTTGAAATGAGAAAAAAGAAGCGTTTACGGAGAAACGATTATAAGACAATTAAGGCACAGGAATAAACACATAAACAGAATGGACGACAGGATACTTCCGAAGATTTTATTTTCTTTGAAGGGTTCATGAATCGCAGCAATTTCCTTCCTTCAAAATTTACATCTAATTATTACCTACACCTATACGTTTATTCTTTTAAACAAGAATTTGAAAATATGAAGTTTGTAAGTAACCAAATTTGTCTTAATTTAATTTTTTATTAGACATCGAGAATATTTGCCCATCTAACAAATTGTCCCCATCCTATCATCATAATCAGCGAAAATATAATGTTTCAAAATGCGTCTCTCGGGACGGCGCATAAGTACAAACAAGTAAACGTGTAAATAGTTAAATAAATAATTTCCCTTCACCATAAGTTTTAGCAATGTTACTTTGTCGAAATTAACGGCTTATCTGATTTGCTTTTGGCTCGAGCCAAAGAATTCATGTACTTAAACCATAATGATCGTAGAATGCCAGTACCTAAGCAAGTTTGCTTGACTGAATATTTTTTATAAGGTAGGTTGCCCCATTATTTCAATCTAATAAATTAAGTTAAAAAAAGTAGCTCACAATACAAAATGAAGAAATAAAAACACTACAGGTGGTAAAAATTTGCCTAATGCTCTCAATTCTCAACAATTTTTTTATTCAGTGTTTTCAGTGGCGAATTTTTACGACTCCATAAACGTCAACCCAAGTACCTACCTATCCGTATAAAGAATGAAAGTTTGACGTCCCCAGAACCATCACAACAAACCTACGACAACTATCCGGAGAAAGAAAAAGTGGTTTTGAATTGTTACAACCGGAGTTGGCACGTCATTAAATCTGCCAGTAAAATTTTATTTGCTTCAAGGGTCATACATACAATACATAGTTTTGTTATGATGTTCTCTAAACTGTAGCAAATATGTTAGACGTATGTGAAGTGAACTGGTTTTCTGGTTGATGCATTCGATAAGCATACAATGGAGGGATGGGAAGGTGCATTTTGAGGTGAGGTTTTAGTTACGACTTGAGAATTGACCACAGCACTGCTTCTACTGCTTTTAAATGTATTTTAGGGCTATATTAGATCATTGGTCACGACGACTTTCTTAATAATGCTGTACCTATGTTGGTGGTACAAAAAAAATCAGTTCTACCTAAAATTAAACCGCACGTAGCTGAAATCATCGGAAATGTTTCGGATTGTAACGAAGCTGCTTGCCTTTTCAAAATATAGAAACAATAATTAAATACAATCATTTCGTGTCCTTGTAAAGATAATGTTTTACTTTCGTGAGTTAGAGGACAGGACCAAAAAAAAATAATTATCAAACTTTCGGCAACATTTCGGAATACATATGATTTTCCTTTTTCAAGCTCTTGAAAAGGGAAATACTGGCACTTATGGCCGTTTGCACCGACCGTTTTAAGGCAGGCTTAACGATAAGTTCACCTTAAAAGGACATTTTTACATATAAAAATGTCACTTTAAGGAGTACTTATCGTTAAGCCTTTCTTAAACGTTTCTTCCAGTACTTACTTAAACTATTGTTTCTCGAGTCCGTTCAGAATGGACAAAGACACTTCTCAACATATTTTAGGAATAGCAATCAATTTTTTCCAAAAAATTCGTTATTTTGAATGTTTAGCTAACTGATTTTCACAGCTGATTTTGTGAGGTTATATTAGTAGTAGTGATGGGCTAATTAAATATTTTGACCATCGAAATTTCTTTTAGTGATGGGTGATGACTGATGAGACTCCTGACAGAAACCATTTGAAAGGGAACGTTTACAAATTATTTAAAGTTAAGAAAGAAATTGTTAATTCGTTTCAGAAAGAAACTTTTGTCATTATTAAAAATGTTTTGTATGGCATTCAAACTAAATTTAAAATAATACAATATAAAATTAAAAAGCTTTAAAATATCTAAATACTAAACTCAAATAACAAACCAATGCAACCAGTATCTACCAACAAGGAAAAAATACAGACAAATTCGAAATTAAAAGGAAGCTACTAATTGTGATTAAAGTTCCCTACAATTAGTTACAAACTAAGTTTGTGTAGGCAAACATAAAGAATAAAACGAAATAAACTATTATCACAAACAAGACCTAAAACCAGTTACAAATCACCAAAATTAATTATAATCACAAAGATATCACAGTATGTTAAAAAGGAACTTATTATTCAATGTTGTTGACATTTTTATAGGTTTGTAGTATGTTGTATAAATTTCACTCAGTCTGTCTGGTGTGTCAATTTTGATATTTACTATATTGTTTAAATTTATGTAAATCATCTCGCTCACCTTTCGCTTATAAATCTGAAGTTCAGAGTTTACAATTTTAACTTCATCAAATTTGAAACGGTGGCCAATTTCAAAATGATGTTTTGACAGTGCAGTCTTGACTTCATTGTACATTCTAACATTACGACAATCATACCTGTGTTGTTGAACTCTTTTGTCGAGATACTGCATTGCCTCGCCAATATAGCATTTGCCGCATTCACTCACAAGGTATTTTGTAAACTACTGAGGTTTTTTTCCTTCTGGTACCGTATCTAGTCGTGTAAAAAAAGAGCTAGAGGTTTTTGGATTGTAGAAAGCTAGTTTTAGCTTCAGATTGTTAAAGCATCTGCCTATCTTTTGAGAGAGACCATCAATATAAGGAAATTTGAAGTATTTTTGTTGAGTTTGAGTGTTACTTTTAGTTTTTGTTCTAAATCTATTTACATTTCTGTTTATGAAACTTAGAGGATAATTGTTGTTCATTAGTTGTTTTTTGACTTTTTCGATGTTAGTAGTGTGAAATTCTGGGTGACTCTGTGTAACAATCCATTTATGATTCCTATATTTTGTTGGAGAGAGGATGCTTTGATAAATAGTTTAAAATCCTGCCAGAACTAGTGGGTTTTGAATACCAATTTGTGATAAGGGCACCATTAGGTTTGCGATAGATTTCTATATCCAGGAAACAGATTTTGTTCCCATTTTCTATCTCCATCGTGAATTAGAGTGATGGGTTGAAGCTCTTGAAGGTGTCTAGTAGTACATTCAGTTGGTCTTGAAGAACTGACAATATTGTATCATCAACATAGACAAATATGAATGGGACATGGAACTGTAGATTTTTTAAAACTTCAGTGATGAAATGATTCATGACTAGATTAGCTAAAATTGGTGACGTAGGATTCCCCATAGCTGACCCATGTTCTTGTAAGTAAATATTACCATCATAGAAAAAGTAACTTGTGTCAAAGCAGTCATTTACTAGATCAATTAAGTATTTTTTAGGAATATCTGTGTAGTTAGAAATAAATCTATGTTCAGAGTTAATAATATCCAAGAATATTTTCTTTGGTATGTTTGTGAACGGACTAATTACATCGAGGGACACTAGAACATGTTCTTCAGGTACTACATGTTATTTTATTACCTCTGCAAAATGGTTACTGAGCTAAGAACACAGAACCTGATCAGCATTAGAGAGGAAAAAAAATTGAAACGTCACAACTCAGTTTCCCCAAAACTTTACTGTTTGAGAAAGACACATACATAAGCCTGGTTTACATCTTAGGCTTGTAGTTAGCTGTCTCAACTCCCCGGGATACAACATAACTAAGTACCTATCTCCACAAAATACTCAATTCCTTAACAACAACATTTCACTTTAATATAAAAGAACATGTAGTCGTAGTTGTTCATGTCCTAGTGTCCCTAGATGTAATTAGTCTGTTCACAAACACGCTGATTATATAAAAGAACCACTTACATATATTATTAATCAATCAATTATTAATAGAGAATATCCTTCAGCTTTTGGAGAAGCTGTCGTCAAACCATGTTTAAATCGGGCGAAAAATCTGATGTCAATAATTACAGACCCATTCCACTAATTAGCAACCTTTCTGAAGTTTTCGAATTTTTTTTAAAGCAACAGATAGTAAAACACTTAGATACATACAGTATACTTTCAGAACATCAATAAGGTTTTCGTAATGCATCAAGATCGACTGAGGACGCAGTGGCGGACTTCGTAACAAAAGTAATAGTATAGTGACTTGTCGTCCAAAAATAGCTTGATACTTCGGTTTTTGAGTAAAAGCAAATCCTTTTCACAAGTGAAAGAACATGTCAGAATTAGTAGATTTTTGAACAGATCCATCTCAAAAAGTCATGCCGACCCTCCCTCCAATTTGATAAGTGGATTGTTTTAGTTTCTATTATTTTTCTGAAAAACTTTAAAAGATAGAAACGTCATTTTGATACCATTCGATAAAGCACAAAATTCTGCATATTGGCTATGACTTTATTTTTGTTTATGTATTCAAGGTAAGGCCCCACAAGAACAAAAATGTGGTGGGGGGTAATCACAAAGACACTTGTTGATCAATATCATTAAAACCACTTAAAAACAGAAAAAAATAGAAGATACAAAAAATTAGGAATAAAGTTTCCTCTATCGATTGGTTCATAACTTCTGTTCCTCATCTTTTAAAATAAAGCCACCAGTGGCGTACAAGAAAGTAGTGGAGTAGGAGGAATGATTAAAAATAAATATTTTTGGTCATGCGCATTTTAAATTTTTCAAAAAGCATTTGTATTTTGGGCCACAAGTTTTGCATTTACATTTTAATAAAATGTCGGATGATATTTTCTCAACGTAGTGGTCCATAGTGGCGTCGATTTATTGTTTTCAAGAATCCATCTCCATTTCGATGGGTATGGAAGTTCTACCATGATAGGCACAGATTACCTCAAGAAATCCTGCTTGATAAATACATCGCTTGATATGCTGTTCCAATGCATTCATTGTTACGGGTAAATTCTCAACAGTTCGGTTTTTTTGAGCAAAAAGTTGCATTTGACCAACTTCAATATCGTTGGTTTCAGAATGTTTATCGTACACTATGATAACGAATTTTGAAATAAAATTGAGTTGTTCTGATGTAAGTTTTTTTGGATGCAGCACAAAACCAATGAACGTAGGTGTAACCTCCGCAAAAGTTTCCCAAGCTTCCGAGGACTTCTTTTTTCGTTTTCCAAAAAAAGAAGAGGTGGTGTCGCAACCGGTCAATGAGTGAAAAAAAGATAGACCCAGACTTTTTTCATTAATTTTATTAGCACTTTTCATACAAGAAATATACCTTAGGATCCTACCTACGTATGCATTGAGTTTGACACTGGTAGGAACCTAAGGTATGTATATTTCTTGATGGAAGTTGCTAATAAAACTAATGAAAAAGTCTGGCTCCGCGTTTTTTTTTTTTTCATTCATTGATCGACTGCGACACCACATTCTTTTTTAGAGAAGGAAAAAAAAAGTCCTGGGAAGCTTGGGAAACCTTTGCGGAGGTTACACCCAAGGATGATAAACACTACTACTACAGGATGGCCTATCCTTATAAGGCCTGTGTGTAATAAATCCCCTCCTTCCCGCCACCCCAAAATACCATTTATGACGTAGGCAGCATGTTATTTCTCGCCTTGACGTAGACTGCTAACAGCTAACGACTTAGTTATGACGTCGGAAATGGTATCACACCAATATGGCGGCGATTACCAAAAATGAGGACGACGAACACTCCTTGGGTTACACCTACGTTCATTGGTTTAGTGCGTTTAGTGCTGCATCCAAAAGAACTTACATCGGAACAACTCAATATTATTTCAAAATTCTTTATCATTTTTTTTTTTTTTTTTACGGATATGCGCACTCGCAAGGAAATGTCCTATCACGCTCGAGAAGCGGCAAGTGCGCGGAAATGTCGGTGTATGTTGGTCTTGAAACGGTTCAGGTTGTATCCTGCAGGAAAAACCGTCGCAGGGAGTTTATTCCACAGCGATGCTGTTCTCCAGAGATATGAATTCTGATATAATGAGGTTCTTAGTGCCTCTAGTTTGACAGTAAATTCATGGTTACCGTCTGTTTGACGGGTTCGCCTGGTAGGTGCTACTCTCGGTGGAATCATACGTGCCAACTCTTCAGAGCATTTTCCGTGATAGTACCTGTAGAAGAGAGATAAATCGCCCACAGATCTGCGATGTTCGTGACCATCCAAGTTACGAGTAAGTGCGGGGTCATTGATCAGCTTGATAGCTCGTTTTTGCACGGTATTCAAAAGCATTAAGGTATGTTTGGGTGTTGCACTCCATATATGTGAGTAGTACTCCATAGTTGGTCGAATCTGGGCTTTGTAGAGTGTCAGCAATTGGCTTGGTGTGTACAGATGTCTTGTACGAAATAGCACCCCCAGCTTTTGGGAGGCCCTTTTAGCAATATCTGACACGTGACTGTGCCAAGACATGTTGGTCTCTGCAGTAACCCCCAAGATGTTCAACTGACTCTGTAATGTGACAGCACTTCCAGATAGCATGATGTTTGGCTCACCGATGCTGGTCTTTTTTGAAAACAGAGCTGCTTGGGTTTTTTGCGCGTTGAACTGTACAAGGTTTTTGTTACCCCAGTCCTCTATTATCTCCAGGTCGTTATTTATCTGCGATATTTGAGTTAGTCTAAGATGATGGAATTCACGTGCGGAAAGACCTGTGGGTGGTATGAGTGAGGAGACTACATTGCCATCGTCTGCAAAGCAATAAAGTGGATTTACTGTTTTATCTATGAGGTCATTTATGTAAATCAGGAAAAGAGTTGGCGAAAGGATTGCTCCCTGTGGCATACCAGCATTTATTTGGTAAGAGTTGGAGTTCTGGCCATCCAGTGCAACATAAATGGATCTGTCCTTTAAGTAACTTTCAAACCAAGTGCAAAGTTTCGGCGATAATCCCATTGCTTTGAGCTTGTTGAGCAGATTTTCATGCCAAACTTTGTCGAATGCTTTAGATATATCTAAGGCAATTGTTCTTGTTTCACCCCGCAACTCAATCGCTTTTTGCCATAAGTGAGTGACGTATGTAAGTAAATCGCCAGTTGACCTATATTTTCGAAATCCGTATTGCTTATCGTTGATAATTTTGTACTTTTCCAAGTACTTGGTTAGGTGATTGTTCACAACTCTTTCCATTACTTTTGATATCACCGAAAGTAGAGCAATTGGTCTATAGTTTAACGGATCTGTCTTTTTTCCTTTCTTTGGAATGGGTTGTACTGCGGCAGACTTCCATGATGATGGATATACTCCTTGCCTGTAAGACAAATTGAATAATTTTGCGAAAGTTGGGGTGAGTTCGTTGGCGCAATTTTTGAGTACTATTGCGGGAATGCCATCCGGACCCATTGCTTTGTTTGTATCCAGCTTTTTTAGGGATTTTCGTATTTCTCTGTGACAAAAGGGTACCTCTGGCATACTATGGGAAACCCTTTCAATGAGTTTTTCCGTTTGGCACTCTTAGGTTGGAGTTGGAGGAAAACATTTGGGCAAGCATATTGGCTTTTTCCTCTGATGTTGTGGCTAAGTGATTATTTTTATCTGTAAGTGGTGGTATGGATGACTTGGTGAAGTTAGATCCAACAGCTTTTGCAAGAGACCAAAAAGACCTAGAACTACTTGGACAATTCAGCAACCTGTTTTTTATTCTTTGATTGTATGTTTCTTTAGCGGAGTCAATAGTAATTTTGCAACTATTTCTGGCTTCTATAAATTCTGTGTGGTTTTGAGCGGTTTGTTGTCGTTTCCAAAGGTTATATGCTCTGTGTTTTTTCTGTACAGCCGTTTGACACTGGCTGTTGAACCAAGGTTTTGCATTAGCTCTACGTTTAGTTGTATGTGGGATATATGCGTCCATTCTAGATAAGATTACTTGTGTTATTTCATTACAGCAAATAGTGGGATCAGCTGTTTTAAAGTAAACCTCTTGCCATGGAAAATTCAGGTAATACTGTTTTAGGTCATTCCATTTTGCCGATTTATAGTGCCACATTTTACGAGGAAGTGGTTGTAGGCTTGGTGGGATGAGCATTTCGCACTTTGTTATTATAAGTTTATGATCGGACGAACCAAGTGGAGCATCTACTTGAATTGTGTACGAGTCAGGATTGGTGGTTAGGAACAAGTCTAAAAGCGCTGCAAATTCGCCCCTTTCTGACATACGGGTAGGTTCATCGACAAGCTGCGTTAGACCACAACTTATGGCAAAAGCTTCTGCTTCTCTGCCTTCGTTATCTGTTTTGTTGTGGTGTTTCAGCCAGGGTATATTGTGGACGTTGAAATCGCCTAAAAAGAAAATTTCCGCCTGTGGATAGTTTGACTGTATACTATCACAGCTTTCGGATAATGTCGCGAAAAAGTTTTGGTAATCGGTGTTACTTGGCGGTCGGTAGAGGCAGCAGGTAAACTTGGTCGATGACTTTGAGGTGAATTTTAGCCATATGATATCAAGGTTCAATGGTTCTAGCTTCTCCTCTCGATGACATGAAAGGTCATTTTTAATGTACACACAGATCCCAAAATTATGTCGAAATCGGTGGTGTATGTCATAGCCGGGATAAAGATAGTTCACAATAGGTGTTGCAGAACTGATTTTAGTTTCAGTGAGAACAAGGATGTCAGGTATTTGTTCTTCAAGATGTTGGTGAAGGTGAACTGAATTCATATTTGTACTTATTCCTCTTATATTGCTAAAATCAATTCTGAGTTGAGTTTTTGATCTTCTCTTTATATCTTTGCATGAAGGACCCCCAGGATCACCCGACGCCCGGAGATCCGAGTGGTCGGGTATTTTACCTCCGGAATATTTTGATCCTGGAGGCGCCATCATGCTATCTGTTACTCATTGGTGGAACCGGACTGCCAGCGCAGTAGCGGAACGTGGTGATACCACTTAGCGCTACTCAATTCTGGCATGGTGGTATCTCACCGGTCGACGCCCAATGAGTAAAAAGCGTCTACCACCTACTAATAGTGTATGAATATTCTGAAGCCAACGATATTGACGTTTGTCGAATGTAACATTTTGCTAAAAAAAAACGAACCATTGAAAATTCACCCCCAGCAATGAATGAGCGATGTATTTTTCAAGCAGGATTTGTTGGGGTAATTTGTGCCAACCATGGTAGAACTTCCATGCCCATCTAAATGGGGATGGATTCTTGAAAACTATAAATTGACGCCACTATGGACCACTATGAAACATTCAAAAAAATTATCCGACATTTTATTAAAACTTATGTCCCGAAATGAAAATGCTTTTTGAAAAACTTAACATACACCAGGCTGTGCTTGTGTGTAGAATATTGCAATTAATTTAACGTGTAAATATTTAAGAGGTTACTCTAGCTTTTCTGTGAAGGCGTTTTGAGTTATTACTTTTATTTTCTTCTAATACGCTCGTGATTTTTTCTGAATATACATACAATAAAATAAATGAATCGACTTAAAAGAATATAACCAAAAATATTTATTTTTAATTATTCCTCTTACTCCACTACTTTCTTATACGCCACTGGTGGCTTTATTTTAAAAGATAAGAAACAAAAGTTATGCACCAATCGATAGAGGAAATTTTATTCTTAATTTTTTGTATCTTCTATTTTTTTTCTGTTTTCAAGTGGTTTTAATGATATTGATCAACAAGTGTCTTTGTGATTACCCCTCACCACATTTTTGTTCTTGGGGGGCCTTTACCTTGAAAACGTAAATAAAAATGTAGTCATAGCCATTATGCAGAATTTTGTGCTCTATCGAATGGCACCAAAATGACGTTTCTATATTTTACAGTTTTTCAGAAAAATAATAAAAACTAAAACAATCCACTTATACAATTTGAGGGGGGTGGAGGGGGTGACGGCATGATTTTTTGAGATGGGTCTATTCAAAAATCTACTAGTTCTGACATGTTCTTTCACTTGTGAAAAGGATTTGTTTTTACTCAAAAACCGAAGTATAAAATCCTCAAGTCACTAGGCTATAAATGATTCTTTAGACAAAGGCGTTCCTTTCATCTGTGTTTTCGTGGATCTTGCAAAGGCATTCGATACAATTTCACATCCGCTTATGATTAAAAAACTTCAGAACATCGGATTCGCAGATATAGACTTAAAACTGATGGAAAGTTATTTAAGTTGCAGAAAACAACAGGTTGATGTCGAGGGAGCTCTAAGTGATTTACTGCAGGTGGAGTATGGTATTCCGCAGAGAACTGTGCTCGGATCTCTTCTTTTTATTATTTATATCAACGACCTTTTCAAAGTTAAAGGAGTAGCATTCGCTGATGATGCTGGCTCTATTACAAAGCAGACAGCTGGGAAGAACTTCAAGATAAAGTAACTTCATTGAGTATATCTAGTGGTTTGATAACAATAAACTGACAATAAATTTTACAAAAACAACTGTCATGCCTTTCAATTGCTATAGTGATGGCACAGCATATACAAAAACAATCAGCAGGCTAACTCTCACACGCATCTTTTCTGCGCACGGCGCGATTAGGGGATACCATTCTGTCATAACGCTGTCATTAAACGGCAGGGGCGCCGAAATTTTATTTTAATTGTTTATTTCTGACAGAGGTCATAGGCGTGCGGTGTAGAGCGAAATTTTAGTTATAATTTTCAAAGTGATTTTAGTATATTCGTGTTGTCATTTATGGTGTTATCTCTTATTGTTGTATATTTAATAATAATAATAATAAATTAGTAATTATAATAGTATATTATGCAATGATCATGTAATGATAGCCATTAATACAGGAGCATGTTGTAGGATACGAAACGAGCCGCAGGCGAGTTTCGTATATAAAATGCGAGTGTATTAATGGCCATTACATGAGAGTTGCATACACTACTTTTTCTACTTGCATTAATAAACGGAAAACATATTTATTTTATAAGAATAGTAAACTTCTCAAATGGTGACAATTGTTGACAACTTGACAATTTCAAAAATTAAGATCTAGACGTCATTTGGGCATAAATTCCGCAGCCGATTTATTAATTTTTTTGTTGTTTCTTCTGGTAAATACTATCTAATAGAAACAATTCAAAATTCCAAAGCAAGTCTATTATTTTTATATAAACATTGTTCATGTTCAAAATACTCGATTCCAGTGGCTGAAAAATCTGTATCATAATGAAGTTCATTATGAAACAGATTTCAGGCGTATTATGAAACGACAGTAGGAAATAGTACATTAAAATACAAGTTTCATAAGACGTCATTTTATCGCACGAGCCCTATATTAGAAAACGAGCCGGAGGCGAGTTTTCTAAAGGGCGAGTGCGATAAAATGTCTTATGAAACGAATATTTTATACTATTTTTTCTATTTTGGTATTGTTTAATAAAAAAAAAAAACTTTTCTTGGAAATTTTATTCTCATATTTCCTGACTTCATATGTTTAGGTTGGCAACACTACATGCCAAATATAGAAATCTTCTATTATTTTTTATTGCGAATGACAGTTACATGGCCATCAGTTAGCCAGTGTCACCAACCTCCGATAAGTAAAAAAGGAGTGTCACAAAGAGCTTCTTTTCGAAACTACTTTCAGTGTCGAAAAGACTTCGATATGACACCAAAATAGAAAAATATTATTATATGTAACTACACTTTATTTTTTCCCAAGATAGATTTTGACATTGAAAACTTTGAAATATAAACAATAATGCTTGACCCTGATTGGTCGCAAAATGATGTGTTTCTGCAGGTTGACATCAGGTTGACAATAGTGACCAATAAGCGGCATTGTTTATGTTTCAAAGTTGACAATGCCACAATCTATCTTGGAAAAAAATAAACCATATGTAAGTAATAATAATAGTTATTTGTGCAACCAGTTGGGAAAAGCACTATTTTTCGTAACGAACTGATTTCTGCGGAACGAGCGAAGCGAGTTCTGCAAAAGTTCCGAAAAATAGTGTTTCCCAACGTGTTTCACACAATATTTTTTCTAATTTTGACCATGTGATCCTGTTTAATTCAAGTTAAAAATATAAAGTCTGTTTTTTTTTTAAAGATAATTCCCCAAGTCAAAAATTTAGTAACTATGTTGGCAACACAAGCCTTTTCTACATAAAAAATTTGAAAGCATTGACAATTTTACATTGTATTGCCAACATAATGTCATTTTGACTTTTATCTTTAAAAAAAAAACAGATTTTAAAAAACATACTTCGAATAATTATATCTAATTGTCAAGCGTCAGGTGAGTTCAGAGATGTTTATTTGCTGAGTATTTCGTTTTTCGTTGCTACAGAAGCAATAGTGTCAAGCATAGAGGTGTCAAGTCTGCGTCTCTAATTTTTGAAAAAGTATAAAATTTTAATTAATATTGTTCTTATATAAACCACTCAAACTTTATAGAGTGAAAGAATAATTATTATTAGATTCTAATGTCCATCAATTCAGGAAGCGATGTACCGAGTGACATTGAGGAGTCGGCTCAATCTGCTTTATCTACAATAAATTATTCCTAATAAGTCAAAAAGCAAATATGATTTGGCCCTATGTCTAGTTCATGGTCAAATTAAATTTCCATATGTACCTACAAAGAATATAATAACAATACTTCAAGTAGTTTAGCGTTAAAATTATCACAAATTTTATTTCTGTATTTTTCGCAACTGATGGTGAAATTTACTTTTCTTACGACCATATACGAAAATGACAAGATCCGCACTAATTAGTTCTTTGGAAAGCGGTAAATATCACACGCGTACTTTCAATATACGTGCTTAAAGTACTTTCAGCACACGTGTGGAAAATTCTGTTGACATTATTTGTGATTGACATTTGACATCACAATTTACTTTCAATACGTGCATTGAAAGTACTTTCAGCACGTGTGTTGAAAATGAAAAGAAATAAAATAAGAGAAAATTGGTCTAAATCAGTTTCTGGTCGTAGGAAAAATGGTGTATATCACTTGTGAGAAAGCGTCTTTCATACACTCGTGTGCAAAAACACTCGTGTGAAATTTGTCACTTCCAACACTCGTAATGTAATATACTATTTTATCACCAGTTGCGAAAAATTTTACTTTTCGTAACTGGTGATGAAAAGTAAGACATTTGATAACGTCAACGAGTTTTGAAAAGTGTCACTTTAAATGTCAAAATTAGAAAAATTAATTTATTTGAAGCCGATACGACTCTGTGACACGAAAGAAAAAACTTGAATTATCGTTAATCAGGCCCTGTCTCGTATCCCAAAATGGCCGCTACTGACATCCCGACCATGAATTCCTTTATTACACGGGCTGTCACTCGAGTTAGCCTGCTGATTGTTTTTGTATATGCTGTGGTAATGGTTGCCAGAATACAATAGCATTCAACTTCAACATAATAAAAAACTGTGGAAATTCTGAGCTGCAAAAAATTCAAGTATCTGGGTGTATTTATCGATTGCAATCTAAGATGGGATCACCATACAGAATATAGGTATCTGGAGCCGCACACTCTTCCACAAGTTCCACAGTCTTGGCCCACCTAGTCTCTGACAGCATTGTCTCTTCCTCTGATCTCTCGCTCCTTCCTGCGTTCCCTCTTTTCGGTCTCGTGTCTGCATCGCTATTCTCCAAAAGTTTGTGGTCCATCGTAGACTACTCGACTCCACGAGGGCCTATAATTTGTCCTCGACTCCCAGTTGCTGATATCGATGTGGCATTTTGCCAAAATTCCCTTTAGAACATCTTTGTAGCGGTTTTGTTGACCTTCTTGATTCCGTGTTCCATCTTTCATCTGACTGTAGAGAATCTATCGTGGAAGACATGTTTCGGGCATGCGAGCAAGGCGACCTGTCAAGGAAAGTTAATGCTTGATGATAAGGGCTTCCAAGTTAGTTTTATGTGTTTTCTGTAGGTGGTCCATGTTTCGTAGTTATTTATGCAAGTGTTAGTATTACAAATGTATTGTAGACACGAAGTTTGATCTCAGCGCTGATATCGTGATTGTTGCAAACTCTGTATTGAAGCATACTTCAAGCAATGTTGGATTTCAGCGTCAGTGGTTGCCTTCGCTGACAGATGACTTCCGGGTAGTGTCCCACGTTCTGCAATGTTTTCTGTACACTATAAATGAAGAAGTTATTCCACTCAATGAATACCTGAATTCCGAATTTCTTCCAAAAAGAGTTGAATTTAACAACAACACAAAATATAATTTCCGGATAATTCACGATATACTGTCAATAATATGGAGTGAGGTTGTGTTTAATGAATTCTATACGTTAGCATGGCGAATAGGTCTATATCAAAACTATAAAATTCATTGAATTAATGAGTAAAGTTCGTTAGTTATAAACGTTCATTAAATCACTAACACATACGTCAAGCTGATGAAACATATTCATTAATTAATGAACATTTGGTCATTGATTCGATGCATAACTTCATTGACACATCGAAGAAAGTTCCATAAGCATGATGAACAAATTTTTTGGGACAAGAAATAATCATCAGTACAATGAATGTGGTTTATGCACGATTATTCATAAAATTAAGGAATAGAATCACTGGTCTTCAAAGAAAGTTCCTTATACTGATGTTCGTTCGAACAATGGAAAATAAAATTTCACGGGTTCTATGATAATAATGAACATAAATTCGCTACATTAAAGAACGGTGTAATTAGGCTATGAACACTGATTTATTGGATTGATGAAATATTTCATTCAATTAATGACAAAAAAATAACAACCGCCATTCGTCAATATTATGAACGATTTTTTTTTCAGTGATCGCAAACCTAATGGTGCCCTTATCACAAATTGGTATTTAAAACCCACTAGTTCTGGCAGGATTTTAAATTATTTATCAAATCATCCTCTCTCCAACAAAATAGGAGTCATAAATGGATTGCTACACAGAGCTATCAATCTAAGCCACAAGCCACCCAGAATTTTATACCACCAACATCGAAAAAGTCAAAAAACAATTAATGAACAACAATTATCCTCTAAGTTTCATAAACAGAAACATAAATAGATTTAGGACAAAAACTGAAAGTACCTAACACTAAAACTCAACAAAAATACTTCAAATCAAAAAGTAGATGCTTTAACAATCCGGAGCTGAAAACTAGCTTTTTACAATCTAAAATCCTCTAGCTCTGTTTTTACACGACTTAAAGATAGGGTACCAGAAGGTGAGCGAGATGATTCACATAAATTTAAACAATACAAGTTTTGTTCCAACATAGCAGAAAACTGTACAATGTACCGCTACGATTCTGCGCAAAAGCTAAATTTTGTGCGCAGAACCCAAAATTTGTATACTGAGTGGTTTCAAAACCGTTCATGGGTCGGTTTTCTGACGTGTTGGAACAGACCTAATGTAAATATCAAAAATGACACCACAGACAGACTGAGTGGAGTTTATATAATAACATACTACAAACCTATAAAATGTCAACAACATTGACGGTCTTTTAATGACACTTGACAGGATCAAAAGTTGTATTTTTACTGCCCAGGCAGTAAAAGTGGACTTTCACTGCCTAGGCATTAAAAGTGACAGTGTTACAACGTTCCAGGTAATAATTTCACTCAATTTTCTATTTGGAATTGATGGTGACAATGACAATTGTCAAAATAATTTAATTATTTGGATAATAATAATGAATGAAATAAATATAAAAAAGATGTCCATGTGTGAATTTGAACATTCGAAGAAAAAATTATATGTTTTACATGGCAGAAAAGCAGATTTAATACCTCGGCTGGTTTCCTAGCCTCGGCTAGCCGCGGCATTAAATCTTGTACTTTTCTGCCTAGTAAAACAAATAACTATTTTAACATTGTAGCACTTTTTATCTTTTGGTACACAGCGAACGGCTGCTTTTCATCTGGAGAGCAGATGGGTCGGAGTTCAAAATCAAAGTTTTAATTTTTAATGAAGTTTTTAATTATTTACTCAAATATTTAAAATTCAATATACACCTAAGTATATATTACTAAAAGGGCGCCACGCAATTTTTAATTGATATGGTTTAAATTGCGAAACCAAACTTAGAGAATATCTGCAAAATTAATAATTGGTGAGAGTGGAACAATAATAATTAAAACAACACTTCAATCTTCGATTGTATAAAATTCTATTTGTCAATAATTAGTTGATGGTTATTCATGTCACATTGTAATCACAAAATATATATAGCCAATTTAAAATAGGAGTACCTATGAAATAAATATGTTAAATAACCAGTACCTATTTAATGGTAGATACTTAAAGTAGAGTATCAATGTAATTAATAAGTTTCTTTTCAAGAAAAAAAAAATATCAAAGTTAATGAATCTTAAAATTTATGGAAACTTGTTTAACCTGGATATTAGGTTGTCTAATTGACACATTTAATTATCTCATACCTAGGACCTAGAACCCCATAGTCGACTATAGTTCACAATATTGCTGAATGGTATTCTTTTTTTGAATTATGGTTGGTGTAGTGATTTTGTGATTCACGTTAACGTTGAGAGCACAAAGCCCCTTCAAATAGGGATAAAAATCACCCTGATTGACAGAATCTTAAACAATAATTTTATGTAACCCTTATGGGTTAAAAGGGAAAATATGTTAATTATAATATGGTTATTTAAAGAGAGAAAATAAATAATTAAACAGCAATAAAAAATAATAATCTGAATGTTCTGAAAAATCTGAATATGATAGCAATTAATTTGTTAATGAAGTGGTTTAAATAATAATGATAAAATATTCTGGAAAATCAGAATATGAGAGCAATCAATTTACTAACAAAGTGTGACAATATTAATAATATAAAATTCTGGATATGACAGCAATTAGATTGCTAATAAAGTGGTTTTAATAATAATGATAAAATATTCTGGCCTGTTTATCCTTGAAGCGGTCACAATCTCAATTCTACGACGAATAATTCAACCAATAGAGTACGTCGTGTCTTGTGCCTCGCGACTCTTAAAGTCAGCGAGTACTGAAATACTGAATTTCTTAGGGCAGGAATTACAGGGCGATGATGGTATGGGGTGCAAACTACCAAACATACAGGTATATGGTATAATAGACCAATAACCAACGGTCCAATTCTTGGAGTCGACTCCCACGCGGATCCTACAGGGTAAAAAACACACATGTCACAAATGGGGCGGAAAAGTGGGATAAAAGAGTTGTGGAAATATATTCCAGATAAAGAAATTAATGCTTGAGCAGCTTACCTTGATTGGATTCCACAAAACACAACACAAAAAGCGATTCTGGCACGCCAAAGATTCTGGATTAATAACCCAGGAAGTTAAACAGAAAACCTTCTTTTCTTTGGCTCTAGTACTCGATGGCCCCTTGATCCATTGATAGAAAACTTCAACAAAACTCTTCAAAAGGTATTTGGGCAGATGATACCCGATTTCTTTTTGGACCAAGAAAAAGGCGTGTTGAGTCACAAAGAAGCAGTACCAGAATGGCGGTCCCCAGAACCCGTAAAATTGATTCCACCAGATTCGATGACAGCGGAAATCCAAGAAAGAAGAAAGCGCGGTTAATTTGAATGTGTACGAAAATTCAAGGAATTGTGCAAAATAAATTTGGCAACGTTGCAAAATTCAAATTAGGAACTGACCATAGCCCGCTGGTTGACATTTAACAGCTGGGAACTTCAGCAGCAAAATGTAAAATAACAACAATGGACAAAAGGACTTCTAAACCCAAAGTCCCAGTCTCTAGGAACCAATCAGTGGTTGTTATGCAAGATTAACCCTTGTGAATTCATCCCCTTGCTAGCTAAGCTAACATACCAGGTAAGTATTGTTTATTTGCTACCATTACGTGAAAGTTGAAATAATTAATAATTCCCATTTGTTTTAGGTTAAAGCAAGTTAACGCCCTCAACCCCTAACCATGGGCTAGTGGAGAAGATGCGTTCTTCATCCTTTAATTGAGATAAACAGATGATGATGACCAAAACAGGGTTATGTGTTTTAAAGTAATGAAAGCGAAAGTAGAATTTGAATAGGTTAAGTTTGTAAATAAAAAATATGATGTATTATGTTGTATGATTGAAATTAAATAAAAATATTCAACCGATGGGAAATCTCATCCTTAATTATTGTTTCAAGTAAAAATATTATATAACTAGATAGGTAAATATCCTCTTTGATATAAACCTTTCACAAAAAAATGAAGGGTAGCATTTAAAGAAAACTCAAATGCTACAACATACTGTGATATCTTTGTGATTGTAATTAATTTTGGTGATTGTTTGTAATTATAGTTTATGCCATGTGTTAACGCCCGACGAAGCTAAATGAAGATTCTATAATTTTGTTATAAGTGGTTAATAGTGGTTAGCCATGTGCAGGTAAAAAAAAAAAGAATATTGATGAAGACCAGTGACAATTATTTTGAGTGTGACAATCAATCAATTAATTAATCAAAAAGTTACAGAATTTGATCAGTTTGTCTAGTAAAATCTTATTATTAATCTTTATTGTAACTTTCAGCAACCATTATAATCATTGTTTCCATTTTATTGCACTTTTCTCTAAATCATGCCCAGTTTTTAAATAAAATTTACAGTCCTCCTAGTACAGTCAAAAACATTTGGTCCTTCGAGCCGGATCCAGTTTTACCAGAAAAAACGATAAGTGGAGAAAAAAGTTGTGTAGTACTGTTATGCAATAATTGTTGTGGAACAAGAAAGAAATAACTTCAAGAACCGGGTGAGTCGTTCCATGTTAGAACAATATTTCGAAGATTCACCTTCTACCCAAACGTCATAAATTGTCATAATCTTGTCTAGAATTTAAAACGAGTATTTGTCCTCTATTTGTGTCAATTCATTGGCGGGCTTTTCATACAAGTTTTTCACGATAATAGTCCACTCCAATCAATATAGAAATGACAGAAATCGATACTCTCACAAGAAAACGAGGTTCAGTAAAGGCTGTACTCACTAACTTTATAAAATTTGTTAAAACTCTCACAGTCAAACCAGAATTAGGAAAGTCAGAATTTCTTCAATTACAAGATAGGATAGCAAGGGTAGAAAGAGCACTTTCTGATTTTCAGGAAATTCAGACTGAAATTGAGGCAAAAGTAGATGCAGTTTCAGTAGAAAAGCAATTCGACGAGCGCTATAAAATTGAAGATTCATTTTATAATTGGATTGCTAAGGGTAAAGAGTTGAGAGAAAATTATGAAGAAAAGAACCAAAAAAATAATGATATCGATTCAGTTCATTCTTACTCTACTGTTGCCTCAAAATCAGGTCCACAACAAAACATTTTAAGTGCAGTCAAGTTACCAACCATTACATTGCCTAAATTTCAGGGTAAATATGAAGGATGGCTTGAGTTCCGCGACACCTTCGAGTCCCTTATTCACAAAAACGAGTCATTGTCAGAAATACAAAAATTTCACTATTTAAGGGCCTCGCTGGAGGGTAGTGCTGCGTTGGTAATAAAGTCTGTCGAGTTCTCTAGTTCTAGTTACAGTGTTGCATGGGACACTTTATGTGAACGGTTCAATAACAATAAATTGCTAGTACACAATCACGTAAAAGCTTTGTTTGGTTTAGAAGCAATCCAAAAAGAATCGTCTGATAAAATTCGCAAGTTAATCGATGATATGTCCAAAAATTTGAGAGCATTGGAACAGCTTAACCAAAGTACGACAAATTGGGATACTCTTATAATTTTCCTAATTGTTTCTAAATTAGATAATAAGACGATTAGTGAATGGGAAAATTATAACATAAGGCTAACCAAATTGCCGGTACTTCAAGATTTAAAAACTTTTCTTAAGGGTAGGGCCGACCTACTTGAAACTATCGAGTATAAAAATCAAGGAAAGTTTGAGTATAGTCGCGATTATAATAAAAAACCAGTTTCCAATCAAAGTACTAGCAGATCTTTGGTTGCAAGTACCTATTCTTGCAATTATTGCAAAAAAGAGCATTCTATTTATTCATGTCCCGAATTCGCTAATTTAGGCATAGAACAAAGGTTAGACTTTGTCAGAAAGTCTAGTTTATGCGTAAATTGTCTAAGATGGGGTCATAATGCTCGTCAGTGCAAATTAGGGCCATGCAAGAAATGCAAAGCGTGGCACAATACTCTGCTACACGCAGACAAAGTAAAAACGCTCGATAAAAATCAAGAGACTAGTAAATCTGACACACAAAAGCATAGTATAAATTGTACTAGTGGTATCACAGGTACCGGGTCAGGTCACATATTTTTATCAACAGCGTTAGTAAAAATTACATCCAGAAGTGGTCAAGTCTATAATGCTAGAGTCTTGTTGGATTCAGCCTCTCAGAGTTGTTACATAACTACAAAACTTTGCAATTATTTAGGGGTTGATAAACAAAAGGTTGATGTATTGGTTTCAGGTATATCAAACAAGACTATTCCCATAACTGAAAGGTGCAATGTAGAAATACAATCTTTGTATAGTAATTTCAAAGCCAAATTGTCATGTCTAGTAATAAACGAGTTTACAAGTTCATTACCTAGTGTAGAGGTTGACATATCTTCTTTAAAAATTCCTCTTGATATTTTTCTAGCTGATCCCGAGTTTTATAAACCTAAAGAAGTAGATTTGCTGGTGGGTGCTGAACTATTTTGGACTCTGATAGGGTCAGATCTCCTGCGGCAAGCATGGTCCTACTATACGGGAAACAAAGTTAGGCTGGGTCGTGTTAGGTGCTATGGGTATGTTAAACCATAAAAATAAAAATAAAAAACAATCTTTTTGCCATTTAAGTACTTTAGAGTCGGTCAATTTGAATGATATTTTGTCTAAGTTTTGGGAGCTTGAGGAAGTCAATGTAACCAAGCCGCACTCTAAAGAAGAAATTTTTTGTGAGGAGAATTTCACCAAAACAACCACTGGAGATCAAGAAGGTCGTTTCATAGTAACTATGCCATTAAAGGAATCTCCTGAATGTCTAGGTCAATCGAGGTCGAATGTAGAAAAATCTTTCTATTCATTAGAACGTCGCTTAAGCAAGAACGAGTATTTACGTGATTTATATGTTAAATTCATGCGCGAGTATCAGGACTTAGGACATATGTCTGTAGATAACAGATATCCTGAACCAGTAGTTGAATATTTTGCTAGCCATCACGGGGTCTTGCGAGAAGAAAGCGTCACAACTAAATTACGAGTAGTGTTTATTTGTTCAGCATCGACCAGCAATGGTTTATCCCTAAATAACATTCAGCATAAAGGTCCAGTTTTACAAGACGATTTACTAGGTATCGTCTTACGATTTCGCTGTCATGCTTATGTATTTTCATCTGATGTTGCCAAAATGTATAGGGCAGTGCTTATTGCTCCAGAGCAGCGACAACTACAAAAAATATTTTGGCGAGAAAATTCAAATGAAGATTTAAAGCCATATGTTCTTAACACTGTTACTTATGGGCAGACTGCTAGTAGTTTCTTGGCAATAAGGTGCCTTTTTGAGTTAGCAAATGAGTGCTCTGATCCTGGAATAGCTCGAATTATTAAACGAGACATATATGTCGATGATCTGCTATCAGGAGCTCCTAGTATTGAGCAAGCACAAGCAATATGTCAAAAGATTTCACATGTTTTACAGAGCGGCAGTTTCGATCTTAGAAAATGGCGTTCAAATGATGAACGAGTTCTTAAAACTATTTCAGATTCTTATTCAAATGATAAAATTCTAGAATTTGCTCCAGAAAAAGTCCCTAAAACTTTAGGTCTAACTTGGTGTTCAAAATCAGATTCTTTAATCTACAATAACAATTTGCCAGATACGATTTTTTTCACAAAACGAATTGTTTTATCTATAATTGCAAAAGTGTTTGATCCTCTTGGAATTCTTGCTCCTACTACTATATTAGCAAAGATGTTGCTGCAAAAATTGTGGATAGAAAGAATTTCGTGGGATGCACGGCTGCCAGATCATCTTTTAAGCATTTGGATAAAACTAAAAAACGAACTTCCTCTCATAAATAATTTTCCAGTACCTAGGCATGTAATTTGTAAAGATTTCAATAAAATTGAACTACATGGTTTCTGCGATGCGTCTCAGTCAGCGTACGGAGCCTGTATTTATTTGAAGAGTATGAATCAGAATAGCGAAACACGAACTCAACTCTTGTGTGCTAAGAGCAAGGTTGCTCCAATCAAGTCTTTATGCACTATACCTAAACTTGAGTTATGTGCTGCATTATTAATGTCACGCCTTGCTGAAAAAGTTGATAAATCCCTAGCTATTAAATTTGAAAGTCGCGTTTTTTGGTCGGATTCAACAATTACTCTAGCATGGATTCGAACAAGTCCTAGTTTGTTGAAAACTTTTGTTGGAAATAGAGTATCTGAAATCCAAAGCCTAACCAACGAAACAGAATGGAAATACGTTCCAACTCAGGACAACCCGGCTGATCATGTTTCTAGGGGACTATACCCCAGCCAGTTGATGAAATGTAAGTCTTGGTTCTGTGGACCTGCTTGGTTGGATTTAGATAGATCACAGTGGCCGGAAATCCATTTTACCAAGATAGAAAGTTTGCCAGAATTAAAACCACAAGTAATAAATTCTTTGATTTCTAGTAAGCATTCAAAGGCTTGGTTTCCCTTTGAACGTTTTTCAAATTTTTCAAGAATGGTTAGAGTTATGGCTTTTCTTTTAAGATTTTGTTCTAATGAAACTAATAAATTTCCTTGTTATCTAACATTACCTGAATTGAATTTAGCTAAAATTCAGCTAAGTAAACAGCCAGCAAGAGTCGTTTCACGAAGAAATAGACATTTTGAGCAAAAATGGAGCGATCGAAAAAAAAAGCAAGTTGTATAGATTAAGTGCATATTTAGATTTCGACAATATATTACGCGTGGGCGGAAGACTAAAACACTCTGATCTACCTTTAGGACAAAAGCATCCCATATTATTAGATTCTAAACATAAATTTACTCAGTTGCTTTTCGACTCTGAACATAAGGTTTCTTTGCATTGTGGGCCACAGTTTTTACTCTCAAGTGTTAGGTACCAGTATTGGCCTATTGGAGGACGAAATCTTGCTCGTAATACTGTTAAAAAATGTGTCAAGTGTGCAAGATTCAATCCTATTTCAATACAGCCCAAAATGTCAGACTTACCAAAAGAACGCATTACTCCTTCTAGCACTTTTTCTATAACAGGTTTAGACTACTCTGGTCCCTTTCTAGTAAGGGATCGAAGGTGTCGTGGTGCTAAGCTAGTCAAGTGTTGGGTAGGGCTATTCATTTGTTTCGCGACCAAGGCTTTGCATTTGGAATTAATATCTAGTCTATCTACCGCCGCTTTCCTAATGGCACTCCGAAGGTTTGCCGCAAGGCGAGGTAAACCTGTTAAGTTACTATCTGATAATGGCACTAACTTTATCGGAGCAAAACGAGAGTTGGGTAAGTTTTTGAAGGAAAGTGAGAAACAGATTTGCTCATCAACGGTTTTAGAGAAAATAGAATAGTCTTTCATTCCTCCATACTCCCCACATTTTGGTGGTTTATGGGAGGCAGGAGTCAAAAGTGTGTAATACCATTTAAAACGGGTTCTAGAAAATGTTCATTTTACGTTTGAGGAGTTTGCCACTGTTTTGACGCAAATTGAGGCGGTGCTCAATTCTAGACCCTTGTGTCCTCTCAGTTCTGATCCGTCAGACTTAATTCCACTAACGCCGGCCCATTTTCTGATTGGCCGTTCGATGGTAGCAGTCCCAGACAAGGATGTGGTTGATATACCAGTTAATCGACTCAACAGATTTCAACTTGTTCAGCGTGTAATTTAGCACTTCTGGCGACGCTGGAAAAACAGTTATCTTGCTGAACTACAATATCGCAATCGTTGGCAAACCAATAAAGGACAATTGACTATTGGTGATTTAGTGTTTATCAAAGACGATTATTCTCATCCAAGTGATTGGCGGTTAGGTCGCATTGAGACATTACATAAAGGATCAGATAACATTGCTCGTGTTGCCTCCATTAAAACATCCAGTGGTGTGATTAAACGCAGTTTCAATAAACTTTGTGTGCTTCCAATTGAAAATCCTTTAGATTTCAAGGCAGGGGGCATGTTAACGCCCGACGAAGCTAAATGAAGATTCTATAATTTTGTTATAAGTGGTTAATAGTGGTTAGCCATGTGCAGGTAAAAAAAAAAAGAATATTGATGAAGACCAGTGACAATTATTTTGAGTGTGACAATCAATCAATTAATTAATCAAAAAGTTACAGAATTTGATCAGTTTGTCTAGTAAAATCTTATTATTAATCTTTATTGTAACTTTCAGCAACCATTATAATCATTGTTTCCATTTTATTGCACTTTTCTCTAAATCATGCCCAGTTTTTAAATAAAATTTACAGTCCTCCTAGTACAGTCAAAAACACCATGTTAAACGTTTTTAATAATGACAAAAGTTTCTCTCTGAAGCGAATTAACAATTTCTTTCTTAACTCAAAAAATAATTTTTAAACGTTCCCTTTCAAATGGTTTCTGTTCGAGTCTCATCAGTCATCACCCATCACTAAAAGAAATTTCGATGGTCAAAATGTTTAATTAGGCAATCCAACGAAGAAAAAAACAATAAACAAAAAACATCTTTTTTTTTGGCAGGATTAAGCTTAGTACTCATAACTGCGAAATTTGCTTTTTTTTGACATTGCTTCGACAATTTGAAGTTTTATGCGTGAATCAAACGTCAAATAGTCGAAGCAATGTCAAAAAAGAGCGAATTTCGCGGTTGACATCGGTGACATGTAACAACCCGTATTCTAACCTCATAAAAATATCAAAATGCCGGCTGGTTGGCAAAAGTCACGTGGTTTGGATTCCCTAATTAGGCATTCCAACGACCTGTCAAAAAGTGCGTTGTGGCGCAAGTTCATTATCCCGTATATGAGAGTATGTAATTTAAAGCTTTTTAAAGTGCATTTTGTGGTTGTTTTGTGAATGAACTCTGTTTATTTTTTTATTTTATTAACTTCATTAGTGTTTCTTCCAATTAAAAATGCCACAATAGTACATTAAAATACAAGTTTCATAAGACGTGATTTTATCGCACGAGCCCTATATTAGAAATCGAGCCGGAGGCGAGTTTTCTAAAGGGCGAGTGCGATAAAATGTCTTATGAAACGAATATTTTATACTATTTTTTCTATTTTGGTATTGTTTAATTAAAAAAAAAAAAAAAATTCTTGGAAATTTTATTCTCATATTTTCTGATATCATGTTTAGGTTGGTAAAACTACACACCAAATATAGAAATCTTCTTTTTTATTTTTATTTTTACCAATAATAAAATCGTAAATGACAGTTCGATGGCCATCAGTCAGCCAGTGTCACCAACTTCTGACAAGTAAAAAAGGAGTGTCACAAAGAGCTTCTTTTCGAAACTACTTTTAGTGTCGAAAAGACTTCGATATGAAACCAAAATAGAAAAACGGGTCTTGAAGTTGATTGTGGAAGTAGTTTCAACAAGGTAACAAGGATGATGTCAGGCTTTTTTCATTGCCCTTTGTTTTAAAATTTTCCAATTAAAACCTGAAAATTTTTCACTACCACTGTTCCTGCATCTGAAATAAAGCCATTTTCGAAATATTCGTAGGAATCTTAGCTTTTGTAGGCCTGCATTTGCTCATTAATGTGAACTGTGGATCAAAATGTCATCGACATTTTTTTAAACTAACCGTTCGCCCAGATCCCGATTTTCCTGCATTCAAGTCTTTAAATATTCACTCTGCATCTCAAAAAGTATATTATAACAAAGTAAACTGTAATTAGCTTAAAAATATTCCAAATAAACTCAAGATAAACAAACAAACGTTAAATTTTCCACGGTCGCCATATTGAAAAATCACGTGGTTTGGAGAGCCTAATTAGCCCATCACTACTACTAATATAACCTCACAAAATCAGCTGTGAAAATCAGTTAGCTGAACATTCAAATTCAAAATAACGAATTTTTTGGAAAAAATTGTTTGCTATCCCTTTAAATATGTTGAGAAGTGCCTTTGTTCATCCTGAACGGACTCCAGAAACAATAGTTCAAGTAAGTACTGAAAGAAACGATTTATTTTATTTGTTTATTTATTTTTTCACTTAAAAAGTGTAATTAACTCACAAAACAATTATTGTTGTACTAAGTGCCTGTATTTCTCTTTTCCAGGGATTGAAAAAGGAAAAATATATTCCGAAACGTGTTGCTGAAAGCTTGATAGTTTCTTCTTTTTTTGGTCCTGTCCTCTAACCCGCGAAAGTAAAACAAATAATTATATATTTATATTATGTTTAAAGCGCCCTAAGTTGAAACTTCAAAAAAACATTAGATAGGTGACTTAGATATTGCCAATAATAGAAACGTATATTTTTTAATGACTAATAAGTTCTCTTTCAAAAGAATTGGTTCTTTTTGTTTTAACACACAATATGCCACACGAGTAAACCGAACCCGTTGAAAAGGATGCATTTTTAAACCTCTAACATTCACCTTAAAGTCCTTTTGATGCTATTGTGAGTAGGATAAAAGAACATTTTTTGTGTGGAACGAAAAACGATCTTGTTTAATGTAGGTGGTCTTCAAAATGACAACAATTAAACAGGCATACCATACCAACCGAATATCAAAGATATAAAGAATTAAACAAACAAATATTTGTGATATGACGGAATTAATAAAAATCCAATACTTAGATTAGTATTACTTTTAAATTTACAGTTTAATCCAAATCATTAAACTTGAAAAATTTAATTTATTTCAACATCTAATCTAAATGTTTGTTCATTCAACTTCTTTACAAATCATTTCACAATTTGCAAACGAATATCAAACCCTTTTTTGATATCTAAGCAATATCTGTCAAATTGATCTATTGGCAGAAGTTAAAATATTGGTACAATTGTCAACCCTTTTGAAAACTTTTTAAGGGGGAAGTTTTCAATTGATTTTGCATATTTAGTTCAGCACTTTGTAAAAGTAGGTACTTATTGATTAATGTTATGTAGATAAAGAATTGCCATTATTAGTCAGTTTAGTGTAAATATTCAAAACACATTGTTAATTCGCAAATTTTATCTATTCTTTGCTGTAGGTACACCAAGCAGAATGACGTTTTACGTAGGCGCGGTATTTAAAATAAGCTCCGTAGATTTCTATGCAAATCTCTTTTAATTATTATTTAATTCACCTGAAGACAGGTTCGCGCGTATGCTGATAACGCAATTTGGATGTGTTTAAATGTGAACAATGCAAGGACTACAGGCCTATTGCAAACGATTGGTGTGGATGAAATTGCATTGATTAGGCTTTACTGATTTTGTTGTTTGGGTCGTTAAATTGCTGCTATATTTGAAATTGTAAACCAGTGGCGGTTCCGTAAATTGGCTTTTATTAAATCATAATCTTCAATTTACTAATAATAGCTTCCATCAATCTATCAATTGGGAAAATACAATTGAACTCAACGACATTCCCGTCATGGCACAGCAATCAGTAATAAAACGGAACATCCGCAGTCCTCGGTAGCGGAACGGAAGATCAGACAAGTCAGATACGAAACGCCCTTAAATCCCAAACAGAACCTTCTGCATCGAACAGTAAGGGTGAAAGTTCCTTACTTCAGCCATCCCCCTATGAGTAAACGTTTTATATTTAATTCTATTGAAAGTTCTAGCCCGATTGGGGCTACATTGTGAGACCTATTTGTATGTTTTGTATAATTTCAAAGTGATATTTAGTGTTGATGGTATTTGCTGGTCAAGAATATTCATGTTTTTTTAGGACACATAAATTACAATCTGTGGGTATTATTAGGTTTATGAGGGGGTGATTTTTTATAAATTGGTACACAAAAAACTGCCAATAAGTTTCATGTAGAAGTACTATTGTGTTTTTTTTTTTTTCATTAATATTCAGTTTAAGTGGAAGTTATTTAGATAATATTCACGAATATAGAAATATAGTACCCCTTTGGCGTACCTCTTTTAGGCAAAGCTTCTTTGAAACTTCTATACAGGTGGGTTGAGAATCACCTATTAGAATAACCCATGCAGATTGAAAAGGTAACAAAGTCTATTTAAAACGTTATTATGCTTACTTTTGGCATCAGTATTGTGTTTATTTGCTGACTTCTTGATTTGGAAAGCCTCCCGAACCAAAAGGGTATTCCTGCTAAGACATCAAGGTTAGCTTTCTGGTGCTAGGAGCCCTACTCATTCCAGGAAAGTGATTCGTCGTAGCAGTTTGCGGCTGGTCGCGGCTGTGATCTTGTTCTTGCTCTAAGGTTTCAGCATCCAGTGCGAGCTGTGAGCTTAATTGGTCCCATCGGTAATTGTGGCGCTTGGGATTACATTTTTCTCCAGAAGCGGGATGTTTCCCCAACAATCTTCGTACATTGGGGGTTGATATTCGGTCTTCTGGCAACCAGCCTGTCGGTGTTCGTGGCTGCCCGCGCACTTCACACATTTGGTGATTTTTGTCGTTGTTTCTGTGGGATTCAAAATGGACTTTCATTTTAAAACTTGATGCATATAATTATATGAAACGACCAATAGTGTGACGTCACTCGGCAACAAAATTCCGTTAACAGTGACGAGCTTTTCGAATTTCGAGCAGGTAGATTCAGATTATGGTTATGTTGTTATGTATGCCATTTCCGATAGATTTGACCAGGGACCCGGACCGGAACGATATTGAACCGAAAACCGGAACGAAACCGTTTTTTTTTTTGCGGACCGGAACCGGAACGGTACCCATATTTCATAGAAATGTTGTAAGGTAGAGAGAACCGGAACCGATATCAATGAATCGGTTTTTACCGGTATTTTTCGGTTTCAAGATTTCATAAATTAGGCTGTTTGCTGATTGATCGTATCGTAAAAAATTTATTAATTTAATGCTCTAAAATAGAGCGTTGGAAAGCGCGCATTTCTGAACTAGGCAAGGCTACACCAAGGATACTACACAATACACACTACTACAGGATTGCTCATCGGCCTTGATTTTTGGAATCAAACCTTGAGAACAATTTTGCCTACACAATTCTTTCTCGAGTGGTATTCGTCATGACTATTTCACGTAAGATTTTAAAAATAAATAGAATGCAAAAATATGAATAAAAACTTCAAATTAAAAATATCAGTTTGACAATGTCAAAAAATTGTCGCTGAAATACCATGTTGTTGGTATTGTCCAGGTAGCAATATTGTCAGCTGAATACCGAATTTATTGTCGAATGTAATACCACAAGAAGTTTCAGGATTACCGGATAATACTTTTACCTGTCACGAAACGCGTTACGCAGCAACACCACGACTCCGAAGGAGGAGTGGTGTTGCTGGTAACCCGTTGAGTGTCAGGTAAAAGTATTAGGTAATCCTAAAACATCGAGTGGTATTCAAAAGGTTATACAACGAACTAAACTTTGACACTTTATTAATTTTCATTATTTATTATTAATAGCAAATGAACAATATTGCCACCAAGCGCGATAATCTCAAAAGGCTTATCACTTTTTAAGCCTCTCGTGTCATATGGGAATAATGTACAGTGAGTTGTATAACCGGTGTAATACACTCTTGTGAAATAGTCAAGTGAAGATTTTGGACACCATAGATATAATATTACTTTATTTACGACTAATGTATAATGTGCGTATTATATTTGTGATTTTGGCAGTATAATGACATATGTTATTCCTCCAGGGATTAATGACGAGTAGCGGGATTAATGGTCATTATTCCACAAAAGTGTCAGTGTCAAACGTGTAGTGCTTGTGGATTTGTATTGAAAATTATGAGACGGATGAAATTTGTTCATTGAAAATCTCAATTAAATTAATTTGTTGTAAATAAAGTAGAGTATACTACTCGCAATAATGGCTATTATTCCCTCGGAATGTTACTCCCTCGCCGCTAACGCGGCTCAGTTCGTAATAATCCTCGGGAATAATAGCTATCATTATTGACTCGTGGTATAATCTACTATTTTTTTCCTAATTGCATCAATTATTAGGATGTTTGTTATTGTGTTTTATTATTTATTTTGTTTTTAATTTAATGTGCAAGTTCCCTATTGTCACATACAAAAAACCAATAACAATGACAATCAAAAAACAACTTTGAAATGTATAAACTGTGGAGGCCCACACCTCGCCAATCACTCTAATTTGTTACGGGCTGATTTTTCCCGCACTAAAATAAAAGGAAATAAGCTTATTCACCTCTCTGAATAGCATACCTTCCTCAAGCCACTGTTTTCTATCCAATAGTTGTAGCCACACTTTCCATCGAACTTTTCATTCTTCCCAAAATTATTGAGTTGGAGGTTTATTAATGGAATTGATTTCCTGTTAGTAGGGTTAAAATAAATAGTCAACTAATTTATTAACAAACAAAATTACAATATTTACACTAGAACAGCTGATGTCTGATCGGAGTAGATTGCCTAGATTGACAGCGCTCCAACTAGGGTCCATGACCGTTACTAACTTAATTTGAATAAGTACCATGCCCCAACTACCATCAAAATCCCCAGTACCTTCCACCTTGGAGTTTTGACAGACACTTTTTAAAGGACATTGCAGGGACATTCAGAGGTCATTCAGGTCGAGGACTTTTCACGATTAAGTGTTCGGGAAAATTCCTCAGGCACATTTTGTCGATTTTCCGAATTGTCTAGTTTTTGCTCATAGATCTAGGGTGGCTAATCGTTATTTTAGCACCCAATCGCCTTGTGCGGATTTTATTTGTGAGTCGAGAAAAAGCAACGTGACCAATTGTTTGTTCCTAAAGGTCAAAGTATTTTGGTGAGTCGTTTTTCTTATTAATCTTCTCTGTTTCTCTATTTCCTATGTAAAAGCATAGTTTTCTGTTAATAGACCGATCTCCTATTACCTGGACTGCGCGCGTCGCTTGTAGGCTGCAGGTGAGCGTCCAATGAGAAGCAAGTTTATGACAGGCTTGCCTCAAATTCTTATTCAGGGGCCAGTTCAGAATGAATCGTTCCTTCTTTCTTTGTAACGTGTAATTTGACAAAGAGCAAACTAATACTTTACATATTACTTGAACTCACCGCAGTTTCGTTTAAGGTTATGTTAGATTATACTTGACGTATTCCTTCACAATTTCATTGAGCGATGTTGCCGGATGAAACATTTATAAAAATAAAAGTGCAAACGATGTTTATCCATTTCAAAGCTCTTCTTCTGTCTCATTTAAGGCGTTGTGAAACACTTGAGACTATCTTACTTCTTTAATGTTATAATGTTGGATTTGTATTGTCTACATTTGTTCTGAAACACTACAATCTGACTACACTGCAGCCTACGAGTTGCGCGCGCATGTCATCTTTTATTCTTTTCTAACTTGTATTTATTACAATGAAGCTTCCTTTTTTTAATCATGGGAGATAGGTCTATTATACGGTCAAATTCCGAATATCGGACATACCTACCTATTGCTCCACGCCCTGTCTCATAACGTCCATTTGTTTCAGGCCTTTAATCTTCACCTTTAGAAGTTACGCTTTAATCTTTACCCTTAGATGTCCCCTTTTATTCGTCACGCTTCAGTCCCTAACTTTCAGTAAAGAGTTATATGTTATACGTTAAGCTTACTGTATACTTCGAGTAGGACCTACAATCTTCAGCCTCCTTTAGACAATTGGAAGCCTTAGTGCCCAGGGCCAGTTGCTTCTTGTTGCGGCCTTGATCCAGTCCCAGGCCATTGGAAACACTGGAAGATATTGATCTCACCTGTCAGGTTCTCCCCAAGAGATTAGGGACTACTCAGGTTTGACAAGTGTGTTGTATTGTCCTAGTATCAAACCTTGCCAACCCCTTGTTGGAGTAAAACACCACAACAACGCAGATTTATCACCTTAACAATTATCCTTCAGATTATGTGTTGCTATTTCAATTTTTAATTAAGTATAACTATATATCACCTTTTTTTTTTATGAAACTTGCCTTCCAGGTTATGCATGGTTAGGTACTTCAATTTTATTAGGTATCTAGGTATCTATACTACCTATATTGTTACATAATATTAAAGCCCTTCAGGTTACGTATTGTTACTTCTACTTTGATTATTGCTGCACTGAATACAGGTAAATACTTGTACACTGGGGTTAAATGGCCATTTCCGAAGGTACTGCATTTAGTGAGCTTGTATATTGAACATTTATATTTCAGGTATTATTGCTGTTGTACGGTACTCTTTACTTTAAGGGACTCGAGTTAATTTTTTTTGTATTTACTATTTTTAGAGTATATAGGTTAGGTATTCCTAGTCTAGGCGATTTCTTTACTTCGTTGAACCTGCTCTAGAGTCAACCTGTTCTGGTTTTAATTAAAACCCGTACCTGATTGTATTTAGCAAAGCGTTTCACTTTGTTCTTGTCTGCCCTTCTTGTTTACGTTTATATTTCAGGTTGTGCTGCTATAGTTCCGTAGAAGTTTCCTGCTTTCGTTATATCGGATTTCGTGTACTGCAGGGAAAAAGTAGGTGGCGCTCTATATTTAGTTAATTAATTAACCCACACCACTCTCCGTATTGGAAGCTAGTCGGCAACCATATACACGAAATCACGTTTCTAGATTTCAGCCACCAACCAACCCCTTTCTTTCTATTCTTTCTCCTTTTAGCTACCCATTCACTATCCCACTTCCTTCAAGTTTCATTAGTTACTTCTCCCTCCCGTTTTGTGCCACGTAACAAATTGGCACCTAACAAATTGCCCAAAAAATCCTAATAGACCCTGAGATAGGGTCTGTATAGTGGATTCATTTTTTTTTTTGTTTGGCATTTTGAGGGCTGAATGTGGCTAGTTAGCTAATGAGAATATAAGTGGTTTTAATGCCTGCCCTCTGTTCGAAATGTCCAGAGAACGTTTTGCTGGAAAACTCGATTTCGAACTGTGATTACCGTCAAAGGACATAACAGAAAAACTCAATTTTATAGCACCACAAATTGCAAATAACCCCTTATTAAAATCACCCTACTAATGGATATACAACTCTAGCCATCAAGCATCACAATTGCTTCCTGGAATGCAAATACCGTCTTCCCAAAGAAAATTGAACTCATTAACTTTCTCCAAGACAATAATATAGATGTTATCCTATTACAGGAAACATGCCTCCATCCACATACAAATTTCAATTTACCAAACTACAACATACATAGAGCTGACAGGCCAAACAGACCAGGAGGAGGCACCGCCAAAAAATAATATAAGTCATGACACCACGGCCCCAGCAAACACAGAAGATATTGAAAATATAGGCATAACCATAAGTTTGGCGAATGATAATAAACTGAGATTAGTTTCAGTATACAGACCTCCCAGTAAAATGCTAACAGTAAACATATTAAAAGAACTATTCAACTCAAACATCCCAACATTAATTGTAGGCGATCTAAACGCAAAAAACAGTAGCTGGGCCTGCCAGACGTTCCAACGCCATCAGCAGCTCAATCTTACTCAAATATGCACTGCTAGGACATCTAATAACGATACACGCACCAGAAGGAGCAACACATTTCTGCAAAGGCACTGCAGATATTCTTGATATCGCCCTAACAAAAAATATAGACAGGAACATAAAAATACACAATGTAGACGACCTCAGCTCAGATCCTAATCTTATCCTCATTAATAAAATTGAAGAAACACACTCGACTGGCAATGGAAAAGTTATGAATATCAGAAACTAGGCAAAATACAAAGAAGACTTGAAACAAATCACGTTCCCTTCTGAAGCTGACCTCACCAATAATGAACTAGATCTACACATTGAAAACTTTACACAGCATATCACGCAAACAGCCATGGGCCATGGCCAACAAGCTTGAGATAAATACAGGAAATAATAGCCCATACGCTCTTCCTAACATAACAACATCAGAACACAAATAAAAGAAAGAAACAGACTAAGAAGAAGATCCAAGACATATAGTGACCCAGTTATCAAAAGACAAGCCTCAGAACTAAACATATTAAATTTCTAAAAAATGAGCATATAAATGCCCAAGAAGACTCACTGCTTAGCAATCTTGCACCAGAAGACAACTCACTTTGGAGAATCAAAAACATAACAACTAACAAAAGATAAGTTAATTTCCCGCCAATTCAAGGATTCAGAGGATTGATGTACACAAAGCAAGAAAAAGCAGAAATCTTTCCCAATTCACTAGTCACTCAATTTTCCAACCAAGAAGATCCACTATAATAAAATGCAGACTTGCAAACGAAATTGACATTGACCCAATTCCGCCAACCACCATTGAAGAGATTTCTACATACATAAAAAATGCAAACAAGAAAAAAGCTTCCGGTCCAGACACAGTTACCAATCAAATGCTGAAAGCTCTACCTGAAAATTTTATAATAAAATTGAAACATATAATAAATCAATCTTTCTTGCTAAAATACCATCCAACTGCCTGGAAGAAAGCTAATATAGCACTAATCCCAAAACCTAATAAAAAACATTCGCTCCCACAAAATTGGAGACCAATCAGTTTAATATCGTCTATAGCCAAAATCTCAGAAATTTTTTTTCTAGAAAGACTGAATGACATTGTCAGGGAAAACAATCTCCTACCGGATGAACAATACCGATTTAGACCAAACCACTCTACGGAACTGCAAATCGCATGATTCAAGGTCTACAAGCAGCACTCCCATGTTGGGCCAATATTGGGACAATAACTACGATTTATTGGTCCAATAAAAGATGTGGACATTCTGCAATATTTGTCCAAGAACGTATGTCAGTATATACCCAAAAACAAATACCAACGTTGGTACAATAACGTAACCAAATGTTGGCCCAAAAAGAAATAATCAATACCATATCAAGAACTTTATGCAATATAGAGCCAATCGAAATTACCAATATTGGCCCGAAGACGTATGTAAATCTTGGCTTTATATTATATTTAATTAAGGTAACGGACCAATTATAAGGACCGGCTAAGAAGTGTTTTCTCTCTGCCGGACCATCCGTGGACCCGTTTCGCTATATCACAACTCATCAGCACGGTCAAGTCCCGCCAGGGTCCCGCAGAGAGAAAACAACCAATTTTTGGCTTCATCCCGGAACCAGGTTTAAGACAGGTAAAGTGAAGACAGAGTCTCCATCTATTTTTTGGTCGGCACACCAAGTGCGCAAATTGGATACCCTTTATTGTACCAACATTTTCAATTCAGAAAATCTAACCTTGGTAAAAATTAGTATGTAAATATTGGCCCTTCATTGGGCTTTTCAAAAAGTATCGATATTGTGAAAAAATTGAAAATAAATATTGGGTGTACAAAGTTTTTGAAGTGAATTTAAATATCAATAAAAAATTGAATGCCAATATTGAATTAATATTATATTACAATATTGTTTCGATAATATAAAATGTAATATTTGGCCAATATTGTAGTGAGAAGTCTTGGGCCAATATTCAAATTACTGAAAAGTTAATTAATCTATGAAAACAATATTGGTACAAGATTATTTTTAAATATTGTTTCCACATAGTTAAAACTAACGTTGCCCCAATATTGGTACTGTGTTGATTTAGCAACAAAAATAAATAAATATTGGCCCAACTGAAAAACGATGTTTACCCCATATTATGTGCTACTTGGGAGAGAGGAGCTCAAACAGCAGCAATAGGATTGGACATATAAAAAGCGTTCGACAAAGTCTGGCATAATGGCCTAGTGGTAAATATCTATGATAAATTAAATATCCCCACTAACTATGTGCAATTCATACAAAATTTCTTATCAAACAGATCCTTCCTGGTCAGAGTAGACGACACAAAATCAAGATCAAAAGCAATTGCTGCAGGAGTCCCGCAAGGTTCTCCAATCGCTCCCATCCTATACAATCTCTTCACCGCTGACACACCTAAAACGATTAACTCCAGAATAGCAAAATATGCTGATGACACCTTAATCTACACCACATTCAAAAATCCAATAGCCATACCCATAAGTCTTGAAAGAGCAGCTAACAACTTTTTTCTATTTTGGTGTCATATCGAAGTCTTTTCGACACTAAAAGTAGTTTCGAAAAGAAGCTCTTTGTGACACTCCTTTTTTACTTATCGGAGGTTGGTGACACTGACTGACTGATGGCCATCAAACTGTCATTCGCTATTTTATAATAGAAGATTTCTATATTTGGCATGTAGTGTTACCAACCTAAACTATGAAATCAGGAAATATGAGAATAAAATTTCCAAGAAAAATTTGTTTTTTTAATTAAACAATACCAAAATAGAAAAAATAGTATAAAATACTCGTTTCATAAGACATTTTATCGCACTCGCCCTTTAGAAAACTCGCCTCCGGCTCGTTTTCTAATATAGGGCTCGTGCGATAAAATGACGTCTTATGAAACTTGTATTTTAATGTACTATTCTGTTTGGGCAAACAAATAGAGGATTAAAATTAGTGAGGAAAAAACCAAATCAATACTAATCACAGGCATTAGAAGACAAAACCAAGTCCCAAGAATAAAAATCAATAATAACACAATTCAATGGAAAGAAAGCATCAAGTATCTGGGTATCATTATAGACAAAAAACTTAACTTCGAGGAACACCTGCAAAAAAAAGTTTTAGAAGGTAACAATGCATACGGATCCTTTTAATAAATCTTGGGCCTTAAAAGCCAATTAACAAGAACAATAAATTACTCCTATATAAACAGGCCATTCGACCCAAAATATTATATGGTTCCTGGGCCAACGCTCCCAAATCCCACATTAAAATTCTGCAAACACTTCAAAATAAAATTCTAAGAAGAATAATAAGAGCACCATGGTTCGTAAGAAATTATGCCCCAAACGTTACAAGATATAAAAACCTACATACCTTCCCCCCCCCCCCCCCCCCCAAACATTTAATAGCAAAAATTTTCTGAAACTCCCATCCTCTCCCCATTCCTATATCCACTCCCATCCCAAATTTACTGGACCACTCCCAAAACCCAGTAAAAAACCACTCGAAGAAAACATGCGATCCACTATTCAACATAGATTCATGTAGATGACTATTCATAACTTACTGAAGTTTCATTTTTTATTCTAATGATAGCTGTTCATGAAATCATAATACTTACAGTTTTCTGTACTTAGGATTAATGAAAATTTCACTGAATCAATGAAAATGTAATTGATGAAAGCAGTTCATTGATATTATGATGAAATTTTTTTTTGAGTGTTGAGGATAAAGAAGACTTCTTCACTGCAGTCTTGTTAGAGTTCACTTGAAATATGCGACATCTATAACGATAGCCCATATGCATAGGATTGAGCGTGTGTAAATAAAGTTTCACAAAGTCATTTAAGTACCTACCTCACATTCTCAACAACGAAGAATTTCAGTATGATATCATTTATGAAAGGCTCAACCTCCAGTCACGTTCTTTGAGAGGATTGATTTTCTTTTAGCTGGCTTGGCCAGCTGCGATATTATAATTTGCTACGACACTTAATTCTTGGGGTTGAAAAATAAAAGCAAAAATTGTAGGTATGTAGTACGTAAATGGCTCGTTATCTTGTCCAGCTTGCTTACTTAAGTACTGTTTAGAAGAATGAAAGGAATTGAGTCGACTTATAATCTCACTAATTTATAGAAAATGTTCTCGTTCTATTATGTGATTATGTTAGTGGCGTCAGTCGCGAATCAATTTCAATTATTCGTCATTAATAACCGTCATCATGAAATTTTGAAAGTCATGGCATCAACACCAATATGATTTGGTGTCAATAATTCAGGAATGTGATTAAAAATTTTAGCTTTTTCACGTTTCTGAAACACTTATTAATGTTATGTAACAAAGAATTAAACACGACAACAAAAAAATCTGAGATTCAAATACCTAATGTTAAAAATGTTAAAACGTGACTAACTTGAATTTTACGTCACAATATATTTTATGTGTAACAAACTTAATACAAGCGAGCGCAAGAAACTGATCTGTAATCGAAATACCTTAAAAGCTGCACTTTCCTATTATAGCTTCCAGTTCGTTAGTTCGTTTAATCAAAGCCAAATAGGTAATAATTGTTATCAGGCTAGGCAAACAAAAAGCTACCAAGCTGAGCCATATGGTCCCTATATCCTAGCCAAGCTATCCGATAATTGAGTTCATCAATCGGCAGTATTAACTATTCGAGATAAGGGCCCGTGCAAAGTGCCTCCGCCGCATAAGAAAGACCTTAACCAAAAGATAAGGCCTCTTTGGCGTGGGTCATTACGTTTCTTGCGCTTCGTTCGACTAATTGCCGCCACAGATCCGACTCTTATCACTTACGTCTCGCTGTTTTCGTCCAGATTATTTTTATTTCTTTTGTCTATTGATAGGGGTATCTTATAGGTGAGGTGTAATTGGGTTTTAGCTGTTTACATCGAAAGGAAACTTCCAATTTTATAGACCGGGAGTTAGATGGATGTGAGTATGCAAAATGTGAGACCGGCAAAAATGCTCAAATTCGTATTCTTGTGATCCTAAGGAATGGAAAAGTACATTTTGCCGACAGCTGGAGTGGTCTTTAACTCTCCTGCCATCCTCTAATGCAAAGTTATATTGAAAATATCACAATTTCAAGTCATTTCACAATAACTCCTATTGATTGTACCTACCTAAGGCTTTTTTCTCAAGCAAAGCACTCAAAATAAATTATCTACCACTTGTCGGATATCTTTCCAATTATTCTGCTCCAAAATATACACAAGTAAAAAAAAACTGCAAGATGTACAGGAGGGTCATCCAACGACGACTGAATAGGAGGTTATTTTTGACCTTCCCTGTTCCTGTAGTTTTGAAAAAATTCAAAATAGCCAATTGGAATAATTTTTTTTGGATCATTTAAAAATGGTACAAAAAAATCATTTGAACCAAAAACCAAACAGTTACGCCATGGGTGAATTGTTTTTCAAATTATATTATATCAAAAAAT
This sequence comes from Ceutorhynchus assimilis, assembly GCA_917834065.1. Lineage (NCBI taxonomy): Eukaryota > Metazoa > Arthropoda > Insecta > Coleoptera > Curculionidae > Ceutorhynchus > Ceutorhynchus assimilis. Next base: position 56,578,960 of record OU892280.1, on the reverse strand, counting down.
ATTAGTGCGATATCAGACAATCAGGCTTATGATGTATCCTGTCCTGTTATTTTAACGGCTGTGTTAAGGCTCAACATCTATTTGTGTCTCAATTTTGACGTATAGAATAAACAGTGACAGATAACTTAACGTTGCTGTTAAAATAACAGATAATTAGACACTTTAAGTTTGACCAAACACGTTAACGTAATCTTTAAACGTAAACCCTATTTTTTACCATAGCGTCGAGTGACCGTCGGTACTCACAAATCAGTTTAAGTTAAATTTTCACGTAAACGTTAACGTTATATCTCACAATCATGACCTAACCTCTAAATTTTGTTGTGAAAAGGACAAATTAGGAATAATTTTTCGTATTTTGATTATTTTGGATTACATGACAACTTTTTTTTAAAGTTTAAATACATTTGGCAAAGGTCGACACCGGCGATCTTGCGTTCAGGTCCACTCGGTTTAACGAACGTTTACGGATAAGGTATACGCAAAGACCCGTTAAATAACCTGACACGTAACACGCTATTTTTGGTGAAACGAAACTGCGCATGCGCAGCTGTCAAATCTTACGTTAGCGTTAACGTATTTTGTCTAACTTAAAGTGTCTGATACATCATACATACGAGTATCTCCTTACAGGATGATGCAAGAAAAAAAAAACAAATTTCAAAGTTGTTTGATACTCTAATATGTATTAGTTAATAGTTATTTATGTATCAAGGGAATTATGAGGGTGTTAATACCCCAGGGCAACGTTTGTGTCCCGAGGGCCTCACCAATTGCCCGTGGGTATTAACACCTGATAATTCCCGTGGTACATAGATAATTTTATATCCTACTGAATTTACTGTATTCTGTCTATTTTTATAAAGGAATAAACCATAAACCAAAATTTCTATTTTTTTTCAAAGTTTTACCTATTCAAGGTAAAAGCGGTAGTTATGGAAATCCTTAACTCCCTTGGGAGTTATGATATCCTTAACTCCCGCGCGGGAGTTATGAAATCCTTAACTTCCTTGGGAGTTAAGATCCTGTTTATGACTATCATAACCAAGGTATTATATGGTTATAATAGTACAGTAGGATATAAAAATATTTTTGAATATACAGGGTGCTCCTTGTATGGGGTATACGACAGAACTTTGTTTTTCTAAATGGAACACCCTGAATGTGATTCCATTTTTGTATTCTACGTAAAATTCTGAGCAGATTTCATATTATGTAGGTACTCTATACCTAAGTTCAAATGTTTTGGAAATATTGACAGTTGAAAATTGACTTTTTGCAACTTTGACAGGCTGTAAAACCTAAACGGTTAATTTTAGACGAAAACCGATTTTATATTCCTTTCTCAGATTTTTATAAACTATCATTTCACATTTCACATCTAAGATAGGAATGTAGGATCAGTTTTCCTCTAAAATTAACCATTTAGGTTTTACAGCCTGTCAAAATTGCAAAAAGTCAATTTTCAACTGTCAATATTTCCGAAACAGTTGAACTTAGGTATAGGGTATAGGGTATATCATATGCAATCTGCTCAGAATTTCACGTAGAATCCAAATATGCAATCATAATCATATAAAGGGTGTTCCATGTATACCGGGTGTCTACGAGATCAGTTTCGCACTGGCATTTGCTGGTTTTTTTTCTCGATGGCAAAGATTTTTGGTATGGAGTGTAAGTTTGAGAAATGTCATCTTTTGACATGTGAGTCAATGTTTGGTAACTTCCGGTTTGACCGGAAATGGTCCTAACTCCGTAATTTTGAATAGCACCCCAATAATTTTTTTGCATTTTTGGTATCTACGGATCATAATGTGTACGAAAACGACAAATTTGAACATTTTTGAAGAAATTTTAGAGCTCTGGATGAAAATTTATTTTTAAACAGAAAGTGACGGACCGGTCCTAAATTTGTTATTTTCAACCCACACAATCGTAGAAAAATGCGAGTGCCAAGATGTTATCCTTTGCTTGCTCTCCAATGGTATCCAAAGTTGAAAAAATCACATTTTGCGTGATAACTCAATAAAATCAGTGAAATCACCCAACTTTCACAAGAGTTTTTTACCTTTTTCAAAATAAAACCAACTATGCATTGAAACTTTTCATTTATGTTAGTTTTTAATTATTTTCTTATTATTTTTATAATGCACTACCTACTATAAATGTTAAAACTACTTATAAATGAACCCCTGTATGAAGAACGCTTTTCAAAAGGAGCTGGTGATTTTTTTTTCTTGACAAGCCATTGACAAGATTTGTGGGCAAGAGGCAAGATATGTTTATTTGTCATTGTTTGACATCTCGGGAATTTGTAAATACAAAGTTTGAATATAGGGGTTTATTTATAAGTAGTTTTATCAGTTATAGTAATGCATAGTAAAAATATTGGAAAAATAATTAAAAACTGGTATGAATAAAAAGTTTTAATGCAAAGTTGGTTTTATTTTGAAAAAGGTAAAAAACATTTGTTATAAAAGTCGGGTGATTTCACTGATTTCATTGAGTTATCACGAAAAATGTGATTTTTTCAGCTTTGGAAGCCTTTGGAGAACAAGCTTAGGATAATAACTTGGTATTCGCATTTTTCCACGATTGTGTTGGTTGAAAATAACAATTTTAAGACCGCTCCATCACTTCCTGTTCAAAAATAAATTTTCATCCAGAGTTCTGAAGTTTCTTCAAAAATGTTCAAATTTGACGTTTTCGTACACATCATGATCCGCAGATACCAAAAATGTGAAAAAATTATTGGGATGCCATTCCAAATTACGGAGTTAGGATCATTTCCGGTCAAACCGGAAGTTACCAAACATTGACACACATGTCAAAAGATGACATTACTCAAACCTACACTCAATACCAAAAATCTTTGCCATCGAAAAAAAAACTCACCAAATGCCAGCGCGAAACTGATCTCGTAGACACCCGGTATATAGGTTGAAATCCCTAGGTATTGATTCCAAACGAAACCATTTCATTTTATTTGTAGAACATTTTATTTCCATGTTCTTCCTCTGTAGATTATCGATGTTGCTTATTGAATCTGAGTGCTCTTCTAAGGCATTCATTTCAATCAAATTTATTGTGTCCCAGAATTCTCAATGCTTAAAATAAGTCGATCATATTAGATTTTTTTTTCATATAAGCTTGCAGTTCTTCAAACATATCATATCACTCGGATCCTATCTCTACTTTCTCCCAGTCAGGAGCCAATGGCGTAGCTATCGATGAGCGGAAGTGCGCAAAGAGCTGGGGCCCCGCAGGGCCTCCTTCTTAAAATCAAAAAAATCTGCAAAAATTCCTTAATAAAGCTTAAGTAGTTCATATACTTGCGAATCGCGAATTGTGGAAAGCGAATAATGATCCTGTTGGTTGATTTGGCTTCCCACCGCTTAATCGACCAATTGTAACTCATATACACGCCAAACTTCCTGGGTCCTTATTTTTAAAATAAGGGAGCAGCGTTCCCGGGAGAACGAATGTTCTGTCTTCTGTCACTTATACTATCAGTTGCATATCATTGAGAAAGAAGGAACACTCGTTTTCCTGAGAACGCTGCTCCCCTGTTTTAAGAATAAGGTCTCTGAACGGCTTTATAACACTAACACCAACTCGAACAATTTTTTTTTCATATCTTCAGCCTGGGCGTTGGGACATTTTCGCGCTAGCTTTGCATGAAGTTGTCGTTCTGACGTCCCTAAGGTTTAAGGAAGGTGAGGTGATACATGTACAGTTTGTCGTTTTTAATCTGATACTTCAAAGGAATGTGAGCTATTGGCTCCCTACGTTAGAACGCCAATGATCACCTGACGTCACACTTGTTTTTGCCATATACTTCACCCCCTTGCAGTAACGATATCACATCACATTTGTTGGACAAAAATCATTTTGGCTTTGAGGAGGTCCGACGCCCCCAACATGACGCCAACAAAATTATTATTATTTTTATCGGGGGGGGGGGGGGGGGGGGGGGGGGAGGGGGGGGGGGGAGGAGGTTATCAAAAGGTTTGCGCTCGGGCCCATGGGGACCTTGCTACGCCACTGTCAGGAGCACTGTTTTTTGCTTTCACATACGTCTTTTTTGAGGTAATTGACCTATCTCTCATAAATAGGAAAAAGATAGATTAATTGTAATGAATACAAGCTAGAAAGTAATAAAACACGACATGCGCGGGCAACTAGCACGTTGCAGTGTAGCCAGATTGTATTGTTACAGAATAAATATAGACGATACAAATCGAATATACCCATTTATTAAAAAAGTAATTAGGCTATTGACTATGTCATTCAATAAAGAACTAAGTCGTTAGTGGAATTTTATTGTTTGATATGTTCAAATGGTCCCTAGAGATGATAAAACCGCGGAGTGCTACCAGATATAGGGGTGCAATTTTAAGAGCGGGGTGTGTTTGTCAGCTTTTTGGGTCTTCGACTGTAACTCAAAAACTATGCATTTTTGGTGAATAAATGCATTGAGGTTTTTTGTAGAGAATAAAATTTCCTATCGAAATGACATCTTTTGAAGTCCAAAAACTTATTTTTTCAACAAAATAAATCGAAAAAACAACTTGAAAAAAAATCGAAAAATTCACTTTTTATTATTTTCTTCAATTTTTGCCTATAACTTTTTTCTGAGTTCACTTAAGCATAGGAATTGCTTCATAAAAAATGAAGCCTATATAATTTCCGTGCAAATGGCGGCTGGTAGAAGTTCATACGATAAAAAATGACCGAGATATAGGCATTCAAAGTATTTTTTTCGATTTTTCAACTTTTTGCTATCGTATCGTGATATTTCTTTTCTATGCTAAATTTATTTTTATTCAATTAACAAACTATTTTACAATAAATAAATGACAATAGTAGATGTATTTACTCAAATTCAAATAACGTATCCAAAGGACCCCGCAATATTTAAACGGAAATTGGTTACCCGTGATATTTGGAAGAAATTTAAATATGTTACCAAAAATGCCGTGAGCAACATTTTTTACCATGGGCGCAACCTTGTATATATGACAGGTGAAGCGGTATCGGCTGTCAAATGTTGGAATTTAATATTCAAATGCAGGGTAACTATGGCAGATTTTCTGGAAGCAAGTATCGATTCCTATTAACTGGACCAAGGTGAATCGAAAAATGTCAAACATTTTAAAATCTGTCAAAACCCTGCCAAACGGCAGCACTGATATATTTCATGATGTGTCATTTAACAGTTTCAGCTTATGTAAATTCTGAGATGATTATTCATATCTGGTTGTTTTTTTATTTTAAGGTAGTTTATTGGTAATGAAACATTAAGCAAAGCTCATAGGCATCAAATTTTGATAGCTGTCAAAATCGGTAACCTGTGTATAAAGTTTTTTTATGCTTCATAATAAATGAGCATAACTTAAATAGGTAATTGGAACAGAACTAGAGTTCAGTTTTTTTTCAATTAAAGCTAATGTCAGATACTGACAGCTGTCAAAATTTGATGTCTATGAGCTTTGTTTAATTTTTTTTCACCAATATACTACTTTCAAACGAAAAAGAGCCAAATTAGATTTTTTTTTTAACTAAAACAAATGACAAGTTTTGACAGTTCTGTAATTTTTTTTTCAATTTTTGAACTCGGAGTTCACATAGGTTGAAACTGTCAAATGACACATCATGAAATATTGAAAACTGAAAAATATGAGTGCTGCCGTTTGGCAGGGTTTTGACAGATGTCAAAATGGTTAGCATTTACCGATTTTCTTTGATCGACTTATTAGGAATCGATACTTGCTTCATCAAAATCTGCCATAGTTACCCTATTTTTGAATATTAGATTCCAATATTTGACAGCTGATATCGCCTCACCTGTCATATATACAAGGTTGCGCCCGTGGTAAAAAATGTTGCTTACGGCATTTCTAATAACATATTTAAATTTCATCCAAATATCACAGGTAACCAATTTCCGTTTAATAATTGCGGGGTCCTTTATATTTAAGCTAATATAATAATCAGTAAATAATATACTTTTATGCACGAACGGGCGTAAAAGTGCACTTTTACGCCCGCATTTTAAAGCGTGAAGTAGTACTTTTACGCCCTAGGGCGCCTTTTATGCCCGCGGGCCTGAAAGTTTCAAAAATAAACAAAAATTCGTCATTTTTTTTTAAACCTTTCGTATTTCTATTGCTTAGTCCAAAAAATACCAACTTTTTTCGACAAAACAAGCTTTATTTCAATTAATAAGAATAATGAAATAAGCAATAATGGTAAAATTCAATCTACTTTGTAATTGAAAATACAATTTTTACAGTTTTTAATTTTTAAAACCGGCCCTTTTCCACAGAAATACACAAAAGAACTGTTCCCTTCAACATTGAGTAAAAGCTTCATAGGGTGGATGGCTTATTTTTTTTGCATTTTTCATATTAATGTATTATATGCCAGGCCAGGAGAGTTTCTTCTACAAAGTACTGCTGCTCATTTTCACTATGTTGGGCACATCAGGAAATAAAGTCCTCATGTTTTTTCATAGAGTCTTTTGGACTTTGAAGGTATACATGTTTCTTGGCCTTTTCAACTGCCTCAAGAATAAACTTGGGCATGCTATTTTGCTCCATTTTCAGACGCACTACCATCATAAGAATACCATACACGTACACTACACAGCACATAATTATTTGTTTGTATTGTTCTGGGTTGCTATAATAGTTACGTGATACTTTTGTCAACAACTACTTCCTTAATCTAAATTTGACAAAAACTTAGGACCTATTGCGATAAAGATGAAAATTTAGATTTTGAAATATTTTTGATTGATGTCATTACAAAATTGAAAATATATAATTTTTTAAATATCAAAATGAAAACATGCTCATCGTGCATAAAATCTTGTATGCACCTCAGTCAAAAAGAGCTCTAACGCCCTCAGCGTGTAAATAGCCCTCGGCTAACGCCTCAGGCTGTTACACACGCTGCGGGCGTTAAAGTTGTACTTTTTGACCTAGGTGCATAAATAACTATTTTTGGAATTGTGAGATTTATTGCCGTATGCAACATCCTCTTTTAACTTTTAACGCGAATTTGAAAACTGTGAATTTTAAAAATTTGTATGGATTACAGAAAAACACAATTTTTTAAAAATTACAAGTCTTTGAAAGCGCTTTTAAGTTAAAAGAGGATGTTGTATACGGCTGTTAGACATTTTGCACAGCATATATACGGCTTGAGGACGTTCCACCAACTACAGCAGTGGAATCAAAATGCTCTAAATACATGGGATTGGGAAAAGTCAAACCATAGTTTAAAGGCGGTTACACACGGACGTGAATGACTGAAGACATGTACGCACATACATGAACGCGCAAACAAAAACATCAATGTGTATGCATAATACTGTCGCGTTTTTGAATGTGCAAACTGTAGAAAGACACTCAAATGAATTCTGAAATCGCTAGAAATTTTGTATGCACACTCAGAATACTGTAGCAAGAGGAGCAAGACCGACAGTTTTGTGCGAGCGTCTGTACAAAAGTGACATGCACGTTGTTGTTTGCACGTTGATGTATGCACCTATATGTATCAAGCCATCCACGTCCGTGTGTAACCGCCTTAATACCAATACAGACGGTAAATCTTCCTGCCCCACAAACTTTGCTGGAGCAAATTGCTTGTGGATACACAAAATGTTGCCAAGCATCCTGTGGCTGTAGAAATTAGGAATAACCTGTTCCATGTTTTGTAAAGAATAAAGCATGTATTGGTATCAATTGCCACAACATTGAAATCCCAGAACCGAAGAAAACATCCATACTGGAATCGAAGCTGAAGTTGATATTGAACTCGAAAATATTTTGACATAATGGATGTAACATGATATATGTAGGTACATATATCGATTTTACAATGTATATAAAATCAATTCATAAAAAGTTTATTTGTACGACATTATTATTCTTAAATGAACACTAAATTATTGCACAATAATTTGTTATTGAACAAAAATGGATCTAGCATGCTAGAATAGAAAATAACACGATATGAAGGCAAAAAGTTGAAAAACCGAAAAAAAGTTGCTAACTTTGAATGTCTATATCTCGGCCATTTTTTATCGTATGAACTTCTACCAGCCGCCATTTTCACGGAAATTACATAAGCTTCATTTTTTATGAAGCTTATGTTTAAGTGAACTCAGAAAAAAGTTATAGGCAAAAATTGAAGAAAAAAATAAAAAGTGAATTTTTCGATTTTTTTTCAAGTTTTTTTTTGGATTTATTTCGTTGAAAAAACAATTTCTTGGACTTCAAAAGATGTCATTTCGATAGGAAATTTTATTCTCTACAAAAAACCTCAATGCATCTACTTACCAAAAATGCATAGTTTTTGAGTTATAGCCGAAGACCCAAAAAGTTGACAAACTCACCCCGCTCTTAAAAATGCACCCCTATATCTGGTATATAGCACTCCGCGGTTTTATCAAGTAATAAGTAAAATATTAGTTCGCTCTTTGTTGAATTACACGTTACATAAAAAAAAAGGAACGATTGCTACCGAGCTGCTGGTTTTGACATTTCTTTTTGAGCTGGCGACTTCACGCCTTTACTCGATTATTGATAGGTGAGCCTAATTTGATGTGTGGAGTTTTGGATATGTGGTTACATGAACTAAGTTCATTGATATTATGAAATTAAACCTTGATATTAAAGAAAATTTCTTTGATGGAGCTTCCACGGAATATTCATAATATAAATCAATATTAATATGAATAGTATGAATATGGTTCCAATAGCCTTACTAGAAACTTCTCCTTTTAAGAACGAAATTGATTGATACAATGTACGGTTCATTTAAAACAAGCAAATATTCCTAGGAACAAAGCTGTAGCCATTAGATCAAGATAAATCATAAATAAAATGAAACAGTTCAAGGCATTAATGTACACAGTTCCTAAGCACCATGCGTAAAAGTAGCTGCAGTCGGGCAATGGCATAGAAAAATGAGAATAATTACATTTCTATTTTCTGGATGCATCGCTACGTACTTCGTTCTAGTCGATTTTTTCGGTCTTGTGTTGTTCGAGGTGTTAAATAGAAAATCGGTTATACCTGTCGCCGGTTTTTTCTAAAAGGTAAGTTATATACTTCTATTACCTCTATAATATGTTGTAACGTTTTCAATTTCTTGGCTAATAAGCTACCTTGTTTTGCCATACTGGATATGATTCCATATAGAGCTACAATGAAATAAATAAATAAACAACTATCTTTTTTGTGCCTAGATTTTGTTACCTTGAGTGCTGCCTTCTACTAGAAGTTTTTTTGGTTCAGGTTTGCAAGTTTGGTTAATTGATCTGGGAAGGTTTGATTTAGTACGGCAGGGCCCGCTGTTATTGATTAGAATCTTAGGAAAAGGAGGTAGTACCATCATCATCTCTGTTTGCAAATCCAATCAGTAATCTGAGGTTATGATAATAATTGTTGTTTACTTTTTGATTTTTCATTTCCATCATGTCATTAAACAGCTGTTTTGTCTAGGCGTTTTCTTTAGACCTGTTCTACCTTTTGATATATGTTCAATAGGCACTTTTCAACATTCACCAGTCATTTTTTACACAACCGATTCTCAGTTGGTACTTTTGGGGTGAAACTGAACACGTTCTTTTCTATAATTTTCTTCAATGTCAAAATTAGAAGTTGGACAGATGAAAGTCTTCTTCCGAAATCTAAATTCGAAATGAAGAATCTGCCCTTTTGATCTGCGACCTCACGCTGAGTAGTCGTCCGGTCTCGGGCCTCGGCCCTAATTATTTTTGGGGCGAGACTTTTTGGAATTTTGTGCCAGGGAGCTCAAGTAGACTAATTTCTTGCCGATAATAGGCATGATGACAGTAATTGAAAATCACTTAAATTGTGTTTTCACATGATGAAACTTGACTCATGGAATACGAAACACGCATTTATTTTTTTATTAGGAGCCAGATTGATGATTATTTTGATAAAATAAAACTGCAAAATACGAAGGTCCGCCATATTATGTTAAACGCCAATCAGAACGGATGACGTCACTTTTGAGTAAATCAATTAACAAACGACTGGTTCCGTGATTTTCTTGCGATTTAATTTGCGACTCAATTTTGTTAATACCGTGTGTTGTTTATACCGAATATTGAATCAAAAGTGAAATAACGCGAGTCATGGAACAAAGATTAAGCAGAAAAGAATCAAGAAATGGTAAAACTTCTATCTAAGTAAGATTGTTTTTATATTTTTAGACCTCAAACAAGATACATACTATTTTAAAATCTACGAAGTAAAGTAAATACTTGCGCTGAAAGGATTTTCACAAAAATAAAGGTAAGTTCTAGGCAATATTGCTGTTGAATCTCGCGTTGCAAGTTTAAGCCACTTGTCCCTTATCGTTTTATTTTGTGGAACGAAGGCAAATAAATTTCCAGGAGTTTTTAATGATGTGTTATCACACTGAGGAACCGCACACCACTTGTACATTTTGGAATTCATATTTAATTACACAAAATATCTAAATTATTCAAATTTTCAATGAGCGTTTAGGTTTTGTTTACTCAAACGTGACGTCACGAATGACGCCATTCATCGAATTATATCTGGGCTTCATTAATATTATGCCGTCTGTTTATCAGGCCAATGAAAAAGTACATATAAACTAAGAACGATGTTTATTGTCACTATATGGAAAGTTTCATTAATACAAAAACCTTGCCACATACTTTAATGTTCGTTATTCATACACAAGATGAATCGAAATAGGAATTAAAAAATTGTTCTTCCTTCAGTAACGTAGAGTTCATGTGATCAAAGAAGCAGTTCTTTGGACCGATTTTGATGAATTTTTCATTAAATCAAAGAACAACTTCTTTTTATTTATGCTACTATTTAGTTGAGTGTGATGAAGCCCAAATATTTTAATCGACGTTGAGACAACATTCGTTCTCCGATTAGGATCGAGTGTTACACCTGGAGGTTGAATACATTCAATGAAAGGTGACGTAATAATATGAGTGCTTCAGACGAAAAGGGTTGGATAGTGCAATCTAGAGATTTTCATGGGTTTACATTTTGATTTATCACGCTCTATTCCTCTACCAAACCATGAATCTGTTAAAATGAGATTATTTGCTTTCCATCGACTCTTCAGGAAGAGTTTTACTAAGCCTGGAAATTCCTAGGGCTATTCAACACTTTTGAGTAGCGTTAAGAAATGCCGGTGAATATAATATAATGAAATATAATATAATATAATAAGTTTTTTAAATTTGAGGATCTGGAACTTTTAGTTTTCATTTTAACGGGCAGCATTGTGAATGTAATGAATAGCACAAAGCAACTGCATCAGTATTGGTATTACTATGAAAAACGCTCTAAATTCCCATTCTAAAAAAAATAATATTCTTGAGGCACAACAAGGTGATTATACCCCTAAATGTCAGAAATTGAGAACGAACCGGATCAGCCATCGGTAGATTCGGTTGGTTGAGTGTTTTGTCGGAATTTCTCAGGAACCGCATTTCTTAAGCTTATCATTCAGGGATGGCAAGCCTATGGAACCGGAAACCAGAAAAACCAAGAACGGTGATTAGGTTCCGCCGGTTACGGTGCGCCAACTAAATTAAAACTGTTTGACAAAAAAAGCAGGGTTTTTTTAATAGTACACACACGTGCGCTTTGATAGTACAAGGTGGTTGCGAGTGTGTGTGATATGAAATTATAGTGGCTTGTTGAATAGAGGAACATACAATAAAATAGACGCGATGTACTGGCCAGATAGAACGATATTATACATTTGCTTGGGTTTGTCTCGGGCAGATGTTCTATGTTTCTAGCCGAGTCCGAGCCAAAAGGCAGCTGAAGACTGTCAAGAAGTTTATAGAAGGTACTAAACCGCCACCACCGTTGCTGTGGCGTGTGCCGTTTTTATTAACTTCAGTCTTTTATTTGCTTTTGATGTCAAGATTTCTTGCCACTTTGAATATTATCGTAATGATATCACTTTGAAAAACTAGACATGATAAGTACAACCCTCACAAACAAGTAATCTTATATCACAGAATCCAATTAATTATTTTCAAATTCCTTATTTCAAGGTTTGGTCAAAGAATGAGATCTGACTCATTGACACATTGATTCATTATCTAAATGAAAAATAAAAACCTATTCATTCTTAGTACATGCAGATCTATATCTTCTACTCTATATTTGCTCATTGAAGAACTCTTGCGATTGTAGATATACCAACAGGAGGATTGTATTCGACCAAAGTCCGAAAATAAGTTCAAATATTGAAAGCAGACGCTTTAAATAAAGCTCGACATAAACGAACCGCTCCATTACCGCTTTGTAACTTTGGGTAAGATACGGAACGGCACCAATAAACATATCTGCTCAAGCTAACGGTAAAATTTCAATTAACGAATTTTCTATCTTCCTGCTCAATCGTGCATATACCCAACTCCTTCACTATATTATCTACCAGAGTCGGATGAGTTACCTTTATATTTTCGATGCGCGGTATATAACCACAGCAAGCAACCATCAGCCAAGTTCGTCGTTGAAAACCTCCAATTATTACAAACTATAATCCAATAGCCGGCAATCATCCTTTTAGAACCGAATCGCCAATTTATCTTTCACGAGCAACACCTTTACGGATGGATTTTTACTTAACGCGTTTAGCATTAAAATAATTACCTCGTGCTGTGTGGATATTTTTGCATGCTATTATTTTGATACTCCGGTACGTCTTTACTATTAGTCCAGTAACGTAGTAGGCACATGAGAATGGCAAAACTGACGGCCAAGCTGAGATTGTTGAGAATGTTGACTAAAAGTTTTATTTGAGGCTCTAGAAGTTTATTTTAATTTATTTAAATAATATTAATATCAATCAATATTATAACAGAAATATGCAACCACTAATGGATGATGGCACTTTTGTGGTTGTAACTATTTCTTGTGAAAGAAAAAATTATTGAAATAATTTTTTCTACATAAAATTGACATAGGTGCCCGAATATTTAAACTTTTCCCTAAAGGCTAATTTTGTTGGGAACTTTGGAGCATCTCCTATGAACGTCTAATCATCCCAAACAAAATGGCTCTCCATCAATTTTATAGATATTCAATGTTTTCTGATACTAATCTTATTGTACTATACCAGTCAAGAAAAGCGTAGAATGCGATCAGTAAGATATACTGCTTGAACTTGACATTGGAACACTGCACGGTTTGATGTAAGAATTAATTAAAACTGTTACGTTGCTGGCCTTGTCCGTTGCCCGCAAGAGGCAATATGGTTTTCAGATTTTCGCACTTTCTTGACAGAAACAATTAAAGATACCCGTTTTATGAAGATTTACAACACAATTCATAATATTTTGTCATAACTGGTGTTAAATTAAACCTTAATTTGACTTTAAAGGTCAAAGAACCTGAAATAAGCCATTTGGAAGGAATATTACGGTCCCATATAGCTTTGAGAAGTGCTCTCGTTTTAATGGTGTGCTAAAAGTGAAAAACCCTTTTTGTCTTATACTTTATGTTGGTGATAACAATCCATATATTCACTCCAGTGCAGTTAGAGCAGCAATATTCTTTTTACTTGTGAATACAGAACATAGCTCTTCTTTTCTATGACTAGTTAGATGTCAGTTCAGTGCTTCTTCTTTTTACAAATATTAGAGTTTGAGGTTAATGTTTTTTAGTTGTGTCAAGAATGTTGATTGGCTTGTTGCGTTCATGAACATTCTGTGAATCTTTTTGATGAACTTTATATTAATAAAGAATTAATAAAACCATTAATTGTTGTTTCACTGGGCGTAACTAACAATAGGTTATGGGCCTAGACTATCGCGAAGTCGGAAAGTAGTGAAACGGTCGATTTTAAAGGTTTTAGTGGTCAAAAAGTGGTAATGTTTGGTAAACGGAAAAGGCTCAAAAAAAGGTAAACATGGCGACTGGAATAAGTAGTGCCAATGATGGATTTGGGAATTGGGAATTCAGAATAAAACTTCTGTTGGAACATCATGATGTACTTACTGTGATTTTCGAAGATCCTCCTACCGATGCAACTCTAGCAGTTTTGAAGAAAAGAGATTTGCGCACCCGAAATTTGATTGTTCAATGTCTGATAATGTGCTTGAAATGATAAAGCGCAAGGTAACAGGAAAACATGAATACGCTGAATCAGACTTAGTGGGCTAGCAACTCAGGTACAACTGCAAATAAACTGAGAAACATAAAGTATAAAGGCAATGACTCCCTCAATGAATTCATTATTGAATTTGAAAAAATAATTTCTGATCTCAAGAACTGTGGTGACCAAAGAAATGTGCATGTTGCAGTGCAAGATAATGAAGTAGTTTTTATTACTTGCTTATTGAATGACAATTCTAAAAATATTTTTAGGCAAAATGCATTAAATTTTTTAGTTGATTCTGGTTGTACGAATCATCTAGCAACTAGTATGGATACAAAGAAGGTAAATCATTTAATAAAAGTGGCAAAAGAAGGTCAATTTGTTGAAGCTCATACTGAAGGTTCATTATGCTTGAAAACAGAAACAGGACTAAAAATTAAATGTAATGTGTTGGTGTGTAAAAATTTAACACATAACTTACTTACTTTCGGTGAAGAAAATAGAATCGAAGGGACTGAAGGTTGTTTTTGAAAATGGTCAAATAAGCATTAGAAAGAACAATGACAGTATAATAGCCTCAGGTAAATTGGAAAATAATTTTATGTTTTGAGCTCAAAAATGCACAATACAGAAAATGAAGCTGATAGCAGATGAAAAGGATTTGTGGACCAAAGAATGGGACATTCTTGCAAATAATATTCTAGCTCGAAGATATGTGAAGTGTGTATGCAGGCCAAACAGACAAGAAAACCATTTCAAAATTTACCAAATGAAAGAAAGGCTAAGAAAATACTGGAAGTAGTCTCGAGTGATGTATGTGGGCCATTCAATCCCAACAGTCATGATCGCAAGAAATACTTTATTAGTTTTATTGATCATCACTCACATTTTTCAATGGTTTACTTCATGGTCAATAAAAACGAAGCATTTCAAAAATTTACAGATTATTTAGCCATTGTAGTGAATAAATTTAAGCTATTACCAGAGAGATTTCGTTGTGATAACGGAAGTGAATATGTATCACACGAAATGGAAAATTTTTGTAGGCAAAAAGGCATTAAACTGGAATACACAATCCTTAGGACTCCTGAACAGAACGGACTGGCAGAAAGGTATAATCGCATCGCACAGATAAGGCCAGATGTTTAATATTCAATGCAAACATGGAAAAGGAGTTCTGGAAAGAGGTTGTAGCAACATCGGCCTATTTGACAAATAGAACCCCCACCTCCACATTGCCAGGAAACAAGGCCTCTGCTGAAGTGTGGTGGTGGTGCTTTCAAAAACCAAATTTAGACAAAATAAGAATTTTTAGCTGTACATCTTATGTCCATATTCCTGTTGAAGATAGAACAAATAAGCTGGATCCTAGAAGCCAGACAATGTATCTAGTTGAATACACGGATAATGGATATAGGCTATGGAATTCTAATGAAAGAAAAGTGATCTCAGCAAGAAATGTTGTTTTTGATGAAACGCAAATGAAAAACAGGGATGTGGCACAATATCAAAGATTAATCAACTATGACAGTGACAATAACCGAATCGATAATGGCAGTCGGGATGGTGATTATTATGAGAGTTAGATACATGAGATTAATCAGAAAGAGCAAGGAAATTTTATACATGGCAATGACATTGAAAGAAATAAGCAATAAACAAAAACCCCAAGTAAATTTAAAGATTATGTAATGGATTCGGACTTGGATTCAGACGATGATGGAGGACTCATGACAGCATTATTTACAGAAAATCTTGAGTCAGAAACACCTCAGACATACTCAGACTCAGAAGCTGTCTCACAAGGTCATGGTTGGGAGGAAGCTATTGAAAGTGAACTGGATGCTTTAAACACAAATGGAACGTGGGAATTAGTGAACCGTCCGGACAATGTCAAAGTGATAGACTCCAGATGGGTATTTTGTGAAAAAGACATAAATGGTGAAAGAGTGAAGAAAGCGAGACTTTAGGCCCGTGGGTATCAGCAAGGAGACTTATACTCAGCTGTGACGTATACTCACCTGTTGCGCGTATGTTGTCAATTCGAGTGCTCTTGTCATTATGAGTGTAGAAGAAGGACTAATATTAATCAATTGGACGTTAAGTGTGCATGGCGACTTACCTGAACCAGTTTTTATGGAAATACCAGAAGGAGTTGAGGTAAGCCATATAAATACGTATGTTTGTAAACTCAAAAAGGCTTTATATGGTTTACGTGAAGCACCTAAGTGCTGGTATGAATAATTGCACACACAATAAAGAAATTAAATAATTATCTGTTTTTGAGTCAGAAAGATTTGATCGATAAAGTGCTGAATAAATTTTGTACCTATTACAAACTGTAAGATGTACCAAATGTACCAATACAACCGAAACTAAATTTGGAATTTCATAATTCAGAATGCAAACAGTTGAACTTACCTTATAGAGAACTTGTTGGATTCTTGATGTATATCATGCTAGGAAAGACTTGATCTGAGTTATTGTATTCATTACTTTAGTCAGAGTCAATTTCAGAACTGCTTTACATAGGAACATTGGACTTACCTCAAAAATGTTCTGAGAGATCTGGAATGAACTAATACTTACGGTCTTAAATATGAAAAATTAATAACACAGAACAAAACAATTATCAGTGATTTTGTGGATGCAGACTATGCCAATGACATCAATGATAGGAAAATTATTTCACGATTTGGAATTAAAATTTATAATAATTTTGTATTTTGGAAATCCAAGAAACAATCAACTGTTTACCTGAGTAGCTCAGAAGGAGAATACATTGCATTATCAAACTGCACAACTGAGTGTTTTTTTCTTGGCCAATTACTTTCAGAAATTTTAAAGCAAAATACTTTCCCTATCGAGATATAGAGGGTGTCCATTTAATACTCCGGTGTTCGATTGTAGCTACGTCGTTGAGCGGATAAATAGGTGGGATGTCAAAGAGGTTATAGGGGCTACATTTCAAAATTAGTTGGGCTTATACAGGGTATCCCAAAAAAGCATGGCACATAATTTGATTTTTTTTTTTCATATGGAATGTCCTATATTTTATCACCGAAATTGGAGCCTCATTGGACTCTTTTTTCAGCCCTAAATATTTGTTGCCCTCAAATGCGACGTTGCCAAGTTATCAATATTTTAGAGAAATTTTTACCGAAATCAGTATACCCTTAAATTTTAATATCTACACCACCATTTTTTATTTTTTTGTAAAAATGTATGGAAGTACTTAGCTGGGATCATTTTATCTCGCAATAGTCTATGATTTGGGTGTTTTTATACAGGGTGGTCAAAATCGTTATTCAAATATTGATATTTACCATTGTGCTTTACGCTAATTTTTTAAATGGGACATCATATATCTAATGACGTTTTCCGTTAAAGTGTTTATTTATCTTCAATTTGATACCAATATATGTACCTACCTTTATCTCCAACTGTTAAATTTCCTCAAAAATTGATATTAAACTAAGAATTGCTAATTTTTTCATTAGGACTCTTACGCGAACATAAATCAATCATGGATTTTTTTACGGAGTAGGTAAGGTTCGTTTCACCAGGGTTCATACTTGACCTTGAAACTTGAAAAAAAGGGTTGTCGTAGATTAATTCATATGACACATTCAATTTTTTTGACAAATTAAAATGATGACTTCTGGTTTAAGAACCGATGAACGTTTTTGACGTCATTGATTTGTTTCAGTCAATTTTTATTTGTTAAACAAGGGAGGCAAATGCTGGTGGCAAGTACAAATCCTGGAGAAACAAACTTTACTTAGAAACCTACTATGCACAGTTCATTTCTCTTTTGTCCTCTTTCCGATCATAAATAATTAATATACCCAATAATAATAATGATAAAATTAATAATGAAATAAGCATTAATATTTATTATAAAAATCTCCAATAATCCGGTCAAAATACTTTTAAAAATAGTAGTGAAGTTGGAAAAATTCCCATAAAGCTGAAAATTGGTATGAATGTTCGGAACACCATTATAAATGAATGTTGAAAAGGCCCCATCGATCCCGCATGAAGACATTAATCAATGCAAGTACTGAAAGAGCTGATGAATTTTTGGAATATCTAAAAAATCAGAAATATTTGATGTGACAATACATGTGCAGTGTGTTGGTATAGAGAAAAGAGGAAAGGACCCAAATTTGAGATATTTTTTTTAAAAAAATCCAAAAAAAATCATAACAATAAATTAATAGTGTATTTCCTGGAAAATAACTTAACATAACCTTTGTCCAATTCCTTGGTAATGAAAAAAATAAAATTAATTTTATCCTTTCTAAAAATAACGCCGTTTTAAAAACAAAGTACATTTTTTAAAAACAAAAAGAGGATTCCTAATTTGAGACATGTGGGGGTTCAAATTTGAGACACATGCCTAATTTGAGATACTACTCAAAAAACCCACTTCCTTCACAAAAAGAACAAATAAAAGTGTCACTTTTTATCTCGCCACAGTCTTCATGTGCCCATCTACCACACTGGTTGCATTTTGCCCATTTTTCCCCATGTTTATCTTCTGAGTACCGACCCATACAAAATAAGCACTCAGCGTCGCTCCACCGCTTTCGTCTGAAGAAGAATCCTTAAATTCAACACTTTCAGCACTGTCTGAGGTTGAACTGGAGTCAGCACGCTTACGCTTTGATTTTATTTTTAGGTTCTTAATACCTGATGAAGACGGTTGGTTAATATCGGATTCCGTAGATTTTATTTTATCCTTATTCGGTTGAGTTTTATTTGATCTCTTTTGTAAGTTTTGTTGTTTAGAAGAAGACTTTGGTTCTAAAGCAGATCCTAGGTTTCTCTTGGGTACTGGCTTCTTCTTTCTTTTTTTTGAGCTCTCTTGTAGGTCATCTTTATAAGGAGTCAATGTAATAATCGCCGCTTTTCCAGTTCTACAGTTTACTTTTGTAGTGCTTTGCTTTTTGTACGTAGGTAACGGACAAATATCCGCAGGAGAAACAAGAATATTTTTATAAGTTGCTGAAACCGGACTTGGGGTGCGCTGCTCCCGAATTGATACAGAAACCTTGTCGACGATCTCATCATTCTCTTTGTTACTTGAGGCAGTTGAAAGGCGACCGGTGTGATTTATTTGCTCTTCTTCCGCAATTTCTACATCAGGTTCTGCCAAATTAGTTGAATCTGCTAAATTTTCTTGAGCTAGCTCCTCAGTTTCGTGACCTTGGATGGGGGGATTATCTGCTGTAACATGTTCAACTTGATGTACACGAAAATCATGATCCCTAAATATATTTCGATTGAGGGGAACGAGTCCTGTTTTTCGAAATCCGTTGCAAGATGTCTCCATTGCAGCAGCTCTGTTATAGGCCTTGCCAAAAATACCAGGAACTGCGTATGGTGGAACTGTACTAAGTTGATTTTCCCGAAGCCAATTTTCTATTTCCTGTGCATAATACGTCTTCAAGGGCGACATAAAAGCAACATCTAATGGCTGCATTTTATTGGTTGAGTGTGGTGGAAGGCATATGATTGTCACGTGATTTTTTTTGGCCAAGTCTATAAGTTCAATGTTCCTAGTATGGGAATAGTGCCCATCCAGTACAAGCAGAACTGGACCGGTAGCGGTAGGTTTCGTGAATTAGATAAAATGTTCAAACCATCTCGTGAAAATATCTGTTTGTACCCAACCAGATATATGACATTCTGCAACTGCACCTGAAGGGGCCCCTATCATCAATTCTGCCTTCATATTTTTTCTCGGGAATATAAATAATGGAGGTACGTAAACTCCCGCAGCGTTCATACAAGTAACAACCGTAATCAACTTGCCCCTCTCTGCTGAAGTCAGGGAGGAAACTTGTTTTTTGCCTCTCAAAGAAATAACCTTGCTGTGCTTATGTTGAACCACTGTTATGCCTGTTTCATCTACATTGAAGACTCTTTGAAACGGATCTTGAAGTTTATTATACTCGGGTTCGTAAAGGTCGAAAAAAGCTGAGACATTTTCAGCAGTGAAGCCTTTAATTCGAGCAGCCGACATGCCTTGAGGCGTTCGCATCGAAATTTGTGGGTGTCTTTTAAAAAATAAGCGCAACCACTTTTTTCCTGCTGATTTTTTCACCCTATTGAAAGGGTGGGGTAAGTTATTTCTGATAGCAAGTTGGAATGCCAGTCGTTTTACATCGCGTGCCCTTAAGCCAAAAAAGCGCTCTTCCATTGATAAGGCATACTGAACTAACTCATTTTCGAGCTCTGGGGAGAGAACCGGCTTACGACCAATCGACAACCCAACAAGTTCTTCTGGACTTTTATTTGATTTTGCGTACCTTTCCACGGTTCCTTTAGGTACTCCAAAAGCTTTGGACGCTTTTAAATAGCCCATTTGTTTATTCCTTACGGCATTAATTGCTTTTATCATATCGTTGGGATTCCATTTTTTGTGTTTAGGTGGCATCTAAAAGTCAAAAAAACCTAAATGGTATTAGATGTTTTCGGATCCAAATTTGAGATACTCTCAAAATAGGAGCCCATGAGGTATCTCAAATTAGGAATTATATTAAAAAAACTTTAAAAAATATTTCCAGGTTAGGTCTGGAACATTAAGGGAAAATTTTAACATGAAATAATAGAGGTTAACATTACCTAAGACCTTATTCCCCAAATATCGCATTGCTATTATCTTACCTTGATTTTTTTGTTGTTTTTCCACTACGCCAAAAAAACTCCAGAAGTAGAAAATTCAATATGTGCACCCACCTGCTTACCGAATAATGGCCGAGAAGAAACTAAAAAATGCTGGACGTTGAAAAGTACGTTACATTTATGTAGTTTGTGCTATTTTCACGAGATGGCAATACATAGAGTACGTTTATCTCGTAAAATCCGGATCCGATCGACTTGATCCCATCCAGTGAATCTCCGTTTCTCTCATAAAATGAATTATCCGATCGATAAATCCTTTTTTTCCCAGCGCATTCAAATAGAAAGAGACGGGCCGAATTAAACAAAGCAAAAAAATCTTATTTTTTAATAAATTTGTGGCAAACTCCCATTAGAGGGAAAAGGGGAAAGCAGTTTCTGATTTTTACAAGGAAAGAAGATTTGAAGGAAAAAAACTTATATTTTCAAAACTTTACTTCATAACAAAACAAGTTAATAACACTAAAAAAGTGAGGTTAGACGAGCTTGCCAAATTTCATTTGAATCGCGTTTCTGTCGTAAAAGGAAAAATTTCGATCCGGATTAGAAAGTCCGATCCGATTGAAAAACAGGATTGATTTAAAGACTTCCATCCGATACAAAATCAGGCGTCATCGTTTATCTCGCTGTTTTCAAGTGGATGGAGTTTCTATCGGATGCATTAGATCCGATCGAACGGCCCGAGATAAACGTGGTCATATATTAGGAGTTAGAGAACTACCTCAAATTAGGCGCCTATCTCAAATTTGGTGCCTTTCCTCTACTATCGGATCTTCAAAAAAAAAAACAATCAAAGATTGCTTTGAATACGAAAACGTACGTCGCATTATTGTTTTTTAATTGGTCAGGATTTTTGACATTAAAGTTCATTGACAAAATTAAAGAAAAATATTGCTAAGACATACGTTTCAAAAACCATAGCAATCTTTCATTGTTTTTTTTTTTGAAGACCCGATATCAAGTTCAAGTTTGGCTTGGTTAACAGCTAGCATAGACCCAACTAGATCCAAAAGACTATGGTTCGAAGTTGATCGACAGACGACAATAGATTGGAAGCCTAAACCTTCTCATCTGCGCCGGAAAAACTGCTCAACACAATTTTTTGCAATTGTAAAAGGGGATGTAGTGCTAAATACGGTTGCAAAAAAGTTGGATTGGAAGACCAGTCGTGCTCCAATAATGTTGAATCACCAACAGAAGAGGATTCGTATGATACCAACGAGGAGACATGTAATGCACCACAGTCTTTTGGATCTAGTTGTTAACCAAACCACACTTGAACTTGATAGTATACCTACACACTGCACATGTATTGTCACATCACAGATTTCTAATTTTTCAGATATTCCAAAAATTTATCAGCTCTTTCAGTACTTGCATTGATTAATGTCTCCATGCCACGATCAACAGTAATGGCTGGTGTATACAACATTTGCATAGTCGTAATCATAATCATAGTCTTAGTCATAAGAGTTAAAATAATATTTTCTTATGGAACCGTTTATACACAAATCATAATCATAAGCATAAGCATAACTCAAAGTTGGCAACTTTTAACTTTTATGATTGTGACTAAGACGAGATCCAAACTGCGCAAGCGCCATTATCAGCTGTTACAGAGAAAAACAATTCAAATCTGCTATTTTAGTTCTGTTTGTATTTAAATTGATCTTGAGTCATTCTAGAGTATTTAAAAAAAAGGGTCTCCATCAAGCTTCTACATGTCTTTGAATAATGTGGCAAAATGCCCTTGCTTCTGCCTTTTTTTTATTGATGGGACTCACTTTCCACCTTCTTTGTTTATGGTGTGCGTTTGTTGAAGTTGTTTATTAGCAAAATTCAATTCAAAAATAAATAGGACAGACCTATCACTTGTATGGTTTTCTTTCGCAGAATTTTAATTTCCACACTTTTTGAAACTTTGAAAAAGTATTAAAAGTAAATAGACGAGTTCGATTCGCAAAAAGTAAACAAATTCTCCCTACAAAAAGTCGGGTTAGAGTTGATTTTATTTTATGCTTATGACATTGTATAAACGCCTTCTAAAATTGTGATTATGATTAAGACTAAGACTAAGACTATGATTATGATTACGACTATGCAAATGTTGTATAAACCAGCCATAACAGTTTCACCCTTTTCGTTTTGACCTGACATGCTTTTTATTTTATTAGATTTTTACAAGTTGGATTCAGGTAAATAAAACAGCGTTGCAGATGAAAAATATGTATTTGTCGACGTTTCGACCTAAACTAGGTCATCCTCAGGGCATAAAAAATTATTTTTTCCGCAAACGTCAAAAAATGACGACTTTTTTAACCTCAATTCTTAATGTTGAAGTTTGACTTCACAGACGTCATTTTTTGGTTACTTTTTTGTCCGCGCGTTCCGTGAGCGTACAAAATAGTATATTGTTGTATTAGGAGTAGAAGCTTTACTTTTTTGTGCTGAAGCAGTAGGTTTGCGAGCCGAGCGTAGTGAGGCTTGCAATACTGCTGAAGCACAAAAAAGTGCTTCTACTCCGTATGTAACACGCTATTTTTTCTCCAAACGAATGTGGTAAGCTCGGGGGTAACTGGATGGTTGAGCGGCAGTAAAAGTACAAGCGGCACTAAAAGTACTTTTGCTGCCGCTGGGGTTGCCAAGCAGCATAGAAATTAAATTTCTACCTCCTCGACAGGTGTTAACCTCCTGGATTTGCCTAGCAACATAGAAATTGAATTTCTACCATCTTGACAGGTGTTGACAAAGTGATGTTTTTTTGACGTTTGGAGAAAAAAGTACTTTTTTGTACGCTCACGGCCGGACAAAAAAGTAACGTCACAGAAATTTCCAAGACTTTATCGATTTGAACACCGTTTGCGGAAAAAATCGCATGTTTTATTCAGAGAAAAGCACTTTTTGTGGCTCGTCTAAAATTGTCAAACATTTAGTCTCCCCACAAAAAGTATCTCTTTTACTCCTAATAAAACAATATACTATTTATTTATCTATACAGCTTTTATCATTTCCAATACTATTATTTTTTATTATCCAATAGTTTTAAATTAAACAGGATCACAACCCACATAACAAAATTGCATCCTTAGAATGTATTAAGAATGTTCTTTTTTTAGGAGGAATGTGCCTAGAATGTTCGCCAAAACCATTACGAATGTCCTGAGAATGTTCTGAGAAAAGATTGTAGAAATACTGTTTGCAATACCCAAGAACTTCCTGAGAAATCCATTAGGATATTCCTAGAATATACCTATGAGATTCTAAGTACATCCTGAAAAGAATATTCTTGTTTGATTCTAAAAATATGCTCGATATGTATAGGTATTCTCACATTCAAAGAATGTTTCTATGACATTATAGTTATGTTCTCAAAAGAATATTATACCAAAATGCTTGAAATATTCTTAGAATATATCTACATATATCATTCTCAATATGCATCCTAGACATAACATTCTTGGTTGATTCTAAGGATATACTTGGAATTTTAATTTTCGCTTCCAAATAATGATCCTTCCAGCTCTTTTATATTAAAGGCAGTGAAAGAGTTGTTGGAAAACTTCTCTGGAAAACACAAGTATTTAACCAAAGCTCCGGTTTCGAGCTTGTTATGCTCTCGTCAAAGCACACCAACTGAGAGAAACAAGTTCCAAGGTGATTCAAACGCGAGGTAAGATGTAGATCTTTAATAGCGCGTGGCTCCCTCTCTTGGAAGTCCTACAAAGCAAAAGGAAAAGAATATACCTATAATATGCTTAGTAGGTTCTAGATAGATTATTGTTTAATTGTTAAATTATGATTTTTGAGTAGGTACTTCAGATAATTAGGTGAACAATATGAAAATATTCTTATCATGGTTACCTACCTACATAAACTTCTCAGCACAATTTGGTAGGTATATTCTTAATACTTGATAGAGATATTAGCCAAAAGAACATTTTTTAGGGTACATTATAATAATGTTCGTATGAAAATATTCAAAGATTGTTATATAAAGTAGGTTCTTAGCACAATCTTTCAGGTAGGTGCATAGAAGCAACATTCCTAGTACATAAATAGAACGTTCAAAAATGAATATTTCAATCGAAACAATCTTAGAATATTCATTAAACATTCCTAAAAGAACATTCCAAAAAGCACTTTGAGGGAATATTCTGAGAATATGAATGTTCTTTCACTGATATGTGGGAATGGACCGTGGAATAAGCCTTGACCTTGAATTTAAAAAAATCCAGTATCATAATGATTACCTTATACTTGCAAGGATATCCTCCAAGAATAAGTAAAAGGTTGTTGGCATGTTGCTCGGCAAGCATATTGTAACATAGGAAATCGACGATTCAGTTGCTCAAAACAACGTTCAATTATCACTCTCTCTTTTTTTAAAAGTTTATTATAATTTGGTTCAGCACCTGAAACAAGATTTCTGAATGGAGTCATGAGCCATCATCAGCAAGTACCACGACATTGTGATTATTTTGTAAATGAACCTTTATTTGCGAATTTCTCCATATTCTTGAATCGTAGACCGATCCAGGCCACCTAATGTCCATACTAGTGAACATTTCCCTTGCAGCACAAGTGGCTTGCATATTCAGTGTAGGATGACCTTTTCGGTTGACATGGCGTTTTGGTTTCATTCCTACGTTGGTATACCTAAAGTCAACTACTCCAATTGCTGTCGAAAACATATAGGTACTTGCTTTGCCATAACGGTTTCGCATCCATAAGTCTTTGTTGGTTGGTAGACGGAAACTTTACTTTCTTGACTATATACCTTAACTTTCTTGTCCTATGCCTTTCTGATACCCAGGGACACTGAGATGAGCGTAAACATATCACCATTTCTAGGACGGATGATATTAATACTCATTTTCCTCTTCAAACCGGTATAGTTCTTTGAAATCACGAACAGGTGTTGATAAACGCTGCTTGCAATGTTTAATTTCTCTCAGTTCCACAACATCTGCTATCGCTACAACTGGTCACTACAGGACTGTGTCTGCTACTGGCCACACTCGAAATTATTGAAGGATATCCTTCTTATTTAGAGTAAAAGGTATAACGTTTATGAATAACCAAATACTTTATGTCAAGGATATGCTCATACTCTATAAGTATAAGGTTTTACTCGGAATATTATGAATGCGAACTGAAGGATTTCCTTCATATTCTGCAAGTATAAGCATAACCTTTTTTTTTATGAATACGGCCCATGTCGAGGGTTTCCATGAGTTGTTAATCATTATTGGTTTTTGGGTTTATAACTTTAGAAAGCTCCAATATAGCACAAAACTACTATCTCTTCTCTTTTCCTGTGAAATTTTGATAAAACGTGGCAAGCATTATACAAACAAGTCGTAAATATTCATTAACTGTTTCGTCCATAAAACACAATAAAAAATGTGAAACGATTTCTAAACTGAAGCAGATAAGGTTGATGGGCGGTTATTTTTATTATATGCGGGCCCTTAATTAATGCATTTTCCATTTTGTGTCATCGATTAAAGGTCGTACATGGAATAGAGGTTTTTTTAGTTTGTTAACATACTAAATTGTTTGCAAAATACACCTTATTTTGTATTCTGTGTTTGTGTTGTCGCAACCCCAACAACAATCTACTATAGTATAGTAGAAAGATTTTGAATGCAAATGGAAAATATAACTTAGCTGCCAACGGGAAATATTTTCTTTCTGATGTCCGCTTCCACATCTTATAATTTTTTCTCTATATGTTGAATGCACATATTATATTAATAATATTGTTTTGAAGCAACTTCATCTTTATTGTTTGAACCAAGAAATCACATCCTATAATATATTTGCAGTTGAAATTATAAACACAGCCAAGCCCTAAATCGTGTGATAATTATCACCGGCACAATTAGTACCAGCATTGTCCAGATCAAACAGCTTAATCAAAAACTCGAATCTAGCTTTAAACCAATACTCCGGCGTGCCGTATGTGTTAAAAAATAAATCAAATTTTTAATGATCCGTCGAACTGTTAATAATGACCTGCATAGTTGAAGATTGTATAAACTTGAATGGAGTTAAGGTTCCGTTTAAGATCTTTATCTTTTCTGGTGGCGGGTCCTAATTGAGACTTTCAGATTGTGTTTTGGACTATGTTAAGGCAACGGGATTTGGAGTAAATGTTTGGTCATTAACATATTTAGTTGTGGGGTACTTTTTATTTTATTGAGCATCGGGTTTTGTCTTTTCTGATGTTTCGAAAGAAGTATGTAAGCTTTTAAAGTAATTGAAATATCTAATCTAACATTTCTCCCACCTCTGCACAAAAATTGACAGAATTCGATTAGGTACTTGACGACGAAATGATGCCCGATTATCAACCACTCTGACTGTATACCATCAGGACTTGGAAATATGGTTAGCACTTTCCCCAAGTTTCCAAGATTCAAGGAGAAAATTTTTGCCAACAATAATTAAAACATCGCCTCGTTTAATTGGTCGACCATCGACCATCTCAATTCCAGGTCGAACGTCTACTTCAAGGAGGTGAATGCTCTTTAGTCAAACGTCTCCAAAATGATTCTACTAAATAGACTGGAAACTGGAAGATAGTGACAGATTTTTGGACGTGATTTTATCCGGTACGCCTTTTGGAGGGTATGGTATACATATTATATTATTGTTATTAATAAATCATAAATGAAACAGGCAGGGTCCTTCATATAGTAAAATTGATTAATATTTGTTTTAGGACGGCGGCGAAGCGCGTAAAAGCCTTCGTTTTAAGGAGCAACCCGGTATTGAGGTATAATTTATTGAGACTATACCTTTACAACTTCAAATTGAGACTTATCACAATCAAATTGAGAACAAACATTTTCAAATTGAGATTAAACAAAATCAAATTGAGAACAATCAATTTCAAATTGGTAAAACATCCCGGATGTTGTACCAATTTGAAATTGATTGTTCTCAATTTTATTGTTTTAAGTCTCAATTTGATTTTGTTAATTTCAATTTGATTGTGATAAGTCTCAATTTGAAGTTGTAATGGTATAGTATCAGATGATTCAGCATATTTTTCTGGATATGAAATTGAAATGGACGACTTTTTTCATTGGTCGAGAGCCAAGTTAGGAGCAAAATACTAAAAATATACGGAAACTAAAATTTCCAACTTTAACCTCGTGTAAGTTCTAAACCGCTTAAAGTAATAATTGAATGAATGGAATGATTTTTCTTCTAGATTTTAGACAAAAATATTCTCTTTAATATGGTGTATATATTATTTGAAACATATCAAAGTAGAGCTCCAAAAATCAGTTATTTCGTAGACACGGCGCGATTGAATAAAATATATGTTTGCTTTAACCTGCGATAACTCCTTTATATATTAGAGTATTCAATTAATTTTTTGCTCAAAAACTGGCAAATTTAATTGGCTTTCTTTTGACTCAATTATATACCGACCTATTTTCAATAATAAACTCAATAGAGCCGTTTAAACACAACAAAGCGCGGTCTGGCGGCAGAAGTTGTGTGGCTCCCCTCTCATTCCCGCAGCCTGCTGACAACCACGAGCATGAATTAAAAAACTATGTGCGACGCTGTAGAATGCATGTCAGTCAATTTTCCTTGTCTATGGAACTTTGTGTTCTATTTATGAAAAGTCTAGTTTATCGGGTTCTGCTTAAATAAGGAGTTTGCACAGGTAAGATGATAATTACAGGAATTTTTTCGATCTGAACAAGTATAGTCTATTTCATTGCAGTTGATAGCTCAAATCGAGGTTTAGGACCATAAAGTCATTGTGAACCTAATGGTTTACAATGGTTCTAAAATGACTTCATGGTCCTAAACTTCGATTTGAACTATCAACTGCAACTGAATCGGCGCGCGCGCGAATTGCGTAATGGCGGCTGACTTGAATGGCTAGCCCTCGCTAGCTTGCGCCTGTTTGGCCAATCGAGTCAGTAGTCAGTGTTGCCAATTTGCACGATAATAATCGTGGGAACGTACGATAAAAGACCACTGGTAAAGTGCGACAAGTGAGTGAACCTTGGTAACGTATGAAGTAGCAGAGGGGAAGACGAAAACCTATAGTATACGACGCGACGGGTCCCCGGCGTGGTGCATTGCGAAAATTGCGTTTACCCTGACGCGACGACCCGCGTATATGTATATTTAATCTCGGGCCAATCAGGAGAGTTATGCCCGCATTCCTTCCACACAGGTTCACTCACTTGTCGCACTTTACAATATTAACTCGTTCGATACATGGGCATACGCGCATTGATTGGTGGAGTCAAGCAGCCTGACTTATTTAGAAAAACAGACAGTTTTGGCCATAATTTTTTCTGTGGACTGGTTGGAAAAATAGTTGCCTTTGTCTAGTTCTTCTGCCAGGGACGAGGAAATGGATATCTTGTAAAAGTTCAGGTGAACAAGTAATACCACATATCAACTTATACAAGAAGATCAATTGTGCATTCCGACGTCTATTTTCCAGGCTAGTTAAGCCACACAACAGCAGACGAGTGTTGTAGTCCACATCCTGATAAGGAAATCTTAGTTTATATAACAAGTATTTAACAAATTTATTCTGAACCTTTTCGATCCTCTGAATGTGACAATTATAGTTAGGTGTCCAAATTATACTACAGTATTCCAATGTAGACATTATCAGACTGTAGTAAAGTGTGGTTATTGCTTTGATATCATACATATCTCTGGTGTTTCTCTTGATAAAGCCGAGCAGTCTAAAACTCTTAAGCACAACATTATCGATATGTTTATTGGAAGACAGATCTTTCTGGAATATGACACCCAAGTCTTTAATCGTGTCCACCGTCTCCAATCTTTCATTTTCAAGAAAGTATGTGTGCAGGACTGGATTCGTTGTTTTGTAGAAACTTATATGCTTGCACTTCTTGGGATTAAGTTTCAATAGGTTACTTTTACACCAGTCAGCAAGTCTATCCAGGTCAGGTTGGAGGTGGTTGAAAACTGAATCTACATTAACAAAAAGCTTAAGGTCATCGGCGTACAATAGACATCGTAAACCTCCGAGACACCCCACGACATCATTGATAAAAAGCACGAACAAAATTGGGCCGATGTGTGATCCCTGAGGCACACCCGGTGGCACTGAAAACTCATGTAAGAGTAAACCACACATGTTTACCCGTTGTTGACGCCCAGTTAAGTAGGAGCGTGTCCAGGACAAGAAACTTTCACTGAAACCAATACATGATAGCTTTCTCTATATATATATATATATATATATATATATATATATATATATATATATATATATATATATATATATATATATAATTATCGGTTTATAACGTTCTACGTCTTCCGATTCCCGATCTCCAACCATCTCTGTCAATCCAGGCATCCTCTTCTAGGCCTCTGTCCTTCATTTTCTCGTCTACACCACTTCTCCAGCTTCTTCTTGGTCTGCCGCGTCTTCTTCTTCCCCCTGGCTTCCACTCGATTATTTGCTTGGGTATTCTTGTATCTGCCATTCTTTGTACATGTCCGAACCAAATCCGCT
The DNA here is from genome assembly GCA_917834065.1 of Ceutorhynchus assimilis. Classification (NCBI taxonomy): domain Eukaryota; kingdom Metazoa; phylum Arthropoda; class Insecta; order Coleoptera; family Curculionidae; genus Ceutorhynchus; species Ceutorhynchus assimilis. The sequence goes on along the minus strand of OU892280.1, from coordinate 56,548,581 downwards.
GTTTGTCCTTTATATCATCTATTATTGTGTGTTTTACGTCCATAATCTCCCTAATTCTCAGATTTGTTATCCATTCCATTTTTGACCTGCCTGCCGATCTCCTCCAAAAGTCCATTTCAGTTGCTTCCAGCATTTTTGCGGTTCTGATCTTTAGTGGCCAGACTTCTGAACTATACGTGACTATGCTTTTGACTATGGTGTTGTATATTCTCGTTTTGTTAGTTTTGTTGATATTTTGATCCCACAGTTCACCATTTAGTAGGGATATTGCCTTGCGTCCTTGTATATTCCTATCTTTAATTGCTTCGTCTAGGGTTCCCTCGTGTGAGATTTTCATGCCAAAATATTTGTATTCAGAACATTGTTTTATTTCTTGTCCGTTATTCAATTTCAGATTTCGTTGTTCACCTCCTATAGTCATATATTCTGTTTTCGTTAAATTTACTTCCAAACCCCATTTCTCGTATTCCTCTATCAATTTTCGTGTCATGTACTCTAGGTCATCATAGTCCTGTGCAATTAATACTTGATCATCTGCAAAGCTTAAAGTATAAAGATTGTATTCATTGAGCGGTATTCCCATGTGTCTGCATTTGTTTTTCCACCCTTTGAGCGCTTGTTCTAAGTATATTTTAAAAAGTGTTGGTGATATGCAGCATCCCTGTTTAAGTCCTTTAGTTGCTATAATGCCTTTACTGATTGAGTTTCCCTGTTTAATCTTGGTCTTTGCATCACTATAGAGCGTTTTTACTGCCTTTATTAGTTCTAAGTTGATATTGGTCTTTTCCAGTGCTTCCCAAAGCTTTTTCAGCGGAACATTGTCGTATGCTTTCTTTAGATCGACAAAAAGTAAATGGAGTTCTTGGTTATAGGCTAGTTTCTTTTCCATTACCTGGGTCAAACTGAATAAATGGTCTACAGTTGATCTTCCTGCTCTAAAACCGGCCTGTTCTTCTGCCTCACTATCTTTGTACTCGTTCTCTATTCTGGCTTTTATGAGTTTTCCATACACTCTACTCAGCGTATTTGTTACTGCAATTCCTCGGTGGTTCTCGCATTTATTTCTGTCTCCTTTCTTATATATCGTTGTTAAATAGCTTACTTTCCACTCTTCCGGTACTTCTTGTTTATCTATGCATGTTTGAAATAGTTTTGTTAAATGTTTGTAGAGTTTATTGGTCCCACACTTTATCAGTTCTCCATATATTTCTCCTGGGCCTGGTGCCCTACCATTTTTCAAGAAGCCGCAGTGTTTTTTTTGGAATCATGGTATCCTGGCTAAAATCTTATCAGAACGCTTGTCTTGCAAAGAAATGTTATTTAATTTTAATATATGAGACCCGGGATGCCTGTTTACTTTATAATTTGTCAATAACAATATGTATACCATAATAACCCTCCAAAAGGCAAACTGGGTAAAATCACGTCTGAAAATCTGTCACTATCTCTCGGTCTACTAAAACTTTCTGATTTCTTCCATTCTTTTTTTTATATCGTCCATAGTAATTTATATTGCTAGAGGATTCATGGAAGGAAATTATTTGGGCTCAGTGATTCAAAGTTATCTGGATCACTTCATACAGCTGTCATTGGTCGAGAATTGACTCGAAACTTTTCTAATAAAACTTTTTCGATTCCTCATACCTGATACCTTGCTTTGCTTGAGCTTTTAAATATTTATTTAACACTAGCTTCTCTTCATTTGACTGATCACATAGGTATATTGATTAAAAGCATCATTTGTTATATTGTTTTCATTTTAAGATCTACAGATTCTTCATTTGGCTTTCTATATACGGTTTGGCTATCTATCTAGGTTCAACTGCATCAATATGAACTGGATTTTTAATATAATTTCCAGTTAAACAAGGAATTTCTCTCTCATTGATGTGTCTTTTGCATTGAAGGCATATTCTTCAACTCTTTGAATGAATTATTTTTAAAAAAATAATTGATCTGAGAGAGTTGATCTGCTATCATTATCTTCTTCCCAGCTCCTCTATTTGTTATTGTAGTTCTAAAATCCTCAAAAGCGTTCTGTTTCTTTCTAATTTCACTCTTTATAGGAGAATATTTGAGTTTAGACTAGAGATAGTTTGGACTTACTTCTGGAACCTGCCGACAACTTGTCTTGTCCACCTGGTGTGGACAATGGATATATCAATATTTTCATGAATCATGACGACGATGCGTTCTATACTCAATTCTTTTGAATTATTTGAACCAAACTGCTCGCCAAATAAAACGGGACAAGCAATTTTCAGCACCCTATTCAATTTGTGATAACTTTTTTAATTTTTTTTTTTTCAGTGAGGTTTTTGGTATTCGAAAACCCATGTGACGCAGGACAATAGTTATTTATGCAACAAGTGTGTAAATTGAACCTTTTTTCACGAATGTAAATTTTGACGCACGAGCCGAAGGCGAGTGCGACAATTACAATCAATCACAAATTTTCTACTACCAATCAATTATTTGTAAAAAAAAATAGATTTAGACAAATACTTTACGAACTAGTGCGTGAAGTATTTTCACTTTACGCATTAGTGCGTGGAGTAACTTACCAGAAAAATACTAAGTTGACAGTGTCGACATCTGTCATTGACATTACTTTACGCACTAGTAAGTGAAGTGGAATTTTACGGCGACTGAATAATGCGTGAAATGAGTACTTTACGCATGGTAGTAGAAAAAATATTTTTTTTTACTACCGTGCGTAAAGTACTCACTTTACCCACTATTCAGAAGACGTAAAATTCCACTTCACGCACTAGTGCGTACAGTGAAAATACTTTAGGCACTAGTGCGTGAAGTATTTGTCTAGATTTATTTTTTTACACATATTCTACTGGTATCTAATAGAAAAAACTTTGTATGCAATACGTGTGTAAGGCACCTTTTTTCACTCATGTGATTGTCGCACTCGCCTTCTTGTTGCATAAATAGCTATTTTTAAAGGCATCCATTTTTCAGGTTATATACAGGGTGAATAATAGATTGATGCAAAAGTACAAAAAGTTTGGATGTCTGCTATATTGGCAATATTTTTAGTTTTCGTTGCTCTTGAAAACTTTACTTGTCTACGTTACGGTTTACGAATACGTAGCCATAGCCCCTATTTGACAGATAAAAAAACAGATTTCAGAGCAAGAAACGACATCCGCTTACCGTTACCGTAAACTATGAATCTAACTCCAACAAAAAGTCGAGAAAAATTGACAGCGTTGCCCCCAGCCTTGTTTTAATTTGGTTTTTGTAATTCTTGTTTTTTTTATTGGTATATAGACAAATTATGATAATTGTTTTTTTTTAAACCTATTCAAATTGGTCTGTATGCCTTTTGTTTTCTTTGAAAATTGGTAAGGTGATACTTACAGTGGTGTGGTTAATTGTATATTTAGAGGTCTTAATTTTTCATGATCTAGAAAAACCGCACGCCTCTGATGGAGAAATGGAGGAGCAGGTTACAACGATGCCATTTTTTGAGCCCATCTTTTTCTAACTTATGCATAACTCTGGCGGTATGTTTGATTGTAAACAAATAAAGATTTCTGAATGAGATGTTCTGTCTCCTCTGTTATTATATGTCTATGGTTTTCTCTTTGCGAGTCTGCGGGACCCTGGCGGGACTTAACCATGCTGATGAGTTGTGATACAGCGAAACGGGTCCACGGATGGTCCGGCAGAGAGAAAATACTTCTTAGTCGGTCCTTATAATTGGTCCGTTACTTAATTAAATATAATATAAAGCCAAGATTTACATACGTCTTCCTGCCAATATTGGTAATTTCAATTGGCTCTATATTGCATAAAGTTCTTGATATGATATTGATTATTTCTTTTTAGGCCAACATTTGGTTACGTTATTGTACCAACGTTGGTATTTGTTTTTCGGTATATATTGACATACGTTCTTGGACAAATATTGCAGAATGTCCACATCTTTTATTGGGTCAACATAGAGAATCTGACTTGGGCCAATAAATCGTAGTTATTATCCCAATATTGGCCCAACATGGGAGTGCTGCTTGGGGGGATCAAGTGATACATCATTTTGGAAGGTTTTTAATTTCATACATTTTGGTACAAAATTTTAATCCCTAAGTTCAACTGTTTTGGAAATATTGACAGTTGAAAATAGACTTTCTTGCAACTTTGACAGGCTGTAAAACCTAAACGGTTAATTTTAGAGAAAAACCGATCTTACATTTTTGTCTTAGATTTTTACTAACAGTTGACAGCAACTTCGTATTTAATCCATGATCAAAAATTCCGGTTGAAAATTTAATCTCCGATTAAATTCAAAAATAGTGTTAAATGATAGTTTATGGAAATCTAAGACAAGAATGTAAGATCGATTTTCCTCTAAAATTAACCGTTTAGGTTTTACAGCCTGTCAAAGTAGCAAAAAAGTCAATTTTCAACTGTCAATTTTTCCAAAACAGTTGAACTTAGGGACTAAAATTTAGTACCAAAATGTATGGAATTAAAAACCCAGAAAAATGATGTATAACTTGACCCCCTTTCCTATCTAAAATTTTCTAGGGGGTAGCTCTGGGGTCTGGGGGGTTGAAAGAAGGAAGGTGAATTTTGCATAAAAACTCATCCCCCTTCAAATTATAGTCAACGTGTTTCAGGGATTTTTTCGAAAATTCCTCTACTCCGAGATATTAGGGGTGGGAAGTTTTCAAATTGACACCCTATGTACTATAGGTAAAATAAGTAAGATGGAGATTTTGGTTTACTGATTACATTGTCTAAGCCAATAAGATGAGAACTTATATCTGAGTATTTTTTTTTGCTTCTTGCCGAACTACCTCACTGGTTGTTTTTATACAAACTTTCTAGATAAACGAATTTCTAGCTGTTTTTGTGATGCAGGTTCACTGCACATAAAATTTCGATTACTTATTCATGTGTGGTTATTTAGTCAAAAAGAAGAAGAATATTGAGAAAATACGGAACTATTACCTAAAAAAAATTCAAGGGAATAGGTATTGAACCAAGACTACCTATGACCAGGCAAAATTCAAATAAACTGCTTTCCAAAAAATGCAATATTTCTTTTTTCGGATTTCCATATAGGCGATCAGTAAGTTAATATCAATATCTCCAGACGTAGTGGCCAATTTTTTGATAAGTGCCATTTGGCAGCAGATAAAATACTAAACAATGAAGTTGGTGAAATCTTGTAAGCATGCACAATGTTTAAAGGGATACAGCTCAAAAACGGTTGTCTCGATTTCGAACAGAATTGCAGGTTTCGAAAGCTTATTTTTTCACGACACTTTACAGTGGGGGAAAATGTTTCACAATCCATTAAATCGTAAGTCCCATCGTTTCAACATAGTGCCCATAGTGATGCTAAAATGGATCTTCAGGAGGCTCTAATACAAATAGAAAAAAATCGTCCCGAGATATTGGCTCAATACGTATCGTCGAATTACGAATCCAGGGTTAGGATAGGCAATTTTTTTACAGATGACGCACTGGCGAACCATTGTGGTTGCTAATAAAATATAAAAGACGGAAAAAATACTGAAAATTGATCGAAAATCGCAAATATTCCCAAACGCAGCAGAGCAACACTGGATAGTCAATTTTTGACATAAAATAAATGAATGTGTCAAATCCCGTGTCACTGGAGTAAATAGCGTTGCCACAGCTATTTCCCTAATACATTATAAATTTATGTTATTCAGAAACTAAATAATTTTAAAAGTAGAAATCACAGATTTTATTTGGAAAAATGCATATTCATATTATATGTAGTAACATTTTCAATTGAGATGACACAAATAAAGCATGCGATATAATAAACATTCCCCACGTTTTCAAACACAGGCGGTACATCTAGGGCAATCCGCAGAAATTCGCCAACATTGATTTCTCGCGAAAACAATGTTCGATCGGGATAAAATGTAAACAATTCAGTCTCTGTTTTATTATATGTCTATGGAGAAAACAACCAATTTTTGGCTTCATCCCGGACCCAGGTTTAAGGCAGGTAAAGTGAAGACAGAGTCTCCATCTATTTTTTGGTCGGCACACCAAGTGCGCACATTGAATATCCTATATTGGACCAACATTTTCAATTCAGAAAATCTAACCTTGGTAAAAATTAGTATGTAAATATTGGCCCTTCATTGGGCTTTTCAAAAAGTATCAATATTGTGAAAAAATTGAAAATAAATATTGGGTGTACAAAGTTTTTGAAGTGAATTTAAATATCAATAAAAAATTGAATGCCAATATTGAATTAATATTATATTACAATATTGTTTCGATAATATAAAATGTAATATTTGGCCAATATTGTAGTGAGAAGTCTTGGGCCAATATTCAAATTACTGAAAAGTTAATTAATCTATGAAAACAATATTGGTACAAGATTATTTTTAAATATTGTTTCCACATAGTTAAAACTAACGTTGCCTCAATATTGTTACTGTGTTGATTTAGCAACAAAAATTAATAAATATTTGCCCAACTGAAAAACGATGTTTACCCATATTATGTTCTAGGGGGTGGTTCTGAGGGCTGGGGGTTGAAAGAGGGAAGGTGAATTTTGCATAAAAACTCATGCCCCTTTAAATTATAGTTGACGTGTTTCAGGAATTTTTTTCGAAAATTTTTCTACTCCGAGATTATAAGGGTGGGAAGTTTTCAAATTGACACCCTTGTGATGGACAATCCAACCGGACGGACCAGCTTAATTCAACACAAAATTGATATGTATAATGAACGGCAAATGAAAATAGATTAGACGGATTAAATGAATGTGGATAAAGATAAGATAAGGATAAAACCTTAAGCTTGATTGAGTTAAGCCAGATTAAGAAAATATACCCTTCACTACATCTCAATTATCAAATAACCTTACATAACCTAAAACCAAAGTCTCTAAACCTAATACCTATATTGAAAATTTTACGAATAAAATTTAAGTATAAAAATAAAACAATCCAAAATCTAATAAATTAAGTGCCGGTTTATTCTTCTTCTGATTAACTGTCAGGTATGCAATCTGCCGCATAAAAGCGCAATTTATAATCCCATTGGTCGGCCAGTTATCTGCTGACCAATAAAATTATAGAGCAGTAAATTTTTCTTGCAGAGTTATCAGCAAGCTTATCTGAAGATGAATAAACTGGGCATTAATAACAAAAATTATAACTTGTCTCGAAATTCGTTGAATATTAAATCAAATACTTAACTTAGCTTTATCGACAGAATGAATAGACAAGCTTTAAAAATAAAAATGTGGATCTCACCATCAGGGAATCAGTTATGAAAGGTATACGTAACAATAAGAGATAGAGGTAAAGGTACAGATGAAAAAATGTACTTATCTTGTATCTTGTGTAGTAAATTTCATCGAAGATTCTGGCATAAATCGTAAGAGAAACCAAATTGCATGCATCATTCAGGAGTGTGGAACATCTACGGTCATGAGGTCTCCACACCAATGTAACCAGTTTCTCAATGCAACAATGTAAATTGTACAGTGAAGAAAGCGATACCTACCAGCCAAAATAACAGTAAGTTCACTGTCAACCGGACTGCATTCCAACAAAGGAGGCCAGAAAAGTTTCCACTAATCCACAGCCACAAGCAAGGTACAGTGCAAAGGGGCCCACAATTGAAAATTAAAGAATTAATTAATACCGGATTTTCGAAGAACATCACAGTTCATATGAAGATTTTGTGCATATGAGGTAAATTCTCGAGATAATTTTCTCATTGATGGTAGGGCATTAATATTTCCTTGAAAATGTTTGTCAACACTCTCAGCCACTCTGCATGATTGCTCTGACATTTTCTGCTTGATCGATAGTTATTCCAACTATCATTCTCAATTTGAATTGCCAAATCGCAGTTTTTTTCGTCTTCCAAAGTAAATTCTGTACATCCTTGGTGTATGTAAACATCGGTAATCCCCTCGTATTAAAATAGAGAATAGGACAAATTATACTCAACTAAAATATTTTTTTTTAAATGTTATTATCATCGTAATAATTAAAATCATCGCATAGATACGAGAAATTTGCGTGTACTACAGATAGCAATCATTTTTAATTACCATCTTTAATAAGCAACATAAAAGCCATGTGTCTGTATCAAACCATAGCCCTGAAGCCTGAAGCAACTCTATTTCATCCGACGTGAATAAATATTTTATAATACCACCGCACCTGTTTTGTTCTAGCTGAGAATATGTTTATTATAGCCACGAATTGATTGTGGTTAATAATATATGGTACACTAAATATGAACATAAAGCAGAAACAATGGGCTACGTTGCTATATACCTAAATTTATTTGCCTATTCGGTCGAACCGTAAATCTGTTTCATAACGCACCACGCAAGCACACTAAAACGTCTAATGAGAACTTAATTTTACGATCGTGTTTCTTGTTTTGGAAAAGAATACGTACAGATGAAGGATCGCTTGATTGATTTTTATGAGACATTTGCATTTATCTAGGATGTACACTTTGCCAAACATAAAACTGATACAGGCAATATGTATATTTTAAATTTGCCTAGTGTGAGCCAGGCTTAACAACAAAAAGTCTCTTCTGAAAAACTTAGGTCAGACAGTTTTTGTCAATGTCAGAGCTGAACAAAAGTAAATGCAACATGTTTTTATGTTATTTTTGATTTAAAGATGACACTGACTTGACTCTTTGTGTCATTTTTTAGGTGTCAAAAAAGGTCGATTTACACAATACAACACAATGGGAAAATGCGTACCAGTTTAATGATTGGCCAAGTGTATATGTAGGCCTATCTGATCCCCGCGGTTTCACCCGGCGTTAAATTTTAAAAAATCGCATTATTTTCAAATTAATTATTACATAATCCATTTTATTGCTAATTATCCCACTTCCGACACCAAAACTGCACGGATTCTGCGGATCCTCACTCTTTACCACTTTATACAATTCTATTATTTAAACTGACTACTGGCTAACAAACTACACGCTCGATATACAAAATAAACGCTCATTTACTTATTCACACAAATGGTATTCCTGAATATTTGCGCTAGGATCATAATCAGCGGCGCCGGCCTTTCCGCAACCATCGCAACCCTGTGGAATCATGAGTCATAACAATTTCCACTTTCATAAGTTCGCAACATTTTCTTCTCAAACTTAGGCCCGGTTTATTCATCTTCAGATAAATTTACTGGTAACAGTCTATAAGATTAATTTACCAGGCTCTAATCCTATTGGTCTGCGGATAACTGGCCGACCAATAGGATTATAAATTGGGTGTTTATCAGTTTGCTTTACCAGTTTATCAAGAGGTAAATAAACCGGGCCTAAATTTAATTAGTAATTCTAGAAAAAAGAAATAGGCATTATGCATAATTCAGGTATGTACACAAATACATTTATGTTTGAGAAAAAAGGATGCAAATATAGCATTCATATAGGTACCTATTTAGAATTTTTAATACCTATTTAGAAATACCAGTCGTTCTAGTTCTGCTCTAAGTTCAAGTGACTGAACGTATGTTGCTTCTTGAACACACAAATAAAATTAGGTTAGGAATTTCCTATTTGTACATGAAATTGACGTATTAACAATCGACGTTCGTTTTTGTTGGTAATTTTTTATTTCATCTGGTCGTGATTGATAAATAAGGATGGGGTTATTCAAAATGGGTATTACAAATACTATGGTATATATTTTCAATATCTACTTATATTAGTTTGCATAAGGTTCGTAATTTTGGAAGTCTCTCTAAGTATATTGTTTATTTCTATTAGGTTTTTACAACGTTCTGGACTCCAATAATTGCAATTTCGAATTTACTAGGTACAGTCGTGAGCACAAAAAGTGGGCCACCCGTTTTTTCCTATTGTAAAACGTGCTCACCAGCTATACCTACGGCTATGACAGGGATTGTCATAACTGACAAAAAATCGATTGTAGAGAAAAAACTGATTTACGCAAAATAGTGAAAAATGACAAGACTTGTCAGTCGAGTGTCCCACTTTTTGTGCTCATGACTGTACATATTTGTTCGACATTCCTAAATTTCTGTCAATGTTTGAAAACTTGTCCATTTTTTATGTAACCTAGTTTAAATATGTTAAATGACTGCGCTGAAGGACGTGCTTACAGCATTACAAGAGAACATAACCATCCTTAAAAAAATCTAACAGTACAACAATCAAAAACAGGACCGATGCACAGTTACTTATCTTAAATCAGCCATCACTACTAAGCACGTTATACGATGAATAGAAAACAATCCGAATAATAAATAATAAAAAACCGCATGTGTGTTATAATAAGAAAGGACACACATGCATGAATAGTGCCTTATAGCAAGACCACCTTTAAGAATCGAATCCAAGCTGTGAAATATTATCACTTTATTATTCTAGGGATCTAATCGGTGTCAAATCAAGTCTAAAGAAGAGGCTATGGGGTGCTGCTGAACGCAGGGGCTGAAAAAAGCTGCAAAGAATGATGGAATAACAAAAAAAGGGTTGATGTGCGGCACGGAAGGGCGTCCCGCCACAGGGATTTAACGGTAGCAACTTATCGAGATTTTTTTCTATCAGGTATACTACAGGTTTTAACATTGTGTATTTGATATTCTAACAGATTTATTTTAGGTAAAAAATTATATTATGCTTATTAAGAGAGAAGGTTGTTCGCTCGCATTCAAAAAAGATTTTTTTCAATTATCCTAAGTATATGCGTTTACACCGCGGTCCAGTATTTTTCCTCTGAAATCTCGAGAGAACGCGATATTTAATTTTATTTGCAACCATATATGTTATCTTGACATTGCTGACTTTTTAAAAATTTGGAAGTGTCACTTTACCTGTGTCACTTCCCTCTTCGATTTCCCTCACTCTAATTTATTTACCCTTGCTGGCAACAATGAGAACATGCAAGGTAAAAACCATAGAAAAACGTCAAAACAGTGAATGACACATTTTGGCATGTTTGTTTTATTTTTTTTTAATATAAAAAAATTAAATGACTAATCATAATTAATGATGTGCTTGCAAATAAAATAGTATACAAACCTCGGAGGAAAGTTTTCATTTCTGTCTCGGGCTTAATAGTCAATCTCTCGACAGTAATGAAACACTTCCCTACTCGGTCGATCCTCGGTCGAGTCGAAAATTTACTTTCCTCCCGTGGTCCGAAAGTAAATGAAATTGGTAAGATTTATTATTTTTCACTTTTACTTTCCACCCACGGGTTGAAAGTTTACTTTCCTCCCGTGGGCTAAAAGTTAATGAAATTGTTGTTTATTGTATTTTTTTAATTTTCATTCAAATAAAAATTCGAATGATTGTTAATAAAATAGTATATATAACTTGGTTAAAAGTTTCATAACTGTTTTCCACTTTCCACCTCGGTATGTAATATACTATTATTTACAACCACATACTGACTTTTCGGGTATTATAAAACTGCTCTGACAGTTAACTTGAAGTTAACTTTTTGAATTACATGTAATTCCAGCAGTTAACTTCAAGTTAACTGTTAAAGCAGTTTTATAATACCCGCCCTAAAACTCGTGCATCTTTGGCATCTTGCCTATACGGCAGTACCGCCTTGATTCGCTACAAGCTTATTCATCTTAGTACTCCCTGTGTATCTAGTAGGTTGGTCCAGTCTGTATCATCATCATGTATCATCTCTCATCTATGTTATTCAGTATTGCGGTTTATATCCATAAAAATGTTCTGAAATTTGAAGCAGCGCCTCTTGCGAAAATGTTTTAAAAAAAACTATGCAACTTTTCAAACAAGAATTTGTTTTTTCACAACGCAGATTGATTGGAGTTAAGATAGGTATCATTAAACCATGTGGAGGTTGGCTTGGATATTTTCTGATGTTCCTACGCTCTATCAATGTATTCTATATTGTTTATTATCACTCCAGAAGCATGAAACAAAATCTGTAGATCGTACATCCACCTTGATGGTATTTTAGTAGTTTGATGATCCAATGAATGTTTTATTTCTAGTTTTTTTCCTAAAATGCGCCGTTTTCTGTTAAGCTTTAAAATTTTCGTTTTTTTAATTGGTGGCTTATTTTTTAACGCAAAAGGAGATATTTCAATTTGAAATTTTATTATTATTCGTTATTTTTTAAATTGTAATGACGTCACAAGGTGAGCTTGCGCACTGTATTTCTAAATTTAAGTTTGCATCACTGACAAAATTTCCTAGTTGTCTAGTTGGTTACCCTGGCACTGGCCAATCTCCTGTCTTCTTTTAGAGGTTATGTCAGTTATTTTGTTTATTTTGATTCGCCTTTTTAGTCTCGTTGATTTATAAAATAAAAAATAAATACTTATTTCACCCGTTTATTTGTTCGGTTTATGTGAGAAGATGGATAGTGGATTTATTAAAGCCTCCAGCGAAAATTTACTTGAACTAAATTATGTGATGTTGCAAGAGTTTTTTGCCAAAAATACGGATTATTTAAGTGCAGAAATGAGAACAGTCAAAACCTAAAGGTGGGTAGGGAAATATTGGCATAATTATGGAATTGGTTTAGCTTTGGCCCATTATTATATTACATTTTTAGTAGCAGGGTAACAGTTTTATAGTTTCATATATTTTTAGGTCAGCGAGAGCCAGTTATGGTGACAATGCTATTGGCCTATGTGCATTAATGTGCAGTTGAAAAGAGACAGCAGAATATCCTCTGTTAGGAGCATCGCCAGATGGAATAAGCAAAGAATTTGTGATTGAAGTTTAATATCCTAGCAAGAAGGAGACTGTGAAAAACTACATTAAGGAAAATGGAAATACAATGACGAAATACATGTGCCAACTTCAGTTACAAATGTTATTGTGTAACAAACAAAAAGGACTGTTTTGTGTGGCAAGTCCCAAATTTGGAGAGGATAATGAAGTGACAATTTTTGAATGAGACATTAGGTTTATTAAAGTTATTATTGAATCAGCTGAAGAATTTTGGAAGAAAATGTATTTTCAGTCATTTTGAATAAAAATATATGATTGATTTGGGAGTCTGGTAGTTTTCTTCTTTATATGCATTAAAAGTACCCTTTTAATCCCCAGGATTAAATTTCACTTTATTTCTCAAGGGATTGATTAACTTTTTACTTCATCTCCCGTGGACTTAATGGAACAGGGAATAAAAGGGTACTCCAAAGTTGAGGAAATAAAAAGCACTGTAGGTATACACTATTTTATGTACTTTAGAGGAATCAAATTACGAAAGTACCCTTCTAATTTTCAATCCCTAAAGTGAATAAAATAGTGTATACACCTCAGGACTAAAGTGTTTTTTAATCCCTTAACAAATTATGGCCTTCACTTCGGGATTAAAAGTACCACTTTAGTCTCTAGGTGTATAATGTACCATTTTGGCAGTAAAAAAAGTAATAGGTATTTTTTTTATACAATATATTCAAAAAAGCATTTTTTTCTAGCTTCAACATAAAATTTATTTGATTAATGGTCCCTGCAAATTCACTATTCCACAAGCAATTATTAATAAATAGGTATCTAATCAATTTTTGCCACAAGCTGATGGTCAATGCAGGAATGTCCTTCGAGTATTGTAAATTCTCACAATCTTTGTATCACTCTCTCAATATGGATTTGTAAGCTGGCAATTCTTTTATTCAGCTTCTTCACAAACTCGGATTCTGCCTAAATTAATATGTGGAACCATTTTTTTCTTCATAAGTAATTTACAGTTTATCATCCTAAACTGCATCTAGTTATCACAATCTTGTTCCATCTATAAACATAATATAATGTTCATATTTTTGAAATAATGTAAAACAGAAAATAGGTGTTTATAAAATGAAATTTGTCAACTTAGTTTACTTACATTGAAATTATCTTCGCAGCAATAAATTCCACCAGAAATACTAGACAATACATTAACTCTTTCCACAGCTAAACACCAACTTCTTCTTTTTGTTCATTGTTGGGGACAGCTGTAAAGATAAAGATTCTTCAAATTTAGATTACTGTTTTTACAAGAAGGCCCAAAACATTTACGAAAATCCATAGCCAAATAGTGAACAGTAGGTAGATGTTTCTCTATGGTAGGTAGGACTTAGGTAGGTACACTGAAACTGAAATGCATGCGCTATTTGAGACCTTAATAACATCAAATAATGAGAAACAATGACTTACCTTGAATTTATTACACGTTTCTTTTAAATATTTTTCTTGAAACCTCGGAAAAACCGTGGAAAAACTCAAAAAATAATGAAAATATAACAACGGTCAACGACATTCCAAAATAATAACAAAACAACATAACCTCACAAAATTGCATATGTTGATGGATTTGTTTACAACTGCTTTGCGCATGCCCGCCTAGTGACGTCATGGGAGAAAGAGACCAACAATTTGACAAGGACAAAAAATGTTAAAATTTTAAATTAATTTAAATAGTCCAGGAAACAATTTTCAATAAAACCAATATGACATGGCGAAGTTTTAGGCCTGACTATATCGAAAAATAATGGTCAGTATAATTTTAATAATAGGAGGTAACGACCCCATTGCGGTAGATAGTGTAGGCGTCTACAAGAGAGAATTTTTTTGGATGGAATATTTTCCAAAGTAAAGTGACCAAATTAATGTAGTTCTAATGTCCAATCAAAGTTACAGAAGAAAATATTACACACAAAGATGGGAAATGGAGAAATTTGTTTAAATAGTTTTTAAACAGTGAGAGGACACCTAAGGGAAAAAAAGTGCATAAATTATATGGTTATCAGTAAGTTAAATCCCAACATTTCTTGCTATCATTTTGGCTTTTTTTTTTGTCCACCTGAAAACTGGTGTTATTTGTTATTGTGGTGATTCATTAATTGGAATTACACAGGTCGGTACCTAGTGGCAAGTGGGTTGAATTCCCATTCAAATTTTGATTTTTAATTTATCAACAATTGTCAAGAGGTGGGATATGGAAAAATTTAGATGTTGTGGAAAAAATCAACAGAACTTGATATGTATTGGTTGCTCAAGGATGTTCCATCAAAGCTGCTTTGATAGGGACTGGAGAGGAGGAATAAAACTGGGAAAACAAAAGATCTATTGTTCTGATGAATGTCAATGTCTCGAAACGGATGCTCAAGAAAGGGAAAAACAACTTCAAGAAGAGATAAAAAAATTAACCGAAGAGATCCATGAAAAGGATAAATATATAGGCAGACTCCGAAGGAACTCACAGGTTTTTGAGGATGATATTCTGAACTATGAAAGAGAACACTCCGATGAAATAAAAAAATATCAGGAAGTCGTATCTACACTAAAGGCGGAAATCATACAGGTAGCAGAACGGAATACCCACCTTCAGGACCTTTTGCAGAAGACGAAGGAAAACTTGGAAGAGTTAACAGCTCTGAACAACAATTTGAGGGTTTCCTGTGAAGTCTTGGAGAAAGAAAATGATATGGCTGCAAGGGAAACTAAGCGACTGCGTGGTGAAGTATTTCATTTAAAGAGCTGCAGAGAAGTCCATGCTGAACAAATGAATGCGGGAAGCCAAAATGCAAAAGAGAAAGGCGACGTAGTTACTCCCCCTAAGAATAATATATTCATCTTGGGTGATGGTTTGGCGAAAGGTTTCAGGGATATTGTGGAGCGATGTATGGGAAAAGAGTATCACGTTTCGGCCTTAATTAAAGAGAATGCGTTACTCGATGACGTTGTGAAAGAGGTTTTTAATTATACAAAAAAGACTATGTGATTTTAATGGCTGGTGTGACAAACTTAGTGAAGGGAAGACATATTGAAGAAAAAACTATACAGACTATTAAATCAGTGGGTAAATACACAAATGTTATAATTTGTTCTGTTCCCCTATGGAACAATAACACATTAGTCAATAACTTTATCAATGAGTACAATAAAATGATGTCCAACAGGTTATGTAATGGAGACATGAGTAATTGCTTTCTGCATTTCAATGCCTTTATAGGAAATAAAGACATTTACTTTAATTATAATAATAATAATTTATATATTAAATATAGAGGCAAGGTAAGGATAGGTCAAGCAATACGTAAAAAGGTCTTAGATTTTATAAATAAAAATTTACACAAGAAAAATATTGAGAAGGAAATTATAGACATAACAGAAATTTGTGACTCGCGGTCAAATGCACAGGGACGCACCCCTCCTTTTTTAGAGCAACTTCAGCTCAAGGAAGCCTTGCTCTAGTGTTACTTAATATCCAGTCTGTTAGAAATAAGGTTGATGAATTGGTGTTATTTTTGGAGTCTTTGAATTTTCCGGACATCGTTGTTTTGGTGGAACACTGGCTTAGATGTGATGAACCTCTTGGATTTGAGAATTATTCACTGTTGTCGAACTATTCTCGGAAGCAGTATGCACATGGTGGAGTGTTGATTATGATGCAGAATGACTTTCTCAGCAGGTTTGAGTTTACTTCAATTGCGAG
This sequence comes from Ceutorhynchus assimilis, assembly GCA_917834065.1. Lineage (NCBI taxonomy): Eukaryota > Metazoa > Arthropoda > Insecta > Coleoptera > Curculionidae > Ceutorhynchus > Ceutorhynchus assimilis. The sequence goes on along the minus strand of OU892280.1, from coordinate 56,532,128 downwards.
ATTTGATCATCTTTTAGAAGAGAGAGTTTTTGAAGTTTCTGTTGTGTATTGTAGTCGTTTTAACTTGTATGTGTTGGGGATTTATAGATCTCCTTCTGGGAATATTCAATCATTCATTAATAAACTAGAATCTCTTTTGATTGAAATTCCACTTAACGCTAACATAGTTTTGTCTGGTGATTTGAATATAAATTTTTTTGACAGGGACAATAGATATAATCAGTTGCTGTGTAACTTGTTGGATTCTTTTAACTTATGTATGCATGTCGATCAGCCAACCAGACGTACAGCGTTGTCATCATCTGTCCTGGATTATATATGCTCCAACATTGATGCAGACTTGGTGGCGTGTAATACTACTAATGCTGGGTTGTCTGACCATGAGGCTGTACACTGTTGTATCCCGTTTGGAGTACACACTGAGCATAAAATAAGACGGGGTAGGCTGTATACAGCAAGGAACTTTGAAAGGTTCAAACTGTTGTGTGCACGGTCTGACTGGAATGGTGTTCTTGTCACAGACGACTCATTGGTAACGCTCCACGCTATTGTTCATAACAATTTTAATACATCCTTTCCAATTGTTAATTTAAAAAAAAGAAAACGTAAACCTTGGTATACCCAAGGATTGCGTATCTCTGGGAAAAATATGCGTTCTCTTCACTACATAAGAAAATATTCCATGAACAACCAAGACTTCACTCAGTATTTTTATAGGTATCGCCAAATTTACCGAAATTCCATAAGACAGGCTAAAGACATGTATTACCGTGATAGAATCAAAAATTCCTCCAACACATCCAAAGAATCGTGGAAGATTGTTAGTGACTTATTGGGGAAGAATAATAATAAAAAGGTAGTTATGAGCAAGTTAAAGGCTAATGATCTTAACCACTTTTACTGTAACATTGCATCCAATCTAGCTGCTAGTATTCATCAGCCGCTTGATCCTAGGGCCTATCTAGAGCACATTGTGGTAGCTGAGACATTCCTTTTATCCCCAACATCGGTACAAGAGATTAAGGAAATTATTTACGAGATTAAAAATAAGAATACATCGGGTTGGGATAATCTTTCTTTGAGGGTTGTGTCTTTTTTGCCTGATGGAGCCTTGCGAGCTTTCACAAGAGCTATAGATAGTTCGTTTCTGTCGGGCGAATTTCCTGTGTGTCTCAAACAAACTGTGGTTATTCCCTTGCATAAGGGTGGAGACCACGACACGCCGTCAAACTTCCGTCCAATAACTCTGCTACCTATTATGGCTAAAATAGTAGAAAAGCTTGTGAAGAGAAGGATGTTAGCCTTTCTCGGTGGACTTGGACTCCTGAGCGCCCAACAGTTCGGTTTTCGAGAGGGGATTGGCACTGGCGATGCCATTTTCAGTTTCCTTGAGCTACTCTATAAACAGTTGAATGGTGGAGAGGTAGCCTCGGCAGTCTTGTGTGACCTCTCCAAGGCGTTTGACTGTGTGAATCACGAGATACTACTGTGGAAGCTTGAGCGGTATGGTTTTCGGGGTGGTGCTTTGAGGTGGTTTCGCTCCTACTTGTCGGGTAGATCGCAGACCGTAAGATTTCAGGATGGTGAGTCAGAACGCATGAACATCAATGTTGGAATCCCACAGGGATCTGTGCTGGGAGCCATTCTTTTTCTGATTTATGTCAACGATTTGCCTCAACTCCCAATTTCAGGAAAGTTTACTCTTTTTGCGGACGATACGACAATTTTGTGGCATGGCTCAGATGTGGAAAAACTCAATAATGACATAAATGCAGATTTGAGGATGGTGAAGGACTGGTGCGACTCCAATTTATTGTCTTTTAATGTTTCGAAAACCAATGTTTTAAACTTCAAATGTGAACTGGAGAGTGTTTACCTGGAGGATAATCCTGTAACTCCACAAAACCACAACAAATTCTTGGGCCTCACAATTGATAAGTCTCTCAAGTTTGACGATTACATTTCTAATCTCCGTAAAAGGGTTTCTTCGGGATGTTATGCCTTAAGAGTGATATCGAGGAGTTTGGATGTCTCGGTTGCTAAGAATGCATACTACGCTTTGGTGGAATCTCACCTACGATATGGCCTAAGCTTTTGGGGTTGCTGCACCCGTTCACTTTTTGATTCAGTGTTTCTGCTTCAGAAGAGGGCAGTCCGTTGTATATTCGGAGTGAGGACTCGTGATTCCTGTCGCCCTCTTTTTATCAGTCATGCTATCCTTACGCTTTATTCAATGTTTATAATGGAAACGGTGTGCATGATGTTCAGGAAATACGGGGCTGAGAAGGAGGCGGACAAACACTATAATACTCGTCAGTCGTTTCTTCTCGGCTTGCCCATACCTCATTCCCAACTGGTAAAAAAATCATTTATATATGAAGGTAAAAAACTATTCAATCATCTTCCAATTGAAATAAGAAAGCTTGGATGCTACAAAAGTTTTAGGAAACAGGTTAAGGCTTTTTTGGTTGATAAAGCATACTATAGTCTCGAAGAATATTTTAATGAAAGGATAGTAACTGGTTGAGGAATATTGGACCTTTGTTTTTGACAGCGAGTGGCAATGTATGTTTGGTATCGTTTCTTTTGTAATGTCAACTTTTATATGTAAGAAAAGTGAATGTTATTACTTTTACTATTACTTTTATTTTTTTTTTACTATTACTTTTATTACTTTTATTTTTTTTATTTTTTTTCTATATTGTTGCGTTGCGTATTGTACGAGATTTTATATTTTTGTCTGTGTTTTATGCGTTGGTGAAAACTTTTTTTCTGTTTTTTGTTCTTTTATTCTCTGTTTTAACTGAGTAATGTTTTAATTTTTAATTTTAGTGTTAGTTTTAGACTTTATTTTAGTACGGCTTTGTCAGCAACATTTTGTTTTATAGTTATTAATGATACAAGTTCGATATGAACGCCATAATGAAACGCGTGTAACGTTAAACCACGAGGCGTTAGCCGAGTGGTTTAGTTACACAAGTTTCATTAATAAAGTTCATATCGAACGTGTATCATTCAAAATTTAATCTACAATGGTCCAAATAGATTTGATTTGCCTTGAAATAGCAAAAACTTTTCAAATTAAAATTTGAAATTTAGCAGGTGTCCGTACTAGTCGAGAACCTGCTTGTTGGTTTTTAGAATTTTGACTTTGGCAGCTTCAATATTGGAGTCCATTTTTGTGCCATAAATTCAATTTTATAGTGGAAAATAATATTATTATTGGTGATTCTGAGTTCGAAAGTGTCTCTTCGAATATAGAGACAGCATTATTGAAAAGGTTCTTCTGGAAACTAACTTTCTTTTTGTATATTTTTCATTTCAAAATTTGGGTGTTATTATGAATTCTTAAACGCACTAGTGCTATTATGAAGGACCTAATGACATTCAAATGACAATGCTAAATGTGTCATAATGACACCGACGTAGATTAAGACAATAAAGCTATTTTTGACTTTGACTTTGACTTTGACTATATATTAATAGCTCATTAGAAAGCTCTGCTTTTTCCGATTTCAATTATATTAAGTTCAATAGGTTTATCTCTAACAGTTTTCGAGAAATTTCGGTTTTTGTCATAAGAAACAATGTTTTGGAAAGAGACCTTTCTCAGTTTCCTTACAGATATAAAGTCCTTATCTTACACATTGCTTCTTATGAAAAAAACCGAAATAATTTTTTTTCTCGAAAACTGTTAGAGATAAACCTATCGAGCTTTATATCATCGAAATCAGAAAAAGCAGAGCTTTCTAATGAGCTATTAATATATAGGTGTTCCTATTGAAAAAACCCAGACTTTAGTCTCAGCGTTGGGACCAACTGGAAAAAAACTGAGAGCCTCGCTGAATTCTGCTTGAAAAAGTGCTTCAAGAAAGTTTTTACGGAAATCAATAATTTTCATAAACAAAAAAGTTATGATGGTGTCACATTATTTCTCAAAATCGAGAATCGCCCTCTAGCGGCTAAACGGTTTAAGATATCAAAATGCGGTTTGCACCAATCAAAATTTCATGAAATTTGAGCCTCAGAGTGGGGGGTTCATTTTTTTCTCTCTAAAAATAAAGGGTCTTTCTATAAGAAAGTGTCCAAAATGGCCCACCCTGTACATATAAATACATGTAGAAACACACGAAAAAATGCACAGATGTGATGCAGGCTTTAGTTTGTCTGCTTTGAAAAATAAATCTTGTTTCCAAAAAACTTCAATAATTTCTTAAATTACAGTAGGTACAGATATACACAGAATATTGTTTATTTTCAATCATAATATTGATTCGAGCAATGTAAAAGTACCGGCTATGGATTGAGTCACTATTTAATGTCTTATGGTAAACTACTACATTTTATTTACTGACTGATTATCTTTATTTAATCTAAATAGGTAAGTGCAGTTTAAATGCATATCAAACCCTTTCACCATTAAACAGGGGTTGATAAGCCCTGTGAAAAACCTTGATTAAGGGTTTATAGCACATCCTTGGACACATAACAAGGGTTAAATTACAGGCACATTGTGTTCAGCACTTTTCGCCCCTCAAAGTCAACAGTCGATGGGAAAACGTTCGACGTTCGATTTGCGTCGCGCTAATTAGGAACATTTATGTGTCTGATGTCTGAATGTGTTTGATTTTGTACTTAGGTTACCGAAAAAGGGTTTGTTTGTAGACCTACCCTTTTAATCATTGTTCGGGTGTACATAAATTCAACTACCCAACCCTTTTTCAACCAGGCTTTATTTGAAGATTTAAAATGAAATACTTACCTACACAGCTAATTGTCATGTATTTGTTTTGTTAATTTTGTCAATCAGTTCCATGAAAATGTAGTTCGAGACATAAAAATCATCAAAGAAATGTTGCTTCTTATAACTGATTTAAAAATAATAATAATATTATTATGGATATATTTTGCTGCAATATTTTATAATAGTTTAATAAGCGACTATTAGAACAATTATAAAGAAATAATTCCAATTGATAATCTGCCATTTATAGATACATATTTATGTTTTTAACTGGGAGTTTTTACAGACTATTATTTTTGGTATTTTGAAATAATGTAATATTGCCTCAATTGACTAACTTATTATTTCAAATGCAGCTGCGTCCTACCATCAATAAAAATTTTGCTTAAGGAGTTATAGAGAATAATTAAATCACTTTCCAGGAATTCAAATGCGACATGATATAATTTTGTACCAAGTCTCTTATTGCATTACTGTACCATACCTAAGAATTTAACATATTTCCAAAGTTATGCTTTAATTCACACGGCTACTCAAAATGTAAATATTTCTTCTCCTATCGACAGAAACGAATCAAAATTTTATTTAACAATTCACAAAGTGCATCCTCTTGATGGTGTAATGAATCTTATCAGATTTTTTTCCAGATAAAGAAGTCGCGGTAAATTACTTTCCACGGGACGTAAACCAGCCTCATCAGAGATGGTTTAACGTTCCGTACAATGGTGCTGGGTGCACGAACATAGACAGAAAATCTGGAGGTGACTCCAACACACACCACCTAGAAGGATGGGGTAGCACTGACACAACTACGGGAGAAGAGCATACATTTTTTAATTTTTGAACTCAACAAAGTAGAGATAATCAAAAAAGGAAGCAACCTCACGTCATTAGTATGATCCACATGAAGAGGTTTAAGATGAGATCTTAACTCATAATAAGAAAATAAGAATAAGAAGAAATAAGGAGAATTCCAACGCTCACAAACTGGGACTGCTACAAGGAAAGTCATTAACAATTAGGTCGGAAAGTCAACAAGACATAATTTCCTGTAAACCGGGAAAACTATAAAATAGTAAAAAATAATAACAGAGGACAATGAAGCATTGGGAAAATCCGAGGTTGCCCCAAAGGGAAACCTAAAAAAAGATTTATGAGAAAATAAATGAGCCTCAGCACGATGTCTACAAGGAAAAACCCAAACTGAGAATACTGTAACATCCAAATAGAAACTCTAGCGGTCCTACTAAAGATTCAATTTACGGGATCAATATTGGGAAATATCTAGATCCAACTGAGGCTTCTAGCCGTATACAGTAACAGAAACAGCAGAACTTCTGCTCTCTGAGTGCCCTGATCAGTTTTGCAAGAAGCTAAAATAGTTTGGAGGAGCACGGCTTACGCCTTAAGCAGTGAGCATCCAACCAAAAAAGCTGGCTTTGGAGAAGCCTAGAAATTTTGAAAACCTAGACGTAGAGTCATGCAAAAAATATCTGAAAACGTAGCAATCAGGATCTATCAGTCCGAAACCATTATTCTGGAATATATAAAAGCGTATAGAATCACACTTCTAATAAAGAATAGTTCATACATTTTTCATCTTGTTATAGGTATGCATTACAGAATTGTGAATTAGGGCATTGAATGAAATTGCTTCATCCGATCTTGAACGATAGTCCTCGTGAGACTTCTGTTATTCAAAAAATCAGATGTATCGACTATCAACTCCAAAACAACCCGGTCTTGTGGGGATTAGGTTTCTTTGTTCACAAATTAATATAGTGTCAAGAATCGCATAGCAGATTCGAGATTTTACGTGATGTTCGGGAACAACGTCGATCGCGGTTCTTCTGGAATTTACAAGAATAAATTACGGCTATATATAAGGACGGGGTTTAGCTTGTAAGTTTAAGTTAAAGTTTGACTATAATACGATTTAAATAGTGATTATTATTGCGAGTTGTAAGAGTTTAGTTGTTGAGTTAGTTATAAAAGTAATTAGTGTCAGAGTGTATTTTTACGAGGAATAAATTATTGCTGTGTTAATTGGACTTTGATTTTTGGAATAAACGAAACGAACCCAAGATTTCTGTCCGGCAATCCAAAGCCCTGACAATTGGTGTCAGAAGTGAGACATAAAGGACTGCAGAGTGAAATCCATTGCGGAAGTGCGGGGACACTAGTGTAGTGTAAAAACTGAACACTTAGTGAACTGAACTGAACACTGAGACAGTTATTCAGTGCAAACAGTGACAATCACAAAAAGAGACTTTACCGATCGTGTAAATTACTCCGGAAGTGACGCTATACCCGATTTTGACTGTGATAGTGAATCTTCGAGTGAGTTCTAGAAAATTCTATTTGGAAAGTAAGGGAGATATCGAATCTGTGACTTCGCCGACGTATTCAAAACATCAATCGTCATTCAAAAGAAGTTTTTCGAGGAGTTTCGGGAAAATTCTAGAACATTCTATTTGGAAACCAAGGGAGATATCGAAATTGTGACTTCACCGACGTGTTTGTTTTATCAATCGACATATAGAAAAGAAATTTCAAGAAAATTCCAGAACTTTCTATTCTAGAATAAAGCAAGTTATCCAATTTGCGACTTCACCGGCGTGTTTGGAACTTCGAGCAAATAGACTGTGAGATAGGGGCTGTTTAGTGGAGTCATTTTTTTTTGTCTGGCATTTTAGGGGCTGACGGCCATTTGCACCGCTATAACTTAAGAGATATTTAATTCAAGTGGAGCTTTGAATGTGACTCTCGTAGAAACAAAAGCTCCACTTAAATCAAATATCCCTTAATATCCCTTAAGTGATAGCGGTGCAAATGGCCATGAATGTGGCTACTAAGCTGATGAGAATATGGGTGATTTTAATGCCTGCCTCGCGTTCGAAAATTTGCAGAAGAAAAAAATTGATTTACATGAAGAATTTTTTTTTTATGATCTCAAATTTTCTGGCTTTCAAATAAAAGATTGACATTGATAAATAATTCACCCATGAAAAATATCAGATGCTTTTGAATAGCTGAAAAAGTGGAGATGGCTGTCAACTTCCAAGAGAAAAGAAAAGAACCTTCCGTGTTCACTTTTTGTCTGGCAATCGAGAGAATAAAAGGTTTTGTTGTGAAAATAACGCTGAAAAATCGCCAGACGGTAATCACAGTTCGAAATCGAGTTTTCTGGCGAAACATTCAGTGGACATTTCGAACAGGGGGCAGGCATTAAAACCACTTATATTCTTATCAGCTACCTAGCCACATTCATCCCTCAAAATGCCAGACAAAAAAAAATTACTCCACTAAACAGGCCCTATCTCAGGGTCTAAAAGACCAGAAAAGATATTTGAACGAAGTTCGAGGGAAATTCTAGAACGTTCTGTATATGTCTATCACAAGACAACAAGCAGAAATGGACGAACAAAAAGTTGAGGAACTTCTGCGCAAAATGTTGGAACTTCAAGAGACCAAACGACAACAAGAAAAACAAGACGAAGAACTCAGGCGACAAAAAGAAAAACAAGAAGAAAAAGCTAGGCGACAACAAGAAGAGGACAGAAAACAACAAGAACGGCAAGAAGACATTGGACAACTGCAGAAAATATTTCAAACCATACAAGGAACTGTCGCTAACCTAGACCAGAAGATTGAACAAGTTGAAGACGATGTGCAAGAAGTTAAACACGACGTTCAGGAAGTAAAAGCTGAAGTCAGAACCGATGTTCAAGAAGTTAAAGACGATGTTCAGCAATTGAGACAAGAAGTTGAGGACCAAGTTCAAGCAGTTCAAGCACTTAAAAATAAGGTAATTAAATTAGAAATACAGTCCATTAACCCAGTTAGTGTTGGGGCATTCTCTGGTATGAAGATAAAACCACCAACTTTTGACGGCTCTACATCCTGGACCATGTATATCCGGTAATTTGAAGCTGCTGCAAATACTAACGGATGAAACGACCAAGAAAAAGCTACAGCACTAATAGTGGCGGGCGCTACGAGGACCTGCCTTAGACCTTCTTCAGTCCATTCATTCAGTCTGCCAACAGAATTACCAGCATCTAAGCCAGACGTTAGAATTGCGCTTCAGAGATCATTACAGACAAGAAGTATTTAGAACTCAAGTCAAATGAAGAATTCAAAAACCCGGCGAGAGTTTACAAGAATTCGAAACAGAAGTTAAAAGGCTAGTGAGTTTGGGTTAGTTTGGGTGAGTTTGGCGTTTCCTGCAGCTGGGGAAGACATGCAAGAATGGATGGCAGTATCTGCGTTCATTGATGGTATCAGAGATTCCAAGATCCAGGAAAACTTAAGAATGTCTAAGTTCAGACAAAGTAGCGAAGCCCTTGTCCGAGCATTAGAACTGGAAGCAATCTTTGGTGCCTCACGACCCAGAATACGAGAAGTGTCCATTGAGGACCCAAAAGAAAAACAATCATCAAAAGAGGATGGCAGTTTCGAGAACGTTATGAGAAGTTTCAAGGAGAGAATGGAGAAACTGTTACTAGAAAATAGAAAAATGGGAAACGATACCGGACAAACACCAATCCCGAGAAACCGAATAGAGTGCTACCGGTGTCATAAGCTTCAGCATATTCAACGAGATTGTAGAGTAAAAATGTCCTCTCCATCAAGGGATCGTTTCCAACGCTTTTCGAGATCAAGATACGCCAGCCCTGGTAACAAACAGGAGAACGAGAACTAACCAGTATGGAGGGGCGAATGCTGGTTAGTAATGATGAAGCCCCCAGGGTTGTTTACATAAAATCATTGGGCAGTCATTATAGAGGATTTAAATTCGAAGGACAAATTAATGGAGAATTGAAAACCATCACTTTTGATACGGGTGCTGAAGTTTCCATAATTAGAAGAACATTAGTCAAGTCTCGGGCAATCCAACCGCTCACTAGAAACCTGTCACTACGGACAGTCACCGGCGAATCTGCACCAGTTCAAGGAGAAGCTATGATTGAGCTTACTTTTGGATCTACCACCTTCAGGCACAGAACATTAGTCGCCGATATAGAGATGATTTTATTTTGGGAATGGATTTGATCGGCCAACATGATTTCTCTTTTGATCCTACCATGAATATCCTTAAATTTGGCAATAAAGAAATTGTCCTAACAACACAAGAAGAATCCGAAGCCATTAAGATTTTGCCCACAACCCCAGTGAGGATTCCTGGAAGTACTGAGAAGATCATTTGCGGAAGATTAGAAACAAACCCTGGGTGCTGCGTTGGACTAACACGTAATTTTATTGGAGATAAACCAGAAAGATTTCTTGTTGGGAAGACTCTAGTAAGAACAAATGGAGACATTATAATAAGTATTGCCAATGTTTTTTTCCGAAACAGTAAGAATAAAAGAAGGAGACATTATTGGAACTCTCGAACCAGTTAAGCAAATATCGAACTGTGACCTACCAAATAAGCGACATTTTGTGAAATCCAAATTAGATACAGACACCTTGATGCAAACCTTGGCGAAATTATGGAAACATCTCGATCCAGATAGGCTTCAAGAAGTCCCAGATTTCATCTTGAAAGAAGCAGACGTATTTGTGATAGACAATCAAACCGGACGGACCAGCTTAATTCAACACAAAATTGATACTGGATTGGCACACCCAATTAGACAACCACCACGACGTATGCCAATTGCTAAGTAACAGGAGGTGGAAAACCAAATTGATAAAATGCTTGAAGAGGGAATCATTGAAGAGTCAAATAGTCCATAGTCTGCGCTAGTAGTTTTGGTTACAAAGAAAGATGGGAGTCTTAGATTTTGTGTGGACTACCGAAAGCTTAATGACGTCACCAAGAAGGACAGCTTTCCTCTCCCGAGAATATACGATACATTAACAACTCTATCGGGCTCCAAATGGTTTTCAACCTTGGATCTCAAAAGTGGATACTGGCAAGTGGCAATACATGACGATGACAAAGAGAAAACTGCCTTCAGTACCGGAAGCGGGTTATACCAGTTTAATGCAATGCCTTTCGGATGGTGTAATGCTCCAGCTACGTTTGAGCGACTGATGCATCTTGTTTTGCGAGGCCTTACATGGAGAACTTGCCTGGTATATTTGGATGATGTCATGATCATGGGAAATTCGTTCTAAGAACATCTCAATAACCTGAAAGTAGTTTTTGACCGCTTCCGGAATGCCAACTTGAAACTCAATCCAAATAAGTGTTTCCTATTTCAAAAGAAAGTGGAATTCTTAGGTCACGTAGTATCTGAAGATGGCATACAAGTTATGGAAGGGAAGATAGATGCTGTCAAGGATTGGCCAAAGCCACGCGACAAACATGAACTAAGGAGTTTTCTGGGATTATGTTCTTATTATCGAAGATTTGTGGAAGGTTTCGTGAATATAGCTGCTCCGCTTCATCGATTAACGGAAGAAAAATCAACATTCAATTGGACCCAAGAATGCGATTCCGCATTTAGAAAATTGAAAGGAGCATTAATTATGTACGAGCCCAGTGTTGTCCTATCCCGATCAGAAAGGCATGTTGATTTTGGACACAGATGCAAGTAACATCAGTGTTGGAGTTGTCCTTTCACAAATCCAAAATTCATAAGAACATGTTGTGGAGTACTACAGCAGAACTTTATCAAAGCCGGAACGAAATTATTGTGTCACCAGAAGAGAGTTGCTTGCCATAGTAAAAGCAGTCGACTATTTTCATAAGTATCTCTACGGACGCAAGTTTCTAATTCGAACAGATCATCTAAAATGATTTTTAGAAATGTAAACTCCTGAAGGACAGCTTGCTAGATGGATTGAGAAATTGCAGCAATTCGATTTTCAAATTATCATCGATCTGGAAACCTGCATAAAAATGCTGACGCTCTGTCTAGACGGCCATGCAAAGAAGATTGCAAGCACTGTCAAAGAATCGATATACATGAGAAAAACAGTAGTCCAGCTATAAGAAGAACGGGCCTGATCGTCGATAATAAATGGACTACCAAACAAATGAGAGAAGATCAGGAGGCAGATCCGGACATCGGGCAAATTCTACATCTTAAACAAAATGATAAATGTAGAATGGAGGGAAGTGTCGAACAAGAGTTTGATTTACAAGGCGTTGTGGGCCCAGTGGAACTCTCTGGCCGTAGAAAATGATTTGCTCAAAAGAGTTTGGGAAAGTGCCGATGGGAAATCCACTAAGAGCCAACTGGTTATCCCGAAAGACCGAGTGAAAGATGTATTAAAAGAAATACACGACGGAACTTCAGGGGCACATTTCGGAGTTAACAAGACTTTGGACAAAATCCGGGAACGTTTTTACTGGGTACACAACCATGAAGACGTTAAAAGCTGGTGCCGAAAATGCGACATCTGTGCTACCAGTAAGCCCTAAACTAAGATCTCGGGGCCCATGAAACAGTACAACGTCGGTCTTCCATTTGAAAGAATAGCGATAGATGTAGCCGGACTGTTTCCAGAGTCAGAGCGTGGTAACAAATACATCTTAGTTATCATGGATTACTTCAGTAAAATGGCCAGAAGTTTTCGCTATCCCCAATCAAGAAGCCATCGCTGTTGCCCAGGTGCTGGTGCACGAAGTTTTTAGTCGTCATGGTGTGCCACTAGAGTTACATTCAGACCAGGGACGAAACTTCGAATCTGCCATCTTCAATAAAATTTGTGAGATCATGGGAATCCGTAAGACCAGGACAACACCTTCACATCCACAGTCCGATGGCGAAAGTGGTCGCAAGGGACCAGCGAGATTGGGACAAGCATTTACCTCTATTTTTAATGGCTTACAGAGCAGCTGTTCACGAGTCAACAGGTGAAAGTCCAGCCAGAATCGTTTTTGGAAGAGAACTCAGGTTACCTTGCGATCTGATGTTTGGGATTCCTGAAGAAGAACGAAAAGAAATTCGAGACTATGCCGACGAAGTAAGGGCACGACTTCTGGGTATCCATGATTTTGCTCGGGAGCATATTCAATAAGCCAGTGACCGGATGAAGACCAGATACGACCTGAAAGCCAATTCAGCCGGATTTCAAGAAGGTGATTTGGTGTGGCCGTATAATCCAGCTAGAAAGAAAGGAGTATCGCCGAAATTGTCTTCAGCATGGGAAGGACCCTACAAAATAATCAAGAGGATCAATGATTTGGTTTATCGAGTCCAACCCAACACAAATAAACGGTTGAATATATCAAAATGCGGTTTGCACCAATCAAGATTTCATGAAATTCGAGCCTCAGAGTGGTGGGTTTATTTTTTTTTTGTATCTTGCTCAGAAATCGACATTTCTTATCAAAAGTGTCCAAATGGACCCACCCTGTACAGTTAACGTGGGATAAATAAGATTCTTGATCAGTCCGTATGCAGTTCAAATATTAATAGACGGTTTGACTTCCAGCAATGTTGGCCGTGGAAACTGAGGTTGTTATAAATAGCTGACCCCCTGTTATAGAAAAGATTTACTCTAATCTAACATTATTCCATCAAAAAAATCTGACTCTTCTTGATGCATTTTCATTAATGTGAACTGAATTTGTTCTTGGGATTTTCTAAAAATTTCTGTTGAATCAACTTGAAGTTTCAATATGCAATGCAAACCTTCCTATCCTGTTCCTATATAGATCCTCATAAAAAAAATCAATTGCTCATTAAAAATTAAAAGAACATTTTTTGAAAGAAAATAATTAATTACCATTAAACAATAGAATAATATTTTCCAACCCGTTACAAAGTAATAAATAAAAAAAAAAAATTAAAAACGACTAATGACACGTGCCCGCATACGACCATTAGATTAGGTTGAAAACTGCATTTCTGATAAGACGGTTGCGCAGGTGGTACCTTCGCTACCAACAGTACCAACCGCACACTTTGTCTATTTTTAAATGTTCAATGGCACGCTTTGTCATTGATATGGTAAAATAAAAATTAAAATAGGGTTGGATAATTAGTATTCTTGTTGCGTAAAAATATGAAGGGCTGTTTTTAAAAATGTTTCAATTCAATACTATTTGAGTTTTTTTTTAAATTGAACCATTGAATATGTAGGTATTTTAATTCAGTGAAGTATAATATAAGATAAATAAATTTTAATGTTTCACCACATCCCACATACACCTTCAAACAATTTCTGATTTACTGCGTTGAAAAACGGAAGAGAGTCTACCAGTCTACCAGCATCATCATCTCACCGATGACTTAATAATAATTTAAATAATGACGTTTTTGCTTGTCTAGACTCTGACTGAGAATGTGACTAACTAACCTAGAAACCTATAGAGTATAGCAGGATGCTGCTGAGGGGTCTAGGAGACGCATAATATGATAATAATTATGGACCTGCATGAGATATAATTTTATTTTAAATTAAATTTCATACTTTGAAAAATGTGTTCAAATTATGTGACGTTATTATTATTTTTAAATGTGATAATGAGCAAATTTTTTACATCTCACGCGTAGGTATTCTGTCGAAGCTCAGGCAGACGCTCGGACAGACAGAAAAGTTTTAATATCCGGCCTTACATGAATTATTAATAAATTTAATGTAACTAACGAACTCGTTTTCGATTTACGCAAAACATGGGTGTTTGACTCCTCGGCTTGGGACTTTTTCTTCTTTTATTTTTCTGATGCGAGGCATTTTTCTTCGTTAGCGGCTAATTTCTTCTTATAAGTTGTAGAGTATATCGTACACTTAGATCGGCTTATAACGTGATATGCCGACTAATAAAACTAACGGTTAATGTGTGTTAATTTTCTTTTTATAAGAAAAGTTGTTGTCATGTGTAAAAATGATACAGTAATTTAAAATGGTTCACTTATTTTCAGTTGTGAGGATTAAAGTAATACCATTTCAAAATTTTCCAAAATAATTTCTATCTAGAAGAGCTTGATTCAGACGAAAACAGGCTGATACACAGAATGGTTATTGCTCACCCTAGTCATTTTATTTGAATTTCATTCATTTTTCCCGGGTGTATTTTAGAGAACGGGAATTATCATAATATTTCCTATTTATTATTATACAATCAATTGTATTTTAGATAGTTCAAATTCGAAACCGATATTTGTATTTCTGGGTTGCCCCCCAGTGAAATAAATACAGAGTTACTTTCCTTTTTTTGTATTCTAAAATAAATGGCAATACCTACACTGCCAATAAGTAAATCGTTTATTAATAGCTCCTTTATTTTGATTTGGGATTGATATAGCATAGATACACAAGCATTATACAAGTAAACATCAGCTTCAAAGCAATACCTCCTTTACGAGACACTGTTGGTCACAAATTTACCTTTAAACCGTTTGAGACATTAATCTGAATTAAATAAACCCTAATAGGCCTAGATACAGTAAGACACCCTTAAGGAATGCGGTCAGCGCAACAAAGTACTCGCGGCTACTCAGTCAGTGTGGGAGTAGGTTCAATATTTAAAGTTAGCTTTATAGGGCGCCACTGGTTTACAAAATAAAATTCGCGGACTTAAACCAGAAAGTCCCTGAACTCCAAAATTCCTCAGGATGTGGCCACCCAATGTGCCTATCCTTTAAATAAATTTTACCTTAGTTTGGTTGAGGTCAGTTAGGGGTAAAATAAGAGTCAAATATAAAAACAATGAATATAAATCTATTATGGCCGTTTCCACCAATAAAGCTCTAAGCTGAGAATATCTAAGCGTCCCTTAAAACGTAAGCACCGCTTAATTAAATTTGCATTCCACCACCGCCTTTCTGATGAATCTTAACTAAGTGCTGTTTAGCTTTGGCAACCTTGCTTTGGTTCGCCATCATAACCTCAAACTTGGCTTTGTATAGTGGTTTGATGGAATTTTGAAGTCCAGAAAATAAATAATGTTTTGAAATTATTGACGATAGATTCGTGGTTTGAATAAATAAAAATAAATTGGTCACTTTTAATTTGTGATTTACAATACCTAGCGACAACACGTCCGTTCAACAATGAATGAAAATGGAAAAATAAGAGCTGGAAATTACTCGGGAAATTATAGGTACTTCCCACGAAAAAGATCTTCAGGGGTACGTTCAAGGACGGCAATGCTAATGCCAAAACCTACTTTTCCCCCTCCACCAGTAATGCCAAACCACGTAGGTTGGAGCCGAACTCGAACGCAAAATGCCAATTTTGGCTTGGCTGTAGCCATTTCTGAACGCAGCCCTGGTAAACCTTTCGGCAAAGTACAAACATATAATAAAAAACAAGAAAACGGGTGCAGTATCGGTTTCAGAAAAAACAAAAATTTGGCGAAAATTAGCCAATGAGTTTACACAATCACTCCAAATTCACCTATAGGAAATTCTAAGGACGCTTCAATTTGTTCTAGAAGTTGCAACACAGTGGGTTTTGTCAATCTGAATCTGAATCTTCAAAAAACGTTAGATTGTCCATCTCCTCAAAATGATTATTTCTATCATAAATTTTTCTGGGGATAGGTACCACATCTTCAAACAAATCCAATACTTCCAAATCATCTTAGGTATATCCATTTTTCAGACAACAATTTTCTTAAACACAACATAATGCAAACTTCACCAGAAATTGGAAAATTGAGAAAATTTTATCTCAATTCAATTTTTGCCACTTTCTGTGAAGCATCAACTTTAACGTTTGCTTATGTCAACAAAGGCATGATGCAAATTGCTTGCGCATATCATTGCCACTCTGTTAAGGGAAGAATAAGCCTAGAAATTCCTGGGCTTAGTTAAGTTTATCTTAATGACACTAGGTTAGACTGGTGGAAAAGAAATTATAATATAAGCGGCACTTAACCTTAAGTAAACTTAAATCTGCGTTGGTGGAAACGGCCATTTTAAATATTTTCTGGGGAGTATGTTCGGACTTGCAATTGCATTTCAGAGGCCAATAAAAGGTAATATCACAGTGTATTAATAAATATAATTGTCAAAATTACCTGAAAAGTAACAAGGACCGATTTATATTGGTCTTACAAAGACAACCCAATAAATTCAAGATTTACCAATAAATGTTTGACCACCTTACCCCAATGAGAGTAAAAGAGAACAAATAATTAATAAAGAAATTGATAATATTAATTAAAACCTGTGCACGCTTATACCATGGTATACCGAGGCGGGTTTGTACAAAAATTTCACCTTAAATATAGTAAATTAATAATCATTGGTACTGTACACCCATTGTAATAATGAAGGCATTAAAACAAACTTGGAAATGTACCAAATTAAATATAAGAAATAGTATTGATAATATTAAAAATGATAAAGAAACGTTAATAAGCCAACGGGTACATCACCCCCTTGTGGTCCTTCCTGCAGTCTACACATCCATTGCTGTCTCATGACAGCCTCACAGCCCTGATAACAGACAACCAGTCGACTTCTTGACTCTTACTAAAGGTAAGTTTCGATCTCAGTGTATATGGGCTCGGTTATGGGTACCTATTCTAACACCTCACCTTATTCGAAACGTTAGCAAAATGTCGAAAGTCAAAAACCGAATGGAAAAGTAAAACCTAAAACCCTGAAAGAGTAAGTACAAATTCTTGGAACCCCTCCATACTTATAATAGATATTTACGATACAAGTGAGTTAACAGCATCATTAAGATACGCGTGTGGAAGTTGCACAACGAGTGCGTAGCACGAGTTGTGTAACCACACAAGTATCTCAATGAGGGTTAACTCACGTGTATTGTGCAATATTTTAACTACGCCAGACGCTCTTAACTTTAAAAACACAAAAAAAATTAATTTCAATAATCATTGTATTACATATTCTAAAAAACAGCTACCCGAATCACCTCAATACCTTTTTTTCAAATAACAATATAAACTTGACCAAATTACCATGAAAACACGATAACACCATGCATGGATTCATATCAATTTGATAGTAAATAACATTGATGTCATTATAGTTTCAAAAACCTAAGAAAGAGTGCGGTAATGAAAATGCGTGAATTAAGAAGCTCTTAACTTACTCGAAATGCGTGAGTTAAGAGCTTCTCAACTCACTGGCGTAGATAAAATATATTAATGAATTGATATAGGAAAATTCCCTGAAACCAGTTAGTTGCCTATGTTATGAAAATAATTTCCCTTAGTGAATTTTTACTGAAAAATCGCCCCTCTTGGAGGTCAAATTCCCTTTTTTTTTTTATTGAATCCCAAATATTTACCAAAATACTGATAATATGCTAAACTTAATATTGATGACAAAGAGGTAAATTCAGATTGATAAAAACGTTTAAATTAACCTGGTTACAATTCGGGCTCTTAGTAGAACAAAACGTGATCTTTTCTCGCACGACAACTCAATAAAATGGCGTAGATTTTCCTCTCCAGAAAATACTGAGTGATTGGCTTACAAACACGGGGACTCACAACCAAATCCAAGTTTTCACACCAAAACCAATTAAGCCAGCTACCACTTGAGTTCCCAACGGCTCTAAAATTCCACAAAAGGTGGATGTTCCAAAGAACGCAGCAAAAGAGGACCGTCGCACAGTGTGAAATTTTGGCGTATTAGGTGGAATTAATTCGATTTCCCAACTTTATCACAGGCCTATATCTATTTTGAAATTAATTCAGGTAATGTCCATTAACCAATTAAAAATATATATTTATTTTCAAATTTAACATTATCATTTGAAAATGCGCCGTACCTTATCTCTCGGACAATGCGGTAAGAACATGCACAATATTTAGTGTCTATTTAGTTAAATTTTGAAGGCGTTGTATTCAGAAATGTTAAGTGTTGCCGAAAATCTGCATTGATAATAGTTTTCTTTAACACGTACACGGTAAGTTATCTTTTTTAAAAAATATCCCTGCAAGATAGGTCAACTGAAAAAAAAATTGAAAAGAAGTACATGCAGTTTACGTATTAAAAATTGCAATTTAGTAACTTTAAAAATATTTCTGATAAATAATACCACATAATACCACAATAATTCTATATTTTTTTAGAACCTTACTTTTTGGACCATGTGTTGAAAAAAAAATTAGCTGCGGTTAGGTGCGCTTTATCTATATACAGGGTGTTCATTTTAAAACTTACCACTCCTATTATCTCGGAGTTGAAAAATTTTCGAAAAAATTCCGTTCAATTATAATTAAAATTCGTCAATTATAATTTGTAAGGGGATGAGTTTTTACGCAAAATTCACCTCCCCCTTCCAACCTCCAGCCCCCCAAGGCTATCCCCTAGAAAATCTTAAATGGGAAGGGGGGCAAAATTATTTTGGTGCATGCTCAATCTTGTTTTATCAAAATTTCCTATAGACGGACAAAAAAGACCCATATTTCATTAAAAATGCCGCTAAAATATTTTTTTCCAACTAGATCCCGAAAATTTCACACTGTGCGCCGGTATAATCTGCCAACAACTTGTTGGTTGCTCAACGTACAAAAATTTAAAAAGAACGACCCTATTTTGCAATTTACCAGGTAAGCTCATATAAGGAATTCCCCAGAATTCTATGTTTTCCAAGATGCTCTCTGGTGCCAAATTTGCGATCTTGACCAAGGAAACGAGACAATCAGTTTGAAACGAACAACCCAAACCACATCGATGACAAACAAAACTCAAAGTTGTTATCCAATTTTCTCCCCCAACACTAATTAACCCGGGAGTACACGCGTGTCGGTCAAAAAGACCGACCATTGATAAAAACAGTAATTACGCTACTGGTACAAGAGTGGCAGTTTTATCCATCCAGAAATGCCTGACGCAGGTTTTCCACTACCCATTGGCCCAAAAATATTTTGGTTGAAGTATAGTTCGTTGTTTTTATAGTCGGTGCTTTTGAGTAGGCGCCTGAACCTGAGTATCTAAAATATTTGTGTTCAAAATCGGTATTTTCTGATATTGGGAGTACTTTTGGTAATTTCCTTTGTAATGATTATGAATTCTAGGAATTATAGTGCTTGTACACTTTTTTCGCGGAAATGATCCCACACGTATCCTAAACGCTAAGGCATGACTTACGCAGGTAATATTTGAGACTTACATGTCTCTATTGATTAGTAAACTTGTGTAGGTCATGCCTTAGCGTTCAGGATACGTTTGGGATCGTCTCCGCGAGCTGATAAATCATATAAACTTCTGGGTAGTAATGCCGCGAGACGAGACTAAAATGAAACTCTCGTCTCGTCTCGTCTCGAGGCCATTTAGTCTCGACTTCGAGACGAGACGAGACGAGACTAAAAGAAGCGAGACGAGGCAGGATTCTCGACTAATCTCGTCTCGTCCTTCAAATAATCGTTTTAGTTTCAAACAAGATTTCTTGCAATTTCTTGTTCTTGCATTATTTGTTTTGTGACGTCATAGCAAGAGTCTGCAAGACTCTTGCATCATTCATTACTAGAGATGCCACGAATAGTGATTTGGCCGAATACCGAATACCAAATATTCGGCCACGCTCTCGTTTGTACCGCCGAATATTCTGCCGCCGAATATTCTGCCGCCGAATATTCGGCAACAGATCTGTGGGTTTTGTGCGTGAACAACACGTCAGGACCTGTCTCATTCTCATCGCGTCGCCTCCGGTAACGACGGAATTTGGTTGACTTGAAAATGTATCGTGTTACAATATGCATTATTAGCTATATTCTTTTGATCGCACGTTATTACTTATACTACTGTTTATCTTTAGCCAAAAGTTATCAAAATGGCACCAGTAATTAATAAAAAGTCGCCTATTTGAAAGATTTTAAGTATTAAATTCATTGTGACTTTGTTATTAAATAGAAACATTTTTGAGTAATATGTGCGTTTTTTTTTTCATTATTCGGCTTTCGGTATTCGGCCAAATATTCGGCCGGATAATAATATTCGGTCGAATACCGAATACAAAAAAATATTCGTAACTGCCTCAGCCTTCTACCTATTATATCCTAAACATGTTCAATAGGCGATGTCTGGTGACCTGAGTTACATTAGCTTGTTGGAGGAAGTTTCTAGTAACTGCAGCCTGCAGCGGTATGTGGTCCTGCAATGTCTTGTTGAAAAATTGGATCTTGCAGTTGCTGAAGGTATGGCAATGTAGAAGAGCCCGTCGCAGACGTGGAAAAAGGCACAAGCTCCAATTTTGCATGAAGCGTGAGACTGATGCTTACTAGGGGCGTTATGGCTTGGGGTGCCATAGCAGGTCACCTCTAATCAGTGGCGTGTTTACCATGTAAGCTAGGGAAGCACAGCTTCCCTTCGAGGATTTATTAAGAACACTTAACTAAACTTTATGTAGACATTTTCAAAAAGAAATATATGAAACTTGTGAATGGCTGACTGGTTCTGAAATTATAAGTCTCTCCTGTCCTGTACTTTCACTATCTTTCCCCACAGCTTCCCCGTCTGTTTATGTCTGGACACGCCACTGCCTCTAATTTTTTTGGATAGAAACATGAACGTTTCAATCCTTCATTAATAACGTATTACAACCTATCTGCAGCCACTACAATATCCAATTTTTCAACAAGACAATGCGAGATCACATACCGCTTCGTCCGCTGCAGTTACTAGAAACTTTCTCCAACAAGCTAACGTTATCCTTCTTCCATGGCCCGCAACGTCACCAGATTTATCGCCTATTAAGCATGTCTGGAATGTGATAAGTAGAAGACTGATGCAGTCGCCACATTTACTGCATGTACGTCTACATCATGAGGTAAGATTAGTCTAGAAGAACCTACAAGCAGATATCGATCATCTGATTCGCAGCATGCCACGAAGAGTTACAGAATGTCCAAAGTTACGTGAAGGCGCATTTAAAGCACGCGCGACGTATTTCAAAACACGACGCGCAGCGGAGTGTTTTGTAAGTCACAAGGGCTTTAAATGCGCTTATACACGCATATCATACGCTATTTTTTATTACGAATTCATCATAATCTGAAAAATGTTTTGAATGTGTTCATTCATTTTGATAAATAGTAATTCAAACTGCAGGTAAATGTCTAGGTATTAAAGGTAGATCAAACATTTCCATAGCAAACCTTTGAAAAGGTAGGTGCATCATTTTATGCACGCTGCAGTGTGCGATAATCGTTGATTATGATGCATGCGTGATAAAAAAATATATTTCATTTACTGCGTCTTGCGTGTTGCAATTTCTATATCACACAGTCTAATATGAAACAGCAATTCGTAGTCAAAGCCGCATATAATATTACAATAATTAATACACAATATACTATAATATCTATAAAATACCTGAGAAAAAATTATCAGCAATTAGTACATGTTAATTTTAAAATTATCGCTGTTTTTTAGATGCAGCTAAATTATCAGGTAATTTTATTCGGATTAGTTCAAATTGCGATAAAACAAAAACAGAATTTCATGGTTGAAATGCCAGTGCGTGAAAAACTTTTGTCGCGCACGCCGTACGGTAATTTTTTTTCACGCACGCTGAGCGAAAAATGGGTACTTACCGCACGTGCGTGAAAATGCGTTTTCCGCACGCTCGTAGGGAAAACATCAAACAAAACCTCATAAAAGTAAATAGCACGTGCTAAACTCGCTAAAGTTTGTAACACTTTATTATCACCTATGAACCCCGACTAGATTCCAGTGCCCTGATTATTTTAATATTAAACTAAAATTACTACACTTTTTAACCTTGAACCTCCGGTGTACTTACTTACATCTGAAATCTGAAGTAAGTATGCAATGTTGTAGGCGGTAGCCGATCAGATAAATCCCATTACGAGGATCATGCCCTTATTGCAACGCACTCGTTATCGTTTATAACTTTTTTTACCCTAATCAGAGTAGGTAATATTTTATTTTTTAAATCGCCAGTGCTCAATATTAAAACTTGCGGTCAGGCCAATCTTTCACATATTAAAAAACTATCTATAGTGAGCTGATATTATTAGCGGCCATTTGTTGTAACGAGATAAATTGCAGGGCTTACTGGGAGATCGGTAAAGTCGTGACTTATGGTGTGTATGGTATCTTTTAATATTAGAAACTACCGGTGTGCCTGTAGATGGGGTCGTTGGTAATGAGAAGAAAAATGCCGGCGATAAATTGGAATTTTGCTTCTATTATATGGTTGAGTAACGACAGTGAAAATACCTTAATTAGACTAAAGTAGTTGACGAATAATCTTTTTATAACCTCTATCACTGGAAAACCTCCTTAAAAAAAAATTAGGTTGTAACAAAAGTGACTTCTTTTTCTTACCATTTCCATTGTCACATGTTTATCACTCAATTTTTCATAGCGTTTCAAGCAAACCCAATCCTGCTTGATTCTTGATCAGTAAGCTATAATAAGTCTAGGCATACCAAAACGCATAGTCCCTATATAATAATTGCAAACGACGTCCGATCGCTTTATGGACGGATTGTTGCTAATTGCTTGCTCAGATAATAAATATTTATTGGTAAAGAGCGGCCTTATTACGGTCGTGTGCCAACGATGAGGGTACAGGTGATAACGTTTTTCCTCATTTTATTTTTTCCTTCTAGTTGTTTTTTTACTATAATACGGCGTGTGCTCGGTATCCACCGGTCTCCAACAGGCTATTGCCATCATTTCCCCGCATATTGCGAAAAAGGAAAAAACGAAATTTGTATAATAATAGACATCCGTGGTTATGTATGATTTTAAATGGGTTTTGTTTGACGGTAATTTAATCAATGATTCTAAAATTTTTCCTTAATAAATCATGTTTGTTGGTATACCATCTGAAAGAAAACTAATAAATTGACCTTCCGACACGCACAAGTGTTCAAATATGTCTCAGTATTTCTTATATTATGCCCCAGAGAGTACATTTTAGCCACTGTTTTTCAGACAGAATGTGCAGCGAGCGCGGTACACTACAAATGAAATAATTGAAACATTTTACCATCCCAGCTTTGCACGTCACGTATTAAAAATAGGTACTTTTGCTACCAACGACACGTTTTTTCATTACTGATGCTACGTTCCAAAGTTGGAACTGGACTTATGAACTTTGAGGTTGATGTAGGTATGGCTTGGTTCCGTTTGTTCATGGGATTGGATTACGAAAGTGGTTTATCAACTTTTGTAATATCGAATTTGTTTTACACACAGTTGAGTTCAATTTACGATTAGTTTGTACTCGGTGGTGAGGTTTTTCTGAGTTGGAGATTTATAAATTTTTGGCGTTAATAATTAAGAAACTAAAAATTGATACACGGCCGAGTTTATTTTAATGATGTTCGTGGTTGAATGTGATTTATAAACTTTTGAACTTTAATGCTGTATTTATAAAATCAAGGACGTTGCGGAGTTGATGAATTAGTGTTGGTTTGAGCTTGAGAGTGATCAAGCATAAGCGTTAAAATTTTACCAGTTCAACATTCACATAATCCCATGCACCTCCCTATTAAGGCCAGGACACATCTATCATGCATTCTTCCGATCCGACTCCGATCATACAATCAAGGTCCTTATTCTTGGAACAGGGGAGCAGCGAAATACTCGTTCTCCTGGGGAATACTGCTTCCTGTTTCAACAATAAAGACCCTGACTGTATGATCGGAGTCGGATCGGAAGAATGCATGATAGATGTGTCCCCGGCTTTAGGCGTTGGATTCAGATGATATACTCATGTCCTCTCCAAAAAAAAAAAACAACTCAAATTGCACCTCCGCTCTTCGGGCTATTAGTTATTCCAAGTAGATTTTAAGACTGCTCGCTTGACATCAATTCAGCTGATCCAGACCCAAATTATGATGTTGAAGCTTAGGAACTACGAAGAAATTATATTTCTGGTTCACCATTAGGTCTCGAGAGAAGCAGGTTTTCAGCAGATGTACACGCTGGAGAATGGTATAATCCTTCAATCTTCGATAGAGTGTGCAAGTTTTACAAATCAAAAAACCAAAAATTACCCGTTTGAGCGAGAAAATTAGGATTTTGAAAAATCCTAGATCAAATTTCAATAAGTTCTATTAGGATTTTTTTTAGAAAAAATCTGATAGGAGATTCTTGTTTAGAATGGTCTAAAACCCAAGTGTACTAATTTTTGTTCCGATTTGATACAGGGTGATCACAACTAATTTTCCACATTTAATGGACCAAACCGGAAAAATGTCATATTTTGGGGCCTTGAGAACAACAAAACTTAATAGAACATAGTTTTAGAACATCCTTAACCAAAATTTGTAGTAAGCTTGTCTCAAAATATAACATTTTTGCTGCTTGATTCATTGAATTGTGAAAATTTGTTATCATCACCCTATATCGTATTGAAACAAAAATTAGTACATTTGGGTTTGAGACTATTCTAAACAAGAATCTGCTATCAGATTTTTTCTAAAAAAAAAAAACCCTAATGTGTACTTCTTGAAATTTGAGCCTATAAATGTGGACACCCTGTATACCAGTACAGCCGCAAAAATAAAAATTATGAGCCAAATAAGTGCCACATTCGAGTAGAAATAAGACAAAAAATAGAAATGAATTGAATCGGTTGAAAAATGAAAATTTTAGAAAGGTGGTCAGTTCTTAAGCGGGACACACTGTATATAAAGGTTAGATTTTCAGTTGATCTTTAATTTACCTTGGTTTACCTCTGATTCAAGCAAAGGAAGTCAAGTAGTGTTTGGCTAAATGAAGCGACACATTTGTCTTAGGGCTGGTTTATTCACCTTCAGATAAACTTGCTGGTAACTATCTACCTAACTATAAATTAACCGTTCTATAATTCTATTGGTCGGCGGAGAACTGGCCGACCAATGGTATTACAGAATGCGTTTTTATCCGACAGATTGCATAACTGACAGTATATCAGAAGTTGAATAAACCGGCCCTTAATTCCATAAAGTTAATGCACTCTCTTTAATTATACGTGTTTTGAAAAACTAGAATGCTGGAGGCATTTCAATTAATTTAATGGTTATTGTTAAAAGCATGTTGGCATTATACAGGGTGCCCCACGGTGGATGGCGTATTAGACGATTATGGAGAACTAAAAAGCGAATCATTTTGAAATTTTGGCAACCGGGATAAACGACCATGATCTACACTTTGAAAATATTTTTGTTTATGCGGTGTTGTCGCTTCTACTCTAAACCAGTGGCAACAGCGCTATTTTAAATAGAACACCCTGTATGTGATAACATATTTCATGTGATATACCCTATACCTAACTTCAACTGTATTGGAAATATTGACAGTTAAAAATTAACTTTTTGCAACTTTGACAGGCTGTAAAACCTGAACGGTTAATTTTAGAGAAAACCCGATTTCACATTCCTATCTTAGATTTTTATAAACTAGTATTTGATACCAACTTCGATCAAATTTAATCCATGATTAAAAATTCCAATTAAATTTAATCTCTGATTAAATTTGAAGTTGGTGTGAAATGATAGTTCATGAAAATCTAAGACAGCAATGTAAAATCGGTTTTTCTCTAAAATTAACCGTTCAGGTTTTACAGCCTGTCAAAGTTGCAAAAAGTCAATTTTCAACTGTCAATATTTTCAAAACAGTTCAAGTTAGGTATAGGGTATATCACATGAAATCTGCTCAGAATTTTACGTAGAATCCAAATATGTAATCACATACAGGGTGTTCCTTTAAAAATAGGGCTGTTGCCACCGGTTTAGAGTAGAAGCGGCAACACCGCATAAACAAAAATATTTTCAAAGTATAGATCATGGTCGTTTATCCCGGTTGCCAAATTTTTCAACATGATCCGCTTTTTAGTTCTTCATAAACCTCTAATACGCCATCCACCGTGGGACACCCTGTATTTGATCTATTAAAGTCCTCGTTTTTTATGTAGTTCGTGTGATCTTTGATACGTTTTTGTAATGGCTTACGAGTTCCGCAAATATAGAATTCATCACATTGATTGCATGGAAGTTTATAAATTACGTTTTTAGTACGAACAGTTTAATTATTCTGTTTTTGTAATTTGTGATGTTTTGGATATTGAATTTTGTGGCTGTGCTTTAGAAAATAGTGTGTAAGTATGTTGTATTCTTTTCTTATCCGTTTTATTTTGTTTGACATTCCTAGCAAAGTCTTTCCTAGTATACAGGGTGTTTACGGTCTTGTGATTTTATTTTTAAGGGGTGTATAAACACCTTAAAAAAATGTGATTAACGCTAAAACACCCCAATAAAAGTCAAACACAGGGAAATATTAATTTTTTAAATTTATAACAACCACGTCTATCGACGTAGGAAGGGTCCGGTTAGATGGCCTCCACGGTCACTCGACCTTACTCCATTCGATTTTTATTTTTGGGTTTGATGAAAAGCATGTTATACACCGATGAAATACTTGATCTAGCAGATCTTCGTAACCGTGTTGAACTAGCTACGAACACCATTAGACAGCAAGACCTAGGACTTGGACGTTATGCCGATTCATGGATACGTCGAGCGAGACTTTCTATTCAACAACAACAGGGCGATTACTTTAAGCACCTTTTGTAGTGTTTTTTCTGATTATTAGGTGATTACATAATTTTTGAAAATAAAATTGTTATAAATTTTTAAAAAATCATATCTCCCTTAGTGTTTGACTTTTATTAGGGTGTTTTAGCGTTAATCACATTTTTTTGAGGTGTTTATTCACCCTTTAAAAATAAAATCACAAGACCGTAAACACCCTGTAGATGGTAGGTGAATACAGATGGGTTATTGGCGGGTCTGCGTTTTGTTTTGTTTTTGGATTTTCAAAGTTTGTAATGCGTTTGTTTATAAATTGTTCGGGTTAGTCGATTTGTTTTAGTATTGGCTCTGTCGTATACGTGAGTTCATAAAGTCCCGCATAAATTCATTATTTTGAAACCGGTAGAATTTTTAAAAAATCGCTCAGACACGTCAATTTTGTTTTTTTGTTTGAAATTTTCTGATATATTCTTTATCATACAGCAGGCTAGAACTTAAATTAAATTCAAAAAGCCATGTTTTTGATAAACAGGTGAAAAATATATTTGCCGAATTCCTTTATAAAACCTAAAATATTAAATTTATAAAAACAAATTATTATACTAATTTTATCATTATTACTAAATTTTTTATATTAAATTTTATATTTAAATAAAATACATAAAATTTATACAAATATATAAATACTATTTTTTAATTTAAATAGTTATAAAACACTATTAAAGATAAGAGGGTGTCTCAAAAATAGCTTTTTTGATATCAACTTCATTTTTTTAAAATAATTCACCCTGTATATTATGACATTTCTGGATTCTGCGGAAAATTCTAGACATATTTCATGTTTAATGTCATATAAGTACTTATCTTCAACTGTTTCGGAAATATTGACAGTTAAAAATTGACTTTTTTGCAACTTTAACAAGCTGTAAAATCTAAGCGGGTAATTTTACAGCAAAACCGATTTCACATTCTCGTCTGTAGCTTTCCATAAGCTATCATTTGACACCAACCTTGTATTTAACAGGAGATTAAATTTAACCGGAATTTTTAATCATGGATTAATTTCAAAGATGGTGTCAAATGATAGTTTATGGAAAACTTAGACAAGAATGTATGATCGGTTTTTGCTGTAAAAACAACCGTTAAGGTTCTACAGTCTGTCAAAGATACAAAAAAGTCAATTTTCAACTGTCAATATTTTTGAAACAGTTGAAGATAGGTATATGACATTGTACATAAAATATGTCTAGAATGTTCCGCAGAATCCAGAAATATCATAGTATACAGGGGCGAGTTCAGGAATGTCACACCCAGTGTGAGTGTGACACCGGTGCGACGCCCTAGCTGTTCAAAAATGCTAGACGTTGCTATGGGCCAAATGGCCAATTGTCAATTCAGGCACACCCATAAAATCGTACTCGCACCCTGTGCGTTATTTCTGAACTCGGCCCTAGGGGTACTATTTGAAAAAATAGTAGTTGATACCAGCGAAGCTATTTTTGAGCTTTAATCATGGATTAAAATATATATATATCTTAGAATCTATATCTTAAATTTCCGAAATTTTCTCAAACCTGTGAATTTTCTAATAAATTTCATAAATTTCCAATATTTCTTATAAATTCTCAAAGTTTCGGGAATATTTCCAGGAAATATTTCCTTTTTTTATAAACTCGAGAATTTAACAACCCTACCTGTAACTGATTTTCAAGCGTAAACTTCGCACCAACAAGGCACCAACCGACACTTTCTTCGTCCCCAAACGTGTTTCTTATAGGGTGGCGCAAAATGAACGTTATGATTTGAATGCTTTATAAAATTTTATTTTTTAGTGAATTGTCAATATATTTTTTTTTTAACACAGTGGAAGAATGGAGAAAATTTTTGACTCAAATGTAAAAAATGATATCTCGCATCTGCCATTTTCTGCTTCGCAAAGTCGTGCTCTTTCCGACACATGTAGCATAACTTTTTGCAAAATTTCTGGAGTGATGGCACGGATTTCATTACGTGGTCTTCCGGCACCACGGAGGTTCCTTACTGAACCTTGTTGCTGAAAATTTGCAACCAGACGATTTATTGTTGGCACGGAGGGTCCAACACGCACATTAAAATACCGACTATATGCATGCTGCATAAGAACAATAATTGAGTTTTCATTCGCAAAGTAAAATTTAATGTTTTTTGTTCGTTGTTGTATCGTGTATTGTTCTATTTTGAATTCCCCAAGTAATTATTTATAAAATTCTAAAACAAAAGTGAAATTAACAATTTTAATAAAAAAGTTATAAAACAATCAAATCATAACGTTCATTTTGCGCCACCCTGTACAAGGTATATCCCTTTATTTTTTTTTGTATGGGTCTGACAGAGACAAACTGACTTTTTGGTGCACCTGGTGCAGACTGGTGTAGCTTTGATGCAAATCGACAAACAGAGCCCGCAAGAAGCCCTGCTAGTGCAAAATGAAGCAAAACTGGGTATGAGTAATTTCAATTTCGCACTAAGTGCAAGAATAGATTCTTTGGAGCTCTGTAGGTCATTCCTGGTAATGGAGCAAAACCAGCCGATAATGGAGCAAAACGCGGAGAACAAAAGGAACATGTTCAAATTTAAAAAATCTCACCGGGAGGGGCTAGGAGAAATTTTTGGGAGTTCTGTAGGTCTCTCCTGGTAATGGAGCAAAACTCGCCGATTATGGAGCAAAATGGAGCAAAACTCGGAGAACAAAATGAGCATGACCAAATTTCAAAATTTTCACTGCGGGGGGCTGGGAGAGATTCTTGGGAGCTCTGTAGGTCTCTCCTGGTAATGGAGCAAAACTCGCCGATAATGGAGCAAAATTCGGAGAACAAAATGAGCATGATCAAATTTCAGATTTTTCACTGGGGGGGCTAGGAGAGTTTCTTGGGAGCTCTGTAGGTCTCTCCTGGTAATGGAGTAAAACTCGCCGATAATGGAGAAAAATGGAGCAAAACTCGGAGAACAAAATGAGCATGATCAAATTTCTAAATTTTCACTGGGGGAGAGCCACATAGTCTCTCCACTTTAATGGAGCAAAAATCGAAATTAGTGGAGCAAAATGGAGCAAAATTAGCGCAAAATTATGGGATAATTTTCATACAGAAATTTTATATGGGGGGGGCTAACTTAACTGACCCTAAAAAAACATTCTGAAAACTCTTGTAATGAAAGTTATCTGGATTGGTGACCTTGACAAAATACTGACTGTGTCAAGTTCTTACAGATATTGGAATCAGGATCCTACTTAAACGAGTATGAAATAGATGAATCAGCTCAAATATACATTGGTTATGCTTCATCTAAAATTATTAAAAAACTAAATTGTAACATTTGTATTTTTTTCATTACTGAAGGTAAAGGAACCAATACCAATAATGAATATTTTGATTATTTACAACGTGGTGGCTTGAGTGTTCCTACAGATATGGTTAAATCTGTTTTATCTCATATGTGTGCAATTATTGGAAATGGATGTTATGGAATAGGTTATGAATCTATAACACAACTATTTTTGGTGATTTGACAAATGTCAAAGTTAAACCTGTAAAGGTAACATGAAGGTAGACAACTACTAATCAACGAAAATAATTGAAAAAACGTTCTTATTTTTCGCTTTGTAGATAAAACGTTGTACATCACACGTGCGTTTGAACATGACTACAAAACTCCAAATATGCAATTTAATACGGGGTGTTCTATTTAAAATAGTGATGTTGCCACTAGTTTAGAGTAGAAGCGGCAACACCGCATGGTCAAAAATATTTTTAAAGTATAGATCATGGTCGTTTGTCCCGGTTGCCAAATTTTCAAAATGATCCGCTTTTTAGTTCTCCATAAACGTCTAATACGCCATCCACCGTGGGACACCCTGTATTTATTGTAATTCCTATTTTATATTATGTTGATATATTGATGATTGTTTAGAATTTTTGCAAATAATCCATAACGATCTTAAAACCCTGAAAAATGAAAATCAAACACACACTTAAATTTTTCTTAAAAAATCAACGCTGAACTGACAGATTTCAATGTCATCAAACCCCTCTTAATTGGTTGATTTCTAGTTCTGACGAGAGATTTACTGATTATGATACTGTTGGTCAGAGTCATGTGACGTCACTTTTCGGCAATAGAGTCGTTTTATCGGCTGATTCATTGTTTTTTTTTTTCTAATTGAATAACAAATTATTGTTACATACTTTTATATTGTATTCAGGCATTTTGAAAACCCAATAAAAAAGAAAGGCGGGACGGCCCTATTGACATTAGTATACTGTCAAATTTGCAAAAAATTTCTACATACAGTTTTTGATATATAGATTGATTTGTTTCCCGGTGGGGGTGGGACACCCTGTAAAACTTCCTCTTTTTTACCTTTCCGTTCTCGGACTTCTAGGGTGTATAATAATAATAAAATAGTAGTAGCGAGGGAGATGGAGGTCGAGATTTTTAAATGATAAAATTAGAACCAACTAAGACCTGACGTCATTACTGACGAAGAAGGTAAATTCCCTTTTCTCTAGGGTCCTCCCATTTGAAGTGAGACAAAAGATCATGCGGCCTTATGAGGATAGGCCATCCTGTAGTAGTAGTGTGAATCATCCTTGGACCTATAGTAAGGCCATTTAAAATTTTGAGGTTAGGGTGGTTCGGGGAGAGCTGAAAAGTACCTTGTTTTGGTTCCCTCTTCCAACCCTCCAAACGGGCTTTTCTTTTTTTTTTTCATCTATTAACGTTTTCAAGATATAGGCCATTGGCAGTTTCCGGTGGGACACCCGGTATATAAAACCAAACAAATCAAAACCAAAACCAATGTGAGGATGTGACTTTTCTCAAAAATTCAGTACCCTGTCTCTGTATTTCTAAAAATCAACAACGGGTACGTCAGTTGATTTCTAATTCACTTATATGCGACGGGCGATTTCTACGCGACTTCGGCTTGAACTTTTTCGGAGCAGAAGGGAGCTGATATTGATATGATAGTTGATTGAGGAAAGTGGATTACGCGAAAAAACGTATGATTTAATGATCAGTGGCGTAGAGAGTGGGATATTTTAATTTATTTTCATAATACTTCGAATGGCCCACCTATCGAAGACGTCATCTGGCCCACCGGGATTTTGCCCGGTTGCCCGGTGGGCCTGTCCGACACTGTTGATTATATAAAAAAAAAAAAATGCTCAAAAAGTCGAGTCAAAAAACAAAAAAAGGAAACTTAATACCTTTAATAAATAATTTCGCAAATAGCTAACTTATTATAACTAATTTATTTTTTCTCCAAACGTCAAAAAAACGTTACTTTGTTAGTACCTGTCAAGATGTTAGAAATTTAATTTCTATGTTGGTACGCAAATTCAGCGGGTTAACACCTGTCGAGGTGGTAGAAATTTAATTTCTATGCTGCTAGGCAACCGCAGCGGCAGTAGAAGTACTTTTAGTGCCGCTGGAGCGGCAGCAAAAGTACTTTTAGTGCCGCTCGTACTTTTACTGCCGCTTAACCATTCAGTTACCCCCGGGCTTACCCCATTCGTTTGGAGAAAAAATAGCGTGTTGCATACGGAGTAGAAGCACTTTTTTGTGCTTCAGCAGTATTGCAAGCCTCACTGCGTTCGGCTCGCAAACCTACTGCTTCAGCACAAAAAAGTCAAGCTTCTACTCCTAATACAACAATATACTATTTTTATGTTTGATTAGAATAAGTAATTTATTCTTTCTTTCTTTCAAACCCTTTTAAAATCAAATTTTAAAACATTTAAATATCTTGGACCTCTATCTTGCACTTGGCAACACTGCCTCGGCCAGCTGTTCATGGCCTGATATCCTCTATATGAGCCTGAGAATAAAGGACAAAACTTATAAATAATCTTATTTGTCGCATCGGAGGTGGGACATTCACGCAAAAACACTGAGAAGGTAAGGCTAAGGCTACACTTTCCCAGTCCGCCTCTGTACTATCATTCTCTAGAAGATTGTCATTCTAATCATGGTTAGTTTGGTTACTACTGATATTAGCTAGTGTACCGGTAGCTGTGGTCTTGAGTACAGTGTCATTAATTTGAACTTGTTGCTGCATGAAAGTAGTGAACAGGCTCGTCTGTTGACGCAACATCTTTCGTAACTCGGACACCTCTGAATTGTGAGCAGGTGGTATTGTGGAAGCCATTGGTACGATCCCATGATGGTTGTGACTCTCTTCTTCGAAACGTTCGGAGGAAGCATCAGGTACACTCTCGTCCACAACAAAACTATCAGAAGGGTCGGTGTTTGACATCTCGGTAAATTATGTGAAACATTTTCTCCAGCAATAAATAGTTCTAAACTAACTTCAAAACTCCAAACAAAATAACATGTGCATAATCTCTTATCAACTAGTAAAAAAAAATTTCAAGCAAGAAGGGTGACTATCATTTCAGACCCAAAAAATCTGGTGTTAAAATTCCGAAACAAAGGGTCATAAAAATACAAAACGTAAAAAGGTCAGGTCGAAAACTTGAAGAAATTTTAAGGTAAACAAATAGTAATGCGTTGGGAAATGCAGGTAGTTTTTTTTTTTCTATTTGGGGACAAACTCAAAACTGATAATTATTACCTACACTCTACTGAAAACAGGCCTATTGAAAACAAAATAAAACAAGAACCAATATTTCCACTCGAAATTCCATATTTGCCTGTCGAATAAGAAGCGCATCCTGGTCACGGCACCAAAAGACTATAGTATAACATACCCGGGTTCGTTTAGCAAGATTGGACGGTTTGGATTTTAATTATATTTTCTTTTAACAAATTTTCTGAAAAACGAAATGTAAAACAAATAGGACCTACGTTGTCGAAACTTACTCACTTTTACTTACTTGACATGCGCCCGACAATAGCAAAATTTGAGGGAAGCTATGTATGTAAAATAAACGAAAAATTTCTGAAACGTATAATTTATTATTAAAGAGAATCGTACCGTTCTCGACCTAGACTTCACGAGGGAAAAGAGCACGGGAGAGAAACCCTCGATTTAACATTCCTCAAAAATCAAAATATACTGTGACATTTTAATAATATTTTGATTGTAAGTCAATGAAAATTTAAATTAGGTACTGTCGCTATTCTTGTGCTAAAATTCTAAGTGTTAGTAGATTCAACAAGGCCCTCATGCACGCTCTGAATAACAAAAATTAAAATCTCAGCACAAAAAGACAGCACATAATTTCTCTAGGTTCTAATTTACTTTTTATTTTCGTTGTTTACAGCATGAAACGATTTTTGTTAAATACATAAACAATGCATATGTTATAAAAAATGTTATAAACAAAAAAAAAAACATTAATATGAAAAAATAATACTTGTATAAATTGAACTCTCAAAACAAAATATATTTATTCCACTAACCTGTGAAGGCTCCTTATAACATACAAACTAATCACAAATTGGATTGAACAATCAGTTTACTACAAAATAAAAATTGAATAATGAACAATGGCGGACAAGCGGTCTAAGGGATAAGCTTGTTCTCTAGTCTCTCATTTTCTTCTAGATTTATACTTTTCGGTACCTTTTTCCGTGGCGGCGCGCCTCGTTCCCATAAATTTCACAGCGCATACATGGTTGCAACATTAACTTTTTTTTTAAGAATTCGAGATTTGAAGAAATAGGTAGGTAATATTTTAAATAGGTGGTTTTCCTCAATATGCATGCCAGACCACGGAGACTATCCACCACGTACTGGAAGATGCCAGAAATTTGCTGCAACGGAATACGGAAAATGAATAATATAAAATTATAGATATTGCGTACAACCAGTGCTTTATTGCAAATACCGCATACTATTTTCCAAAATGTTGGACACAAGATATATTGGAATCACATTGATCATCCGGTTGCGCACAATAGACCGGATATTATCACTGTATATGCGATTAATCTGAATGGATCGTTTATTGATGTTTTCATCCAAAAACCAAAAGCTTACCGCAACTTAAGCAAACACAATGCAAAAGTCCAAAGATTCAGAAGCACCTACATGCACAGAAGCAATAGAAATTGAAGAAAATCCAAACGGTAAGTACGGTAAAATTTTTTTGTCAACATACTTAATTGGGATGAAACTGGATGGTACCTGAAGCGTTGTAGATATCGCACGGGCATAACTATTAATGCGTTAGTTGCTATAGGAAAGTCTTAAAGCGTGCTGCATCACACGCAATAAAACTGGAATTTATACATACAGGATTTATCTGGCTAAAATTTTATAATATAGCCATTTCGCCATTTCCCAAGCCCAAAGAATTCATTTCAGCGAGCCCATAAAACGAATAAAAGACGAGGAAAAATCCAAAATAAACGGGCGGTACGTACCACGCCGAACATCCGCCGTTGTCGACAAATTTATAAGAAAATTATGCAAATGTCGCGTTACTCTAGACCAGAAATACCAACTCACGTCCCATTACGTTGGTACAGATCGTAAATTAGCCTTTTTGAATTGGTATACCGGAGTACTTTGAGACTGATACGGATAATCATCTTGAAAGGCCATGAGCGCAATGGAGAAAAACTATCTTTATATAAATTTTCAGTCAACAGGTATTGGCTATGTTCCAAGATTTCAGTTAATTTTTTGAAAGAGGAGAGAAAAAAAATTCAATTCTAGAGCTTAAAAAATAAAAATAGTTTATCAAATGTATTGCATAAACAATAATTTTACTAATTCTCTACTCAACTTAAGTCGACTAATATTTTGTTGTTTCGGATTTACTGTTAATCCTTTTTCAAGGTTCACTTCCAATTCCGAAAAGTTTTTGACATCTTAAGAACAACGATGATGAAGCGAGGGCTTTTTATTTTCTCATCTATGTATGAAATGAACCAGCGTTCCAATTAAAAGCACATTTGTGTGAATTACATCTAATAGGTCTGTTTCTGCACGACTCACAAACGAGTTCTGATTAGTTCAAATACCAATTTCTGAGGGACAGTAAGTTTCGAGCGAGGAGATTGACTTTCAGTTCCACTTAAAATAGTTGTTCGGTTTATATTCAGATTATATTTTTCTTGTTCTAGTTAATTGAAAGTATCTGTCTCTATCTTGCTGTTGAATTGTATAATTATCAATTGAAGAAAATTTATTGATTCGTGTCGCAATATGAACATAGCATTAAAAAAAAACGAATCTTCTGTTTAGAATAATCGTGTAAGGGAGAAACCCTAATTCTAATTTTGAAAGGAAACAAAAAAGCTTCTAGTTTTCCACAATTTTATTTATATGATACTTTAGGATGTTTCAGTAGGTACACGGTGCCTTTTTCAGATGCGGATTCCTTCCAACATTTTTATTGAATTTCCATCAAGTAAATAGGTACCTATCGTCTAAATCAATCTCTCGTTAATTCTGTTTGTTTTTATTTAATTAGTTAAAATGTTTTGTCCTCGAAGCATGATTTGTAAGAAACTTAAGTGCTAGCTACAGTCGAACGGTTTTACTCAAGGAAGGGGAAACCTCTTAAGAAATGAAAGTATAATTCTAGTAAAACAACCTCTTCGTAGCAAGTGATCCATTAGATATCTACTAGTGATGCCGCGACTCGAGACGAGAATACGCTCTCTCTTCGTCTTGTCTCGAAGGTTCTAGAGAAAATGAGTGTCTCGTCTCGTCTCGTTTTCTCTCGTCTCGTCTCGTTTTGTCTCTCGTGAGTTTAGACGCATAGTAAGTAGGTAAATTTCGATTTCGAAATCAAGAAAATGTGAAAAATGTACTCTCGCTCCTTCTGAAGTGTATAAAAATGTAACCAAAAGCCCAAATGTCTAGAAAATATTGAAATTTTCCAGTGATGTGGACATATTAACGCTTCATCTTAACAAAAGGTTTGAGACGCCAATGGAATAATCAACGCTATATTAATTACATGGAAATAATTTCAATAAAATCGACGGTTTTGTTTTTGTCATATTAATAAATTTTTTTTTTTTTTTCTAAAATACAAATAACACTCCTGTACCTCAGGATTCAGGAATGAGGCATTTCCAATTTCCGGACACATATTTATAGGAAATTTTCAAATATAAGGAAACGAACATTGATTTTAGGAATTCAACTTTGGAAACACCCTGTATACAGTGTGTCCGAAATTCGAGTCTCTACATGGGGATTTCGCTTATTATGGGAGATACAGGGTGGCTCAAATTAGGAAAGTTTTAGGGAATTTATTGCTCATTTATATCCTGTTGTTAAATTTACTTCAAAGTTTTCTGTTTCCTAGAAATCCGAGAAAAACTGAAAATAGCCAATTTTGTTTTTTGTCAATAATTCATAAACCGTTAACTTTAGACTTTTCTAACTTTGACAATATTAAGACACTTTTTTGAAACGGATATTTTCGTGATTTGAAAACATTCCCATCGTCGTTTGTTTTCGAGTTATTAACCAAAACTTTTTTATTTCTTATGGCGGCCATCTTCGATTTCAACAAAATAATATTCTGCGAAAAAAATCCTTTAAAATGATGTATTACAAGCTATGAAAACAAGCAAGTCCTCCAAAATTACAGTTGAAACCGATATTTTGCTAAATTTGGCAACAATGCTCATAGTTATAGGAATAAAACCAAATAAGTATGATTTAATACCTAGAATCGGTATTTTTGAAGTCTTCTGGCAATTTTACTGGATAAAGAAAAAATAAGTAGGTATGTACAGGGTGGTCATTTTATCTTGATAACATTTCAAACTGTCATAATTTCTTTATTTTTGAAGTTATTTAAATAAATAAAAAAACATACTGTAGGGTTGTTCTCCAAGTTGTAGATAGGGTGCACAAAAAATAATAGACTAAGCCCGGTATTCATAGTGCCTACTTGAGTGCTGAGGATTCCTTAAAGGTTTCCTTGGCAGTAAATTGTCTTTCAGAGTCAAAATTGTCAAGGCGTCCTTATCGCAGCTCATGCTTATTTTGTCACATTTCCTTCCTTGACTTGAGAAATGTCCAGAGGTCCCTTGAGGCTGGTTTTCTAACCTATTGGTGACAGTACGTGAACCTAATTGATACGTATTGTACCTGAACTGTATTTTATCGATGTAATTGGTATGGATGAGCTGGATTTTTTTTTGTAGAGATAAATGCTGCTGATACTTGATTCAGCTAGTGCAGGCACCGTGGTGGAATGGTAGAAAAAGCAGTATTGATTTAAACAGGCATTAGCATGCATTAGTTAGTCGATAAATCACCGCATCCGTGGCATTGCTGAATTTAGCCACACGAGGGTTATGCTGCGGAGGCTAAGAAGGTTTATTCGAGACATGCAGAATCCATTAGAATTTTATTCTGATGAAGAATTTCGTCGGCGATACCGATTTTCCAAACATACTATCACCGACGTTCTTCTACCTCTCATTTTTGAAGATTTAGATAGAATAAATAATAAAGGACTCCCTATCCCCCCAATTTTCCAGCTGCTAATTGCGCTTAGGTTTTATGCGTCAAATAGTTTCCAGGTAAGGTTATAGCAACTATTTTGTTCATATAAAGCCAGAGATAAATTTACGCAATAATCTGGACTGCCAGGTAGTTCATGGTGACTTGCGGGGCTTCAGTCAACTTTATGTTTCTCGAACCGTGAAAAATGTCTCCATATTATTTGCAAGACAGTTAGGAAATTTCGTCCACTTTCCCCGTCAACTCAACGAAGCCCGAAGAAATACAGCACGGTTTTTTAATATAGAAAATTTCCCAAACGTGTCAGGATGCATAGATTGTACACATATTGCGATTGGAAATTCAGGGGGAGCATATGCGGAGGTTTTTCGAAATCGTAAAGGCTGGTTTTCCTTGAATGTTCAGGTAGGGTTGCTTCATTTTTGTGTTACATTGAACTATAACGAGTCATGTTTCCAAATAAAGGTAACAGCAGGCCCCAACCTGGAAATATTAGACATTGTTGTGCGGCATCCAGGATCCAGCCATGACAGCCTCATTTTTAATAGGAGTGCACTACGAGCTCGTCTCCAACTTAATGAAATCCCAGGATTGTTTTTAGGGGACAGTGCATATGCTTGCACAAATAAACTGTTAACGCCGTTTTTAAACCCAAGAGACATTCACGAGGAGGCATACAATTTTGCGCACATCAGAACAAGGAATCTGGTGGAACGTTTGTTTGGAATCTGGAAGAGATGATTTTTCTGCTTACGAGGTGGGCTACGTACGAAGCTCAGAACAAGTATGGCTGTGATATGTGCAACCGCCGTGCTCTATAATATTGGACTCTTGCATAATGACAACATCTTAGACGAGGAAATGGATGATGCTATTGCGAATGTACTTCCTGCGGGCGATAATAATGCAGAAGGCTTGGCATTTCGGACAGTGTTTGCTCACCAACATTTTTAGTAACTGCATTTTCAACTAGCGCCTTTATAAAATTCAACTTGGATTTTGCGATTTGAATAAATAGTTTTTGAATGAGTTTGCATTCTATTTCTTTGGCATGAGTTAGGAATAATAACAAAACGCATCACAGAACAGAGAACAAACAAACAAACATTTAATATATAAAATGAACACAAAAGTGGAAAGCAACTTGAATTAAAACAAAATAGGAACGTTAGAATGCACTATTTATCTTGGGAATCGCGAAGCTCTTCTTCCGCCTGGAGCAGACGAACCATAGCTAATCTGGCTTCAGCGTTCGCGGCTTCCATCCGCTTTTCGTGCAACTCCCGTTGCTGGTCAATGCCGTCTCTGACTTTTTTAATTTGCAGCTGAATTAACTCGTCGATACAGCTACATGTGCGCTTGGATCGCATTCGCCTGTTAGACGGATGGAGTGCTTTTTGATCAATGGGTGCTGGAGTGAGCTGTTCAGGCACAACCTTCATAGATGCACCTGCTGAAGGCTGACATGGTAGCACAGCTTCATCTAAAACACAATTCAGAAAAGCTGCCTATTTAAGTATTCAATTATGAATTGCATACCCTCTGACTGGCTGCTTTCATCATTCAGTGGGGACAGTGGGGTTCGGTTATCCATCACTGCATCATTGCCCTTTGTAGCTAACGGGCTTAACAAATCTAAAAATACAGCAATAAACGATTTTCATTTAAGTAACATTCAACCTATACACGAACTTTTTTTTTCGAAAACAGCTGTGCTGTCCCAGTCGTTCCCCAACTCAACATCTATTGCTGGAAAAGCACTCCCCGCAAAATCCGTAACGAGATCAGTAATGACCTCCTTAGGAGAACCACCTCCCGTTAACAACCTGTTTTGTCGGGCTAATGTATTCTGCTGCCTTTTTCTAAAACATTCCAGACACAGCTGTACTGCATATTTGTTCATAGAACAATATCGTTATACTTACTTCTGTTTTATATTGTCCCAACACTTTTTTAATTGTTTCACACTTTTAGTTGGAAAGCCCTGGCTACAATAGGAACATTGAATTTTATTCCAAGCAGCCTGTTTCTCCTACAATGATACAGCGTCTGTTTTTTTATTTTCAGCTATTACCCTGTGTTGAGCGACCATCTGGACCAGGAACATTTTTTCGGTCTCAGTATACTTTGTCGCCATAATTTTGCACATAAATTTCACACGAAAAATTACTGTTTCTGGAGCTATCCTACCTTTTTCTCATAGAATTATATATTATCAATGACAACTTAATGACAATAACAATAGACATTTCGTAGAAACCGTTGTTGCCAGTTGCAAAACCTAATACGAGGCTTCCTTCAATAATATAAGGATGCTTTAATTCGCTACTATGAAATGCCAAAGTCGCAAACCACGAAGGCGTCCTTATTCAAGGCGACCTTCAAGTCGCAAGGGGTCCTTAACTTGAGGTGTGACTGAGAATACGGGCCTTAATATATTTTGAAAGTTATGTACACAAATAGCATTTTTTTAAATGAAACGCACAGTAAATTTGGGAAAAAGTCGGTGTGAGCGTACTACGCGAGGGGGGACGGCCATTCGGCCATTCTTGCCTTGGATCAGGTCAAGGCAATAAGTAGCGTGCGTACCTAAAAGAAGAAAGACGAAAGACGAAAGACGAGTGCAATTCTGAGTTGTTTAATTATTGGCAGTGAAGAGCCGTGTCACTCCTATAATTACCTATATAAAGACGAAGACGAAAGCCGACACCCTTTGCACTAATTAAGTGAGTAAAAGGCTAAAGAAGTGACTGCCATTTTTTTTTTTGCAAAATCCTAATCTCAAAAGACGAGACACCCTATCCCATCCCATCATATTTGTTCGACTATTTGCTATTAAAACCAATCCAATTTCACCTGGACCTTTTATTTCATCCCACAAACAACCAAGAACCAAGGAAAAAGCCTACATTTTGGAGGCTCAACCGGGATAAAGATTAGGATCGGGATTGGAGTTTGAAGATTGGAGATTAAAGATTGACGATTGGAGATTGTGGATTAGAAATTGCAAATTGGGATCATTGACGAAAAGAAGTTGTGTAGTGCAATAAAGTGAAAAGCTACCAGTGATTTGTGAAAAGTGCCGTTTTCAGTAGTTTTTCAGCGCTACAAAATGGCTGAATTTTGCCAAAGCATCCCCGAGTCCTGGATGTGAGGCTAGTCGGCCATTGAAATAATTGTTCTGTCTCTCTGTATGGGAAGTGGTTCCTGCTTACGAGGCTAACACCAGCAAGAGCGGGAAGAAGACGTCAAGTGTCAAAGCGTTGTTGCCGGTTGTTAACGTATGGTCGCTGTCAGTCAACAAGGAACGCGCGAAATTCGAATGGAATGGAGGATTTGGTCAACAAGTCAAATTAATTACTGCTCCAGTGATTCAAAACGTGGTACATATGGTTTGGATTTGTGTCAAATTGGTATTGTTGTTTTGGAATGTTTATTAAGAAGCTAATTAAGGTAGGATGCATGATTCATGTATGAAAAATTGTTAAACTTTATTGTTGTTTTGGCTCAATTTAAAAAAAAAAAAGAAACAACAACTGCTAGTTTGTTTCTGAGTGGTAAATAATAATAATAATTATCTTGTTTTGTATTCTTTACACAGCCATAAGGCAAAATAGGGTAATATAAATAAAAAAAAAATTTTGGTTTTTCAGTCTTGTTAAAATTTTGAAAGTTTTTGAGGTTAATTAATTAACTACATCAATAATTAAGTTGTTCTAGTTCAATTTTTATGCT
This sequence comes from Ceutorhynchus assimilis, assembly GCA_917834065.1. Taxonomy (NCBI): domain Eukaryota; kingdom Metazoa; phylum Arthropoda; class Insecta; order Coleoptera; family Curculionidae; genus Ceutorhynchus; species Ceutorhynchus assimilis. The sequence continues at coordinate 56,489,822 of OU892280.1, read as the reverse complement.
TTATGCAACTAAATATTGACTAATTTAGTTGTTTAGCTTCAGTTTATTTTGAATATTTTGTCTTGAAAAGAAAAATTGCGAGAAAATCTGTATTTTTTTTATAAAGCAAGGCAAAATTAATCTGTTTATAGAAGTGAGGAGTTATTTCAATCATTGAATTTGAATTTTTTTGATATTTGAAGATATTTTTGCTTTTTAGTTTACTTTTGAAGTTAATTAAAAAAAAAAAAGTTGTAAATATTGAGTATATAGGACGTTTGTAAATTGTTTATAGTAGGTCGAGTAGTAGGTATACCTTGAGGTATACAAATAGTTTTTAGGTATCTTTTGATATTTTTATATTTTTCTAGTTTTGTAAAGGGGTGTCTTGACTTTTGTGGTGTATATTGTTTTAATGGTTTTGAGTATTATTTAAAAAAAAAAAGGTAAGTAAAGGGTGCTTAAGTGTCAAGACCGTAAATTCCGAAACTTTTTCTGGATTGCATCGTTTTTTTTGTTCCTTCTTTGAATTTTAAATTATTAAAAATAAAAGCTTTATTTGTGACTCAAATTTTGACTAAAAGAGAATAATGGCTAATTTAGGGAGTATTGATAAAATCGAGCAAAATTTAACAAACGCCAAATTAAAAACGATTCAAGCGCTGCATGTCATTGCTTTTGGTAGGGAAGGTCGCCCGCAAATGGTGAGAAGAAGTGTGCGTAAGTTTACCGGGTTTGGTTTAGATAAAAGTTCTGTGGAATATGACGAAAAAGTGAATAAAGTGAAAAACGATTTGCCTTTTAATGATGTGATTGCAGTGTGTCATGTATTAAACTTAGATTATAGTGGAGATCAGAATGAACTGATCAATCGTGTTTGTTCTTTTATGAATGATTTAACAGTTGAAGACGATGAAGCTGAAGAAGAACAAGACGATGAATTAGTAGAGGAAGAAAATAGTGAAGAAGAAAACGAAGAAGCAGACGAGGATGAAGACGACGACGTGCCTTTAGCACAAATAAGAAATCAGAAAACAAAAAGTGGATCTTTCGCATTGACTTTCAGAGACGTGGAAGATAGCATAAGAGCTTTTAGTGGGAAAGAAGATTACCCAATAAACAAATGGATTTCTGATTTCGAGGAAATTGCAAACATTACAGGATGGAGTAGCTTACAAAAACTGATATTTGCGAAAAAGTCATTGACTGGATTGGCCAAGCTGTTTGTTCAGTCAGAGAAAGGAATCACGTCTTGGGCTGTTTTAAAGAAAAAATTGCTGGAGGAATTTGAGGTTAAAGTCAGCAGTGCCCAAATACATAAGTTGATGATGACAAGAAAGAAAAATTTTAATAAGACTGTTCAGGAGTATACGCTTGTGATGCGTGAAATAGGTAGCCGAGCATCTTTGGAAGCCGAAGTTATTATTCAATACATAATCGACGGAATACCAGATGATTCTTCGCATAAAATTGTGCTATGTGGGGCCAAAAACTTTTCAGAGTTCAAGGAAAAGTTGAAATTATATGTGGAGATAAAGTCGAAAAGGACTCCAAAGGTTGATAAACCCCAATTTCATAATAGAAACTATGACAAAAATAAATTTGAGAATAAAAATGGAAATAAAGACGCTCTTAGAAATGATAAACAGCAAAGAGATAGAAACAAAAACAAATCATTCAATTGTTACAACTGTGGTATGCATGGACACCGATCACAAAACTGTCCAGATAAGAACAAGGGTGCAAAGTGTTTTAAGTGTAATGGCTTTGGGCACTTAGCTGCTCAATGTCGCAATGGAACGACATAATCAGGCAATATTGCAGTTATCGATGTTATACCAAAAAACTCAGTGACACTGTCATTTGGAGAAGTGAAAATTGTTGCATTGTTCGATACGGGAAGTGACCTGAGTGCAGTTCGGCAAGATATATATAATAAATATTTTAAGAATGAAGTGTTATCAAATGACAAGATGATAGTATGGGGTATAGGCAAAAGCAGAGTGCCAACGTTAGGATCATTTAAGAAAAGTGTTGAAATAAATAGTGATGAATTTGAACTCTTATTTCACGTGATACCTACTGATGCAGCAAACTTTAAAGCAATTGTGGGAAATAATTTATTACAGCAAGCTGAGGTTCATATTGACGAAGATGGAATAATGGTTTCCAAGAAAGAGGGAAGAAACTATTTAATGAAGATTACTTTAAATGAAAACATGGAAGAAGTGAACTTGACACACATAAAAAATAATAAACATAAGGAAACAATAACGAATTTAGTTGAAAACTATAAACCCGAAAAGAATACGACGACAAACATACAAATGAAAATCATATTAAGAAATGAAGAGCCGATATATCAAAGACCGCGGAGATTATCTATGGTAGAAAAATTGGAGGTAGACAAACAAATAGAACAATGGCTAGAAGATGGAATAATAAGGGAAAGTGCTTTGGATTTCGCTAGTCCCATAGTACTAGTAGGTAAAAAGGATGGTACTAAGAGAATTTGCTGTGATTATAGAAAAATTAATCGAAACATAATTAAGGATAGATTTCCTTTACCCTTAATGGAAGATGTATTGGATAAATTAGAAAACGCAAGAATTTTTACAACAATTGACTTGAAGAATGGGTTCTTTCATGTAAGCGTAGAAGAAGACAGTGTGAAATATACTTCTTTCATTACGCCCAGTGGGCAGTATGAATTTTTAAAGTGTCCATTTGGCCTGTGTAACAGTCCAGCCGTATTTCAGCGCTTTATAAGCCATATTTTTAGACCATTAACAGTGAAAAATATTGTAATTTATTATATGGACGATCTTATTATTCCAAGCAAAACATTTGAAGAAGGCATAGAACGATTACAGATGGTGTTAAAATTAGCACGAGACTATGGATTAGACATAAAGTTCAAGAAATGTCAGTTTTTGAAGACGAGAGTTAATTTTTTGGGATACATAATAGAAGCTAGAAAAAAACAGCCGTTAGATGAGAAAACTTCAGCTATAAAACGTTTTAGCGAACCGACTACAGGAAAACAGCTTCAATCATATCTTGGATTGACGGGATACTTCAGAAAGTTTATTCCTTCATATTCCATAATAGCAAAGCCTTTAAGTGACCTGCTTAAAAATGATGTGCCTTTTAAATGGGGGGATGAACAAAAACAAGCATTTGAAAAGTTGAAAGAGTTACTTACCAGTTATCTAGTATTACATATTTTCCAAAGAGATTGCCCCATCGAATTGCATACAGATGCAAGCAAATTTGGGTATGGAGCCTGTTTACTTCAGAAATCAAAAGAAGATTTTAAATTACACCCCGTATATTTCTTAAGTAAAAAGACCACCCCGGCAGAGGAAAAATATTCATCCTATGAGTTGGAAGTTCTGGCTATAATAAACGCCGTTAAGAAGTTTAGGGTTTATCTATTGGGTTCGAAATTTAAGATTGTGACAGACTGTTTGGCTTTCCAAAAGACGATGGAGAAAAAAGACCTCACAACAAGAGTAGCAAGGTGGGCACTCTTGCTTGAAGAATATGATTACGAAACAGAGCATAGAAAGGGCAGCAGAATGGCACATGTAGACGCCTTAAGTCGGTACCCTCAATTGATGATGATCGTTGGTGAAAATGAAGTGATACAAAGAATTAAAACCGCACAGGAAAATGACGAACATTTAGTCGCTATCAGGAAAATTTTGGAATTGGAGAAAGAGCATGAAGGATACTTTTTGAGGCATGAAGTATTGTATAAGTATCAGGATGGGAAAGAACTTGTTGTAGTGCCAAAAGGAATGCAGAATGAAATAATTAGGAAAATACATGATGAGGGACATTTTGGAAATAAGAAGACGGAAGAATTGATAAGAGGCGAATTCCATATCCCTAACCTGAAAGAAAAAATTGGAACTATAATTGCCAACTGTATACCTTGTATTTTAGGAAGCCGAAAGGAGGGCAAACAGGAGGGATTCCTGCATTCTATCCCGAAACAAGAAGGTCCTCTACACACATATCATGCCGATCACTTAGGACCAATTCCATCAACAAACAAGAATTATCAACATATATTAGCCATAATAGACGACTTTACGAAATTTACTTGGTTATACGCTACGAAATCTACGACCGCAAAGGAAACGGTTAGTTGTCTCATAAAGCAACAAAAGAATTTTGGAAACCCTAGTCGTATCGTCACAGATAAAGGAACTGCTTTTACAGTTGCTGAATTTAACGAATACTGTGTCGAGGAAAATATTGCTCATGTAACGATAACCACAGGGGTTGCCAGAGGAAATGGACAAATCGAGAGGATTCACCGAATTGTAATCCCAGTCCTTACCAAGTTGTGTCTGGATGATCCAACTAAATGGTACAAGCACCTTGATAGAGTACAAAGGGCTTTGAATTCGACATACCAACGAAGTATTAATACAACACCATTTGAAGTTCTTATGGGTGATAAAATGAAGAAGAAGGAGGATATTATCATAAGTGATCTAATAGAAGAAGAAGCCAGGAAGCACTTTTGTGAAGAAAGAGAAGATTTACGGAAGAAATGTAAAGAACAATTAGTAAAAGTTCAAGAGGAAAATAGGAAGGGATATAATCTGAGAAGAAAGAAAGCTACATTGTATAAAGAGAAAGATTTAGTGGCAATCAAACGTACTCAATTTGGCCCAGGACTTAAGGTGAACCGAAAGTTTCTTGGACCATATGAGGTAGTGAAAGCAAAAGAAATCGAGCGGTATGATGTAATGAAGGTTGGGATTCATGAAGGACCCAATAAAACATCAACGTGTTCTGAGTTTATGAAGCCGTGGATTCAGTCCAATACTGAGTCCGAGTCGGACTCTTAGTCGGATGGCCGAGTGTAGGTGTACATATTTAGTTCTGTCCCGTTTTGTTCTGTTCTGTTCTGTTCTGTTTTGTTCAAGTGGTGCATTTAATCTAAATTAAATGAACACACCTACAAAAAGCAATGACAAGCACGTTTGATGGGGCATTATGGGAAAAAGTCGGTGTGAGCGTACTACGCGAGGGGGGACGGCCATTCGGCCATTCTTGCCTTGGATCAGGTCAAGGCAATAAGTAGCGTGCGTACCTAAAAGAAGAAAGACGAAAGACGAGTGCAATTCTGAGTTGTTTAATTATTGGCAGTGAAGAGCCGTGTCACTCCTATAATTACCTATATAAAGACGAAGACGAAAGCCGACACCCTTTGCACTAATTAAGTGAGTAAAAGGCTAAAGAAGTGGCTGCCATTTTTTTTTTTGCAAAAACCTAATCTCAAAAGACGAGACACTCTATCCCATCCCATCATATTTGTTCGACTATTTGCTATTAAAACCAATCCAATTTCACCTGGACCTTTTATTTCATCCCACAAACAACCAAGAACCAAGGAAAAAGCCTACATTTATATATTATAAGTTAGAGAAATACCCTATTTCTAAATTAGATATTTTCTAAATTACTATTTTTTTTTGTTGTTCCCTGTTGACTTTATTTTTTCTCCATTTGCCTAATTTATTTTACCAAAATCCTGTGCAAGGAACTCATTCCATTTAAACAGGTAAAAAAAATTAAATTGTGACTGACTGGAACATTTTATAGTGAAATTATACTTTCTTCCAGTTTCCCATTCAACTCATTTATTTTATGAAAGCCATGTATTTTTCTCTTCCATGCAAGAAATTTATGGCATTTATATACGAGGTAAGAAATAACTTGAAATTGCAACTGGGACATTTTATAGTGAAATTATTCTTTCTTCCAGTTTCCCATTCAACTCATTTGTTTTATGAAAGCCATGTATTTTTCTCTTCCATGCAAGAAACCTATGGCATTTATATACGAGGTAAGAAATTACTTGAAACTGTAACTGGAACATTTTATAGTGAAATTAGTCTTTTTTCCAGTTGCCCATTCGACTCATTTATTTTATCAAAGCCATGTGTTTGTCAATTCCAAGCAAGAAACTTATGGCATTTATATATGAGATAAGCAATAACTTGAAATTGTAACTGGAACATTTTATAGTGAAATTATTCCTTCTTCCAGTTTCTCATTCAACTCATTTGTTTTATGAAAGCCATGTATTTTTCTCTTCCATGCAAGAAACCTATGGCATTTATATACGAGGTAAGAAATTACTTGAAATTGTAACTGGAACATTTTATAGTGAAATTAGTCTTTTTTCCAGTTGCCCATTCGACTCATTTATTTTATCAAAGCCATGTGTTTGTCAATTCCAAGCAAGAAACTTATGGCATTTATATATGAGATAAGCAATAACTTGAAATTGTAACTGGAACATTTTATAGTGAAATTATTCCTTATTCCAGTTTTTCATTTAACTCATTTGTTTTATGAAAGCCATGTATTTTTCTCTTCAATGCAAGAAACCTATGGCATTTATATACGAGGTAAGAAATTACTTGAAATTGTAACTGGAACATTTTATAGTGGAATTAGTCTTTTTTCCAGTTGCCCATTCGACTCATTTATTTTATCAAAGCCATGTATTTTTCTCTTCCATGCAAGAAACTTATGGCATTTTTATACGAGGTAAGAAATAACTTAGATTTGTCTTCTAGTATATAATTTTTAGGTTCCTTCTTTGTTACAGGTACCTAACACTTACCAGAAAATCAAAAGGGAGAACGAAATTTTATCTTCGTTCATGCAACTTTTTTTAGAAACGAATGTTTTGTTTACTATAGATACATTTATAAACCGTTTTTTTTACTCGCCTTTTTACAGGCTGAAATGTACGAGGTGTATGTAAATGTAAATAATCCCTTTTGAGCAAGATTATGGAGGGATTTGTATTTCCATGCCTGGTGTGACTTCAAATTTTGTTCGACTCTGTAAAAGTGATGTTTTGTCGTAGAGCTTGTTTTTGTGGTATGTTTAGTTGTAGTAGGTATGGGATTTTCAGGAAGCAATTGGCACATGAATGGGTTTACAAATAGAGGAATACTCGGAGGAATAATAAAAAAATAATCTTACCAGGAGTCTAACACAATTTCAGATGTTGGTAGAAGATCCAAGAGCTAGTAAAAGAAATGCAAATCGCCAGATACCTAAATTGAATGCTCTACTGCATTGGTGGATATTATTATTGCACTAATATGCAAGAACACAAAGGAAAAACTCTAATTTTAGCACTTTCCACCTTTTGTAAATAAATTTTAATAATTATTATTGAAGATTTTTATTTTTTCAAAGACATTTTGTCCTACAAAACACGATCCAATTTTTTTATGTATACCTAGGTACGTAAAATAGATACTTTATTAATGGTACAGCATGCTTTGTGCCTATTATTTTATAAACCAATAATAAAAAACAAAACAAATACACAAGGTGAGAAAGAGGTTCTGTTGTCAATAGGCTTTTTTGGAAACGCTGAACAACCTACATCAGCTGCTGCTCCAACGGTTCGGGGTTTTCGAAAACTCCTAATTATGACATCACGAATTGACTGGTGGCGCCATCTTCGAAAAAAAGCCTGAACCATATTTGCCAAAATATCTGTAATTTTATTCCAAAATCGGTTTTAGACTACAAAAAAAAACGGCACATCAGAATTTGATGAAATTTGGCATAAACATTTGTTACATCTCATTACCTATGTGGGAAAAATTTGTTAGGTGTTTGTCAATTTGTCATTTTGATTAATTGTAATTGTCATAGAATTATAAAAAAGAATAAAAAAGTAATGTTTAATTTGATGATACAGTCCACTTAATTTTCGATTGGTTGTTTTAATTCTGGAAGAAAAAGACACCATCGGCTAGGGAACAAAACATTGGTCCGATACGAACCGGATTTGTAGGTGCTTTTTGGCAGGCGACCCTAATAATTGGTTATTGGAACAAAAATACTTGAATAAAGTTGAAGAATTGGAGATCGGCTCCTAGGTAGTGGATGGTACGGATAATAGCAGTTGGGTATTTTAGGGCTTCACAGGTACGGCTGTGGGTCACGGTAAGGAAAACAGGACGAGACAATTGTAAGTATTGACCTTGTTTGGGCAATAATTTTATTGGTCTAAAAATACTTTTTTCTACTGACGTTTCATAATAGCAACTTTTCGATTGTCATTTCAGTTTTGAAACGACATTCTTTTAGGCACTGAGTGCGTGAAAGTTACTTTTAGGCACTCAGTGCGTAAAAGTGACTTTTGAATGCGTAAAAGTGACTTATGAGTGCGTAAAAGTAATTTTTAAGCACTAGTGCCTAAAAGTGTCATTCATTATTCAGAAATAAAAAACACACTAAACACATATTTGAATTTTGTTTTGTATTTATTATGAATTTTGAAAATGGAATTACTGAATTGAACGTTTGGGTTACTCAAAACAGAAGTTTGTGTTATTACCTACTTTCTAGGATTTTAATTATTGATGTCGAATTTTGAAAAGAAAATCGCATGAAAAGTGTCAGGTGTGAAGTAAAATGCCAGTAGAAAAAATCTTGTATACAATACGTTACGAAACGATGTCTTTTAGTCACTCGACGTGTTGTCCAACTCGGCTTTGCCTCGTTGGACAATTTTCACGTCGCGTGCCTAAAAGACGCTCATTTCGTAACTTATTGTATAAATAGCTATTTTAATTTTGATATTTTGATTTTGATTACCTAGCTAAAAAATGACAGATTATTCAAACTTTTCTTTGGCAGAATTAATTAGAAAACGAGGTATTATAAGATCCCAATTGACGCGATTAGAGAGCCATGTTTTAAATTTTGATAATAGTAAATTGGGACAAATTAAGGGAAGGGTTGAGAAATGTGATGAGTGGTGGAGTGATTTTCAGAGCATTCAGTTTTGCATTGAAGAGTTGGATGCAGCGAATTTGGAGAGACAAGAGGCACAAAGGTTGTCATTCGAAGACGAGTTTTTTGATATAGTTTCCAAAGCAAAGTTAATTTTAGAGCACGAAGTGCAAAAGAATCTTCAAGGCCAATCACAACTCTCAACTTCAAATGTAGGACAAAGTAGCTTGGCATCTGGTGGCAAAGTACAATTAACTCCTATTGATATTCCTAAATTTGATGGGTCGTGTAAAGAATGGTTCGGTTTTAAAGAGTCATTTAATTCTATGATTGATGATAACAAACAACTGAACACTTTGCAAAAGTTTCATTATTTAAAAAATGCTTTGATTGGTCAGGCCGCGGATTTATTAAGCAATATGCAAATTACGTCTAATAATTATGCAAATGCTTGGGACTTGTTAAAGGATTCTTATGAAAATGAGAAAATTATTACTTATAGTTATTTAGAAGCTTTACTTGATTTCCAATTAATCGAAAAAGAGTCACACGAGCAGTTGACTAGGTTTTTAAATGAAATTAGAAAAAATATTCGGGGTTTGAAGGCTCTAGGGAAAAACGTAGATAATTGGGACACAATTCTGATCTTTATTTTAGAAAAGAAATTAGATCCAGACAGAGCATGGAAAAGAGAAATAAAGTTGAACGAATTTCCTACTATGGACAAATTCTTGAATTTTCTATCGCATAGGTGCAAATTAATTCAGCCAGAAAATACAGAAAATAATACAGAGTTGTTGCGATTACAGGAAAAAAGGATGTCCAAAGGAAATACAGATTTTTCACATAAATTTTTGGGTAAAAAGGGCACATCTAGATCATTTTTTGTAGAAAACACAAGTTGTCCGGTTTGCAAATCCAAGGAATTCCATCAATTATATCTCTGTAAGAAATTTTTGGGTTTAAATTTAGTGGGAAAGCGGGAGGCTGTGGAAAAATCAAAAGTTTGTTGGAATTGTATAATGAAATGTAAAAATGTAATAATGGAATGTAATAAAAAACATAATGTTTTATTACATGTCGATAGTCAGGAAAATAATAATGATAAGGACAATTCGGTAGGGGAGCGCAAAAATACAAATTCGGCGTTGTTTTTGAGTGTACCTAAAAACTCGGAAATTTTATTATCTACAGCAATGGTTGATATTTTTGATTTTAATGGAAAAATGCATAGAGTTAGGGCGCTATTGGACTCGGGATCTCAGTCAAATTTTATGACTTCAGAATTACAAAATGTACTAGGGCTTATTAGAAAGCGCATGAACATCACAATTTTAGGTTTGGGTGAAAATAGTACGAATATTAATTCATATGTTCAAACAAAGGTGAGTTCAATTTGTGAGACTTTCGAAATTGTCGCCAGTTTTCTTATAATTGATAAAATTTCTGATAATATTCCTTCTTTTAAAATTGATTTATCGGCATTAAATATTCCAAAAAATATAAAATTAGCCGATACAAGGCTTGGACATACGGGTAAAATTGATATTCTTTTAGGTTCAGCAGTGTTTTGGGACCTAATCAGTGAAGGGCATCATTCTATGGGAAAAAATATGCCTAAAATTCAAAATACGAAACTTGGTTGGGTTATTGCGGGACCCATTGAATTTCAGGGTAGACGAAATAAACAAGTGAGCCATTTGAGCACCAATTTGGAAATACAAGGGCAACTCGAAAAATTTTGGATGTTAGAAGAATTTCCTGATGAAAGGAAATTTAGTAAGGATGAAATTCGGTGTGAGGAAATATTTAGGAACACTACAGTTAGGGACGGAAATGGTAGGTTCATTGTAGAACTTCCAATGAAAGAAAATAGAGGTAATTTGGGTAATTCTTTGAATACTGCTTTAAATAGGTTTGAGAAATTAGAAAAACGGTTTTTTAGGGATAGATGTTTGAAAGAGCAGTATTTTGATTTTATGAAAACTTACTTGGATTTGGGTCATATGTCAAGGGTTGGGAATTTGACAGATCTGGAATCTTGTGGGGATAATAATACATATTATTTGCCGCATCACGGGGTTTTAAAAGAAACATCAGAAACTACAAAATTAAGAACCGTTTTTGATGCTAGTGCAGCATCAGCCAGTGGCGTTTCATTAAATGACATATTATTGGTTGGACCCAAATTACAAGACAACTTATTTAATATTTTAATACGGTTTCGGCAATATCAGGTTGTTATTTCGGGCGATACAGAAAAGATGTATAGGCAGGTATTTGTTAAAGAAGATCAACGAGATCTCCAAAGGATAATATTTAGATTTTCTCCAGAGAGGCCGATGGAGATATATAAGTTAAATACGGTAACCTATGGAACAGGTCCGGCTTCTTTTTTGTCTGTACGATGTTTAGTACAATTGGCTGAAGACTTTCGTGGTATTTATAGGGAAGCATCTAGGGCTATACTGGAAGATTTCTACGTGGATGATCTACTCTCGGGTTCGAACACGGTGAAGGAAGCTAAAATTTTAAAAAATGAAATTAGTGAAATTTTGAGCTCAGCGGGTATGGTCTTAAGAAAATGGATGTCTAATGAATGTTCGATTTTAGAAGGAAATCAGAATCAGGTTATAGAGCATTACATAGCAGAAGTAGGTGAAAACCATAAAACTTTAGGAATATGTTGGAACTCTGTTAAGGATACTTTGCAACCCCGGTTAAATATGAATTTTTTGGAATACAACAAGGTGACCAAAAGGCACATCTTGTCGGTAATCGCTCAAATTTTCGATCCATTGGGCATAATAGGTCCCGTTTTAGTTAAAGCAAAATTAATTTTACAATCATTATGGCGTCTAAAAATTGACTGGGACACTGAAGTTCCTTCTGAGCTTAAAATAGTTTGGGATCATTTTCAATCGGAATTGCATCATTTGAACGATTTAAGAATTAATAGGAAAACTATTTGTTGTGATGCCACAAATATCCAAATACATTGTTTTTCAGATGCTTCTCAGGTGTCATATGGGGCATGTGTTTATGTGAGAGCGGTCAATAGACAAGACGAGGTCTATTGTAGTCTCTTATGCTCGAAATCACGTATTGCACCTCTAAAGGTGGTATCATTGCCCAGGCTAGAGTTATGCGGCGCTTTACTTGCTGCTAAATTGGGTTCAGAGGTTTTGAAATCTATACGTTTTACACCAGATAGGGTTTGTTTCTGGACGGACTCGACGATTGTTTTGTCCTGGCTGGCGAGTGAGCCAGTTGAATGGAAAACATTTGTCGCGAATAGGACTTCTGAAATATTAAAATTGACAGAAAAATATGAGTGGTTACATGTGGCATCTGAGAACAATCCTGCGGATGTTTTGTCTAGGGGCATTGATTCTAGTAAAATTGGGGATTCAGATATTTGGTGGAAGGGCCCTAAGTTTTTATATGGTAGCGACGATTGGAGCGAATTCAAAAATTATACAATTTTATTAGATTTGGAAGAGCGGCGTGTCTTAAAAAAGGTATTTCTAATCACGGATAATTTTGATATATTCAGCAAGTATTCTAGCTTCTCAAAATTGATTAGAGTGGTGGCCTATTGCTTTCGCTTTAGGGGAAATTGCAGAAGAAAGGCTGTAACGGGTCCGTTATTGTTGTCAGAAATAGAATATTCTACTTTGATTTTGATTAAATTAGCTCAAAAGGTTGAGTTTCAATCAGAGATAAATGCACTTAAAAATGGTAAAGATATATCTAAAACCAGTAAATTGATTTCATTGGCTGCTTTTCTTGACCAAAATGGAGTGTAAAGAGTGGGAGGACGCCTCATTTCAGCTAATTTGAGCTTTGGGGAAAAACATCCGATTATTTTGTCCATTTACAAGGCTAATGATTTTACATTTTCATTATAAAAATTTACATCAGGGTCCACAAGCATTATTAGCATCAATTCGGTTAATCTATTGGCCTTTAACGGGAAGACGAATAATTAGAGAAATTTTGCGTAAATGCGTTGTTTGTTTTAGGGCAAGGCTGCGAGATTTCATTACGCAAATGGGTAACCTCCCTCGGGAAAGGGTAGTACCAAGTAGACCTTTCAGTCACTGTGGGGTGGATTACGCTGGGCCTTTTGATATTAAAGTCTGTAAACTTAGAGGTTATCGAACAGTCAAAGCTTATTTTTGTGCCTTTGTGTGCTTGTCTACTAAGGCAGTACATTTGGAGATGGTGGGCGATTTATCCACATCAAGTTTCTTGAATTGCTTTAAACGCTTTATAGGCCGAAGGGGACTTTGCACTAGCGTGTATTCAGACAACGGAACAAATTTCGTCGGTTGCAACAATGAGTTACAGGAGCTTTTTGCTTTTTTGTCTGATCCAAAGATCCAAGATAAATTTTCAGAGTTTTTTACAAATTCGAATATGCGTTGGCATTTCATTCCACCACGTTCACCACATTTCGGGGGCATTTATGAGTCAGTAATAAAGTCAGCTAAATATCACATTAAAAGGGTAGTTGGTATTCAAAAATTAACTTATGAGGAGTTTGAGACCGTACTTATCCAAGTGGAATCATGCCTAAATTCACGACCTCTCACTCCTATTACCGAGAATCCAGATGACCTCAACATACTTACCCCGGGTCATTTTTTAATTGGTTCGTCTGCCGCAAAACGACCTACGGGACATAAACCTGAGTCGCTTGAACAGATATCAGCTGCTCACCCAGATGTTGCAATCATTCTGGGATAAATGGAGCTTAGAGTACTTGACACAGCTACAACAAAGAAATAAATGGTTCCATTCTGAAAATGGTTTGAAGTTGGGAACAATGGTTGTTATAAAGGAAAGTAATGTGCCTCCATTGTATTGGCATCTAGGCAGAATCGTAGATTTACATCCAGGCAAGGACAATAAGTGTCGCGTTGTATCAATAAAAACATTGAACGGTGTCGTTAAGCGCGGAACCACGGAAATTTGTGTGCTACCCCTTGAATAGAACAATTTCAACTTATTTTTTAATGTTGAAAATCAGAAGATTTCAAGGGGGGCGATATGTTACATCTCATTACCTATGTGGGAAAAATTTGTTAGGTGTTTGTCAATTTGTCATTTTGATTAATTGTAATTGTCATAGAATTATAAAAAAGAATAAAAAAGTAATGTTTAATTTGATGATACAGTCCACTTAATTTTCGATTGGTTGTTTTAATTCTGGAAGAAAAAGACACCATCGGCTAGGGAACAAAACAACATTCTTTGATCGATTATCTAGAGAATAGTGCTCTTATTTTTTCGATTTTTACCGTGGATTTTTCTATTTTTGGGAAATAGTTCATTTTCACAATATAGGCCAAAAAAAAATTCGAAATATGGAAAATCTAACTGCACTATTCTCTAGATAATCGATCAAGGAATGTTTATGCCAAATTTCAGCAAATTCTGATGTGCGGTTTTTTTTTGTAGTCTAAAACCGATTTCTGTATTTTGTATCGTGTGCATGGGAGCGATGTTGTCTCCTTAAGTTAGAATAAGAATATACTTAATTAAGACATAAAAATATTTCATCAATATTATGAATTAAAAAACATTTTTCAAAATTAGTAGTGGTGCATTTATTTTGCTGACCAGTGGTAATGATGGCTATTACTCATGAAGGATGAAGTTTGCACTACGAGCCGCATTCGAGTGAGTAATAGCCATTACCCACGAGTAGAATACTATACTTTCTCTATGATTAATAGATAATAGACACGAGTTACGAGTTATGCGGTTTTTTATTTAATTTTAGTACCTATCAAAAAATATCAATGCAAAAATTTAATTAACCATTCTAACAGCTGCAGGACAAAGTGAGGTTAGGTTAGCACAAGTCTTGTACAAACCAGCTGTCAAAATAACCGATTCGAAGGTTGAAGTATGATATCCAACTTGCCGAATTTTCTGATTGGCTTTTAAATAGTGGAGTAATAACATTAAGATATACTCATTGGTCGAAAACAATTAAATAATAAAAAAAAAACTAACATTGATCAATATACCTATATTACGCATATTATTGAATATTCATAGAAAAAAATATTTTCTTTATCAAAATTTGATTATAATGGCCATTATTCCATAACAACCTACGTCTTTTTGTTCGAACATCCGCCTCCTTCCTATCTTGAACCATTCTTAAACATTTTCTTTTTTATCCTCCAAGGAATTCTCTGAGATAGAGATTTACATAAATTTTGCGTTATCTGCGCGACCATATCGTTAGCACCGCCAAAGGTTTATATTCAATAATGTTTGGGGCCATTAAAGAGCGGCGTTACTACTGGTTTTGTGGTGTATAAGTTGGTAGATGAAGATATTTTATAATTTATAAGGTAGCAAGATTTGTTTTTTTCATTTAATTACAGTGCAGTAATATTGCTAGTTTGGTATATCAGAAGATTCAACTGATAGAGATTTAAAACTCTTTAAAGCCTCAAAATTCATATGGTTGGATATGAACTGTTTCATACATCAATAATCAAAAACCATAAAGCAATAAACCATCAAAACTGGCGGAAACCCCATAAAACCTACCATGAAAACAGACGCAATCAACCAACTATTAGAGAGGGTAACATTTGATATCCCGTACGAATTCTACAAAATAAAGAGTTTCGATTGTTACACAATGGCGTGCAAGAAGGGGTGAGATCGGTTCGCACGGATGTAGCACGCGACCCCCCCAGAGGCTCGATCCCATTTATCACTTACCCTAGGAATGAAAGCATATGCCGAAATGTTGAAGATCAAAAATTATTTTATTATAATTTGTGTATGTGTTATGGGTTCGATTTGGTTAATGCAGTGACGTATCACTAAAATTTTCAAATTTATTTTGTTTTGTTTAATGTATTGTATTTTCTCTATAAATATAATGATAGCCAGCTTTTGTTACCTACATGTAACACAATTATTATATTGTTCTTTTTCTACTTGGTCTATTTTTTACCATTTAACCAGACCGTCGAGGTAAGGATAGTTCCGATTTTTATTCCTTTTCTTCTTCGTCCTTGCGCTTAAATTCTTTTATCTTCAAGCGGTCTATCGTTTGAATTTTACTGTCGTCAATACTTGATACAGAAGTAATCCATTATGTTCCTAGGACCATTATATATATTTATGGTATAAGGATCATAATGACGATCAATATGGCACCAACTGTGAATATGTTGCATTTGTTGAGTTTATCAGTAAGAATTTTGCAATAATTGAAGAAGGCTAATTTCAGTAATGTGCGTGACCGTAACAACCTAAGCTAAGTTAACAACGGATTGTTTGTTTGTATCATAGTTTATAGTTTGCATTCTCATGCTATATTCAAAGTCAAATAAATTTGACATACGTAGTAAATATATAGAGGTAGCACCATTAGGCTCCGAATGTCTTTTTGTGGTTCGCTCAATTGTAACATTGAGCTCAGCACAAAATAATAACCGTTTGTCTAATTTTGCTTTCTCTCTGCTTTTTTACTTTATAAGAAATCTATCACTTTTTTCGAAAATGTCTTGTGCTTCTGATTCACTTTTAACTAGTTAGTTGTTCTTTGTACCGCCCCTGATTTAACGCACTCGGGTTTCATCGCATTGACAGAGCCAGAACGAAATAAATTTGAAATTATTTAAATGTGTTGATCGCCTCCTCCACGGTTCACGAACACGACAATTTAGTGATGCAATGATGCCACTTAAGTGCTTCTATTTATTTAAATTATATCGTCCCTCTAAGGGGGGTGCATAAATTTTTCCGACTACAGACTGACGGTTTTAGGGCAAGCATTCAGCCACTAGTCGAAAAACAAATTATATAATATGCGGATAATTTAAATGTGCTTTACCTTCTTATAGGATTTCTATGGATGGGGTAGGAATTAGAAGGCAATGATAGTAGACTATGAGAATTGATCGGACCTATTTCTAGGCAAGACCATGGGGGAAGGATGAAGGAAAAGTACACGACATCAACTTCAACTATTTACACAATATTACAACTTTTACACTATTTACAGACACGACTTGAGATTCAAGAATACTACGAAAGTAGAGCCTTGTGCTATAGGTGCAAAACCATGAACATACCTTATTTATACATAAAGTATTTGTAATACCTATTTAGAATAACCTCATCCTTATTCATCAATCACGAATCAGATGAAACAAAAAATTACCAACAAAAACGAACGTCGATTGCTAATACGTCAATTTCAATAATTAATAATAATATCGGGTCTTCAAAAAAAAAACCAATCGAAGATTGCTTTGATTACGAAAACGTACGTCGCATTACTGTTTATTTATTGGACAGTATTATTGACAAATCATTTTGATATTAAAGTTCATTGAGAAAATTAAATAAAAATATTGCTAAGACATACGTTTAAAAAACCAGAGGAATCTTAGATTGGTTTTTTTTTTGAAGACCCGATTGTAATGACAGGATTGTCATCTAATAATGCCAGGTCCTAAGCGAGGAGGAAAGTTAAACAAGATGTTACTTTTATGATGATCTTTATTAGTCTGCCTGCCCTAGATTATAATTGTGTCTCGATGACCAACTATGTTATTATAAACAATGTGCATAACCAAATAATATCACGTAAGTTTATACAATTAATGTTGAACTAACTAACTGTTAATCAAACATATAATATACTGGGTGATCTGATCATATCGCATCACATCTCCCCCTTTTTGAAAGAATGGACTTTATTCTTGGCCACAAAGCGAATCGCTTACTGCCTTTTGGAACTGACTGAACAGAATGACATGACAGATAACTGACATTTTTGGTAGGCAATGTTGCCTGATTTCAAATTCTTGAAATTAATTTTAAAATAAATGTTAGGAAAATTTGCATATAATTTCAAATCAAATCTGATAAAAATATCAAATACTTTAAATAATAACCTACAAACCTAATCTTCAAACTGCAATTCACAAGCTTATAATACAGAAGTTTTTACTTTTTTTATTTTACACATTAGGACATTGCTTAAACAGGCAAAATAGCGAGTTTAGTGATGGATCTTAGATAGGTTCCACCTTTTGTTTTTACCTCGACGACTAACTTTGTCCTATTTCCCCGGAATTACCTTCACTATTCTGGCCATAGGCCATTTCAAAGACATTGTCTTCTTTTAATAAAACTAACATCCCTTCCCTAAGATTGGGCACATCATGGCGCGACTTGGGTCTTGATTGAAGCTGAGCAAGGTAGTCCTTATGCCACTTCTGCCAAAAATCCTGCTGCATTTAGCAACAGAGTTTCCAAAATTTCAAGCGATTTTGGGGAACACCCAAAACATCGGGTTCAGGAAAGCTATAGTTATAGGGCAGCCAATGAGAAAGTGGCCAGGAGTTAGGTATGATAAATCAGAAGGGTCACTGGACATTTATGTTAAAGGCCGTGAATTGAGGATTCCCTCAATTTGAATTATTACCGTGTTAAATTTTCCGTAGGTTAAATAGGATTCACCAACGACTCTTTTCAGAAGGTGCTTGGCACTTTTTACCCCAGCCTCCCACAATTCGCCAAAACCGGAGAATAACTTTAAAGTATTTTTTTCATCTAAAAAGAAATTATTTATTTTATTTTCAGTTGACTCTAGCAGATAAAATCCATCTATTTTATTTTTTGCACCCTTAAATGTTGCTCCATTGTCGCAAAACTGACTAGGTTTACCTCTTCGTGAGATGAACCTTTTAAAGGCTGCTAGGAATGTTTCTGTAGTTAAGTCAGATAAAAGCTCCATATGTATCGCTTTCACAGAGAAACAAACAAATAAGGCTACATACGATTTTGTTATTATAGATTTTCTTATTCTAGATTGCTTTGTGTAGAAGGGGCCACAAAAATCGACACCAACATTCTGAAAAGGTCTAGCCCTTGAAACTTTTCCCTCTGACAAAGAACCCATGAGCTGTTGAGAGCAGTGAGCAGTGAGCCTTCGCCTTGAAGCAAATTACACATTTATGAAGCACTTTCTTTACTTCTTTAATACCGTTTATGAGCCAATATTTCAATTTAAGTGAGCTTAAGACTTGTTTTTGCCCAGCATGCAACAGCCTTTGATGTTCTTTAAGAATTGTTAAGTAGGTTATACGCATGATTGTTTTTTGGCAAAATTATGGGGTGTTTATAACTGTAATCTACTGCATTATGCAGTCTCCCCCCTACACGAAGAATATTTTCATTATCTAGAAATGGTGATAAAGTACTTAAACTTGTCTTTATTGGTAATTTATTTTTCATAAGTTTTATTTCATCAGAAAAACAATTCATTTGTTCATATTTAATTATACAAGCATTGTTTAATTCGGGAATAGTAAGTTTTCCAAAAATTTTATTTTTATTTCTCGTGTTATTGGCAAATCTTAATAAATAATATGCAGTAATTTTCTGCAACTTATATATGTCTGAGTAATTTTCAAAGAAAGATGGGAATTTTGTTTGTTGAGTTGCAAATAATATTTTCTTTTTTTTTTGGTAAAGGATTTGGTAAAATAATTGGCGTTCCAGTATAAGAAAAATCTATTTTAGACAGTGCCTGAGGTCCATGAAACCACAGCATGTTTTTACCTATATCTTGAGGTTCTAAACCTCTAGGATAGCGAATCCGCAGGGTTCTGCTTTGTACTAATGTATTGCCATTGAAATTCTAGATTTAACTTTTGTATTTTGCTAAATCTATTTGCAATGTAGGGATTTAATTTTAGAGGATCAGAATCATCCAGGCCAATGTAATATTGGAATCCGAGTGCAAAACGACCTTGTCTATCTTTAATTTGAATAAGTTATATACACTATTGGCTAAGTTTGATAATAATAAAGCACTATTCAGCTCCAACCTTGGAATTGTTAACCTTTTGTTGAGCGGTACAATTCTTGATTTAGAGCAAACCAGGTTTACATAAACTTTATTATCAGAAACTACAAGTATGTATAAAGCCGCTCCGTAGGTGACAGTAGAAGCATCACCGAGAGCATCACAATATCCCACCAAATGGATGCTTTTGGCATTCGCAAAATTTAGATTTCGGGGAATGTATATTGCTGGCATGAAAGAAAGATTTGTTAAAAAGCCTTTCCATTGTTCAAACAAATCATCTGGTAGAATCTCGTCCCTTTTTAAATTTAAAAACCACAATTTTTGCATGAACAATTTTGCCGAAACCAATAGAGGCCCAACTAGACCTAAAGGCTCATAAAATTTGGATATAGAGCTCAAAATTTGACGTTTTGTCAGGCATTTATTGATTTCACCTTTAGGGGGTGTTACTTTAAAAAAATCGGTTGTTGGAATATAGGACAAACCTAACGTTTTTACAACAGAGTCAGATTTGTTCATATTAATTTCATCCAAATGACATTTCTCTTCAGGAATGTCATCTATGATGGACAAGTCATTACTGCACCATTTGTGCAATTCGAAGCAGCCTATTTTCAGAAGATTAATTAATTCACATTTAAGTTGTTGTGCTTCTTGAACAGTATTAGCTCCAGCCAAGATATCGTCAACAAAAGTATTGTTAACTAGCATTTGAAGCCAAAGGATGCTGATTGCCTTCTGTATTGGCTAGATAAAGTAAGTAA
The DNA here is from genome assembly GCA_917834065.1 of Ceutorhynchus assimilis. Taxonomy (NCBI): domain Eukaryota; kingdom Metazoa; phylum Arthropoda; class Insecta; order Coleoptera; family Curculionidae; genus Ceutorhynchus; species Ceutorhynchus assimilis. The sequence goes on along the minus strand of OU892280.1, from coordinate 56,469,416 downwards.
CGAGTTGCTAAAAAGGAAGAACTTTTAAGCCCATATATTATAGTTTGCAATTGCAAGCATAATATTTTAGAATTAGGGTTTTCCCTCCAAAGGATGTTTTGTAAGGGGCGGTGTTCAGGGTTGATAAGTATCATTCTATACATTTGCCTGATATCGCTCAGGAGCACAAATTTAAAAGAGCGAAATAAAATTAAAATTTCAAACAAGGAATTCTGTACAACCGCGCCATTATATAAAAAAATCATTTATGGATCTTTTTGTTTTTGTTTTCATGCTGCGGTCAAATACGACGCGCAAAGAAGTTGTACGTTTATCTTCTCTAATGACAGGGTGATGCCCCATAAAGTAGACAGAACCATAATTGAAATTATAATCTTCAATATTAACAACCTTTGCATGATTCAACTCCAGATATTCATCAATGAAACTTTTATATCGTTTAAATAGGTCTGGGTTTAATGCAAATCTTTTTTCTAAATTATAAAAACGTTTGTAAGCTATAGAAAACGAATCTCCTAAATTAATATTTTCGCAAATGGTAGTTTTAAAGGTAGATCAACTATAAATTTATTTTCAATTTTCTTAACCGAATTGCAAAAAATGGACTCACAGGCCTCTTGCTCATCAGAATATTCGGTATAAACTTCTGGGACCCTCTCTGTTTCCCAAAATTGAGAAATAAGTTTTTTGATGTCATTTTCATAAGTAGTTTGAAGAGATAGAGATATGAAAAAATTCTGATACATAGGATTTGCGGAAGCCAGTCCGCCAACGACATACCCAAAAAGAGTATTTTGTAAGAAAATCCCATTCTCCAACCTCCTTTTATTTCCCAATAACACTTCAAAAAATATATCAGCAGACAGTAAAATATCAATGTCTCCTGACTTGTCAAAACCATTATCCGACAACATAATATCAGAAGGTTTATTGAAAGAATCACACTCTAGCTGCGGTAGGCTGCTAATTTTCTCTACAATAGAGCATCTAATGTTTTTCTTATAATCATAAAAACAAGAGCTAATTTCAATATACACAGAATTTGTAACTTCTGTACTTAACATTTTTCGAAATTCTAACAATATTTACTTTATTTTGAAATGAGGACAGTTTTAATTTTTTGAAAAGCTCATTGGTAATTAAAGACATTTGTGAACCACTGTCCAAAAGACAGCGTGCAATTAGAAATGAACCATTAATTTTAACCTTTACTGTAGGCAAAATTACATGTTTAGCTGTTTTATGTGAAGTATTTAAAGGGTTGTAATTCATAGCCAAAGCTAACTTATCCGAATCCGCGTTCTCTGGTGACCTTTCTAAATGCAGAAGGCTGTGATGATTTTTGGCACAAGTATGACATTTTATTGACATTTTGCATTTACCTTGGTGCATGTTTAAGCAAGTCCTGCAACATTTATTTTTATCTACAAAAGACATTCTTTCATTTACTGAAATACCCTTAAATTTGTTACAATTATAAATTTTATGATTTGGAGTTAAACAGAATGTACAGGGTGGTCATTTTATCTTGATAACATTTTAAAGTGTCATAATTTCTTTATTTTTAAAGTTATTTAAATAAATAAAAAAACATACTGTATGGTTGTTTTTCAAGTTTTGGATAGGATGGACAAAAAACAAAAGACTAATATATTTTGACAGTTTTGCACACAAAGAGCATTTTTTTAAATGGAACACCCAGTAAATTTTAAGTTCGTTTGTATAATATGTTTCATTCTAATTGCATTATATACAATTCAATACAATTGAATACAATTCACTTTATATTTACATGCAGAAATGTTTCATTTATTCTAACTGCAAATATTGATTACCTACACAGATTACCTGCAAAGGTAGGTAGGTAGACAGAATTTTCCATTAGAATCAATAAAACACTTCTGCATGTAAATATAGAGTAAATTGTATTAAAGTGTATTGTATTGTATGTATTGCAATCAGAATGGAACATATTATCAAAGAATTTAAAAATTTACTGGGTGTTCCATTCAAAAAAAATTGTGTGCATAACTGTCAAAATATATCAGTCTTTTGTTTTTGTCTACCCTATCTAAAACTTGGAAATCAACCCTACAGTATGTTTTTTTATTTATTTAAATAACTTTAAAAATAAAAAATTATGTTTAAATTTAAAATGTTATCAAGATAAAATGACCACCCTGTACATTTAAAATCTTTTTGCACTGCTAATAAAGTACGGCTTTCATTGGATCTCTCAAAATGCCTTTTATCTCCACGATTCACATTTTCATTGTGACCAACAGTTTCTAAGGGTGTTGCCCGATTCTCCAAATATTGTAGAAATTCATTAAGCGTAGGCAATTTTGAAAAGTCCCTATCAATTTGATAGGCTCGATTTGTGAATTAGTCAAGTTTTTTAGACAATATACAAATAAATATCATGTACCAATGATTGATTGGCTGATTTAAATTTTTCAAAGCCCCAAGCTGTTGACGAACTTTGCTTATGAACTACCTTAAAACTAATGGAGTGCCTTTAGTTAAATTTGGAATTTCCAAAAGTGCATTGATATGTGAGTTAATGAGCATAGCTTCATTGTCATACCTATTTTTTAAAATTTGTAGAGCCTCATTATACGAGCCATTAATAAAAGGCAAAGTACTAATAAGAGCTATAGGATAGGGCTTCACCTTTCAGATAGTTACGCAGATAAAATAATTTTTCTACATTGGCAACGTCCCATTTTTGTCAATTACTGCATTGAACATTTCCATAAAAGGTTCAAAATTATTTAAATCTTTCCCATCAAAAATAGGAATATCAATGTGTGGTAATTTGGCTGTTGAAATGGGAGATGATATTGGATTGATTATACTAGAATTTACAACATTATTTACATGATTATTTACATGATTACTTACATTATTATCTACAAGAATATTTTTAGGAATTTTCAAATTTATTTTTGAGAGAATATCAAAATAAAGATCCTCAAATTCAGCAGATTGATCATCACTACCAGGATCAAGGTATAAAATCTGTGTTTGGACATGTTGGAAGGTTTTAAAATTACTTTCCAAAATTTCTTTTCGACCTTCCAATTGCCCCAACAAAAAATCAGACATCTGCTCATCTTCATGTTCGACCAAATATCTATCAAAATGAGGGAAATGGCTGTGTGCACATCAACGATGTAGAGAAGAAAAGGACAACGGAGACCCCAGTGTGTATTCTGTGCATAAATTTTATTGAATAGCAGAGCCCTTTCGGCCGTAGGCCATCTTCAGTGCTTCCTGAAAGTAATCAAATAACCTGAATGAGATTTTGAAGGTTGTAACTAGTTGAGTTGATTAGCTAATCGGTTATTACTTACTTTGTCAGGAGTACATCGAAGTCAGAAATTGTAAAAGAGCACCACATACTTAATGGAACGAACATACATTTAAATTATTGCAAAACATTAAACATTTAGGTGTAAAAACATTTAGGTGTAAAAAGGGGGCCCTAGGGCTGAACCATGGCAATTACATTAATTAGTTTGGTCTCAGACAACGTGTTCTTTTTCGTTTTGTAATTAATGCTGGATGACACAGGAAGAAAGTCAGCTGATTTGCAAAGACTAACCGCGCAAGTGTGAGCTACGAGGGCAACTCCAAAATTGCAGTTCAAAAAATAAGAATTTCGAAAATCGTTTAAGTTTTCGTTTTTTTATATAAATAGAGCCAGACTAAATTTTAAAAAACAATAACTCTATTGTAAGCAGGTCTAGATGGAACTTGATAAGTTCGATTTTCGAAATTCTTATTTTTTGAACTGCAATTTTGGAGTTGCCCTCGTAGCTCACACTTGCGCGGTTAGTCTTTGAAAATCAGCTGACTTTCTTCCTGTGTCATCCAGCATTAATTACAAAACGAAAAAGAACACGTTGTCTGAGACCAAACTAATTAATGTAATTGCCATGGTTCAGCCCTAGGGCCCCCTTTTTACACCTAAATGTTTTTACACCTAAATGTTTAATGTTTTGCAATAATTTAAATGTATGTTCGTTCCATTAAGTATGTGGTGCTCTTTTACAATTTCTGACTTCGATGTACTCCTGACAAAGTAAGTAATAACCGATTAGCTAATCAACTCAACTAGTTACAACCTTCAAAATCTCATTCAGGTTATTTGATTACTTTCAGGAAGCACTGAAGATGGCCTACGGCCGAAAGCGCTCTGCTATTCAATAAAATTTATGCACAGAATACACACTGGGGTCTCCCTTGTCCTTTTCTTCTCTAAATATCTATCAGTCCTATGCAGACCCCTTTTTAATTGTTCAATAGTAGCCTTTAATTTGGCAATGTCCTTTTTCGACATTTTTGTTATTGGAATTAACTACTATACAAACGAGACTACAAAATAATATTCACAACAAAAGATTGAGCAAAGCTAAAACAACTTACATGATTTAAAGTAAACATACAAAATTTGTGTGTAATCAACTTCCAAAATGCGAGAAAATATAGTTATTTTTTGGTATATTTCCACTCACCAATAATTTATATACTATTTACATACATTGCTAGTTGCTACTGTTGCTACAGACTAGCGAGAGTAACCTAACCTAGTCTAGTGGACCTGGCAACACTGCACTGAGTGACGTCACGTCAGTACCAGGACGTCAACATCAAACGCCAAGCAATTTGGCGGGCAGAAATGATGACTTGCAGAAAATTACACGTTGTTCTTGGGATTACAGTATCACTTTACACTGTTCACATAATTTTTATGAGCTTTTTACCACTATCACAATATTCACTTATCACGACTGTACTGTTTTTTCCTGGTTGCTGGCTAGTTATCGTTGTCGAAGGACCATTATGATCGGACCTATTTCTAGGCAAGACCATGGGGGAAGGATGAAGGAAAAGCACACGACATCAACTTCAGCTATTTACACTATATTACAACTTTTACACTATTTACAGACACGACTTGAGATTCAAGGATACTACGACAATAGAGCCTTGTCTGAATATTCAGGGGTCGTATTTCCGAATATTCTCGCATACGAAATTTGATTCGATTTCGAATACTCTCCATTTAATTTACATTGCTGTCAATCAAATTTCGTATACGAAATGTACTCGAATAAATTCGAAAATACGACCTCAGGCACTAGGAAAGTGACTTTTTCGAGATTTCAAAAGTACGTAGAATTTTCGCAATTTGAAATTCATATTTGTGAACTAAGCCTAATAGTTCCAATCACAGATGATCTTTCAAAACGCTGAATCCAACTTTGAATAACTACTTATTTCGTACAAAAATGGCATTGGCTCCCATGAAAGTAGGCCATTTTGTTAAAAGTTTACGATTTTTAATATAGGAGCACAAAAAATTTAAAAGAATTAATTGAGTTGAATAGCGAAGTCTCTCTCACTCTATGGAAAGAGATATCTTTTTGTTACACTTGGAATAATACAGCCGTAAAAATTTAAGACCCCTCCGTAAGCTTTAATTTATCTTAATTGGTAGACGAGGGGTGGCACAAATGAACCCAATCAAATCTTGTTAAGGTTTATATCTGGAAAGAAATTTTCTCTCCATTTATTATTTTTATGCGTGGTTATTAAAGACATTTAAAGATACGACCCTAATGTGACTGAAGTGAAAAAAATGATAATAAAAACTAAATAATTTTCAATTTACAGAATTCTTTGTCAAGGATAATAAAATAGAAGAAAGGAAAACACAAACTCCTCACTCACTAACTAACGATGAGGTTAGGTAAAGAGGCAGGAACGTAATCGGCCTAGCTGCAAATAATTGAAAATTGCTGAATCAGATTTGAGTAAGTACTTATGGGCGTACGTGTCCATAACTAAATTTATATTCCATTAGTTAAAGTACCTACTTTCAGAGAAATTTGAACGAATCGGACGAGAATACAATAATAATTAAAATCTTCTTCAATTCAACGACTCTGGAAAAAAACCTAACAACAACAAGACTTTAAAATCAAAGGGACACGAATTGCTTTATATACAAAATGTAATGTTCTATGTTTTAATTAATTATCACTGGGGTAATTGGAAGAATTTGGGAGAAATAAAACTGTGAGATAATGTGTTCTATGTTATTATTGTTTTATTCCTAGGCTAGTTAATATTAAAGTGCTGCTACTACAAATTGTATTGTATCACGTAGTACGTGGTGGTAACACCAGAACACCAGGTTCACCAGGTGAGTTGTCAACGAGTGTGTCAAGTTGTCACGTGATAGATTCCCGTTGTCGAATAAGTCCTCTAGTTTTATTTGGATTAATCGTGCTCTATCCTGGAGTCGCCAGGATATGACATGGTGTCAGGTTGTAGACATCTTGGGCAATCTTGTAGCGTGCTTTAACTGGTGAAAAAGTCCTCAATTTAGTGAAAAATAGTGCGCTTGTTGCACCCTAGAAAGTGATCTGCATTGTGCTCTTTGCACCGCAGAATAGAGGATTTTCATTTACGAAGAATGGAGAGCTTGTTTCGTCCACCAGAACAACTTAGTTTAGAAGGTAATGTAGCTGAAAATTGGAAGCGGTTTGAACAAAAATTTGAAGTTTTCTTGACTGTAACAGGGTTACAGAAAAAAGATGAGGAAATTCAAATAGCTGTATTTCTAAATTTCATTGGTGATGATGGGCTTGAGTTACATAATAGTTTTTCGTACACAGATACAGAGAAAAAATCGTTAAAATTAATATTAAAAAAATTTAAAGATTATTGCTCGCCACAAGCCAACATCATTTTTGAACGATTTAAATTTAATGGCATTGTGCAAAAAGAATGCCAAATTTTTGACAGTTTCCTGACAGAGCTGAGAAAAGCCGTGAAAACAACAAGTTACAAGGACCAAGATGACATGGTTAGAGACAGAATTGTGATGGGCATTGCTGACAAAAATACTCAGGAAAGGCTTTTGAGAGAGAGTAAGCTTGACTTGAATAAAGCTATAGAAATGTGTCGTGCCTCTGAGATTAGCAAAACCCAAGTTAAAGAACTACAAAGTGGAGCTTCAATTAATGCAATTAACAGAGATAGAGCGCATTCTAGCTTTGCTTCCTCGTCTAGATCGACTAGTGTATCACAATCTTCAATCTTGTGCAAGTATTGTGGTTACAAACACTTTAAAGATGGTAAATGTCCAGCTTGGGGAAAAACTTGTGCGAAATGTCAGAACAGGAATCATTTTGCAGCTGTGTGTACGAATGGAAGTAAGTCATTTATGAAAGTAAGAGAGAATCTAAAATCTGGAAAGAGCTTGAGGAAAAAAGTGCATGATGTAGAAAAGAATGAAGCTAGTGAAAATAGTGATGGGTCAGAAAGTAGTGATGGGCAATTTTATGTAAATTCCGTTAATATGATTGGTTCATTGAAGAAGAAAGTTCAAAAATTTAACTCACAGGAGAAAGTCTGGAAGCAGAAAGTTTATATTGGTCAAGGACAAGTAGATTTTAAACTTGATACTGGAGCGGAGGTGAGTGTTTTACCACTGCATATTTTAAAAAAACTAAATCTTGATAATTACTTGAAATCCACAAAAGTTACTTTAGTTTCATATGGTAGTGAAAGCTTTAAGATCAAACCCTTTGGAGAGGTCAGTTTGTTGTGCAAAGTCAATGACATTGAATCGCTAGTTGACTTTATTGTTGTTGATGCTGCCTTTACTTGGGTTATCAGCTTGTTTATCTCTAAGTTTATTGAAACGTTTAGCCTCGCTTAGTAAGGGAGCAAATGTAACTTTTAAATCTTTAGAGAGTGTCACTAAAGCTTATGAATCTTGTTTTGATGGCCTGGGAGAGTTTCCCACAAGTCATCACATAACATTGAAACATGATGCAATTCCGCATGTTCAGCCTCCCAGAAGGGTCCCTAAAACACTCTATGACAGATTGAAATGTAAATTAGAACAACTCGAAACACAAGGTGTAATTCAAAAAGTTGAACGTCCTACTGAGTGGCTGAACCAGCTAGTAATTATAGAGAAAAAAAATAAGGATTTGCGACTTTGCTTAGACCCTAAATATTTAAATAATGCGATACAACGAGAACATTTTTTGATACCTACAGCTGAAGAAATTGCTGTCAAATTGTGTGACAAGAAATACTTCACAGTTCTTGACATGAAAGATGGATACTTTCAGGTGAAGATTGATGACCAGAGCGCAGATTATACGACATTTGGTACGCCGTTTGGGCGTTATAGATTTCTTAGGCTGCCTTTTGGCATATGTTCTGCGCCTGAAGTCTTTCATAGAAAGAACTTTGAATTATTTGGTGATCTTGGAGGAGTTGGTTTGTATTTTGATGATCTAATTATTACTGGCACTGATGAGCTTGACCATGACAGAAACCTTCAGTTAGTTCTAGAACGTGCATTAAAATACAACATTAAATTCAATAGTTCAAAAATTCAATTTAAATCTAAGTCTGTCAAGTTCATGGGCCAGATCTATTCTGAAAATGGTGTTGAACCCAACAAAAATTATGTAAAAGCCATAACAGATTTGCCAACTCCGACTGACAAAAATGGAGTCTTGAGAATTTTAAGAATGGCTAAGTTTCTGGGCAAATTTTTACCTAACCTATCCAAAGTTACTATGCCTCTTCGAGAGTTAACAAAGTAAGATGTCTCATTTCACTGGTCTACCGAACAAGAGCAATTACTTTCTCAACTTAAGCATTTCCTAACAACTGCTCCTGTACTAAAATTTTTTGATTCGTCAATAGATGTGGAAATTGAAACTGATGCCTCAAAAGATGGCCTGGATGCGTCTTTATTACAGAAAGGGCATCCAATTGCATTTGCTTCAAGAAGCTTAACATCAACAGAGCAGAAGCTTAACATCAACAGAGCAGAAGATTGAGAAAGAGATGCTGGCCATTGTCGAGGGGTAAACCGCAGGGGAATTTTGGTGTACAATATCGAGGAATTAGTAAGGAATTAGAGGAATTAGTGTGGAATTAGAGAAACTACTGGGGAATTAGGGGAATTATCGGGAAATTTGGGGAATTAGTAAGGAAATAGTGGAATTAGTAAGGAAATAGTGGAATTAGTGGGGAATTAGAAGGGAATTACTGGGGAATTAGAGGAAATTAGAAGAAACCAAAAGCAAATTAGTAGATTACGCAACGTCGCATCGGCAACGCGTGATCAAGTGTAGCTGCGTGAGTGAAGCCTATTTCGCTTCAGCTCGGTAAATTTACTTGCTGGTTGGCAAAATCAACTGGCAACAGTGGCCTAATAGCCGTCAGCAAATGGTGAAATTATTCCAAATTCCACTGTTTCTAAAATCGAGGCATATAAACCGAGAACAAAAACAAATAAAATAATAAATTTCAAATAATAATCTCAGAGCGAGTGCGTCTCAGTGGTGGAGTGACTGTAGTGCCAATGAGGTGATCAATTTGCATAGATTATTCTATATACAGCTCGTTATACAGTAAGTAAATATGTTTTTTCTAAGACTAACAGTAGAAATAGCCTTTATTTTATTGTCCAATTAATCTCATCACAAGCTCTTCTCGCCATGTGGTCAATAAAATTTATTATTCACGTAGGTCAATAATTATAGAAGTAGATAGATAGTGTGCCCTATACCTAACCTCAAATACTAAATTCATTGCAATTCAAGTAAAGTACCTCGACTTATACCTACTTTTAATATTGGGTTGTATCGAGTTGTATTCTTACACTTTTTGCTCTGGGTTACACTTTTTTACACTTATTATTACTTGAGAATAGTGATTAGAAAAATCGTACTATTTCAACGATATACCTGATCAATACTGAAATAGTAACAAATTGAAAGGTGGCGGTGGGGTGAAATTGAAAATATTAAGCAATGGATGTTTCTTTTGATGTTCCTAAGGAGTTATTTAAGCGCAAGATCAAAAAACAACTTATTTGTGAGAGCTATTTTCGTGGATATTTTGCACGATATTTTATTTAATTTTATTAAGATTCCCATAAGCAGCATATAGGGGTTGTTTCTGGGTAGGGAAGTTTTTTGTTGTTATGGTGTGATTGTCGTTGTTGGGTTTATTGGGAATTATCTCGGAAACTATTAATTATGGGATACTTTTTTTACAGATGAGTGACTGGTGAACCCGGGAATGGGGATGTTTTAGAAGAGGCGGAAAGGGCACTTAATATTAAAATACCAGAAATTTTGAAAAACTTATTGAAGAGCTGTGGCTATGAAAATGAAGCTTTAATAGCTGGAATGACCAAAGCAACTATAACAGAAGAAAAGTTTGCGAGGACTGATTTATTTCAGCTCATCGATGAGGAAGATCGAGCAAAATACTATGGAATATATAGCGAAAATCCTAAAATTTACAAAATGCTACCCGCACACCAACAAGTCCTACTTTGGATGATCGAACATTTCAAAAAGAAAAGAAAATCACACAAAAAAGAAATTCAAGCATCTGCGCCAAGCGAAGCGCCAACTAATCGAGAAGGGCCCCCCAAAAAGAGGTCAAAAACTTCTGTTGAATCTTCAGAATTGTTGAGTGACGAATCCCAAGAGGAAGAACTCCATCCCGAGAACAATGCTAGGGAGATTACCAATCAGAAACCTGTCGTGAACCGAGCTGTGAACTTGACAGACGAGAATGCCTTGATTTTTCGAAATTTGAAGAAATGGGCAAAATCAAAAGCAAAAGCCGATTTATGGGAAACGCTTCAGCATAAATTCGATGATATTAAAATTGTAACTTCACTCGACCAACAAGAGATGTTCTCGAAAGTAACCTGCTTCTGTAACGCGACATACAAACTCCCCAAAATACTTAAACCTGGGAAAAAGCAGAAAAGTTGGATTTACTCAAATTTTCATACACACTTCATGACTAAACATTTCAAAACACAAACCACCTCGGCATTTGATGTATCGACAGAAATTTCAGCACGTCCTCAACAACAGTCCATCACTTCCTATTTGGTAACTAATGATCACGAGATTAATTCTATCCTGAATAAAAAGTCATCAAAAGTTAAAATTCTTGGTAACGTCGTTTTATCTCCTTCCCGAGCTCCTGCCTCACATTCCACCAATACTTTGCCGAAAAAACTGTGTGATGTTTATCTAGACTCAAGGTTTCAATCCGCTACGAGCACTGCTTCCGGCACGGCTTCTGGTACCCTCTCAGAGGCAAACAGCAGCGACCCCACCGAGGACCACACCGGTCTCTTTGAAGCTAACGATAGGTGCTTAGACAGTATTGATGAATCAACGAATACCTCATCGAATCAACTGTGCAAAATCGACAACCAAGATATGGATAAAGTACCATCAAAATGGAAAAGACAGAAATATCAGAGGCATGAAAGAGTGAGACGAGCTAGAGAAAACTTATTAGACGACCAAAGTTTAATCACGAATTACTTTTTTATTGCTGAAAAAGTGAGTGAAGTAGTAAGTAGAAATAGTGGACTAGCTGATGAACTTTTGGAGAACATAAGTGAAATAGAAACTGTCCAAAACACTGATAATTCTGTGTCTGAGTTACCGCGATTACTCACAACATTGCAGGATTTATCACTCAAGAATTCCACTTGCTCAAACAATAGAAACAGATACGATGATGCTACAAAAAAATTCGCAGTATACCTGTTTTATATTGGGGGGAGGTTACTTTATGAAACACTAAAGGCAAATTTAGAGAATAGTTTACCTTCAATTTCTACCCTAAATAGATTCTTGGACACTAGAAACACGCCTCTACAAGAAGGAGGATTTGATTTTAAAGGCCTATTAAAACACTTAACTGATCGAGATTTACCAAAAATGATTTGGGTATCCGAGGATGGCACTCGCGTAACAGGCAAAATTGAATATGACAGCAAATCTAATAATGTAATAGGATTGGTTTTACCATTGAGGGATGGTCTGCCTCAACAAGGTACGTTTCCTGCCACTTCTGCTGAAGCAATCAAGGCATATTTTCAAACCGGAGTAAAAGCAACATATGCTTATGTAATAATGGCACAACCGTTACATGTTGGGGCATCAACATACTGCTTGTCCTTATTCGGAACTGATAATTCATTCACTACTGAACAGGTCACTTTGAGATGGGAATGGATGAAGAAGGAAGCTAAAAAATTTGGCATCACAATTATGGGATTTTCCTCAGACGGCGATACTCGCCTTCTCAGAGCTATGCGCTTAAATACTGATTTGATTTCCCGTTTAGCTTCTGAATATAAGGAAAGGAACCAAACAAACCCAGAAGATACAGAGGTACTTGATTCATTGCCAGTTCCAGATTGGGAGTGGTACCACTGCAGCATTGAAAAAAATGAAGAATATTATGTACAGGACACCACCCATATTTTAACAAAAATGCTTACTCGTTTCCTAAAACCTGGAATAAATTTGCCAATTGGGAAATATACTGCCACCTCTGATCATCTTAGACAGTTGATCTTGAAGGTTTCAAAAGACAAACATCTTCTAACAGATTCTGATCTCAGAAGTGAAGACAAGATGAATTTCGCATCGGCAGAAAAAATGTGCAGTTTGATAGTAATTGAACAACTGAAAAAAGAAATTCCACAAAGTGAAGGTAGTGTGGCGTATCTTAAGCTTATGTACTACGTCAAATCGGCGTTCTTAAATTCCAACACAGATTTGCAGTCTAGTACGCATATGACATCTGGTATGTTGTATTTTTTACCAGAATCTGTAGATCCTGGCTTAAATCAGAAAAAAAATATAAAATAACAGACAACTTTTTGACAAGTAACTGTTACCTTTGTATCGAGATTAACGCCTATGCTTTAATTAAACTAATACTCAAGCTTAAAAGCGGTGAGTTGAAACCAGAGATGTTCAGCATCAATATTTTCGGTAGCCAAGCATGTGAATCCTTATTTCGAGCTGCTAGGTCCATGACCTCTACATATTCCACAATAATTAATTTTAGTATAAAGGATATGCTGAACCGAATTGAGAGAATTAAGACAACAATTGATACCATAAACGATCTGAGGGGGACTTTCACATTTCCAAGGGAAGAAAAAAGATTAAAAGACAGACTGATGAAAGAAAATTTACCACGTGAAGATGAAATTCTCAATTTGGATATCAAAGCTATAATTGAAGAAGCTCTACAAAATGTCATAGAGGACATGAGATATTTCGGCCTCAATGCAAAAGAAAACGATTGGAAATTTATGCAGGTACCATTGATAAAACGGAAACAAAATATCGGAGTTACACAGGAGAACGTAAACATGAACGAAGACGACGTTGAAGTTGGTGAGAACTGTGAAGAAAATGAAATTGACCATGATGTGGCAAACACAAATAATATTAGTGATGAGAGCAATATAGTTATGAACGAGGTTATGGACTTAATTTCGGAGAATATTTCCTCGGAGATTTCTAATGAAGATGGCGAAGGTGATACTTTGGAAATGGGTTCTATAAATTTAAAAGACTTTTCCGGAAAAGTGCATGTTGTATCGGAAAAATCACCGTATATTGAAGTAGTTATCGGTAAAAAAACCTCAATTATCAAAAAGTCGTCGTACTGCTGGCTTTTATAGATCAGTCCAACGGTAGAGTAAGCACTGACCGATTAAAAAGATTTATAGGCAGTACAAGGAAAGCACCTCAGAAAACACCTGAGAAATCAGCTTCCAAAAACTCCGAGCCAACCTTGAAAAAGACTAAACAGAAGCTACCCATGGATCAAGCTAGTGGCACAAGCACTGACTCATCCACTGATTGGGACGTGATGGAACTAGACGACTCTGATGATTTGGAAGAGTTTTCAGATGAGATGTTGCCGTGTCAATCAGAAAATTTATCGGAAACTGCCGTACCGGAGATACATTTAGAAAACTATTATGCGGTTTTCTATGACCAATCATGGTTCATTGGTCGAATAATTGAAGATAAAGGAAACGCATATTATAAAATAAAGTTTCTGAAAGCAGAGCTCGACACATTTATTTGGCCCCGAAAAGAAGACATTGATACCGTTTATAAAGATTTTATTTTCTACGGACCTATTAATTTAATTGGTGGAGGCCCATTCGAGTTAAAACGGGCAGACCAAGTTAATATTAAGAGCAGGTATAAGGCATTTAAAAAACAATAATTTTTTATTTTTTTCCAATATTGTTATATGTAGGTACCAGAAACAATCTTTAGTTTTATAATACAAATAACGGGTATTCTTATTTTCTTTTATAAGTTTTTTGATGTGAGAATAAATTGTTCATCTTTTCCAGCTTTTTTATTTTAATACCTACTGCAAACCCAGATATTTAGGCTTGATTTATTTAACACCATATTATGTTGGCCAAGTTTACGTGGTGGATTTGGTGAATTAGTGAGGAATTAGTAAAATTAGGGGAATTACAAGGGAATTAGTGGGAATTAGAGGGGAATTAGAGGGAATTAGAGGGAATTAGAAGGGAATTAGAAGAAATGAGAGGAATTAGAGGAATTAGTAACAATCCTGGGAATTAGTGTACACATTTTTTTCAGCGGTTTACCCCTCGGCCATTGTATTTGCAGTACAAAAATTTCACTTTTTTATTTACGGTCTAAGAAATGTCAAAATAAACTCTGATCACAAGCCTTTGGAGACTATAATGAAAAAAGAGTTAGCTTCAATAACACCTCGTCTTCAAAGAATGCGATTAAGGCTCTTGAATTATGATTTACATGTTACTTACAAACCTGGCAAATACCTGTATATAGGTGATACATTGTCAAGAGCTTTTTTTATCAGAATCAGGTTTGAAAAGTGATAGGGAATTTAACTTTGCAATTCATTCAGTAATAAAAAATATGTCAATGTCAGATGAGCGAAAACAGCAATTTAGAGTGGAAACCAAAAATGACCTACAGTTGAAAATATTAATAAATTATTGCTTAAATGGGTGGCCAGAAAATAAACATCAAGTGCCAGATTTCATTCAACATTATTTTAAAATCAAGGATGGGTTGCTATTATTTTCTGAAAAAATTGTTGTGCCCTTGTCTCTTCGGTTTGAAATGTTAGATCTTTTACATGAGGGTCATGTAGGAATTGAGAAATCTAAAGCGCGTGCACGGCAAATATTTTACTGGCCCGGTATCAATGAAGATATAGAAAATAAAAATAAATTGTGCAAAATTTGTGAAATCAATTCTAGAAAGCAACAGAAACAATCTTTAATTTCATATCCAATACCTGAACGACCTTGGGAGAGGCTTGGTCTTGATATTTTTACGTTCGCTGGAAAAAGTTACTTGGTCATTTTTGATTCATACTCGAACTCGCTTGAGCTATGCCGTATAAAAGATATAAGTCAATCAAATCTATTATAGATGCTTTAAAAAAGGTTTTTTGTATTTTTGGCGCACCAGATAATGTAGTTTCAGACAATGTCCCATTTAATAGTTTTGAATTCAGGAATTTTGCTAAAGCATGGAATTTCAATATTGTCACCAGAAGCCCGAATTACCCGCGTTCTAATGGCTTAGCCGAAAAAGGAGTAGATATTTGTAAGAAGATTCTTAAAAAATCGATAGAAAAGGATGAAGATATTGAAATTGCGTTGCTTCAGTATCGTAACTCACCATTGAAACATATAGGTTATTCCCCATCCCAGCTGCTCATGAGCAGAATTTGTAAAACCAAATTACCAATTAGTAGTGACTTGCTAAAACCAAAATTGTGTAAAAATGTCCAAGAAAAGTTAACAAATAAGTATAGTATTTACAGCAAGTACTATAACAGAAATGCTAAGGATTTTAAACCTTTAAAACCTGATTGCGATGTCACTGTTTACAATCATGTTTAGAAACAATGGGAACCAGGTAAAGTTGTTAGTGAGCACAGTACTCCACGTTCTTACCTTGTTCAGAATCAATATAATAATATAATAAGGCGTAATCGAATTGATTTAAAAGAGTCTTTAAATAAATTGGTTCCGTCTTCTGAATATGATTTAGATGTTGACAATACGCCAATAATTCAGAAGGAATATAACGATCAGGCCCAGAACCAAACTTATTCACCTGTTCAGTTGAATCGTTCTAAAGCTGGAGATATTCCTTCAGAATCATCTCTTGTTGTGTCTGATGATAATTTTAAAAAAACTAGATCTGGTCGTATTTCCAAACCTCCAAGTAGGCTTAATATTTAGGAGTGAAGATGTGAGATAGTGTGTTCTATGTTATTATTGTTTTATTCCTAGGCTAGTTAATATTAAAGTGCTGCTACTACAAATTGTATTAACACCAGAACACCAGGTTCACCAGGTGAGTTGTCAACGAGTGTGTCAAGTTGTCACGTAATAGATTCCCGTTGTCGAATAAGTCCTCTAGTTTTATTTGGATTAATCGTGCTCTATCCTGGAGTCGCCAGGATATGACAAAAACGACACCTTTGGTAGCTGGTAACAAAAAGAGAACGATTTATTTCGTGTAGATTTCAGTACAAGGAAATCACTTGCGCACTCACATCTCAGTGACAAGATAATGTGAAAGTGAAAGTATGCAACCAAACATATAATATGCTACATCTCTCTTTTTCAAATATGCAATTTATTGTCTACTAGCTGACCCGGCGAACTTCGTACCGCCCCTGAATTATTTAAATGTTGTGTTAACGTATCTATTAGCTGAATTAAATTAAGTTTTTTTCGATGGTGAATTTGGCTTTGGTTGAAGAAAATTAATGTTTACTCTCTGGATCAGAAGGCACCTAAAATTAAAATTTTACACCATCCTTTTTTAGGCAGCTTGTGGGCATTATTCTTGTAAAGTGTACCACCAAATAATTAAACTCAGGCACAGGAATGTTCAAAGAATGTAAAAAAAACAAAAAAAATCTCTAGCGCAGCCCTATTTCACTCTATCTGCACTGCATGCACTGCACTACTCCATCTGTTCTACTCTATCTGCACTACTCTATCTGACCTGCTCTTTCTGCACCACTCTATCTGATCGGAATAGTGGAATAGTTCTGTGCAGCATTGTTCTACTGTATCTGCAATGCCGAGCTTCGTTCCAGGTATCAGAGATGGCGCGGTATACAAAATACAAAATAAACTTGGTATCGGTTAAAAGACATGGCGCCGTATGCGGGCTTAGTAAATTTTTTTCATAAATAAATAAAATAAGTAAGGAAATGACCACATTAATGACATGACAACATGCTGGTACTGTCAACGCTGAAAAAAGTTTGAATTTGACAGCAAAATGATGCTCCATTTATTCAATAATTAATTTATTACAAAAAATTTGATAAATGAAGAACCGCTCGACCGATTTTGTGCAAACTTCACATAAACCATCTAATAAATAGTCCGAATAAAGCCTAAACATTTGGTTTGGCTAGGTGAGTCCGTTCTTGAGTTATAAAATTACAACGAAAAGTGGCATTCATTTTTATATATATAGATAATACAATTTGTTTAAATTTGTTTCTACAATATGTTGTATAATATCACAGTATTAATTTAAATAAAGCTTAAATTATGTACTTTTTTTCAAATACCTGCCAGCATAATTAATTGTTTTTTTTTTTAAATAATAAATCTTCACAGCTAAATATAAACTACATATAACACTTTGTGACAAACTACATGTGAAAATAAATACCAAATAATCTAGGAACTTAATTTAGGAACTTAATCTAAAACATGGCTAAACTACACGTAACAATTAATAATAAATAATCTAAAAACTTAATCTAACTGGTGGCCTCACCAATTTACCTGATATGGTTCTTACAGGTGAATGTCTTGGCAATTCTCTGACCACACTGTCCTCAGAAGAATCATAATCAACGCTTTCATGAGAATCTGAGTCACCTGCATTTTCACTTCTCCTGCTTGACACAGAAGGCAAAGGCGACTCTTATTGTTCATATTGACTTTCACCGTTACGAGCTACGTTACTACAATTTCCATTATTTAATTCCTGTGACACACTATTTTTTTATTATAACTATATGTTTCCTATTCCTGGATACAATGCTTCCAGATTCGAGTTTAACATTGTATGACCTGGGCACATTATTTTTATCAATTATAATTCCATTTAACCATTTCTCTGATCATTTCAGTTTATAATTTTTTACTTTTACATTTATGTCCCTGTTAGCAATTCACTCAATTCCTTACAACCTTTATCAAAATATACTTTTTGTTTAATTTGTCTATCAACTAACTTATTTCTTGTTATGGAAGCAGGTTGGACTTTTGGTTCTAACAATTTCTCCAAAACTGGAATAGTAGTTTTTAATATTCTATTAAAAATTACCTGTGAAGGACTTGGTAAGTTTGGTGCAATTGAAGTGGTTCTCAAGTCCAGTAAAGCTAAATAAAAATCATTTCCTGACTCATGACACTTTTTTAGTGTATTTTTTACCGTTTATACGAATCTCTCAACTTGACCATTGCTTGAGGATAGTGGGGACTTGTTTTTATAAATGTTTAAAATGCCATTTTTGAAAAAAAAATATTGAACTCCCTCGAGCTATAGCAAGAGGTCCATTATCAGAAACAACATTTTCGAAAATACCATGTGTAGCAAAAAATTCATTTAGAGCAGTTATGACATTTTGAGATGTTTCAGAGTGAAGCTTTTCTACTTCTACGTATTTTGAACACAAATTAGGTAAGTATTATTTCCGAAGTAAAATAAGTCAGTTCCAACCTTCTTCCACGTTCCCAGGGGTATTTCATGCGAAATCAGAAGCTTCCGTTGATTATTATTACTATTTGACATACACACATCACATGATTCCACCATGTTTTCCATGTCGGGGTTAATAAGAGGCCAAAACAAAAGTTGTTTCGCATTCAGTTCTGTCTTTACTTTACCCAAGTGAGATATATGCAATCTTGCAAGCATTTCTTTTCTAAGGGTTTTTGGTACAAAAATTCTATTATTTTTGAATATAATTCAATTTGCTTGAAAAAGTTACATGTCGATAGCACCAATATTGTTTGAATTCATTTTCTAATTTTTTCTTAGAGTCTGGAAATCTTGTTCCAATTAAATTGATTAGCCCTTACAAGTGAATATCTTTTTCAGTCTCATTTTTGAATCATTGAAATTTCTCTGAACTAATTGCCATATTTTTAGTTGTAAAAAGTAAATGAATAATTGATTCTGTACAATGCTTTTCAAAGTTACTGTCAAGATTGTTTTGATTTCTGGTTTTGATAAGCTCTAGGTACTTAGTGCCGGTACTTTTGCTCTCATTCGACAGCCGTTAAAAATAATCAGGGGTTTGAATGTGCTTTAATCATATCATACTTATAGACCTTGGCCCATGCAAAACTTTGACGACGTATCAAATTCGTTAATCGAGAACAAAAGTATCTGCCGAAAGCATTTTTTTTCCTGGTTTGTATACTAATTTAAAGTTATACGCTTGAAGCATTAAAAGCATTCTTTGCAATCTCGCTGGAGCAATTGTAAGAGGTTTTTTTATTATATTTAATAAAGGGTTTTGATCTGTTTCTATGATAACCTATGTCTGAACGCCCATAAATTTAATTATGAAATTTATTGCATGCATGACAAATAGGCAGCAGTTCTTTTTCTTTCTGAGCATACCTTTTCTGAGTATCAGTAAAAGCTTTTGATGCATATAAGCCTGGAGCATCATTTTGTAGTAAAACTGATCCACAACCACTCCGAGAAGCATCACAAGATATCACAATGGGCAATTCAGATTAATAAAACTACAAAATAGGTACTGAACTAAGTAAAGATTTTAAAGTTTCAAAAGATTTTTGCTTTTTATGGGTCCAATCAAATGTTGTTCCCTTTTTAATCATGTCTCTTAAGGGTTCTGTAATTTCTGAGAAATTAGGTTTAAAACGACTCACATTGTTAAATTAGATTTAGATTAAATTAGATATTATTGTTTCTGAACATATTATATTAGTACCAGCAAATTTGTTATCCACAAGCAATTTGGAAAATAACTGGTATTAATTGTATTGTCATAAAATTTGTCAAATAAATTAAAAATCCTGTCTAGTTCAAGATAATTTCTCTCCGAATAAAAGAAATTTATTCAAATATACAGTCCATTAAACTAATATTGCATTAGTTATAAACATTGGTCCTTCGAGCCGGATATATTCATGTAAGTTCCAGCCAAATAGTGGGTATTCACGCAATAAATGTGAATATTGGAATTGGTGTTTCTCCATTGATGATCGGAAAACGACTGTTTGTCTAACAGTTGGATTGTTCCACCACGGGTCTTCAGTTGGAATTAAATAAGGTAAGAGAATTGCTGAGATTTAAAAAAAAAGTGTGTTTAGATTTGAATCAGTGAAATGTCTGACGAATCAAAGTTAAAGATTAAAAAGAGTAATTTAAAATCTAAATTAACACGATTTAATAATTATTTTGATAATTTAAATAAAGATAATTTAACTGAAGAGATAATTATAGAATTAGAGGAAAGATTGAAAATTTTAGAACCAATTTTATCTGAATTTAATGATGTTATTTGTGAACTTTGTTCTTTAAATGAAGAACAAAAAACAGGCCTCCTTGAAGAAGAGGAGGATTTTGAAAATAAATTTTATAATTTATGTAGTCGGGCAAAATTAATTATTAAAAATGTACGTACTGACTCTGAAACAAATTCTGAAACAAGCAAAGGTAGTGTAGAATCAACTAGACATAGAAATCATAATTCAAATGATCATAATCCAATAGTAAAATTGCCACCCATAACTATACCACCATTTGATGGTAAATATTGCAACTGGTTGCAGTTTAAAAATGCGTTTATTTCATTAATTGATCAAAATAAGTTACTCAGCGACATCCAAAAATTCTATTATTTGAGAAGTTCTCTGCATAAGGATGTTCTTGAAGCAATTCAATCTATTGAGGTATCAGCAATAAATTATAATGTCGCATGGCAGTTTTTACTCGAAAGATATGAAAATAAGTCCCTAATGATTCATAATCATATTAAAATCATTTTTGAATATCCAAAATTAAGGGATGAATCACATGTAGGATTGAGAAATTTATTTGATACAACTACAAAACACTTACGTTCTCTAAAAAGTTTAGGAGAAAATACTGATTCATGGGATAGGTTAATCATCTATATTTTAGCAAATAAATTTGATGCTGTTACTCGTCGGGAGTGGGAAAATTATAAATACCAGAACGACCTACCTTCGTTACAAGATTTGAATGGCTTTCTTAAAAATAAATGTGATATATTAGAGAAAATAGAGGCCACTGGCTTGGAAAGTCTTGATAACAAGGGTAAAAGGAGTCGTAGTCATGGTTTACTAGCTTCAGATAGTAAATTAAAATGTTATTATTGTTCAAAAGATCACAGTATTTTTAAATGTGATTCATTTTTGAAACTATCTACTCAACAAAAAATTGAATCAATAAAAAGTTTAAAATTATGTTTAAATTGCTTCAGAAATACACATCAGTCATGGAAATGTAAACTAAATAAATGTGCCAAATGTCATAAACCGCATAACACCTTGTTACATTTGGAAAATATAAATCGAGATTCTTTAGTAACTCCGGATATTGGCGATTCCAGTGTAGTTACCCATGTACAAAGGAGCGATTTTGCTATGTCTAGTTCTCAAGTATTATTATCTACAATAAAACTTATAGTAAAAAATGGTGGGAAGGAAATAACATGTAGGGCACTTCTAGATAGTGGGTCTCAAAGTAATTTCATCTCCAAATCATTCTGTGAAAAGCTCAATTTGGAATATGTTAAAATTAATCATGCCGTTAAGGGAATTGGACAGATGTTATCTAATATAGATCGCCAAGTAAATATCAAAATTATGTCACGAGTTAATTCTTTTGAACAAAATATAAACTGTTTAGTGATACAGAAAATTACAGATAGATTACCTGTTTGTAGTTTCAATAAAAGTTCACTCCAAATACCGGTGGAGTTAGAATTAGCAGATCCTGATTTTAACGTTTCGAAAGAAATTGATATATTATTGGGATCTGGAATATTTTGGACGGCTATTTATTCAGGACAAATTTCATTAGGAAATAAACTTCCCATTTTACAGAATACTGTATTTGGATGGATAGTTGCAGGAAATATGCAAATAGGTTTTAATAACGTCAATATGTCGATAAATTGTTTTAGTAATGACACTAATGGGTGTAATCTTGACATTAGTATCGTGAAATTTTGGGAATTAGAGGATGTTTTGAGTAAAAAAGATGTTTTATCGGAGACAGAAAGATATTGCGAGGAACTTTTTGACTCCACCACTATCAGAGACGACAACGGTAGATATATTGTGAGAATCCCTTTCAAAAAATCTATTTCAAATTTAGGAAACTCTAAAATTAATGCACTTAATAGATTTTATGGTTTAGAGAGAAAATTGATTAAAAATCCAGATTTAAGAAAGGAATATATACAATTTATGGATGAGTATATCTCTTTAAATCATATGTCAGAGTATAAGGATTTTGATTGTGAAAGTATGGGTTATTATTTGCCTCACCATGCGGTCATCAAAAGCACGAGTTTAACTACTAAGTTACGAACAGTTTTTGATGCCTCGTGTAAGACTACTTCTGGTTTGTCTCTGAATGATGTGCAATTTGTTGGGCCTACATTGCAACAGGATATTTTCCAAATATTAGTAAGATTTCGCATACATAAGTATGTAATGACTGGTGATGTGAGTAAAATGTACCGCCAAATACTTATAAATGAAGATGATCAAATATATCAAAAAATATTTTGGCGATCACATCCTGATGAAGAGCTTAAATGTTATATCTTGCATACTGTTACCTATGGAACTGCGTCAGCTCCTTACTTAGCGGTTAAATGTCTTTTTGACATAGCAAAACAAAATGAAGACAATAAACTGATAAGCAAAATCATCAGGCGTGATTTTTACATGGATGACTTACTCACCGGGGCAAATTCAAAAGAAGAACTGTTGTATATTCAAAAAAATATTTATGAACTTTTGGCCAAATCTGGTTTTGATTTACGCAAATGGCTATGTAATGATAAAGATGTTCTGAACGATTTTAAGATTAGTAATAATGTAGATGTAAGTATATTAAATATTGGTGATAATGATTCAAATAAAATTTTAGGTATTTTTTGGAATGCTCAAGGTGATTCCATAAATTATAAAATAAGTCTAGATATTCTAAAATTGAAGAAAGTTACTAAAAGAACAATTTTATCAGTTATATCCCAGATATATGATCCGTTGGGTTTGTTGGGACCCATAATCATAGTTGCCAAATTATTAATTCAAGATATTTGGAAACTCAGGATAAACTGGGACGATGAATTACCTAGCTATATACTTAAGATCTGGCAGGAATTTCAGCACAGTATCACTTCAATTAATGAATTTAAAATACATAGAAACGTATTTTCAGATTATGTGCAAATAGAATTACATGGTTTTGGTGACGCCTCAGTAAAGGCATATGGCGCTTGCGTTTATGTTCGATGTTCTTTGAGAAATTGCAGTTTTATTACCAATTTGTTATGTGCCAAAAGTCGAGTCGCTCCTGTAAAGCAAGTCAGCCTGCCAAGATTGGAGTTGTGTGCAGCACAGTTATTGGCTAATTTAGTTAAAAAGGTTATGACAGCTTTGGAAATCAAGTTTGACAAATATTATTTTTGGTCAGATTCGACGATAACTTTATATTGGATTCGCGGTGAATCATCTTCTTGGAAGACTTTTGTGGCTAATAGGGTTAGCGAAATTCAGTCATTATCGAATAAACAAGATTGGCATTTTGTCAAATCGGAGGAAAACCCTGCAGATTTACTATCGAGAGGTATTACATCTAAAGACTTGGTGAATAATTTATTATGGTGGCATGGTCCAGAATTTCTTTCAAATGATTATTCTTCTTGGAGTCTTCAAGAATATCCTATCCCTAATGAAATTCCGGAGCAAAAATCAGTTTCTTTGCCTATTTCAAATACTTTCAATTTGTTTAATGAATTGTCTAAAGATGGTTCATCTTTTACGGAAATTTTACATTCATTAGCTTATGCCTTACGTTTTATAAAAAATTTGAAGATAAAAGACCATGATAAAAGACTCGAAGGTGGTTTTGTGCCTGAAGAAATTAATAAATCACTTGAACTATTGATAAAAAAAGCTCAATTAGAGATGTTTGCTGATGAATTTAATTGTTTAATTTCTGGAAAGCAAATTTCTTCTAAAAGTAAAATTTTGAGTTTGAATCCAATTTTAAAAAATGATTTAATATGTGTTGGCGGTAGACTTAAACATGCTAATCTATCAGATGAGAAAAAATATCCTATTATTTTACCTAGTAAACACACTTTAACCAAATATATACTAGAACATGAACATAAGCGACTTTTACATTGCGGTGCACAACTTTTGTTATCCTCCATCAGAGAAAAATACTGGCCCATAGGTGGTCGAAATGTTTGTCGGCAAATAATAAATAAATGCTTGAATTGCTTCAAGGCTAATCCTAGGGGGAACAATTACTTAATGGGAAATTTGCCTGATGTTCGGGTTAACACTTACGGTGTCTTTGAAAATGTTGGCACTGATTATGGTGGGCCATTTTATGTTAAAAATAAGAAAGGTCGAGGCTCTCAGTGTTCCAAGGCTTACCTTTGTTTGTTTGTTTGTATGTGTACCAAAGCAGTACATCTTGAGATTGTTTCAGAGCTAACAACAGAATGTTTTTTAGCTGCTCTTCATAGGTTTGCGAGTAGGCGGGGCAAACCTAGAAATATTTATTCGGATAATGGTCTTAATTACGTTGGAGCAAATAGAGAAATTTGTCGAGTTTATGAATTTTTACAAATTAATTGCGAGTATTTTACTACAATGTTAGCGAATGAAAATATAAAATGGCACTTTATTCCTGCCAATTCCCCTACTTTTGGAGGTCTCTGGGAAGCAGGAATAAAAAGCTCCAAAATTCATATCAAGCGTGTTCTTGGGAATAAATCTTTAACATTTGAGGAGTTGGGTACTTTACTGATTCAAATCGAAGCCATTTTAAATTCTCGACCCTTATGTCCAATAACTGAAGACCCAGAAGATGCTGCTGCTTTGACGCCTGCCCATTTTCTGATTGGACGTACCCTTACCTCAATACCAGAATACCCTCTTATCGATGTTTTGGAGAATCGACTGTCTCGTTGGCAGCATATTCAGTTTATGGTTCAGCATTACTGGAAGAGATGGCAAAAGGAGTACCTTAGTGAACTACAAACCAGATTGAAATGGCGGAAAAACTGTCAGTCTTTGGTAAAGCTGGGATCTTTAGTGTTAATTAAAGACGATAATGTTCCGGTCTTGCATTGGAAACTAGGACGTGTTACTGAGTTGCATCGCGGAACAGATAATATCGTGAGAGTTGTAAGTGTAAAAACTCAAGGCACTATATTGAAAAGAGGAATTAATCGTGTTTGTGTCTTACCTATTGAATCGGAGTGTTGATTCAAAGACCTTTTTGTATTTGTTGAATTAGGTACCTTTGGAATTAGGAATTTATTTAAATTCGTAAACTATGGTACCTATTAATTTTAATTTAGTATAAGTTTTTGTTTTTCTTTTGTGTAAAATATGTTGAAAGTTTATACCACATCCTTTCAAGGTGGGCGATATGTTAAATTAGATTTAGATTAAATTAGATATTATTGTTTCTGAACATATTATATTAGTACCAGCAAATTTGTTATCCACAAGCAATTTGGAAAATAACTGGTATTAATTGTATTGTCATAAAATTTGTCAAATAAATTAAAAATCCTGTCTAGTTCAAGATAATTTCTCTCCGAATAAAAGAAATTTATTCAAATATACAGTCCATTAAACTAATATTGCATTAGTTATAAACACACATAATTAATTATACCCAGAAATCTTTCAATGTCTTTTGGACACTTGGGTTCCTGCATATTTTTTATGGCCTCTACTTTACTCTCATCGACTTCTAAACCCTTCCTAGACAATTTAAAACCCATGTATTTAACTTGATCAAGACAAAATTTACATTTATTTATATTAAATTTAACATTATTTTCTTAAGCTACCAAAAATAATTTATCTAAATTTGTTTATGTTCCTCCAAGGTCTTTCAAAATACTAAAATATCATCCACGAATATTCCTATGCCTTCTATACCCTCGTATATCTCTCTCAACTTCCTAGTGAATACTTCAGAAGCTGAGCTGATACCATAAGGCAATCTTAAGAAACAATTTCTACCCCAAGGGGTGTTAAAAGTTGTTAATTTAGAGCTTTTTTCATTTAATTTTATCTGCTAGAACCCGTTACTACAATCTAATGATGAAAAATAGATTATTTGTTATATCGTGTAAGCTAGGTATATGAGAATGTTCCCTTTTGATTGCTACATTCAAATTTTTAGGATCAATACAAAGTCCCAGATCATTGTTTTGCTTTTTTACTATTACTAAATTGATGCAAATTGATTAAACTTGTTGCATTTTTGACATTGTTTGCCGTATGCTGGACGGACATGCATTTATTTTATGAGTTAGGCTACATTTATAACAATTTTTTATTAATTTTTCATTAAGATTAGAGCTATTATAATTTGGAAATTTTCTATAATTTGTACTTATCTTTTGATTCCGTTTTTGTTAATGTTGATATCGTCCGCCATTGCCATGGGCTCCATGTTGATTTTCATTGACTGATGAAGTTTGCGAACTTCCATGAAACCGTCCGCTTGCGCCACTGTTTGCGCCTGTGCTGCTTCCATGATGTTTTCTGAAACTATGAATGGCGTTGACGTCATGATGACTTGCATTCTTGTTGGATTCAATTATTTGAAGTCTCTCTGCGGAAATTTCTGCTGCTTTGCAAACTTCCAAGGCTTTGTTCAGGGTGTCGGCTTCTCTTAGTAGTGTATCTTTCATGGCTACGTCTGTTATGCCCAAAATGAGTCTATCCCTAATCAAACTGTCGGTTAAAGTGGAAAATTCACAGGTGCTGGCTAGCTGTCGAAAGTCAGTTACGTAGGAATCGTAACCTTCTTCTTCTTTTTTATTTCTTGTGAAGAAAAGGTACCTTTCATATGTTAAGTTTTTTGTTGGAGTGAAATATTCTTCAAATTTTTTTAGAACGTCCGCGCACTTTGTTCTTGTCGCACTACGCTCCCATGAAAAATTGTTGTATATTTTTAAAGCTTGATCCCCGATTCTATTTAGAATAATATACCCTTTACTGTCTTCAGACTTTTCGTCTAATTCACTAATTGCTTTTAGGTATATTAGGTATGTTATTATTACCCCAAAAATTACTGATCATTACATGATTGAAATATTACACAATGTGAGTCCTAAAGTGGCTAAGACTGTTGATACTAGAGGTGGCAATATTGATTTTTTGAGTATCGACCAAATGTTGCGTAATTGTGAGTAAAGGTACTATCATTCTGACATAAATCATAAGTTTAGCAGTTTTGTGTCAACTGTTCTGGAAATTTTAAATTTAGTTGCTCCAATAAAAACAGTAAAAATTTTTCCTAAATATAAAAAATGGTGGAACAATAGGGTTGAGATGGCGATGCGAGAACGTGATTTTGGTTATAGGACTTATAAAAATAATAAAACAGATGAAAACTTAAATGAATATAAGCAAAAAAGAAATTTTGCAGTTCAAGTGTTTAGAGAAGAGAAACGTAAGTTCTATGAAGAAAAAATATGTCAAAATAAAAATAATCCCACAGAAATGTGGAAAACTTTGGAAACTTTATTACCTTCAAAAAAAACAGTGGCTAAAATTGATGAGGTAGAAATAAATAATACCTTAATTAGTGATAAAGAGGAGTTACCTAATAAACTGAATATTTTTTTTGTTGATAGTGTTAAAGATATACTTCGGGATATAGATAAGTCTGATCTTGGAGATTTTCCATTGGCTCACCATGACGATTTGGTTAATTTTTCAGATTTTAGTATGTTGGATTTTGAAGGGTTGAATGACATTATTTTTGGAATGGCTAATAAATCAAGTCCAGATGATATTAACATCAATTTACTCAAAAATACTTTTGAGATTATAAAGAATCCACTTTTAAATTTAGTTAATTCTTCGCTAGAATTAGGTCAGGTTCCTGATATGTTAAAAGTTTCCACTATAATCCCGATCCCCAAAGTAATTAAATTAAAATCTGCCAATGAATTGCGTCCAATAAATTTGCTTTGCACTATTGACAAAATTTTGGAAAAAATGGTGTATATGCAACTTGTTGACTATATAGATCGGAATAAAATACTAAGTGATTTTCAATCAGGATTTCGAGTAAAATTTAGTTGCGAAACTGCTGTGCAGGGTATCTTGGAAGACTGGAGGCAAAATATTGACAAAAACTTAGCAACTGGTGCCATTTTTCTTGACTTACGAAGGGCATTTGAAACTGTAAACAGGACAAGGTTAATATTAAAGCTAAAAAGCATTGGTATTAGGGGAGTAGTTTTAAAATGGTTTGTGAGCTACTTGAGTGACCGTAAACAAAGACTAAAAGTCAATGACATATTATCAGAAGATATATCTAATGATTTTGGCGTCCCTCAGGGGAGCGTGCTGGGGCCTTTGCTATTTATTATATATATTAATGACATAATTAAAAACGTAAAAAATTGTACCACATATCTTTTTGCTGACGATGCCTTATTCTATTATTCCACAAAAGATCTGGGCCAACTTGAAACATCACTTAATCAAATATTGGATGATGTGTATCAGTGGTGTAATGTTAATGATTTGAAGGTCAATATTTTTAAAACAAAGTACATGATTATTGCAAGGGAATCCATTTACAAACAGCTATTAGCTATGGACTGCAAATTATTGTTGGGCAGCGACACTATTGAAATGGTAACAAAAATTAAATACTTAGGAATTTGGATTGACCATAAACTAGATTTTAAAAGTCATGCATTAGAAATAATTAAAAAAATCGCTTTTAAAGTAAATTATTTATCTCGCTGCTCTCCATACTTGTCTACTTCGACTAAAAAAACTATATTTAATGTATTAATACTTCCACATTTCCATTATTGTTCTAGTATTTTGTTTCTCTTCAGACAAAATGAGCTCTCAAGATTGCAGAAATTGCAAAACAGAAGTATGAGGGTGATACTCAAAAAACCAAGGTTAACACCAATAAAGGATATGTTAAAAGAACTTCAATGGTTGCCAGTGCGGGAGCTTCTTCTGTTTAACACCCTAACATTCATTCATAAAATAAAAATTGGTCAAGCTCCGCAATATTTGTTAGGCAAAATTATGTATGCTTCTGAAGTGCATCAATATCATACGCGCCACAGAGAAAATTTTTATATCCCAAGGGTAGATCAGGAAAGGTCGCAAAACTCATTATATTTTAAGGGCTTGAGTAGGTATAATGATCTGCCAAATAATGTTAAGTCTATGAAAACAGTGAATTCTTTTAAAAAAGTTCTCAAAGATTATATGCTAAGTGATGTTAACTTATAAGTAAGTAGTATGTGTCACTTGTATTGTATCAGTGTACGTTTTTTTTTAAATAATTTTTTATCATTGTGTTATTGACTGTAGATTTTAAATTATTACATGAAAATTGTTTTTTAATTAAATTATAAATTAGCTTTAGTAGAATTTCAATTATTGATAACTGTAACTGTATAACTGTAAATTAGTCTTGACTAAATAAAGGATTTATATATATCGTGAATTTCTGTTTGAAAAAATTTGTTGGCCATGTTCCCTTGGAATGCCAAGTCGCTTGGTGGTATCGCATGGTCTGACAGTTTTTTGGATTTTTTCACTGGTTTTCGGATTTTCTGCGAATGGTTTCACGATCGGAAGTAGGTACACCTAACACCATGTGATGTTCTATGTTTTAACTAATTATCACTGGGGTAATTGGAGGAACTTGGAAGAAATCAAACGAACCCTTTGGTAGCTGGCAACGGAAAGAAAACGATTTATTTCGTGTATATTTCAGTACAAGGAAATCACTTGCGCATACTTGCATCTCAGTGACAACACTGAAAAAAAAAATAATTTGTAGTCTAGGAAAATTGTCGATTTAAAAAAAAAAAAAATCCTATTCAAAAGAACTTTTCAGGGATGATAGGGGGAGGGTGGGTGATCATAAAGCCGAAAATATCAAACATTCACCCCTCTGGCGTTTTGCGCTATAGGGGTTGAAAGTGCGCCATTGGCGATTACTTGGTACCTATTGATTTTACAAAAAAATGTTTCAAATAAAAGATGTGCAACATTATTTGATCTACAATGTTTATCTGAAGACTTTTTTGATTAAGGGCCGTCTGTGGTCATAAGGGCCGTTTGAAATTTTTTAATGATAATGAAAAATTTTAACCAACGTGAAAAAAATTTCTATAACTCATACAACATTTTTGCTTTATGAAGTTTTTACTCACCCCCTGCCGTTTTTCAATAGGGGTAATTTCAAGTTTTTTTATTTTTGTACAAAAAAATTTTATCAATAAAAGTTTTATAAGATGACATTTTCTACAATTTTTCCTGATCAACTTTTTTTGTAACTCACCTCCATTCAGCGGGGGGACACTTCTCTCGGGGAAATTTTAGTTTTTAGGGGTATATATATATTTTTTTTTCTTTTCTCGCCTTTAGTGCATATAAAAAGGTGCAATTAACATTGTACTAAAAGGATTTTTTTTCCACCACCTTTTTGTTTTTAGGGGTAGTTCGCCTATTTTCAACTTTACAAAAAAAAATTATTGAGAAAAGTTGTTCAAAATAATAAAATGAACAAGTTTTCTCAATAATTTTTTTTTGTAAAGTTGAAAATAGGTGAACTACCCCTAAAAACGAAAAGGTGGTGGAAAAAAAATCCTTTCAAAACAATGTTAATTGCAACTTTTTATACGCATTAAAGGTGAGAAAAGAAAAAAAAAATTAATATATACCTCTAAAAATTAAAATTTCCCCGAGGGAAGTGTCCCCCCGCTGAATGGGGGTTAGTTACAAAAAAAGTTGATTAGGAAAAATTGTAGGAAATGTCATCTTATAAAACTTTTATCAAGAATTTTTTTTTTGTAAAAAAATAAATAAACTTTAAACTACCCCTATTGAAAAACGGCAGGGGGTGAGTAAAAACTTCATAAAGCAAAAATTCACCTATTTTCAACTTTACAAAAAAAAATTATTGAGAAAACTTGTTCATTTTATTATTTTGAACAACTTTTCTCCATAATTTTTTTTTTGTAAAGTTGAAAATAGGCGAACTACCCCTGAAAACAAAAAGATGGTGGAAAAAGAATCCTTTTAACACAATGTTAATTGCACCTTTTTATATGCACTAAAGGTGAGAAAAGAAAAAAAAAATTAATATATACCCCTAAAAACTAAAATTTCCCTGAGGGAAGTGTCCTTCTGCTGAATGGGGGTGAGTTACAAAAAAAGTTGATTAAGAAAAATTGAAGGAAATGTAATCTTATAAAACTTTTATTAAGAAAATTTTTTTGTAAAAAAATAAATAAACTTTAAACTACCCCTATTGAAAAACGGCAGGGGGTGAGTAAAAATTTCATAAAGCAAAAATTCACCTATTTTCAACTTTACAAAAAAAAATTATTGAGAAAACTTGTTCATTTTACTATTTTGAACAACTTTTCTCCATAATTTTTTTTTTGTAAAGTTGAAAATAGGCGAACTACCCCTAAAAACAAAAAGATGGTGGAAAAAGAATCCTTTTAACACAATGTTAATTGCACCTTTTTATATGCACTAAAGATGAGAAAAGAAAAAAAAAATTAATATATACCCCTAAAAACTAAAATTTCCCTGAGGGAAGTGTCCTTCTGCTGAATGGGGGTGAGTTACAAAAAAAGTTGATTAAGAAAAATTGAAGGAAATGTAATCTTATAAAACTTTTATTAAGAAAATTTTTTTGTAAAAAAATAAATAAACTTTAAACTACCCCTATTGAAAAACGGCAGGGGGTGAGTAAAAATTTCATAAAGCAAAAATTCACCTATTTTCAACTTTACAAAAAAAAATTATTGAGAAAACTTGTTCATTTTACTATTTTGAACAACTTTTCTCCATAATTTTTTTTTGCAAAGTTGAAAATAGGCGAACTACCCCTAAAAACAAAAAGGTGGTGGAAAAAAAATCCTTTTAGTACAATGTTAATTGCACCTTTTTATATGCACTAAAGGCGAGAAAAGAAAAAAAAATTAATATATACCCCTAAAAACTAAAATTTCCCTAAGGGAAGTGTCCCCCCGCTGAATGGGGGTGAGTTACAAAAAAAGTTGATTGGGAAAAATTGTAGGAAATGTAATCTTATAAAACTTTTATAAGGAATTTTTTTTTGTAAAAAAATAAATAAACTTTAAACAACGCCTATTGAAAAACGTCAGGGGGTGAGTAAAAACTTCATAAAGCAAAAATGTTGTACTTATGTGTTGTAGAAAAAAATTTCACGTTGGTTAAAATTTTTCATTTTCATTATAAAATTTCAAACGGCCCTTATGACTGCAGACGGCCCTTAATCAAAAAAGTCTTTAGATAAACATTGTAGATCAAATAATGTTGCACATCTTTTATTTGAAACATTTTTTTGTAAAATCAATAGATACCAAGTAATCGCCAATGGCACACTTTCAACCCCTCTATAGCACAAAACGCCAGAGGGGTGAATGTTTGATATTTTCGGTTTTGTGATCACCGCCCGCCCCCTATCATCCCTGAAAAGTTCATTTGGGTAGGATTTTTTTTTTGCAATACATGTATTTTTCGACTATTTTCCTAGACTATTGGTCCAAAGAAAAATGGAGTTCCCTTAAATAAATATTTGGTTGCTAATGGACAAACAAATATTTGTTTAAAAAAAATCTGGATTTGTTTGACCGTTTCCGTTCCGTTTTTTTGAAGTAAATTATTCTTTGTTTAGCTCAATATGAACCATTTTTTACAAAATAAATAAAAGGTTTTTAACGGCAACGTCGCAAGGTGTTTGTTTATATTGTTTTCAATTAAAGTAAATTATTTTGGTGAAAAGTAATCAAATAAATATCGGAACATAGTGCAAAACAGTGATCAAAATACTGGCAAATAGTCTACTTGAAGGCAAGCCAAAAATAAAATAATAACTGAAATAAAACCTCATTGTTTGCTGTATTGGATACGACGCGGAACCATCGCGGAACGTGTCAGTCAGAGACATTGTTGCCGCGTTTAACAGCAGTTTTTCCGGTGTATCAGAAGACCTAAAATTTGTAATTTGTGATGTCGGACAACTGTGATGTCTGTGATGGCTAGAAAAGTCGAAAGACCCCTGGTTCTGTCAAAAATGCTCAATAAAGGAAAAGAACATTGGGAAAACAACCCAAATTAAAGATAACTATACCAATGCGGACATCATGGCAAAACTAATGGAGATGGACGAAAAATATAATAAACTATTTGCCAGATACGAGGAGCAACTGAAGATTAACGCAGATCTATCAAACGAAATACATGGCATAAAAAAACAATTGAATAACCAAGAACAATCTGCATTAAACAACAACATCGTAATTCAAGGAATACCCTACAATAAATCAGAAAATATTAAAACAATGGTTGACAATTTGGCCGCTACTCTGGGAGTGCAAGCCAACATTGAAAATGCGTACAGGTTAGGGAATCCTAAACAGGACGCCAAGGTGATACCGATAAGAGTTGTTTTTAAAAATGCAGAGGACAAAAGAAACTGGATGGTAGCAAAAAAACAGAAAAAACTTACTACTACAGACCTAAATTTGGGTACTGACAACAAGCAAATCTACATCAATCATGATCTCACGAGAAATAACTTGGAACTATTTAAATCAGCAAAACGATACCAGAAGGATAATGATTATAAATTCTTGTGGACAAGCAACGGAAAAATTTTACTACGTAAAAATGATACAAGCAGAACGGAATTGATCGAGGATGAGACCGATCTAAAAAACTAAATAATCAAAACAACAAAAAACTTAGCATAAAATTTATAAACATTCAAAGCTTAAGAAACAAAATAGATGAGCTGCAATGTGGTGTCAAATCTGATGTTCTGGTGCTAGTGGAGACGTGGCTTTACAAAAGTGAAACACCGTTATACAACATCAAGGGCTATAATGCGACTCATTCATGTAGGGATTCAAGAGGTGGAGGCACAGTGATCTACATTAAGAAGTCAATTAAATATAGGGAAATAAGCTGTAGTTTCGGTAAGCAACATAATTGGATATGTATAAACATAGACAATACTTTAAATCTTAGCGTTGTTTATCGACCACCTTCATACCAGGTCAATGACTTTCTGCAGGAATTTGAAGCTTTATTACGTAACCAACACAGAAATCACATTGTAATCGGCGACATAAATATTAACTTACTGGATAACTGTAATATAACCAAAGAATACAAAAATTTAATAGCTTTAAATGGTTTCGCAATAGTTAATAAGATAGAGATATGCCAGGCAACTAGAGTGACTGATACCACAGCCACTTTAATAGATCATGTGATTTGCTCTTCGGCAATAAAATATAGATGTAGTGTTAGGGTAGATGATAGTCCATTATCAGATCATAGGGAATTAAATCTAGAAATAAAAAAAACAGTAAAAAAATTTAAAAAAAAGGTAACTTACCAAAAATGTATCTTAAACTCAGAAAAATTTAAAAGCAGTTTTCAAGAAAATCTTGTCAATTCTAATATAAACTCTTTTCAGAAACTAATAAATATTATAAATAAATCAAAACAAGCATCACAGTCAATAATACAAATTAAATGTCATGAAGGTAATGAATGGATAAATAACGAAGTACTTCAATTAATAAAAGAAAAAAACCAAGCTTTTAAAAAATATAAACAAAACCCAAATAATATTCTAAATTTTCTCTCCTTTAAAAGACTAAAAAACAATGTCAACAATAAAATAAAGTCACTTAAGAATCAGCACTTCAAAAATAAATGGGAAAGGGCTGGAAATGATGCAAGAAAACAGTGGAACATCATTAACTCCTTTATAACAGGCAATTCAAAAGAAAGTTTCACTGAAGAATTGGAAATAGATGGAAGTATCATAACAAATACCAAAGACATTGTAACTTCTCTCAACTCATATTTTTCACAAATAGGGTCCAATATTATCAGGGATGTAGAGACTGAAAAAAATTATGTAAATAGCAACATGACTTTTCCTGAAGTATACAGTAATAATAGTTTATTTTTATCTACAACTAATGAGGAAGAAATTGAAAAGATACTTCTTACTCTTATGCATGACGCAGCTGCAGGCCATGATAACATATTAGTCAAAGATCTCCTAACCCTTAAAAATTCTATAATTAAATTAATCGTTAAGTTAGTAAACAAAGTACTTGAAACTGGAGAGTTTCCTACAGAATTAAAAATTGCTAAAATTTGTCCTATTTACAAATCTGGTTCAAAAAAGCTAATGAACAATTATAGACCCATATCCTTGATAAGTGTATTTTCGAAAATTGTGGAGTCTGCTATTAAATTAAGAATGCTATCTTTTATAACCAAATATGTCGGTCATGATCCATTCCAATATGGTTTTCAGGAAAACAGTAGCACTCTAAGTGCTGCTGTCGATCTCATAAACCATGTATCAACTAAACTTGATGAGGGACATATAATAATAGCTGTGTTCATAGATCTGCGCAAGGCATTTGATGTTGTAAGCCATGAACTGTTGTTGAACAAGTTGCGACTCATGGGCTTCAGAGGTGTAATGTTGCGGCTTCTTAAGACGTACTTGCAAGATCGGCAACAATATATAGATTTGAACAATGAAAGAAGTCCAGTCATAAAAAATAACTGTGGAGTTCCCCAGGGTTCAGTCCTGGGTCCACTCCTCTACACATTGTTTGTATTGAGCTTAAGACTTGCAGGTTTGAGCGGACAGTATTACACCTTTGCAGACGATACAGTCCTGGTTTATGCGGATAGTGATCAGAATAATCTAGTCGAATTAGCGAATGGTGATTTGGATAGATATTATGATTGGCTGTTAGATAACAAATTAATGCTAAATATAGAAAAAACAAAATATATGGTACTTAAACAAAAAAATAAACATGTAAATAATATAATTATAAGTATAAAAGACTCAGAATTACAGAGAGTTGACAGTATTAAATATTTGGGGCTAGTGCTTGATGAAAACCTCACATGGGCAGAACATATTGAACATATAAAAAATAAGTTGGTTTCTTTTATGGGTGCTGTTTGTAGATGCAGACATTTTTTAAGCAATAATGCTAAATATAAAATTTATAATGCATATTTTTTGTCAGTCATGAGATACCTTATCCCAGTATGGGGTACTTGCAGCATATCATATTTCGAAAAAACCAAGACTCTGCAGAATAAAATACTTAAAACACTGTTTAATCTTGACTATCGCACTCATACTAAAGAGTTATATGAAATGCTAGGTCTGCAATCATTAAATCAGATCCTCAGTATCGAGCAGTCAAAATTAATGCATACAATTATTAATAATAAACTAAAATGTAATACACCCATTATTCACTCAAATCAGATTCATAACTATAACTTGAGAAATAGCAATGACATCCACCTGGCTAATGTAAGAACAAATATTGCACTTCGAAATCCCATTAGTGAGGCATCAAGAACTTTCAATTCCCTTCCTACAAGGTTAAAAGACGAAAAGTCAAAAAATAGGTTCGTAAAGAATGTAAAAAATTACTTTAAGTGAACAATACACTATATTTTGCTTTGTTAATTATTATGTAAGTAGGTGATGGATTACTATTTAAGATTTAAGATTAACGAACACCTTGTTAAAGTACTTAATATTCCGATACCAGTGCTTTTTGCACTGTTTAGGAGATTACCTTTAACTCAAGCAAGAAAAATATGGAATGCTATTTATTTGTAAAATTTATGTACAATAAAGCTTGAATAAAGGATTGTTAAAAAAAAAAAAATATTTAGTTCTTGTAAATAAATCATGCATTAGTTAGCTCATGGAAAATATTTAAATTCAATAAATATTTATTTATTGTGAGCTACTTGCTTTTTAATATAAATAAAACAAGTATTTGTTTCAACTTCTTTTATTTTGAACCAAATAAACAAATTGTAACATTTAAAGCATGATTTGTTCAATCTAATTATGTTTTTATCTAGTTAAATCAATAAATTATTGTGAAGCTGCACAGGAGGGTCGTTCTCATTCAGACGTTCATCGTTATTCTCTTTTCTTGTCCTATCATCATTGTTTGGAATCTGATTCACTTCGATGGCACTTCTAAAAA
The DNA here is from genome assembly GCA_917834065.1 of Ceutorhynchus assimilis. NCBI lineage: Eukaryota > Metazoa > Arthropoda > Insecta > Coleoptera > Curculionidae > Ceutorhynchus > Ceutorhynchus assimilis. The sequence continues at coordinate 56,432,060 of OU892280.1, read as the reverse complement.
TGTTTGCAGGTGGTTCGTCTGATGTACAGTTTTTGTGGTGGCAAGTATCGTACATTGAATTAAATCCGAGGTCTTACATTAGAGCAACTCGATATCTGTCGAACGGAAAATATTGCTGGTTGCTCTAATGTGAGACCTCTAGTTTAAATAAATGTAAAATATTTGCGTCCAATATTATTGCGAATTGCCTATTGCTTGTTGCCTCAGTGTGAGAGGATGTTTTTTGTCTGGTCCAGGTAGAAATAAGTCCCCAATAAAAATTATATCGGCCAAGGCGACGAATTTTTCTGTTCCTAGAGACACCATCTTGCTGAAATTTTTTGCATGATTTGGAAATATTGTGAATTATACCTATTATATAGGTATTATAATTTCAACTTACTGTGTATTAAAGGCCACAGATATTGCACACCCACTTCTGTTAAAAGATCTTCCATCTTGCAGAAACCACTCCGAAAAATAAAAATTCAAAGTAACACCATGCGACGCGTGCCAAACCAACAACAGGAAAGAGCGAGCAGTGGCAGTGATGCACACAACCTCAGTATTCGGAACTCGAGCATGCGCGTAAATTGCCAAATGTCCACAGAGATCCCAGTTATTTGAATTTTGGTCATGTTTATTTTGTAAAAATTCCAGAATATTTAATTTGAAGTAGTAGTTATTTCGTTTAAATAATCTGAATATATATGATCTCAGAGGAATAAAAACAATAGAGGCCGTTATTTACATTTTGACGAGGTGCCAGTGAGAAAGCATAGTCTAAACGATCAAGTCTAAACGCCATCCTAAACGAATCAATATGTTGCCGATTATATTTTGGGAAAAACCTTTATTGGACTTCCCGACGAATAAATAAGGAAAAAATGCCTTTTTAAATTTGATAAAAATGCAAATAAACTGAGTAACTAGGAAAAACTTCTTAATGCAGATTTTTGATAATTTGAAATTGTTTGTTTTAGTAAAAAAGGAGTTTAGAAAATATTGTTATTATTCAAATATCCTTATTTATTTTTCAACGTGACAACATCGCATAGTAAAACGGCGTCAAAGCTGACAATAATTAATGTCAGTTTGATTGTGCTTTGTTGCCTTTTGTTAGAAATAATTCTGAAATCGTTTTTGTGAGGATTTTCTGATATTTTATGTTTGAAAAGTGAATTATCTCTGTGTTTTAAGACTAATATTATACACCAATATAGTTAGACAGTATCAAATGTGTGAAAAATTGGATTATTTGAACCAGGAAATTTCAATTCATAGGTAAGTAGCGTGTTATATTATGATAGCAGACCAGTGGCGTAGAGTAGGATATAATGTACTTCGCCACAAAAAGGTCAAATTTGTTCCAAGATTCAGGAAATTATTTGGATTGATGAGATAATATATCAGATAAATAAGAAAATACCTATTACATTACTGAAAGGTAAAATGTATTTTTTGAAGCCTGTAAATCTTTGAGTTACCAGTTGTTAATTTTTTCTATGAACTTCTATACGAAAAATTCAATCAGAATAATAATAATCCTTATGCTTGATTAAAGTTAAATATGCGTCTTTATAGGATTCCAACAAATCCAGAGCGCAGGCGTATATATGGATTTGCCTTGCAGAAAATAAGCGACTACCCAAAACCGCTGATGTTTGCTCAGATCATTAATTTTAACTTCAATGATGTATGTATGCACTAGGCCTAATGGATTCAGATATTTGAAATCTGGTTCGGATCCTTCAATGTTTTCAATGCTTCAAAGTAAGTTGGTTATTTAATGATATAATTTCTACATATTAGCTATTTTACATTAATTTCCAGTTCAGAACTCAGCTCAGACTCTTCAGTCACAGACTCTCCTCTAAAAACAAAAGTAGTGTAAGTAGATGTTGGTTTGTGATAACAAAAAATATTGAATTATTTCTTATATTATACAGGTTACAACAAATGAATTGGGATGATTTTATAATCCAAAAAGAAGATACAAAATATTCTCCTGATTTAGAAGGGTATATGATTTTAACTAGTTCAGTTTTCAAGCTCAAAATTCAATATTTATCAGGTATGGCAAAAACCGAGGCAAAAACACTTATTAAATTATTTTAGATTCCAAGGAATGAGTGTAACCCATGTATTCTGATGTTCTTCCAAGCCTGTGGTTGAAATCGTTAATCGGGAGAGTCATGTGTCTGACAAGAAGATTGTTTCTGGAGGGTTCGTATTTTTTATTTGTGTATAGGATGCTACATAGGATTTTTTTTTTCGGTTTTAAGATAAATAAGGGTCAATGATAATCATATATGTGCCAACCTACTTCATAAAACAAGGGATTGCTCAATAATAATTTTCTTTTATAGAATTTTTGATGCTCCGAGTACTTTCAAATGCCTGACAGAGCTCTCTCAGACGTCCTCAACTACCTCAATAGTTTCAGAAACTGAGGAACAAATATTGAAGAATGTAGTCTCAGAACCAGACGTAGGGACTCCTTTTTTTGTATTATTTTGTAATGTAACATGAATTTGATAGATCTAACACTGCTGTATTTATTTCATTTTAGATAGCAAACCTAATTCCTAAGATCTGTATCAAAAAGATTTATCGATCAAAAGTTCTCCAGAATCTGTTTTGTTTTCATGTTACTGCTAATGAAGCACAACATTTTTTTTTAAAATTTGCTTAATTTTTGTCATTAAATAGAAATATTTTCACCATTTAACCTTCCTTCCGCACGCCTATGATCTCTCAGGTGGGGTAAAGCAGGTGGAAAGCTTTCTAACAAAGCAGCGTTGAAATCCTTTAGAAAAAATACATTTTTCCCTAAATTTAGGGAAATTTCGGCTTAGAATGGGCGCTGTCAATGGCATACAAACAATAAGGGATTTATGATTAGTATGCTCACTCTATTGTTTTTTATTCCTCTGAGTATATATGATTTATGGCGTTCGTTCTAAATACATATTTATTTAATAATGCAACTCGTATCATTTTAAGAAGATTTATTTAAACCAAATGCATTGTCGTTGGTTTAACTAATGATTATTTGGGTGAAATAAAAAAAAATCAAATAAATATTTATTAAGCAAATTTTTTACTATTTTTTTCAGGAAGGTAATGTGAAAGTGAAAGTGTTATTCGAGAAAAAGTAAGTTCGAAGAGGCAGTAAGCTTGGAAAAAAGTAACAACATCTTCAATAAAACATTGGACGAAATTCCAAGAGTTCAGAAACCAATCCTGTGCATCATCGCGCCCTTTGAAGTATAGGTATGTCTTAGAATTGTATATTATCAGCATTATAATATCAGCTGACTCTAATTTTTAATTTAAATTAAATCCAAATATCGATGATCATTTATGGTCATTAACAAAATGACAACTCCCTCCTAGTACATAGGCTCGTAGTTTTAGGAAATTTTGTCAATTGCTTGATAAAAACTGTAGATAAAAGACAGCCGAAACGTTACGACGATATACTAAAAGATAATGGAAGTAGAAAGATTTCTATTCGTCAAAATATTACCTACCAGCTTCGAAAAAACATACCATTACTTAATCTATTTTTGCTTTCGCTAGTGTAATTGAGTTCTTTCTGTTAGTTTGACAGTTTAGTTTTATTATGTATAACAATTACACTAATTGATTTTAAATGAATATTGTGGCCTGAACTCACTAGTAGAATAAAGTTCATAACTCACTAGTGAATTTTCAATAGTAATATAACGAGTGCAATGGAAATTATCGATAATTTTTGAGTAATTTGCTCGAATGCATTTTTAGTTGAAAAAGAGCACGAGTGCACGTAGTGCACGAGTACCTACCTACTTTTTTCAGTTAAAAACGCATGAGTGCAAATTTTTCGAAAATTATAAATATATTTCCATTGCACGAGTTGTATTTTATGCGAGAATTTCATGAATCAAAAATTTAAACTTTTTGTCAGAACATCAGTTCTCGCATACCAGTTATCATGCAATTATCAGTAGTACATAGCCCAAGAACATTGATAATTGTCCGAAAAAAAATTATAACAGATTTCGAAAGCTTGTTTAAAAAAACAGACCGACGCGTCAGCGGAGGTCTGTTTTCTATAAGCAACAAGCTTGAGAAAGTAGTTATAAAATTTTTGAGAGTTTATTGTTCGAGGGTTATTCGGATAGAAAAAAAAATTTGACAGCAATATCCGAGACAATGTCATAGAGTGAAAACAACCCAAGGACTATTTTCAGTATAATCTTGACATGATTGGGTGATTTGTGTCACATGACAATAAATAACAAAATTTAACTGGCTGTTAGAACTGTCAAAACATTTTCGTGATAATTTGCATTAGTGCAAATATCGCGTAATTCCAAACTGATTGGTTCAAATCAACAATCAAAACATGTCAGTTTATTGTTAGAATGGCAGTTTTGACAGATATATGAAATTTTCATTATTAAAACGCAATTGTCGCGATTATTGTATGGGCGCTGGATAATACATTTTATCAGGAACGTAAGTTACCACATATAAGTCACTTGGAAAACTAGCTAACTCGTGGATTCAACTTTTCCTGCTTAACTTATAGTATGAAACATAACTCACACATCTAGTAAATAACTATTATTAAAAATTTCAATACATGAATATCAAATACATTTTGTCACACATTGCAAAATCTTAAAGTGTCCCATTATTGAAACTCGATCAGACAGAATAAGAGGCTCATATCACCCCTCAAACAATCCATTGTGTCATATTATATTTTTCAAGTGCCATTGTCCACCCTTAGAATGTTACCTTATTCATAAACGTTTCAACTCCACTTAGTCCCCATTCTATGTAGTTTTTGAAATATATTGTAAAAGTCAGCATGAGTCCGGTCGGATACATTTTTTTTTTTTGTTATTTTGGCCACACTATTCGGTTTATGAGTTATAACGGACTTTTGAGGGGATTAGGCTTTGTGTATTTCGATTTTTATCAGCCAATTAATATACGAGAATCGAGTGGCTTTTATGAAATTTTTATATTTTTTTTGTTGCTTGTAGTTGATGTTTCAGGTTCTAAATAATTTATTTCTTACATTAATTGGACGTTTTTGCAAAATATCCATCAACTTACTGGCAATCAAAGCCATTAAAATCGTTTATCAATTCTACACACCAGTTCACTGAGAACCTACGCATGACTTAATTCAATTTTTTTTTTAATATGCAAAAATGATGGATTGCATTCTCCATCACTACTCATCGACAAGATGTCTCCATTACATTGAAAAATAAAGTTATAAATCAATTATTATAATCTGTCCGGCTTCTGTTTAATTTCAAGAAAAAATAAACTAGTTCAGACCTAAAAAAAATCTATATCCGTTTCCTTCGACCGTTTATCGTGGATTTTTTCGAAGAATAAAAAATTATATGTATCTCTAATAATTGCTGAATATGATGCTGAAGGATGGCGAGTTTTTTGCCCGTTGGTGGCCGCGTGCATATACTTAATTGTGTTGTCACTAGGGCCGGTCACCTTTTCAAATTGGTTGTACTTACTTTAAAATTATAGATGTTTTTCCCCGGTCAATCGTAGTGGTTTATTTTAATAGTTTTTTGAATACATCAAACGAATAAGTTCGGTTTTCTTCGGTCTTCAACCGATTTGTTATCGTTTTGCTGTATAATTTTTGATGTGTTGTAATAATATTGCAGAATTACAGTAGTGTGTAAAATACTCCAATTCCGTACCAGTTTTCATTTCAGGTTTGGAGAAACGCTAATAAATAGTCATATATTATATCAGGTCTTCAAAAAAAGAACCAATCAAAGATTGCTTTGGATACGAAAACGTATGTCGCATTATTGTTTCTTTATTGGTCAGGATTTTTGACATGACATTTTGACATTAAATTTCATTCACTGACATTGTCAAAATTAAAGAAAAATATTGCTAAGACGTACGGTACGTTTAAAAAACCATAGCAATCTTTGATTGTTTTTTTTTTGAAGACCCGATATCACAAGAGCTTTAAATTTAATTGATTAAACTATTCAACATATTTTGAGCATGATTTTGCTTGGTAAATAGTTGAATGCACAATAACTTAATAAAAGCGGGATTTTATTTGAAAGTTATTGTGCATGAAACTATTTACCAAAAAGCAAAATATTGCAAAAAATATTTGGATAGTTTAATCCATTTAAATTTATAAGGTCGAGTGATATACGGCTAGATTATTTCCGGAATAATTGGGTTTAAAGTCAGCAACAAAGTGTTTATGATAAAATGTCAGAATACTTCTATCAAAATTCTGTCAAAAAAGGTATATTAAATATTTCAGGTTATCAGTGGTTTAATTAAAACACGATAGATACGTTTTAAGGCACGATAATATATTTCAATGTTTCTTTTATATTTCATCTTCACACCCTAAACCTTTTCGGGGTGTGGGAAATAGTTATTTTCCTAACAAGTGCGCAAAGTGTTACTTTTCCGCACGCAAACACAGTTATACGAACGACGCGAAGCGGAGTTCGGATACGTGTTTGCGTGCGGAAAAGACACTTTGCGCACGTGTTAGGAACTAAATTTTTCCTACGAGCTTCATATCAGGTAGGTAATAACAAAATTTTTTTAAAAAAAAACGATAATTTGTTTAATTATTTTTAATTAACTTGAAGGGAACCTATGCATTTATCAAAAAATTACATAACAAAAAAAAATAACAGAAAATCCTCGTCAGAGCTGTTCATCTTAAAGCGTTTAAATTTGATGAGAAAGTTTGTAGATTTTTGCATATGAATAGAGAACAAATCTGATGTGTCAAAGTTAATTTATAATTGGTGTTTGTATAGATGTTGGCTGATATAGAAATAGAGGAAAAATTTGTCATCATGTGTCAAAGTCGACAGGTGCACTTATTGTTGCTTGACAATTATAATTACTTTTCGGCACTCAGTGCGGATAAGGCCTGTATCCGCACTGAGTGCGGAAAAGTGTAACTTTGAGTCCGGAAATGCGTGCGGAAAAGTACTACTTTGCGCACGCTCGTAGGAAAAATACATTTACAACGCAAAAAGTAATACCCAAGTACAATAAATAAATAAGGCAATAAATACCAACCTTTTGGGTTTATTGCTCTTTGTCAATTCTCAGGTCGATTCCTGGTAAGGTAGATTTGTTTTTGTATATTATATTATCCTTTCGGATACATATTTCAACACTCCCACTCAAAAACAAGATCGAAAAATAATAATAATAATAGATAATCCTAAAAGCTATCATATGTACATTTAAGTTAATTGAACCATTTTATTATGATACAAAAATTGCGAATATATATTAATTACAAATTAAGTATACAATATGCATTTTTTAAATATTAGCAAAATATGGTTTTAATCTAATTATAACAATCAAAAAAAAAAAAAAACTTACTAAATTATCAAAAAAAAAAAAAATATATGTACATAAATAAAGTGTTCTTGGAAAGGTAACGATTTTAATCAACTTCATTCTAGTCCAATACTATTCCTTACATTGACAAATTTAACTGCTGGTAATGGTTTTGTAAATGCGTCAGCCAGTTGTTCACCTGTAGGAATATATTGAACTGATATCTTATTTTGTATGATCTGTTCCCGTGTAAAATGATACTTAATGTCAATATGCTTGGTTCTTTTGTGGTTCGTAGGATTGTTGGCGATGCTTATACAACGGTTATTATCTTCAAAAATTGAAATGGGTTTTGAAATGTTTAAATTAAAGCTATCTAATAAACTTCTGAGCCAAATTGCCTCTCTCACACATTCAAAAAGAGCCATATATTCGGCTTCAGTTGATGAAGCGGCAACAGAAGTTTGCCTTTTCGAATTCCAAGAAATCGTGCAATTTTCGAAGACCCTAAATAAATACCCGGTCGTACTTCGTCTGTCAATCTCATTATTAGCCCAATCAGAATCCACATAGCCTTCAAGCATATTGTCAAAGTTTTTACGTTTGAAAGTTAATTTCAAATCAATTGATCCTTGTATGTATCGAAGTACTCTCTTTAAACATTTCCAAAGCTCTTCATTAAATTTACTTTGAAAGCGACTTAATATACTTATAGTTATACATAAGTCGGGTCGTGTACACAGCATAGCATACATTAAGCATCCTATTAGATTTCTACATGGTAGGTTCGAATTAGGCTGATCAATATTTAATTCAACATAATTTAATTTATTTTCTAGTGGGGTTGAAACTGGTGTACATTCAGCCATATTAAATTTATTTAATACAGATTTCAAATAATTCGTCTGATCCAGAGTAATTGTATCTCTGTTTCTCTGTACTCTTATTCCCAAGAAAAGCCTTACTTCATTTAAATCTTTCATATGGAAATTACTCATTAAATATGATTTAAATTTTGACATTGTAGTCATATCTTTTGTTGAGATTATTAAATCATCGACATAAAGTATAACATATAAATTTTTATTAATATTACCTTTGTTAAGAAAGTACAAACAAGGATCAACTGAGGAACTTCTAAAACCGAGCTCTTTCATTGTTTTATCAAATTTTTCATACCAATACCTGGAGGATTGCTTTAAGCCATAAAGAGCCTTGTTTAATTTGCATACTTTATTGGCATCGGCTTTAATACCCTCTGGAAGTTGCGTAAATATTTCTTCCTTTAGGACGCCATTTAAAAATGCAGTTTTCACGTCCATTTGATGGGCTAATAAATCATACTGATTTGAAAATGCCAATAGAAATCTAAAGGTAGATATTCGTGCAACTGGCGCAAAGGTTTCATTATAATCACTTAAATATTGTTGACTAAATCCCTTTGCTACCAGTCTTGCCTTATATCTTACTGCATTACCATGTTCATCGATTTTTGTAGTAAATACCCACTTGCAACCTACTATGTTTTTATTTGTGGGTTTATCGACTATTGACCATGTTTTATTTAAAAGGAGGGAGTCAATTTCATCCTTTATAGCTAGCTCCCACTGATCTCGGTCATCCCTTGCCTTTATTTCATCAAATGAATTTGGTATTGCATTGGAAAGGGACTTTGCATAGAGCAAATGACTGTATATGTCATTGTTAATATTATCATCGAGATCTTCTTTATAAGTGGGAGTAGGATGATTTTTAACTCTTTCACTCCTCCTTAAATTTACGTTATTTTCGGGAAAATGTGAGACGCTTTTAGACGATTCGCCTTGTTCAAAATGAACATCTGAACATTCAGAATTTTTATGGTTCGTATTGGGCAATAAGGTATTCTCAACTATTGTTGGCCTTGTAATTTTAAAATTGGTCTCGTCAATGATTACATCGCGAGCCGTCAGAAAACTTTTCGTATTAACATTCCACACTTTGTACCCATTAGGATTATACCCCACAAAAATGCCTTTAAAAGATTTGTCATCAAATTTAGTTTTTCTCGTTTTATTATGTATGTAAACGGTAGATCCAAATACTTTTAGCAATTCTAATTGTGGCTTTTTATTATGCCACATTTCGTATGGCGTCTAATTTATTTGCAGAGCAGAAGTTGGCAAGATATTAATTAAATAAGTGGCTGTAAGTACAGCTTCACCCCAAAAAGATTTATCTAAGCCAGAGGTAATTATCATCGTACGTGCTTTTTCAGTAAGTGTACGGTTCATGCGTTCTGCAACACCATTTTGTTGTGGGGTGTGTGGAACTGTTAAATGAAAAGTAATGCCCTTTTGAACACAAAATTCTTTAAATTCATTGGACAAATATTCACCCCCATTATCGGAATACAGGTACACTACCTTACAGTTAAAATGAGCTTCGCCTTTAGCAATAAAATCTTTAAAGACGGAAAGAACCTCTGATTTATATTTTATCAGGTAAGTAACTGTGTAGTGAGTAAATTCGTCAATAAAAGTGAGAAAATAATTTTTATCATCGATAGTGATGGGTGATATGGGTCCACAAACATCCGAATGAATTATAAACAAAGGTCGTTGAACATGATTTTTGGATTTAGCTTTAGAGAAAGGCAATCTTGTTTGTTTACCATATATGCAAGCCTCACAGGTATGGTTTGCAGGACTAAGATTGTCAATGTGGTTAACATCTTCTACCATTTGATGTTGCTTTAATTTTAAAAATGATTGGCTACTGACATGACCTAAACGTTCATGCCAAAGTTGGTAGTGTTTATTGTTAATCACATTAATCTGTGGCTCAATCTTAGAACTGCAATTTCTTATTATTTTGAATGAAATTCCAGTTAGACCATTTAATGGCTTACCTGTTGCCAGAAGTTTGTTACCGTGTAGAATTTTATCCCCATCTTGGTCAAATACAACGGTCATACCACACGCTTGAATGCGGCGAACTGAAAGAATGTTGTAAACTGCATCGGGAATGTATAAAACATTCTCTAGTTTTCCCGGAACACCAAGATTGGATTCGACGTTGATGGTTCCTTTTTCAAAGGCAGTAACAGTGGTTTCATTCTTGGCCACTGCGAGTTGAATCGGCGTTTCTAGTCTCTGGATACTGGCAAACGGATCCCGGCTATTTACAATGTGATCAGTTGCACCCGAGTCTAACAAGAAGGTCAATGTTTTGTATGATTGTTGCTCTGAAATTTGTTTATGTCCAATCATAAAAGCGAAGCCATCAGAAGTATTATTTGATGATGGGATTCCGTGAACTGTTTGCAAAGTTCTCTGTTTTTCATCAGAATTCCTTTTGTAAAATCGGCAGTTTTTCTTGATATGGTTGCTTTTATCACAGTAGTCGCACTGAATATTGGTGGTTTTATACTGAGAAAAATGATGGCTCGCTTTGTTTTGATGTTGGTAGGATGGTTTCCTGAAATGCTTTTTCTTTTTAAATTGCATTTTACCTTTACCATCTGCCGCCGGTAAATGTGTTCCAACATTGAGCACTTTTAGACTGGTGGTCGTCCGATCATTTTTTATTTTAACCTCATGATCGAGCAGCCTGGTTTTGACAAAGGATAAGTTGAGATTATTCTCACTCAATGTTTCCAAAGCTGTGATAACTCCGTCATAGCATGACGGTAGAGTTAACAAAAGGTGTGAAATTTTGTCCATTTCATCAATTTTGGCTCCAGCGGCTATTAATTCGGTGACGATATCATCGAAGTTTGTGAAATGCTGTAACAAACTAATATCTCCGTGTAGTTTCAAAGTCAGAAGTCTCTTTCTTAATGCCAACTGTGAGACCAAACTCTTCCGCTCATATATTTCATCTAACTTCTGAAATACCTCTCTCGCTGTAGTTGGTCCTTTAGCGAAACCCAAAAATGAGTCGCTCAAGTTATCAATGATCACACTTTTTGCAATGTTATTGTTTTTGAGCCACTCATCACTACGATCACTGGGAATTTCACTGTCAACCACCTGGATAATGTTTAATTCCGTTAGCAATGATTTTACTCGAAACTTCCAAACACCGTACCGGTCACCATTAAAAGGTTGGATGTTTCTTTTGCTCGCGCCGCGATTTTCCATGTTTTCGAAAGTCTATTAATTGCGTTTATTCACCACTGAGTAACAATATTAGTGTTACGCGAAACTGGGCCCATAACCTATTAAATATTTCAGGTTATCAGTGGTTTAATTAAAACACGATAGATACGTTTTAAGGTACGATAATATATTTCAATGTTTCGTCTTAAAACATAACAGAACGACTAACTTAACTTTAGCTTTTATATTTCATCTTCACACCCTAAACCTTTTCGGGGTGTGGGAAAAATACATTTACAACGCAAAAAGTAATACCCAAGTACAATAAATAAATAAGGCAATAAATACCAACCTTTTGGGTTTATTGCTCTTTGTCAATTCTCAGGTCGATTCCTGGTAAGGTAGATTTATTTTTGTATATTATATTATCCTTTCGGATACATATTTCAACAAGGTAAACAAAAATTTAATCGCGAATAAACAGGTCTTGTGCAATAATCACTTATTTAAACAAAATGTATTCAAAAAATGACGTTGTCTGATTTGTCTATTATGTCATGAATGAAATAATCTGTCTTATATCATTAGAGTTTAGTAACTGGCAACACTGTTTAGTGTGTAGACAAATCTGTCGATGTTTTTATTCCTTTTCTTTCAGTATTTATAAATAATAAATTCAGTTACAGAGAAGAGAAGTGAAAAGGAATGAAAGAAACTGAATATAATTTTTTATTGGAATAATCTATATAGAAGCTCATCCTTCTGTAGTTACCATGCTCGGAATCTATGGTTGAACCAAATCCAAGCAGTAAATGACAAACTGGTAATAGACCTGTCTCGCATAAATAGAGAAAGAGAGCCTAATTGTAATAAATACAAGTTAGAAAGTAATAAAAGATGACATGCGCGCGCAACTCGTAGGTTCAGTGTAGCCAGATTGTATTGTTGCAGAACAAATAAAGACAATACAAATCAAACATTATAACATTAAAGAAGTGATATAGTGTCAAGTGTTTTACAACGCCTTGAATCAGACAAAAGAAGCGCTTGAAAAGTTTATCTTAACATCGTTTACACTTTTATTTTGATAAATGTTTCATCCGGCAACATTGCACAATGAATATGTCAAGTATAATCTGACAAAACCTTGAACGACACTGCGGTGAGTTCAAGTAATATGTAAAGTATTAGTTTGCTCTTTGTCGAATTACACGTTACAAAGAAAGAAGGAACGATTCAGTCTGAACTGGCCCCTGAATAAGAATATGACGCAAACCTGTACCAAACTTGCTTCTCATTGGACGCTCACCTGCAGCCTACAAGCGACGCGCGCAGTCCAGGTAATAGGAGAACGGTCTATTTCCATTACAACCTAACAAATGTACTCTGTGCATGCGCACTGGTCTAGGTAAGGCGTTTCAATCAATAGGAATGCTGGTGTTTGTTCACAATTTAGGTTATTTAATGTCATTTACTGTCGCTTGGATTTGGAAATCGTATAGTTTTCCCTCGATTCCGATCATAGCTTTTTCTTCTAGTGCCCTTGATCGCCAGGTACATCTGGCAATAAAAAAAATACCGATCGGTACCCATTCATCTTTTTTTCGTATAGTTTTTATTATTTCCTGATTTTATTTAAAAAGATTTTGAAAAACTAATTTTACATTGACGCTGTCACTTTTTCTTCTCTACAAGATGGCAGTATTGAATATAAAATCCAACGTTTCGTTCCTCTGGAATCATCATCAATTAATTTTTTTTAAATACGGATCTGCTGTGGGATCACGAAACTCGATATTCGTTTGAAGTTTGTCATCTTTGATCGAAAATCGAAAGAAGTTGTTCATGACATTCGACTGAACGATTTATTTCGATCGAAATGCCTCGACAGGTTCGGAGGTCTCGAATTAGGCTAAATTTCATCAATATATGTGAAATTCTCATAAAAATAAAAATGTTTCCGGTTTAGTTATCCACGCTATTTTGCAAGGACAAAGAAATAGACGTCGCCAGAATCTTGACCTTGTTCGAGGCAAGATTTGTAGAGTTATTTACATTCAATATATACGATTAATTATAATAGACAACAACTACAGAACTCATACAGTTGATACGACCAAATGTACCAGAGAGATTAGTTGCTAGGACAGTTACTCTAGAAAACATGGTGCTATGTACTTTAAGATTTTATGCCACAGGCTCTTATCAGAGATACATTGGTGAAGAGTATTATTTTAGTATTGCCAAGATTATTGTTGAAATTTGAAATAATTAGAATCCTGAAATCTGAATGGCAAAACACAAAATAAATTTTTACATAACTAAGAAAGCGGTTTCGCTTTCAATTCAAAGTGCGTAACGTTAGCAGCAATCGAATAAACTCGATTTCCCACTCGATGGAGTTTCGTGAATAATCCACTCATCGTTTGACTCGATATAATCGAATCGAACCCCGTGATCCCTATATCGCTTTTTTTTTACTGTGTTATTGAAAAATTATAAATAGTATCGGTTTTAGGATGCTCAAAGATGATAAAATCGCGAAAACAGTAAATTGATGATGGCCGCCTGAAGACGAAATGTCGAATTTTGAATTTAGTAGCACCATTCTCTAAAGGAAAAAAAGTGACAACGATGAAGTGACATTTATTTCAAAATTGCACTTCAAATAAGCCCAGAAAAAAATTAAAACTATTTTCTAATCTAGCCGTATACCACTCGACCTATAAATTTAAATGGATTAAATTATCCAAATATGTTTTGCATAATTTTGCTTTTTGGCAAATAGTTTCATGCACAATAACCTTTAAATAAAAGCCCTCGACCGCTTTGCGGTCTCGGGTTTTTATCAAGTTATTGTGCTTTCAATTATTTTCCAAGCAAAATCATGCTCAAAACTGTTGCGCGTAAAATTACCCTTAAAGTGTTTGAATACTAAATTTAAATTAATAAACCACAATAGGCCTAGGTACAGTAAGTCACTCTTAAGGAATGCGGCCAGCGCAACAAAGTGCTCGCGGCTACTCAGTGGTGTGGGAGTAGGTTCAATAATAAAAGTTAGCTTAATAGGGCGCCACTGATTTATAAAATACAATCCGCGGACTTAAATCAGAAAGTCCCTGATCTCCAAAATTCCTATAAAAATGTACCTACCCAATGTACCTATCCTTCAAAATAAAACAACTTTGCCTTGGTTTGGTTGATGTCAGTAAGAAAAAAATAAAAAAATAAGAGTCAAATCTAAAACAATTATTAAAAATCTATTTAATAAAATGGGGGGTATATGTTCAAACCTGCAAAGGCCAATATAAGGCAATATGAAAAATACCACAATATCTATTATTATTAATAGTAAATGTCAGAATAACCAAAATGTAGTCAGGACCAATGTGGCCTTATTTAAGACACTGCAATAACTTTAAGATTTACCAATAAAATTTGACTACCCTAGTTCCATGAGAGTAAAAGAGAACAAATAGTTATTAAAGATGTTAATAGGAGTAATTAAAACCTGTGCACGCTTATACCATGGTATACCGGGGCGGGTTTGTACAAAAAGGTCACCTAAAATATAGTACATTAAAAATCATTGGTACTGTACACCCTTGTAATAATTAAGGCAGTAAAACAACCTTGGAACTATACCAACTAAGTATCAGAAATACCATCAATAATAATAATAAAATAATTTAAGAAATGTTATAAATCAATGGGTACATCACCCCTTTTGGTCCTCCCTGCAGTCTAAACACCCATTTCTATAACTGTCTCCTGACAGCCTTACAACCTGCATAACAGACCCCATCAACTTCTATTGACTCCCTTCTTACAACGCGAATTTCGGTCTCAATTCAGTGTTGTGTGTACTCTTGACACCTCAACTTCGAGACTAATAAACCGTCAGAGAGGAAAAGCCCACTGGTAAAGCTTCTGAAGGCCTCGCTAACAGCCTAACAAAAAAAACCCTGTTTACAATTTGGGCTAGTTGAACAAATGTGCTCTAGTGCTTCACACGACAAACCAACAAAATGGCGTAGATTTCGTTTCCAGAAAATTCTGTGTGGTTGGCTTACAAATACGGGTACGACCAAATCCAAAGCTTACACCCCAAAACCAATTAAGCCAGCAACCACTAAACCCCAGCGTCTTCAAAATCCCACAAAAAGGTGGATGTTCCCAAGGAACGTTGCCAAAAGGACCGCTGGTAAAATCTGCCAAGAACTTGTTGTTTGCTCAACGTGCGAATTTAAAAGAGAACGATCCCTTTTCAGCGATTTATTAGGTAGGCTTCAATATGAAAATTTTTCTAGAATTCCAGTTTTTTTTTCTTTAAGATGTCCTCTGGTGCCAGATTTCCGATCTCGACCAGGAAGACGGAACACCCAGTTTGAATCGGAACACAATCAGCTTGAAACAGAACACTCCGAACCACAATGATGACCCACAAAACTCCAAGTTGTTATCAAAATCTCTTCCCTTCACTAATTAACCACTTATACAAGTTATTAATCAGCATCTACCTAGTCTTCAGTCTAAAAACCATCAAAATGACCAGTGAATGTTTAGGGATCACAGTTACAGTGACTCCATATTACCCACAGCGTTCAAGTACGCCGGCAACGGTGCTGCCCAACACGAATCAACAAGTGGCATATAACCCCACTATATTTTTGAGAAAAATAAACATTTTAAAATGGGAAAAGTAAAGGAAATAAGGGTGGAAAATCGATTTAGAGTGTGCTAAAGTGAATTGTGTTGTTGCAGAAATTTTGATAAAGGAAAATACGAGATTCGTAAGTGTTGTCAATTGATATTTATTTGAAAGTAAACAAACCTTTTCACCGACATTTAGGGCCTTTTAGAAAACTTTCGAAAGCTAAATAAAGTGAATTCATATCCTACCAGTAGGGCTTTATTATCCTGAAACTACCCTGTCCTCTAAATACAAAGAATTCACTCATTATTACCTTGAAAAATATACCTTTAATCAACAACCAGATATTGTTTTGCATCCAACCAAAAGGCAAAAATCTAGCAAAATTCAATGAGCAACCTATCAATCACTGAAAAATATTAAACCTCAGGTATACAGCTTTATAAATATTCCCACAAATAACTGAATTAATTACTGAATTTATTCGAAATCCTCAATTACGTTAACAGTGGCGACGCTAGGGTGTTACATTAGGGGGGGCCAGACTGGGCCAGAAAAATTTAGGGGGGGCACTTGTTTTTACTTTATTGCTTTTTTTTTGGAATAAAAAATGGGAAGTCAACACTAATATGTTTAGGGGAATCCCAAGAAAACTTGACCTTATAGGACTGCCTATTGAGCTGAAAGTGTCTACCATTTCAGCCGCAGACCTCAACTTTCGGCGTAAAATGCATTAGCTGAACCTGAATCGCAAACATCCCATCGAGGCCTGCGAGTGACGTCACCACTATACTTTAGCCACAGCATATACAAAAATAATCAGCAGGCTAACTTGAGTGACATCCCGTGTAATAAAGGAATTCATGGTCGGGATGTCACTAGCGGCCATTTTAGGATACGAGACAGGGCCTGATTAGCAATAATTTAGATTTTTTCTTTAGTGTCACAGAGTCGTATTGGCTTTAAATAAACTAATTTAATATTACTTACATATAATAATATTTATAATTACTAATATATTATTATTATTAAATATACAAGAATGATAACTGATAACACCATAAATGACAACACGAATATACTAAATTCACTTTGAAAATCATAGCTGAAATTCCGCTCTACACCGCACGCCTATGACCTCCGTCAGAAATAAACAAATAAATTGAAATGTCGGCGTCCCTGCCGTTTAATGACAGGATGGTATCCCCTAATGGCGGCGTGCGCAGAAAAGATGCGCGTGAGAGTTAGCCTGCTGATTGTTTTTGTATATGCTGTGCTTTAGCCTAGTACTCATAACCGCGAAATTCGCTGTTTTTTGACATTGCATTGACAATTTGACGTTTTATGCGTGAAGCAACGTCAAAAAAGAGCGAATTTCGCGATTATGGGTACTAAGCTTTAAGCTGCTGATAGTGGTAACGTCACTCGCAAGCCCTGCCGACTCGAGATATGGCAAACGTAGGTACGCCTAACTTACTTTTCATGCATCCGTTTTTCCGTCAATCCGATTATCTGGTCTATTGGTCCAATATTTTGGCACCAACCTATTGGACCAATAGAAATACTTCCGGGTCATGGAATTGACAGAAAAACGGATGCATGAAAAGTAATCCTGAGGCGGGATTGTGTAACGGATAGAAATCCTTATCCCTTTTGCTATGGCACTTGCTGTCTTCTTCTCTCTTTTCGAAATCAATAGAGAGGGGATGTCAATAGCGAAAATATCTCTATTCGTTACAGAATTCCACATCTGTTAGTTTACGATTCTTGGGGGAATCCCAGGAAAGCGAAAATACCGTCGCGATTACCTGTGCCCACCGAATATCGAATTAACCGGCACAGGCTACTGATGTTGCATTGCATTGTTGCCGGCATGAGAGCAAGTTTTCAGGGGGGGGCCAGCTAAATTTCAGGGGGGGCCCGGGCCCCCTCTGGCGTCGCCACTGTACGTTAAGGCAAAATTTTAACGTAACAAAACATGTTGGATAGTTTAATCGATTAAATTTAAAGCTCTTGTGATATAATATATGATTATACCTACAACTCGCTGTACATACATACATTATTTCCATATGACACGAGAGGCTTAACAAGTGATAAGCCTTTTGGGATTATCGCGCTTGGTGGCAATATTTATAGCAAATTCTATTATAGAATTTTTTTTGTTTCATCTCTTTCTTAAACAAGTGTTATGATTTATCATCGTTAGAGATAATTATTTGATTGTTATATCATTGTTCGTTTAGTAATTAGTTTATTTTCATGTGTATGTACTACACTATATCTTTCTCTCTCAGTGTCAAGGGCTAATTTCACTGAAAGGTGGGATCACTGAGAAAAGTATAATTTATTATTCAAAGCAGCCTATAGAGGGCTTTAGTTTGTATTCTTATTTACAGTGACTCTATAACCACAGTGGCGACAATTGCTGTCTTATTTTTGATTGGTTCTAAAATCCCATATACCTATTTATATTGAAAACGCCGCCATCTTGTTCCCAACCTCTTGTTACTTTTGAATATGAATATATGGGATTTAGGTGAACATCCATCATAAATCATGGAGAACAACGAATTTGTTGGACCTAATAATGGTCATCAAATACGTCGATTTCAATTTTTTATGATAGATGTCCAGTTGAATCCGATATATTATTATTTAAAAGTAACAAGAGGTTGGGGACAAGATGGCGGCAGAACCTCTATTTTCGCCACTGTATGTAAAGGTTTATTTAGCCACTGTATTCTTATTCTTTTATTTTACGTAATTATTATAGTTACCAAAACTGATAAATTAAAAAACCTACAAAAACGTATCTCTCGTGGCATTATTTTTGGAAATCGACTAACAAATCAGAAGTGGAATAACCAACGTGCGTTAAAATGAGTGATAATAACGAATTTCACCACGAAGATGACTATCCTACGTGTTCCGAAAATCCAAAAAGAAAAGGATTGAAGATATAATTGCCAAAAAAGTGCAAGCTATTATCGGACAAATGCAAATTCCTATCAATAACACGTCGTCAACTGAAATAGTGCCGCAGCGATTGGGAAATCCGGAAAATTTTTCTCAATGCGAGTTGGTAGGTACCGAATTTTGATCCGGAAGCTGGCGATATAAACGTCATTACGTGGCTGAATAAAATTGAGCAGTTAGCTCTAATTTATAGCTGGACTATTCTCAAAAAATCTTACTTTCTGCAAATAAAGTTATCCGGAATGACCAAAATTTGGTACAATGGACTCTTGGATTACGATAAAACCTGGAAACAGTGGAAAACGGCTGTTCTGAACGCCTTTCCATCTCACGCATATTTTGTTGGCAATTTGAAAAAAATGCTTGATAGGAAGAAAACAACAAAGGAAAGTATGCTTCATTACTATTATTCTAAATGTATGCTTATTAGGAATTGCATTATTGACGGGCTACCGGCGGAACATCAAGGCACTGCAAAATCTGGCTAACTTCAAAACACTGGTCGAACTATTCCGTTTCTTTTTGTGTAAACTGGACAAACAGGCAACAGAAAAAAATTATCCAAAGGTACAATTCAAGAAGGAAAACTTTAGAGAAACCAATCAGATTTGTCTAATTTGTAAAAAACCCGGATACCAAGCTCGAAATTGTGACTTCCAAGACAGCAATAATCATGCTGGAATCTCTTCAGAGAGAAAGTCCACAACAAGAAGCCAAAGGAGTGCTCCCATTACCAGAAAAGGAGTCATTTGATAGAGGATTGTTGGCATTTAAAGTCTGCCAAGGTGAATATACTGAAAAGGTCAGATTATACATATAAAAAACAAATATTTCAATTTTAACATTTTAATTAATAACTCACCATGTCGAGCCTATTTGGACACAGGCAGTGAACTAAATGTGTCATCACTTTGTGTCAAAACTTAAAAATATCGTTTTAAAAACCTCAGATATTGTAGTTAGAGTTTTGGTGGCGAATTTTTATTTCCAAAAGGGAAAGCCGACTTGAAATTTAGTTTTGATGATTTTTCAATAGAGTCCCATGTACATTTTATAGATAGAAAGTGATGTACGAATACAACCTCATTCAGCATTGCCTGTGCCCGTAAAAAAAACATAAATGGTAAGTTATTATTTTCTGCTATTGCTATCACACAGAGCAACGAGAACAAAAAATATGCTATTCCTATTTGTATTATTGATGAAAATCAAAACACAGTGGTAGTCATTTATAATAATTCGCAAACATTACACATGCAGCAAGGCAGAATTTTAGGGCGTGCTTTCCAAATCGATTTACCTAAAAATTATTCTGAAATATTACAGATAAAATCCGTAATGTCTTTAGATATTGCAGAAGTAAAATTCAACACAAAAGTGTTAAACAAAATAGAACAGTCTCGCTTCTTCAAGCTTTTGTCAAATTATGAAGACTAGACTAGAGACACG
This sequence comes from Ceutorhynchus assimilis, assembly GCA_917834065.1. NCBI lineage: Eukaryota > Metazoa > Arthropoda > Insecta > Coleoptera > Curculionidae > Ceutorhynchus > Ceutorhynchus assimilis. Next base: position 56,411,534 of record OU892280.1, on the reverse strand, counting down.
TCTAAATTAGGCATTATAGATTTAATTGAATTTGAAATATATTTAGAAAAACAGGAACCGATTTTTTATCGCCCATATCGGTATTCAGAATCTGACAAAGCCGTCAAAAGATCAAAAATTCAAGATCTTTTGGATAATAATATAATAAGACCTTCAAATTCTGCTTTTGCTAGTCCTGCTGTTCTCGTGAAAAAGAAAAATGGCGAACATCGTCTATGTGTCGTTTATCGTAAATTAAATTTGCAAACTATCAAAGATAGATACCCTTTAAATCAAATTAATTGTCTGATAGGGAAACAATATTTTATGTCTTGATCTAACTCAGGGCTACTATCAAATCAAAATGTCACCAGGCTCCATAAGCAGAACAGCTTTTGTGACGCAAGATGAGGCAATTTGAGTTTTTGCGTATGCCATTTGGCATCTCAAACGCACCAATAACATTTCAGCAACTACTGGATAATATATTTGCTGAATTAAAAGATCAAATAAGTCTATATTTGGATGACATTTTAATTTCCTCTGATACAATTGAAAATGGTCTAGACACTTCAAAAGGAGTGTTGGAAATTTTAAAACAAGCGAATTTGAAATTAAATATCGAGAAATGTTATTTTTTTGAAACCAGTATAAATTATTTGGGATATGAAATTAGTTTAGAGGGCATCAAACCCGGTCAACAAAAAATAAACGCTGTAGCAAATTTTCCATAACCGAAAACATTGCATCAACTGCGACAGTTTTTGCGATTACGTGCATACTTTACAAAATTCATCAAAAATCATGCTATCATTGTTTCCCCTTTAAGTAATTTACTAAAAAAAAGATGTTTCTTGGACTTGGTCAGAAGAACAAGAAAATGCTTTAAACCAAATTAGAAAATTATTAACTTCTAGACCAATTCTTAGTATTTATGATCCAAGTTTAGAAACTGAACTACACGCAGATGCCAGTTCATTTGGAATTGCAGGAATTTTATTACAAAAGCAAGATATTGTTTTAAAACCAGTCATGTATTTCAGTAGAGCTACCAGCAGAGACGAAAAAGTTTTCCATTCATATGAACTTGAAACATTAGCAGTAGTTGAGTCAATAAAAAGGTTTCATATTTACTTAACAGGAATTCATTTTACAGTCGTAACTGATTGTGCTGCAGTACGCTTCACATTTAGTAAACGTGATTTACTGTCTTGTATAGCTCGATGGTGGTTAAATATTCAGGATTTTGATTTCGAAATAAAATATCGTCCTGGAAATAAAATGCTTCATGTCGAATCTCTTAGTCGCAACATACCCACAGCAAACACTTTAATTATTGAAACAAATGATTGGTTTTTAAGCATTCAATCGCAAGACCCTGCACTAAACCTAATTTGTAAAAAATTAAAATCTGACGATTGTGATAAATAAACTAAAAATACCTAATTCAGAAAAGACCAAAAACTTTATAGGAAAACTGCAGACCATAAAGAAAAACTTGTTATCCCAAAATCCGCAAGATTCAAATATTCTCAGAAAATATCATGGTGATGTTGACCATTTAGGCTATAAAAAATGTGAGCCTCTAACTAAAAGCAAATTTCGGTTCCAAGGTATGACAAAATTCATAAAAAAATATGTTTATGCGTGTCTGGACTGTGCATATAAACATGGTCAATATGGTAGAAAAGAGGGTTCTCTCTTTACAATTGACAAACCAGATCAGCCTTTACACACATGGCACATTGATCATCTTGGTCCATAAACTAAAAGTTTTGGTGAATATTGCTACATATCATTGGTAGTTGATTCATAGGTACTCAAAATATTTATTTGCCAGACCTTCAAAAGCCGTAAAATCTAGTGAAACAATAAAAAGTTTAGAAGATCTTTTCTGCTTATTCTCTGTACCCAAAAGAATTGTTTCAGATTGTGGAAAAGCTTTCAAAAGTAAACAATTTAAAGATTTTCCACAAAAATATAAGTTTCATCATATTTTAAATGCTGTAGCTCCACCCAGATCAAATGGGCAAGTAGAAAGGTATAACCTGACTTCAATATCTGCCATTAATACTAAAGTATGCGATGAAAGCGAATGGTTTTCGGTTCTGCCTGATGCAGTATGGGGTATTGGCGAAATTCCTGTACCAATAGATGGCGCTAAATTACGCGAAAAATAGCAATATGTCTGCCGAACTCAGTGAACAACAAAGCCAGTTTTTTTAGGTTAGTTTTTGTTAAATTGTGTTTTATGGTGTTTTCTTGATTTATATACTTAACAGAAACAATACACAAAAAGAATAATATTCTGTAGAAAATTGAAAACTTCCAGTGTCTTCCAGAAATAATGACGGGGGCCAAATGCAAACTTGCTTTGTTGTTCACTGAATTTTGAGTACCAAAGTTGATCATAGATGTCGCCTACTTCGGGACCTTTCGCCAATAAATAACTCTATAAATTCTAGTAGGTACCGGGATGACACCCCATAAACTAATGTTTGGGTTTGATCAATTAAAACACCCTGCTTTAGACCGTACTACTGTGGAGGTAGACAGAACACAAGACTCACAGATTGCGAAAGCGAATATGGAATTTTGATTCAAAAAGAAAACCTGCAAAATCCTATAAAGTTGGTGATTTAGTGCTTTGGTCTGGTGCAGGAAACGCACAGAAAGAAGTGAGTAGGAAAACAGGTATTAAGTTTGGTGGACCATACAAAATTAGTAAAGTTCATTCAAATGACAGATATACAATTTCAGCTCTAAAAGGCATGAAAGGGTATAAAAAATATTCAGTCACTGTCCCAGTAGATCAGTTAAAAATACATACTGGTGGGGTTTGGGAGCAATCCGACTCGGACAGTGCAGTCAATAGTACAGACGAAGTTATAGATCTATTAGAAGGCTAAAAGATAATATAAATTAAAAATCAGGGCTTTAATTCGAGCATAAAAACCTGTAAAATTAGAGCTGTAATTCGAGCATAAAAATATTGTAAAATAAAAAGTTCCAAGGAAATTAAAAAAAAAAAAAAGAAAAGCAGTGGTCTACTGTGAAGATGGTAAATTAGTACAAAAGAAAAAAAATCGTGTATTTAATTAAATTTACTGTGTAAAGCCGAACTGAGAAGATTTATAATAACATTGGCATAAAATATTTGTAAAAATTGAAAAAAAATACTGAAATAGAGTAAAGTATAAAGTCATATGTAATCAAAAATATACCTATTGTATATTAAAAATAATACATATACTATACAAGACATAAACATACAAAACAAAATTTTTTTTTTCCTTCTTCTTTCAGGGACAATAAAAGGAAGTTGAGGACGACCAAGAAGTAGGGTGGCCCAATGTTATGATTTATCAGTGTTAGAGCTAATTATTTAATTGTTATATCATTGTTCATTTAGTAATTAGTTTATTTTCATGTGTACTACACACTATATCTTTCTCTCTCAGTGTCAAGGGCTGATTTCACTGAAAGGTGAGTTCACTGAGAAATAATATTTTATTAATCAAAGCAGCCTAGAGGACTTTGCTTTGTATTCTTATTCTTTCATTTTACGTAACTATTATTTTTTTTTTTTTTACGGATATGCGCACTCGCAAGGAAATGTCCTATCACGCTCGAGAAGCGGCAAGTGCACGGAAATGTCGGTGTATGTTGGTCTTGAAACGGTTCAGGTTGTAACCTGCAGGGAAAACCGTCGCAGGGAGTTTATTCCACAGCGATGCTGTTCTCCAGAGATATGAATTCTGATATAATGAGGTTCTTGGTGCCTCTAGTTTGACAGTAAACTCATGGTTACCGTCTGTTTGACGGGTTCGCCTGGTAGGCGCTACTCTCGGTGGAATCATACGTGCCAACTCTTCAGAGCATTTTCCGTGATAGTACCTGTAGAAGAGAGATAAATCGCCCACAGATCTGCGATGTTCGAGACCATCCAAGTTACGAGTAAGTGCGGGGTCATTGATCAGCTTGATAGCTCGTTTTTGCACGGTGTTCAAAAGCATTAAGGTATGTTTGGGTGCTGCACTCCATATATGTGAGCAGTACTCCATAGTTGGTCGAATCTGGGCTTTGTAGAGTGTCAGCAATTGGCTTGGTGTGTACAGATGTCTTGTACGAAATAGCACCCCCAGCTTTTGGGACGCCCTTTTAGCAATATCTGCCACGTGATTGTGCCAAGACATGTTGGTCTCTGCAGTAACCCCCAAGATGTTCAACTGACTCTGTAATGTGACAGCACTTCCAGATAGCATGATGTTTGGCTCACCGGTGCTGTTCTTTTTTGAAAACAGAGCTGCTTGGGTTTTCTGCGCGTTGAACTATACAAGGTTTTTGTTACCCCAGTCCTCTATTATCTCCAGGTCGTTATTTATCTGCGATATTTGAGTTAGTCTAAGATGATGGAATTCACGTGCGGAAAGACCTGTGGGTGGTATGAGTGAGGAGACTACATTGCCATCGTCTGCAAAGCAATAAAGTGGATTTACTGTTTTATCTATGAGGTCATTTATGTAAATCAGAAAAAGAGTTGGCGAAAGGATTGCTCCCTGTGGCACACCAGCATTTATTTGGTAAGAGTTGGAGTTCTGGCCATCCAGTGCAACATAAATGGATCTGTCCTTTAGGTAACTTTCAAACCAAGTGCAAAGTTTCGGCGATAATCCCATTGCTTTGAGCTTGTTGAGCAGATTTTCATGCCAAACTTTGTCGAATGCTTTAGATATATCTAAGGCAATTGTTCTTGTTTCACCCCGCAACTCAATCGCTTTTTGCCATAAGTGAGTGACGTATGTAAGTAAATCGCCAGTTGACCTATATTTTTGAAATCCGTATTGCTTATCGTTGATAATTTTGTACTTTTCCAAGTACTTGGTTAGGTGATTGTTCACAACTCTTTCCATTACTTTTGATATCACCGGAAGTAGAGCAATTGGTCTATAGTTTAACAACGGATCTGTCTTTTTTCCTTTCTTTGGAATGGGTTGTACTGCGGTAGACTTCCATGATGATGGATATACTCCTTGCCTGTAAGACAAATTGAATAATTTTGCGAAAGTTGGGGTGAGTTCGTTGGCGCAATTTTTGAGTACTATTGCGGGAATGCCATCCGGACCCATTGCTTTGTTTGTATCTAGCTTTTTTAGGGATTTTCGTATTTCTCTGTGACAAAAGGGTACCTCTGGCATACTATGGGAAACCCTTTCAATGAACGGTGGAGTTTTTCTGTTTGGCACTGTTAGGTTGGAGTTGGAGGAAAACATTTGGGCCAGCATATTGGCTTTTTCCTCTGATGTTGTGGCTAAGTGATTATTTTTATCTGTAAGTGGTGGTATGGATGACTTGGTGAAGTTAGATCCAACAGCTTTTGCAAGAGACCAAAAGGACCTAGAACTACTTGGACAATTCAGCAACCTGTTTTTTATTCTTTGATTGTATGTTTCTTTAGCGGAGTCAATAGTAATTTTGCAACTATTTCTGGCTTCTATAAATTCTATGTGGTTTTGAGCGGTTTGTTGTCGTTTCCAAAGGTTATATGCTCTGTGTTTTTTCTGTACAGCCGTTTGACACTGGCTGTTGAACCAAGGTTTTGCATTAGCTCTACGTTTAGTTGTATGTGGGATATATGCATCCATTCCAGATAAGATTACTTGTGTTATTTCATTACAGCAAATAGTGGGATCAGCTGTTTTAAAGCAAACCTCTTGCCATGGAAAATCCAGGTAAAACTGTTTTAGGTCATTCCATTTTGCCGATTTATAGTGCCACATTTTACGAGGAAGTGGCTGTTGGCTTGGTGGGATGAGCATTTCGCACTTTGTTATTATAAGTTTATGATCGGACGAACCAAGTGGAGCATCTACTTGAATTGTGTACGAGTCAGGATTTGTGGTTAGGAGCAAGTCTAAAAGCGCTGCAAATTCGCCCCTTTCTGAGATACGGGTAGATTCATCGACAAGCTGCGTTAGACCACAACTTATGGCAAAAGCTTCTGCTTCTCTGCCTTCGTTATCTGTTTTGTTGTGGTGTTTCAGCCAGGGTATATTGTGGACGTTGAAATCGCCTAAAAAGAAAATTTCCGCCTGTGGATAGTTTGACTGTATACTATCACAGGTTTCGGATAATGTCGCGAAAAAGTTTTGGTACTCGGTGTTAGATGGCGGTCGGTAGAGGCAGCAGATAAACTTGGTCGATGACTTTGAGGTGAATTTTAGCCATATGATATCAAGGTTCGCTGGTTCTAGCTTCTCCTCTCGATGACATGAAAGGTCATTTTTAATGTACACACAGATCCCAAAATTATGTCGAAATCGGTGGTGTAGGTCATAGCCGGGATAAAGATAGTTCACAATAGGTGTTGCAGAACTGATTTTAGTTTCAGTGAGAACAAGGATGTCAGGTCTTTGTTCTTCAAGATGTTGGTGAACTGAATTCATATTTGTACTTATTCCTCTTATATTGCTAAAATCAATTCTGAGTTGAGTTTTTGATCTTCTCTTTATATCTTTGCATGAAGGACCCCCAGGATCACCCGACGCCCGGAGATCCGAGTGGTCGGGTATTTTACCTCCGGAATATTTTGATCCTGGAGGCGCCATCATGCTATCTGTTACTCATTGTTGGAACCGGACTGCCAGCGCAGTAGCGGAACGTGGTGATACCACTTAGCGCTACTCAATTCTGGCATGGTGTTATCTCACCGGTCGACGCCCAATGAGTAAAAAGCGTCTACCACCTATCAAAGCGTCTACCACCTATTATAGTTACCAAAACTGATAAATTGAAAAACTTACAAAAACTTAGCTGTCGTGGCATTATTTTTGGAAATCGACTAACACAAGCTAGTAGAAAAAGACACGAATACGCTCATTGCGCACTAACCCTTTCAATACAATTCGCTATTACTGTCACTTTGTGGTGTTGCTACAGCCACAGTTGCTTGGTAACGCATAATTAATTTTTTTATTAAAAATTGAGACCTATAAGTACTATATCCAAAGATTTTTTACGTTTTTGCTGGATTTACGTTTCCGAGGATCTTCTCTTTTGAGATTTGGCGAACGGAGCGAGCAATCGCGGTGACAAGACAAAGCAATTCGTCTGACAGACATTGACATTTTGCGAATTTAATCTGAGAATTTCATACATCTGTCAAAGCTGACATTCCAACAATAAACTGACATATTTTGATTGTTGATTTGAACCAATCAGATTGGAATTACGCGATAATTTGCACTAGTGCAAATTATCGGATAATTGCATAGTAACTAGTGCGAGAACTGGTGTTTTGACATTTTTTGACAAAAAATTTAAATTTTTGATTCATGAAATTCTCTCATAAAATACAACTCGTGAAATGGAAATATATTTTTAATTTTTGACAAATTTGCACTCATGCAAATGCATTCGGGCAAATTTCCCAAAAATTATCGATAATTTCCATTGCACTCGTTATATTACTATTGAAAATTCTTCGGGACACTTGTCAAAATGGGGCGTTTTCGCAGTAGGTATATGGGCAAAAACAATGCTAATTTGCATTTATAAATTCGTAATAAGAAACAAAACTACGAGGAAAACCTGGGAAATTCTGCACTTTTTCATAAACAAGAAGTAAAAATAAATCGTTTAAAAGCAAAATTTCTGAAGCAACCCCTAAAGCATATCAGACCCGAGACGCTTACTATAGGGAATCAAGCCTATGTCAAAGACTTCAAGAAAGGTAGTTTTGAATCGAAGCATTGGAACCTAAACAAATTATAAATTGCTAAAATTGATATCAAAATTGACCAAGTAGTGTCTGAAATCTTTTAAAAAGAGGTTGTATTCATGCAGAGGCTAGCCACCCACTATGTTTACCGAAACGATAAAAGGCTTTTAAAAAAGGGGGCCTTACGTCACGACATTAATGCCGAATTAGCGGACGGACACGTGTCGATTTGTACGGGTCACGTGACCCTCTTGCTTCTTGCCTACCATTTCCATTTCGGTAGAAGATGCGTTCATGTTGATGGGTCTTCGATGTTGTCAGATTTTAATTCCCAGAAATGTCATATAATGCATAAATTTTTCTATACCAGATACGAGATAGTACAAGAGACTGCTGAAAAAAGCTATTTGCTCTGAATGGTTTACATACGAGAAAAATAGGAATGAGTCTGCAAAAAGCCTGCCGAAACAATTTCTCAAAGAATTCTGCATCAATTTTCAAAAAACTTGAAATTGAGGTGCCTAAAAAGAGTCTGTATTACTGGTGATAAACTTTTCGCACAATAAATTTTTCCATCCATCCATCTGTAATTCAGATTTTCCATACGCTTGTGAACAAAAAATATATATATATATATTTTTTTTCCATCTGAGGTGTGACTAATTTGTGATTTTTAATTAGGATGTTTTTTGGAAAACTGTAATTTGCTTTATAATTATTTCTCACATAAATTCAAGAAATTTGGCAATCATGCAACGAACCTTTTAAAAAGTGAAAGTATAGAGATTATAATGCTCTTTTTGGATTCCGCCCAGATGGTTATGCCCATTTACGATTTTTGGGTTGCGGTTAATTAGTGAATGAACGACCCTGACCACTACCGTGAGAAATTCGTTGACTCTTTTATGTTTTGACCCCAATTTATGACAAAAATATAAAGGTTGGTTTGATTAAAGATAGGTAGATACACATTAGAAATTTATCAAGACTTAAAATAATCGAGATGACTGATTTTCTGTTGAATAAAAAATAAAAACATTCAAAGTAATCAACAAGCTAGTAAAACTGAGTCAATTCATTTGGCTTGTTGGAGATTAATATGCTTTTACAAGAGACTTAAAATTAATCATTATTGGCAACTGATTACATGCTAGACACGATAATAAGGGGATAATCAGAGATAACGAATTAATCTTTTTGGTATAATTATGTCAAATTGAACATTTTTACAAAGGAAAAAAAAAAATAGTTGCGATTATTAAATTAGTTCAAAGATAATTATAATTGACATTCATCAGATGAAAAATGATTTTTTATAAAAAAATCTCACTTGGTTTGCCTCATTTCTTTGATGTTAAATGTTTTGCCTATCATACATTTTATAAAAGTACTCAGCATTAAACCTTACTAAACACGTAAATTCCTTTTAGCTTCCCATAGGCATAAAAGGCTCGTTAAACATGGAGGGTTTGAGGGTATTTATCATAAGCGGGAAACCCCAAAACACTATTATTGTCACTCATTTTTGCCTTTCTCACTTCCTATTTTATAAACCGGAAGGGCGGGATGAATGGTGTTTCATTTACCACCGATCCATCTAAAACTGATCCATCTTGTAATTTGACAGACTATTGACATCGAACGTGTGCCCTTAGCGGTCATTGAATGAGCCCCCTTTTGTTCATCGTCAAACAAATGTTACTGATTATCATTTTGGCGTTACATGCAGATTTAGTTGAGTTTATGAGAATCTGATTCGTTTGTTCAAATGTCACAATATATTTTTAGCAATTATAAAACATGTCGAATTAAAAAAACATTTACTTTTGCATATTTTCGATGAAGACATTATGAGATCCTACCCTCACTAATTAAATTCTATTAACTCTTTTTAAAAGGGTTGTCATAATCCCTTGATGGTAGAAGTACAATTATTAGTAAGCTTGTAATCTTGGCATAGCATGATTGGACATGGCTTAGCATGGCATTAGGGGTGGATGAAATTAATTGATACGTTCACCCGTTCTTTATTAAAAAGATGACTTTGAAATTTAAGAAATGAAATCTATGAGAGAAGTTTTGTTAGGGGATCTGAAATGTTTTTTTTTTGTTTGTAAATTTTTGCACTTCACCATGCGAAGAAAAACTATGGACATTGTACTTTGTTCGTTAATGTTGAGTTAGCTACCTATATATCATTTGAACTTATGTTTGCAGTAAAAATGAATAAGCCAGGAAATTTAAACATTAGGGAAATGATAGAAGAAGAAACCATAAAAATATTTGAAGAATCTAGAGACGAATTACGAAAGACAGCAAAAGATCAAATCAAGAAGAAACAGGAAGAGAACAAAGCTTACTATGACAAGAAGAGGAAAGAGCCAAAAGATTATGAAATTAGAGACTTGGTAGCCATTAAACGAACTCAACAAGGGCCAGGGCTGAAGATGAAGTTTTTAGACCCCTATAAGATTATCAAAGTAAAGGAAAACAACACTTACAATGCTATGAAGAATGGTTGTCATGAAGGGCCCATGAAAACATCTATATGTTCTGAGTTTTTAAAAGCATGGATAAGCTACGATGATGATGAACATGATCCAGACATGGAAGAAGACGAAATAACATCGGAGACCGAATGTAACTCAGGACGGCCGAATTGTGGGAAATATACCAGCAACAGGTGCAGTTGGCACCTTTCGTAAAGGCCTACATGACCAGTATCGTGAATGTCACGAGAAGAAGGTAGATTAGCAACTGAAAAACAATTGTTCAAGAAGACCATAACGACGAGGGTACACAACCTGTGTAAACGACGGCCCTGAAATTACGACGATACAGATAAGGTTAATGACGACGTTTATTTAATCCATTTTTCTATAATAAAGCACGAAGTAAGTGTTCAAGTTAAAAGTTGTAGCTCCAAAAAAAAATAATAGAATTTATAAAAGACATCCGTGTGTGTTTGTGTTTTCTTTCATACAAAAATTCCACACTATACTAAGGATATACTTGAATTGTCGAACTGGCCCTTAAAGTAAATACACAGGTATCACCAAAGTGGTATCATCTCGAGCCAGTACGTTACTTCAGGGTGTAAGGGTCTAAGGGCACAGGGCGAATACATCGGGTATAGTCCCAAGCTTCATCTTTATGGTCAGAAATTAGTGAGCAACCAAACCTGCACTGCAATAGAAGCTAGGAAACCTGTAATCAGGTCAGTGTCTGGATCGTCAGAGGATATCTGCTAGGATAGAGATACGATAGTCGATAAGCAATTCCTATCAGTTCAGATAGCTTCCGACCTTGAGGCGTGTCATTGCACCTACTGATACAGAAAAGTGCTGCACGATTAGGTTAATTAGTTTGAATGTACATTCTTGCTTAGTTTAAGTTATTGGCTGTAACCCGTGGGTAATTGTATTACATTCGAATTAATTGTCTCATGGTAAGGTTGACAATATTATTTGTTAAAATTTTCCATTCAAATTCAAACATGTCAGAAAATGCAATCGGTTATCGGTTATTCATGTGATTCCAAGAGATTCATGATTTTTTTTGTACCTACAGTCAAGTTGTTCAATAAAGTTGTTTTGTTACCATCCATAATAATATTCCATTTAGTTTATAGATTCAGAGTAGGTAATAAGTGGAAACCCGAGTGGAAACCGTCCATAACTTTTTTTTTCTACTGACGTTGTTACGTACAAATTTTGCTTTAATACGTACAGGGTGTTTCCTTATATTTTGACCCCTACCTACAGCTTTAGCTATACGAGGTAGAAAAAAACTTTGACAGGTGCCAACTGTCACAATGACAAACACTTGCATTTTTCAAATGAAACACCCTGTATATTTTTGGCTAGAATGATATTTTTTTTTCTTCTGATTCTAAATATACCATATATGTTGATTTTTGAATTTTCGAATAATACCAGTATTTAATTCAGGTATTTGTGGGGGTATTTATGAAACTCTATACCTGAGGTTTAATAATTTTCGGCGAATGTTAGGTTTCTCATTGGATTTTACTAGTTCTCTGCCTTTTTGTTTGAATGCGAAACAATATCTAGTTGTTGAACAAAGGTATATTTTTCGAGGTAATACTCAGTTCTTTGTATTCAGATGGCAGGGTAGTTGTAGGATAATAAAGCCCTACTAGTAAGATCGAAATCTATTTTATTTAGCTTACGAAAGTTGTCCAAAAAGCTCTAACTGTTAATGAAAATGTTTGTCTACTTTCTAAGAAATATTAATTGGCAACACTTACGAGTCTCGTATTTTCCATGAAAGAAAATTCCGCAACACCACAGATCACTTTCACACCCTTTAAATCGATGTTCCACCCTTAATTTCACAAATATTTACATTATCCCGGTAATTTATTTCCCCGAATAAGTGTGGTTATGAGACACTTGTTGAGTTTGTGCAGGAAGCCCAGTTGCCGAGGTTTCTTGACCATTGTTGCTATCAGGTTGCTATCACTGAACGAGTGATTATTTCGACAGTTTTTAGACTAAAAACCAGGTAGATGATGATAATTAATTAAATAATTGCTGTTGGAGGAGAAAACTGGATAACAACTTTGAGTTTTGTTTGTCATCGATGTGGTATGGGTTGTTCGTTTCAGGCTGATTGTCTCCTTTCCCTGGTTAAGACCGGAAATCTGGCACCAGAGGGCATCTTGGAGAACATGGAATTCTGGGAAATTTCTTATATGAGCTTACCTGGTAAATTGCAAAATAATGTCGTTCTCTTTAAATCTCCGCATGTTCAGCAAGCAACAAGTTTCGGTAGATTTTACTGGTGGTCCTCTTTTGCTGCGTTCTTCGGAACATCCACCTTTTGTGGGATTTTAGAACCGTTGGGAACTTAAGTGGTAGCTGGCTTAATTGGTTTTGGGGTAAACACTTGCATTTGGTCGTAAGTCCCCGTATTTGAAAGCCATAGGGATGCCGCGATACTCAAAAAATATCGATATTGGTATCGATCCGGATCAATTTTTTTTTACACCGATCCATCTTAAAATCGGCTTCCAAAGTATCGATACCTTAAATATCGAATATGAAAAAAAAACTGAAAATGTTGAGCTGGAAAAACTACATTGGTAAATTATCCGGATTGAAAATATATCGATACGAGCATATGTTGCCGATACATCTCAGTATCGAACGGCCGAAGGATCGATACAAAATATCGGGTATCGCCTAAGAAAATATCGATACTTAAAAATATCGATAATATCGCGGCATCCCTAGTAAGCCAACCCCTTAGTATTTTCTGGAGACGCAAATCTACGCCAATTTGTTGAGCTGTCGGTCGCATATTTGCCGATCCCACCGAGTTCAACATAGGATCAAAAATCGTGCGATTTCATTGGCCGGAATGGCTGGGAAGATTGAGGTTATGTTGTGTTTATTATTATGGGATGTTTTGTTTTCTGTTTGTAGTTTGTGCAAACGAAACTAGAAATAAAATAAAGTTAAGACAGATAAGATAAATAAATGAATATGGAGTTAGCACTCGATTTAGCCGGAGAATGTCTTCCAACTAGTTATAGTTATAATGCAAAAAAAAACTATACATTGAATACTACTACTTTTTATATTAAAGAAGTTGTTGGGAATGATTCAGCACAGGTAGGTGTAGGTACTTAAGCAAAAAAAATTCATGAAAATTAATCAAAACTCGAAATTTTACAGGTGTGGTTGAAAGAGTTTTCAGATGCCAATAATCCTTTTCACGTGGCTCCGGTTTAACAAACCGCAACATACCGCTCAAATTCGAGTGGCATCGAAGATGTCACTTTGTAACCGGGTTAGAAAACGGTATGTCATTTCTCTAACCGCCTCGGTGATATGGTTACGTCGAGCGGTTAGAAGAAAAAAATATAAACAACGGAGAGCGGGAAAGTTCCGAAAAGTGTAAAAAGTTGTGTTTCGTATATGATATTATATTTTATGAATTTGAAGCCCGAAAGCCGTTTTTCTTTGTATATAGCCTGATTTACGAGGCCCGTGCATTAGAAATTGTTCAGTTTGCAGGTGGATTAGCATAAATAAATACCACCTAGGGCCGGTTTCTCCCTAGCGGGCACATAATAGCGGGTCACCTCTGGGTTGGTTTTATTTTTAACTCCAGGGTAAGCGTGTGCAGTTGCAGTTGCTATGTTTATCCTGGAGTTATGCTTAACCAGGGGGTGCCTTGCTATAATCTTTGCTATTGGGAAACCGGCCCTAATCTACCTGCTGATGCACGGACTACGTAAATCACCCTGTATAATACTCAAAATATGTACCAGAAACGAGACAATCCCAGTTTACCTACTCGATAGGCTGTTGTAGACTGTAGGTAACGAGAACTTATAAACTTTAGATAAACTGGTTCAAGTAGTCTATCCACCCATGGTCCACATCTAAAGCATTGAACGAAAAGAAATTAAACTACTCACTTTTCCATAGTAGACATAATAGGTAGGTCAGGGGTCAGAATTACACTGACCAACCCAACCTCATATCGAATTTAAAATAACATTTTTCTAACCATTCGTTTTCAAGTGGCATTTTCAGTAATGTCATCACTTGACATACCGCCTCTAACCGTTTTGTAACCTGGTTAGTTTCAGGCCCTGCGATCTCTTATTGCCAGTAATAAACCACATAATAACTCTTTTCCGTTTTTCTAGATGTCGCTGACAACAACAGAATTGTAAAATACCAGCACATCAAGGACACGTCCGATGTCAATAACATTGACATGAGATTGACATGTCAACATATGACAATATGCCAAAATATTCATTTGATCATAGCTAATGATTCATAATGTTTTTCGTTCGCCGGTCTTGCATTTCGTCTTTCTTTGTGTTGTCAAGTGTTTCTGAGTGATTTCAAAGTGGTTTTGTGTGTTTCACGAAGACCTTCAAACTTTATAGATTGGAAAATCTATTTTTATCTTTGTTGATTAGATTAATGACAGGTTCAATTAAACATCAATCAGAACTTTGAATAAATATGTTAAGGATATCCTGAAAACCATCGATAAAGGAACTGTATTTTGATCTAATTAATAAAACATCAATTAATTTAAGCAAACATTAATGTCCCAAAGTCTAGAATAAACAAATTTGAGCAGACCGACTGTAATGCGCGAACAGGGCGCCATCTATCATAAAAATGCCTTCAAGCCCTATGTAAAGTAGGTGTCTGTAGCGTCGATGAAAAACCAGTAAATAGTGAGTTTCCAATATGGTAGATGGCGCTGGCTTGGCTCAATTTTGTTGACAACAAAATTTACACTGACATTCCATTCTCGACAGTTTATATAGTATTTATCTCTGGTTAGTTTAAACCGGAGCGACGTGAAAAGATGTAATGATGTTACATGGCGTATTTTAAGAACATATCCAAATTCAGGGAAAGTCAATATATTTAAAATTGCTCTACGTTGTCAACATTCCACTGACAGAAGAGCAAAACATGTAAGAACCTCCAAGAACACAAATTGTCCAGCTGAACTATCTTTAACTGTACGGAGGTATGCAATATGTTTAAAATGACTGGTTTATACTTCCAAAATTAAGAATTAAACTAAACTAAAATTTAAATTAATAATTAAATTAAACTAAACTTTAGAAATGCGGTTTATACCTAAAATTAAGAATTAAGGATTTTCTGAAATAATGTAACTGTCACAGAAGGGAACATATTGTCACGCTTAAGTTGGTTGTGGTCAGTGGTGCCACCACTGTTACTTCGCTTGGCTGCGTCCACTAAGGGTTTATCTGAAAAGAAAGGATATGGGGGGAAGGAATACCACCACGAATATTATATTTTATTACTAAACCTTAATTACACCTTATAGTTCAAGAAGATTTGCCAAAATCCTAACACCGCAGATGTTCGTCCCTGGTGGACCATGTTTTTGATTGTCAACTCGAAATGTAAGAATGTTTAATGTTTAATGAAACCCAAGATGCACTAAAAGAACGGGCCCCCTAAGGGCATAGTTCTCGTAGGTTTAAACTTGGGAGCGCTGTGACACGGCCGCTATAGACGAGACCTTCATCCAAAAGTTTCACAGTCTCGACTATACCTAGTCGTACCCAGCTAAGAAGGCAGGTCTTTAGGCTCGTACCTTATCAGGCATAAAGCATCCCAGACCAACCTTTCCTTGCATTGCCGCAGTGCGTGAATTTATATTGAAATTATTGCTGGCATAAGCAAAATCGGTCTGTTTTTAATAGTCCGGGGTGACCTCCTTTGGAAATTTACTTAATTTGTGTAATGCGTGGGCTTGTGTACGTTTATGAGTTGACAATATTATATAAGTTAATTAATAATAAACTAGTTGAAATGACAACAAACCAGTTGAAATTTGGCAAATCGTATGGCTCGTGGCTTCCAAATTATAACGAAATTGTTAATTCTTAGTTGAAAGTTGGCCAACTTTTAGTTTAATTTGAATTAATTTAATTTTTTAGTTTAGTTTAATTCTTAATTGAGAAGTATAAACCAGGTATATTGATAAACATAATGTTGAAAAATATAAATATCCGTAATAATCCTTTATATTTAGTAGTATACTATTTTTATTCATTTTTCTAGATATATCAAGAAGTCTCGAGCACAACATGTAGACAGTACAATAGCAGAATTTCCAACATTCGGTGAACTTAAAAATCATCACAATCATGCTTTTAGAACGGCTGCAGTCCTAAAGCATAAGAATCTGTCAAATGATGTGAAGCTTAAGTTTTTAGAGCTTTTTCGAAAAGGTCATAGTCCATCATCTGCCCTACAAATCCATAAAATAGATCTAATGTTGGAACACGGTGAAAAATATTATGAAATAGCTGCAGATGGAAAATATCTGCCTAGTGTTTCAATAGCACATAAATTATTTGAGAAGGAATTCACAACAGAATATGGACCAATCAGTGGAGAGAAAATGTTTGAAAATCTTCAAACTTCCTTAGAATTATATGTGGCAAATTCGGGTGGCAAAGCAAAATTTCAATTATGTGATAATAGAGAAAATTATTATATAGTTTTGTGCACTCCAATCATGCTTAGAGTTCATGAAAAGATGGTGCAAAGTAGTGAGCTAGTTATGGTGGGTGCTTCTGGTGGTGTTGATAAGCAGAGACATAGAATTTATTTCTTCGTAATTCCAAGTGCAGCTGGTGGTCTTCCCCTGGGAGTAATAATAACCGATACAGAAAAAGAAACGGTATTTTCTCAGGCCTTAAAATGTTTTCAAAAACTGCTTGGGGATTCAGCTTTTTATTCAAAGAAGTATCCTATTGTCTTTCTCACCGACAATGATTTAAAAGAAATCAAGGCTCTTGAGGAGAATTTTCCTCAATCAATAAAGTTATTATGTCATTTTCACGTTTTAAAAGCATTTTAGAATTGGTTAAGTAGTCCCAATCATAACATAAAGAAAGATCAGCGACAAGAGGCCTATTTCATTTTTAAAAGACTGCTTTATTCACACAATGAAGATAGTGCCAACGAAAATCTCACACACATGATTTATTTTGTATCAAAAAACTCTTACGATAGTTTATTGAGACATGTACAAAGGTTATGGGAAAACAAAGAGACCTGGGTTGCATGTTATCGCTCACATTTACCCACTCGTGGTAATAATACCACAAATTATGTTGAAATTGTATTTAGAATTTTGAAGGATTGTATTTTAGATAGGGTGATGGCATTTAACTTAACACAGTTAGTGGATTTCATCCTAACTAAATATGAAATGTACCTGAAACAACGATTGGTAGATTATTGTAATGGAAGACATTGTAATTCAGTTTTAAAAAAAATGTTACCGACAGTGTGTGACTCGAATATTCTCAGTGTCTCAGAAGATTCTGTTAACAACTTGTACAATGTTGCTAATAGTGCAACGAAATGTTCTTATACCGTTGATCTTGTTAGAGGAGTATGTTCATGTCCTGTTGGTAGCAACGGAAAATTATGTAAGCATGCCTCAGCTGTAATTTTGGGTTTGGAAACTAAAATAATCACATCATATAATCTTGTATGTGAAGGAGTGAAACAAGATATATTTTTCATCGCAGAAGGTGTATTGCCGCCTCCACAATGGTTTCTTCCTCTGGGTAAAAATCCCACAGAAGAGTTTGAAATTAGTCTGAATTCTCAAACAATAAATCAAGACTACAATATTCTTGCAGGTAAGTTTAGTAGAAAAGAAACTAACCCAACCAAACTAACTCAAACCTTATTGGGAGGTTTTTCTTCCTATGATGTTAACCTAATATTTAATACAGAGCTTGGCAAATTACTTCGAATAACTATCTATCTACAAATTTAAATATGGGTACCTAGGTATTCAAGCTATCAGGTACCTAGCTACTTAAATAAAGTAGCTATTTGGTATCTATTCACTCCAATAAAGTAGCTAACTAATTTCTGTGCAAAAGAAGCTTGAATACAGCTATAAGCAGATTAGCTGTCTACAGTAGTGTCAGAAGTTACTTACCAGCTCTGATTAGGTAAGTAATATTATTTAATTTAGATTTTATTTCAGTAGAAAGAGAAGAAAATCACAGTTACCAAAAAAGTAATGTTAGTAGTGCAAGTGGCAACAGCTCGCGCAACTGCCATGTAGATGCCATTTCAGATGACGAGCATAACCAGCTAAAACACATATTCGCAAGGATTGAAGATGGTCTTGAATGCAATCCAGCAGTCTTTGTTCCAGCTGTCAAAAAAATGTTGAGTAACAGTCAATTATTTGCAACTGAATGTGGGTTAGTATCTGCATTACACACTATTGGTACCTATAGTGGGCTGAAACCCAAAGACAAGAATACCAACAAACAACATCGATGCCATAAATCAAAAATAGGGGTGCAACCAGCTGCACTTGGCAAAAGAAAACATTGCATATCTGGAAAAAGAAAATTAAGTTCTGGACGACCTAGTGGCCAAATAAGGAATAAGGTGGAACTTAAAGACCACAATTATACCAGTTTGGGATCACTTCCTTCAAGAAAAAGGAAGGCTCCTCATAATTTACAAGTTTGTGTTTATGACAATAAAGCAATTGGGGGGATAAAGCGAGCTAAATAATGAATGTTTACATTTCTGTTTGTTGAAAAAAAAAATCTTATACTATACTGACTTAAGTCATAGTACATGTAACTTGATATGTATGACTCCTTCTCATTTGTTTTTCCCTATCTTTTTTTATACATTTTCTGAGATTTCCATTTACATGTACCTACTCAGGTATATCACACACCTAGTTAAGTTCAATTATAATGCAATGGATTTTTCTATAGATAGGTATTTTGTATTTTGATATTAAAACTGGGATTTAAGCTTATTTTGAATTTGATGTTGTTTTTTCGAAGTCTACGACTGCATTTCTAGGAATTATTGCAGGCCCTGATTTGATAAAGTCCCCAGAGAGCATAATTCTCAGAATCAGACAAAACTGTCCTATAATGTTTTCTCCTGCCTCCCCCAAGTTTTCCTTTACCTTTACTATTTCCGCAAACCCATATGAGAGATATTCGAATACCTAGGTATACATTATTACCTAATAAAACTTGTAGCAACATTTTATGTCTCTTAATAATCCCAAAATTGCAATAGGTCAATGTGCAATCTCCAAAAAGATGGCAAAAAGGCCAAAACATGAGTCGATAAACCTAAATATACATCCTTTTACTTTTGTCACAGCTATTTTATTGTTTGTTTGTTTACATACATCATAACATACATTTCCGATGTAAGCAACAGCTGATTCTATGTATGTCAGCAGCGGCCAATGAAATCGCTTAATTTATTATCCTATGTTGAATTCGGTAGGATCGGCAAAATGCCTGTCGGTCGGTGCGAGAAAAGAGCCACGTTTTGTTTAACGAGCCCGAATTGTAACCCGGTAAATTTGAACGTTTTTATCAATTTGAATTTACCTTTTCATTATCAATATTTAGTTTGGCATATCAGTATTTTTGAAAATATTTGGGATTTATAAAAGAAAAAGAATTTGACCTCCAAGAGGGACAATTTTTCAGTAAAAATCACTAGTCACCTTGAAAAAGGACATTAATGAATGGCCTTATTAATAAGGGGATTTTTTTTTGAGACAACTTACAGGTTTCAGGGAATTTTGCTGCTTCATTTATGTACCGTTTGAGGGCTGGGATTTTGATTTTACAAGTATGAAGGAGTTCTAAGAATTTGTTCTCTTTCCGGGTTTTAGGTTTTATTTTTCCATTGGGTTTTTCCCTTTCGGCGGTTTGTTAACGTCTCGAAGTTGGGGTGTCAGAGTACCCACAACACTGAATCTGAAACCGAAATTTAGCCTATTTAAGAAGGGAAGTCAAGAAGTTGATGGAGTCTGTTATCAGGGCTGTAAGGCTGTCATAAGACAACAATGGATGTTTAGACTGCAGGCAAGACCACAAGGGGGTGATGTACCTACTCGTTGATTTATTAACGTTATTCTTTTTTTTTTCATTATTATTAATAGTATTTCTTATATTTAACTTGGTACATTTCCAAGTTTGTTTTAGCGCCTTCATTATTACAATGGGTGTACAGTACCAATGATTATGAATTTACTAAGTATATTAAGATACATTGAAGAAAATGATTTATTCGAATCTAATTTAAATGGATCTGCTGGAATTTTAATTGAATTTGATGTATTTTTACCAATATTAATAAAATAATCGTTGTAGATATTAGCTATATCCGGTATCCGCCTTATTCTTAATAATTTGTCCATGGTGTTTTAGCTGTAATACTGGTAATTTAGATTTGCTTCCGTTAGCTGCTTCATTTATAAGCTTATACATTTTTTAAATACTACTCGTTTTTCATGATTTTGTTTTGATAATAATCATTTTTTGTTTTATTAGATTTTTTAGTGTATTTCGGTATTCTTTGTAGTCTTGTATTTTTCCCATGCTTGAATTTTTTGTTAGTGATTTTTTTAGTTTGTCTCGTTTTTTTATGGATGTTTATATGGATGGCTTGATTTTGTTATATTTTTTAGTTAGGTACTTCTATAATTTGTTCAGATTGTTCTTTAATCTTGTTTTTGTTTTCAATTAAGTAATTAGTAGTTTCTTCAGATCTTTCAAAAGTGTATGATTCCAGTTATCTGCAAGTTCTTTTAATTTTTCAAAGTCAGTCACTAAATTTGCATTTTCCTTTCTAGTTTCAGAGACAATAAGGCTAACCAGAGAATGGTCTGTTATATCACTTGAGATTACGAAAAAATCAGTTTTATTTGTTCTAAATTCGAGTCTGTTTCTCTTGAAAATATGATCCAAGCAGGTATGTGATGTATCTCTCGTAACTAACAGACAATGAGAAAAAAAACCGCTTGAATTCATGAAGGCCATGTAAATTATTGCAGACACATCATCCCTATTCAATAGTTTTTATGTTGATATTACCTATAAAAACATCAAAATCATTGTTTTGGCACATTGCTGTGATTTCAAATACATATCCAATTTCTCCAAAAACTTATTCATATTTGATGATGGTGACCTATATGTGGCATAGATGTTATATTGATTGTTATAACTATTTAAATTGATTTTTGTCAAAGTAAAGCCACATCTCTTCAGTTTGAAGTTCTCAGAAATTGGATTTATATGGTTTTTCACATAAATCACTAAACTATCATATGAATTAAAATTGGCAGAATTATAGTAGACATACTATATCCAGATTTCAGGGATATTAAGTTGAGAAACACTTTCAAGACTATGGCATTCGCTAAGAACAACATATTATAAGTTTCCAAAAATGTTAGAAAATTTTCAAAGTTTGTTTTAATGCTACATATATTGAGATGAAAAATGTTTAAAACTATCTTCCTATCACTCACAACCGTTGGAGAGCATCCGCTCCGTCCCTTTGACATTCATTTTGTTCTTCTTCAATATCTTCTAGAGTATGCATTTCAAAGTAAGCCATAGTTTATTCGTGATTTAGTTATCTCCAGGTAGTATTTGTAAATTGGACAGTTTTGGTCACTGGCCTCATGTGAGATGTCATGATGTGTTTTATACTTTTTATTACTAATTTCACAATTGATGCACTCAAGTACTCGGCTTCGACATTCCTTCATATCGTGTTCTTCTGCGCATCGCCTACAGGTTTGCTTATTCAGACACCTCCTTTGTGATGATATAGCTGGCAGTTGTAGCACTTTAGGACACTCAAATCCTCATAAACTGGCGAACGTTCCCATTCCAGATAAACCCTTCTGCAAACAAGAAGGTTCTGGAATAGTTTAGGAGAGCATTCGGCATAAAGTGTCTAGGTGGCTTTGTCTTTAAATGTTTTTATGTATGTTACTTGAGAATGTTCATTATCTGTTATAATTGAATATTTTTTCTCAGTTGAGCCTCAAATACTGTTCCTTTGTATAGTCCAAGCTTACACCAGGAATCTTTATCTTCGGATTCTTTAGAGTAGTCTGCAAAATTTCATAATTTTTCTCTAAATTTTTGTTCGCTTCATTTTTTACCTTTTCAAGGTCAGTAACAGCAGGAGATTATAGAATAATATTGCCATTAGATAATTCTTTTTTTCCTTTTATCCTTGCTCCAATGTCGCCTAGTTTGATTTTTGTATTTAAATCACCTAAAGTTTGTCTTACATCCTGCTTTATCTTTGGTTTTATTATAAGATTTGAAAAATCTTAAAATGGCTGCCTGCGCGTAAGACGGTCTTGAGGCAGTTTTTTCAAGTTTAGATGAAATTATGGTGGTTTTTTCATATATAATACCACAAGAGAAAAAATTTTGTTGGCAAAATTTTCGACTGGTATGAAAGTTTGTTGCTTGGCAATTTCGCGAATGACATTTCATGGGCGAAATTACCAAAAAGCAACAAACTTGAATAAAACCAAGAGAATAATTTTGCCTACATAATGTTGTCTTGAGTGGTACCTATTCGGCTGGACTATTTCACGAGAAACAAGCCAAATTTTCATTTGGAAAATTTATTTTCTTAAGGTAACACTTGTCAAACTCAATAAGTTTTTTACATTAATCACACAAAATTTTGTCGCTGAAAAACCATCATGTTGGTTTTGTCCAGGTAGGAACAGGTAGGAGTTTTGTCAGTAGGAAACTGGCCGTTCCTATGACATTTTGCCAGTGTAAAGGCCGTATCAGACGTGCCGTTGCCGATTCCATTAGCCGTTGCCGTTGCCGTCACGGTTGCAATCACACTTGACACCGTTCCGTTACCGATTACTGGTTGTACTATTTAAGATGTTGTTAATAGCATTAATTAATTGTTTGTTTGTTAATTTATTGTTTTAAATAAAACTAATTAAAACTCAGGAAAATGAAAAACGTGCTGTGTTTTCTTTTATTTTTCAAATTCACCTCCCATTTTCAAATATCAGAACCGTGACCTTAAAAATCAAAATAGAATACTACATTCTCCCCTAGCTTTGAAAGAAAAGTTTATCCAATGCTTGAAAAACTTTAAACTACTCACAGTTTACAAAACAAAATTAAATTCTTGTTACAAAAAAAATTATAAGAGCTCAAAACATACCTTACTTATAATGATAAATAAATTTAACATTCACTCGATATAATCAGTAAGATAATTTGGCCTTCTACAGTCTCTGTGAGGTCTTTGATTACAATTCTTCTGAACTCATGGAGCTGTCTTCTGACATCTCAACAATTTCTATAGGATTTATAGAATCTTCGAATAATCTGGCTATGTTGTAGTCATCTATATCGTAATCAAAGCTGCATGTAGATTGACTCTCTTGGAGGACTTCCATACTTTGTGGAGTTAATGGAAGATTTGCTAAGTCTGAGGTGACACCATCATCAGTAAACTTCCAATAAAAATATTTGCTTTTATTTTTCTGGCTGTTTGTATCTACTGATGGCTGCTGAGCTGCTTGTAAATGTCTGTCACACGTTGTCATCAAGCCAGCAGGTTGGAAAAACTTCTTGAAAAACGAAGAGTTTCTTTTGATAATTTTCTCACCTCGTTTAGCTTCGATAGTGGAGCCCATAATTTTTATTACTGAATAAGGCTTAGGGTCAAAATATGGTGTTAAACTATTTCTTTTAGGCTATTTGCAAAGCACTAAATCACCTTCCATAAAAGTGTGGTATTGTGTTTTTCTCTTAATATCAGCATATCTCTTCTGCTTTAATTTGTTTCTTTCGTCAGACTCTTTTACTTTATTTCGGTCGGTTGACAGTGTCATTATTGGTAACATAGGTAAGAAATTGTTCATTTTTCGGCTGAAGAACAATTCAAATGGAGATTCCTCAGCCGTTGAATGTGGTGTGCTTCTATTATTTATGAAAAATTCATTTATTTTGTGCTCAAAATTACCTTGTTCCAAATGGGAGCAGAGAAGCGATTTCTTAACTGTTTTTACTAATCTCTCGGCCATTCTCATTAGCTTCTGGCCAGTATGGTGTTGTTTTTTTATGCTGAATACCATAGTTATTTAAAAATGTTGTCAATTCAGAGCCATTGAAAGGTGGACCATTGTCGGATTTAAAAGTCTTCGGAAAACCAAAAGTGGTAAATATGTTTTGAAGTACTGGTTGCAGATTTGAGAAAGATGTTGAGTTAACTACTTCTACAATAGGGTACCTTGAGTACTCGTCGACAGCAATAAAAACATACTTTTTGTTGGGAAAAGGTCCTGCATAATCAACATCTATGGCATGGAATGGATACTCTGGTAATGTGCCGGATATAATAGGATTTCTCAGATTGGTTTTGGTGACCGCTTGACATGGAGGACATGACTTTATGAATACTTCTGTCATGGCATCTAGATTTGGAAACCAAACTTTTGTTCTCAGTAATTGTTTGGTTTTGGTGATACCTAAGTGTCCTCTGTGTGTTAGTTCAATAGCTTGTCTCCTTAATGTAGTTGGCAAGACTATTTGATGTCCTCTTAAAATGATGTCATCTTGATAAATTAATTCATCTTTCAGTTTAGAATATGGCACAAGTTCTGGTAGTTTCCAAAAGGTTTGTTTTTTTTAAATTATTGCTTCTTTGATAGCTTGAAAATCAGGATCTTGTCTTGTAGCTTCTTGAACCATTTCTATAGTCATAGCTTTAGGAAGTGCACTTTTTATACAAAAATGAACATAGTCATCTATCTTGTCATTTTTAGGCTCGGATTCACAAATTTCTTCAAATGGATGTTTTGAAAGATAGTCAGACGGATTTGTGACTCCTTGTTGATGTTCAATTTTAAAACTGTAAGGCTGGATCCTTAGTAGCATTCTTTCAACTCGAGCATTTGGTGGTGATCTTGTATTCTGTATAATTTTTACTAACTGAAGATTATCGCAGTCTAAAACAAACTCAGATCCATAAAGATAATTATGAAAATGCTGTACTGACCAAGTGCAAGCTAATGTCTCCTTTTCAAATTGACTATATCGCTTTTGAGTTGAAGTTAAAACTGTGCTGGCGTATGCTACTATGTACATGTTCTTTTGTGTGTCTTCTTGAGCTAATATTGAACCATTTCCATTAGGACCTGCATCTGCATATAAGTGTGATGTTTTCTTGATGTCAAAATATGCCAAGTTATTGGTATCACTTAGCTGATTTTTAAGTAAATTAAAAGCTTTTTCATGTTGTGTTGTCCAGTTAAAATCAGAGTTTTTCTTTGTTAGTTCTCTCAAAAGTTGTGCGTTTTCTGCAAGGTTTGGGAGAAATTTTCCAACATAATTGATCATACCAAGAAATGATCGTACTTCACTTGCGCTTTGAGGACTTTTTAGATTGCTTATGCTCTTTACGTTTCCTGGATCTGGATGCACTCCATCTTGCGAAAAGATATATCCAAAAAACTTGATTTTTGTTACACTGAATATACATTTTGTTTTGTTTATGGTCAGATTATTCTCTTGCAATCTTTTCAGGACTTTTTGTAATGCTTGGTCATGTTCTGCTTTGTTTTTCCCAAAAACAAGTATGTCATCACTTAGGTTAATGACTCCTGGAATGTTTTGTAAAACTTGTCCAATTATGTTTTGAAATATTTCACATGCAGAATTGATGTCAAAACTCAACCTTTTGTATCTATATAATCCAACATGGGTTGAAAACGTTGTTATGTACCTGGATTGTTGTGCTAGGCTGAGTTGATGGTATCCATCCTTCAAATCGATTTTGCTGAACATTTTGGAACCATTCAGTTGTGTTATCAGCTCGTCAACAGTTGGTGTTAAATGACGTTCTCTCATAATTGCTTTATTAGGGTTCCTCATGTCCACACAAATTCGGATATTTTTGGGATTCCCTTGTTTGGGAACAATAACAATCGGTGAGACCCATGGAGTTGGTCCTTCAACTCTCTCAATTATGTTCTGTTCTTCGAGTCTATTGATTTCCTCTTCAACTGATTTTCTTACATGAAATGGTACTCTATGGTGTTTGTGTGCTATGGCTGGAACATTTGGATCAATGTGAAGCTTAATTTGGATGTTTTTCAAATTTCCAACGCCTTTTGTTATTTCAGGATAATTCTTTTCTACATATTCCATGTTTATGTTACAATTTTTAGGTCTATTGAAGCTTGATAAGATAAAAGTGATTCAGATTCACCCTTTATAACGTGAATAACAGTTTGAATTGAGCTGCTTTTATGTTGCATAATTACTGGAAATTTTCCTACAACTTGTAAAATGTTCTAAGTTATTATATGGAAAAATCTTACTTGTATCAGGCTGCAGAGATTCTGAAAAGTTCTCTTTGTAGGTTTTCTCACTTATCAGGTTCACAGATGTACCAGTATCAATAATAAATTGAAGCTTTTTTTTGTTAACTGATAGAGTAACATGTGGTAGACTTGAAATTTTGTTTGTTATCAGGTTAAATGAACAATCTGATGATGATTCTTCATTATTTTGATCGTTTTTTTCTTGATTGTAATTCACTGTTGATTGTTCTTTGTTTTTAGCACTTTTGTTAGTATAACCACTTGTTTGTGGCACGTCACTTGACTTCATTTGATTTGGCCTTCGTTGGGGGTTTTGTTGTTGAGGCCCTTGTTGAGTCGATAAACACACTGTAGCAAAATGTCCTGTTCTTGAGCATTTGAAACAAGTTATATTAAAAGCATAGGTCAGACCAGGGGTACACTTTTATTGCTGCCTGAGACCATATATTCTTTTAAACCCCCTGCTATGGTACGCTCGGCCAGCCATACCGTCTGTAGCCCCCAGAATCAATTAACATCAAGTTGGAAGTGAACTGGCAAAGAAGCTGCTGCCTTGTAGCTGGGATGTTGAATCATCAGAGGCTAGAGGAAGACAACCTTGATCACAAATTACCTGGTCCTCCTGGTAGGGGGTTGAGGCATCGGGCTAACTCCCCGTTACTCGGAAAAAAAATTAAACTGTTAAAAGACCCAATCAACAGCCTCGGAACAGGACTGAAAAACGAAAACGAACTAGGCAACGGAAACGGACAATGAGTATCGGTACATGGAACGTCCAAGGAATCTCTAGAAAATTGAATGAAGTGATATCAGAGATAAAATATCAAAAAATGGATCTGCTTGTCGCCACAGAGACCAAAAAGAAAGGACAGGGCTCAGAAAATCTGGGAGAGTACGATCATTTCTTTAGCGGGGTTCAAAAAGAACTCAGAGCGAAGAAAGGAGTCTCGATCTTCATACATAGAAAATGGAGAAAACATATAACATCATGGGAAGCAGTAAACGAAACCATAATAAAACTAAATGTATGTATGTTCGGAAGGAAAATAACAATCTTGGGAATATATGGAGTGAACGACGACGAACCCGTTAATATAAAGGATCAATTTTACCAACAACTCAGTGACCAAATCATAAAAGTAGGAACTTCAAGGGAAATAATTTTGCTGGGAGACTTTAACGGACGAACAGGACGAAAAATCAACGACAAGGTGATCGGAAAATTCGGAGAGAATGTAACGAATAACAATGGAGAAAGGCTCATAGAAATATGCCAACAAAATAACCTAAAAATCCTAAACGGTTACTTTCAGCATAAAGAAATACATAGGTACACATGGAAAAATGAAACTAGACAACAAAAATCTATTATTGACTACACTATCGCTAAACAGAGCTCGAACATAAAATTCCAGGACGTGAGAGCATATAGGGGAGCGACCTGTGGTAGCGATCATTACCTCCTAAAAACAAAAATCTTTATCCCGGGCAGAAACATCGCAAAAGAAAACGGAATGAAAACCCAAGAAGACAATATTGTGCCTGAGAAATACAACCTAAAATCTCTAGAAGAGCAAAGCGTAAAAGGGTTGTACATGAAGAGATTAGATCAAAAATTACAGAGTAGTATGAGCTTCCAAAACCTTGAAATGCATTACCAACATATCAAAGACAGTATTCGCAGTGCAGCATTTGAAGCCCTTGGCAAATATGAAAAAAAGGGAAGTAGGCCCACACCTTATTGGTGGGATCAAGAAATAGAAGAAGACATAGAAGATAAAAGGAAGAAATACCAACAGTATCTAAGTTCAAATAAGACACGAGACAAAGAAATATATAAAGAAGCACAAGCAAGAGTACGGAATAAAATTGTACACAAAAAGAACGAGTCATGGGAAAGAAACTGTGCGCATATTAATACTTATCTGGGGGGTAAAAGAAACACAGAAAGTTGGAGATTACTCAAAAACATGAGAAAAACAAAAACTAAGGATATTATCAATACAATAACACCCCAGCAATGGGAAGAGTACTTTGAAGAATTACTGACAGAACAGCGGGCAGAGTTTAAAGAAGAGAGGGAACAGACACGAAACATAAAAACTGCAGGATCACCAATACGAGTTATGCAAGAAGAAGTTAAAAAACACTGCGGCTTCTTGAAAAATGGTAGGGCACCAGGCCCAGGAGAAATATATGGAGAACTGATAAAGTGTGGGACCAATAAACTCTACAAACATTTAACAAAACTATTTCAAACATGCATAGATAAACAAGAAGTACCGGAAGAGTGGAAAGTAAGCTATTTAACAACGATATATAAGAAAGGAGACAGAAACAAATGCGAGAACCACCGAGGAATTGCAGTAACAAATACGCTGAGCAGAGTGTATGGAAAACTCATAAAAGCCAGAATAGAGAACGGGTACAAAGATAGTGAGGCAGAAGAACAGGCCGGTTTTAGAGCAGGAAGATCAACTGTAGACCATTTATTCAGTTTGACCCAGGTAATGGAAAAGAAACTAGCCTATAACCAAGAACTCCATTTACTTTTTGTCGATCTAAAGAAAGCATACGACAATGTTCCGCTGAAAAAGCTTTGGGAAGCACTGGAAAAGACCAATATCAACTTAGAACTAATAAAGGCAGTAAAAACGCTCTATAGTGATGCAAAGACCAAGATTAAACAGGGAGACTCAATCAGTAAAGGCTTTATAGCAACTAAAGGACTTAAACAGGGATGCTGCATATCACCAACACTTTTTAAAATATACTTAGAACAAGCGCTCAAAGGGTGGAAAAACAAATGCAGACACATGGGAATACCGCTCAATGAATACAATCTTTATACTTTAAGCTTTGCAGATGATCAAGTATTAATTGCACAGGACTATGATGACCTAGAGTACATGACACGAAAATTGATAGCGGAATACGAGAAATGGGGTTTGGAAGTAAATTTAACGAAAACAGAATATATGACTATAGGAGGTGAACAACGAAATCTGAAATTGAATAACGGACAAGAAATAAAACAATGTTCTGAATACAAATATTTGAGCATGAAAATCTCACACGAGGGAACCCTAGACGAAGCAATTAAAGATAGGAATATACAAGGACGCAAGGCAATATCCCTACTAAATGGTGTACTGTGGGATCAAAATATCAACAAAACTAACAAAACGAGAATATACAACACCATAGTCAAAAGCATAGTCACGTATAGTTCAGAAGTCTGGCCACTAAAGATCAGAACCGCAAAAATGCTGGAAGCAACTGAAATGGACTTTTGGAGGAGATCGGCAGGCAGGTCAAAAATGGAGAGGATAACAAATCTGAGAATTAGGGAGATTATGGACGTAAAACACACAATAATAGATGATATAAAGGACAAACAGCTGATTTGGTTCGGACATGTTCAAAGAATGGCAGATACAAGAATACCCAAGAAAATAATCGAGTGGAAGCCAGGGGGAAGAAGAAGACGCGGCAGACCAAGAAGAAGCTGGAGAAGTGGTGTAGACGAGGAAATGAAGGACAGAGACCTAGAAGAGAATGCCTGGATTGACAGAGATGGTTGGAGATCGGGAATCGGAAGACGTAGAACGTTATAAACCGATAATTATATATATATATTAAAAGCTGGGCAATTTTGTCTTCCATTTCGATGCCAATTGTTACCGCAATTTTTACAAATGTTTCCTTCCCTGTTTCTGTTCCTTGTTTGACTGTTATTAAATCTGTTTTGTTTGTTGCTGCTAAAGTTCTTCACTCTGTTTACATTTTCAGCTAGTACATTGTTTTCCATTTCGTTTAACTGTACCTTAGTTGCCTCGTAAGCCTTTCCTTGGGCAATAAGTTGATTAAGAGACAGGTTCTCTGTAAGTGCATATCTTCTTAACTTGGTTGATGTAGTACCTTGTATAATTTGAGACTTTACCTCTCGATCTTTATCAGGAAAATTACAGTTTAAACTTAGCTTTAATAATCTGGCATAGTACTCATCAATTGTTTCCTCGTCTGATTGTTTTGCCTGTCTGAAATTGAAAATCTCAAACTCCGTGTTGACTTTTGGAGAGAAATGGTTGTTTAATTTTAATTTGGCTTTGTCATATTTTGCTAAGTTTACTGGGGCATTTGTATTAGGATCAATGGGAACTTGTGGATCTGGCAGTGATAAAAATATATCAAATACTTCCTCGCCGATACAGTGCAAAAGCATGAATTCTTTTCGCTCATCGCTCGTTATTCCTGCTGCTATTAGAAAGTTATCAAACCTTTTTAACCATTTCTGCCATCTTATTCCCACATTTCCGCCATGTAGATTAAAAACTTCCACATTGTTGAGGCTATCCATGTTTTTTTTTTTTTTTTGTTTTTTTTTTTTATATATATATTTTATGTTATACGGGCGGCTTGCTCACGTAGTTTCTGATCTCGTCGCCAAAATGTACTATTTAAGATGTTGTTAATAGCATTAATTAATTGTTTGTTTGTTAATTTATTGTTTTAAATAAAACTAATTAAAACTCAGGAAAATGAAAAACGTGCTGTGTTTTGTTTTATTTTTCAAATTCACCTCCCATTTTCAAATATCAGAACCGTGACCTTAAAAATCAAAATAGAATACTACACTGGTCACTTGAAATGTTTATAACGTCAAAATGTCGCAGCTAAAATATTCAAAGTACAGCGCCGAACGTCGGTCGTCGGAAAGTTTCTTCTGCGTTGCTGTGCTATATGATTATACTGGAAGAAGAGGAAAGAGAAAGATCCAAACAAAATCGGTTTGGGTGCAGTATCAGAAGCGATAAATTACAAAACTAAAAAAGTGACGTTTAGACACATGACATAAGCTGTTCATAAAGCGCTTTCATTGGCTACGGTTCAGAACGGCCTCGTAAAATTTAGACTCCAACCTAAACATACAACGGCAATCGCAACCAGAAGCAGGTACATTTTGATTGGTCGAATTCCCAATCGTAATTGTTAATAGTAATCGGCAACGGCCCGTCTGATACGGCCTTAAAACACTCTACTCTTCATTTTTTCCCAAGATAGATTTTGGCATTGAAAACTTTGAAACATAAACAATAACGCTTGACCCTGATTGGTCGCAAAATGAGGTGTTTCTGCAGTTTGACATTAGTTTTACAATGGCGACCGATAAGCGGCATTACCGGCATTGTTTATGTTTCGAAGTTGACAATGCCAAAATCTATCTTGGAAAAAAATAAACCATAGTGAAATAGTCATCAATATTTTGCACCTGATCAAGCAGTTTTTTTGTCGAGTTTAACGAGTTTTCAGCTTTCTTAGCGCTTGAAAAATCCTGTAGTTTTGATCTACATTAATTGCACATCCAAAATAGTAATTTCGATATCTCTTTACTGATGAGTTTGTATTCGCTCGTTCTTATACCAACACACGCTATGTGATACCGCATGACTAGCATTTTCCTTCACAGTACAACCCATTATCACCTTCCTGTGCGTCTTTTTTGCATACTTTGCAATTGGTGTCCTCCTCATGATTACTCATGTTTGTTTACTTTACCAGATGTTTATTTGGCCCCAAGAAAATAAATTCTCAGACAAACAAAAACAAATATGCAAATTTTCAACAAAGCACCGTTCGTGACGAGTTTTACACGTTTTTTATTATATCAACTATTTAGATACTGTTCGAGTTAATTTATTATGGTTTTAATCCAATTATTCGAATTTGAATTTTAGCACTACTTGTAGAAAAAAATTTTTGCAGTCCACTGATCTAATTTTTACGCGAATTTTTATATTTGATTTTTCACTTTAGACATCACTGAGATTTTGATTTTTATCTATAAGATGGTAAAAAGATCAAATAATGTGGGCCACAGTTTTTTGTCGCACTTGAAAATAGGGATTCCTAACTCTTCGAGTTTTGGCGTATCATAATTGAAAATTTGGAAATGCGTGCGATGGCCATTTAGCTTAGGCTGCGAGTCCTCAAACTCGTTCTCCACGTAGTAGTCGCGCAAGCGCGAAAAAGTACTCCTCTTATAGATTCACAGTTGTATATGTTTAATTTGAATTTTATGCCGCGAAACTTTAGCGGAACTATAATACAATACAACAAAAATCTCGTGGCTTTGGGGGGTAATTGGAGATTGCACTCTGTCCTATGAAGAATTAACGATAGCGACTATTTGGGGTAGGGGTTAATCAAAAGTCATAACTATAAATAAATCGCTTTCCATGATTTCGTGAAACCAAGTAATCAGAGCAAGTCATTTATGTGACTACATATTCCCTAATGAACGTGACCAATATTAACACAACCCTTCACAATGAAACCCGTTATTGTTTCGAACATTCCGACCATCATAGAGTAATATATTTTAAAAATCATTTTTTAAATGTCAAGTTCACTTTAAAACATCCAAACGACGGTCACGTGTCCCGGTTAATGTTGACCCTTTCTTATTGTTATGCAAATTGACAATCGACCCTCTTTTCACCAATTAAATAAATGAGGGGTTGGCTATTTTTACTCAAATGACCTAACCCTAATTTTAGATGGCTCCTAATATGACTCTGTCTTTTATTGTCTCGTGGTTGCAATTTATAATAATAGTAATGGGTGTATCTTCTTAGATGAGGGTACCTACCTAGATCAATTTAATTGCGACCGAAAATTCTAAAGTTTGACGAAAGTCGTGAGAAACTAATGGCCGTTTGCACCGACAATTTTGAGGGAGGCTTAACGATAAGTATAACTTACAATGACATTTCTACATGTAAAAATGTCACTTTAAGGAATACTTATTGTTAAGCTCTCCTTAAAATTGTCGGTGCAAACGGCCATAAGTATCACAATAGTTTTTTTCACAATAATCTATTGTAACATTTTTTGCATATCACTTTGTTATTTTTATACTCACCTACTACCATAGAACTAATACATACAACAAACCTTAGTTTTCACCAACTAAGTATAATTACCATTTGCATTTGTTCCAACAACCAAATTAAAATTGCAGCTGCAAAACGGCATCAGACACCGCTTATACATTCAATCAAATATGCTTATTTCTCCCACACGTTACACGTTTAATAAATACCAGCTTTTGTGCAATTTTATCTAACGGACAAAATAGCACCCCTTGAGTTAACTATACAAAAACCACCCCCGAGTGCCGGTCAAAATAGCAAAACACAAACGAGAAAATAATATAGTTTGATTATGCCTTTTTGCTTTTCTATTGTCGAGTATGGGATGGGGTAACTTGATATTTGAATAGGCGAGTGGAATTGGATGTTTGGGTAGCATTTAGGTACTATTATGAAATATTTATGAGGCTGCAGATTTCCTGGATATTTGGACACTAAAAGCAAAATATTTTTTCTTTTGCGTGATGTTTCACCTTTACTCTAAGGCTTCTCCAGGCGATGATTGGTTCAAAATATACAAAAATATGCAGCTTTAGGATTTTGAGTCAATATTTATTTATGATCCAGTCTTCTACCTCCTGACGGAGACAGAAGATGAAACAATTTCGTTTTACAGTCCCAAAATCCATGGAAACTCTAGCCTTACCTTCATTGGGGACAAAAACTGCTTAATGATCAGGACTTATTTAAAATAAGTTGATATAGCTCCGTTAATTAATATTATTCTTGCATCAACCAGAGGAAAATCTTACGAAAACTCTTTTTAGTAAGATCAGTTGTTGTCCTTAGTAAGTAACTCGAATATAATGTTGCTTTAACTCCAGCACGAAACTCGATCACTCGATGGAAATTTGCAAATTGATCGAAATGTCACTAACAAAAATATAGAGGAATCGATTATTCGATGGTTTTGTGATCGAATTTCGTGCTCCCACTGCAGATCGCAACATTCTGGATAGATTTTACTCTCTTTGTGTTCAGGCATATCAAAAACGACTGGACGGCCTCTACAATATAGAAAAACTTTGCCCTGGATAATTCGATAAAAGTGGGAAATGTGATTCTCACCAAGTACTCCAACAGTTAAAGTTAAGTGCTCTTTGCTCTTGGAAGACCTCCATGTTAAAATCGGTTGCAACATTTACCATTTTTTTCTAAAGTAGACGTTTTTTTTTTTTAAGTTAAGATTCAAAGAAATAATATTTTCAATAGTTGGTTTTCCTCACTGAGATAAACTTTATTAATTCAATAATGTAAATGTTAAAAACTGTTGGAAGACAGTTTTCAATAAAGAGATTTCTGCAGATTTCTCTGTTTGCTTAATGAAAAATTGTTCTTAAAAACCGTTTCTGCAACACAAACAAGGATTCTCTCTGCCTCCGTTACGCCACCCCAGAAGATCACACCATATATCACCCTCGACTGTATATAGGCATGGCAGGCCTTTAGAGCCGCCGAACAACCATCCGAGTTCCACAAAACCCTCAAAGCAAAGCAAAATTTACTAATGTTTTGTGCAAGTTGGTCAATGTGAGCATGCCAACCCAGTCTCTCGTCCAGCACCCCAGCCTTGGGTCCGAAAACATCTAAATCGCTACCAAAAGTAGGAATACGAAAGCACCATACAATGAAATATATAAATAGTTAAAATACTCCATCTACCACATTATCCAAAATAATAGGATTCATGACATGCTAATATAGGATTTTTGTGCAAAATTTGGTTAAAATCAGAATAGACAGACAGATAGATAGACAGACAGGACAGACAGGCAGACAGACAGCCTGAGTTCGAAGGTGAGTTGGGGTAAGTAAAGGTAAATTTGCTAAAAAATTATTATTTCCGAATGGGGTAGTATACAAGTGATTTTTAACTACTGCGTAGTGCTATCCTCGATGTATCGTAATCAGTTGCTTTGTAAAAACCGCAATACATTGGAATTTTGGTTTTTTAAACGCACAATCTGCACTGACATTGACCGTCAAGAACGAAACTTCAAATTTACTACATCAAACAACATTAACAAGTTACTGTGACAATGTCCCATGTCACACGATTCAACCGACACCACCACAGCACATATCACCTCTAGAAAAGTATCTGTAATGTTATTTACCGGTTATGAATTACAGCGCCATCGTTGACTGAAAACCCAACTAATCGAGCATTCTTGACAAAAAGGCGAATTGATTTTTTTCATATATTTTTATTATTTTTAAATAATTTCTAATATTCAACTGCATTTGGCTTGCTGACGCCTTTTAGCTCTTTCGCCTCATTTTTTTGAAAACTATGACTGGCAGGAAGTTTCCGATGTCGAACATGGTGCAAAAAGAGTTAGTAAGTTAGCAAGAGACACGCAGCTATAGGTAGATCGCGAAGTAAATACGAATAATAAATACAAATACGAACGAAACGAAACAAACGAGTAAATACAAAAAAATACGAACAAAAATTAGGGTTTTTTTCAACCAAAACTTTTTGAATTTTCACTTTAACGCGCGTGGGGACCATGGTTTACAACAACACTATTTAAAAATTCGAATTTTGACTTTTAAAATGACAAAATAAATTACAAAACCAAACAACACAAATTACTGTCCACACCGCAGATACCTGTAAATTTATCTTATCTCCCGACAGTGTCGCCATCGTTGACTAAAAACCTAACTAAAAACCTTCGTCGCGATTCTCCCATTTGAGATATTTTTCTATAGGTGATATGTTCTGTGGACACCACACGTCAACTGTTGGAGTCAGATGTCGTTTAGAGGCATTTGAGCAGCGTTGCCAAATGGTCAGCGGCTCGAATACTATTGGTCGCTAAATTCAAATTACAGTTTGATTTTCTCTGACTAATTCTATAGACACTATGCTGGAAAATAATTTAGTATCCCACTATGCCATCACCATTTAGCTTATAGAAAAATGTCGAGCAGTTTTTTTACTGACTTCCATACATAGTATACTACCCCATTAGGGTAGGTATAGGATGCATCCTGTTAGATAACTAACGAGGCTCTGACGACCGAGTTGCCGGAATAAGCAGCACTTGCTGGCCAACAGCTCCTGGTGGAAGAGTTTTTTTTTTTTTTACAGATATGCGCACTCGCAAGGAAATGTCCTATCACGCTCGAGAAGCGGTAAGTGCGCGGAAATGTCGGTGTATGTTGGTCTTGAAACGGTTCAGGTTGTAACCTGCAGGGAAAACCGTCGCAGGGAGTTTAATCCACAGCGATGCTGTTCTCCAGAGATATGAATTCTGATTGTTTAGATTTCTTTAATAACTCAAGTCATTTATTGCACGTCATCGACGGTTCACAACACGCCCTATGTTATCGAACGCCCCATGTTATCGAACGCCCCTCAAAAAATAGACAAATGAATATAACCCAACATTTTTAATGACAGTTTCGGTCTGGAAGATTCGATTCCAGTATCATCCAGTTTCACACACTCAGCGCAACAAGTTCCGTGTCAATGCACTTCCTCCACGTGGTTAAAAAACCAACACTGTTAATTGCTATAATTAATTTAATCGTAACATTGTACTGTTCGTCTTTGTTGATCCGTTTGTTTGCGGTAGTAAAAGTGTTTTGAGTTGGAATTAAAACGATTAAAAACAAACCGCGTTCGAGTTTCATTAAAACCACCCAAGGTCTATCTGGTCCACTCTATCGAAGGAACTCTAAAATCCCCACATAATTTCTGGTCTCTTCTCACGGATTGTTGACTTGCAACCGATTAAAATCGATAGACAAAGTGGTTTTAAGAAACAATTCGGATACTTTTGACGTTGAAAATAGTACCTACTTGTGTGCATTGACTCGTGAAAACAAAAAAGTGAACTCTCAGTAATCCAGTCTCCGCCCCATTGTAGCAGACTGCAGGATCGCAGTCCTCGCGCTACGCCCCAGGGGCCTCGCGGCTCTAGTTTTGTGGCCCAATCCCGTGGTCTTGCAAATTGGAAACTGAAGATTACGGCACTCTGCCACCTGGATTTCAAGGAAAATTTAAGGTCAGATCTTTCAATTTTATTTATGATGGTTATGGAAAGTCGTTCACTACAGAACTTCAAGAATTTCATCACACTGTGACTGTACTGGTTTTTTTTGTAGTGGTTTTGTGCGTTTGTTTTGGTGTTCTATAGAATATTTTTGCACTCTCTGTGGCAAATACTTATTTGCAATTTAACTGACATTAATTTAAAGTAGGAAGGAATAATATAGACTCTTTTCTCACAACTTTTTTATATGATTCTTACAATCTTTCTCGTTTTTCAAAAACAAAAAATTTCTTATTTCATTTAAAGCTAAAGCGTAGATACCTATTTCTTTCAATTTAAAATGTCTGAATTAGGAATTGATGTAGAAAGCCTCAAACGCAAAAGAGGCAGGCAAAAGGCTGTGATAACAAGAATTGAAAATTTTGTTCGACAAAATGTTGATGTTGCAAATATTGATGTTAATGATTTTGTTGTAAGGGAAGTGCAATTACACAAAGCTTATGCGTCATATCTAGAAGTACAAGATGATATTGAAGATGTTGACGAAACTCAATCTGCTGACAGAGATGAATTTGAAAGTAGATATTTCAATCTTGCGGCAAAGTTAAAATCTTTAATTCAAAGGTTTTCTCAGGTATCAATTAACTCGCCCACCCCACAACTTCTAGCCACACCACCTCTAGCCTTGCCTAATGGCCCACCAATTAACCCTCATTCAATTCAAGTTAAGCTTCCTAGTTTAAATGTACCTACTTTTACAGGTAATTTCAAGGATTGGCCTGCTTTTAAAGATATTTTCGCTGCATTAATAGATTCAAATCAGAATCTCTCCCCTGTGCAAAAACTAATGTATTTGAAATCTGCTTTGAAAGGTGAACCATTGGACCTTGTGAATAGTTTGTTAATGACCAACGAAAATTATGCAATAGCAAACGAAATGTTGAACAAGCGATACGACAAAAAACTTTTGATTATTAATTCATTGTTCCAGGGTCTATTGGACGTCCCACATATTTCCAAAAATAATTGCACAGCCTTGAGGCAATTCATAACTCAGGTTAACAAAAATCTAAAGTCGTTAGAAGCACTACAAGTTGATATCGAGAATTGGGATTTGCTTTTAATTTATATTTTCTCTAAACATTTAGATGCTGCAACAAGGCAAGACTTTGAACTAGAGCGAGAAACAGACGATTTGCCTACATTGGACGAATTTATGGATTTTTTTAGAAAGAAAGTGCTCATCGTTAGAATCACTAACAGATAATTTCAATGCTGAAAATAAGTATTCTCAAAAAGGTTCACGAGTTCATGTCGCTGAAGAAACTGATACAAATAAATATATAGGTTGTTTTTATTGTAAATTCAAAAACTATAACATTTATAAATGCTCTAAATTTTTGAAAATGCCTGCTTCTCAAAGAAAACAGTTTGCTATGCAGAATAAATTGTGTTTTAACTGCCTCGGTAATAGGCACAATATGTCTCAGTGTCCCTCGTCAAATTGCAGGATTTGTTCTGCAAGACACCACTCTCTGTTGCACGAAACTCGAGAGAGTGGAACTACAATGCATCAAGTGCATGAGCCTTCACCCAAACCACCTGGTAATAATGTACAACCGAGTGTACAACCCAGTGCACAACCCAGAAATCCCCATGGTAGGCCTCACTCTCAGGATGCAAATAAACATGTTGTAGTAGAGCACGCTGCGCTAGAGCTCTCTCAGGATAACGTCTCAGAAGACAATAATCCAAGCTCATGTCATTTGTCTCAAAGCTATTCTCAAATATTGCTTGCTACAGCAAAGGTGTTATTAGTTTCAGAAAATGGAACCAATGTGCTTGCACGTGCGCTATTGGACTCCGCATCTCAAACGACTTTTATCACTTCACATATGTTTAAGAAGTTAGCATCGCCCTCGGTTAAAATTCATCTACCAATTTCAGGAATAGGTAGCACTAGAACTCAAGTGACTCACTCTGTGAAAGTGAATATTTTGTCTCGACACGAAAAGTTTTCTCTCTTTGCTGATTGTGCCATATTGGACAGAATTACGTCTGTGATTCCTCATGTCAGAGTGGACACAAGTAAATTGCCCTTGCCTCAAAACTTAAGGTTGGCTGATGAAGAATTTCATATTCCCGCACCTATAGATTTGTTAATAGGAGCAGATCTATATTATGAAATTATTACACCTGGTATTATTACTCTTGGCAAAAATCTGCCTACTATCCAAAATTCCCGATTAGGTTGGGTAATAGGTGGTCCAGTTCCCAGCGAAAACGGAGCGATGAATTCTCTTGTGAGCGTCTCTTTGTTTTGTTCTAGTCCTTCATTGGAAGAGCTTCTACCCAAATTTTGGAACTTAGAGGAGTACCCTCATAAAAGGTTTGTTTCTCCAGAAGATAAAAAATGTGAAAGTATATTTCAGGAAACCACTAAACGATTGTCTGACGGTAGGTTCCAAGTAAATTTGCCTTTTCAGGATGAAGGTGCCTCTGGACTCCTTGGTGATTCTTTCATGTTGGCTCGACAACGATTCTTTTCGCTTGAAAAAAGATTCCATAGAGATAACGATTTATTCTTGCGTTATAAGGCCTTCATCGACGAATACCTGCTATTAAATCATGCGAAATATGTTTCCTTGAATGCATCTTCTAGTCCAATGCCGTATTTTCTTCCACACCATTGTGTAATTAAGGAGTCAAGCTCAACCACTAAAATTCGCGTGGTGTTTGACGGTTCGATGAAGAACACGAACGGCTTGTCTCTGAATGATGTAATGTTGAAGGGCCCCACAGTGCAACCTGACCTGGTTGATATTCTATACAGATTCCGCACTTTTAAGTATGTTCTCACCACTGACATCAAGAAAATGTACCGTCAGGTACAAATCATCCCCGCCCAATTGCACTTACAAAAAATCTTGTGGAGAGACAACCCTGATGAAGATTTGAGGTGTATTCAATTGCAAACCGTGACTTAT
Source organism: Ceutorhynchus assimilis (assembly GCA_917834065.1). Taxonomy (NCBI): domain Eukaryota; kingdom Metazoa; phylum Arthropoda; class Insecta; order Coleoptera; family Curculionidae; genus Ceutorhynchus; species Ceutorhynchus assimilis. The sequence continues at coordinate 56,371,159 of OU892280.1, read as the reverse complement.
GGGACAAAAGCGGCACCATATTTGGCAACAAGGTGTTTAGTTCAGTTAGCTCAAGACAATGCCCTCTCTTTTCCTCTTGCTTCGGATACCACTTTAAATCAATGTTATGTTGATGATATTTTGTCAGGCGCCAACTCTCAAGATGATTTGAAGAGACTCCGCACGGAACTCACTCTTATGTTAGAACAAGGTGGTTTTCATTTGCACAAATGGTGTTTCAATGAGCCCTCGATGTATACTAGTGCTGACACTAGGGTTGATTCAGATGAAGGAACCTCTGAGCAAGGTACTGGGTATTGCTTGGAATTCTGTTGACGATTCCTTCAAGATAACTTGCTCGGTGCCCGATGATTCTGCTATTACAAAGTTCGATCCGTTAGGTTTGATTAGTCCTATAGTCATCTTGGCTAAAATCATCATGCAACAGCTATGGTTAAAAAGGTTGGACTGGGATGATCCCCTGAGCTCAGATCTACTTGATGTTTGGAAACGGTTTTCAAACGGACTGAAGGATCTGCCCAGCATATCCGTGCCAAGATGGTTACACACCTCAAGCGACATTTTGGATTTCGAATTGCAGGGGTTTTCGGACGCAAGTCTTCAAGCATATGGAGCTGCAATTTATTTACGTGTTATCTATAAGGATGGTTCCGTTTCTTCTCGTCTCATTTGCTCGAAATCATGGGTAGCTCCCTTAAAGACAGTCTCAGTTGCTCGCCTTGAACTTTGCGGAGCTGTTTTATTGGCTAAACTTGTTCACAGAATGAAATCAGTCTTCTCTTACTCATTTTCAAAAATCGCGCTTTGGCCTGATTCTGAAATTGTTCTCAGCTGGTTGAATGACACTCCATCTAGATGGACAGTTTTTGTTGCAAATCGAGTCTCAGAGATTCACGAACTCAGCTCAATTTCTCAATGGCGTCACATCGACTCCAAATCCAATCCTGCAGACTTGATTTCTCGAGGTACAGACTCATCCACATTACTCAGGAGCGATTTTTTTTTTATCTGACCTCACATGCCTTACACCTGGTCACTTTATAATAGGTCAACCTCTTACATCTTTTCCTGAAAAGGATGTGTCTTCAGTCCCTGACAATCGACTTTCGTTTTGGGAACAATGTTCCAAAATTAGGTCACTTTTTTGGAAGAGATATTCTACAGAATATCTGAACAGGTTACAACATAAGCCCAAATGGATCAAACCCGCATCCAATTTAAAGGTCGACATGATGGTGTTACTGAAAGAAGATAACACACCCCCTCTGGACTGGATGCTGGGTCGGATTCAGAGGGTAATGACTGGTCCAGATGGCAAGGTTAGAGTGGCCGAGGTGAGAACACAAACCGGCTGTTTTATTAGGCCTATTACAAAATTGGCTCCCTTGCCTTTTGATTAAGTTGAAGGCGAGACTTCAACTGGGGGGGAGGATGTTTAGATTTCTTTAATAACTCAAGTCATTTATTGCACGTCATCGACGGTTCACAACACGCCCTATGTTATCGAACGCCCCATGTTATCGAACGCCCCTCAAAAAATAGACAAATGAATATAACCCAACATTTTTAATGACAGTTTCGGTCTGGAAGATTCGATTCCAGTATCATCCAGTTTCACACACTCAGCGCAACAAGTTCCGTGTCAATGCACTTCCTCCACGTGGTTAAAAATCCAACACTGTTAATTGCTATAATTAATTTAATCGTAACATTGTACTGTTCGTCTTTGTTGATCCGTTTGTTTGCGGTAGTAAAAGTGTTTTGAGTTGGAATTAAAACGATTAAAAACTAACCGCGTTCGAGTTTCATTAAAACCACCCAAGGTCTATCTGGTCCACTCTATCGAAGGAACTCTAAAATCCCCACACTGATATAATGAGGTTCTTGGTGCCTCTAGTTTGACAGTAAATTCATGGTTACCGTCTGTTTGACGGGTTCGCCTGGTAGGCGCTACTCTCGGTGGAATCATACGTGCCAACTCTTCAGAGCATTTTCCGTGATAGTACCTGTAGAAGAGAGATAAATCGCCCACAGATCTGCGATGTTCGAGACCATCCAAGTTACGAGTAAGTGCGGGGTCATTGATTAGCTTGATAGCTCGTTTTTGCACGGTGTTCAAAAGCATTAAGGTATGTTTGGGTGCTGCACTCCATATATGTGAGCAGTACTCCATAGTTGGTCGAATCTGGGCTTTGTAGAGTGTCAGCAATTGGCTTGGTGTGTACAGATGTCTTGTACGAAATAGCACCCCCAGCTTTTGGGACGCCCTTTTAGCAATATCTGCCACGTGATTGTGCCAAGACATGTTGGTCTCTGCAGTAACCCCCAAGATGTTCAACTGACTCTGTAATGTGACAGCACTTCCAGATAGCATGATGTTTGGCTCACCGGTGCTGTTCTTTTTTGAAAACAGAGCTACTTGGGTTTTCTGTGCGTTGAACTGTACAAGGTTTTTGTTACCCCAGTCCTCTATTATTTCCAGGTCGTTATTTATCTGCGATATTTGAGTTAGTCTAAGATGATGGAATTCACGTGCGGAAAGACCTGTGGGTGGTATGAGTGAGGAGACTACATTGCCATCGTCTGCAAAGCAATAAAGTGGATTTACTGTTTTATCTATGAGGTCATTTATGTAAATCAGGAAAAGAGTTGGCGAAAGGATTGCTCCCTGTGGCACACCAGCATTTATTTGGTAAGAGTTGGAGTTCTGGCCATCCAGTGCAACATAACTGGATCTGTCCTTTAGGTAACTTTCAAACCAAGTGCAAAGTTTCGGCGATAATCCCATTGCTTTGAGCTTGTTGAGCAGATTTTCATGCCAAACTTTGTCGAATGCTTTAGATATATCTAAGGCAATTGTTCTTGTTTCACCCCGCAACTCAATCGCTTTTTGCCATAAGTGAGTGACGTATGTAAGTAAATCGCCAGTTGACCTATATTTTCGAAATCCGTATTGCTTATCGTTGATAATTTTGTACTTTTCCAAGTACTTGGCTAGGTGATTGTTCACAACTCTTTCCATTACTTTTGATATCACCGGAAGTAGAGCAATTGGTCTATAGTTTAACGGATCTGTCTTTTTTCCTTTCTTTGGAATGGGTTGTACTGCGGCAGACTTCCATGATGATGGATATACTCCTTGCCTGTAAGACAAATTGAATAATTTTGCGAAAGTTGGGGTGAGTTCGTTGGCGCAATTTTTGAGTACTATTGCGGGAATGCCATCCGGACCCATTGCTTTGTTTGTATCTAGCTTTTTAAGGGATTTTCGTATTTCTCTGTGACAAAAGGGTACCTCTGGCATACTATGGGAAACCCTTTCAATGAACGGTGGAGTTTTTCCGTTTGGCACTGTTAGGTTGGAGTTGGAGGAAAACATTTGGGCCAGCATATTGGCTTTTTCCTCTGATGTTGTGGCTAAGTGATTATTTTTATCTGTAAGTGGTGGTATGGATGACTTGGTGAAGTTAGATCCAACAGCTTTTGCAAGAGACCAAAAGGACCTAGAACTACTTGGACAATTCAGCAACCTGTTTTTTATTCTTTGATTGTATGTGTCTTTAGCGGAGTCAATAGTAATTTTGCAACTATTTCTGGCTTCTATAAATTCTGTGTGGTTTTGAGCGGTTTGTTGTCGTTTCCAAAGGTTATATGCTCTGTGTTTTTTCTGTACAGCCGTTTGACACTGGCTGTTGAACCAAGGTTTTGCATTAGCTCTACGTTTAGTTGTATGTGGGATATATGCATCCATTCCAGATAAGATTACTTGTGTTATTTGATTACAGCAAATAGTGGGATCAGCTGTTTTAAAGCAAACCTCTTGCCATGGAAAATCCAGGTAAAACTGTTTTAGGTCATTCCATTTTGCCGATTTATAGTGCCACATTTTACGAGGAAGTGGTTGTTGGCTTGGTGGGATGAGCATTTCGCACTTTGTTATTATAAGTTTATGATCGGACGAACCAAGTGGAGCATCTACTTGAATTGTGTACGAGTCAGGATTTGTGGTTAGGAACAAGTCTAAAAGCGCTTTAAATTCGCCCCATTCTGAGATACGGGTAGGTTCATCGACAAGCTGCGTTAGACCACAACTTATGGCAAAAGCTTCTGCTTCTCTGCCTTCGTTATCTGTTTTGTTGTGGTGTTTCAGCCAGGGTATATTGTGGACGTTGAAATCGCCTAAAAAGACAATTTCCGCCTGTGGATAGTTTGACTGTATACTATCACAGCTTTCGGATAATGTCGCGAAAAAGTTTTGGTAATCGGTGTTACCTGGCGGTCGGTAGAGGCAGCAGATAAACTTGGTCGATGACTTTGATGTGAATTTTAGCCATATGATATCAAGGTTCGCTGGTTCTAGCTTCTCCTCTCGATGACATGAAAGGTCATTTTTAATGTACACACAGATCCCAAAATTATGTCGAAATCGGTGGTGTAGGTCATAGCCGGGATAAAGATAGTTCACAATAGGTGTTGCAGAACTGATTTTAGTTTCAGTGAGAACAAGGATGTCAGGTCTTTGTTCTTCAAGATGTTGGTGAACTGAATTCATATTTGTACTTATTCCTCTTATATTGCTAAAATCAATTCTGAGTTGAGTTTTTGATCTTCTCTTTATATCTTTGCATGAAGGACCCCCAGGATCACCCGACGCCCGGAGATCCGAGTGGTCGGGTATTTTACCTCCGGAATATTTTGATCCTGGAGGCGCCATCATGCTATCTGTTACTCATTGTTGGAACCGGACTGCCAGCGCAGTAGCGGAACGTGCTGATACCACTTAGCGCTACTCAATTCTGGCATGGTGGTATCTCACCGGTCGACGCCCAATGAGTAAAAAGCGTCTACCACCTGAGTTAGCAAGAGAAGGGCACCCTCTTGCCCTGGGATCAAGAAATTGACCCCGCAGGCGGATGAACCAACAAAATGCTGAACGGCATAAGGATACAGAAGACAATGGGAAACCACTGTATTAAAGATCTTCAAGATGCCCTAGGAAAATCACCATGACATTGACACCTCAATTGCAAAATGTTACTAATCATGGAACTAGGAAACCAAGCTTCGTTCGGAGAGGAGAAACACACTCATAACAACTCAGGTTGTAAGCCTTCGAAAACCCCGTGAGAATAGGAAGTTCCGATCTGAGGATAGGATCATGAAATGTTCGAACACTTTACGATGGGGAAAGATTGAACAAGTTACTGTTGGAAATGCAACGAATGGACATACAAAACTACGGGTGTGTGAAACAAGATGGCCGAATGCAACCAATTTCAACTCGGGAGGTTATACAATTAACACATCCGGAACGAGAGACGCATCTCATAGAAACGGAATGGCTGTAGTACCAAATAAATCCTTCAGAAGATCAGTACGAAACTTTGTACCCTTGTCAGACCGAGTAATGCTACTAAAGCTGGCGATGAGACATATAACTGTGAACATTATTCAGGTCTATGCCCCTACTACTGACCATGATGATGACGAAGCCGAAGAGTTACCAACAAATTAAAGACATAAAGAAGGCGACAAAAAAAACACTAAATCACTATAATTATGGGCGATTATTGGAATGCAAAAGTAGACAGAGAAACAAGAGAAGATGTAACCGGACAGTACGACCTGGGAATACGTAACAACAGAGGAATGCGACTTGTACAGTTTTGCCAAGAAGAAGAATTCGTGATTACAAATACGTGGTACAATCTTCCATTCAGGAGACTGTACATATGGACGTCCCCCCAACACACACAGAACAACATTGTAAGGAATCAGATCGACTTCATCCTGATCAACCAGCGATTCCGGAATTGCAATAAAACAACAAAAACTATCCTGGAGCTGACGTGCACTCTGATCATAACTTGCTCTGCACAGTACTAGGCGTAAATTTTAAAAAAAGAAACCATCGAAGACCTCAAAAATACAACAACATATACTATCAATCAAGGAAATAAATGGTAATATTAAGGGTGATCCAACTAGTGCTTTAGTATTTTGAAATGAAATAAAATATTGCTGCGTTGCCAGAATGTCCTCATTTTATTCGAAAGACCAACTTATTACAATTATGTTTTCAAAATAATATCGGTCAAATGACCTCCACGACTTCATTCACAATAGCGAATTCGATATACACCATTTCAACCTCAATTTTAGAAAAAGTAACTTTTATTTAGGAAAATGTAAAGTCATTTTCGGAGACAGTAAAATTAATTTCAGAAAAAATAAAGTTAATTTCGGAAAAAGTAAAGTTAATTTCGGATAAAGTAAATTCAAATTCAGAAAAGGTGATCAGTACCTATTATTTAAACAAAAAATTAGTTAGTTACATAGAAAAATAACATTATTAAAAATTATACAAAAATATTGAAAAAATTAGGTACTATGTTCCCGGATTGAAATTATCCAGTCTCATGACTGCAGGATAATGCCTCTGTATATGATCAGACACAAATTCCATAATTAATTCGTCCAATAGCGATGTCGGCTAGATTTTCTAAGTAGATATGTAACTATGTTTACTCATTAATTTTTCCGAATTTGAATTCACTATTCCAGAACTTGAATTTACTGTTCCCGAAATTACCTTCACTTTTTCCAAAATTAACTTTACTTTTTCTGAAATTAATTGGACTTTTTATTTTATTTACATTTTCCTAAATAAAAGTTACTTTTTCCGAAATTGAGGTTGAAATGGTGTAGTCCAATTTATCATCACGTTTCACACATTTGGGCACACTAACGCCATGGTTTACATACAACTATATATCACTTCCCCTTAATAAGAAAAGTGTTAAAGAAAATCGGCGAGATCTTAAAACTTCTTTGAGAAATGGAAGAGTTCAGCAGCTGGTAAAACGAAAGGGGAAAAAATGCAAAAAAGAATGGATGACGCAGGACCTATTGAACCTCATGGAGGAGAGACGAAAACACAAAAACAACAATCATAGTGAGTACAAGAGAATACATCGGATAATACGCAATAAAAATTAGGGAAGCAAAGGAAGTGTGGCTTCGGGAATCCTGCAAGTAAATAAAGCAGCTTCAGACCATACACGATGACTTTAACTTATACAAGAAGATAAATGAACTTTATGGCATATAAAAAAAGAAAACCACAACAGTACTGTATAACGATGGTGGAAAGGCACTTTTAACAAAGGAAGATCAGGGTAATGAATGGCAGCAGTATATTGAAGAACTGTTCGAGAACGAGACTCGCGAAACAAAAGATTATCTATTTGCTGATTATATGACAGAGCACGATCCAAGCATTCTCAAATCCGAAATACAAAAGGCAACATATCATTCAAAAGCAAGAAAAACTCCAGGAACCGATGAAATTCCTTTAAAACTAATAAAACTACTCGATAACGAAGGCATATCTATTCTGACTGGGAGAAATCGATCTTTATCGTCTTACCCATAACCAACAAAGCTAATAGATGTAACGACGAATTAGCCTAATGAGTCACACTTTAAAAATACTTCTACAGATACTTCCGAATAGAACATACACTAAATATGAACACAATATTGGCATGGAACAATTTGTATTTCGCAGTGGGCTGGGAACACGTGAAGCCCTTTTCTGCATGAGGACACTATTGCAGAAGAGCTGTGATTTTCGAAAAAATATCTGTGTATGTTTTATTGACTTCGAAAAAACATTCGATCGAGTCAAACACACCAAACTTTTTCAATGTCTAAAATCATATAACTTAGACTATTATGATACGCGCCTTTTGAAAAACCTATATCATAATTAAACAGCTGTAGTCAGGCCTGTCATCCAGCCTGACTAAAGCTGTTTGACTATGTTACAGATGAAATACCAATAAAAAGCGGCGTAAGTAAAGGATGTGTTCTGTTACCCCTGTTGTTCAACCTCTATTTAGAGAACATATTTCGTGAGGCTCTACATGACAGGGCAGAGGGAGTAAAGATAGGAGGCGAAATAATAATATTAATAATAATAATAATAATAAAGGAGTTTTATTAACCAGCAATATTCATTACAAAATATTACAGTTTACTCTAGGCGAGTTTCAGTTCGACTGAGAAATAAGGAACCCAAAGGGCTACCACTTTTCAACCACCTGTTCAGCTAACCTAGGAAAATTAACTAAGTCAAAAAAACATTTGAAGGAAGAAAAGATAGTTTAGCACTATACAAAGAAACAAACAGAAAAAAAAAGAGAAGAAAAACACTGCAACACGCGAATTATATTTTCGATTCAGAAACTTGTATTTTAAAAAACATTTATTTTATTGATTAAAATACAGAGGTGACAAAAGAAAATATTCGGATCAAATTGCTATAGACTAAAGCCAGAAAACAAATGAACGTTCCTTATGGGAACGCATCGGCTTAAATAAACATATAATGCCGACATAGCAATTTGATGTTTACTTTACAACAATGTATTTAAAAAGTCGTAGAGGAAAGGGGTAAGCACATTAAAGCATATAAAAAATAGATAATTGATTATAAATCAGCATGGCAATTGGTTAATATAACTCCTCCCTCCTTAAGATGTTGCAAACGTGGATTGTTGTGAATTCAAATCAGACAATTCAATTTGCACATTTGCACAAGCTTTTTCTGAAGTTTTAAACTTCCTAAAACAGTAAAACATTAAAATTAAAAATAAAATAGCAAGACTTAAACCTATGATTACATATGTGTTTAAATAAGAGTGTTCAAATGACAATTCTTTTAGATTATGAACTCTTATTTGTTTCGTCGTCTTGAAGGCTTCTTCTAAGTCTTCTTGGTTGATTTCTTGAAGTTCCAATGTTGTTGCGTTCTCTGGAAGTTCAGGGATGTCTATTCTTGGAATCTTTAGTTCAAAATTGAAGTTCTCGCTGGTTTTTGAAAATGTTTGATTTTGTATTTTCACAAAGCATTTTTCAAACGAAACTAGCGTTGGATTTGTTATTATTTCCATATGGTTTGTCTTGTCACATTGAATAACTATGGTCAGGCTTTTCTTAGGAATGACTAATAGTTGTCCATTCGGGAGTTGTCTCACTGTTGGTTTTTCATATTTCACTTTAGTGAAAGGACATTGTTGTGGTAGGTCAGTAATCAGGTCATAGACACATGATTCTTCTTGCTTCAGCTCTGCTTGGTTACAAAGGTACACACTTTCGACTTTCGGGCATTCCCATAACGTATTGTAGTAAATGTCCGTAGTAAGTAATAGGTAAGGATACTTATTCCTAATGGTGAGTTCTTGGATAGGAATTGGATAGATTTTATACAATATAAAGGGCTTGGGATCAATCATTGGTGTGTGTATAACAAATATAATTAACTCATTTTGGATATTTACTTGAGTTTTCATTGTCTCATAATACTTGATTTTATTATCAAAAGGTATTTGCTGACTTTTGGGTATATTTGTTAATATTTGATTTAATTCATTATGCTGTAAAATAGTATAATGCATTATTCCCAATTGTGCAAAATTTATTGCTAATTGCACATGATCACTAAGATTCCTTATTTTATTACTTTGAATATTGATGTTGTTCAATATTAGATTAAAGGTTAACATTGAGTGGAAATTTTGGTTTTCTAAGGAAATATTTTGTAATTTTCCTGTGATAACCTTTTGGTTAGATTCAATAGTTAAAAATTGATCGTGAAATGTTTTTGTAACTTGTTTCAATACTTGAGCTTGTGTTTTTAGATCTTCATTGAGAGTGTTTTGATTATCATTGAGCGTCTGGATATAAGAATCATATCTTGCGCCATCTTCAGCATCTAGGGTTCCGTAGAGCCATTTTTGTGCTGTGCCCATGAAATTTAATAGACCTCTTTTATTACGTTTTCGGTCTTGATGGGTTCTGATTACTTGTTTCATAATCTTAATTTGAGAATGACTGTTTTCAATATTTGTTTGGAACAGTGCAACAAATTGGTTTGACCATATTGTTTTGTTAAGAGTGTCAGATAATTTCATTAAGGTAATTTCCAGTTTATGGATACTTTGTATGATAATTGTCGTGTTTATGTGATAATAGGCCGTGTTATGTTGAGTTGTTACGTAAGTTGTTCCTAAAGAGATTGGTAAAATAGGATTTTCTACCGTCATCAATGTATACGCTTGGGTGACTCCAACGAGAGTTAGGAATACTAAGGGATTCATCTCGGAGTACCTGAAATAAATTATTGTCGTTTAAAATTTTGTTTAGCAAAGCGATTCTGTGTTTTGTTATCATAACGCGGACTTATCTTGTCTCTATTAAATTGTTTTACAAAGATTGGATCTTTTAATTCTGGTTTAGGTTCACGATTTTTATTACGTGATTCTAAAGACTTTGTTTGTTTCGCTAATAATTTTTCTTGAATTTCTTTATTCAAATTTGCAAGGGATTCAGCCAAACTTGTTATATAGTCAGTTGTTAGTTTATTTTCCGTTTGTTCAATCGGTATGGCATAATTCAAATCTCCTTTAATCACTTGAAAAGGGGTTTGATTCATTGTACTATGAGTACTGTTGTTATAATTCAATATAGCGATTGTCATTAGATCGATAATACTCTTATTCGGGTTTTGAAGTTTCAAACTCGTTATACTTTCACGTTCGAGTTCGGGTTTCTTGGAGTTGTGTAATGAAACTCAATTTTGTATAATGTACAAAGATCTGTCATTATAGCATTTTTGAACTCTGCTCCATTATCTGATGTGATTTTTTGAGGTATTCCATGATCACTAAAATATTTCAATAACTGTGACGATATCTCAACAGCTGTTTTCGTATTTACAGGAGAGGCTTGACCAAATTTTGAAAAGCTATCAATAATGGTCAGAAATTTCTGGTTATTGATTATATACGTGTCAATATAAATATGTTCAAAGGGTTTCATACCAATGGGTGTTGATTTGAATATGATTTTGTATGGTTGACGTTCATACTTGGTTTTATTGCATATCTCGCATACTTTGACATAATTCTGTACGTCTTTCTCGATATTGGGCCAATAGAATCTTTTCTTTAAGGCTGCAATATTTTCAGTGATTCTTCTATGAGAGGTTTTAGTCTCACGATATTGCTGAATTTTCTCTTGTTGAAGATCAACTTCTGTGATGTCTTCTAATAGAGAGTTCGAGATGTACAAAGTAAATGAATTCGAATTAAACGATACTTGTAATGCTCGTATCACAATAGGTTCTAAAGATTTATTTAGGAAATGAAGGCAATAGATACCAGGTGGCATGTATTCCTTTACTAAATTAGTAATTTGTGATGTTGTTGGATTATTTGGTAAGAAGAATATTATTCTCTTTTTATTACCAAATAGTTTGATTATCTCTTTTCTAATTGTGTTATTATTGGAATATCGAAATACAATTTGATTTCCAAATACATTTACATGTTTCTTACTATATGGAGCTCCTAATATTGGATTTTCCATAGACGTATGTATTGTTTGGTCATTTTCAGACAAGAAATTGTTGAAGAACGATTAGTTGGTGTTATTTGTCTGTTACTTTTCTGAGTTTTCGAAGATTCTCCTATTGCTATGGGAATTTCTTTTTTCTCTTTTCTTGGAGGTATTATTAGTTGTGATAATATCTTTATTTTGGGTTTTACTTTCTTAGGTTCCTCTTCAGGTTCTTTTTCTGATGCTGTCTTTGTTGATTGAGATGATTCAGACATTGTTATCTCTTTTTCTTTAGCTATCTCGCTTTGTTTAGGAAGATATACTTTAGAATCTGTAAAATATTTTGCTATGATTTCATCATTACATAATGGTGTATCTTTCAGCATTAATCCTAATTTTTTATGAAATTCTTCATCTGAAGATGTTAATCTGGCATCTGGATCTGATTTTTGAATGGCATGAAGTTGTATTGCAGGAATTCTTGATAGTGCGTCTGCATTCATGTTTAATGTTCCTTTTTTGTATTTGATCTCATAATCAAATTCAGATAGTTTTAGTCGCCATCTGACTAGTTTAGAACTTGGTTCTTTAACATTAAATAGCCATTGTAGAGGTTTGTGATCTGACAAGATTGTGAATTTTCTACCAAAAAGATAAGGTCGAAAATATTTTGTTGCCCATACGATTGCTAAAAGTTCTTTTTCAATCGTCGAATAATTACATTTAGCTGGGTTTAAAGTTCTTGATGCGTATGCAATGGGAAGATCAGCTCCGACAGGCTCCAATTGCATAGTTTGATGCATCGGTTGTCAATAAGAAAGTTTTCTTAAAGTCAGGATGTTGTAATATTGGGTCATTTATTAATATATTTTTACAAGTTTCAAAGCTATTAAGAAATTCAGCGTTGTGTATTATTTTTTTGTCTTTTTTCAAACAAGATGTCATTGGTTTGGTCAATTTGGCAAAATTCTTTATGAATTTTCGGTAATAACCTACTAATCCTAAAAATGATTTTATTTCCTTCACGGTCTTTGGTATTGGGAATTTTTTTATTGCCATTATCTTTTTTGGATTCGGTTTTATTCCATTTGGTGTAATTACATGTTCTAAGAATTCGACTGTCTTGTGTAGGAATTCTGATTTGTCTAATTGTATTTTTAAATTAAACTTCTCGAGTCTCTCAAATACTTTCTTTAAATTTTTCACGTGTTCATGAAGTGAAGTGGAAAAAATTATTATGTCATCCATGTATACTAGACATATTCTATTCTGTAATCCTAGTAATACATTATCCATCACTCTCTGGAATGTCGCTGGGGCGTTTTTCAAACCAAAGGGCATTCTGTTAAATTTGTAATGACCATTTTCAACATTAAATGCTGTTTTGGGTATCGAATTTTCATGCATCTCGACTTGATGAAAGCCAGAGGCTAGATCTAGTGTCGTAAAATAATTACTACGACCAAGTCGGTCTAGTATATCCGTAATATTAGGTAATGGATATCTATCATCAATAGTTTTTTCGTTTATCTTTCGATAATCAACGACCATTCTCCATTTTTGTATGCCTGCGGCGTTCCCTGATAGTCCGATGCAATAGAACACAACAATAAATGATTCAGTTTATCGAACGCTTTTGAATAATCTAGTAACAATAAGACGGTGAGCATACCTTTGTCGCTTGGAGTACAATAAACAACATAAAATACATAGATGACACTGCCGTCATTGCAGAGAACATGGAAGACTTGCAAATACTGCTGGATAGAGAGCATGAGGCTAGCGAAAGATTAATATAGACATAAAAAAAAAACGAAATGGATGACTGTAGGTAAAATAAACATCGAACCAACTCCGATTACAATCAACGGACACAACATTGAACTAGTTCCACATTTCAAATACTTGGGCAGCTGACTAAATAGTGAAGCTACGTGCAACGAAGAGGTAAAAGCGAGGATTGAAATGGCACGTAGGGAATTTAATAAATGGAAACCAACTCTCACCAATAGAAATCTCACAGTCCAGACGCGGTTACGAATACTCAACTGTTACGGATGTGAGACATGGACGCTTAAAGCTGACACCGCATGAACAAAATAGAAGCGTTTGAAATATGTTGCTATCGGAGATTCGTCAAAATCCCTTGGACCGCACATACCAGCAATGAAGAGGTACTAAAAAAGCTAAAAAAGGACCGAGAACTTCTAAACACCATAAAAATAAGAAAAGTTAGTTATTTCGAACATATAATGCGAGGCATCAAATATCACATCCCTCGCCTGATCATCCAGGGAAAGGTTGAAGGCAGAAGATGGATAGGTCGCAAAAAACTGTGATGGCTACGAAACATTAGAAATTGGATCGGACTGGGAGTGGAACATTACTATTCCGAGTAGCAACAGATGAGAGCAATTTAACCAGATTGTCATGGAGATAGCTCACGCCTCAAGACAGGCACGGCACCGAAAGAAGAAGAAGATAGGATATGATAGGTACCTAAAATAAGCATCAGATACTCAAAGTGAAAAACAACAAATAGAAAATCTTCAACCATATTTGTTTTGATGTTGGTAGAATCTAGGGCGTCGTGTACGTAGAATTGCATAAGTGACTCACGGTAGAATTGAAACTTCGTCCTCAACAATTAGAAGCCAATAAGTTTCACTCTCGGTTTCACTTCAATATAACAGCAATTTTCAAATGGAAGACGCGGTTGTTCTCAACGATCCCCTTAAACAACACAATTTTTACACTAATCAAGTTGTTTTTCAGGCAAGAAACTGCTAGATGCTCAAACTTTCACATAGGTATATTTTTAGACAAAATTCAAAGTTTCATATTTTCAACACGAATAAAGTTCTTTTTAACGCGATTTGTGGATTTCAATAGCCTATTTTTTCCGAATAAAGTTTACCGTAAAGTTTTCATAGGACTATAGGGTTATGATATACGGAGTGATAAAATGGAATTTTGTCCAAAAATCTGTGTAAGTTCAAGTGTCCAGCAGTATATCGTTGAAGGAACCTCTTCTACGCTCGAAACTTGAAATGATATTTTAAGTGAAATAGGTTTTTACTTTTGTCTTTTACCAATTCTCATTAATTTGTCAAGTTACTTGAAATCAAGTAACTGGAAGCTTTATTTTTTATTATATGAAAATATTTGACTGAATTATTTTGAGAGAATGATATTAGTCGGTTTCTATTTTAGAGCGCAGTATTTGATTCGTTTAATCACTAATAGCATTATACAAGAACTTCATTTGCCTGTTTGGAAAGAATAGTTACTTTTTTTTAACAAGTAAACACAATAGATTTATTGACAAATAATATTTCCTAATAAAGTCGAACATTTTTTTCTTCTCAAAACTACAAATCGATTTGAGTGATTTAAATTATAAAAATTGTCATTTAAACCAGGAACGTACCAGAAATAGTGTAGAACAAAGATCCACTTGCAACCTAATCCTGTAAAGTATTAACGGAAGGGGTTAAAAATGCTTCATCCCTTAATAGTCTCCATCAATAAATAGAGACAAAACGCTGTCTAAACGCTTCACGTTTGTTTTTTTCAAGAGCCAATAAACAATGGGGTAACACTACACCACCATGAAGCTGGTAATAAAAGATTACTGTATTATGGGCTTATAGTAGCGTGGGAAAAATGTTTGTTTTTAATTGTTTTTTGCTCTATTGTTTTGATCATTTCGCGGTTGCCGTTCAAGTGATTTTATTGTTCTTGCTTTAGGTCTTTTTATTTGTTGAGGGTCTAGAGAATCTTGTCAAATAAATACATTTATGTTTTTTTGTTACGTGTCTAATTTTCAGTCAATCAAGCTAGGAGATTGTTCGTCATATTTTTGCTGCCTTTGGTCTTTTATTACTCTGTGCTTGCCTGATTTTGCCTACCACTGAAAAAAGTATTAGTATAAAATCTTTAATATATATTTCACATAACAGTTACAATTAATAATTATTCTCCATGAAGATATCCACAGCTTCTGGCCTGGCGATCTCTGAAAATAAGATTGATTTGAGATAAGGTAATATCGTATAAAGCAAAATAATTACAATTTTTTTTCAGTTTTTACTATTTTGTTCTCTGTTCTGTGTTCTGTTCTGTAGGAATCAGGTAAATCAGCATCTGTTTTCCCCATTTTTGCAGAGGTTTCCATTGTGCAACTTTGAAAACATCAGTTTTCCAGCCTAAAATAATAAGAAAATTTAGATAGGTTTGGAATAGGAAAATGTAAACAAATATTAGTAGGGTTAGGAAATTGTTTAAATCAGACAATGAACTTAAGTCAATTGTGGCACGAAAATTTTGAATATTGAGTATTGCATGCGCAATAGGCATTAATTCAAATTGTCCAAAGAATCCCCTAGAATTCGATTCGTGTAACCAGAAATTCTACGGTTGGAGGAATCTTTCTTTTTCTAGAATCACGCAGAAGAGAAACCACGTTATAGTTTCTTCTGAGGCATTTTGGCCAATTTGAGTGAATATTTGGGAAATAATTGAATCTTAAATGGTGGCTATCAAGCACCACAGCAAGTATTTGCTAATTTAACAAGATTTCAGTACGTAAAAACCCAAATTCTGGAAAATAAGTTTGATTCGTGTCACGTGTTGAGTGTCGAAAAGGCCAATCCACATTTACCAATGTGGATCTATTATTTGTCATTTTATTTTGTATTCTGATCCCTGTTAGAGTTTTATGTCCTCAAAAACGTAATTGATTGCCGTACTTACCTCAATTCCTGTTGAAATCGAGTTTTTTAGTATGAACTCTCTCTTTTAGACCTTTTATATTGGGTAACGTTACATCCCTTTCTGCTGTTGCTGTTGTTAGATGCACAAAGGCACCTGATTGCTGAATTGCTGATGCTCAATCCTGAACCTGATAGATTACTTGTGGGGCCTATGAATCTCAATCGTCCCCCAAGAGGTTCCTAGTAGTATCACTCCATCAAATAACTACATAATCAGGTTTGCGTATTGTTGTGTCGTTTTGGGAACCATCCACCCCGTCTGTATTAAGGGTTTCACCATCTCCTTGGGAGCTGGAGCCTCACACCTGCAACCACTTGTACTTACTCTTCAATATTTACAGCCAGTTGAATTACCACTACCTGTCTTAAAAATTACCTTATAATCCTTTAGGTTTAAATTAAGTTAATTTTACATTTACTTACCATATTATTTCGATTTCCTGGAACATTTCAAGTAGTCCAAATTAGTGTAAACACATACGTCTAACGCTCACAAACCGCAATTAGTGAAACTGTACACCAGGTTAAAATGGATCCTTTTACGACGGTATTTTTAGTATTTTGGCAGAAGTGGACATAGGACCTTTGGAGCCCGACGCATAAAAAAGTTTTGGGGCCCTGTCATGTTTTTTTTTAGGTATTTTTCTTATAGTGTTGAAGGTTTTGGCTGACGTCACACGCATAACCTCATTTCGAAAGCGTTTGTATGTCTCATGGCCGTTTTCATCAACTATTTCAGGGAAGCCTTAGCGATAAATATTCCTCAAACTGACATTTCTCGATGAAAAACTTAGGAAAACTGTCATTTTAAGGAATAATTATAATTAAGGCTTCTCTAGTTAATATGTTTGTCCCCCTGAAAGGGACGTTATATGATTGGTAACGTAATAGCTATCGCCTAATGATGTGTGTAATAGTCCTTAAACGCTTTGTTAGTCCCCCTTTCGGAAGTGAGGTTATGTGTGTCTCGTCAGCTAGTGCCTAATTGAAAAACAAGTTTACTATGGCCGTTTGCACCAACCATTTTAAGGAAGCCTTAACTAACGATGAATATTCCTTAAAATGACATATCTCTATGTAAAAATGTCATTTTAAGGAATATACTTAATCGTTAAGGCTTCCTTAAAATACTTGGTACAAACAGCCATTAAAGTCAAACAAATATAAATTTGTCGAAGAAAAGAATCCGGACAAAAAATTGACAGGTGTGTCAACTTCTTTCCTTGACATTATATCGATAAAGCGATTGGCTGCAGATTATTTAAATCCATTATCACTACCTTTATAAAAACAAGTTTGACAAGGTTCACGATATAACCTACCAATCACTATATGTGTCCGCCATTTTTCGGCTCTTAGCCCCTCAGACGTCGCCTCAGTACAGTGACCGCCAAAAAGTTTGCAACAAATGGGAAATTTTTTTATTATTAAGATATCAAAGAGAATGTTACGGGGGATCGATTCAGCATACCCAACAACAAAAAAAAGCACTTTGACAGATGTCATGTGACCACAGTTACGGCGGGAAATTTGAAAAGTTTGCCTTAAATATGTAAAAAGTGTGGTTAGATGACCAGAAATCGAAAAATTGTAGAGGGAAAAGTGGTTCAGGATTCGATTTTACGTCTTTGTGTCAATTTTTAAAAAGGTACAAGGATTTTTAATAAATATCAATTTCTTAGCCTGTTTTCTGGTAATTTGAAACATTTCAAAAACTTTTCGCTTGGTTCACATAATTCAAAGTGAACCTAACAAAAAGAAACCCAGTGCAGTCATTCTGCTTAATTTTCCTGCGGAAAATTGTAAAAAACCAAAAATTCATATTCAAACCACTCTGATCTTGTTGCAATGACCTACAGAAAACAAAAATTTGAAATAACAAATTTCGAATTATTATAAAATCTTTCTAAATGATCCAATACCTCTTTTCTAAATTCAATCAAACCAATATTTTTGCGAAAAGTTTCTGATATTCTTCAAATTACCAGAAAACAGACCAAAACATTGATATTTATTTAAAATCCATGTACCTTTTCAAAAATTGACACATAGACGTAAAATCGAATCCTGAACCACTTTTCCCTTTACAATTTTTCGATTTTTGGTCATCTAACCCCACTTTTCACATATTTGAGGCGAACTTTTCCAATTTCCTGCTATAACTGTGGTCACATGACCTCTGTCACAGTGCTTTTTTTTGTTGATAGGTATGCTGAATTGATCCTACGTAACATTCTTTTTGATATCTTAATAATAAAATATTTTCCCATTTGTTGCAAACTTTTTGGCGGTCACTGTATATTCATTAGTTTTTTTTTTATTAATTTTTTTATCAATGCCTTCAGAATCCGGTTGTGTGGGGGCCCCTCAACTCTGGGGGCCCGACACAGAGTGCGTCTTTTGCTTCATGTTAGATCCGCCACTGTATTTTGGTATTGATTTAAGGGGCGTGAACCGTACTTAATTATCACCCTTCACTTATTTGAACTCAATGAATGTATTTAGGAAATTAATTATAACTTTTGATCACCATAATGAACCAGAATGTAAGTAAGGTTTGGGAATTTCAAATATTACCCCTTTGGTTGGAATATTCAAGATTACACCATTTAATTTACCAAACTAATTTAACTAAGTAGTAGGTATTTACTAATTTTGTTTTTTTTATATTGGTTATGTGATGTAATTATGGCCAATTTTATCACAGTCTAATTTAAGTTTACTGATAGATTCTTTATTATTTTTAAAAGTTATTAAATAAATAATTCAATTTTGGCTGTTTGCTGCCTTTAACAATGAATTATTCTTTTGGCAAATAAAAATCCTGCACCAGAGTGAATTTTAAGCGCTTTCATTTCATATTATTTTCTTATGCCCATTAAGATTTTTGCAGTGCTTCCATAAATAATCGGTAGCTTCGTTTGACTGCAAGGTAGTAAAACAGGTGGCGCCTTTTTGATGTTTACCCACCCCACTCTTCGCTGTTGAGAGTTAGTCGGACACCCGAAAAACGAAGCTCCATTTGCTCGATGTTGGTCATTGGAGTACCTCAGCCACCTTTTTGTGTATTTATAAATAAATTAGGTTTGCCCAGTTTTGCAACCTAATATTTTATTTTAATAACTTCGGGGTTCAATAAAGGCGTTTTATCATACGATCATACTTACATTTATGGAAATGCAATTATTATACTTCCTTGTTTGGCTAGTCTATCAAATATTGATAAAAAAAATTCCTTACTTTTTCTTTCGATCATAATTTTGTGTAGCAACCACGTTGAAGGAGATTTTGCTTGAGCAAATGATAGACACTGGCAAAGTCAATATTGTTGATGATGACAATTCTAATTCATGTTCGGTTCACTCCAGAACAATTATATTTTGTTCACTGTTCTTGTATACGGAACATGGCACGTATGACTTTTTGTAGTGTACTGGGAAAGGAGTTGTTGTGATTTTGTTCATATTCGATATAGAATTCTTTTTGAGTTGGTTTCTTTTAATTAATAATAAAGGATTATTAAACTATTATTGTGTTTCACTGGGCGTAACAAACAATAGGTTATGGCCCAGACTGTCGCGAAGTCGCGAAGTAGTGAAACGGTCGATTTTAAGAAGGTTTTTCAAAGTGCTCAAAAAGTAGGTCAAGTGGTTCAAAAGGGTAAACGTTTGGTAAACAAAAATGGCAACGGGAATAAGTAATGCCATTACAGTGAAACCTTTTGATGGTAATGGATTCGGAAATTGGGAATTCAGAATAAAACTTCTGTTGGAACATCATGATGTTTTTACTGTAATTTCCGAAGATCTGCCCACGGATGCAACCCTCCTAGCAGCTTGGAAGAAGAGAGACTTGCTAGCCAGAAACTTGATTGTACAATGTCTGGGTGATAATGTGCTTGAAATGATTAAGTGCAAGGTAACAGCAAAAGAAATCATGGTTACACTGAATCAGACTTATGCAAAAAGTGGGCTAGCAACTCAGGTTCAACTGCAAAGCAAACTGAGGAACATGAGGTATACCGGCAGTGAGTCCCTCAATGAATTCATTATTGAATTCGAGAGAACGATATCTGATCTGAAGAACTGTGGAGGCACAATAAGTGATGTTGAAATGATAACACAACTGCATTCTAGTATGCCTGAATCATTTCAGACTGTGACCACAGCGATAGATATTTATTTCTGTCAAAATCAAAATATGGTGACTTTAGAATTTGTAAAATCCAAATTATTACAAGAAGAGTCAAGACAGAAAAAAGACCAGGGAGACATAAATCAAGCTTTTATGGTAAATAAAAGGCAAAAAGGTAAATTTTCTAGTAAATTTCCATATAGATGCTATAAATGTGGTATGAAAGGACACAAGAAAGCAAATTGTCCTAAGAAAAATCTAGGAAATGACCAAAGAAATGTGAATGTAGCTGAGCAAGATAGTGAAGTAGCCTTTATTACTTGTTTATTGAATAACAATAATTCTAAGAATATTTTTGAGAAGAATGCACTAAATTTTGTTGTTGATTCTGGCTGCACGAATCATCTGGTGGTTGGTGATTTGGAAAAATATTTAGTGGATGCAAAGAAGGTGAATCATTCAATAAAGGTGGCAAAAGAAGGTCAATTTGTCAAAGCTCATGCTGAAGGCTCATTATGCTTGCAAACAGAAACAGGAAGAAAAATAAAACTGAATAAGGTGTTGGTATGCAAAAATCTAACACATAACTTGCTCTCAGTCAAGAAAATAGAATCAAAGGGACTGAAGATTGTTTTTGAAAATGGGCAAATAAGCATTAGAAAGAACCTCGGAAAGAACAACGAGAATGTAATAGCCTCTGGTAAATTGGAAAATAATTTGTATGTTTTGAGTTTAAAAATACCAACCTCGGAAAATCAAGCACAAATGGTAGTAACTGATGAAAAGGATTTGTGGCACCAAAGAATGGGACACTCTCACAAGTATCCTAGTTCAAAGATGTGTGAGGTGTGTATGCAAGGAAAACAGACAAAAAGACCATTCAGACATTTACCAGATGAAAGGAAAGCTAAGAAAATACTGGAAGTAATCTCAAGTGACGTATGTGGGCCATTCAATCCTAACAGCCATGATGGTAAGAAATACTTTATTAGTTTTATTGATCACTACTCACATTTTTCAATGGTATACTTCATGGTCAATAAAAGTGAAGCATTCCAAAAATTCAGAGATTACTTAGCTATTCTAGAAAATAAATTCAAGCTATTGCCAGAAAGATTCCGTTGTGATAATGGAGGGGAATATGTATCACACGAAATGAAGAATTTTTGCAACCAGAAAGGCATTAAACTGGAATACACAATCCCTAGGACTCCTGAACAGAACGGAGTGGCAGAGAGGTTTAATCGCACTTTGCTAGACAAAGCAAGATGTTTAATATTCAATGCAAACATGGAAAAGGAGTTCTGGAAAGAGGCTGTAGCAACAGCAACCTATTTGACAAATAGAACCCCCACGTCAACACTACCAGGAAACAAGACTCCTGCTGAAGTGTGGTACTCTCAGAAGCCAAATCTGGACAAAATTAGAATTTTTGGCTGCACATCATATGTTCATATTCCTGTTGAGGATAGGAAAAGTAAGCTTGATCCTAGAAGTGTCACAATGTATCTGGTTGGCTACACGGACAACAGATATAGGCTATGGAATCCTAATGAAAGAAAAGTAATCTCAGCAAGGAATGTGATTTTTGATGAAACAAAAATGAAAAACAAGGATGTGACACAACACCAAAGAATGACAACTACCAACTATGACAGTGAAAATGATGATGAAAGCTCGAATGAAAGTCAGGATGATGATGATGATGAAAGTCAAGTACATGAGAATAATCAGAAAGATCAAGGAAATAAGACACAAGGCAATGGCATTCAAAGAAATAAACGACAAACAAAAACCCCAAGTAAATTTAAAGACTATGTGATGGATTCAGACGCAGACGAGGAACAAGGACTCATGGCAGCATTATTAACAGGAACTTTTGAGTCAGAGGCACCTCAGACGTACTCAGAAGCATTCTCACTAGGTCATGGCTGGGAAGAAGCTATTAAAAGTGAACTGGATGCTTTAAGCACAAATGAAACCTGGGAGCTGGTGAATCGTCCGGATAATGTCAAAGTTATAGACTCGAGATGGGTGTTTTGTGAAAAAGACATTAATGGTGAAAAAGTGAAGAAAGCTAGACTAGTGGCTCGTGGGTATCAGCAAGGTGACTATAATTGCTGTGACGTATACTCACCTGTTGCGCGAATGTTGTCAATTCGAGTGCTCTTGTCATTAAGTGTAGAAAAAGACTTAATTATTAATCAATTGGACGTGAAGTGTGCATTTCTTCATGGTGACTTACCTGAACCAGTTTTTATGGAAATGCCAGATGGAGTTGAGGTAAGCCATACAAATAAGTATGTTTGTAAACTCAAGAAAGCTTTATATGGCTTACGTGAAGCACCTAAGTGCTGGTATGAAAAATTGCACACTCAATTACTCGATTTGGACTTTATAAGATCAAAATCTGACCCATGTTTATATTTCAACAATGATATTTATTTGATTGTACATGTTGATGACCTAATGTTATTTTCAGGATCACAAGAAAAATTAAATATTTGTAAGAAAAATTTGATATTGAAATTTGAAATGAGAGATTTATCACCAACTAATCAAAATAATTTTTCTCTGAAATTTTTGGTTATAACAGTAAAGAAATCAAATAATTATTTATTTTTGAGTCAGAAAGAACTAATTGATTTGGAATGACAAACTGTAAGATTTCAAATGTACCAATACAACCGAAACTAAATTTGAAATTTAATAATTCAGAATATAAACAGTTGAACTTACCTTACAGAGAACTTGTTGGATTCCTGATGTATATAATGCTAGGGACTAGACCTGATCTGAGTTATTGTGTTCATTACTTTAGTCAATTTCAGAACTGTTTTACTCAGGAACATTGGACTTACCTTAAAAATGTTCTGAGATATCTGAAATCAACTAATACTCATGTTCTTAAGTATGAGAAATCAATGACACAGAACAGAACAATTATTAGTGCTTTTGTAGATGCAGACTATGCTAACGACATCAATGATAGAAAAAGTATTTCAGGCTTTGGAATTAAGATTCATAATAACTTTGTATTCTGGAAATCTAAGAAACAGGCAACTGTTTCCCTCAGTAGCTCCGAAGCAGAATATATTGCACTATCAAACTGTACAACTGAGTGTATTTTTGTAGGTCAATTACTTTCAGAAATATTGAACCAAAATACTTTTCCTATCGAGATATTTGAGGATAATCAATCCAGTATAAAAATAGCTATTAGAAACAAAACGATCTAAACATATCGATGTGAAGCATCATTTTGTTAGAGAATGTGTAAATAATAATAAAATCAAGATAAATTATGTCGCAACTTCAGAGCAGATTGCTGACATATTTACTAAAGCATTACCTAATGTAAAAATGAAATATTTTAGAGATAGGCTAAATGTAACTACATGTTAAAGAAACAATGTGGATTTTTTGATAGGTATAATTTTGGAATTTATTTTTATTTGTTAAAATGTTAATTTGATTTTGTATTAATCGATGTATTAATTTCGTAGCTTTAGGAATATAGAATTGAGGGGGTGTCTTGATGATGACAATTCTAATTCATGTTCGGTTCACTCCAGAACAATTATATTTTGTTCACTGTTCTTGTATACGGAACATGGCACGTATGACTTTTTGTAGGTTATGTAATACATTAACTGGGAAAGGAGTTGTTGTGATTTTGTTCATATTCGATATAGAATTCTTTTTGTGTCGGTTTCTTTTAATTAATAATAAAGGATTATTAAACTATTATTGTGTTTCACTGGGCGTAACAAACAATAAATATTAGGTAAAGGGTAAAGTTAATCCAAAACTAAATCCGTTGCCGGTCACAATGCGTCCAGCAGCAAATTAGATCTAAACGCAATCGGTGTCATTGATGACGTGCAACGGATTTAGTTTTGGATAAGCTATATTGGTATTACTTTTTTCTTTATTGCTTGGTTTCTTAATTCTTGCAGCATTTTTGTTATGTATTGCATCTCTGCAGTGGCCAGTAGATCACTTAGCTTGATAATATGTTTTATTTATCATACATATTTCTTATGAAAAAATTGGCAATTGATAGCACATATTAAACAGGAAAGCAGAATGTGCCCTTGCTAGAGTTTTTTCAAAAATTTCTAGCGCCAGAGAAAATCTCGAATGACATACTAGTGAATGAATGACTTCTTTGCTCCCGAGATTCCCGCTGTTTTATAAATATTAAACTTTTTATTAGCGAATTTCTTATGAAAAAACTTGTTAAAATATTAATGATAATCTTTAGCGCTGCTGATTTTGAACATATTGCCCACTGTTAGCATCGGGTAACGTTGTAATCTTTTTTGTCTGTTGCTAATGAAAAATGCATTCTCTGTTCTCTCTCTTGGTGCTGCAAAAATATTGGCGACACTTCAAATTTTTCTAGGTACAGGTTGAATGAATGGCTTTGAACTTGTTGGTTTGAATAAATTATTTATACCGCAAATGAGTATTGTTTTTTCCGATTATGTTGTGCTGTTTTGGATAACCAAAAATTAATTTTCCCACAAATCCCATACGTTACTCATCAATTCGTGTAGAACAGATATTAATTTTGAGAGGGATGCGCCGCCCTTTTTCGACGTTCGCACCATAAAAAGACCATTTGTTCACAATCACCTTTAGGGCATATACTATACCTACACGTGCCACTTTGATAAGTTTCACTAATTAAGAGTTAATTTGAGAATTTCAATTTCGAGGCTTCCCATGGCTAGATAAAAAATCAGTTTATATAATTAATTATAATGATAAACGGACTACTTTCTGCGTCCCCCAACTTGATACGACTTTAAATGATTAACCGCTCCTTGCTCAATTTATTATTGATTGAGCCGATACTTGTTCAAAATACAAATTAGAATTCATGGTTGGAAAAAGTAAAGTTAATTCAAATAAATATAAGTAGTGAATATCTATTAAGAATCAATTCTACTTTCTCCGACCATGAATTCCCTTAATCTCTGCTCAAATTTTAAGCAATGATGATTTAGGTGCCAATACAATCATTCATATCACAAGTCTTGTCCAAATCAGCTGTCAAAATGACCAATTTGAAAGTTGAAGTATGTTGTTCAACTTACCGAATTTTCTGACTGGCTCTCAAATAGTGGAGTAATGAAATTAAGATATTCTCATTGGTTAAACAATTAGGTAATGAAAAAAAATTCGCTGTATGAGTAATCACTCACATTGATCAATAGAAAATGGATGTATAATACGCATATTATTTAATATTTTTTTTCTTATATCCCTTATTGTCTTATAACCCACGGAAAATACGTAAAACAAATAATGATGATGCACACTCACTTGAATAAGCTAAAATAATACATAGGTAGTATTTGAAAGAAAAATCAATTCATGAAGATTCTAGAAGAACGAAACGTCGGATTTCAGATTTAATGTTGTTTTCTTGTAGGGGAGGCAATAGTGAGCAACGTTAAATTATTTTTCCAAAATATTTTAATGTCGACTCCATGTTTATGCGTTCCACTCTATTTCGAAACATTTTTCTTATGAGAATAACCTTAAATAACCAACTAATTGAGCCTTTATTCGTTTTAGGTGCTCCCAGAATCATCAACAATAAATTAAAAAATTCAGGCTCAAAATATATAACGAGATATATTTATTGCAATGAATTAAAAGCTAGTTATAATTTTTAAAACTTCATTATCATCATATCTCTGATTTATGTCGATTTCGTATTTGATGAAGTTTGCTTATTGTGCTCACCCACACACACACACTTTATCAAAACAGTGATTCTCATTTTAGGATCATCATAACAATTGCGAAAAAGGGTTTGGCTATTGAACGTTATAATAGAGAATTGAGGGTTGTGTGTTGTATTAGCCCACCACAAAGTTAAGGCGCATATAAATGGAAACTTGATACGTTACGATAGAAAAGAATAATGTAGGAGTGTGACTAGCAGAAAGGCTTGGAACAGCTGAAAGTTAAAACATTTTGTTACATAGGTGGATTAACAAAAGAGATGGCATGATGCATGACTTTTTGATAGAGTGGTATATATTTTCTCATAGGTAACCAATATTCCAATTACTTCCACCTCAAAGTCCCCAATAAATAATCCAATCACCCTAAAATCAATATGACTCTATCTCGGTCCTTAATCTCTTTTATATTTTTTTCTACAATAAACTGTGACTTTTACCTCAGATTTCTGTTTGTAGATAACTGCTCATTGTTCGCATCAGTTGATGCGAATAATGGCAACAGTGTTATTTGAAATTTTTATGTAGGGATTGCATTCAATGCGACATAAAAGAGGCACTTTAGGACTATACATACTTCAGCTCACCTAGGTGATTTGGTGGTTATTCTTTTGTCTAAAGAGAGCTTACTGGTAAAAATAATGTTGCATGTATTTTTCCATTGTTACTTTTTTATGGCTTGAACAATGTTCAATGAACATATTTTAAAATTACATCACCAAACCACCAGAAACGATACACATGGCATTATGGTCGAACACCAGATAATTTATTTTCAACCAAGTTTGGTTATCATTAATATCAGGCAAGCCTATACATTTTTAAGTTTATATATTCAGAGTAACTTATTTTTTATATAAATTATTGAAATAATTCATTTGAGTTATTTTCTTAAATTTTGGACTAAGAAAAGTACCGAATTATCTGAGTCTAGGACACATTTTGGTCGCAAATAATTATTGTTTTTTCCATAATTTATAATCATAGCAGAATTTTGTCAGGGGTGCCTCTCTCTGACCTATTTTTTTTTTCTGTGGAGGCGTTGATGTTGAATTTGCTCTTCTGTCTCTTTGTTCGATTTACCTATGAGAAATACCATACCAAGGCTACCTGAAAAAAAAGGGGGGCTTCAGAGGTGGGCAGTACGACACCAAAAAGAGTCCCAATATTTAGACGCTTTCGGGGGGGTAGTCAATTTTACCACATACGGATGGGATGCCTGCGACTTTCTTTTGGTTCTTAAATAACTTCTCCTAGCAGAAATGAGGCTGGCTAGATTGTCAGAACATCTCCTAGGAGTAGGATAATGACAAGTCGGCCACCTTGCGTCTATATTCGAGAGATTGCAATGAATCGGTGAGAGCTGGATTATCGATCATTTTCATAACTATTCTTTGTACTGCATCTAATAGAGCTAACGAGATTCTTCTTGCGTAGTTAGGACAAATTCTTCATTATCAAATTTAAGGATGTTCATAGAAGGATCGGAAGAGAAACCATGTTGGCCGATCAAATCCATTCCCAAAATAAAATCATCCTCTATATCAGCGACTAATTTTCTGTGCCTAAAGGTGGTAGATCCAAAAGTAAGCTCAATCATAGCTTCTCCTTGAACTGGTGCAGATTCGCCCGTGACTGTTCGTAGTGACAGATTTCTAGTAAGCGGTGGGATTGCCCGAGACTTGATTAATGGTTTTCTAATTATAGAAACTTCAGCACCCATATCAAAAGTGATGGTTTTAAATTCTCCATTTATTTTTTCTTCGAATTTTAATCCTCTATAGTGACTGCCCAATAATTTTATGTAAACAATCTTGATGGGGGCTTCGTCATTACTAACCAGCATTCCCTCCTCCGTACTGGTTAGTTCCTGTTTCCTTGTCTGTTATTAGGGCTGGCATCTCTAGATCTCGAAAAGCGTTGGAAACAATCGCTAGATGGAGAGGACATCCTTACTCTACTATCTCGTTGAATATGTCCAAGCTTATGGCACCGGTAGCATTTTACTTGGTTTCTCGGTGTTAGTGTTTGTCTGGAATCGTTTCCCGTTTTTCTACCTTCTAGCTTCTAGTAGTAGTTTCTTCATTTCCTCCATGAAATTATATGCCTTTCAGATATTATTGGCGTAGCATCATCCTTGGAAATTTGGCAGGTTGACCATCGTATAATAATGACATTATATGTATATATAACAAAACGATTGCAAGGTGCGTGGTCGTGTTTTATATCGCTCCGTTTTTAAATTGTATTCCGTGTGTTTGGTCTGGACTGTATAGTAGTGTCTGGTGTCGTTGGATTCGCAGTTTCAAGCCCCATCTTTTGGTCCCTCTGGATATTTTTTCCGGTCCAACTGGCCCCCAGAAATCGTCTGGTTCCTGATATTATTGTTTACCTTTTGGTCGCCTTTGTTTACTTTATAAATGCCTTATCTCCAAAACCTTGGTACACAAAAACCCTTGGTAAATAAATAATAGAAATAATATAAACGGGTTCAGCATTCTTGTGGGTGCGTTAACGCCTAGTATTGTACTACATTTTGTACAATTGACTGTAATATTTCGGTTGTGGAATAACGAGCGAAATTTGATTTTTTTTTTTTGCAAAGACACTTCTACCCCCAATATGCAATGTTCAACATGCGATGTTCAGTGCGTAAATAAGCGTAGACCGAGGGAGGGCGAGGTCTTTGGTTGCAAATGCGACTTCTGTAATAAGGTTTTTTGTAAGAAGTGTGCTGGCCTGTCAACAACCGAAATGGACTGTCTAGCCCTCACACAGCGAAAATTGATTTTCGGCTGTAGTGAAGAGTGTAAAAGGATTGACCCAAGCGATAAAGAGGTCCAAATCAAAAATTTGTCAAAGCAGAAGGCCGAAGCAAAGGAGCTTTATAAAAAGTGTTCCGTACTTGAAGCTGAAATTAGGGCGAAAGAGGCTGAAATTGGTGAGCTTAATACACAAACTGATGACTATTCCGCAACTATTCAAGAAATGAAAACTTCCATCGAAACACTTTCTGTCGAAAATGAGCAGCATATTTTGGAAATAAAACATCTCAAAAATGAAATTTTCAAGCTGAGTCAGTCTCCAACTGCAGTTTTGCAAGATAGCAGAGATGCGTTCTATACAAAATTGTACAACGACCTTTCGGGTGTTTTTAATGCTAGTTAAGTTTTCGGCCCTTGAAGCTCTAGTTAAGCGCTCGTGTTCCAGTAACAGCACTAATAATGATACTGTGACAAAAAGCACGACAAGTGCCAATATAAACAACAACAACAAAAAGTTCAACGCTCAAACGAGCACCGCAATGCATCAATCAAATGCCGAAATGCTTCCAACTAACAGACGGAACAGTCGTAAATTCTCGGCAATCACTGGCACAAAAGCAACAAATAGTGCTGGAATCTCTGCGGCTACCATCCTGCCCAAAACAGCCATTTTTGTTCGTAAATTATCCAATGACGTTTCCAAGGATAACTTATTAAGGTACTTACATGATATATTTGGTAACGAGGAACAGTTCACACTTGAAGAACTTAATTCAAAATCTGGAGATTACAAATGTTTCAAAATTGTGGCCAACAACGATTTAGAAACGTCCTTATTAGACCCGAAGAATTGGCCAATCTATGTCGAAATTAAAAAGTTTCAGTCCTTTCGTCATAACAGAAGTAACCACCCTGCAATCCTTGGTCCCAGAATCTCTAGACAAAAAGGTCGACTTAACCAAGGAAACTATTAATAAGGACCCGGAGTCGTCTGTAAGTCTCTATTATCACAATGTAGGTGGCCTTAGGACAAAAACTCATGAACTTTTCAAAAATACAATAACTTCCAATTACGATTTTATCATATTGACTGAGACTTGGTTAAACAATTCCTTTGCTGATGCTGAACTATTTCCATTGCAATATACAGTCTTCCGGAGGGATCGTGATTATGAAGCCACCAATTTACAACGGGGCGGGGGAGTACTTATTGCCACGAATAATGACTATTAATCCTCCTTAATAGATACTGTTTCATTCGTCGACTTTGAACAACTCTGGATTCAAAGCAACTGCAACGGTCACGAGATAGTTATTGGGGTGGTTTATATACCACCTAGCTCATCGGAAGCAATTTATAAATTATTTGTAATAATCTGTGAATCACTTAAAGACAGATATAGAAACGCCACATTCCTGGTCTTTGGAGATTTCAACCTTCCCTATTTAAATTGGATCATGGAAGATGACACTTTGTTTCCCGAAGCCACACACTGCGGCCGAGCAAACACTTATCGATTCGATGTGTTTTATGGAACTAGAGCAATTGAACAGCATTAAAAATGGCAACAATAGAAGTCTCGATTTAATTTTTGCTAGCAGATTGGATTCCCATGATATAAGAAAAAGTAGTTTTCCCCTTTGTACTATGGTCGATATCCACCCACCACTAGAACTTGAGTTTAAATATAAGGGTAAAAAAAATATGAAAAATACTAATCCTATCAGTGTTTATCTTTTCAAGAAAGCAAACTATGCACAACTCAACGAGTTTTTAAACAACATTGACTGGGAAAATCTGTTGCAACAATCTGACCCAAACGTTGCCGTCGCTCACTTCTATGAAGTAATATACCAGGGCATTGACTTATTTGTACCCAAGAAGGTAATTAAAACTAATAAGTATCCAAAGTGGTTCAACTGGGAACTAAGGAAACTAATCGCTCATAAGAATAAACTGTACAAGAAGTATAGGAGATCGCGACCGGGATCAGATTACAGAGCCTACTCAGTTGCAAGACGCAAATTTAGATATCATACAGACATGTGTTACCTGCTTCATGTAACCAAGACTCAACACTTAATACCATCAAACATTAAGCATTTCTGGTCTTACATCAAGTCACTTAGAAGGGATGCAGGTCTGCCATCCCAGATGCAATTGGATCATATCAAATCTTCTCATCCGAGACAAATCGCCGAACTATTCGCTAAACACTTCAAAAGCTGTTTTTCTGATCATACTAATGTGCAAATGAAATCACTCCGTCGATTTTGGAGCAAATTTGTCAGATCATACGTTCATGGCTGGAGAAATAAGGGAGAAAATCCTTAATTTGGACATTTCCAAGAGTCCAGGACCAGACGGACTATCACCTATATTTTTAAAAGAGTGCTGCTCATCTTTGCTAAACCCCCTTAAACAACTGTTCCAACTTTCTTTCGATACAGGAATCTTTTCTACAACATGGAAATTATCAAATCTCATCCCTATCTTCAAATCCGGAGTAAATACCAACATTAAAAACTATAGAGGGATCTCTCTTTTATCCCATATTCCCAAAATAATGGAATCCATACTGACTGATGACATTTACTCCTGCTACAAAATGTACATCGCTAATGAACAACATGGTTTCTGTCGAGGCAAATCGACGGCTACAAACTTGGCCTGTTATCAACAAGCCCTAACAGTTGCTTTGGAGTCAGGGAAGCAAGTTGATGCCATATATACCGATGTATCTAAAGCTTTCGACAGCATCTCTCATAAGATTCTACTGAGAAAGCTATCATGTATTGATTTCAGTGAAAGTTTCTTGTCCTGGACACGCTCCTACTTAACTGGGCGTCAACAACGGGTAAACATGTGTGGTGTACTCTCACATGAGTTTTCAGTGCCATCGGGTGTGCCTCAGGGATCACACATCGGCCCAATTTTGTTCGTGCTTTTTATCAACGATGTCGTCGGGTGTCTCAAAGGTTCACGGTGTCTATTGTACGCCGATGACCTTAAGCTTTTTGCTAATGTTGATTCAGTTTCCAACCCCCTCCAACCTGACCTGGATAGACTTGCTGACTGGTGTAAAAGTAACCTGTTGAAACTTAATCCCAAGAAGTGCAAGCATATAAGTTTCTACAAAACAACGAATCCAGTCCTGCACACATACTTTCTTGAAAATGAAAGATTGGAGACGGTGGATACGATTAAAGACTTGGGTGTTATATTCCAGAAAGATCTGTCTTTCAATAAACATATCGATAATGTTGTGCTTAAGAGTTTTAGACTGCTCGGCTTTATCAAGAAAAACACCAGAGATATGTATGATGTCAAAGCAATAACCACACTTTACTACAGTCTGATAAGGTCTACATTGGAATACTGTAGTATAATTTGAACACCTAACTATAATTGTCACATTCAGAGGATCGAAAGAGTTCAGAATAAATTTGTTAAATACTTGTTATATAAACTAAGATTTCCTTATCAGGATGTGGACTACAACACTCGTCTGCTGTTGTGTGGATTAACTAGCCTGGAAAATAGACGTCGGAATGCACAATTGATCTTCTTGTATAAGTTGATATGTGGTATTACTTGTTCACCTGAACTTTTACAAGATATCCATTTTCTCGTCCCTGGCAGAAGAACCAGACAAAGGCAACTATTTTTCCAACCAGCCCACAGAACAAATTATGGCCAAAACTGTCTGATGACTAGACTTGCCTTGCCACGAACTATAATAGTCATTTCTTTCATTTGGACCTCTTCAACACTAATCTGAGTTCAGTTAAAAAAGCTATACCTTACTAACTTTTTCTTGTCTTTATTATTGTAGTTTGTTTTTGTTTTTGGTTTTAGTTTTAAGTTCTGCAAATGTGTACCATTTAGATATTTTTGCTCTGTAGTTGTACACTTACTTAAATAAATAAATAAATAAATAAATAAATAAATTCCAGGCAGCTTAAAGTGTATTTTACATAATTTCACTGACACTAATCACTTCACTAATTAACTCAAACAATTTAACTCTTTACAACTCCTACAAAATTCACTATCCAAATAGTATCATAGTCAATCTTAAAACTAAAAACTACTAATACCGGCCTTCATATATCCGTAATCAATTCTTGTAATATCCAGAATAAACGCGATAGCCCTTTTTCCCTAATAGCATCGTAAAATCCAGGATCAGCTGTCTAAAGGCCGTATCAGACGTGCCGTTGCCGATTACTATTAACGATTACGATTGAAAATTCGACCAATCAAAATGTACCTGCTTCTGGTTGCGATTGCCGTTGTATGTTTAGGTTGGAGTCTAAATTCTATGATGCCGTTCTGAACCGTAGCCAATGAAAGCGCTTTATGAACAGCATGTGTCATGTGTCTAAACGTCACTTTTTAGTTTTGCAATTTATCGCTTCTGGTACTGCACCCATACCGATTTTGGTTTGGATCTTTCTCTTTCCTCTTTTTCCATTATAATCCCAGATAACACAGAGGGATCCATAAGACATCCATTGGTTGTCCACTGGACGGCCAAGCAAAAATACTAGGAAGTCCGATGGACATCCAGATTAAGTTCAGTGGATGTCTCATGGACATCCTCTGGCTATCCAGTTGGCACAGCTCTGGATCATTCCTGGATGTCCAGATCATAGCCATGGGGTACCGCTTAAATATCCATTTATGGATGTCCACGAGGCATCCACTGGACTACTTTTGGACATCCTATGGATGACCATGTCCAGCAGTTTTTAGGCCATTTATGGAATATTTTGGATACTTTATGGATGTTCTAGCGGCATCCATTTTTTCTGCCATTCATGGAATACTCCTGGACATAATATGGTTGTCCATAAAGCATCCATTTATGGACATGAGCTGGAAATCAAATTTCAAAAAAATTGCTGTTAAACAAACTTTATTGGATCATTTTATTACTTACACCTAAAAACATTATTTACATAAAATAAGTTTGTGTCATTATTCTGCGGTTTATTTAGGAAAAGGAAAATTATTTAGTATATTCTCAGAATTAAAAATAAAAAATATATTATTAAGTGAGCTGTGCATCGAAATTATTACTGAAACTATAGTTTTTCAATTTTTAATTCTGCGAAAAAGCTTAATAATATCCTTTTCCTAAACTAAACCGCAGAAACAAACTTTCAAAAAATATTATTTTTTATATTAGACAAAAAAAACAGTTATTCTTGGCAAATTAACATTAACATAAAATTATTAAATAACATAAATCATATACGGTCGAAAATACTGGACGGACAAAAAGTGACACTTCAGTCCCTGTCATGAGGGAGTGAAATTGTCGCTTTAGTCCCGGAAGTACGAAAAAAATATATATTTTTTTTTAACAATAAAAAAAAACGACTATTCTTATAGGAACTACTAAAATATCAATAAAAAAATATTGTTTTTTGTCAAACAAAACAAGTTTTACTCTCAAAGGAACCCAACAAACCAAAATAAAAACGAAGATAGCAGACAAGTGTTCACTTCCTTTCTTTTGCTCTACGCATCCAATTTTTGATACTAGTTTCAATGTCCTTTCTAGAAGAATCCTTAAACTTTTTGAAAACAGCATCTGGAACAATAAATTATAAAATAACTATAACTATTTAGACTGATAAATGCAAATAATATACCCTCAACGACTTGCATTAATAAATAGACGTAAAAGCTTAAAATGCTAGACATTAAATTTGCATTTTACGCCCTTAGTACAAAAAATAGTTACTATTTTTTGTATAACTAAGTACCTTTTATTTTAAAATCGAGTAAGACAGTCAGCAGTTTTTAAATTCTAAAAAATGGTTTAAAACTATTGTATGATATACTACTTACCAAACAACACACTGCATAGTTTTAGTTCTGAAAAATTTTTTTTCCCTTTTTTTCCAAAGTAAGTATAGGTCTCCGCCAATCGGTTTGAGATGCAGAAAGACAGGCCACGTTTCACGAATTGGTTAATGTCGATCCCTCCTATCTTAACAACTTCTTTAACCTTGAATAGATAGAAGAAAAATTAAAAAATCAGTATCATGTCTGTTTGAATACGTGACTTTTAACATTTGTATTTTTATAATCTAAATAAATAGACAGAAACCATAGAAAATTGAGTTAGGAATATATAGGTACTTACAACAATTGCATAATTAACATCATTCGATAAATACTCCTCAAAACCTGTTAAATCTTCTTCGTTGCTTAAAGGAAAATTAAAATCTTTAATGAAACTTATTTTGCAAGTTTCATTTATTTCTGAAGGTTTATTATTGGTATCAATTTTTTTGAGTGTTTGATCCATTTCAACTGTATAGCCATGAATTTCTTTAATGTATTGAAATAAAATGTTTTGTTTCCGGACAAGATCTGTCAAAAGCTTTCCTGAAATTAAAAGAAACAAATTTTGATCAAAAATACTTTGCAAAATTATAAATAAAATTCAATACCCAAAAACTCTCTTACCATGCATCTTGCAGCAGCCTGATTCTGTCGCTGAAACGTCCACTCTGATTTCATTGGTATTGTCACATCGAGGGTGTTCTAAAAAATTAATAAAAGGTTAATTTTTAGCTATTAAACGTTTTCGATATTTTAACCAGAACAGAACCTCCTTGTTTGATTTCAAAACAAAATTATAAACTATACATTATAAAATGAACTTTTGTCTTAAAATTATTTTTTTAATAAAATATTAAACTCCAAGCAGTTTTGGACATACCAATTACTCGACCATTTCCTAGTGCTGATCCTAAATTCGATGTCATACTTCCTAGAGAAGACGTCGAAGACGATGACGATCCCTTCGGCGATAATATATTATTGGCATCTGAACGTGGACCTCTTGCATTAGAATTAGCCAGACGAACAGGATTTTCTAGAACAAAACAAAATAGAACGATATTTTTTCTGTGCTACAATATGTAATTACGAAGTGTCTTTATTTTCATGGTTTTATCAAAAACACTTATCAGGAGAAATATTTTCACCTTAATTATTTTTAATTTCAAAAAATTCAAGTTTTATTACCTATTGAAGTTATAAATTTAATAATAATCAATTTCTCAACATACCAACCAAAATTGGGGCCGGTGGTAATGAATTTTTTTTGGGCTTACAGCCTCTTTCCTTTTCGTCCTCACTAGTAGAAATGGGGCTGGATTCCGGCGAAAAAACTTTTTTTGTTCTCTTTTTTCTTGAGGATTTTTCATCACCAGTATCTGAACAGAGGTCCGAGAACATTTCGGCAGTCTGACATTTTTTCCTAGCCGTAAGATAATCATCTGCAAAAATATAAAAGGAAACTGCAACTAAGTGATTTATGGGATTTCAGATTACTGTGAGTTATGATCAACTCACAGAATAATAATTGAACCAGAATTAATAAAAGAACTATTTAGATATCTAGGACTTCTGTTTTAAAAGTTATTAGTATTTTAAATACGTCAAGATAATCAACGCCTTCTATTAATACTCTTACCATATATTCCATTACGAAATATTTTCACAGGGTGCAGTGGCCAGCAAGTGTTTGGCTCCTCATTATTTTTAATAAATTTTAGTAGTTTTTCCTTATTAAATGGCGGCCAATAGCATTTGTTATTATAAATCCATGAGGAGGGCACTGCTTCCACTGCATTTTCCTCCTCAAACTGCACTACACTCCACGTCTTATCCATCCTTTTTTTTCGATGAGCAACGGAATTTCAGTAATTTGAAAAATTATACCAAATGTACAACTTCAAATAAACTAGCTGTAACATAAATTAATTATTATTACAAATAGTAGGAATGCAGTTATATATAGTTACCTTTTGAATTAGCAGACAATAGCTGGTATACCAACATATACTTAGAATGATAATTGACCATTTTTAAATATTTTAATTTACTTATAGAAAATATTTTTTAATTTTTTTTTGATAGAGAATGAGTTTTGAAAAATATGAGACATTATCAAGAAATAAAGTTCAGTTATTTTTGTACCTAGGTTAAACGAGACTTGAAAAAATACACACATTCATGTTAGCTGTGATGTTCATTGTAAAGTGTACCAATGAATAAATAAAATAAATGATATTAAAGCAAATCACTTCCTAGGACATAAAACTACCAGCTATCCCAAAATGTTAATTTAGATGTAAGAGTGGAAGCACTAGAAAAACATCATCCTTGAATGGTTATTTCAAACATTTTGAAGTTATTTCGGAAAGTGGCCACTGTTGGAGTTTGTCCAAATTTCTTACTAAATAAATGCCAAGTAAAGATGATTTTATAGGTTCAGTAAAAAAATCAGAAACATTTAGAAATCTATGTCCAATTATATATGGCAAACCCTTTTTTATTAAAATGTTTCTTATTAATATTAAATTTCCATTTTTTAATGAACAGCAATGATCAGGTGATTCCACAGTTAACAAGAAATTTTGACAATGCACTTTTTGAAACTGCTCATATTCTTCGTCAATATCGATAAGAGGTCCATTAAAATGTCGTGATTTGAAAGTAGGTTCATCAACAGATGATTCTTGTTTATAGAGAAAATCATTGAGTTCAGATTTACGAAATACAATTTGGGCTAAAGGTTTATCTTGTTTACGTACTAATTTTAAAATGATTTGCATGAAATTTTCAAAAGGAAATGCTGAAAAATTAAATAATGGACCGAATTTAGTAAAATCTGCATGGAGGTGCAGAAGATTATGAATGTTATGGGAACAGTGTTCTTGGCCATAAAGAAGACTAAAAGTATGGACAAAATATTCCAGTAATTCACTTGCATAGTTTGTTAATTCTGTGG
Organism: Ceutorhynchus assimilis; assembly: GCA_917834065.1. Taxonomy (NCBI): domain Eukaryota; kingdom Metazoa; phylum Arthropoda; class Insecta; order Coleoptera; family Curculionidae; genus Ceutorhynchus; species Ceutorhynchus assimilis. Next base: position 56,333,498 of record OU892280.1, on the reverse strand, counting down.
AAGCACTTGGACTGGAAAGGATGTATATTGATACATGGAGAGACAAATCTATCATATTTAAACTAGGTATTTTTTCCAAAATACTAGCCCCCAAGTGATGTTCTTCTTGAGTTTTCTGTCTAAATTTATAGTTATTTCTTAAAACCAAGTTATTAACATTTGGAAAGCAAACTCTATTTTGTATAAATACCCCTTCAATCTCACACTTAGAGCATGAGTAGTATCCATTATGCCCCTTAGTAGAAGTGATAAAGGCCTTTGCCGGTACATCTACAATGAATGCTTTAATTGTAAACTGATACTTCTGATCATTAATTATAATACCCTGTTCTGAAAATTTATTCACTTCCTCCACAAAGTCTTTAAGAAATTCGTTCACATTTTTGGGTTTTTCATTTCCATGGTAAATACCTATTATGTCAACTACATTTCTATTTTGCACTAGTGAGCAAAGTATTGGATAAAACTGAGATCCAGAACTTTTTGATAGTGGAAGTCCATCAATATTAACATAAATCTCAATTTTGTCTATAGGCTTGTTTTTAATACAACAAAATAGGTTCTTAATACATTTTTCTAGGCCGAAATGGAAATATTGTCCAGGAAAAACAATTTTATATTCCAAATTTCTAGGTGTATGTAGTAAACTTCTGGCATCAAGGGGCAATTCATTAAAAGTTGGTTTCAATCGTTTTAATAAATCAGACAATGCAATATGAGATATGTTGAATTTTAAAGCCCACTCTGTTAATTCCGAAGTGATATCTTTTTTTTTTGTAATATTGTCACTGACTCCTAAATTTTGGACAACATTGGAAATTGAATCTTCTAAATCTGAAAAAGGTGAGGGTGAAACTGGGGGTGAAAGGGAAATATTGATATCTAATTCTTTATTGCCATCAAGATCAGGAGGATCTGCCCCGGGATCTGCTAACGTTAAGTCATTATTGAAATTCTCAGAAGCTACCATGAGTGGTGTGGCGTGTATATTCACATTATTGCGAGCATTATTGTCAGCTTGGAAATTATTACTTAAGTAAACATCAGAAGAAACATTATTTTCTTGATTATTATTAGTTCCACATATATTTTCCAAACTCATATCACTATGCAATTTTGCTTTTCTATATTTTGATCTGGAAAGTTTAGGCATTTTATTTGAAAAGTGAGTTGAAAAGTCAAGTAATCATCTAAATACTGTTTCACTGCTATCTATAAATCTATAATCTCATCAAATAACAGTGTTTTCCAACCTAAAAACAAAAAAGATCTATATCAGAAAATAGGTAGTACCTATGAATAATTTTAATTTTCTCACTAATTATGTATTCACCAAAATAAAAGTTAGAACAGTACCCAAATCTATAGACAGCTCGACTGTAATTTTTTTTTTTTCAAAAAAACTATTAGATTGATATTTGAGGTTGTATCAAGGTATAACTTAGGTCTCATCTATAAATATACCTACTCTTCATCTAGCAAATAAGTAAATTATAAAACGGGCTACGACCAAAAAAATTTGCCTTTTTTTTTAGATGAAATATTCATAGCAAAAAATCATAAATCATAAATAATGAACCAAAAATATTTTCATGTTTTGATAATAATTTATTGACGCCATATTGACTGGGTTTCAAAATTTATTGACACATTATGGTTAGATTTTACGATTTCTTTCTAATTTTGTGATAAGCAGAAATAATTAGGTAGGTATATCTATTAATTTCTTACCTGATGGGTGATTGATCCAACAACATCCAACACTGCAACACGACAAAACTTTTGCGAAAAAAATAAACAAAACGATAGCGTCCTGCTCCCCGGGGTCACTGGTTTCAATGGAAATGGTGGCGTTGTGTTGTGTGCGGTGACTATGTACTACAACACTACACCTACAGATTAATTACTAGAGGAACGTTCTTCAAACGATAATTCTGATTTTCTGAAAGGCGGAAACGAACAACTACCTGTTTTTTGGCAATTTTTAAAGTAGAATAATTCCGTTGTTGCGTACGAATACAGCGGTAGAGTGTATCGTTCAAGCAGGCAGCAGCATGAAGGAGTAATGGCTGCTGCTGGAGTGCTGGCTGGCCGCGCAGATGGCGAAACGCAAGATGCCGCGCCCTGATTGGCTGGCGCTCGGTCACGTTAACTTCTATCCCTTTTAATTGGGTGACTCCGTAGCGCTCCTATCGACTGTACCACTGTACTATCGACTAATTTCTTAGACAGAATTTCACAAATGGACCACTAATACCTACCTACCACAACTTATTAATAAATTAAATATTTGAAAATTCATTTTTGATTGTATATAAGTACTTCACTAAATAGTTATCCACTAGAAAGTCATTGGACATCCCAGGAGTTTATGCCATGCATGCATCACAAAATTATTTCGATTTTTAGGTTCATTTATGGACACTGAATGGATTTCCAATGGATATCCATTCCTGGCAGTTCAGTAATTGTCCAAAAAAAAAGTCCACTGGATGTCCATTTCAAGACCATGATATTTATTTACATTTGTGGACATTAAATGGAATTCCAATGGATATCCGTTCCTTTCTGTCCATTTAATGTCTAAAAAATATAGTCCAATGGATGTCCAGTTTGTGACCATGATTTTTATATACATTTGTGGACGATAAATGGATTTCCAGAGGATATCCGTTTCTTGTGGTTCAGTTTTTGTCCAGAAAATATAGTCCATTAGATGTCCAGTTTATGACCACGATTTTTAGAAACATTTGTGGACACTTAATGGATTTCCATTGGATATCCGTTTCTGGCTGTTATCAGTTATTGTCCAAAAAATATAGTCCATTGGATGTCCATTTAATGTCCCTGGACATCTGTACATATTTTGTACCTAAAATGGATATCCATCGGATGTTGGGTGTTATCTGGGATCATATAGCACAGCAACGCAGAAGAAACTTTCCGACGACGTTCGGGGCTGTACTTTGAATATTTTAACTGCGACATTTTGACGTTATTAACATTTCAAGTGACCAGTAATCGGTGACGGAACGTTGTCAAGTGTGATTGCAACCGCGACGGCAACGGCAACGGCTAACGGAATCGGCAACGGCACGTCTGATACGGCCTTAATTCTGTACATCCTGGCGCTTCCGCCAGATTTTCGCAACAATATGTTCTTTCCGTTCCAACTGAAGTTTTCATCAATTATTAGTGAACTTTCTATATTTAATTTTGCTTTTGTTCTAAATTTATTGGTTAATTATTTCCATTTTGAATGTTCCTTTTGTTTATAAACAAGAATGATGATTTATCAAAATTAATAGTCAGTTTGTTTATATATCATATCGTTAGCCAGGTTTCTAAGATTTTTAAATCATTTTGAATTTTATGTTGTATTTCTTTGGATGCTTTACTAAAATAAATAATAGTTGTATCATCTGCAAATAATTTAACTATGTATACCATTTAGATTTAATTTCCCAATTGAATTTTTGCAAATTAAAAATAAAATTGGCCCCAAAACTGATCCTTGAGCGACACCACTTTTGATTTCTTCAAATGAACATGGCTACTGTTGACAAATTGATTTATATTTTCCAAATAATTTTTTAACCATTTAAATACAGGATATTTGGTGCATCGTTTACCAAATTTAACTGTCCGAAAGAGGGGGCTATTTGCCAACTCTTCAGCCATAAAAACTCATCCTTGACCCCACGGGTTTTTTTCTTAATTTCATTTTTTTAATTTTTTTTGAAACTCAAAATTCGCCATTTAAACTTAAATTTGAAAAAAAGTTGTTGGCATAACCTCCAAATTTTATTTTTATTTTATATGTACTGTGGTATAGTTCCATTAAATAGAAAATTACTTGCCATTTTGCTTATTTACGTTTTCATACCAAATATCGAATATTAGCCTGCTGTGTTCCGATACACAAATTTAGCAAATTAGTGTCACTGGAAAGGGGATAAAATAGAGAACCTTTAAGAGAATTTGAAGATTACGATCGACTTTAGTTTTTTTTATTGTAATGGAAATTTCACTTTTCAATTTATTTTTACCTGTTTCAAAAATTTTATCAGTTAATAATAAAAAGACTAGACGCTAATGGCAAGTAATTTGTATTTGGTGAAACCATACCACAGTAAAAATAAAATTAAAAATAAAATTTGGAGGCTAGGCCAACAACTTTTTTTTGAATTTAAGTTTAAATGGCGAATTTTGAGATTTCAAAAAAAAAAATTAAAAAAACCAAATTGAAAAAACCTTAGGAGTCAAGGATGAGTTATTATGGCTGAAGCGTTAGCAAATGGCCCGCCCCTTCTTTCGAGCAGTTAAATTTGGCAAACGATGCACCAAATACCCTGTATAATACCCCTAATTCCATACGTATATAATTTTTATAGATAGGTATAGCATATATTGTTTTTGTCAACTTTTAGTTGAATGTCAGTTATTACATCTATAATGCTGCTGTTTCTGTGTTTCTGCATTTCTAGATTCCCGAAAACCATTATGATCTTTACACAGTTCATTATTTCCATTGAGAAAATCTTGCAATTTTACAACATTTTTTACAAAATTGGTAAAACTGAGACAGGTCTATAGTTACTTGGATTGTCTGACCTGCCTTCCTTAAAAATGAGTGTTACATTTGCTATTTTCATTTTGTTTGTATAGACAAAAATAGCTATTTATATAACAAGTACATAAAGTAAGGCTTTATTGTACGAATAATTTTATGGCTGAGCGAGCGAGGCTATTAAATAATGAGTCAATAAAGACTGTTTATGTAAGCGCTATATACATGATTTTATGTACGATTGCGACTGGTTCCTATTAAAAATTGAAAAAGTTAAAATTCGAGTATACCTGTTTCACCTTGTCAAGTTCTCAAGTAGTCCAGGTGAGCAATATAGTAGCACTTTATTTTACAGTAAAATAAAGTGCTACTTTATTGACGCAAAACTGTTGTATAAATAGCACTCTATTGTTCAATCGGACATAAGAATTATTGTTCTAAAATAGGAATAAGCTCGTTTTTTACGCATTTTACAGTACCCTTACGTTCAAATTTGATATACTGTCTACTACTAATGACTCCAGTTCTTGCTATCTGGTAATGGAAAGTGTTCTAGGTTGTTGACGGATCGGAAGAGCACTGCCAGTACCTATCTATTTCATGCTTGAGGATGTTCGTTTCACCAGTTTTGCCATATTTACCCTCAAAAATTGGGTAGGCTCATAGGTGGCTATATGACATCGCCCTTGTTGATTTGAATAATATTGTGGCAAACGTTTTCTTTTCGGCTTGGTATAATTCCTTGCGTTGCGAGTTCACCTAGGTTCTCTTGACAAGTTGTTTCTTGCGAGTTTTGGTGCATACAGAGGTAGTAAACCTCTAGGTACCAACAAGATTATGATGGTTGTAATTGTAAATAAAATAGTATAGGTACAAACCTCGGTAGGAAGTTTCATTTCTGTCTTGAGATTATAGTTAACTTCGACGTCTCGCATTTTAGTTAACTAACTAATTTCTCGACAGTGATGATTACTGAAACACTTCCCACCTCGGTATGTAATATACTGTAGCGTTCGCCAGGCTGTCAAGAATCTTCGGCATTTGCTAGAATTTACCGAATTATTCTACTTTGTTCGGGAACAAGGTCGGACGCGGTTCTTCTAGAATTCACAGGAATAAATTACGGCTATATACAGGGTGTCCTTAGATAAACTGACACATTTTGCAGGTAAATATCTCGAAAACGAGAAAAGATAACGGGATGCGGTTTGTTTTGGCAGAATAAGGATTTTTCAAAGTTTTTTTTCATGGCATTGACAAATCCTGAAATTTGGTTTTACAGACATTCGATTTTTTGAAATAATTGCATACTGCCTTATTCTTGATGAAACACCCGGTATATTTTGTCATCGTCAGAAAGCGTGACTTTTCTACTTTACAAAAATGTATAATTTTTTTCAATTATCTCGAAATTGGATCGTAAAAATTGCACTTTGTTAAAGAGTGTACCATCGACTGGCCAAAAAAATAATAATAACTAATTTGTGTTTTATATGCACTTGCATTATTAGTTTATTTGTGTTTAATAATTGTATTATTAATTAATTATGCGCTAATTAGTTAATAAAAGTATCAAACACAACTTAATCATCATTTTTTTTTTTTTGGTTAGTCGATGGTGTTCTCTTCGACAAAGTGCAATTTTTACGATGAAAGTTCAAGATAATTTGAAAAAATTATACATTTTGGTAAAGTAGAAAAAACAGGCTTTCTGACGATGACAAAATATACAGGGTGTTTCATTAAAAATAAGGCAGTCATTTTATTTCAAAAAATCGCATGTCTGTGAAACCAAATTTCAGCAAATTTTAGGATTCGGCAATAATGTGAAAAAAAACTTTAAAAATTCCTTATTCTCCTAGAACAAACCGCATCTAGTTATCTTTTCCCGTTTTCGAGATATTCACCTGCAAAATGTGTCAGTTTATCTAAGGACACCCTGTATAAGGACGGGCTTTAGCTTGTAAGTTAAAGTTCAGTTCGACTGTGATACGATTTAAAATAGTGATTATTGTTGTATAGAGTTTAATTGTTGAGTTAATTTTCAACGTAATTAATGTCAGAGTGTATTGTTACGTGGAATAAATTATTGCTGTGTTAATTGGACTTAGATTTTTGGAATAAACGAAACGAACCCAAGATTTCTGTCAGGCAATCAAAAGCCGTGACAATACTATCTAAATACAAGATGCATGTATTGTGAATGAAAATGACGGATTTTTTGACGGAGTTATTAGACACTAATTGAAAAGTACAAATACTCCAGTGCCAAATGCCAGGATGTTGAGCTGGTTCTCGAATGCAAACCCATTTTGACTTATAGAAAATCTGCGCATCCAAAAAAAAAAAAGAATCTTCTGTCAGTAATTAGCACTGAGTGATAGGGCCTGATATTTCCTAATTTCAAGTCAATTTTGTGTTTTTCCATGTAGACCAACATTTTCTAGATTCAAATGTGTAGAAAATAGAGGTTTTTTAATCAAAAATATATAATTTTAGATCGAAAAATAAACGACGAATTGGATAATCACATAAAAAATATGGCGTTCCATTTGAAAAAATATTAAAATAGCCCCTAGCAGTTTTATTCGACCTTCAATTGCCTGACACTTACAAAACAACTATTATTTACTGATCTTTGACTATGAGTGTTTATTGCAAAAGACAGCCTTGTTCTTGCGATTTAAAATTTTTCGAAAAATCCAAATAGGTAAATTTTTTATAAGCCTAGATAGAATATAAAATCCTCAAGTTTTATGCCAATTCAGTGTGTAGGCAAACCTATTATTTATAGACATTTTCAACTATTGAAACAAAAATTTTCTTGAAATTCAAAAGACCATTGATGCTAATATTTTGGGATTCAAAAGAACATTTTATTGCCTCTCAAAGGCTCTATTCGGAATTTTTCAGTATTATCTCAATTCAATACAGGGTGTTTCTCTAACTACATCAAAAAATAACTGTGCTTAAATCGAATCCTGCCATACCAAAACCAAAATTAACTTAACCTTAATTTTGCGAAACCCATATAATTGATATTAACGTATAAGTATCTCTAAAGCTTCAAAATCAGTATGTTAACTAAATCGAGAAGTCACCATGTCTTATAGAGTTAAAAGATAACCATCGAAACTCGGTCTTAAGTTTTGCGAAACCCAAATTATGTTTTTCGATATTAAGAAAAGGTGAACAAAGTGAACATGCTTACAGTGTTTTTGAGAATGCCCTAGCTGAGATCGCGTTTCAAAGATTCTCTACAAATAGTGGAAAATCCGAAACGTTAGATCAATCTCTAGTTGAGTAATTTTGCTAAATTATTAGACACTTTGGCAACACGTTATATCTTATCTAAATCAAATAAACACAATAAATAATTAATCATTAAAGTTGTTAACGTCAATAAGGAAACCGACAATTAAAAAATTCGACAATAAACAAACAAGAGATAGTACCACGAAGCATCCGGAATTCTCTTAAAACGATAAAAACCTCGGATTGACAACTACTATCACAGTTTAAAATTTCCGCAACACTCATACAGTAATGGTTTCGTGGATTAATAATTAAGTTGATTCATAATAAGTGAGTAATTATTGAACCTTCAAGCCGGTCAATTAGCCAATTAATATACAGGACAATATTATACATCGCTTTGTCGATATTTAACGTATCGTTAAGTATTTATTCTTATTCTCGCGATGCATTATACGGTTGTAATTATTGTTTATTTAAGCGTGAATGTTTTTCCAGTGATTTCTTATAGTTTTAATAGTGAAAACGTAATACTCATCAATCAGGATAGTGTAAAAAATACCTATTTTTCTTATAGTTTGTTATTGCAAGCTGGCGAAAATGCATCTTCGTAAGTACTTCATTCATTAATTATCAGTTCACAGTGTGCAATTGAGTTTTTAGCATAGTAGAGGAATTGACTTAAAGTGCATGTGTATTTCTAGCCTTATTGTAGGAGCTCCTAAAAACAGCAACAAACTAAGCTCTGGGGGTGATGTCTACAAATGCGATATAAGTCCCGATGGTGGAACAACTTGTATTCAATATCCTGCAGGTAGGATTCATAGTAGATAGTCTGATCATTTTAATTCGACCACAGGTGACAGGCGCAGCTATGGTTTTTAAAACAAAGGTACCGCGTTATGTCAGAAAAAAATCACCTTCATTTTTGAATATTGGAAAACATCTAAATTTAATATCAAGATTTTAACAAAAAGAGGTGGAATTTGAATGATCACTCGTTATACAGAGACAGAATGTCTCAAATAAAATGACTTTCATGGGGATTTTGGAAATAGAAAAAGAAACAGGGTGGCTCAAATTAGAAATTGGGAATTCAAGTGAATCATAAAATATCGCCTTTTTAAAAAGATATTTCAAAAGAAGTTCACTTTATTAGGGCAAGTTTCTCTCCTCTACTCGATGCTGCTGCTAAATACAAAAACCGAAAATTTGTACGTCCTACGATAAATAGGGGTTTTCTTTTGAGTTCCTTGAACTATATTTACCCAAAAAAAGTGTAGAAACCCAGGTCCGTACTTAAAAAAATCTGGAGATAATTCCAAAAATACAAGACACCTAATTTAAAATTTAATTTTGTCATGTATGAAAGGATGAAAAGTTCCCTTGGACTGAAGACACAATGACAAATACAAGGTACAGATGACAAGAGACAAAAATTTAATAACACGTGTATCAATGCTATAACCCAGAATTTACTTGCCATGCCACGATACAAAATTTCGATTTTATGGTATTTTGTATCTGTCTCTTGTACCTTATTGTATTTGTCATTGTGTCTCCAACCTTAGGGAATTTACACGAAAAATTAAATTGCCATGAAAGGGTGTTCAGTGACAACCCACACCAATTCACTCTCGAATTCAAAACATTCAACAAAAGTTTTTCTTTCACTGTTTCGTTCACCCGAAATACTTGGTCCCCCCTACGTCGCTGGTATTAGAAGAATAAGTGGGTGAAAACTTTTTCACAGGATTGAACAAACACTACCTATCTGTTCAATCTTGTCATTGAAAATTACTGTCACTTGATTTTTTCACAAATTATGGAAATTAATTTTTCAGAGGTTTTAAAAAAAAATTAATTCCTATACACACTGTTTACCTACTCCATTTTTTATCTAGGAGATCCTGTAAAAATTAAATTTTCCGAAAATTATTTCAGTTAAATGTCCTGATTTTTTTTTAGGAAGAATGATAGACTCCAGTACACCAAATGGAAACTTTTTTGGTATGACCATGGATGGCGATGACCACATCAATGGAGCATTAGTTGTATGTAAATTCTTATATTTCAAAAAGTTTCCCCCAAGAAAATGATAAATTTTAGGTGTGTGCCCCAAGAACTTTACCTTCAAATTCGCAACTGAATTACCTTAGAGGTTATTGTATTTATTTGAGGAATTCTTCGGATATAACGCAACAACCTGTAAGGATAGTGCCCCTTGAAAACGCTGGGTCTGGTAATTTTTTTATATATAATAGATCAACTAATTTCAACATTTACACGTTCATTTTTAAGATTCAACGTGTTGTGATTATGGAGGAAAAGCCTACTACAATTTTGGTTTTGGTATGGCAGGATTCGATGTTTCATTTTTTTCTGAGGTATCTAACTCTGCTTATTTTTTATTTGTTAAAATAGTTATTTTTCTACAACAGTCAAAAACAGAGTATTTCCTTTTTCCTGGTGCATTTGCTTCGGACTTTCAAGTAAAAGGTTTTGCTTGAGCTTTTATTTATACTGGATGAAGCATTTGCTTCAGATTTTGGGAGAAAAAGCAAATGCTATTTTTTTATTTATGGAGGACCACCTTTATAAGCGCCTTTACCTGTATGTACAGAGGTGAACTACTTTACACGGAAAAAACACTCCACTATAGTAAAGAATAGTAGCGTTTGCCCAAGAATATATTCGTTTCACTATTCCACAAGACAACATAATATTTAATTCTAGTATTGCCCTATTCTTGAGAATTGAAAATAAGTTCAACTTATATTCAGAATACGGTAGTGTCGAATTCAAAAATAGCCTAGTAATTGTTTTACGAATAAGGTAGATTTGATGATCAAGTATTGTTATTCTTATTTGAAAAATAACTTATAGTTATTACAAAAACTACAAGCTATTTCCAAATATTTCTTATTCTTACTTCAAAAATAGCTTCTTATTGTTTTAACTACTTACCTGTTTACTTACTATTAATATTGAAACACAGTTTACTCTGAAGTATATTTTATTCTTAAAATTCTTGTTTTAAAAATTTATATGATATATAAAGGTATAAACTGATGAAATAATAACAAAACAGTTGATTAAAATAAGTACAATAACAATCATAGATACATTCATTTATTAATTATTCACATACACCGGCGTATCCAGCCCATGCGTCTGCGGGGGCTAATCAGCTCAGGCCAACCCGCCGCAGGCGCCGCCGAAGACGAAATTTTTTTTACCAGGTGCCACGCCCAAACCACTTATTTTGAGCCTTCAAAACAATTTTTCTGTACTACCAACAAATAACGAAACCGAACTCTGGGATTCCCCGAAAACTTTTAAATTTTAGCGAATTCTATAGGTAGAACCAGTACAAAAGATGTATTTTTATCTCTTTCTTATGCAAGCTAGTAGAAAAATACATGAATACACTCAGTGCGCACTATACCTTTCAATAGAATTCGCTATAAATGGTATGCGGGCAGTGCGGACACTGTACAGGGTTATTGGTTATAAATGTCACCCCCCTCTATCTTTTTTATTTGACATTTTAGAAAAAAGTGTTTCAAATAAAAAATGTATTATTATAATTAAGTTTTTTGAAAAACTCACGTTTGCATATACAGGGTGTTTCAAAAAAGCTGGTCGTACTCCAACTTTCTTATTATAAACTGAATGCCCTGTATATTATTCAATATTCGGATTCTACGTGAAATTCTAAGACGATTTCATGTAATATACCCTATACCTAAGTTCAACTGTTTTGGAAATATTCACAGTTGAAAATTGAATTTTTTGCAAATTTGACAGGCTGTAAAACCTAAACGGTTAACTTTTGAGCAAAACCGATCTTAAATTTTTTTCTAAGATTTTCACAAGTTATCATTTGATACCTACTTTGAATTTAACCGAAGATTAAATTTAATTGGAATTTTCAATCAGGGATTAAATTCAAAGTTGATGTCAAATATTGGTGTCAACTGATAGTCTATAAAAATCTAAGATAAAAATGTAAAATCGGTTTTGCTCTAAAATTAACCTTTTAGGATTTACAGCCTGTCAAAGTTGTATAAAAGTCAATTTTCAACTGTCAATATTTCCTAAACAGTTGAACTTAGGTATAGGGTATATCACATAGACATTTGCTCAGAATTTTACGTAGAATCCGAATATCCAATAATATACAGGGTATTCTATTTGAAATAAGAAATTTGGAGCACGATAAGCTTTTCTGAAACACCCTGTATATGCGAAAGTGAATGTGTCAAAAAATTTAATTTCAATCATAAAACTTTTATTTGAGACACTTTTTTCTAAAATGTCAAATAAGAAAGATAGAGGGGGTGACATATAACCCTGTACAAACCAGAAAACAAGTCTGAAGAGAAACAAGAATGTGATCCAGCGTCAGCCTTGAGATTGCAGTCACGTCCCAGCAGTACTTGGCAACGTGGCAGAACTCTGACTGTTCTATAATAGTTTTTTCATCATATTGTACTGTTATCTTACTATGGGCCGGTTTCTAAATAGCGAGTCACCTCTGGGTTGGCTTTAACTCCAGGGGCCCAATTCTTGAAAAATATTGTATACGAAATTTGATATGATTTTGAACGCTTTCCATTTAATCTACATGGCTATTAGTCAAATTCGAATCAAATTTCGATGCGAAGTTTTTCAAGACTTGGGCTACAGGTTAAACGTGTCCAGTTGCAATGTTTACCTTGGAGTTATGGTTAACCCGAAGGTGACTTGCTATTGAGAAACCGGCCCTATAGCATGAACCAAATTGAAATCGAAAAGGTGTTAAAATATAATTAACGGCCGCTGGCCGTGATTTTCAAACATACCCCTAGATAGGAAGAGTGTATAACATATAAAAGTATGAAAAATAGATTTATTTGAAAGGTGTAGGATACAGATTTTTCGTTCATCGCCAGGGATGTTCCAACGTGCACAATTGTGCATATTATGCACAATCTGATCTCAATATGCACCATATGCACAATCTTCATAAAATATGCACAATTTTCACAATCCAGTCAAAACAAAATTATTTTTCTTCAGCAATCCTTTGGCAACCTCGCCTTGCGCCTTGGTTGTGGTTACTGACATCTGTTATTTTGAAAGCTAAGCTCTAGACTTGTAACTGACAAAAAAGAAGAATGAAGACTGGAAGACGGAAACTGGAAGACGGAAACCCAACCTACAACCTTCCTAACAAGTAACAACTCGGTACACACCACTACTACAGGGTAGCCTTTCCTCATATAAGGCCTGTGTGGATCAGATGTCATGCCCCCCTCCCACCTACCTCCAAAGAGCCAGTGTTGACGTAGACAGTGTGTCGTGTCTCACCTTGACGTAGGGTGTTTGTACCACAGGCTATGATTCTGCTGGCTTTTGCTTTATGCATACTTAGTTTTAGTGCATTAATTATCATTCTAATGGCCGCTTGCATCGACCATTCTGAGAGAGGTTTAGCGACAATCAACGCTTAAAGTGATATGTTAAATGAAAAAATGTCACTTTAGGCGTTGATTACCGGTAAACCTCCCTTAAGATGGTCAGTGCAGACGGCCATTAAACAATGCTTTCTCAGATCTCGATCGCATCTTCCTCTTTGCTTTGCCTATTATATTAATCAAAATGAATTAATATTTTTCATCATAAATATATATTCTAAGCTACGACTGCTAGCGCAAACAGCTGATGACGTGGTTGATGACGTCGGTAATGGTGCTACACAATATGACCGCGATTCCCAAAAACGAGACCGATAAGCAATCCTGTGGAATAGTGTGTATTATCCTTGGTAACAACTGTCAATTTAGAGAAACAATATGGCGGCGGGTGCGTGGCTCACTTCTATTTTCGATGTTCATATATCCTTATGAGCCTCATATTGCCGGCTTACTTCCATTGTCATCACTTGTTGGTAAAAAGGTTTATCGCGAGTCACTAATTTTTATTTTTTTTCGTCGCCATCTATAAAAGTCTCATAGGTATATAGATTTTTTGACGACTTGTAGGAATAGGACATTCTACCCCTGCTTTTTATAAAACCCAAGAGATAGCGCTATTAATTACGTCATTCACGTCACATATAAGAATGTGCACAATCTCAAACGAAAATGCACAATTTATTATTGGTTGGATGCACACTTGAAAATTTTCCTGGAACAACCCTGTTCATCGCGACGATCTTGGGGGGGGGTAGTTACCCCCATTACCCCCCCTTGTATACGCCGGTGTTCACATACCACTGGAAGGTTGGGAAAATCCGTTATAGATGTTGCATTTTCTTCACTTTTAACGCCATCAGTACCATTTTATTTGCCAATTTTAATCTAACCTCCATTTTGGAAATTCGCTCTTTACTTTGTTCATCATTCATGTTTAACCATTGTCCAAGTCAATTTCATTTCCTAAAATTAAAAATAATGTTTTTATAAGTAGTTTGTCAACAATTTATCCTAAGGCAAAAGGCAAATAGACTGAATAAGGTACTGATGAAAGATAACACACGGTTTAAGTTTTTCATCTAAATGATGGCCACCCACGCCAATACCTAATAATTTTGATTGTTTTTTCCCGGAAATTGAGTAGGAAAAGTGAAACTCACCTTCAAATATTGGAATTCAACATTCCAAATCCCATTTCTTCAACAAACAATTCATTTTAGCACAAGAAACACTGTAAAACCACAGGTAGCGTCGTGTGGCGTCCTTCGGCGCCGCTCCAACCAAACTTCAACTTCATCTTCAATGTAATGGGGGGAACGCAACATAAAGCAAAGCACAAAGGCTACTAGAAGGCAGGTTGAAATAAGCATGCATTTCATTTAAGAATAATATTACTCTCTTCAAATTATAAGTATTTCAAACGGGAAAATATTTCAATTTAATGTAAGAACAAACCTATATTTGATAAAATATATTTTTTATTCTTGATTTAAGTAAAAAATAATTGAGATGAATATTTGAAGAGTTTCAAAATAACATTAAGCAAATATTTCAATTTATAATAAGGTATTGTTTTACTAAATAAATTATTACTGGATCAAATATAAAATTATAAGTATATTACTACTCTTGGATATAGAATTGCATTTTTTTCCGTGTAAGGTTTAAAGTCAGACCTATAGTTTATTACAGCAACACGAGATGTCAATGCTGTCGACCCTATAGTGTGCCCTAACTTGACTGTCAAAAAAAATAGAAATCTTCATTTGGTTAAATTGTGTGATGGAACGTTTTTTTCTTTTTTTGGCGGAAATTTGAAGTATTATTCTGTTTTACATAAACAGGGTTGTAGTTTCGACCAACGCAAATAATTTTGAACGTTCATCCGTCCGATTTTTTTCTAAACAGTATAGCTACGGGCGTATTTCCAACTATTTTTGCAATAGCGAGAAAGATACAAGTTCAAAAAATTTGAAAAAAATATATGTCGCGTAGAATTGCAATAGTAGTTCGTAATAAAAATAATGGGAAACTTCATCTATTCGTTTTGAAATAAATGGTGAAAAACTACTTTTTTTTCAGTATTTGCGATATAACTCAAAAATGGCGAGTCAAATTTGCTTAAAAAAATTATGGATTAAAGTATATCGATAACCATAAAGCATATGTTTTTTTTGAAATTTTTGAACACAAGGTTCAGAAAATAGGGGTTGACTTTAAACCTTAAGTCGCTATGGGAGAACATGAAGGAAGTTATTAGGTTTGTTCGGACTCAATTCAGAATTAGTTCTGAATTGAACTGTGTGTGTAATGAGTTGTTTTTATCGAGTTCTCCCTCTGGGGGCCTTATTACTCATTTCATGGTGAAAATTGAAATTTTCCTTGTTTTTCCTTTTGGGTTAATTTATTTTGTTTTTTTTTTATTGTTTGTTTTTATTTATTTTTAAAGGATGTCCTAATTATATTTTCGATTCAGAAACTTGTATTTTTAAAAAACATTTACTTTATTATTTAAAATACAATAGTGACAAACGAAAATATGTGGATCAAATAGGGAATGCCTGAAAACAAATGAACGCTCCTTAAAGGACTGCGCTGGCTTAAATAAGAAATATCTGCTGATGCAGCACTTACGTAGGCGGAATGGTGGTACTACCAGTGGACTACCGCTGATTAAGCAGTTTTACATTATTATAAGTTTTGACATAGGCGTGCGCTTATAATTATCATAGGAAAGGAGAATTATTAGTAAAAAGATAACATAGGGTCTTACAATATAACTTCCGTGTTCCTGATGAACCACGAGGCGTTGGTAATCCTTCTGAGGGGTTTGTTTTAAAATGTTTGAAGTTTTTTCATATTGGTGTTGCTTTGGTTGATGAAGAAGGCTGTTGAAACGTAGAGCATTTTGGGCCTGATGACTTGGTTGTATAGCTGTAGTTTGTTCTTTAGGTTTAGGTGACTTTTGGATTGGAGTAAAGGACGGAGTTGATGGTAGGTTGCGTTGCAGATTCTTAGTTTTTGTTGGGTGTTGTAATTGAAGTTTAGCCTTCTGTCTAGGGGAATGCCTAGGTACTTGACCGTATCTTGCCAAGGGATTTCGGTGTCATATCAATGGTGAGGTTTTCTAGATGCGGTCTTGACCATTTTTTTGAAATTGTTATGGCTTGTGTTTTCTGCGTTTATTATTATTTTCCACGAATTTGCCCATTCCTGGATTTGGTCTAAATGGTTTTGTATTGCAATGGATATACATAGTGTCTGGGTTTTTGAAAGATGCGAATATGCAGGTGTCGTCGGCAAATAGGAAAATTTTGGTTCGTGGGGATTTTAGGATATTGGCTTGGTACAGATTAAATAGGATGGGGGAGAGAGGAGAGCCTTGGGGGTCTCCTGCTTCTATTTTCCTAGTGGTGAATAAGGTTTAATTTATTTTTTCTTGGAACTTCCTTTCTCTGAGAAACTGTTTTACGAATCGGGTGAAGTTTGGTGGAATCTTCTGGTTTTTGTGTAGTTTGTAAAGTAGGCCCTAATAAAATCAGTCCTGTTGATTCTTTTTTGTTGATGCCGTCAGTGATTTCTTGTGTTAATCTTGCTAGTTGAAGTTCTGTTAAAAGGTAACTTCTAAATCCAAATTGTTCGTCCGGTAATAAGTTACTTCCTTCTGTGAACAATTTCTAGTAGGTAACTTCCCTAGGGATGGAAGTAGACTGCTAGGGCGCCAGTTTTGAGGCAAAGTTTTTGCCGGGTTTTGGAAGGAGGATCGCTATGGCGGTTTTCCATAGGTATGGGAAGTAGGATATTTGGAAGCAGTTATTGAAGATTTTGGAGAGCATCTCTAGGTATTCGTCCGGAAGGTTTTTGAGGATTTTGTTATTTATTGCGTCTATTCCAGGAGCCTTTTTGTTTTCAAAGTTGTGGATTATTTGTTGTATGTCTTTTTTTTGAGGTTTTTATTTCTTCCCTTCTGTGGAGTTCGTGAGTCGAGTTGATTTTCTTCATTCTATTGTGTATTCTGATTTCGTCGTAGTCCAATAATTCGTTTGTAGTGAATTGTAGTTCCAGGAAGTCAGCAAATGCTTCTGTCTTGGCTCTGTCGTGGAAAACAATGCCATGGTTTGCACTGTGGATTGGCGGCATTTCTCGAATGTTGATTTTATTTAATAGGGATTTTTGGGTTTGTCATAAATTTATAAGGTGGTCTTCTTCGTTGAGGCTGGAGAGGAAACCCACTTTCTGTTTTTGTAGTTGTTTATGAGTTTGTTGATCTCCTTGGTTTTCTGGTTTGCTTGTTTGTTAATTTGAGGGTCTTTCGTTAGCTTCGCTCTTCTTTTAAGTTTGTTACTGATATTAATTTTATTTTTTATGTGGACTGGGAGGAGAAAAGGATTTTTTGTTTTAATGTTGATGGTTGAGGTGGTTTCTTGCAGGACTGATTGGATGGTTTTTGTTAGGGATACAAGAATTTTTTCGATGCTGTTTGGGTTGGTTGTTGGTTCAAAAGTTGCCACATTTTCCAGTGGCCTTTTCTTGAAACTTTGCCACTTTGTTACGTTTATGGTATTTGGTTCTGGGTTGAGCATGAGGTTTATTACTTGGATGGCTATGGGGGTGTGGTCGGAGGAGGCAAGATCGTTGAGGTTTTTTATGGTAATGAATTGGGGACAGTTTCTTGTAATTGCTATATCTAGAATGCCTAGAGTGTTGTGGTGGAAGTAAGTAGGTTTGACTAGGGGTCGGTGTTTGGCGGGGTGATTTCTTCGGGGGGTATGTTTTTTTTAATGAGGATATCTCTGTCTTGCCTGTAAATTTTAAAGTTGGGCACTTTCTATCTGGTTTGAGGTTTTAAACAGGTCTCTTGCCTTTTGGGAAAGAAGGAGTTCGCATTTCAGCTGATTATGAAGAGATTTGTTACTTTTTTGTTTGTGTTATCCATTTAGTTGAGTTAGGTGTGTTAGATTTTACTAGTGGATTTTGTTCTATTTTTGTGTTTATACGAGTGATAATACTGTCGATTTTTTGCTCCAGGTCCTGATTATTGTGTGAGAGGAAATTGAATATGGGGATTTGGAGGTTTTGTGTGAGCGTGGAGGGGGTTTGGGCTATCTTAGCATAGGATATTTGGGTATTGACTGGTTTTGGGGGTGGTTTTGGTATACTTGAGGTTTGAGATGGTTGGTTGGATGGTTTCTTGTAAAGTTTGGGTTTCTTGAGCAATTTTTGTAGCTTGCTGAATGGTCTCCATCGCAATTCAGGCACTTGGCTGGGGTTTTCCGTGTTTTTTGCATTCGTTGTAGTGGCGATTTCCTGCGCATTTGTGGCATCTCGGTTCGGCGAAACAATTACTGAAGCAGTGCCCAAACTGCTGGCAGTTGTGGCATTGCGGAATGTGTTTGGTTGTTAGGGGTAGATGAGATATATGTACTTTCATGTAGCAAATGTGCGTTATTTCAAATATTTTTGCTTGTTCTTGTTATACCACAAGAACAAGCAAAAATAGCAGCAGTTTTATTAGGCCTGTTTCAATGTTTCTGTTCGGACCGGATTTGTACCATTGTAGCTCTGATGGTGTTTAGCCAAGTTCTATTAGTTCCTTTTCGACTTCCTCCAGGGAGAATTTTTTGTTTAGTCCTTTTATAATAATGTTTAGTTTTTTTCCTTCTTTGAAGAAGTATGTGTGGGATTCTACATTTTTTTCTTTTGGAAGTTTGGTGGCTGTTCTGTGGTCATCCGTAGATTTTGGGAGTAATTGGATGCCGAGTGGATGTTTTTTTGGATCTTCAATGTTGACATTGTTATTGGCTAGCAGGTGGTGGATTTTCAGCAAGTATTTTGAGTCCCTTACGGCCATTTGCACCGCTATAACTTAAGGGATATTTAATCCAAGTGGAGCTTTGAATGTGACTCTCGTAGAAACAAAAGCAACATTGAAAGCTCCACTGAAATTAAATATCCCTTAAGTGATAGCCGTGCAAATGGCCATTAATATCATTGGGGGAATTCTTGGTTTAACAAGAGTTTCGTTGGGTTTTGATGTTTTTTTAGGAACTGGGTTTTCTCGATATTGAGAGTTCTGAACTTTGGGAGAGTAATGGGTTTTTGTGTACAGGATTTTTTAATTGGAGAAAGTCTTCCTTGGGGTTTTGGGCCGTCTGTATTTGGTTCTCAGATTCATCTTCCATTTCTACCATTTCATTTTTTGAATTAACTTCTGAGGAAGTGTTTGATGGGGATTTTTGTTTGCTTCTTTTCCTAGAGTAAGCATGTGAAGTTGAGGAAATGGGAGACTCAGTATTGTTTTTGAGTGCTTCTAGTTCTTTTGCCTGATTTTCGTTGACAGACAGTGCATATTCTAGTTTTGTCTGCATGTTTTTGACAAGTAGTAATAGGTTATTGTAGTTGACTTCTAGGTTTTTATGTTGGTTTGTTAATGTATATAATTCTGAGCGCAGGTTCGCTGCTTCATTGGTTAAACGTTGTTCATTGTCCACAAATTGAGCGATGGTTCTATCATTTCCAATGGCTTGGGATTTCAGGTTGTCAATTTCTTGTGAAAGGATTTGGTTGGTGGAGTTTAGGGATCGGTTGAGTGCAATTAAAGATTTTGCTTCGTCATGGGCACGGAGTTTATCAGAAAGAGAGTCGGATTTCCCCTCTAGGTTTGCTATTTTGGGTTTGGTTTTTTTCACTATAACTTTTGACACTTTCACTGAACTGAAAAATCAAAAAATGACGATGTTCGCACAAAATCATCAAAAAAGTTAGTGAAACCCTAATTCTAACGTATTTCGAGGGGGAATCGAAAAGAGTTCAATCTCCTACATTGTGGGCACTGCATTCGATTTTGAACTCAACATTTATTATTAAGGAGTACATTGATGTAAGATGTAAGTGCCATTGCAGCAAACCTTTTCCCAGAAAAATCAAAAAATGATAATGTTCGCACAGAAACATCAAAAAAGTCAGTGAAACTGTAATTCTAACGTATTTCGAGGTGGAATAGAATCGAATCGAATACAGTTCAATCTCTTACATTGTATGTTTTGGAAATATTGACAGTTGAAAATTGACTTTTTGCAACTTTGACAGGCTGTGAAATCTAAACGGTTAATTTTGGACGAAAACCGGTTTTACATTCCTATCTTAGATTTTTATGAACTATCATTTGACACCAACTTTAAATTTAATCCATGATTAAAAATTCCAGTTAAATTTAATCTCCGGTTAAATTCAAAGTTGGTGTCAAATGAAAGTTAATAAAAATCTAAGATAGGAATGTAAAATCGGTTTTCGTCTAAAATTAACCGTTTAGGTTTTACAGCCTGGCAAAGTTGCAAAAAGTCAATTTTCAACTGTCAATATTTCCGAAACAGTTGAACTTAGGTATAGGGTACATTACATGAAATCTGCTCAGAATTTTACGTAGAATCCAAATATGCAATCACATACAGGATATTCCATTTAAAATAACAAAGTTCTGTCGCATACTCCATAAACGAAGCATCCTGTATATTCAAAAATATTTTCAATTAATACATATTAGAGTATCAAACAACTTTGTAATTTGAATTTTTTTTCTTGCGTCACCCTGTGAGGAGATATCGTCCGATATCGCACTAAGTGGACACCCTGTATATATTCATTATTCACAACCAACTGATATGACATAAAAGTTTGTATGCACCACGGGTACTAATAGATATATAAACCCTCGGGCGGTTACGAACCCTCGGGCCAGAGGCACTCGGCTTTGTAAGACTGTCGCTCTCAGGGCATAATCATCTACTTAGTACTCTTGATACATAATAGCTATTTATGTACCAAGGGGATTATGTAGATTATAATGCCCGAAGGCGAAAATAGTCCAAGGAACTCTGGCCCGAGGGATATATTTCGCCTGAAGGGCATTATAATCTAATAATCCCCGTGGTGCATACAATGCTTTATTTTCTACTCAACACGATGTTCTTTCATCAATTTAGTATCAAACAAAATCAGTTAAACTTGTGTGACAGAATATTGTTTTGTATTTTGACATGTACCTGTACCTGTGACCTGTACCTAGAAACGAAATAAATTATTATACGTATAAACATCTCATAAGGCAAGGTTACGGTGGTCGTGTGGGTTAACGCATTTGACTACATGAGAAACGTTGATAGTAGACCGGGTTCGAATCCTGGCCAGACCGAAAATTAGTGGCTGCCTAGGGTAAAGTGCAAATTAATAAAACAACAAAAACACCTCAGGGTATTATAAGCGGGCGTTATAGATCATAACGCCCGCAAAAAGCGGGCGTTATGGATCATAATGCCCTCAGGTTGTTATAGCTATGTTAACGTATTTCGTTTCCTAGGTATTATGGATCTATAATAGTTAAGTAGAAAATAAATAACTATTGTAATTGAACGATTTCTTCAATAATATATCGCTTTGAATTTACTTAATTTTTATTTTTATATTTGAAAGCGCTCGTAGAAAAAATAATGTTCCTTACTCATGCGGAAAGTGTCTTTCCCGCACTCGACTGCTTGCCCGAACTCCGCTTCGCGTCGTTCGGTCAACGGCAGTCGCGTGCGGGAAAGTATCACTTTCCGCACTTGTTAGGAAAATAACTATTTCGAATATTCTTATTTCCCGTTTTTTTTTCTTGTCTGTTATCTTCTTGAGCCGGGTCTTCATGTCGTTTATCTTCTTCAATAATTCTAAAGATTTTTTTTTTCGCAGCATTCGCTTCTAAGCAAAAGGTAGAAGTATAAGCAGAAGCTTCAAGTTAAAGGTAAAAGTCGAAGCATTTACTTCATATCATATAAATAATGAAAACCTTTACTTGCGAGCATATGCTTCAAAGAAATGAAGTAAAAGATACTATTATCCGTAGTTCAGGGTGACAACCAAAAAACTTCAAACGCAACATAAATCTGCATTATGAAAAACAAAATAATGTCACAGCTTATAATGTTGGCACCCTGAACTACATGAATAAATACACGGAAAAATACACGGTTGTAATACGGGCATAAGGCTCGAGTGCCAGAGTAAACCAACAGATCATATGATAACATCACTAGACTTTGACATTCCATATGAAGTGGTTGTGAAAGAATGCCGATCATGGGAGAACGCAAAGCTACCGCAAGCGTACAACGCATCATTGTGGTGCACAGATGGTTCGAAGTCAACGAAAAGAGTCGGTCTGTGAATAACTGAACTAAAGAGTTCAGCTTAATTCATTCTCTTCTGAGAGAGGCGGACTAGGTGCGTCGAAGCCTCCTCCTAGCTGGAGTTCTCTGACTCATGGGCGCCGGCAGCAGGGTGCAAGGGGGTGCACTTGCACCCCCCTGTCAGAAATACATTGAAAAAATTATTTTTTATTTTATTAATAATCCTTTTTTAATAATAAGTAAAATAAGTTACTGTTTGAAAAAATTGGTGAAACGAGAGACGATGGCCCCCCGCTCTCTTTGTTTCTCGCGACAGTCTTCGGGTCACTTCGGGCTTATTTTTATTCCGCGCGCCATCGACCTGTAGAATGGCGGGAATTTCGAATTTACTTAATTTATAGTTTATTGATATAATAGTATATTCTTCAACGAGCATATAATGATGGCTATTATTCACGAGAATGAAAATTCAATCATTCGAGTGAATAATAGCCATTATTTGCGAGTAGAAGACTATACTTTCTCTTCGAACTTTTTTAAAGAAAATCATTATGGCGTTTCCGATTGGTAGATCTAGTGCGGAACTAGTGCAGTTTTTTCTATTTCTATCTTTTTCTTCTACAGGTCGATTAAAAGGATGCAAATACACTCAGTGCACACTGAATCTACCAATCGGAAACGCCATTAGTTTTTGTAAGAAATAACAATCATCAAAAGTTTAAACCCGCCTCAATTTTTTTTAATTTGAAAGTTTCGTGATCTGACAGTAGACGTCAGTGATGTTTTGTTTGTATTGTCTCGTTGCGGCCCGTGTATTCCGAAAATACGGAGAATTTGATTGGTCGACAGGGGCCTTATTCTGTAAGGAAAGAACCGTTCGATTCGATAGAATTTCTTCGATTGTGACGTCATTTTCAGTTTGGTTTTCGCGCTACCAAACCGAAAATGACGCCACAATCGAAGAAATTCTACCGAATCGAACGGTTCTTTCCTTACAGAATAAGGGCCCAGGCCGTGGATTCCCGTTTGGAATCCACGGGGCGTACCTGAGAAGTAGTCATTATTCAATCTATTTTTCTCGGAAAAAATTGAATTTCTCTCCCTAGGTTAATAATGAAAATAATGAAAAAAAACCTAGGTCAATAATGAAAATGACGTCATGACGCAAGGATATTGTCATAACGTTACAGGTTTCTATTGATTTAATTTCGATTTCAAACTGTCAATTTAATCAAAAAAACAGGTTCCTGTATGTATCATAGGAAATTACCATAGATGTTGATAGAGGGCAGCACTTTCAACTAGAAAAAATAATTTGAGCTCAGATTTCAAACTTATTTTTTATTTTCTACTATAGCAGTAGTAAAAAAAATTCTATATATTCCACGGTAGAGAAAGTCATTATATACCTTACGCATTATAAACCTCGGCGCTACGCGTCTCGGTTTATAAAAGCGCTCGGTATATAATGACCAACTTCTCTACCTAGGTATATAATGTAGATACTATTATTTTACTACTGAGACATTATTCAATCTATTTTTCTGGGAAAAAATTGGATTTCTCTCACCATGTTAATAATGAAAATAATGAAAAAAAACCTAGGTCAATAATGAAAATGACGTCATGTCGCAAGAATATTGTCATAACGTAACAGGTTGTTATTGGTTTAATTTCAATTTCAAACTGTCAATTATTAAAAAAAAAAACAAAAAACACGTCCCTGTATGTATGTACCATCGTCACCAAATGTATCTGGGACAAAAATAATGCTAATAATCTCCTGAACTAATTCTACTATTCATTTCAATGCATTTGATTCATAGTATGACAAATATTTGACAAGAAAATTCATATAATAGTACAGGAGCTAATATGATGCTGTCCCAGTTACTTTTGGTGACGATGGTACATCATAGAAAATTATCATAAGCTGTTGATATAGGGCAGCACTTCCGACAAGAAAAAATATTTTGGGCACAGATGTCAAATTAATTTTTTATTTTCCACTAGCAGAAGTAAAAAAAATTCTATATATTCCTCGGTAGAGAAAGTCATTATATACCTTACGCATTATAAACCTCGGCGCTTCGCGCCTCGTTTTATATAAGTGCTCGGTATATAATGACCAACGTCTCTACAGGTATACAGGGTGTCCCGCGAGGTTTTTCCCAAAATGATAACTTCGGAACGCATCATCGCATGTTCCACTGTATAATTTTTTATCATTTTCTTTGACAAAGCCTTAACAAATATGGCATTGCCAATATTGCAATTTAATTTTCTAATGAAAAATGCCATAATATACCATAAGTTACATTTAAGATTCGGAAGTTGACATCATTCGGCCGATATTGAAGCGGAAGTGGTGAAATTGGATGACAATGGTAGTAGCGGCACAAAAAGTTACACTGATTCTCAAAATTTCAATTAGATTGGATGACGCGTTTCGAAGTTAGTACCTGGGAAAAACGTCGTGGGACACCCTGTGTACTATTTTTAGAAGTTCAAAATAACCGTTTTTGGCAAACGGAAAAATTTTTGCGCCTCCGGCTGGCATC
The DNA here is from genome assembly GCA_917834065.1 of Ceutorhynchus assimilis. NCBI lineage: Eukaryota > Metazoa > Arthropoda > Insecta > Coleoptera > Curculionidae > Ceutorhynchus > Ceutorhynchus assimilis. Next base: position 56,308,486 of record OU892280.1, on the reverse strand, counting down.
CACCTTCTTAAATAAGGTATTTGAACCAATAGGATAATCCACGCGCCGGCACTGCCTGTATGCACCTCCCTGGAACCAATCCTGGCGGCGCCCATGCTCTGACTCCATGTTCTCTTGTATCTGGCTCCAGGGGCGTTCTCACTCATTTACGTCTCGGAAGGGGACTTTGGAGAGTGGTGGAGATTTTCATAGCAGGTTGTTTTTGCTACTCATTCTAGAATATTCCCTGTGTAGCTGCTCAAGGGTATTTAGAATCTCCTGCTGCGTAGTGGCATCTCCAGTCAGCTCTTCGTTCACACTTCTTCGTCTTCAAAGGCTTATTGTCTTTAGTGCCATTTTACACTTTGATGTCCTGAGAATGCAAATAAGCAAACAACACAGCACACAGCCTTCTGTTGTTTTTTTTTTTTTTATCTTGGGAGTTGATTGCGACATTGCTACACTAGTGAAGTCGGATCTCCGAATTGTGGGGTCCCAAAATTCAAACAGTGATTTATTACATTTCATTGATAATTAAATAAACGACTATATTTTGGTTAGCGTTTTCTTCTTTGCGTGATTACTGGATAACTATAGTGATGACGCAAAGAAAAACATTCGCTAGAGCATGAGGCTCTATTATGTAGGTAATTATGTTTTTCAACAAACGTCACTAAAAGTGTCATTTTTATAACGGATGTTGTCAGTGTCTAAAATGCCATTTTATGACACTGGTGCTAAAAGTGATTACTTTTAGCACTGAGTGCTAAAAGTAATCACTTTTAGTGCTTTTGTAGAAAAAAATAGTATATGATATCCGTATTTTATTTTGTTCAAAGAGATGGAACACTCCGCCTTCGGCGTCGTGTCCCAAACTTCCCTTTTCACAAAATAAAATGTCACTTTTAGCACTTATATCATAAATAACTATTTTCTACGAACATGTTAAAAATTCAATTTTCAACACCCTCCGCGTATTAAAAATGTTACTTTATGGCACTGGTACCATAAAGTCTTTATAGCACTGGTGTTGAAAATGAAATATCAAATTTTGAAAGCAAACGTCAAGACGTCAACTTGCTTATTTTAAATAAGACACTCTGTATATGATTGCATATTCGCTTTCCAGCTGTGTGCTTTAAGCACGGTGCAGAACAGTGTCCTGCGTTTGAAACGCAAAAGTTAGCAGCTGTCGAAGCGCAGTACGGCTGGAACACGAACATGCGCTTAAAGCATCTGCGCGCGCAAAAGCTCGATTGCGTGCTCAAAATGGTCAGCTGGAAAGCGGCTATACTCTATAGGTACTTAAGTTCAACTGTTTTGGAAATATTGACAATTGAAAACTGACTTTTTGCAACTTTGACAGGCTGTTAAACTTAAACGGTTAATTTTAGAGGAAACCTGATTTTACATTCCTATCTTAGATTTTCATAAGCTATCATTTTACACCAACTTATAATTTAACCGGAGATTTAATTTAATAATTTTTGATCATTGATTAAATTCAAAGTTGGTGTCAAATGATAGTTTTTCTCTAAAATTAACCGTTTAGGTTTTACAGCCTGTCAAAGCTGCAAAAAGTCAATTTTCAAATGTCAATATTTCCAAAACAGTTAAACTTAGGTACCTATAGGGTATATCACATAAGATCTGCTCAGAAGTTTACGTAGAATCCAAATATGTAATCACATACAGGGTGTCTCATTTAAAATAAGCAAATTGACATCTACTTCCGCTATAACCGGAAATTCCACTATCTTGAAAATATTTTAGCCGGTTTGCCCCCATTGACATTAGTATGCTGTCAAATTTTTTAAAATTTTCTGCATACAGTTTTTCATGTAAAGATAGATTTGGTTCCCGATAGAACACCCTGTATAATGGCATCCATTTGACATTGTTTTCAAAAATAATCTGTCTTTCCCTTTATATAAAGGCGCGTTTCCACTGAAAAATTGGCAACTTATGTATCTGCAAATTTTCCAAGAATCAATGACTTTTATATTTTTCATGGTTATCCATACCGATTTTGGTAATAAGTAATGGTAATAATATAGTTGTTGGGTGAATATAATAAATACCTACTTCTAGGTGATTTATCTCGTAAAAGAGACGGGCGGTATGTGAACTTATGTGAATTGCAGAATGAGCGAAGCGCACATGCGTGCCTTAAAAAAAATGTACTTTTAACACTCTTATCATAAATAACTATTATTTGACAAAAAAAATATGGACGAACGGCAGTTCCACTTTCTCATATATATCGCAGAGCGAACGACATCGCTGAAGGGTCAATCAAAATACATACGGGTAACCCACTAAGGTCGACGAGGTACGATATTACGGAAACCAATAGACCTTACGTAACTTGAGAATAATTTCCATCAATTTCTCTTGGCCCCTTGGCCGATTTGGTGGACAAGAAAAAAATCCCGAAGCCGTAAGGTCTATGATTTTCATAATATCGTACCTTGCCGACCTTAGTGGGACACCCGGTATAATTAAATTGTAAGGACATAGCTGTGGACATAGAATGAAATCAATTTTTTTTAGAACGATGTACTATTTGGTGCTCCAGGAGTTAAAAAGTTCAACGGTAAGAATGACAGAAATTACATAGAAAAAAAAAATAATAATAATATTTAAAACCCTAATTCACAGGCGTAACTATTTCATATTCACTACGTCACTCAAGATTAGTAAGTATGCTACCCTACAGATCGTTACCGAATCCTGACGACGATGATACTTACTTTGGTGAGAAAATTCCATTGATTTTACCAAGTTGATTCACAAACATTTCAATTTCCAGGTTATTCAGTTGCGACAGCTAAATTTTCACCAAACAGTGAAGACGTTTGGTTTGTAGCAGGAGCACCACGAGCAAATAATTTAAAAGGAAAGGTAATATTATTCAAGCCCAAGTCTCAAATTTGACACGTATCTTCGCGTGTGTTTAACATCAAAAAAATTCCAATAAATGTTAATAATTATGTTAGGTAACCATTTACTACTACGACGTAGGTGCCAAAGAAAAAATAAACGTTGTGACAAGCTTTGATGGCGATGAAATGGGTTCGTATTTTGGTGCTTCAGTATTACCATTAGATGTCAGCAATGATGGTATAGTCAATATGTTAGTGGGAGCACCCATGACCAAAGGGAGAAGTTGGGATGAAGGCTGTGTTTACTTTTACAGGGGATTACATGAAAAGGTGAATACTAAATAGTGGCTGATGAGCGTGAATGTAGAAAATTTGCTAAACGAAACTATTATTGCGACCTTCCACGTATAAAACAAAAGTTAGGCGTAACTATTTTTATTGGAATTTAAATAAGAAATTGAAATAACCGGGAATCAAACTCGCCAAAATAAATCTTGGAATGTTAAGGTAATTTTGATTATCCATGATTGCTAGTTTTCTTAATGATCGAAACTATATAGTGATGAATACAGAACTTTATTTAGTCGTCGAAGCTTTGGATTGGGGTTCAAACTACAAATGAGTCGTTGATGGTCTAACTTGACGTGAGTTTTTTTTTTGAAAACTACAAAAAAGAACAGTGATTTCAACTTTATAGCTATAGTTGAACGTTATTGTAGCAAAACACCCCAAGTACTCTATTTAATTAGTTAGATGGTAAATGGCGAGCGATATATTGATGGTGTTTATTTTCTTGGAGCTGCTACCTATAAAATTGTGGAGGGGTCTATTCGCAAAAGAGAGAAACAAACTATTAAGGTTTACTAAATTATATTTTATTATATTTAAGACCAAAAATTTAAATAAGCAAAATATCTTCCTATTCTGACAACCACTTCTATTTTTCCCAATTCAAATTATTTCACATCCGTTCAAATTTCATTATTAGGACCAGGAAATATCCATACAAAAAGAAACGCCCTACTTCTACTATTCTTAATAACTTATAAGTTTATCCATTACAACACTGCCGATTCACATTCCTATTAAACTAACCTTCACCTATATCTATTTTAAAAATCCTAAGTCCTTTACTGACTGCTTATGCAAACTTCAAGTCATAATCCGACTCACTATATTTTAATAGAAATCTTACAATAATTTCTACATAAAACAAAACCTAATTCAAAATTTCAGCACTTAAGATTATCAATGTTTCTTCATGAACAACAAATTTCAAAAAAAAAACCTTCCAATACTTTTAATGATTATCGACAGCAATTTTATTTCATGAAGAACAACAAGTTACTTTTCGAAACTTCCATTTTATTTAATGGTTTATTTAATCAGAACAATTACTGTTTTCGGATTCCTAGTCAATAAACACAATTATTTAATCAATAACTCCTACTCAAAATCGTATATTGTCAGGAGCATTATAATTTTCCCCTTTGTTAATTCTTTGCAAAATTAAATCAAAATGTCATTACTCGAAAGCAATTTAAGTTATGCAATACAGTTTTTCCAGTCAAAATCACTCAAGTTTTTATGCATTAAAAAGTCATTGTCAATTCACTTCTTATCGTTCAGAATCATTGTTAAAAGTCAGAAAAACAATAATAATCACTAAAGTACTACTTACATTTAAATTGTCACTCGATAAAATACTTAATTTAATTTACTTCAAAAATCTATAGAGCACGCACATAATGTTGAATGACTTTAAATGTTATTTCTTTCACAATTTTCCTTTTGCTAAGTTAAATTAAACCTGTTTTCCCCGAGGCCTTATAGGAAACTTTCGCGAATTTTACCCGGACGCATGGAGGTAAGTAACATCCTATTTAGCATTCGGTAATCCGTTCGACAACGGTTCGGTTTTTGAAATGTAACACCCGTGGTTGCATGGACGTGCGCTTTATCGGGTGTTACTTACCCTCGTTATTCAGCCTATTACCTATCTTGTAAATAATTATTTTAGGGCATTGAAATAATATCAAAACATGAGTAAAGTCCATTCCAAAATATTTCGTTGACTTCACGGCTATAAAACCCTACCATAAATTAGATAGCTATTAGCCTCTATTGTGTGGGTACCAGGTTCTTTTATGTAGGTAGCGGGTTCCTTAATACCCACTCAAAGGTTTACAGGTACGGATTTTGTGCCCATTATAATGAAAACGAAAAAGGCGTTTCATAATATTATTTATTTATGTTATAATCTTATACTATCTTAATAATTACCAAAACTTAATATCTAATACAATATAATACAATACACAATTCAACCAAACCTAATCTATATTTAGTTCCGTTTCACTGTCACTGTCATCTTCATCTATGCCTAAACTAATTATTAATGGCTTAACATTAATACCTATTGAATTATAGGTTTCTTCAACTTTTATAACGTGATTGACAGAATTTTTCCAGCTTTGAACTGGAATATTATCTACACATTTTCTAATTAAATCTATTACAGCAGTACTAAGTGTAGGAGAGGTGTTTCCTCTCCTAACCATTGCCTTCAATTCATGCCAGATATGTTCTATTGGATTGAAAATACAATAATATGGAGGAAGACGCAAAACTGTATGACCACAAGCGCTAGCAAGATCGTCACAAATATATTCTTTTTTAACATTATATGATTTCAAAACGTTTAAAAGATCTTTCTTTGTATAATAAGCTCTAGTTCTGCACAAAGACTAAATAATTTAACTAAAACATTCACCCACATTTACATGTACATCTCACCTAGGCAGGTATAATAAATAAAATCAACCCGGACCTGCTCACAGGTAGTCGAAGTTTGTGGTTGAGGGTATCATCAACATTTTATTGATACTTGAAGAGTCAACGAATTATTTTGGAATGGACTTTATATAAGTGCAAAATATAATTAATATTGTTATATTAATATAATTATACTGTGCGTTCGTAATTTCCATATCCTACAAATAAAAAATTTCCCCATATGTAGCGAACACTATGGGGTGGGGGACACTGTATATGGATAATCCTCTGGCATAAAAACACTATTCATTTTTTAACTAATATAGAAAGCATACTATGCAAATGCACGTCTTCCAGAAATTTTTTTGTCTGAACAAAATTCGGACACCGACGCTACAGCAGCAAGCAGTGTAACAGGCAATGTTGTCAACTTGCCGAAATTATTCAGAGGACTCTTAATTTCTATTTGGTGTATAAAAACACAGAGTTGTGAGTTTCTTAACTCATAAAATAAGTAAATAAATAACTGAAGTATTTTCAGTTTTATTTTCATCTAGTCTAGACGAATCAACCAGCGAATTAATAAAATACAGAAAGTTTGAAACATTAAAAACTAATATTATATCTATACTATCTGATAAAGGCATTATTTTAAACATTTTGTGAATGCAAATCTGTCCAGGGTAAGTAACACCTGATAAAGAAACTATCCGTTGCGATATCGGTTGTTACATTCAAATTTGCGAACGTGAGCCAAATGGGTGTTACTTACCTCCATGCTACCCGGACTGACACATTAGGTACTGTAGACTTTAACTCAAACTGGACTGAACTTAAACTCAACTAACAACTGATTTCCATTTCTTAAACCGCCTGTTTTATATTTTTTTCGATTCCTCTCCAAAGTATTATTAATTATCCACCAAAATCGACAATAGGCGGTTGTTTAACCATCAATAAGTCAATTCTATTGGTCGACCTAGATATTATCAAAAGATGATGATGCAATCATTTGAAATTTTTGTCATTTTTATTTGTTTAAAATCGAATAATTATGTCGCAATTTCCTGGTTTATAGGGGTCAACAAATTTTGGTTCAAGAATGTGGGGACAACACAAAGAAGACCGACACACGTGAGCCATAAACCACCGATTTAATTACTTTGGCCTCGCTTTTAATAAGTTCATTGATTTGATTTTAGGAGATGACATCACGCTTGGTGACTAAATAATAGAATTTTAACGTATATAAATATTTTAATTTAATTTGGGGTCAACGCTAATTTGTTTCATTTTCAATTTATCGATACTGATTTGAAATACCGGAAATTCAATTTTTGATTATTATATCGGGATTATTTTTCCGGATCATTACATCATATTATGGAAGTTAGAATAAGAAACCTAAGATGTTACTATGTAATAGAAGTAATCGATTTCGCCCTCGCTATCAAATTTGTATTTGTGGTCTTCTTCTTTGTCGCCGTTCGTTAAGGAAGCACAGTCCATAGTCAATCCCAAAGGAACAAGCAAAAGATCAAGCAAGCAAACAGTCAGTTTCTGATTCCCAATTATTTCACCTTTATTTGAATTCTGATAAAAATTCATTTCACAGTCCATGTGCTAATTTCGAAGTATATAGTATGTAATACTTTTACATAGCAAATTCTCTACGTACACGCACCTTTCAATGAGATTAATGCAAGGTGGTGCGATTTCAGTCATTTCTACGAAAAATTGAACTGACTGGTTCATCAAAAGTTGGCAGTCGATTTGGATCAGCAATAGTTTCGCTGGGTGACTTTGACTTGGATGGATATAATGGTGAGTTAGTTTTCGTAAAGTTTGGTTGAGAAAGTATATTTTGCGATTATGGAGCTAGTGATACAGAATGAAGTTGGCTAAATTGTGCTTTTAGAAAGGATAGCCAAATTGCATTTGAAAAAAATCCGAAAATCAATCTAAAAAAGGATCACTATACTAAAGGTATCCTACTTACTCAATTTTTTTCATTTATGGTTTAGATGTGGCCATTTCTGCACCATACGAAGATGATGGCAAAGGAGCTGTGTATATTTATAAAGGCAGCGCAGAAGGGTTAATTGATCAGTTTAGTCAAAGATTATCACCCGGAGATTTCAATATCGGCCAAACCATAGTCAAGGGGTTTGGATTGGGAATTTCCAAAGGACAGGACACTGATGGAAATGGACACAACGGTATTATCCAAATAGGTACAAACTCTGATCTCATAAATTTCATTTTCAGATATCGCAATTGGAGCTTACAAAACAGACCAAGTATTTATCGTCAGAAGTTACAGCATTATCGACTATCAAATTTTATTACACCCCGACATCAGCTCTATTAAAAACGATACTTCACAATTTAATTTAAGATTTTGCCTGTTATACACGAAGAGAAGTGACAAAGATATTTTAAAACATGTTGATTTTTTGGTGTCATTAAATATGGATTATCGTGCATTAACAGGAAATGTCGCTGATCGATTAACTGTGAAATTAGGAGCTAATCAATGTAAGGAATATAGTGTTCAATTAAAAGTAAGTTCTCAGTGGAGTAGTTACAAGAAAAAAATCCAACAAAAATTTCCCAGTTGATTTTAGGAAATTATAGTTAGAGATTTTTCACCTTATAGCTGTTAATGTACCTATCAATAATTTAACTATCAACTGAGTTTGCTTTAAATGAAAATAATAAATTCAATTTTCAAGGAAACAATGATGGATATATCACCATTTCAAATAGATCTTCGCCTAGAAACCATAACTAAAGATATTATTGCTAATGGAGAGAAATCCATAGATGTTCGCATTCCTTATTCACATGGTTGTGGTGACGATAATATTTGTAATACAGACTTATCCGTTGGACTTGAATCAAACAGGTATATAAATATATTAATGAAGCCGTATCATTTATGCCCGATTTCCGAACCATAAAATATCTGTTACATAAAGTTAGAATAAGTCTATTAATATTGCACGATTTATATCTCCATAATATGTAATACATATCTTGTATGGTTCGGAAACCGGGCATTAGAGGAATTACAATTTAGAATAGATAACTGCAATATCGGTCGATGTTCTGACTATCTTTATCAAATATAAATTGTCTGGTAGCATATAAAAAGTGGGCCAGCTTTGGAATCACAAAAACTGTAAAACCAAGGGAAGAACGGAAAACTACTAAACCAAACTTAAATCTTTTCCAGAATTAATTTTACTCCTAAAGGCCAAATTATTGACCGACTGAAAACGTTATTGGCAAATTTATCCTGCTATGGTCAAACTAAAAATTGCATTCAATTTTTTAGTTTTACCAGCAGGGTTTTGCCAGAGATGTTACCAGTCGGTCCATAATTTGGCTCTAAATAAAAAACTCAGTGAAAGGTAAAAGGCCACAGACTTCGAGCCCAGAAAAAATCAACTATAATGAAACTTAAATTAATTTTACCTAGAACGTCATTTTTATTGAAGGGATACTTTAGTGCTAGGAGGAGATAAACAAATAGACCTGAAAGTATTAGTAAATAATAACGGTGAACCAGCTTACCAATGCGTTGTGATGCTAGTGGTACCAATAGGAATTGAACTAAGGAACTTGAAAGATTGCATTAGCACTGACACAAATTATACGTGCTTGATAAGTGAAAAATTAGTTGGATTTATTGAAGTGAGTTAGTTATACACTCTCCTACTTTATTACTCTATAGTTAAAGCATAAAGATGAACAACTGTTAAATTTTGCAGCAAGATTTTATATTTGATATACGAGACATTACTGCTAATACACGCAACATCGAAATAAGAGCTGAAGTAGGCAGTTTGGGTATAAACAATCCAGGAAGCAATCAAAAAAGTGAACTCACTTTACCTGTTGTATTGGACAGTTTTCCCTATATTGTTGGGTAAGTTGACCAGGTTGTCTCCCAAAGTGTCATTTATCTGTTTTATTTTTTGAAGAAAATCTGTACCTGATCACATTGACTTGGACATTAAAAAATACAAAGAAGATATGGAAGTTGTCCATCAATTTTCCATTGGCAAAAATGGACCTTCGCCCCTTGAAGTCAATGTAGACATCTTAATACCTGCTGTGGAATATGATGGAGAAATTATTTCTAATATTGTTGATGTCGTGGTAAGAAACCATTATTTTTTTTAGGCACGTCTTCTTTTGAAGTTAAAGTTGTACTGCTGTAATTTCTTTGTCTGGTTAGTTCATTTCCATAGAAGTATTGAGAGCTGCGTAATCCGTTCTAATCTGATATTTTTGTCTGATACTCTGGGATGTAATCAACTACTACCGCAAAAAAATATTTTCTTGTGACGTAACAATTTAGTTCGGGCTAGGAAAGTACACCATTGTAATATTCGAAAAACCGTTCCCTTCTATCTCGTTCTGGAGATAACACATTTCCAATTCCGTATTGCTTGCTATAAATAATCATGTGAAAAAAATTGAAATCGGTTCATTCGTTTTCGATAATAATGAAAATTATTTCATTACGTAGATACCAAGTTTCTAGTGGTTAATTTCAATTTCAACTTGTCATGTAAACAGGAAAAAAAAAAAGGTGTCTGCATATCTACAGGGTGTCCCAAATTCGAGGGCCAACATGGAGATATCGGTAGGCAACAGTTAGAGAAACGAGGGTTGTTAAATTAGACAAAATTTGTGCATTTATGTGCCTAACAATTTGCTGGCAAAATATTAAAAAATATATATTTCTGGTTTTCGAGATTTTTTGAAAAAACTAAAATTTTGATTTCTCGTTTTAAATTTTTATTCACCTTATTGCTCTATATGAAATGGTGCTACTAGATTTTAATTCCTGCGTTTCGTCTATTCAGGCCCATCATCAACTTTCAAATAGGGACCTTATTTTATTTATTTATTATTATTTTTTTTCATTTTTTACCGGCAAATTGTTGCGGGCACATGAATGCATAACTTTTTTCTAATTCAACCACCCTCGTATCTCTAACGGTTTTCGATATCCCCATGTTGGCGTTCGAATTTGGGACACCCTGTATTATACACTGTGTCCAAGACATTGAGATAGAATAATAAGGAGACGCTGTCATGATTTGGATAGTGCAGTGCAATAGATAAGGGCATCGGTAGGCGTGGCTAAGTGTAGGAATAATATGGCTACTTAAACAGAGCCGAACTAAATGAATTCTTTATAATTTTCTTCTAAAAACGTAAAAAAATCGAGATTACACCAAGAAAAAAAAAAGTTGTTACAGAAACTTCAACAACCTGAAACAGGAGATCCTTTCAAGACACAGAATAGGAATTCTGGGCATGTCGCCTCCTTATTATTCTACCTCAATGGTCCAAGATAAGGATTGGATAGCATTAGCATCTGGGGAACGGCTGGAGTTACAATGTTGGTTAGAAAAAAGTTGGGAAATTCAATTTGACTCTGTTTGTAGGATTGGGCTTTTTCCGATTTTGATTTGTTTGTAAAAAAATTATTTTTCTACGAGCGTGCGGGAAATGGCTCTTCCCGCACGATTTGCTGTGCGGGAAGACTTTTTTCCCGCACCGGTGCGGGAAGAGTTTGAAATAATAATTCTGACATGGAATTGTTTGTATTGTTGATACACCTATACCTGTACCTTTACCTTTTTATAAATACCTTTTAATACATTTTTAATTATATCTTCTGCATAATCGCATTTTATTTAAATTAAACTCTTCGTAACATCAGCTTTAGTATGCTCGTAGAAAAAATATAGTTCCCAACTCTTGCGGGAAAAAATTTCCGGCACTCGGGCGCTACACACCCTCGTGCCGAAAATTTCTCTTCCCGCACTCGTTAGGAAAATAGCTATTTTTTCGATTTTGGATTTAATTTATATCTGACAGTATTTTGACAGATCAAAAAATTAGAAAAAACACTTTTCCTTGTCACATTTTAGGCTCAACAAAATGGCGTTCACATATTTTCACTGCGACGTTTCGATTTTTACGTATTTCAGAGCCCTATTGAAATTCTAAAGTGTTCTAAATTGGTTTAAAAAAGTTCTAAAAAGTTTCGAGTTCTAAATTAGGTAGGATTCAATTTAGAATTTTGAAATTGTTCTAAAATAACCAAGCAAAATTCTACTAAAGGTACCTTCAGCCAAAGCCAATTACACTCTTGTACTCTAAAGTTTACAGTGTGTTGTGGTTTAATTTTAGTTGCATGCAGACGTATTAATTAAAATTGATAAAAAAAATTCTTGCCTCGACAAGGATTTGAACCCCCCAGGACCCTCGCATTTCCAGTGCAACGCTCTTCCCAAAAATGTTCAATAAAAAGTCAAAAAAATTATAAAAAATCAAGAATTCAAAAAAGTAAGAAAAATTAATAAAACTTCAAAATATTCAAAAAGTAAGAAAAAACCCGCAAAAAGTTCACCAAATGTCAAATTGACTTTTTTTTTCAGTGCCAGTTTTCACGTGAATCACACTTGATGACTTAACTATGTCAGTTTTTTTATAGACAATTACTTTTTCCAGAGTGAATCAATTTTCGCAACTTTTTTCAATAAAAAAAATAACATTTTATTCATAATTAGAAAAAAAAAAAATCGAAAGAAAAAACTGCACAGTTTTTTTTTCTTCAACAATTAGTCAGTTTTGTCAATGTTTGATCACTTTTTTGTTTTTTTCATCAAGAAATGTCAACTGTCAAATTTTTCTTTTTCAATGTCAATTTTTTTTTAGAAAATTTGACACAATGTCAATTTGGTCAATGTTTTGAAAAATTGTCCAAATCCGTTTTTTTTCTATTAAGTAGTTTGACACTTTGCCTTTTTTTTCAATGTCAGTTTTTTTTTTAACTCAATTTTTTGTTTGGATAATTTGACAGAATGTCAATTTTGTCAGTTTTGAAAAATTGTCCAAATCAGTTTTTTTTTTTTTTATTGAGCAGTTTGATACTGTAATTTTTTTAATGCAACAATTTGAGAAAATATCAGTTTTCACAGGGACACTTTGTCAATTTTATTTTTTAAAAATTTTTTCAATGTCAGTTTTTTTTGGTCAATTTTGACACTGTGTCAACTTTTACCGGGACATTTTGTCAGTTTTTTTTTTTAAGAATTTACCACTTGTCAATTTTTTTTTTAGACAATGGGTGGTATGAATAAAAACGAAGTACTTGCTACTACTACAAGTATTAGTATGTTCTACGTAGTATTTACTTCAAAACGAAGTAGATACTACATTTTGGTCGTTTCGAAATGTAGTATCTACGTCGTTTTGAAGTAAATACTACGTAGAACATACTAATACTTCTAGCAGTAGCAAGTACTTCATTTTTATTCATACCACCCAATTTATCAATTGTTAGTTTTTTTCATTTTAAAAAAAATTTTAAACTCAGTTTTTTTTAAATAATTTGTCATTTTTTTTTTTAATTTAAGAAATTTTTCAATATCCTTTTAGGCAATTTGTACGAAAGCATCCTGGTGTCAATGAAACTATTATTAAATTATTATTTTTTCCCACATATCGGACAAAAAATTCGAAATATAGAAAAAAAATCCTATACATAGGAAAAAAATCCTATATATAGGAAAAAAATCCAAAATATAGAAAAAAAAATCCAATATATAGAAAAAAAAATCCGACATATAGAAAAAAAATCCGAAATATAGAAAAAAAGTCCAATAGAAAAAAAGATCCGATAAATAGGAAAAAAATCCGATATATAGAAAAAAAATCCAAAATATAGAAAAAAACTTCAATGTATAGAAGAAAAAAAAACGATATATAGGAAAAATATCCGATATACCGGGTGACAATGGAATTACTACCCAGGGCGGTATTTCTTAACGGCTCGAGATAGAAATATGCAACTCGGTTTGTTGATAGGGTTGAACATTGTGAACAATTTTAATATAAAAACAATTGAATGTCTTTTCCGGTTTCACCGGATATGGCATTGACTTTGTTATTTTAAATGGGACACCCTGTATATTATCTTTTTTTTGGACTCTCTGAACAATTTTAAATAACTTTTGTCTATCATACCGTATGTCAAAAATTGATAGTTTTTTAAATAGAGTCGCTCAAAAATATGTCGTAATTCCTATTTGTGCGTATTTTACGTAAAAACTGCCAATCCCGGTAAAACCGGAAAAGACATTCAATTGTTTTTATATTAAAATTGTTCAAAATTTTCAACCCTATCAACAAACCGAGTTGCATATTTCTATCTCGAGCCGTTAAGAAATGCCGCCATGGGTAGTAATTTCATTGTCACCCGGTATAGAAAAAAAATCCAAAATATAGAAAAAATATCCGATATATAGAAAAAAAATCCAAAATTTAGAAAAAAAATCCAAAATATAGGAAACAAATCCGACATATGGAAAAAAAATCCAAAATATAGAAAAAAAAATCCAATAACAGAAAAAAAGATCCGATATAAGGTACCTGTCCCAAATAAGGCCATGTTAAGAAATTTTATTTTTTCTGAACACTATCCACCAAAGCCGACAAAATTCACGAGCTTATATGTGAAGTGTTTCGCTTCTATTACTTGAATATTAACCCCAATTTATTTATTTTTACATATAAGTGGTGGTTTTTGCGTAAAACAAAGACCCTTGCCATTGGCCTTATTTGTACCACTATGCTCCTAATAAGGCCATCAATAAAAAATGTTTAAAATAAATAGAATAATTTATGAAAATAATATTTTTTGACAAAAAGTTCTCAAAATAGAACTTCAACGTTTGCTGCATTCTAAAAAAACAATAATTTCAAGTCCTGGGATGGTGATCCAAATAGGTCTACATACAACTAGGACAACTGAACCGCAGCTTTTCTTGCTTGGTTAGACTCCAGGCGCTCTAAAACACATCACTTAAGTTATAATATGACACATTCTTTTAAAAAAACACTGTGATGTGAGGCCAATTGAAAATTTTTCATGTGGCCTTATTAAGAACATGTTACACTGATGAAGAAAAGTCTGTAACTAGAAATCTAGAAAAGATATTATTCTGTACTTACTCTGTGGCTTTCTCAATACATAAATGTCCGTGTAAAAATTAAATTCGCTCCATTCCCTTTATGAACATGGTGTATAAACTAATTAAGTTCTAGCCTCAAAGTTATAACGTGACATATGAAATATGTGGTTGGCCATTTTTCGACATATAACGAGTTGCTACGAATCCTTGCAATAATTTTTGATTTGCATTATAGATATCTTTTTAAATAATATTGTAATTTTTGAAGATGGGATTCAATATTAAGCAATAAGGGGCACTGGCCTTATTAAGTACATGGCCTTATTTGGGTCAGGTACCTTATAGGAAAAAAATCCGTCATAGGACATATAGTACCTACATAGAGATGTTATCCATCCAATAAGTTAAGTCTCAGCTGCATTGTAGTATTTTCAGTATTGAACCTATTTCTCGTGTATTATCGTCATGTATAAATAAACGACCGAACGGGTGGTGTGCCTAGCCGGTTCAAGATATCAACAACATCTTCTTGCGCAATTCCTCTTCTCTTTTTTCGTAGTACGCACAACATGCTACTGGGGTGCGTTCGACAACGTTCTATCCTATTATCGTATCTTTCTTTTTCTATTTATCAGATTTTTTTCCTAAATATCGGATAATTTTTTCTAAATATTGGATTTTTTTTCTATAATTTGGATTTTTTTCCTATATGTCCAATTTTTTTCCTATATATCGGATCTTTTTTTCTATATATTGGATTTTTTTTCTATATTTTGGATTTTTTTTCTATATCTCGGATTTTTTTTTCTATATTTCGGATTTTTTTTTCTATATATTGGATTTTTTTTCTATATTTTGGATTTTTTTTCTATATATCGGATATTTTTCCTATATAACGGATCTTTTTTTCTATATATTGGATTTTTTTTCTATATGTCGGATTTTTTTTCTTTATGTCGAATTTTTTTTCTATGTATTTAATTTTTTTTTCTATATTTTGGATTTTTTTTTCTATATATCGGATATTTTTCCTATATATTGGATCTTTTTTTCTATATATTGGATTTTTTTTCTATATTTTGGATTTTTTTTCTATATTTCGGATTTGTTTCCTATATGTCGGATCTTTTTTTCTATATGTTGCAATTTTTTCCTATACAGGGTGTCCCAGCTAAAACGAAACAGAGGAGTTTTTGCATATTTAGAATTATTTAAATGAAAAACACTCGGACACGTCGATTTTTGCATGAAAGGGGACAACTTTCAAATTCATCTTTAATGACCTACCTGTTATCCCTTAGCGGGGGCGCGTTCAACTCCTAAAAATTAAATAGGGAAAGTTGGTCGACTGACCCCTTAAATGAAAGCTCTTTAAATTCTCTTTTCAACGGTACCACATTTATTGACATTTATGTCAACAAATTTGACAATGACGGGTCCCACCTAAAACGAAACAAGGCAATTTAAAGGCATTCCTCATTTTAAAAGTAAAAAAACGGCTAACACGTGAAATTTGTGTTCGACTGGAAATTAATCTGCGAATATTTTTCAACCCCTAAGTTGAAGTCCCACACGGTGACATCCACCTGGCACACAGGCCCTGTTGTACAATCTTGGTTCAAAACAGAGTTCAGCTGAACTAGACTGGTACTTGAACTTTCCTATTTGAAATGCATTGCTGTCAAACTTGATATACCTAATTTGATTAATAGCTGACAGCAATATTTTTCAAATAGGAAAGTTTAAGTACCAGTCGAGTTCAGTTGAACTTTGTTTTGAACCGAGATTGTAGGTACTGTTGAGGGCGGGGTGCCCAATTTTTTCGCAACCTTGAAGAATAGGTACCTTCTCGGTATTGCGCTGCTTGGCGGTGCTGCTACGGGATATCAGCGATGATATCCTTGAATGGAAACACTTGGACCAATGTTACGTCTAGTGTTTATTAATTGAATAGACCCAGCTCTGAGTGATTGATCTATGTAGGTATTTTTATACAATTAAAAAATCGTGACTAACTTTTTTAAAACTTGAATGACAACTCTATCAACAACGGGTTGTTATGCATTATTTTTCCGATTGTTTCTCATTCTACCTACTCAATTTGATAAAGGCTGTTTATTATTTAAAAAAATGCAAACATACCGCCGCCCTTGAAAGTATCCAACTGAATGCTTTCAATATCATTAACATTAAAGATAGGTATACAATAAAACGGGAAAAGTTAATTATAAAATTTGCAGATACTGGGTAAATTGAGTTGTATATAAAAATATAAATGGTAAAAAGATAATTAAAAAACAAGAAAATCAATAATTTAAATCGTCCTTCGGAAGTAAACATATTTTCACAATGGCTCGTTTAGCGACGCCGTTTTTTGTTAGAACACTAACTACTCTCACCACACCGTCACTACCTGGATGAAGGTCCACTATACGCCCTCGATGCCATTGCAATGAAGGCAGACCATCTTCTTTTAGGAGCACTAGAGAACCTAGCAGGTCATTTTGATGTTGATGAAACTTCCATTTGTTCCGCTGGGGCAATGTGTGTAGATAGTCTGTTGACCACCGTGTCCAGAAACTTTGCGTCATTTTTTGAACATGCGCATATCTGGATAAGTGATTCATGGGTACTTGGGAAATGTCTAATTCGGGTACAGCATTTATCGGACGGCCAATTAAAAAATGACCCGGAGTGAGTACTTCTAAATCATTGGGATCATCAGTCAGTGGGGTTAATGGTCGAGAATTTAAAACCGATTCCACTTGAACCAGGAGTGTATAAAATTCTTCGAAGGTGAGCGGAACGTCATTGAGGATTCGCTTTAGATGCTGCTTGGTAGACCTTACAGCCGATTCCCATATTCCTCCAAAATGGGGTGATCGCGCAGGTATAAAATGCCATTGAATTGTATTCTGAATAAGAAAGTCCTGAAACTTGCTATCTTTAAGAACAGCATAAATTGCAGCAAACTCATTTTTTGCTCCTATAAAATTCGAGCCATTATCAGAATGGAGATTGTGACATAAACCACGTCGAGCGGTAAATCGTTTTAAAGCAGAAATAAAAGAAGCAGTACTAAGTTCAGTAGCTAATTCTAAGTGAATTGCCTTGGTTGATAAACAAACAAAAATGCATAAATAGCATTTAAGAATTTTTTTATTTCTGAACTTGGAATCTTTAAGCAAAAATGGACCGGCGTAATCTACACCAGTGTTGAAAAAGGGATGAAATGGAGTGACCCTTGAGCTTGGTAAATCTCCCATTTGTGCAATTATTGATTTGGGATTGGCCTTGAAGCAGGGAATACAAGACCTGATGACCCTTTTTACCAAGGATTTTCCATTTAAAGGCCAGAATTGTTGTCGAACAAATGATAGTGTGGCATGGGTTCCAGAGTGCAAGTTTCTATTGTGGTCATAAGTAATGATCAATTTTGTTAATGGATGGTTATGAGGAAGTAATATGGGATGTTTCTGTTCGAAACTCAATTGTGCATTTTTCAAACGCCCTCCGACTCGCAAAATGCCAAAGTCGTCAATAAAAGGGTTTAATGAACTTAAATTACTGTTTTCCTTTATAGAGTTACGGAATTTTAGATTATAAATATCTTCAGGAAATGCTTTCGCTTGCACTAATTTTACAATAGATTTTAGACTGGCAGATATTTCGGTTTGACACAGCGGTCCGACGGCTCGTTGTTTTGTAAAAGACCGGCTATTTTTCGAAAATCTCAAACAGTACGCTATTACATGCAAAAGTTTATTATAGCTAGAAAATTTATAAAATATTTCATCAAAATCATTTGAATGATTTCCTGCAAGGAATGACATAACAGATTTGGGATTAACTTCCGGCATTTCGGATACGTTACATTGACGAGCCCAGTTAGAAATGTGAGTTTTCGAAGGCCACGCTTCAGAATATTTTGATAGGAATTCAGGGCCGTGCCACCATAGTTTATTGACTCTTAATTCGGGAGGATTAATACCTCTGGAAATCAAATCAGCGGGGTTGTGGGAAGATTTAATATGGTGCCAATTGTTGATGTCAGAAAGTGATTGGATTTCTGATATCCTATTGCCCACAAAGGTTTTTAAATAACGAGGCTCCAAACAAAGCCAAGAAAGCACTATTGTTGAATCCGTCCAATAAAAAATTTGATTAATTGGTAAGTCCAAAATAGCACAAATGTTTTTAATTAATTTGGTTAACAATAATGCGCCACATAATTCGAGTCGAAGCAGAGATATCACTTTAAGGGGGGCTACACGAGATTTTGCTGAAAGTAAGTTGACAGTTATACTATCATGAAAATCCTCACATCTTATATAAATGCATGCGCCATAGGCATTAATAGAAGAATCGCAGAATCCGTGTATTTGGATGTTTTTTGGATTTTTTGAAGTAACTTGTCTGGATATTTTCAAAGAAATCACATCAGATAATTGCTGGACAAAATGAATCCAAACTCGACAAAGATCATTAGGTATGGGTTCATCCCAGGCGATCTTCAAAAGCCACAGCTTTTGAAGCAATATTTTTACTTGAACAACTATTGGACCCAGAAGACCCAGTGGATCAAAAATCTGAGAAATAGTAGAGTATAAAACGTTTTGTAACAGGTTGTTCTGTGGATATGTTTTTGGAGCTGTAAATAAAATTATCACTTTCTGAATTCCAAGAAATTCCTAAAATTTTGGTTGATTGAGAATCGTTTATTACATATTCAGTGGAATTGTCATTAGATAGCCCTGATAAAACATTAGGATTATTTGAAGCAAATTTTCTGAGTTCAAACCCGTAATCCTTGAAGATGGACGATAAGTTCTGTCTTATGACTATAAGCTCATCGATAGAATTAGCGCCTGTTATTACGTCATCAACATAACAGTCATTGCAGATTATTTGACTTTCTATGGGAAATTGTGAAGTGCATTCAGTTGTAATTTGTTTTAGACATCTAGTTGAAAGAAAAGCAGCACTGGATGTGCCATATGTTATAGTACTTAACTCGAAATGACTAAGCTCGTCTTCCCTGTTATCTCGCCAAACTATCCGCTGCAGACTCCTTTGAAAAGGATTTATGAGTACTTGACGGTACATTTTGGCAATATCGCCTGTGAGCGCGAAATTGTGTCGTCGAAAACGTATGAGAATAGAAAAAAGGTCATTTTGAATTGTAGGGCCGACTTTGAGTACGTCATTTAGCGATAAACCAGATGATGATTTCGCAGAAGCGTCAAACACAACCCTTAGCTTTGTCGTTAGGCTATCAGCCTTTTCGACAGCATGGTGAGGGAGATAGAAAACTGGGTAAATAGGTACTTTGTGGGGATCCACTTTTGACATATGACCTAGATTAATGTATTCATGAATGAAATCGGAATAAGCCATCTTAAAATCGCTATTTCTATCAAACTTTCTCTCTATGGCTAAAAATCGCTTTTTGGCTAATTCGCTAGAATTTCCCAATTTATTAAAATTTTGCTTTAATGGCAGATCAACTTGAAATCTGCCTGACGGTAGACGGACATGGGTTTCTTGGAAATTTGATTCGCATTCAAGTTCTTCTATAGAAAGTTTAATTTTTGGATTTTCTGGGAGCTCTTCAATTTTCCAAAAAGTTTCCAGTTTCTCATATAAATCGTTATTGGTTATCAACTGGTTAAAACAACAATTAATATGATCGTGATTTGGGTTTAACAATTGGATAGGACCGGAAATTATCCAACCAAGTTTAGTTTGTTGAAAAATAGGATTATTTTTCCCTTGTCTGATTTGTCCTGAGCATAATATCTCATAAAATAGACCAGCTCCTAGGAGTAAATCAATGTCTGAAGGTTCGTTAAAATTTGGATCAGCAAGTTGAATATCTACAGGTATATTGATTGAAGTAATATCAACGCGTCGTTGAGGAAGAGGCTCGGTTATTTTTTCAATAACAAGAGAAGACATTTTAAAATTATATTGTTTGTGAATGGATGTAGCATTAAGGGTAATACGTTTAGTTATGAAGCTTGTTTTTTGATTAATTCCGCATATTGGAATATTGATTTTTTCGGAATCGAGCCCTAATTTATTGAATAAATTAAGCGAAATGAAATTGGATTGAGAACCTCCATCCAAAAGAGCTTTACATAAAATAGGCATCTGATTTCTGTCATATACATAAACCATAGCTGTAGCTAATAAAACATACTGATTGGGTTTATTAAAATTTGCGCAGGACAAGTTATAGCTAGTATTTGCATCTTGATTGCATGGTTGAATATTATCAATTTGGACTGAAGATGATGCCAAAGTGTGGCTACTGCGTTGTTGTCTATTTTGATTATCAACAATACTTGGTGTATTGATACTTGGTTGAGGTTCTGGATTGATTAATGAAGAATTCAAATTACTATATCCTTGACAAACTGGCGAAGGAGCCGTCTTATTGTTAAGGGCATAATAATAATTATTATGAGAATTTTTCATGCCCTGCCTAGAATCAGAAAGCGTATGGGCTGAAACACAGGGTTGCTTATAGTTTGAATTGGGTTGCATATGGGTTGAATTGGGTTGCATATGGGTTGGATTAGAATATCCATGCAATTTTGAGTGTGAAGAAGTGGGTAGTTGGTTGCCTGAATTATCTAGAAATTGACGACTCTTGTTGGCCTGAAAAGGGGGTTTGGAATTATTATGAAGCAATGAATGGTGCCTTTCTTGGCAAATTCTGCAACTATGAGTTGATTTGCACTCCGATGCAGAATGACCAGATCGCAAGCAATTAGTGCATAATGCCATGCGTTTGGCTTCATTGTATCGAGCATTTATGGGTAAATTATTGAATTTTTTACAAGCATACACAAAGTGCTTTTCGTCGCACATGGGGCATTGATTGAGTACAGATGAAAAATGTGAAAGAGCTTTGTTATTTGATACAGATTTGACAGTGTAATTTTTCAAGTCCATGGATTCTAGCAGTCTACAATGATAAGTCATAAAGTTAATGAAATCAGCCACTATCTTCATTTTTGGAAAATATTTCCCATTGCTGACGTGTAACCGAATTTAATTTTGATGTCAGTAAATATATAAGCAAAGTATCCCAATGTGCAACAGATTCTCCTAGTTTTTCAAGTGAACGGAAGTGCTTTTGAAAAGTATCTAAAAATTTACGTAAGTTAGTGTGAGTGTCATCTTTTATTGGGATAAGTGTGAATATGGATTTCACATGAGTATGTATAATCGCTTTTTTGTTTTGGTATCTTTCTTTTAACAAGTCCCAAGCAATGCTATAGTTAACATCTGTGGCAGTGAGAGAACTAATGGTTTGAAAAGCATCACCTGTTAAAACAGACTTAAGATAATAAAACTTTTGAACATTTGTTATAGAAGGATTACTATCAACAAGTGAATCAAATGTTTCATAGAATTGTGTCCATTCGTCATAGGAACCAGAGAACTCAGGTAAAGATATGGGAGGTAATTTGACAGGAAATTTATTATAAGGGTTTTGGTCTTGCGAAAACTTGTTATTATCAATTGCGAGTGATTGTGGCTGACTTACCAAGTTCATAAGGTCAGTACCTCTTTTTAGCGATAATTTTCCCCTGGAAACACTGTTGAAAAAGTGTTCTTCAAATTCAGCACGTTCATCATCCTGATCTGCTTTTTCAGGAAAATCATGCTGAATACAAATATGTTCAATGCGTGATTGTACACGATCAAAATCACACAGTGATTGTTGTATTCTTTCGATACGCGCATTTATTTGGGTGAAATTTTCAGGAAGGCCTAGATCTTGATCAGATATTTTTCCTAAAAAAGTATCAAAACGAGTTAATGTGGCTTTAATTTGTCCACGACGATAAACAAGAAATCCAAGTTCTGATTTTGCTTCAATTATCGGATTGGGTACTGGAGGGTCCATTTTTGGCTCGAACTTTACAATAGAGTAGATGATAAATTCGCAGTAGGCACAATTGCACTCTAAAAAATAATATTAGGTGAGAATGATTCAAAACAAGTTTCAGGATTGCGAAATTGCAGGATGATATAAGTATTTTTCGAAATGAGTAGGTAAATTAGGTAAAGTTATATGTAAGTATACGTAATATTTAGAGGAATATGGTTATCGGCCCCAAAGGGGAGCAAAACAGCTTGCAAACGAATTATTATTATTAAAAAATCCGGTTTTAGTTCAGCTTGACGTACTCCTCGGATTTATCTGTCAAAAAGCGTCAAGCTTTCAGAAAAATATGGAATGGACGGACCTTGGGTTTTTAGCTGGACTTTTTTACTGATTTTTTCTTCTTTTTCTGGCTAAATCATTCCATATCCGGCATACGAAGGACCATGATGAGGGCGGGGTGCCCAATTTTTTCGCAACCTTGAAGAATAGGTACCTTCTCGGTATTGCGCTGCTTGGCGGTGCTGCTACGGGATATCAGCGATGATATCCTTGAATGGAAACACTTGGACCAATGTTACGTCTAGTGTTTATTAATTGAATAGACCCAGCTCTGAGTGATTGATCTATGTAGGTATTTTTATACAATTAAAAAATCGTGACCTAACCTTTTTTAAAACTTGAATGACAACTCTATCAACAACGGGTTGTTATGCATTATTTTTCCGATTGTTTCTCATTCTACCTACTCAATTTGATAAAGGCTGTTTATTATTTAAAAAAATGCAAACAGGTACAACTGGGCCTCAAAGTCTCAAATGGAATAACGGGATGAAAGGTACCTCATTTGTAAGCTTATTACTGCTTCTTTTCAACGCTGTCTCATTTCAGGAATATCTTTAAAATTTTCGTGGAAAATTATGAAAAAAATAAACTTCTCTAAAAAAATTCTGTTAGACCTCTAATAAACAAAATAACATCGAAGATAACAGAAAAAATATACACAAATTTCACGTGTTAGCCGTTTTTTTGCTTTTAAAACAAGAAATGCCTTTAAATTGCCTTGTTTCGTTTTGGGTGGGACGCGTCATTGTCAAATTTTTTGACATAAATGTCAATAAATAAGGTACCGGTGAAAAGAGAATTTAAAGAGCTTTCATTTAAGGGGTCAGTCGACCCACTTTCCCTATTTAATTTTTAGGGGTTGAACGCGCCCCTGCTAACGGATGACAGATAGGTCATAAAAGATGAATTTGAAAGTTGTCCCCTTTCATGCAAAAATCCACGTGTTCCAGTGTTTTTCATTTAAATAATTCTAAATATGCAAAAACTCCTCTGTTTCGTTTTAGCTGGGACACCCTGTATATAGGATTTTTTTCCTATGTATCGGATTTTTTTGTCTATATTTCGAATTTTTTTCCGATATGTAGGAAATAATAATAATTTAATAATAAATTTCATTGACACCAGGACGCTTTCGTAAATTTGACACAATGTTACAAATAAATTTCAATATCAGTTTTTTTCTAAACATTTTGACACCATGTTAGTTTTCACAAGTTGTTTTTTTTTAATTTTGATAATTTTCCAACGTCAGTCTCTTTTTAGACAATTTGACATAATGTCACAAAAAAAATTCAATATCAGTTTTTTCTTTGGAAATTTGACACTGTCACTTTTTAGTTTTTTTTTTAAATTTTAAAAATGTCAATTTTTTTTACAATTTGACACAATGTCATAAAAAAATTTTAAAGAGAGTTTGACATGATGTGAATTTCCACTTTTTTTTTTATTTTGAAAATTTTTTTTCTAAACATTTTGACACCATGTTAGTTTTCACAAGTTGTTTTTTTTAATTTTGATAATTTTCCAACGTCAGTCTCTTTTTAGACAATTTTACACAATGTGACAAAAAAAAATCAATATCAGTTTTTCTTTAGACATTTTGACACTCTCAATTTACAGTTTTTCTTCTTAATTTTGAAAATTCTCCAATGTCAGTTTCTTTTTAGAAAATTTGTCCTTATGTCACAAAAAAGTTTCAATATCAGTTTTTTTCCTGAAAATTTGACACTACGTCACTTTTGAGTTGTTTTTTTTCGAATTTTGAAAAATTTCCAATAATTTTCTTTTTTTTCAAACAATTTGACACTATGTCAACTTTGACAAGGATATTTTGCCAATCTTTTTTATAATTTATCCCGTGTCAGTTTTTTTTTAGATAATAGTCAATTTTCGGCTTTTTTATTAATTATGAAAATTTTTCAATGTCAGTTTTTTTTAGACAATTTGACACTGTTTTTTTTTTTAATAATCTGTCACTGTCAGTTTTTTTTCAAATAATTTGTCAATTTTCACAATTTTTTTTTAAATTTGAAAATTTTACAAGGTCAGTTTTTTCAAATAATTTGACACTATGTCAACTTTCACAAGGACTTTTTTTTTTAAATTTATCTCCGTGTCAGTTTTTTTTCAAATAATTTGTCAATCTTCCTCTTTTTTAATTTAGCAAATTTCTAAATGTCAGTTTTTTTTATAGGGAACTTTTTTTTCCTGAAAATTTGACACTACGTCACTTTTCAGTTGTTTTTTTCGAATTTTGAAAATTTTCCAATGTCAGTTTTTTTTAGAAAATTTGACACTTCGTCAATTTTTTTTTTGTTATTTCTTTTTTTTTAAATAATTTGACACTATGTCAACTTTGACAAGGATATTTTGCCAATTTTTTTTTCACAATTTATCCCATGTCAGTTTTTTTTTTTAGATAACAGTCAATTTTCGGTTTTTTTATTAATTGTGAAAATTTTTCAATGATAGTTTTTTTTAAACAATTTGACACTGTTTTTTTAAAATAATCCATCGCTGTCAGTTTTTTTTCAAATAATTTGCCAATTTTCACAGGGGCACTGTCAATTTTTGTTTTTTAATATTTCGATGTCAATTTTTTTTTCAACAATCTGACACAATGCTAGTATCAATTTTCACAAGGACACTTCGTCAGTTTTTATTCAAAACAATTTATCACTTGTCAGTTTTCTTTTTTAGATAATTTGTCAATTTTTACATTTTTTTTTATTTTTTTAAATTTTCCAGTTTAGTTTTTTTTTCTTAATTTGAAAATTTTCCAATGTAAGTTTGTTTTTTTGGACAATTTGACACTATGCCAATTTTCACAGTTTTTTTTCGAAAATTCTTTTTCCAATCTCAGAAAATTTGAGACAATGTCACAAAAAAAAATTCTAAATCAGTTTTTTTCTAGACAATTTGACATTATGTCGATTTTCACAGTTTTTGTTTTAATTTTGACAATTTCCTTGTGATTTTTTTTAAAACAAAATTATCACTGTCAGTTTTTTTTTCCAAATAGTTTGTCAATTTTCACAGCTATTTTTTTTATTTTTGAAAATTCTTCAATGTTGTCAGTTTTTTTCAGGACAATTTGAGACAAAGTGAATTTTCACAGGGACACTGTCAATTTATTGCCAATTTTGAAATTTTTTCAATGTCAGTTTTTTTTTTTTACTTTGACAATTTTTCAACGTCAGTTTTTTTTTAATAATCTTGACAATATCTCAATTTTCACTCATCATTTGTCAATTTTTTTTAATTTTGAAAATTTTTCAATGTCAGTTTTTTTGAGTCACTTTGCCAGTTTTCATTTGAAACATTTTTGTTAGTTTTAATTTTTTCAATGTCAGTTTTTTTTTAAACAATTTTATACTTTGTCATTTTTTTTTTTTCAATTCGATTCGATTCGCAGAATAGAATCCGGGCCCTGAACATTATTTCAATTTTCACTTGTCAATTTTTTCTAATTTTGAAAATGTTTCAATATCAGTTTTTTTTTAAACAATTTATCACTGTCAATTTTTTTTTGCAACTTTGACAATTTATCACTGTCAGTTTTTTTGAGTCACTTTGCCAGTTTTCATTCGAAATATTTTTGTCAGTATTAATTTTTCAATGTCAGTTTTTTTTTCGACAATTTCATACTACATATTTTAAAACAAATTATGTCAGTTTTTTTGTGTCACCTTGTCATTTTTCATCTGAAACACTTTTATCAGTTTTAATTTTTCAATGTCAGTTTTTTTTTTTAACATATTTTAAAACAAATTGCTGTCAGTTTTTTGAAGTCACTTTGTTAGTTTTTATCTGAAATACTTTTGTCAGTTTTTTTTGTTTTGAACAATTTGACATTCATCACAATGTAAGTACATATTTCAGTTTCCACTTGTTAGTTTTTTCAGCTTCGAAATTTTTTTTTATGGCAGTTTTTTTCATAGACAATTTGACAAAATGTCAGTTTTCGCAAGGACACTATCAAGGGTAAAAAATCGCGCATTTAGACTCATAATAAAAAAAATAACTTCAAATTCGTGTTCTTCGGTAAAACCTCAGAGACGGTATGTTTTTGCTTCCGTGCGGTAAGTACAGGGTTATTGGTTATAAATGTCACCCCCCCTCTATCTTTTTTATTTGACATTTTAGAAAAAAGTGTCCCAAATAAAAGTTTTATGGTTGATATTAAATTTTTTGAAAAACTCCCTTTCGCATATACAGGGTGTTTCAGAAATGCAGGTCGTGCTCCAACTTTCTTATTTTAATTGGAACACCCTGTATATTATTGAATATTCGGATTCTACGTAAAATTCTGTGAAGATATCATGTGATATACTCTATACCTAAGTTCAACTATTTTGGAAATATTGACAGTTGAAAATTAACTTTTTTGCAACTTTGACAGGCTGTGAAACCTAAACGGTTAATCTTAGAGCAAAACCGAGCTTACGTTTTTTTCTTAGATTTTGATAAGCTATGATTTGACACCAACTTTGAATTTAACCGGAAATTAAATTTAATTTGAATTTTTAATCATGGATTAAATTCAAAGTTGGTATGTCAAATATCAGTGTCAACTGATAGTTTATGAAAATCCAAGATAAAAACATAAGATCGGTTTTGCTCTAAAATTAACCGTTTAGGTTTTACAGCCTGTCAAAGTTGCAAAAAGTCAATTTTCAACCATCAATATTTCCAAAACAGTTGAACTTAGGTATAGGGTATATCACATGGAATCTGCTCAAAATTTTATGTAGAATCCGGATATTTAATAATATACAGGGTATTTTATTTAAAATAAGAAAGTTGGAGCGCGACCAGCTTTTCTAAAACATCCTGTATATGCGAAAGTGAGTTTTTCAAAAAATTTAATTTTAACCATAAAACTTTTATTTGGGACACTTTTTTCTAAAATGTCAAATAAAAAAGATAGAGGGGGGTGACATTTATAACCAATAACCCTGTACCAACTTACCGCACGGACTTAAAATGTGACGCGATATATCGTTTTCGATGTTTTCAGGTACGAGGATAACGAATTCGGCATTATTTTTCAAAAAATAATCTCAAATTCGTCATTTTCAGGGTAAAAAAAGTCAAACTTAAGCTCATTTTCAAAAAATAATCACAAGTTCGTGTTCTTGGCCCCAAAAATGTCGGAAACGACACGTTTTTCGCGTCCGTGCGGTAAGTACCAACTTGCCGCATAGACGTAAAACGCGACGCGATATGTCGTTCTCTATGTTTTCAAGGTCGAGAATTACGAATTCGGCCATATTTTTGAAAAAATAACCTCAAATTGGAAAAAAAAAATTTTTTTTGGAAATTTGATAAGCACAGTGACGTGCAGTTTTTTTAAATCAATAATTAGTCACTTTTGTCTTTTGTCAATGTTTGAGAAACTGTCAAAATCAGTTTTTTTTTTATATCAAGCAATTTGACACTTAGTAATTTGTTTTTCAATGTCAGTTTTTTTTTGTTAAGCAGTTCGACACTGTCATTTTTTTTTTAAACAATTTGACACAATGTAAATTTCGTCAATGTTTTGAAAAATTGTCCAAATCAGTTTTTTTTTTAAATTAATCAGTCTGACCTGTCATTTTTCTTCAATGTCAGTTTTTTTTTTTAGATAATTTGACACATTGTCAATTTCCACAGGGTCACTTTGTCAATTTTCTAGAAATTTTTTCAGTTTTTTTCTAGACAATTTTGACACTATGTTAATTTTTACAGGGACATTTTGTAAGTTTTTTTTTCCAAAGAATTTTCGCTGAAAATTTGACACTATATCACTTTTCAGTTTTTTTCTAGACAGTTTGACACCATGTCAATTTTCACAGTAGTCAATTGTCATAAAGACAAGAGTGTTATTTTTTTTTAATTTTGAAAATTTTTCACTGTCAGTTTTTTTCTACTTTTTAGACAATTTGACACTGGGGACATTTCGTTTTGTTTCTAACTTCAACAGTCGAATGACAGGAGCGCAAATTAGTTGTCAGTTGTTCAACTGACAAAAAAATTAATTTGTCACAAAAAATCAGTTGTCAAACAATAAATATGATTAATGGTTGTCAAAAAAAAAAATCTTGACGTGTAAAAATGAAAAAATTCAATTGTCAAAAAAATTCCAATTGTCAAAAAAAAAATCAACTGAAAAAAAAATTTATTGTCAAAAATATTTAATTGTCAAACAAAAAAATGTTCAAGGTGTCAATTTATTATTGGTTAAAAACAATTAATTTTCAAAAACCTATGTTTGACATGTAGCTGTCAAAAAATAAATATGATTGACGATTGACTTAGTTCCAATATTCTTTGTCAAAAAAAAATAAATAATTTTTGACGTGTCAATTTTGTCAAAAAAATTTCAACTGACAAAAAATTTTAACTTAAAAAAAAAAATTGTCAAAAAAAATTCAATTGTCAAAAAAAAAATTCGTGTGTCAATAATATTTAATAATTATTGTCAAACAAAGAGAATGTGTGCCAGGATGTCATTAATTGTCAAGAAAATTGTAAAAAAAATTCATTGTTGAAAAAAAATCAACTGTCAAAAAAATTCAATTGTTTTAAAAAAATATATGGTTGACATCAATAGATTTTTTCTATGACCATCAAAAAATAAACAACTTTCGTCATATTTTACCTTAGTCGAAAACGTCATTTTCATCACTAGTGATAGAATATCCCATAACGTTAATTTCCGTCACTAGTGACGAAAGGTAATGATTAGGATTTCACACGTTAAATACATTTATTTCATGACATGACGTTAAATACATTCTTTCAAATTCAATTATGACTATGGTACCTATATTAGAAGTAGCTATTTATGTATCATGTATCAAGGGGATTATGTAGATTATAATGCCCAGAAGGCGAAACTAACCCGAGGGCCTCTGGCCCGAAGGATATATTTCGCTTGAAAGGCATTATAATCTAAAAATGCCCGTGCATAGAATGATTTATTTTCTACTGAACACAATGTTCTTTCATCAATTTAGTATCAAACAAAATCAATAAAACTTGTGTGACAGAATATTGTATTGTATTTTGACACGAGTACCTGTTCTACCTGTACCTTAGGAAACGAAAAAAATTAATATACCCATAAACACCTGAGGGCATTATAAGCGGGCGCTATAGATCATAACGCCCGCTTATAATGCCCCCAGGTTGTGATAGGGGATATTACCGTATCTTTTACTAGGCATTATGAATTATGGTATAATAGTTAAGTAGAAAATGAATTAAATTACAAAGTGGAACATTCGATGACGCGTTCTGAAGTAATCACCTGGGTTAAACCCCGTGGGACACCCTGTATATTCCTTGGTAGAGAAAGTCATTACATACCTTGCGCATTATAAACCTCGGCACGTCGCGCATCAGGTTATAAAAGCGCTCGCTATGTAATGACAAACTTCTCTACCTAGGCATAGAATATCCTATTTAATCACATTATTCAATCACAATCACAGATATTATCATTAAAGGGGAAAATCTTTCAGTACCTATATGATTCTAATTTCAAGCATTATCGCCTATGATCTCTTCCATTCATTTTTAGGGTAAAGTTGGTGATATTCAGATATCCTGCACCAAATCGCTCATTGAAAATAAAATTTCACTGTCTGATTTCGATAATCTAAATATTGCCGTTAATAGAACTGTAATAGTAAGTTGTGATTCTGACACCAGATGCTTCAAGTTTTCTTGCAAGGGTGAATACTTGTATTCTTCTGACCAACTAGCAGTATTCAAAATAGAAACGTCCATTAATGCTAAATTACTTGGTAAGTATTATTCCTTTAGCATTGTAAATGTTGCTAATGTTTTGTGAACTTTAGGCTTAAAATATAAAAATGAATTAACTCTGAAGGATTTAATAGCTTTTGTGCCTGTGGCATATCAGAGAACTTCAACGACTGAATCTGAAAGGTAGGATTCAACGTATGTTGATTATTATAAATATTTAGTAAAACACTTCTACAGGGTCGGAGCCACAGCAGTATTTTTGGTTTTCGTGCAACGTTTAGTAATGGTACCTTTATGGGTATATTTACTGGCGCCAATATTAGGAGTAATTTTGTTAATATTAATCATCTATGGATTGTATATGGTAAGAATTTTTGGTTGAAATAAATGATGTGAATGTAATTTCAAAACATATTTTAGTGTCATTTTTTTGAAAGAATATACAAGGAAAAATTGGAACAAGAAAAAATATTGATATCGGTAAGTCGATATTATTTAGATTATTAAATACTATAATGTATTTTTTTTACATTTTTGTGCAGGATGATGCGTCTATCGAAGAAGAGATATTCGATAACGTAGTCTTTCGTCCCATGCAAGAAAACGCAATGACTGAAAAGTAGATGTAGGTGTATTATGAAATAATTTTTGTATTTTTGTATTATGTGGACCTGGTAGGTGTAGGTAAATAGATATTTTTCAATAAACCTAGTCTTTGAAATGGGAATCCCAAAAATTGACCTCCTTATCATCTACTGAAAGCTATATGCTCTAAGATACTATAGAGGTAACTACGGATTTGAAGACTGCAAAATGAGGCGAAAAGAGCTAAAAGAACATGGTGCAGTCGGTTATCGAAAATTAATTTCAAAATAATAGAAGTACCTACCTACAGAAGCTGTGAAAATGGCGGCAGTTAATTTTATTACGCCGGATCTTCTGACTTTATGTGGAAACCTATTGGAAAATTGGAAAAACTTGAAACAAGTCTATGATATTTATATGGATGCAACAGCTTTAAATAATGGGAGTGAACTCTGCGCCTACCGGTAGGTGCTGTTTGTTTCATTGATTGTGTGCCTACCGTTTATGTATACCGCGAAAACATTATGGTAGGTCCCCAATTGCCACATGATATAACGCCTATCGGTAGGTACTCTTTGTTGAAAGAATCCTGAGCCTACCGGTAGGTTCATATTAATTCAAGAATCCGTCGCCTACCCTACCTATCTAACCTAACTATACCTGCATTTACAAGAAGGTGACATATTTGAAAATGATTTTCCAAGTTTTTGGTGGATTTATGCAGGATCCTCTCTTTGAGGTTTGGCGAGAGTAGTGAGCAATCGAAGACTCAAAAACAAACTCAAGGTGTGTGCAGAAAGATTTTCAATATAGAATATAGGTTGCCGTCTAGCGAATGAAGCAGATTCGAAACATCAACAAGTTTAAAGCCCAAATTGGAAAAATGTTAAGATACTAATAAAGGCTTATGTGGACGAATTTCTTAATGACTATACTATTACTAACAAACAATATTTTACCAACGTATTTAGCATTAGCAAGAGCTACTGACTGGTAGGATATAGGATATACGGATTTTAAAGTAATAAAACACCTTCCAGTAGGCGCTTGATCAATTAACGAAAAAGGACCTACCCTACCAGTAGGCGCACAATCGGTGGATAAAAAAGGACCTACTGGTAGGCGTACGATCGTTGGATAACAAAGGACCTACCGGTAGGCGTAGGATTCACTCCCTAAAATAATGAACCTGAAGAAATGCAAGTAGCTATATTTTTGAATTTGATTGGTCCAGAAACAGTGAAACTATTTAATACATACCTATTATTGAACCAAATGACAAAAAGAAAATTAGGAAAGTCATTGAAGCTATTGAAAAATATTGTGAACCTAAAAAAAATATTTTACATAGCAGATATTTATTTTATAACAGGTGTCAAAAAAGTAATGAAGAGTTTGATTTATTTCTAATGGAAATAAAACTTCTTTCTGAAGATTACGAGTTTTAAAATACTGATGAAATGGTTAGAGATAAAATTGTTTTA
Organism: Ceutorhynchus assimilis; assembly: GCA_917834065.1. Lineage (NCBI taxonomy): Eukaryota > Metazoa > Arthropoda > Insecta > Coleoptera > Curculionidae > Ceutorhynchus > Ceutorhynchus assimilis. The sequence continues at coordinate 56,275,773 of OU892280.1, read as the reverse complement.
TTTTCTAATGACAAGGAAACTCAGAATAAAATTATAAAGCAAGGTGAAATAAACTCTAAAAGATGCTATTGAAACTTTTCGCATGACTGAAATCACAAGAAAGTATACTATGGTCTTGGTCTATTTTTTCCCAAGATAGATTTTTAACATTGAAAACTGTCTAGTTGTTATGTGCCCAAAAGCATTTCTGATAACTTTGGCTAGTTGATGCACATAAGAAAAAAAAAGAATAATTAACTGCCTGGAATTTCCTTATTTAAAAACAATTGTTCAATAGAAATAATATAATAAAATATTCACGGTCAAGCGTGTCAGGTCACCAAAAGTGTCGACCTTTCCTATTCCGGAACATAATAGGTTCAAGGTTAGAGATTTAAAATTATGGCAAATTATTATTAAAATTATTTTGACTTAGATTAATATAAATTGTGATATTTTTCCTAATAAAATCAGTATTCAACTAGTAGTCAAATATTACCGTTGTTTTACTTACAAAAACCTACTACGGCCAAGTCACCTTGCCTGTAATCTATAGTGAGACTGCTATAGAGTAGTAGGGAATATAAAGGTTCAGGAATTCCCTGGCCTTTTCATGGTCCTTCGAGTCGGAAACATAAACAACATAAACAATACTGCTGGCCCTGATTGGTCGCAAAATAGGGTGTTCCTGCAGGTTGACATCAGTTTTACAATGCATGTCGTGCAAATGACATCTTGCAACCAATAAGCAGCATTGTTTATGTTGCAAAGTTGACAATGTCAAAATCTATCTTGGGAAAAAATAGACCATAGAGAAGTTACACAAACAGAAACACTTATTGACGCCTTGAAATTAGGCCCTAATAACAATTCCATTACCAGTCATGTCAATGAAAACTCCCAATCAGGATATGGTTCAAATATATACAATAAAAGTAAAAGAAAATATGAAAGAAATTCTATAAGAGTCGGTTCAAGATGCGGTTTAATCATAAATATTGTTAAAGCCCGACATTTGTGTTTGATTCAAGTTGCTTTTGAAAGCAATGTATCTTTTAGCACCAGTTAGTTTTTAGTTAACGAGTTGTCAAGCTGTCAATAAATTAATGAAATGTTTCAAAATGTTGTCCGTTTTCCTCCCCGAATTTGGCGAATTTGATTTGAACAAAAAGAAAAATATACAGTCCACAAGTTTCAAAGACAATTAAACAAATATAGAGAACTAGCTAATGACCCGCTACGTTGCCAGCGTGAAAATACATTTTGAAATAATACACTTTTTTTCAAATTTTTTTGATTTTCTAAAATGCCCGATTGCACCGTCTCTCTTAACCGAGGCTTAGAGATAACTATTCCTTAAAGTGACATTTCCCATGCAAAACTGTCAATTTAAGGGATAGTTATCGTTAAGTCTCAGTTAAGAGAGACGGTGCAATCGGGTATAATAGTTATTTATGCACCTAGGTCAAAAAGTACAACTTTAACGCCCACAGCGTGTGTAACACGCTGTGGGCGTTAAAGCTCTTTTTGACCGAGGTGCATATTAGATTTTTTTTACTACTAACCTGAGAAATAGACATTATTCAATTTATTTTTCTAAGAAAAAATTGAATTTCTCTCCCTAGGTTAATAATGAAAATAATGAAAAAATACCTAGGTCAATAATGAAAATGACGTCATGACGCAAGGATATTGTCATGTTTCTATTGGTTCAATTTCAATTTCATACGTCAATTTGAAAAAAATACAGGTTTCTGTAGGTACATAGGAAGTTATATAAGCTGTTGATAGAGGGCAGCACTATCAAGAGGGCGTTCACAAAAAATAATTAGAACACAGATTTTAAACAAATTTTTTATTTTCTACTAGCAGTAGTAAAAAAAATTCTATATATTCCTCGGTAGAGAAAGTCATTATATACCTCAAGCATTATAAACCTCGGCGCTGCGCGCCTCGGTTTATAAAAGCTTTCGGTATATAATGACCAACTTCTCTACCTAGGTATATAATATACTATTATGCACGATAAGCATGTTTTCATTTTGATATTTAAAAAATTATATATCTTTAATTTTGTAATGACATCGATCAAAAATATTTCAAAATAAAAATTTTCACCTTCACTGCATGTCGTAAGTTTTTGTCAAATAATCAAGAAAGCAGTTGTTGACAAAAATATCACGTAACTATTATAGCAACCAAGAACAATACAAACAAATAATTATTCTACTCTGTGTAGTGTAAAGTGTATAGTATTCTTTAGATGGTAGTCTGACGTCTGAAAATGGAGTAAAATAGCCTCCCCAAGTTTATTCTTGAGGCAGTTGAAGAGGCCAAGGAAGATGTATTACTTTCGAAGTCCAAAAGACTCTATGAAAAAACATACAAGGACTTTATTTCCTGGTGTGGCCAACATAGGTTAATGAGCAGCAGTACTTTGTAGAAGAAACTCTCCTGACATATACATTAATATGAAAAATGCAAAAAAAATTAGCCATCCACCTTATGGAGCTTTCATTCAATGTTGAGGCAATAGTTCTTTTGTGTTTTTCTGTGGAAAAAGGCCGGTCCTAAAAGCTAAAAACTGTAAAAATTGTATTTTCAATTTTAAAATAGAATTTTATTATTATTGCTTATTTCATTATTCTTATTAATTGAAAGCTTGAAGCTTGTTTTGTTGAACAAAGTTGGTATTTTTTAGACTAAGCAATAGAAATGCAAAAAAGTTAAAAAAAAAAATGACGAATTTTTGCTTATTTTTGAAATTTTGGAACTTTCAGGTCCGCGGGCATAAAAGGCGCCCTAGGGCGTAAAAGTACTACTTCACGCCTTAAAATGCGGGCGTAAAAGTGCACTTTTACGCCCGTTCGTGCATAAAAGTTTTTTTTTATCCGATACCATCTCGCCTGACGGCTCGTGGTTTTGTCAAAAATGTCATTCGCGAAATTGCCAAGCAACAAACTTTCATACCAGTCGAAAATTTTGCCAACAAATTTTTTTCTCTTGTGGTATTATATATGATTATTTCATTCATTATAAAATAGACCCATCAGACAACGTCATTTTTTGAATGAATTTTGTTTAAATAAGTGATTATTTCACAAGACCTTGTTTATCAGCGATTAAATTTTTGTTTACCTTTTTTGACAGAACTTTGATAGAAATATTCTGTCATTTTTTTAATAAATAGAACTCTTTGGATAGGATTGACGCCAACAAGTCAATCCTGATTATTCAGGAAATAATCTAGCCGTATACCACTCGACCTATAAATTTAAATGGATTAAACTATCCAAATATTTTTTGCATAATTTTGCTTTTTGGCAAATAGTTTCATGCACAATAACTCGCTTCGCGGTCTCGGGCTTTTATTAAGTTATTGTGCAGTCAACTATTTTCCAAGCAAAATCATGCTCGAAATATGTTGGATAGTTTAATCGATTAAATTTAAAGCTCTTGTGATATAATATATGATAATAAATTAAACATATGGAAACAAAATTTTAACATTGAAAATGTATCAATAGATTTTAAAATTGATGCAGGGGCGAATGTAAATATAATACCTGGGAGTTATTTGGAATCGATTGAAAAGTTGAATAAGAAATGATATTTGGTAAAAAAAATCAAATGTACAGGATGTTTCCTTATATTTTGACCCCTATCTATAGTCTGGCAAGTGGTAAGTTGATAGAGACGAAAGGGGGAAGAAAAATGGGGCGTAACCCAAGAATATTCACTGACAGCTCAACTGACACCGCTTGATGACCGCCAGCATGTCTTTGGGCTCAGTGGCACCGAAAACACCAAGAAAATGAACCAATAAAATTATTAGAATTTTTTTTAAGTTTCGCGAACAACCACGCCACTGTGCTGTCGTTCAGGCTCTAACCTTAGTCTCTAACCAATAGAATCATTTAGCAATGTTGCCAGATTTTTTTCTATTTCAAAATACCACACATGCCCATATAGCAAAAAAAAATATGTCACCAATTTTTTTATTACTTACTGTTTCCGTCAAGTTTGGCAAAGCAGCAAATTCTATTGCAGTTCGCCGTTTGGCTAGCCAGACAATACAGCTTAAGCTGGAAAAAAAAACTGTTAATATTGTGATGATTCGCCAGGCTGTCAAGAATCTCTCGGCATTTCCTCTTGAGTATACTAGAATCCAGTGAATTATTCTACTTAATTTGGGAAAATAAGATTATCGTGTGTATTCTAGATTTTACAGGAATAGATTTAGGGATATATAAAGGCGGCTATCGCTTTGTAGTTTTTAGTTAAAGTTTGACTGTGATACGAGTTAAATAGTGATTATTGCGAGTTGTAAAGTTTAATTGTTGAGTTAGTTAATAAAGTAATTAGTGTCAGAGTGTATTGTTAAGTGGAATAAATTATTGCTGTGTTAATTGGACTTTGATTTTTGGAATAAACGAAACGAACGACGAACCCAAGATTTTTGTCAGCAGGCAACCCAAAGCCGTGACAATATGAAAGTTGTAGGGTTTTATGTCTATTATCTTTTGCGAATGTAAAAATGGGCACAATGATAAACACTTGCATTTTTCAAACGGAACACCCTGTATATTTTTGGCTAGAATGAAAGATTTTTTTCTTCTGATTCCAAATATATCGGGTCTTCAAAAAAAAAAAACAATCGAAGATTGCTTTGATTACGAAAACGTACGTCGCATTACTGTTTCTTTATGACTTTTTGACATTAAGTTCATTGGCAAAATTAAAGAAAAATATTGCTAAGACATTTAAAAAACCATAGCAATCTTTGATTGGTTTTTTTTTTGAAGACCCGATAGCATACATGTTGATATTTGGTTCAGCTGTTTTTACGCTATTCAAGTTTAAAAATACATTTTTCTCTGAATGACAGTAAAAGCGGCCTTTTAATGACACTTGACAGGATCAAAAGTTGTATTTTTACTACCTAGGCAGTAAAAGTGGACTTTTACTGCCTAGGCATTAAAAGTGACAGTGTCACAACGTTCCAGGTAATAATTTCACTCAAATTTGTATTTGAAATTGATGGTGACAATGACAATTGTCAAAATAATTTAATTATTTGGATAATAATAATGAATGAAATAAATATAAAAAAGATGTCCATGTGTGAATTTGAACATTCGGAGAAAAAATTATATGTTTTACATGGCAGAAAAGCAGATTTATTGCCTCGGCTGGTTTCCTATCCTCGGCTATGCCTCGGCTATGAAACACCAGCTGCGGCATTAAATCTTGTACTTTTCTGCCTAGTAAAACAAATAACTATTACATTACCCTTAATTTAATCTGTCCTGGTTTCTTGTATCAATGATTAACGCATGCTCAATGTAATTTTAAAATTAAATAGCGCAAAAACAACTGAACCAAAAATCAACATATATGATATATTTGGAATCAGAAGAAAAAAAGCTATCATTCTAGTCAAAAATATACAGGGTGTTCCATTTGAAAAATGCAAGTGTTTTTCATTGACAGTTTTCCTTCAAGTAAACCACCATTTAGAATATCAATAAATTTGCGTCAAGATGTTAAAAATAAATTAGATACATTAAAAAAAAAAGGGAGTCATTACAAAAATAGCTGAACCAACAGAATGGGTAAACAGATTAGTACCTAATTGTTGAAAAACCTAATAAAAAGCTGACTTTGTTTGGATCCTAAAAATCTAAACAATGCTATTGTAAAAGAATATTATACCTGGTGGCCACGAGATTACTTTCCGGTTGCCATTTTTTTATTTGTTCATCGATATCAACGAAACTTGCTAGGCTTGATATTCTAATGAAACGCAATTTTTATGCATTTTTGACAAGGTTTCCTGACTTTCGGTTTCACCGGAAATTAACGAAACTTTTGATTTTCAAATGGCACATCCTGTATATTTTTTGTTTTTCGGATTCTACAGATCGTTTTACGTCCTAATGTACCACTTTTAAATCAAAGTTTGTCCAAATGTCGTTTTCAAATCAAATTTTAAGTAGAACAAAAAATTACCTACAAAAATATTTGAACGGAAATTAAGAAAAATGTCGTAGTGTATTATATCGTTGGATTCGCTTTAAAATACTGCATTTAGTAATGTTATGAAAGTGATATTATTCTATTCTAGTTTTTGAGCTAGGGCAAAAATAATGAAATAATGAAGTTTACAGCCCTTTATCAAAAAAGTTTCCAAAGATAAAATTGAGTCTGTATTTTTTTTAAAATTAAGGAAAGTATGTAGAGTCATTTTAGGATGATCATGGCACTCTAGTTAACAAATTAAAATAATTTAAAAACAAAATTTGGACAAAAATTGATTCAAAAGTGGTGCATTAGGATGTAAAACGATCTGTAGAATCCGAAAAACAAAAATATACAGGTGTGTCATTTAAAAATTGAAAGTTGCGGTCATTTCCGGTGAAACCGGAAGTCAGGAAAACTTGCCATAAATGCATAAAAATGGCATTTGGTTAGAATATCAATCCTACCAAGTTTCGCTGATATCGATAAACAAATAAAAAAATCTCAGCCGGAAAGTGATCTCGTGGGCACCTGGTATGATCCGATGTTTATTTTAAATTAAAAAAATTCTAAGTATTTTTCAATTTTAGATCTCAAAGATGGATTTTGGCAAATATAGTTAAATCCTGATAGTAGAAAATTGTGCACTTTTGGAACAATAGAGACTTTTTGCACCCCTCAAAATAACAGCAGTTTTTGGATCAGTTATGGTTACCTTTATCGCCGATAACGATTACCACGACCTTCAAAATCAGAGATTTTGCATCGTTTACATATTTTCGTTATTTCTATTTTGCCTCTAAGTGCTCTGGGCCATGAACTGCGCTTGCACCTTCGGATGTAAACCAATTTCATAACATCAAAATGATAATCCACACTTATTTTTTCAGAATTTCAGAAGATTGGTTCTTACCAATGACATATAGGTAGTAACACAGAATCTGTGTCACAGATAGACATTACAGTAAAAAAAATTTTGTGTCGCCAACATTTAGTAGAGCAATCCAACACCGGTGTATCCCTTCCAATTTGGTTGCCAAGTTGTTAGAGATTGATATTTTATCCTCTTATGTCTTTGCTGCAAAAAGTTGGAGCTTTAAAACTAAAAACAACTACACTGAGACAAAAAATAAGGTTTTTGTTACTCTACATATGGTTTCTGCAAAATTGAATAATGATTAATCCAGTAGGTCACCATATAGTGATAACCATTTACAGTAAATTATTTTTAAAATATCGCTTCATATTCAGAATTTGCATGGATTATAAATAAATCCAAAATTGATTATTACGAGCTGATTGAATAATAAGCAAACTGTCTATATAATATCTTTTAAAAATATTATCAGCTTCATTATAAACTACGCTGATTCATAATAAATCAAATTATGTCTACTTTTAAAATCAAATCAAGTTAACGAAATGGAAATAATCGAAAACATTAAATAAAAGTGTAAAGTTTACTCAAAAATTAGTTTTACTAATGAAAAGTTATTATTGAGTGATAGCTACTCAAAATTTACTAGAGCGGAAGCCGAAGCCGATTGTCGGCCATTTTTGATAGTTACGCCGTATGGTATGTTTGTGAGTTGGTGTTGATCGTTGAGCTGTATAGGTTTGAAATATAAAAATGAAGCTAAAATCTTTATTAGTAATTTTTTTTGAAAGAAGCTGAGCTTTTTAACGACTGTGTGCGGGAACAGTTAGAAGGTAAGCAGAAATTTTTATTATAGGCACAGTAAAAACTTTTTATTTCCAAATGTCATATAGGTAGGTATATGCTGCATTTACGATCTTGAAACGTTTCGGGAGCTAGTCTCTGATGACGAAACGTTCAAACTTATCTTTCCTGGAAAACTAAGAAAATGTGAAACATCTACATCAAATATTAGTAATACTACTGATGGCGCCATCATCGAAGCTCACTTTGACATCAATGATCAGGACACCACATCACTCGAGTGAGAAATTGAGGATGATTCCTCCAGTTTGAGGTTAGTGTAATTTTTATTTTCCAATTTAATTACCTACTATGCCTATTTAAATTGTAATAAATCTATTATTCTTGGTATATTCTTCAAATTTGAACAAACTGATTGTAATTACATAAGGTTTGTTTATGAGGCGTCAAAAAACAGTGTTATAGGACCAATGAAATCGTTGTAAAACCGGATGATAATTGTTTGAAACGAACCTCAAGTGACTTCGATCAGTTTTTTCAGATCGAAAAAATACCTCTTTATTTATGCCCATAATATTCAGTTCCTATTTCAGTTATTCATCACCGGTTTTTCCTCCAACGACTTCAACATCACGTCAGGTCTCTGAAAATTCATTAGTGGTTTCAGCAGCTCCTGTAAATGTGTAAGCTTCTTTTTCATTTTTGTTATGATGCGTTGTCATAGAGTTTTTGTTAATTTAATGTTTTTGGTTTCTGTTCAATAAATTTGATACAGTAATTTGGGTATTTTTATTTGTGAGCCCCTCCCTCCCCGCACCCATTCCGTATTCGTTTATTAGTGAGAAATCAGCATGACTACAAATGTAGACTATAGTAGTCTAATTATTACCCAATGATTAAATAATTACAAATCAGTTTCTTTATTTATTACACTACAACTTGAATAATATTTTATCAAGTTGATTTATTATTAATATTTCTGATTCCAGATAACTCAAAACTATGATAGGTTTAAGAAAACCCCAATTTGATTATGTCGGATTTTAAATGTAATTTTGAGTCATTATAATTCAATTTGAATAATAAAAATTCAACAGTTTTCTCAGTGTACTAGCAACGCCAGTTTGTAAAACAAGTGGAACACACGCAACAATCGATTGGCATATGTCAACGCGTCCATCGAACTTATATCATATGAGTTAGAGGCAGATAGATAGATAAACGAGTTGCACTCTTGACATTTCTTCATTATTTTTGTCAAGTGAATGACCGGTTCAGAGGAGAAGGAGGGTGTTGTTTACGACACTGATGCATCCCTACTAGTGATTCCCACGAGAGTCTCGTTTTCGAGAGTCTCGCATGGTCTCGTCTCGTTTTCGAGACGAGACTCGAGACGAGACTCGGACTGTCTCGAACAAGACGAGACGAGACTTTTATCGGTCTCGTCTCGAATCTCGAGCGAGAGTCTCGAGTCTCGTGCAAGAGTCTCGCAGGTGAATATTTCTGCGTGCAGACAAAGAACACATATAATGTAAATATATACATATATACAGTAGCTGAACTTTCGCGAAACCAGCACGATGTGTATTATGTCTTAACGACTAGGTGAAAAACAAAAAAAAATGCGATCGAGAAGGCTGTTAGGGGACATTTTTAAACTTATTTCTGACTAAAAAATTATTTAGGGTTGAAGTTTTTTTTTTTTTTTCAATGTAGGTACAGGATGTCACCCCCTTCTAACTTTTTTGTTTGACATTTTTGATAGAAGTGTCAAATACAAAAGTTTCAAAAAATTGTCGAAAGTTTTTAACTAAGTCAGTTTTAGGCATACAGGGTGCGTCAAAAAAGTGCAGCAGTGTGAAGTTATATTTTTTTAAACGGAACTCCCTGTATATTGTGCGCTTATTTTTTATTCCCTTTTAACCTGATTTCAACGATATATGGTTTGATGTATCTATCTTCAATAGTTATAGGAAAAAACATGAACACCCCTTTCAAGGTTTCATAATGATAAAAGAAAATTTATACCATTTAAGCTTCAGAGAATTTTTTTACAAACAGTTTATTGTTCAAATTTTATTCATTAATATACAAGGTGAAATATTAAAGTAATTCTAGATGACTAAGTTACTAAATTACATATCAAACCGTATATCGTTGAAATCAGGTTGAAAGGGATTAACAAATAAGCGCACAATATACAGGGTGTTCCATTTAAAAAAATATAACTTCACACTGCTGCACTTTTTTGGCGCACCCTGTATGCCTAAAACTGACTTAGTTAGAAACTTTTGACAATTTCCTAAAAATTTTGTACTTGACACTTCTGTCAAAAACGTCAAATGAAAAAGGTAGCAGGGGGTGACATTTATAATAGATCACCCTGTACTACTTTTAAATACATAATCTTATTTTTCAACAGTTGTGATTTTCTTTTCCTAATTTAACACTAAAGCAAATAGGTAAGTATCCTGTACTACTATGGTTGAACCAAATCCAAGCGGCAGTAATGACAATGAGAAATTTGCACATTTTTTTTTTATTCTCTTATTAAATTCTTCACATTATAAAAAGTCACTTGCCACATAAATTTTAAATTTTCAACTTATAGTTTTTTTGTAAAAAATATAGAAATTCAAAATAACTCTCTTTGTGCCAAAACGCAATCGAAAATCAATGACGTCACAAGACGATATCCTTCCAAGCGTCAAAACGAGTCTCTGTACTCCCTCCCTGTCTTATCCATTGTCAATTTTGTTTTATGTTATTGTGTGTGCGATTTACATGTGTGGTTTATTTTGTTGTCAAGTTTCCCGTCGTTTTTATTCTAATCGGTGACTTCACCGATGAGTTAGCTATCTTTGTTTAGTGAATGGAAAATGATAATGACCGACATACAATGGTGGATCCATCGGTAGAATTCTATGTAAACACAAGCATCTGACGGCTTACGTTTCACGTTAACATTACCACACTTTTGTTTGTTTATCGTTTGATGACGTCATTACCGATTTTAGCCGCCCATTATTATATTCAATACTTGATTAATTAATTATTTATTAATGGTTCAGTTTAAAGAGGATTTAAATATACACGGAAAAAACACTCCACTATAGCAAAGAATCGTAGCGTTTGCCCAAGAATATATTCGTTTCACTATTCCACAAGAAAACATAATATTTAATTCTAGTATTGCCCTATTCTTAAGATTTAAAAATAAGTTCAACTTATATTCAGAATACGGTAGTGTTGAATGTGAGAATAGCCTAGTAATTGTTTGAAGAATAAGGTAGATTTGATGATCAAGTATTGTTATTCTTATTCAAAAAATTATTTATAGTTATTACAAAAACTACAAGTTATTTCCAAATATTTCTTATTCTTAATTCAAAAATAACCTCTTATTATTTTAACTACTTACCAGTCTACTTACTATTAATATTGGAACAGTTGACTCTGAAGTATATTTTATTCTTCAAATTCTTGTTTTAAAAATTTATATAATCTATGAAGGTATAAACTGATGAAATAATAACAAAAATGTTAATTATAATAAGTAGGTACAATAACAATCATAGATAGGTACATTTATTAATTAATTAATTATTTATTAATGGTCCAGTTTAAAAAGGATTTAAATATAGAAATATAACTTCCTGAGTATTTTGCTCCACTTTAAATACATTTTCCATCAAAATAAAATTTTATGCAACTTCCTCATTAAATAACCTAAATTGTGTTGGTAATCCAGACTTCCTATTGGTTGAGACGCCCTACCTGGACCAGTGCGCATGCACGGAGGACATAGGACAATTGATAGGTTGTAACGAAAATGACCAGTTATGCCATTACTGCCGCTTGGATTTGGTTCAAATATAGACTCTAAACTGGAACAAGATTATGACGAGACTTCGAGACATTTGCAAGACTCTCGTACGAGACGCGAGACGAGACGAGAATTGAGGCTTTTAGACAAGACTCAAGACAAGACTTTTATTTCATCGGCGAGACGAGACAAGACTTTATGAAAGTCTCGTCTCGTTGGTCTCGTGGGAATCACTAATCCCTACCATGACCTCGCTCGAGTAGCTTACCTCTCCTGGCCCATGGGGGGTCTTGTCATCACAACAAACATCAGTTTATGAATGAGATGCTGTGTCTATCTGTGTTAAGATGCCATTGGCTCTTACTGTTTTAATAGACTACCATTTGGTTTAAATATTACTGCGGAAGTTTTTTAAAGATATAACGAACAAATTTTCAGTTAAATTGAAAATGCTTTTATATATATATTGATGATATGTGAAAGGTTCGGAAGGTTCTGCGAAAGGTTGAAGTTAAAACACGGCAATGATGTTTGAAAATTGAAGTGGCAAGCCGATACCATCCAGGGTGCCATCATAAATTCCTATAAAATGTCGAGCCGATTTAAAATGTTTCAAATGTCTGGTAATAATTCTGGGAGCTAGAACACCTCAGGTAGGGTGACGACAAGGAAATCTTTCCACATGGTAGGTGGTAGACGCTTTTTACTCATTGGGCGTCGACTGGTGAGATACCACCATGCCAGAATTGAGTAGCGCTAAGTGGTATCACCACGTTCCGCTACTGCGCTGGCAGTCCGGTTCCAACAATGAGTAACAGATAGCATGATGGCGCCTCCAGGATCAAAATATTCCGGAGGTAAAATACCCGACCACTCGGATCTCCGGGCGTCGGGTGATCCTGGGGGTCCTTCATGCAAAGATATAAAGAGAAGATCAAAAACTCAACTCAGAATTGATTTTAGCAATATAAGAGGAATAAGTACAAATATGAATTCAGTTCACCAACATCTTGAAGAACAAAGACCTGACATCCTTGTTCTCACTGAAACTAAAATCAGTTCTGCAACACCTATTGTGAACTATCTTTATCCCGGCTATGACCTACACCACCGATTTCGACATAATTTTGGAATCTGTGTGTACATTAAAAATGACCTTTCATGTCATCGAGAGGAGAAGCTAGAACCAGCGAACCTTGATATCATATGGCTGAAATTCACCTCAAAGTCATCGACCAAGTTTATCTGCTGCCTCTACCGACCGCCATCTAACACCGAGTACCAAAACTTTTTCGCGACATTATCCGAAAGCTGTGATAGTATACAGTCAAACTATCCACAGGCGGAAATTGTCTTTTTAGGCGATTTCAACGTCCACAATATACCCTGGCTGAAACACCACAACAAAACAGATAACGAAGGAAGAGAAGCAGAAGCTTTTGCCATAAGTTGTGGTCTAACGCAGCTTGTCGATGAACCTACCCGTATCTCAGAAAGGGGCGAATTTGCAGCGCTTTTAGACTTGTTCCTAACCACCAATCCTGACTCGTACACAATTCAAGTAGATGCTCCACTTGGTTCGTCCGATCATAAATTTAAAATAACAAAGTGCGAAATGCTCATCCCACCAAGCCTACAACCACTTCCTCGTAAAATGTGGCACTATAAATCGGCAAAATGGAATGACCTAAAACAGTATTACCTGGATTTTCCATGGCAAGAGGTTTGCTTTAAAACAGCTGATCCCACTATTTGCTGTAATGAAATAACACAAGTAATCTTATCTGGAATGGACGCATATATCCCACATACAACTAAACGTAGAGCTAATGCAAAACCTTGGTTCAACAGCCAGTGTCAAACGGCTGTACAGAAAAAACACAGAGCATATAACCTTTGGAAACGACAACAAACCGCTCAAAACCACACAGAATTTATAGAAGCCAGAAATAGTTGCAAAATTACTATTGACTCCGCTAAAGAAACATACAATCAAAGAATAAAAAACAGGTTGCTGAATTGTCCAAGTAGTTCTAGGTCTTTTTGGTCTCTTGCAAAAGCTGATAGATCTAACTTCACCAAGTCATCCATACCACCACTTACAGATAAAAATAATCACTTAGCCACAACATCAGAGGAAAAAGCCAATATGCTTGCCCAAATGTTTTCCTCCAACTCCAACCTAACAGTGCCAAACGGAAAAACTCCACCGTTCATTGAAAGGGTTTCCCATAGTATGCCAGAGGTACCCTTTTGTCACAGAGAAATACGAAAATCCCTAAAAAAGCTGGATACAAACAAAGCAATGGGTCCGGATGGCACTCCCGCAATAGTACTCAAAAATTGCGCCAACGAACTCACCCCAACTTTCGCAAAATTATTCAATTTGTCTTACAGGCAAGGAGTATATCCATCATCATGGAGGTCTGCCGCAGTACAACCCATTCCAAAGAAAGGAAAAAAGACAGATCCGTTAAACTATAGACCAATTGCTCTACTTCCGGTGATATCAAAAGTAATGGAAAGAGTTGTGAACAATCACCTAACCAAGTACTTGGAAAAGTACAAAATTATCAACGATAAGCAATACGGATTTCGAAAATATAGGTCAACTGGCGATTTACTTACATACGTCACTCACTTATGGCAAAAAGCGATTGAGTTGCGGGGTGAAACAAGGACAATTGCCTTAGATATATCTAAAGCATTCGACAAAGTTTGGCATGAAAATCTGCTCAACAAGCTCAAAGCAATGGGATTATCGCCGAAACTTTGCACTTGGTTTGAAAGTTACCTAAAGGACAGATCCATTTATTTATATTTTATTGCTTTGCAGACGATGGCAATGTAGTCTCCTCACTCATACCACCCACAGGTCTTTCCGCACGTGAATTCCATCATCTTAGACTAACTCAAATATCGCAGATAAATAACGACCTGGAGATAATAGAGGACTGGGGTAACAAAAACCTTGTACAGTTCAACGCGCAGAAAACCCAAGCAGCTCTGTTTTCAAAAAAGACCAGCACCGGTGAGCCAAACATGATGCTATCTGGAAGTGCTGTCACATTACAGAGTCAGTTGAACATCTTGGGGGTTACTGCAGAGACCAACATGTCTTGGCACAGTCACGTGGCAGATATTGCTAAAAGGACCTCCCAAAAGCTGGGGGTGCTATTTCGTACAAGACATCTGTACACACCAAGCCAATTGCTGACACTCTACAAAGCCCAGATTCGACCAACTATGGAGTACTGCTCACATATATGGAGTGCAGCACCCAAACATACCTTAATGCTTTTGAATACCGTGCAAAAACGAGCTATCAAGCTGATCAATAACCCCGCACTTACTCGTAACTTGGATGGTCTCGAACATCGCAGATCTGTGGGCGATTTATCTCTCTTCTACAGGTACTATCACGGAAAATGCTCTGAAGAGTTGGCGCATATGATTCCACCGAGAGTAGCACCTACCAGGCGAACCCGTCAAACAGACGGTAACTATGAATTTACTGTCAAACTAGAGGCACCAAGAACCTCATTATATCAGAATTCATATCTTTGGAGAACAGCATCGCTGTGGAATAAACTCCCTGCGACGGTTTTCCGTGCAGGTTACAACCTGAACCGTTTCAAGACCAACATACACCGACATTTCCGCGCACTTGCCGCTTCTCGAGCGTGATAGGACATTTCCTTGCGAGTGCGCATATCCGTAAAAAAAAAAAAACATAACCAAAAACGCCAAACTACTTGAAGTCTGGTACCAATTATAGGTGCCAACTCAATCAGTATAAAAAAGTTGGAAGACAAAAACAAAAAGAACCACTTGGAGGACCTACTGCAACGAAATAGAAAACTATGCCGGAGCGTCAAGCTCTCAACAAAGGCCCATTTCGCGAAATAGGTCATTATGTGCAAGAAGGAGGGCACCATTTTCAACCTTCAGGAAAGCACAGAGCTATAGAGCAACCTTCTTCCGTGGATGGATGATCTAAATGACGAGCTGAGGATGACATCTCCTATTGCGGAGACGCTTAATGAGCATACTGTGTCAGAACAGAAACTTTATATCTATGTTTGTTGTATTTTTTCTTCGATGCTTAATCTGAACTTGGAGCTGTCGCAAAAAACAAATTAAAAACGATAATACAATAATGCGTCAATAAGATCTACTTGCATATACAGTTAGTTTGGAATTAATTGGGACGACTTATCTCTTATTTAAATATTCAAAAATTCTTAGAAAATAAAAAACTTGCTATTGTTATCAGCAGTTATGAAAATGAAACACACAGAGCTAATAATAGGTACATTATATTCAACGTTTAAACTAAACCAACGACTTCTGCAATACAAAAATATCCTTTTTATGTTTATGTTGGGAGTTGGGATGACAAAAGTTTCCAACAATATGGTCGAAAAATATTCATGAAACTAATTACCTTTTTTTTTAACTTACAATTTTTTAGGAATCGAATTATATCAAGTACTGTCGTCATGTCGTCGGAGCAGAATATATTTTTCTACATATACATTCAGACTCGCAGCAGGAGAGCTGAAAACTCGGGACAAATCTTTCATATTCACTTTATCGATTCTCGTTTTCTATAATTGCTTTTTGCCTTTATTTATAATATCTCTCTCTATATGCATTTAGTCGCGGTATTTAGCTTGAGCATTTAATAAATTTTCCAACCTTTCGAGCATTGGAAACAACCAGTATAAATCATAAATGGAAAAACGTTGTTTTGCATACTGACATCTGATTAATGTGCTTACTCCCTCAGAAATGTTATTAGTTTTGGTTTTCTATGTGCTAAAGTAGTATTGAAAATGTTCTTTTGTTATGATGGTTGTGATTGAATTGAATTTGTGGCAAGGAATAAAATCTTGAATAAATACCATTGATGATGCTATTGATGGTTAATCTCATGCTTCTGATTAGTTATTTTAAGCTTGCGCATCAAACTATTTTTGTTAGTAACAAAACACACGGTGTATATGGATTTTACCGCTGCTCATCTCACTTTCAAAAGTGAATTGAAGGCACCGGACGATGTGAATTTTAGTCATTATGGAAAGCAAAAATTATTTGTGTGACTGTGTGATGAATCGATGAAAATCAAGAAGATAGAGATCCATAATCAATAATTAATCTATGTGTTGACAGGAACAGGAGAGTTGCCTCATTTTCCTGTTGTGGAAAAATTCACATTTGGTATTTGCGTAATAATTCCACTTGTGTGGTACTATAGTCCAACAAATACCATTTTAAAGTCACGTGATACTGGTGGCAAAAAACGTATGTCCATTGATTATGTCGTTGATATCACCTACAAAAAGCTACTGGTGGTTAATTAATATTGAATTTTAATATATGTTTCCACTAGCATTTTACAAACGCGTTTCTGAAGTAGTATTGACCAATCAGAGGCCAGAGGGCAATTTTAATACTTGCAATTGTTGCGAGAGTCACTTTTGTCGCATCTGCTGTCTGTTGTAATACATTCTGAACTTAAACTGGGTACCCGTTTTCTATTTGCTTCTTTTCGAGTTGGAAAAAGTTTAATATAGTCAAAATTATTAGCTGTGCTTGTTCGTTGTATTATTTTCGAAAATAACTTTGACAAACTAATTGATGACAGTGACGGATTCTATTTCAGGTAAGAATATTATGAACAATAATTAGAAAGCAATTTTTTTGTCAATTTTACTATCACCGCTGTTTGAGATGTATTCAACAAGGATAGAGAAAAATCACGTGACATTAAAATGGTATTTGTTAGACTATATATACGTGAATTTCTATATATTTTCAGGTACTGATAAGGTAAACAATATAACAAAAAGTATCTATTGGAATTTAAACAGAACGACACCATCAATTTAAATATAGGATGTGTAGTATATTGGATAACTGCTCTTAGCATTTCATAGTTTTTATATTGTCATGTCAGGTTTTTGTCATTATTTTTATCAAGGTACATTTTTATTATATTCATTTTCTTTTGTTATCTTCACTAGTTACTAGCCATGGTTACTGGTTTTCAGAAAATAAACTTGGATAATTTTCCTATGATTATTCCAGAAGTCCTCCACAGAACATATCACCTCTAGAAAAGTATCTGCAATGTTATGTACCGGTTATGAATTACAGCGCCATCGTTGACTGAAAACCCAACTAATCGAGCATTCTTGACAAAAAGGCGAATTGATTTTTTTCATATATTTTTATTATTTTTAAATAATTTTTAATGTTCAACTGGATTTGGCTTGCTGACTCCTCTTAGCTCTTTTCGCCTCATTTTTTTGAAAACTATGACTGGCAGAAAGTTTCCGATGTCGAACATAGTGCAAAAAGAGTTAGTAAGTTAGCAAGAGATACGCAGCTATAGGCAATGAACTATAAACTACACGTACCTGGAATGGCACCGACCGTTGTCGGATATGGCATTTGTATGGCATTTGTCATCTCTCTTAGTGCGTCCAAAGAAAGCTATATAGTGGGGGATCCCTTTCTCTCTCTGTTTCATTGCTGTTAGGTTTGGTGTATATTCCTAACCTCAAATTTAATATTTTTTAGACAAGGAAAACTTTGCATAAGTGACCCATAAGGTAAATAGAGATAGGAATCCCCTACATTCTCCATCTCAATTTGCCGCATTTTAGAGATAGGCCGGGCCATTCCAGGTACGTGTAGTTTATAGTTCATTGGCTATAGGTAGATCGCAAAGTAAATACGAATAATAAATACAAATACGAACGAAACGAAACAAATGAATAAATACAAAAAAAATACGAACAAAAATTAGGGTTTTTTTCAACCAAAACTATTTGAATTTTCACTTCAACGCGCGCGGAGACCGTGGGGTACAACAACACAATTGAACACAATTTAAAAATTTTGACTTTTAAAATGACAAAATAAATGACAAAACCAACCAACACAAATCACTCTCCACACCACAGATACCTGTAAATTTCTCTTATCTCCCGACAGTGTCGCCATCCTTGAATGAAAACCTAACAAAAAACCTTCGTCGCGATTCTCCCATTTGAGATATTTTTCTATAGGTGATATCAAATGTTCTGTGAAGTCCTCTTCAGTCCTCTTTGTTTGAATTCCCAGTTTATCACTTTTTTTGGCGACGAGGGAAAAAAATATTATTGGATTATCCTTGCCTTTTCAAGATGCCGAACGACGCTTACAATGATGCTGAGGTTACGGGCACGGCGAATGTTACTGTGGTAAATACGGGCAATATTTCTAATTTGGCTATTTTCAAGATTGGGGATAATTGGGAAATTTTTAGCGAAAGGCTAGACCAGTTTTTTTTAGCCAACCGTGTTGAAGATCGCAGAAGAGTTTCAGTGCTTTTAACTTCAATAACTGAAGAAGTTTATATTAT
Organism: Ceutorhynchus assimilis; assembly: GCA_917834065.1. NCBI lineage: Eukaryota > Metazoa > Arthropoda > Insecta > Coleoptera > Curculionidae > Ceutorhynchus > Ceutorhynchus assimilis. The sequence continues at coordinate 56,256,852 of OU892280.1, read as the reverse complement.
TTTGCGAAACATTTGTCATCCGGAAAAACCCAGTTCCAAATCTTTTCTGGAATTAATTGATTTGTTGTCAGGCCAGTTTAAACCAAAAGTATCTGTTTACCGAAAAAGAATTGTTTTCGATTTATTGAGGCAGAAAGAAGAGTCGATTAATGAATGGTTTGTTCGAGTAAAAAAAGCAGCTTCCGAATGTGAATATGGAAATTTGCTCGAGTCCAGGGTTTTAGATAAATTTGTAGTTGGATTAAAACCAGGACCTATTTTAGACCGTCTTTGTGAAGAGAAAATAACAAGATCTTTGAAGGACATGGTGGAGATAGCTTTAGTAAAATAGTCAGCCCTTAAGGACACAAGACAGCCTTTGTCATCTTCATGGACATGGTAACCAGAAGAAATTTGATGACGCGAAAGGAAATTTTAAAGGTGGAAAACCTAAAGAAAAGAAGCAGGTAAATGAACAAGACAAGGTGAGAGATAAGAAATTTTTGTGCTTTGCCTGTGGAGAAGGTAGCCATGTTTTTAAAATATGTAAATTTAAGAAATACACTTGTAGTGTATGTAAAAAAAAAGGGTCATATTGCTAAAGTATGTAAAAACCAGGTTGATAAAGTCAATTATTTAGGGAATAACGATCTTGAAGTAGATTTCTTTAATCTTGAGATAGATATTTTCAATTTAGACAATGATCACATTGCTCCAGTTACTTTAAATGCTTTTGTAAATGGTATTCAGCTTGTTTTTGATGAGGTTAAAACGGGGGCAGGTTTGGCTTGTTTACCCTTTGAGATATACAAAAAATTATTCCTTTCGGTAGATTTATTTCCAAGCAAAATTTTAATTAAAGCCTATCATGGACCTGTGGTAAAGCCAAAAGGTCAGATTGAAGTAAATTTTTCTGTTAATCATATTACAAAAAGGTGCAAATTTTTTGTTGTAGAAGGAGCAACAAAAGGCACTTATAGGAAGAAATATCTGGCGTCAATTTTCATTTACTCTGAATGAGAGGAGTGAAGTTTTTTTAAATGGTGAGCCAATTATGCATACATTAAAAACCGAGCCAATTTTTCAAGTAAGTAAGGATGAGACTAAAATTCGGCTTCAAAGTATTTTAAATAGGTTTTCAAATTTATTTGAAAATGAATTAGGTACTTACAAGTATGATAAAATTAAGTTAGAAGTAGAAAAAGGTATTTTGCCTATTTTTAAAAAGCCCATACCTATAGCTTTTGCTTTTAAAGAAAAAGTTCAAAAAGAATTGGAAAAAATAGAACTAGAGGGTGTTATTGAGAAAGTTTCTAGTGCTAGTTTTGGTACACCACTCGTACCAGTTGTTAAAGCTAACGGGGTAGATATTAGGGTTTGTGCCAATTATAAAGTGACAATTAACAAATTTTTGAAAGATTTCAATCATCCGATTCGACGGATAGAAGAGATTTTTGTTGCTTTACAGGGTGGACAGCAGTTTACAAAATTGGACTTTTTGAATGCTTACAATCAGTTAGTTTTGGACGATGAGACGTCTGAGCGTCTAGCTTGGAGTACGCCATTTGTTATTTTCAAGGTTAAGCGTTTGCCTTATGGAACAAAATCAGCTTGTTCTATTTTTCAGAATATTGTTGAGAAAGTATTGCAGGGTTGTAAGGGTACTGTTAATTATTTAGACGACATTGTTGTGACTGGTAAAAATGAGGCTGAACATTTGGAAAATTTAACTGAAGTTTTGACTAGGTTAGAAAAAGCGGGATTTAGATTGAATGCGAAAAAATGTGTTTTCTTTCAAGATAAAATTTGTTATCTAGGTCATACTATTACAGCTGAGGGTTTGGAGAAGGACGATAAGAAGATCGAGGCTATTTTAAAAACTCCAAGGCCACGTGACAGAACGGAAGTTCGTACTTTCGTTGGTATGATTAATTATTATTCTAAATTTATTCCTAAATTGGCTCATAACTTAAAGCCTCTGTATACACTTTTAGAAAAAGAGCAAGAATTCATTTGGACCAAAGCTTGTGATAAGTCTTTCGAATTTGCTAAAAGTAGTATTCTTTCTGATAGTATATTGATACATTTTGATCAGAATAAACCTTTACGTTTAGCTTGTGATAGTAGTGAGTATGGCATTGGAGCGGTTCTGTTGCATGTTATGCCGAATGGAGTTGAAAGACCTATAAGTTTCATTTCTCGCGTATTAACTAAGGCTGAGAAAAATTATAGCATGGTACATAAAGAAGCACTAAGTATTTATTGGGCAGTTACTAAATTTTATGAATATTTAGCTGGTAGAAAATTCGAGATTGATCACAAATCTTTACAAACTTGTTGGGGAATATAAAACTTTACCTAAATGGCAGCAGGGAGACTTCAGAGGTGGTCTTTGTTTCTTAGTGGCTTTGATTATACTATAAGGTACATAAGCGGTAAAGAAAATGTCAAAGCCGATGCTTTAAGTAGATTACCTTTGTCCTTGTCTGAGCCAGTTGAACAGATTGAATATGATTACCTGAATTTTTTGGAAACAGTTACTGCGATTGATACTAATAAAATAAGGTCAAAGACTAGACGTGATGCTGTTCTGGGTCAAATTTTCAATTTTGTTAGACATGGTTTTCCTGGGCATACCAAAAATGAGTTATTTAAACCTAATTTTATTAGACAATCTAAATTGTCTATTGATAATGAAGTTTTACTTTGGGGATACAGGGTGATTGTACCTACCAAGTTAAGACTACAGCTTTTATTAGAGCTTCATAGCACCCATGAAGGGGTTAATAAAATGAAGGCTAATGCTAGGTCTTATTTTTGGTGGCCTTCACTTGATAAGGACATTGAGAGAGTTGTGTCTGAGTGTCGTATGTGTTCTACTTGTAAACCAGAACCTAATAAATCTACTTTAATTCCTTGTGTGAAATCAAACTATTTCTATGAACGTATACATGCAGATTTTTTAAGTCCGATTAAAAATATGATGGTTTTAATTATTATTGACACTTTTTCTAAATGGCCAGAAGACTTTATCATGAAAAGCTCTGATGCGGTGAGTACGGTTGAAAAATTTCGGGAATGTTTTGCTAGATTTGGTCTACCAAAGGTTGTAGTAACTGACAACGGTCCACAATTCTGTTCTGATGATTTGATGATTTTCTAAATTTTTAAATTTTAATGGAGTCAAACATCAGACCTCTCCTCCGTATCATCCTGCGACTAATGGTTTCGCTGAAAATGCAGTAAAAAATTTAAAAAGTAGTATTTCAAAAGCATTTGAAGAAGAGGCCAATAGTGATGTCTCTTTTGAAACTCTAATTAGTAGATATTTGTTTCATTATAGAAATTCAGTACACACTACAACAGGTGTTACACCAAGTAAATAGTTTAGTTTTCAAGCATAAGACTAGAAACCGATTTGATTTGTTGACAGAAAGAAGTGTTAAGTCTGATAAGAATGTTCTAAATTATCCTGGTAAACGAAACGAGCTTTTTAAGGAGGGAGATAGCGTATTATGTAGAGATTTCAGAAACCCGAATAAAAAGGCTTGGGTCGAAGCTAAGATAGATGAAGTTCTTAGTGATAGAATTTATTTATGTAAAGTGTTACATGAAAATTTGATTTGGAAAAGGCACATCAACCAAATATTGAACAGTCAATTGGAACATGAAGTTGATTTTAAGCAGGCAACATTGGATGATGTACCTGCACCCAAAAATAATAGTTTAATATCTGATAAGTATTGTATTTCCTCTTCTGTGACAAATTTACCTAACTGTGACTCAAAACCCGAAAATGACATTTTTGAACCAGTGATTGAACCCATTTCTAGTGAAGCGTTTAGTCCTAGAAAAATGATGACTGAAACTAAAGAAGCAAAGTGTTTGTTAAAAGAAAATAGTAAGGTTGCTAGTTTGAATGTTAATGAGCGTCCCAAAAGAATTATAAATCACCTCAACGTTTAAATTTATAGATAGGGTAGATTGTAGTATATTGGATAACTGCTCTTAGCATTTCATAGTTTTTATATTGTCATGTCAGGTTTTTGTCATTATTTTTATCAAGGTACATTTTTATTATATTCATTTTCTTTTGTTATCTTCACTAGTTACTAGCCATGGTTACTGGTTGTCAGAAAATAAACTTGGATAATTTTCCTATGATTATTTCATTCATTATAAAATAGACCCATCAGACAACGTCATTTTTTGAATTAATTTTTTTTAAATAAATGAATATTTCACAAGACCTTGTTTATCAGCGATTAAATTTTTGTTTCCTTTTTTTGACAGAATTTTGATAGAAATATTCTGACATTTTATAATAAATAGAACTTTTTTGATAGGATTGACGCCAACAATTCAATCCTAATTATTCAGGAAATAATCTAGCCGTATACCACTCGACCTATAAATTTAAATGGATTAAACTATCCAAATATTTTTTGCATAATTTTGCTTTTTGGCAAATAGTTTCATGCACAATAACTTTTAAATAAAAGCCCTCGACCGCTTTGCGGTCTCGGGCTTTTATTAAGTTATTGTGCATTCAACTATTTTCCAAGCAAAATCATGCTCAAAATATGTTGGATAGTTTAATCGATTAAATTTAAAGCTCTTGTGATATAATATATGATTATTTCATTCATTATAAAATAGACCCATCAGACAACGTCATTTTTTGAATGAATTTTGTTTAAATAAGTGATTATTTCACAAGACCTTGTTTATCAGCGATTAAATTTTTGTTTACCTTTTTTGACAGCATTTTGATAGAAATATTCTGACATTTTATAATAAATAGAACTCTTTGGATAGGATTGACGCCAGAGATGAATCAATCATGGACCCGATGACTCCACCCATTGTGCGATTATCGCGAGCTTCCGATACAGCTGATGGTCGATATTTATTGGCTAGACTAAGAGACCCTGCCATTCTTAAAGCTCTTAGGCTATTCCTGGCTTATCTCCATGACCAACCATCCACCGTGTGTTTTGATGGGCACACTAACACCAGCATCAAATTAATGTTAGCTTCGGAGGGACTTCCTAGTGACTTGGACTCATTTCGGAATTTATATTTCCGTTTCCACAACGCGTATGGCATTGGTCTGGCTGAAGTTGACGCTGATCTCTCCGCCTTGAGGTCTTACTTCTCGTCCGAGAAACTTCTCCGGTTACAGAATATTAGGGAAAGTCAGAGCAAATATTTCTCTAGTGGCTCTCCACGTAATAATAAAAAATTTTAGATAAGGTGACGCGACCAGAGGATCAAGCACCCTCTGTAAGTTTGGACGATGGCAAGCTTAGTGTATTTCTTATTAATATTCAGTCCTTAAGACACAAAACAGATGAATTATTTCTTTTATTAGAAGAGTTTAATTTTCCAGAAATCATCGCCATTACTGAACACTGGTTAAATATGGATGAACCTGTGTTTGTCAAAAATTACACCTCAATAGCTAGATTTAATCGAAGTAATTTATCTCACGGAGGCACTATGATAATGTCCACTAATAATGACTTTACTGCAATAACCAAGTTTGATAATTTATTATCGGAAAAAATATTTGAATTTTCCATCGTCTATCATAGTGGTTTTGACCTTTATATTGTTTGTTTATATCCATCACCGGACACAGACGCGCACATGTTTTGTCGGAATTTGCTGAGCTTGCTTGACTCCTTGCCCTTGAATTACAAAATAATTTTATGTGGTGACTAAAATATAAATTTTTCCTGTGTGTGCGCTGCTCAAGAATCTCTCCAGTCCATTTTCGACTCCTTTGGGATTGTGATGCATGTAAACTCTCCAACCAGAATAACCAAAACTAGTTCTACTACCATTGACTATGTCGCTTCATCTTTTGATCCAGAATTGGTCAACTGCTCTATTTTTAGTACAGGGTTTTCTGACCACGAAGCAGTATTAACGAATTTCTCATTGAATTCCTTACGTAAGGGTGCTTCCCGCAAATTGGGCAGAATATTTTCGGATGGAAATGTTTTAAATTTCAGTCAACTTTGCTTATCAGTTGACTGGGTCGTCCACTCAGATGATGTTGACTCCGAGTTCTCTAGATTCATAAATACCCTATCTGACCTGGCGACTAAATCCTTTCCTCTCAGACCCATCAAAGTCAAACGGCATAAACCATGGTCCACTAGTGGCTTGCGTACTTCTGGAAAAAATATGCGATCCTTGTCTCATCTAAAAAAATTCTCGGATAGCGTCTTCTTCAATGATTACGTAAAATTATACCGAAAAGTCTATCAGAAAACCATAAAAGCCGCCAAAGACATTTATTATAATAGGAGGCTGGCAAACTCCAAAAATGTTGCAAAAGAAACATGGTCAATTGTTAATGACTTGAGGAATAAGGCTTCTTCATCTAGCAAAATTCCTACTTCACCTGAGATCCTTAACGATTACTTTGTTGATGTGGCTAAGAATTTAGTGAATACCTTAACTCCTTCCCAGGACCCACTTTCATATCTCCCGAATGCTAAGATGAACTTACACAGTTTCTTCTTCACGCCTATAGTAGTTCCAGAGCTTCGCAGTACAATCAAAGATATTAAAAACAAATCTTCATCTGGGACTGATGGACTCACCCTCAAAATGTTCTCTAATCTTCCTGATTGCACATTAAAACATCTTACTACTCTGATCAACAAGTCGTTTCTAAATGGAGCTTTTCCAAACTGTCTTAAGATGGCGATAATTATCCCACTGCATAAGGGAGGTGATAAGGAGCTACCTTCAAACTATCGCCCCATTGCACTCCTTCCTACGCTATCAAAGATCATAGAAAGATTGGTTAAAAAGAGGCTTCTATCATTTCTCTCTAAATATAATATTCTAACTACCAGTCAATTCGGTTTCCTAAGTAACAAATGTACTAATGATGCAATGTTTTCCCTTTTCAATAATGTATACTCCAGCCTGAACTGCCACCACTCTACAGCCTCAATTTTCTGTGATTTCTCCAAAGCTTTCGACTGTGTTAATCATAATATCTTAATTAACAAATTACAGTTCTACGGTTTCAGAGGAATGGCTCTCGAATGGTTTAAGTCTTATCTTGGTAACAGAGGTCAGCTTGTCAGGGTGGACTCGACCATGTCCTCTTGTAAACCAATTGAATGTGGTGTGCCTCAGGGTTCAGTTCTTGGCCCTATTTTGTTCCTGCTATTTATTAACGACATTGCTAGTCTGGATATTAGTGGCAAAGTTTGTCTCTTCGCAGACGATACTAGTTTCACTTGGAGCAACCCGGATATTACGGAACTCCATAGAACCGTATCTAGTGACTTAATCACCATCAAATCATGGTGTGACTCAAACCTCCTGTGCCTCAACCTCTCTAAAACCAAAGTTTTATCTTACAGAGCTTCGCTCCAATCTGTAGTACTGGATAACAATACCATGGAGGCCGTTGATTCCGTGAAATTCCTGGGGCTTGTTGTTGATAAATCTCTAAAGTGGGACCTGCATATCGACGTCTTAGCAAAGAAATTAAGTTCGGCCTGTTTTGCACTGAGATCTGTTTCCAGGGAGCTTAACTCGGCAACTTGCAGGATGGTAAATTATGCTCTTTTTGAGTCGCATTTGCGTTACGCCCTTCCATTCTGGGGCACGTGTTGTGCGTCTCAATTTGAACGCATTTTTAGACTGCAGAAGAGAGCTCTTCGTTATTCTTTGGGACTTGGTAGTAGAACTCACTGCCGGGAATTTTTTATCAAGTCTAGTATATTGACTCTTCCATCTTTATTTATTTTCGAATCCGTCTGCTTAATTCGTAAGCACTTAATATCAGCTATCTCAGAGAGGCCATCTCACAATTATCCACTGAGGAGCGCAGAGTTGGATCTTTATCTGCCAATCCCGCGCTCAGAGTTAGTTAAAAGTTCAATACTTTATAATGCTAAAAAGATGCATAATCATCTACCGCCTAACATCAGGTCCATTGCATCTTTTCTCGAATTTCGCAGGGCGTTGAGGGTGTATTTACTGGGGAGAGCCTTGTACACAGTAAGCGAGTTGTTTATGGTTTCCTAATTCTAAATTTTGAGCAGCTTACTCACAGGTTTTGTTTTTGTTCCTGTATCATGATAGGTTATTATAAGTTATTGTTTGTTTGTTTTTTTAGTACCTATAATATGCTTACTCGCACAGTATAAGCAGTTAGACCTAGATGTTTGTTTGTTAGTTTTAATCAAATTTTGACCATGAACTATTTGTTCAAGTGTTTGGTTTTGTCTGTGCTTTTACATTTGTATGTTTTGTTTTTTATTTTTTCAGCTTTGTCCACAAAATTGTAAAATTTTCTGACAATAAAGCAAATTCTTTCTTTCTTTCTTTCTTTCAACAATTCAATCCTAATTATTCAAGAAATAATCTAGCCGTATACCACTCGACCTATAAATTTAAATGGATTAAACTATCCAAATATTTTTTGCATAATTTTGCTTTTTTGGCAAATAGTTTCATGCACAATAACTTATAAATAATAAATATTAAGTTATTGCGCATTCAACTATTTTCCAAGCAAAATCATGCTCAAAATATGTTGGATAGTTTAATCGATTAAATTTAAAGCTCTTGTGATATAATATATGATTATTCCAGAAGTCCTCTTCAGTCCTCTTTGTTTGAATTCCCAGTTATCACACGATGCATGTATTACGCTTTCCTACCTCGATGGCAAAATTAGATCAGCAAGAGACCAGTGATTAACAACGTACCTATTCACCTAAACCAAAGAAAGAATCATATCTCCTAAACACCATTACTTACCTTATGCAACGCTTATATAATAAATTTTGATATCTAATTTGAATACATACATTTATTAATTCCAATTAAAAATATGCCTTTCCAAATATAAACCTTAATACTCATTGATCTTATATGAAGAAAACATATGTATACGCTATTGAAGACGAGATGAAGTGACAAAGACAACAATTCTTATGGTACCTACTGCAGTAGGAGATGAGGTTTTTGAATTAATGATGGACGTTTTGTAGCCCAGAGCAACCAGAAGATCAGTCTTTCGTTGGTTTGGGAAACTTATTAAGCAACTTGCTCAACAAACAAAAATGTAAAATCTGTTTTTTTTTTAAAGATAAAAGTCAAAATGACATTATGTTGGCAATACCATGTAAAATTGTCAATGTTTTCAAAATTTTTATGTAGAAAAGGCTTGTATTGCCAACATAGTTACTAAATTTTTGACTTGGGGAATTATCTTTAAAAAAAGAACAGATTTTAAATGATTGATTATTCAACTATTAAATTTTTGATATTTATTATGTTATGTAATTGTGTGTAATACAAAAGACGTAAAATTTTACTTCACGCATTAGTACGTAAAGTACCTAAGTCACTTTACACACTAGGGTCACTAGGCAATTTTTCGCGAGGATAACCAAGCATACTCGAGTATGCTAGATTATGTTATATGTCAATTATGTCATACTCTCCTAACTCATCACCCATCATCAAATTCTGGAATACTCAAGAATCAAAAACACTTAACTTCTTTTGTGAGGACAGACCGAAAATCACCTTTTCTACATTGAAAATCGACGAAAAAATTAACTCACCAGCACAGCCTCAATCGCAAGCATTCCATCGTGGTCTGCGGGTGACGTCATCATTAGTGCGTAAAGTATTTGTCTAAATTTATTTTTTACTCATATTTTATTGGTAGTAGAAAACCATAGATTAGAAAACTGTTTGTATATTATACAATACATGTGTAAATTGAACCTTTTTTCGCAAATGTGAATTTTGTCGCACTCGCCTTTCACTTTACACACTCTCAATAGCTATTTCGGCGAAGTCCAGATTTTGTCCGGATTTCTTGACTCCTATGTCCTGAATTTCGAAAAACCTTTATGGAAACCCTAAGCAGAATAAATTGTACAAAATTACCTGATTCACTTTTTTTTAATACTATTTATTATATGTTGAAGTAATTTCATGAAAATAATAATCAAAGCATAAATCATTCTGTAAAGAAAACGTCTAAGGTAGGGTGCATACTGAAGCGATACGATATTTTCATAAGATCAAAGGCGTACGATGTTTTTGATAACTGATAACTTCCTAGATTTACCTTTCTTGGCAACTCTCAGTAGGTACCTTTTTGAGGAGAGTATGCATCAATCACATATTTACAAATATTACTTGTCGTCAAAACGTAGAAAATTAATTAAAGTAGTCTACCTATGTGAAAGCAGTAATCGTTTTTATTTTCCACTAAGATTTCTCTCTTTCTCTATCATAGGTATTATCATACCACAGCATATCATACTATATATTTTCAATGGGGTAAAATCGAGGGTAAAATATTCCCATCATTTCCACAAATTTTTAAGTCCAGTATTAAGAGTAGGACATGCAATAATTAATTTAAATACCCAATATGGTTTAAGACAATCCAGCAACACGCGCTTCAAATTAACTCCACATCAAATCGCTCTTAATTCTGGCAAGATGTCAAGAACCATATCATTATATAACAAAGGGAATAATTTACACAAACTCCAAACAACATATGATCACATACTGATGATAACACCATACGATAAAATTTTAATTAACCCCTCTGGGATAGAAAAGCGGGTCTCCTGCAACGAAATTTGCCACCAGATCCTGCCGCATAATGCATTTTCATGTCAGTTAGACAATAGAACACAAGAGCATGTGTCCTGCGACGAATTCAATGTTTAGAATGTGACCCTACCGGGCCCTTCTGCTATTAAATAGAATTAATTCCTAGGGCCGTAGCGTTAAATGGCATTATCATCAGTGCGATGGAACGCGTGTACGTTTCTGCAGCTGACGCGCCTATATGAAGACACTTGTGTTTAGGTTGTTCCCTAGAACTGAAAAGTTCCATTATCTCTTTTTATCTCTAATGAATGTTTGGGGTGGGTTGGAAAAAGATAGATAGTGCGTTATCTGCGTTTCGGATTAAAGAGAATTACTCTATATGCGCACATGACACCGTATTCAAATTGTTCAATTAGATTAGTCATTTGTGAAGAATTACGAGAAATAGAGCTGTGTTCCAGAAATTATAATGGCTATAGTTATGTTTTACTTTTCCCAACTAGTGACAAAATAAACATATTCTTGTCTGATATAAAATTATAGTAAGTAGATAAATACACACAAAGTTTGCTCATCACCTTAAGTGAATAAGAATTATTCTAGATAATGTAATATAAGATATTTATCACGGTCCTTGTTCTTCTGGACATATAGGTATTATACCATTTCTTGCACATTAGGCATGTCTTGCCAGAAGAGTCAGAAGACAGAGGTTTTTTGGAATTATTCTCATCTTACAAAATGCTTGGTAGGTATTATAAAGAAAGGCAGGAAAAACGGGAAAATGAAAAGCACGTGGGTTCTTCTACAACTGAAAAGTACAATATATTGATTGATAGAATAATAGCTGACACATCTGTCAAAGGTTGAATACATCCATAAGTACATTATAGAAATAAACACTTTAGAACTCTTTATTACAACACCCACACTAGTTCAAAAATGTTTATTTGCCATTTACAAAACAAAGCAAAACGTAACACTAAATACTAGAAGCAGTTTACAAAGTTTCGAAACCTAAAAGTTTCAAAAATTTGCAATGCTTATTTGCTCCCAAAGCTTTTGTGAGAACATCTGCAGGCATATCATTTGTCTGCAAATATTCTGTACTAATCAAACCACTTGCCACAGTTTCTCGTATGAAATGGTGTCGCACATCTATGTGCTTTGATCTCTTATGAAACAAGGGGTTTGACACAAGCTTAAGAGCACTTTGACTATCACTATATAACAAAATAGAGTCAAAAAGGCCTGTCAATTCTCCTAATAAATTTCGTAAATATATAGCCTCCTTAGCTGCCTCTGCTAAGGCCATATATTCAGCTTCTGTACTGGAGAGTGCAACTATTTTTTGCTTGTTGCTCTCCCAGGACACGGCACAATTTGAAAGGGTAAAACAAAACCCTGTATATGACTTCCTATCAAGAGAATTGTTGCCCCAATCAGCATCTACAAATCCCTCCAATTTTTTCGAACTTTTCTCATATCTCAAACAAAAATTTTTGGTTTTTTGTAGATACCTGAGAACTCTTTTTAGACTTTGCCAGTGTGGGTTGTCATAGCAGCCAATGAATTGGCTTAGATAACTGACACTATATGATATATCAGGTCGTGTCATCAATGCCAAATACATCAGCCCTCCAATCAACTGCTGGTAAGGCAACACCTCACAAATTTCACCTTTTTCTAAATGTAAATTCTTTTCCATTGGCGTCTCTACCGTTTTGCAATCAGCCATTCCAAACCTGGATATCAACTGGTCTATATAGTGCCTTTGGTCTAATGTAATGACATTATTTGCCTTATCAATGGAAATATTCATTCTTAGTATCTGCTTAGCTTGACCAAGATCTTTTTTAATTTGAAATTTGCTGCCAATTCCTTTTTCAAATCATTGGAGCCTCCAAAATCCAGAGACATGAGTATGAAATGGCCTGGGCGTACGGCACGAACAGTGATGTAAACATGGTAGGCGAGGGGTAAACAGCTGACCAAAATGTGTACACCAGAAATCCATTATTTCCAAATAAATCCACAAAATCCACAGAAATCCACAAAAATCGGCAGAAATCCACAAAAATCTGCAGAAATCCACAAAAATCCGCAGGAATCCAAAGTCTTCTGTGGAAATCCAAAGAAATCTGTGGAAATCTAGTGGAAATCTATGGATATCCACAGAAATCCACAGTCAGTCAAAAATTAAAAACCTGCCAATGTTAGTTATCGCGGGAATAGATATTTTAAATGTGGATATGGTGCAATGGAAATCATTCAATGGACTATTTATAGGTAACGAAAATTATGTCCTTCAACTCGGGAATAAAATATAAATTATCACGTATTTCCTTTAAGAGTAATACAACATTATTCGCCCTTGAAATTCTCCATGCAACTTTTTGTGGCAAAAATCATGACGGATAGTTTTAAGTATTTGACATTATTATCAATATAAAACAAAACCCTTTGCACATTTTTTATTGTAATATTTATATTACGACTCAATGACAATACGACTACATCTTTTACAAACTAGTAGGAACTTAAGAAACATTAGAGAACAACGAATGTAATACCAGAATACCGTAAAGAAAGTAAAATCAAACCATCACCAAAAAGAACAATTATTTTTTTCTCATTAGTTTGTATTTTTCATTGATGTCTTTTAATTGCAGGTCACTCAGTCGCAACGGTACTTCCGACTCTTTCCCATCAACCTCTATAGGCCCATAAAAAATAAACTCTGCCAACACTTTAGAAATATCATCTGGTTTAGGCCACGAGAATTCCTTTTCACTTTTCTTTTTTTTCCTCAAAAACTTCACAACGTATTCACTATCCACAATTTTTGTAATTAAGCCTAAATACCATCGTTGCTCGTAGTATATGGCATAGAATTTCCCACATTCAGGCTGAACAGAATTACTGGAGGTTTCGATCTCGGTTCCAACAGTCGAAGATGTCGTGTTGGTTGCAGGAAGATTTGATGAATGACATTCCAAACGATTATTATTGGTCTCGGTGGTTTCATCCGAAAAAGATTCAGTATCTGTGCTGTCATCATATTTGACACTTATCTCGTCATTTTCCGATGTTTCCGAGTTAGAAGAGGACTTTCTGTTCGTCTTCCTCTCGGTCTTCCTGCTACGAATAGATGTGTACAGTCGCTTCTTTATAATCTTTGTTCTATTTGTTAAAATCTTCTTTCTGGGCTTAATAGTGCTTTTTTTTGGGGTTTTTGACTTTGTCGAGAAAAATCTTCGCAGCCTATCGGTACTCACTCTCTGCGTTGCTTCATCTAATAGCCAACAGAACGAGGATTTTTTAATGACGGTCGACTTCCCGTTGGCTATTGTTACTCGTACTAACGGACCTTTTTCAAAAACCGTATCTCTCTCTTCTGGCATCAGGCTGAGTGAGAAATCCTTCAATAAAAGATCTTGGCCTATGCCTGCTGTACTTAGATTGCACATATCAGTATATATTTCTGATTGTGGACCAGTGACGGAATCATCGAGGGGGTCAGGGATGCCCTCGGGGATGTCCTGGTTTTGCGATAATGTATTCAAAATCTCACAGTTGTCATCTTCTATATCGGCTAACTCGTGGTCAATATCATTTTCTATAGGAGTTGACTCCGGCGTAGATGATGGTGCAATAGCAACAAAATTCCAACTATCTTCTAGCACTTGTATTCCCAGAGTTTCAGCGAGCTGTAGCGCATCTTGCAAAGCTTTTTCCACACTGGCCTGAATGAAGTCATCTGACAGTTTTTTGAAATCGGGCAACACATTTTGTCCTTTCATTGCTTTTTTTTCTTCTCTGGGAAAACTTAGAACTTCTTGTAGATCATTTATAGTATTGTTTATAGTTGCGATTCTGTCCAGTCTACGAATAATATCCCTGATGCTGAAGTTAACCACAGTTGAATATGTCGTAGTCATAGACCTTGTTGCTCTGAATGTCTTTTCGCACGTCTGACTACTAAAAAGGTCAGGAAGGAACATATCATTTGTCAGATTTGGATTTTCACGGAAATTGGTGCAGATATTGATGAGAACATGAGCATTCAACTCGATACATAAGTAACAATTTGAGGTAATGAAGTTGTCCCCGATCTTGAGGCACGGCTGATCAACTAGCCATCTGCGCCAAATCCGCAAAAAAAATACACAAAACCATATTTTGTGAAGCCGCTCTTGTACATGTAACGTAGGGTCCAAGTAAGATGATAAGGCAAATTGCATTACCCTCAGATACGCACGTGTACCTTCACTTCCTGGAATACTTTCAAGCAACTGGATCACTGATTCAGAACACATCTTTTCCGCAGACTTGAAGCACATCTTATCTTCTCCTTTTAAATCCGAGGCTGTTAATAAATGTTTGTCCTTTGAGAACTTTGCGATTAGCTGGTCCATATGCGCTGGTACTGCAGTATAGGATCCCATTGTTAAAACCGCTTTAGGATTAAGAAATCTTGTGCGCAGTTTTGTTGCTATATGTACAGTATCCTGTACATACGAGATGTCGAAAAAATTATTCCTATCGTATCCTGCCTGATACCATTTAAATTTATACCTTGTGCTACCATTAGTCTGTGTTTGAAGCGCTGGTGGAAGTGAAGCATGTTGGAGCATTGCTTTCAACAGTCGAGTATCGCCATCACTGGAGAAACCTAGTAAGGTTATGCCCCGCCTCTCCAAGTTTTCTTTGATATGTTTCCATCTTTCCGAGACATCGTTTGCATCAAACCTATTATCTGTTCCAAAAACAACGAGACAATAAGGTGGGGCAGATTTTGATAGCGGCTGAGCCATGACTGCATAAGCGTAGTTCGACTTACAGCTTGTCAGGAAATAATCTTGAATTGCTTTCGCGGATGTGGCTAAAAACATATCTGTTTGGGGCAAACCATCAACTAGAGGTAGAGTGAATCCAACCAATTTGTTACTTTTTGAGTCGTACTCAATTTTACCTGTAACTCTTGTTCCGTCCTCGCTTATCCACACAACTTTTGGCAAGTTTCTTTCTTCCATCACAATCGAATACCCCTTCTTCGATCTTCTCGCCAGCTTTAGCTACATAGTTATTTAATGTGCTTATCGACGGTAGAACACCTTTCATATTCTCGTAAATCGTTTCATATAACAGTCTACCACCGATGTAGAATAGATACAATGAAAATTTTTTCACAACATCATTGTAATGGTAGCGACTACTAGAACTATATGAATTTTTGATTGAAATATCAATTAACATTTTCAATAACCGGCTTCTATGATTTGCTTGAGGCTCTCCGTTGATCTGTGGTACTGCTTTTAACGTCTCATTAAGCTTGGTACCTAGTGTTGAGGGCACTGAATCCTCGACTGAATCCATGACTGAATCAGTTTCTTTTTCATGAAGAGCATTATGCAAGATATTCTCCACTTCGTTTTCCACTCTGCTGAGGAGAGGAAAAAAAGAACTTATAACTGTCTGAGTGGTCACGTCGTTCTCACCGAGGTTCTCGCGTTTTCTTCTTGCTCTCTGATTTCTTTGATATTTTTCTGATGTCCATTTGCTTTTTGATTTGCTCTTATCATTACAAATCATATCCTCTTGTAAATGTGAGTTATCATTGTTGGACAAAATGTCATGTGAAACTTCGTCATGAGTATGGATCATTGCGTTAACAATTACTTGGTTACTCAAAATGTTTATCCTCGTGTTTACCTTTGTTGATCCTACGTCTTGTTGTGCAGCAGGCAAGTCTGATTCTTGGTCTGATGTGTGAGCTTCACACGAGGCATCACACTTTTTCTGTATCGCTAACGGTACCTGAATCTCGTTTTCAGACATGTTTCCCACTTCATCTTGTTCAGATTCGGGTTCAGAATAGTACAGGTCGGGGCTCGGGTCGGGTTTAGATAGAGAGTTAGTTTGAGTCAAGGATTGAGTACTACTACTTGGCCCTGGAACCGCCGTGAAGAATTTCTTTATTCCCTGCTGTTTCTTTTTTGAACCATTATTTTCTACTGATGAACCAATAGATGAGCTAGCAGATAATACATGTGGCTCACTGATTTTGTCTAGCACTGCTTCCTGCGCGACTTCAGACACACTTCTAGACTGCATGTATAGGTTTAAATGCTTGGTCAAATGTCGGTGAATGTTGCCATAAATCCATCTTTCATTGTAGTTTACTTTTTGAGCTGACTTCATCATCTGATATTTGCTTTTGCAGTAACATGTCATAATACAGCACAATTCGCCTCGAATATTTAGTTTTGTTTCGAAGGATATTTGGGAAAATTTCTCTTTGAAGTAATGCCATTGCTCATCGTTGGTACATTTGCCTTTAAACCAATTTTTGACCGTTTGAGAAACTTGTTTATTTTCGTTAGTTAAATTTGGGGCCCGATTAATAGTGGGATTCGAATCAGATGAAGTACTTGGCGTGCTGTGTCCTGTTCGAGTTCGTGATTGACTCGATATATTTTTTCCTGGCTCGAATTCCGCTTCACCTTTCTGCTCGGATTTTTGGAATTTGTCTTTGAAGAATTTTGAAATTAACAGCAGCAGCTTTTTATGTCCAAGTAAGAATTTAAATTTGTCTGGATTTATATGGAAAACGCCATAATATTGTTCATATTCGCTCTTTGGAATTAAATCGCGAGCCGTCTCTGATACCATAAATGCCTCCATCTCATCTAAATCCTTCTCAGAAATGTGTCATTCTTCAAAGAAACGGGTATAGAAATCTTTAGAGCCTCTTCAACCTCACGCAGGCAGTCATCTCTGGAGTCAGGGCTCAAGGGATCAAGGTTCATTATGCAATGAAAACAGACAAGTTAAAACGTTTTACTTGATCCCTGAAATATTTTTGTGCCTTCTGTATCTCCAAAGTTAGGACGTTCAGGGAGTTTTCTTCTTAAAATAGAGCCAAAAATCGCCCCCTAATATTGACATTCAATTGGAAAACACCCTGTATAACAAATGTTTCCAGAGAAGCAGACAAATTTTATCATAAAGCAAAAAAATCGACAGGTCCGAGGGGTTTTTCTAAAATTCAGCAATAGAGGATACCTAAGTGTTATAATACTTCACACTTCAGGCGCACACTGTAATTTGCGAGGTAGACTGTGTGTACATAAAATCTATACTTTTTCAAGATAAAAGTTCATTTCAACGAGTAATAATACAAAGCTAACTTGACCGTCCCAACTTTGTAGCTCTATAGGTTTGTTCGAACCTGACCGAAGCCCATTTTACAACTGTCGTTATCTCACGTAGGGCTAAATTAGTGCTTCACACGACAATATGATGTTTCATGAACAGTTTTTGGCAATGTTGGAACTAATCTTATAATCACTTTAAAAAAATCACAATAACAACAAAGCCATTGAGCAGCGGCAGCGCCGCTTTTTTTAATTAAATACGATTGCAAAGACTTCTGCAATTACTTAAAAATATTGAACTGAAAAAATAATGAATTTCGTGAATAGCCTATAATCGAGCCTAAAACTCATTGCACAGCACTTTTCCTAGATAATTTTAATAAAAAAAACAGATAATTAAAAAAGTAAGGTTATATTTTTGTATACAAATACTATTCTGTTTATTTGTCGAAACACGTCACGTCAAATAATATATAAGGTATTCGTGATAGATTTATAGGAACACTTACCTGCTTTTGTTATTTCACACTATCAATTTTAATTTTTAAAACTTGAGACACACTTAAACCACAATATATAGGTATCACAAGAAAGACAAACTAAAGTAACAGGGCGAGTAACAGGGTTGCCACTTTGACATGCATGTAAAACAGAAAACTACGGGCATCCGCAGAAATCTACTGAAATCCATGGATATCCATGGACATCCACAGAAATCCACTGAGATCCACGGATATCTGTGGAAATCTATAGACATCCATGAAATCCATGGAAATCCACACAGGTGTACACCAGAAATCCACAGCTGTCGACCCCTCGATGGTAGGCAACCCTAACTGCACATTAGGGGCAAAAATCCGCACGCACTTGTTATACGTTAGTGTTAGATACGCAATTTGTTGTAATTTTTTGTTTTCTGATGAGTCGTCATCACTTTTACTAAATAGAAAAGATCTTGGGGGATTATGTAAGGCATCAGAAGATGAAATAGAACTGTGCAGTTTAGCCGAAAAAAATTTTCGTACACACTACACTCAAAAAAATTATAATATGGACCATGAGTGACATGAACATTCACAATTATTTTAAGGAGCTTGGTGATCATATATTGGACCAAGATCATATTAATAATCATTTACTTCAGCTGATCGACGCAATTTTACGTGTTTATTTTCTCATTAGAATCCATTATCAGAATAAGGAAGCAAGTAGAATCACTGATAGAGTTAGGCAAATGTATACAAAACTTGTAATTTTTAAGAACCAGTAGAATTAAAATCAGTTTTGCATCTAGATCCTAAATTTAAGTTTACATATAAGAATTTGTACCTTACAATCTAGTATTTTGTGCCTTTGAATTTGCCCAAGAAGTGTTTAGGAATAACAAGTTTTTTTATCTAACGTTTAAGTGTTGTTTTATTTTTTTGCCTCACAGGTCTGCACAATACACATACATTTAAGCACTTCTGGTATTTAGTTTTTAATGATACACTATGGATAACTAATTATATGTCACCTTTAAATGAAATTATGTGTTATTTCTCGTTGTGGGTAATGCGCTTGTGTAGCTTCTTGCCCACAATGCGAAAGACTGGTTGCCTAACCATCTTTCCATCACTGCCGCGTACGGCAACTATACGGAACACGCAGTCCATTTCATACTCATGTCTCTGGCAAAATCATTTGAAAAAATGAAGAAATCATCGACATATAAGGCAATAACTGTCATCAGACCCTTATTAAATTTAATAAAGACACAAGGCTCAAACTTAGACATTTTGTAACCCAAATTCACAAGAACACCTTCTACCTTCTTGTACCAAACACGAGATGACTGTTTTAGTCCATAAATCGCTCATTTTAATCTTAAAACCTTATCAGATTTTTCTGGATCTATAAAACCTTCAGGTTGTCGCATAAAAACAGTCTCCTCTAAATGGCCATGCAAAAAAGCTGTAGAAACGTCAAGATGAAAAATTTCCAATCCTAAATCTACACTTAAAGCTATCAAAATTCGAAGGGTAGAGTGCCTAACAACAAGCGAAAAAGTTTCATTATAATCTATCCCTTCCACTTGAGTGAAACCTTTTGCAACTAGCCTAGCACGATAACTTTTTTTTATTTTCACTATCAACTTTGATTTTGAAAACCCACTTACACTGCACTAAGGTACCGCCTTCAGGTAAACTTACCAAATCCCAAGTTTCGTTCTCTTCCAAGCTCTTCATCTCGTCTGCCATGGCCTTTTTCCACAAGTTGCCATCAGGCCTAGATAAAGCTTCTGAAGCACTCACTGGAAGTTCATCTGGGTACTTTTCAGGTTCAAGTCCAACCATTGGACTTAAATAGGTAACAAAATCCTCAAAATTGGTTGCCTTTCTTTGTCGCTCAGATTTTCTAGGCACTACATTGTCACTTGCAACGTGCTCTTCGTGTGCATTGACTGGCAAATATTCGTTATCGTGAGGATCCTCTGTTGAAATTTCACTGGTAGTATTATCAGTAGATGTATAAGAGGAATCAATGTCATCTTCTTGCAAGCTGTCATCTAAGTTACTGTCCCCCACTGGATCTGGCATTTCCGAGGGCATTTCTTTCTGATTTCCGGCAATCGTACTATGAAGAATTTTTGTGTTTAATTCTTCATGAAGATTGACATCTCTGCTTGTTGTGATTTTGTCAGTATCAAAATTATAAACCCTGTAGCCTTTTATTTCTTCAGAATAGCCGACCAGAATATGCTTACTAGATTTTTTTATCAAACTTAGGCCGTTTTTCTTTTGGAACGTGAACCATAACAAGGCATCTAAAAATACGCAATCCTGATAAATCTGGTTTCCTCTTATACCACATTTCGTAAGGAGTATTTCCATCAATGCCACTGGCAATATATCTGTTTCTCAAGTAGTTTGATGTATTCACAGCCTCGCATCGAAAATCAAGCATCTTGCCTTCTCTACAAGAGTACGGTTAAATCTTTCGGCCATACCATTTTGCTCGGGCGTATAGGCATTGGTTTTTTGGTAGATTATGCCTTCTTTCTTTAGGTATTGTTCAAACTCCCTGCTGCAGAATTCGCCACCTTGATCAAATCTAAAACATTTAATTTTATTAGATTTTTGAGTTTCTACTAACGATTGGAACTCTTTAAATCGTTGGAACACCTCGCTTTTGGCTTTCAAAAAATATGTGAATGACATTCTGCTAAAGTCATTAATAAGGAGGAGCAAATACCTGGAACCACCTATGGATGTGACCTCCATCGGCCCACAGACATTCCCATGAGTAATTTGTAGTGTTTCAGTGCTTCTAGTGCCTACACTTGAAAAGGGAAGCCTTGATTGCTTGCCTTCGCAACACACACTACAATTATTTTTGTCAATTTTGGAAATTTCCTTTAGCGTCGAGCCATCAACTCAGTCCTTCATTTTGTTGAGATCATGTGTGTGTTTATGTGTGCTAATCTCCTGTGCCACAATTTTGTCTGATTACATAAACTCAACATGCAATCTTCTTCCTTTAAATTAAGTTTATAGACGCCGTCAACTAAGTTTGCTGTAGCTAGCAACTTAGGATTATAAATAAAGCAGCAATCACTAATAAATGAAACATTGTTACCTACCTTTTGATATAAGCTGGCTTATGGATAGAAGATTTGTGGTAAGTCCTGGAACACACAACACATCCTCGACAACAATATTGTATGACTTGCCATCGACTGAGGTCACTATGTCCAAATCGCCTGAACATGCCACAATAAGTTTCTCCTTATTTGTTACAATAATTTCCCTAATAACCGACTGTGATGAGTTTTTAATCCAACTTTCATCTGGCAATATGTCTACTTGCGCCCGAATCTAGGTAAAAGTCATTTGAGTTGTATTTACCATTTAAAAACACAGCACTAAAGGCATACTTTTCATCGGATTTCGAACAATGGGCATTTAAAGGGCACTTTGACATGAAATGTCCAGTTTGTTTGTACATCTATAAATAGCTATTTTCTACGAGCATACTAAAGTTGATGTTACGAGAAGTTTAATTTAAATAGAATGCGATTGTGCAGAAGGTAGAATTAAAAATGTATTGAAAGGTATTTATAAAAAAAAGGTAAAGGTATTAAAGGTAAAGGTGTATCAACAATACAAACAATTTCATGTCATAATGATTATTTCAAACTCTTCCCGCACTGGTGCGGGAAAAAAGTCTTCCCGCACAGCAAATCGTGCGGGAAGAGCCATTTCCCGCACGCTCGTAGAAAAACGTATTATTTTGCTTTTTTCTCGTTTATCAGCTGTTCCATTGGCATTTCTATTGCTGCTAGCGCCATCTTTCGGTTTCTTTCGAAAATTTCCACCTTTGACAGCAAAAGCTCCACCCAATGAACTATAGCCAAAAACTGGAATGAGCATACATTGCCATATCTGCCAAAAAAATTTAGCCATGAAAGACAGATGCCATAAGGGGTAATGTTGTTTTTTTCTGTTGCTCGCTGACATATGACGTTTTCGAAAGATTTGTCATATTTTCCTTCACAGGTTTCATCAATTGGAATACGTGTTGGAAGCAATTTCCGCCATTTAACATAATGAGTGCAACAGAAACAGGTTTCCCCTCCGCAGCAGCGGCACTAGGCTTCATGTTCGTCAATATGT
The DNA here is from genome assembly GCA_917834065.1 of Ceutorhynchus assimilis. Taxonomy (NCBI): domain Eukaryota; kingdom Metazoa; phylum Arthropoda; class Insecta; order Coleoptera; family Curculionidae; genus Ceutorhynchus; species Ceutorhynchus assimilis. The sequence goes on along the minus strand of OU892280.1, from coordinate 56,234,429 downwards.
GTACGCATTCCAGTTTTTGGTTATAGTTCATTGGCTCCACCTTTACTGCTAGAGCCATCTGTGTCCATGTCGAGCAACTTGCTTTTAATAACGTCACTTGTAATTAAAATTCTTGCATGCTCGATCGCCATGAGCATTGGTGAATATTTATCTGGCAACCCTGCCAACAACAAAGAGCCAATCCATTCTTCTGAAATATTAAAACCGGTTTTTCTCAATCTTTGTGCTGTTTCAATCACTTGATTGACATAGATTTCCATGCTATCGCAGTTATCTAGTCTCAAGGATATAAGACTTCTGATCAAACCAATTTTTCTTGCAAATCCTGTGTCTGCATAAAGCTTGCTGATTTTATCCCAAACGTCTTTGCACGTGCCTGCGTCTTTGACGTGAACGTACAATGATGGATTAATAGTCAGGATCAATTTAGCTTTTGCTTTTCCAATCAACACCGTGTCCGTCTCAGTACCGTCAACACATTTCGTCAATCCTTCAATCACGAAACAGTTTTCCACGGCAAACGACCACTCTTCATAATTTTCTCGCCCGAAAAGCTTCGGCACACTCGCGAGATAATTAACAGACATTTTCGCACGAAACTGAAACAACGACCTGGACCATAACCTATAAAGAAAGGCAGGAAAAACGGGAAAATGAAAAGCACGTGAGTTCTTCTGCAACTGAAAAGTACAATATATTGTAGCAAAACGCCCCAAGTACTCTATTTAGTTAGATGGTAAATGGCGAGCGGTATATTGATGGTGTTTATATACTTGGAGCTGCTATCTAAAATCTGTGGAAGGGTCTATTTGCAAGACAGAGAAACAAACTATTGAGGTGTACTAAATTATATTTTATTATACATAAAACCAAAAAATCAGCCAAATATCTTCCAATCCTTTACATCCTTATTTATTTCTATAAAATCAATTAGGTACTTCACATCCATTCTAGATTGTTATTATTACGGACCACTGAAATATCCCTATACTAAATAAGAAACGCCCTATTCCTACTATTCCTCATAACTTGTAAGTTAACTCATTTCAATACTTCCGATTCATTCCTAATAAACTACCCTTCACCTAATTATATAAATTCTTTAATATTTCTTAGTCCTTTACTGGACCTGATTATGAAAAACCCAAAATAATTACCTATTTGTCTATCAATATAAGTATTGCTAACTTATTCTTATAAACCCTTACAATGATTTCTTCTTGAGAAATAAAATCCCTAATTCAAAATTCAATTCATAAACATCAAGTTTCCTTTCACAATTTCCTAATCCCTTTATTAGTTTAATTAATCAGAACAAATTCTATTATAAGTTTCCTTTAACAACTTTCCAATATTTTAAGACAATTCTATTTCATAAACATCAAGATTCTTTTCAAAATTTCCTATTCCATTTAATTGGAACAATTACTATTTATCGCCTTCCTGGCTAACATACAAATTTATTCAAATTCTTATGAGTTCGTTATTATAGCCCTTAATTTTCAATTGGACAATCCAGTTCAAACTCCTTTAATAATCCCTACTCAATTCGAAACTATTTATGTTCTGTCAAACGCATTATAAATTCCCTTCATACTTTCTTTGCCCAATTAAATTAGAATGTCATTATATCTAAAGGCAATTAAAGTTATGCAATAATGTTCCATTTATAAAACACTCGAGTTATTAATTTTAATGTAATAAAGTTCCACAGTTAATTATAAAGTCAGAAGTTTTTTTTTCTAGTAAAAATCACTCAGTTTTTAGGCTTTAAAAGTCATTGTTAATTCACTTCTTATCTTTCAGAATCATTGATAAAAGTCAGAAAATTATTAGCCACTAAAGTACTTACATTCAACGTAAAATTACTTAATTTAATTACTCAAAATTTTTAGCTAGCACGCACATAAATGTTGACGAATTTCATTGTTCTTTCTTTCAAAACTTTCCGCTACTTTTCTAAGTTAAATCGAACGCGTTTTCCGAGGCAGCTTCGCTAATTTTCAACCGGACAAACTCATTTGGTTCTGTAGACTTATACTCAAACTGGACAACTGGCAACTGCCTTCCTCTTCTAAAACCGCGCGGTATTTATATTTTTTGATAACCCTCCGAAATTCTGTGTCCTTGATAATTAAGATGATGCAATTTCCTTGAAATTTTTATCATTTTTAGTCTAAAATCGAATAATTATGTCGCAATAGCCTGATTTATCGAGGTCAAAACATTATTGGTTCAAGAATGCCATAAATCATCAAATTAATTAGGTACGCGATAGGGAAGCCTGTTGAAAATAAACCAAGACTTCTTAAGATTGTCCTTAGTTCACCGGAACTTGCCTTAAAAACTTTAAAAAGGAAGTCAGGGTTGAGATCTAACCCAAAATACAAGCATTTGCATATACGGGCTGACCTGACTCCTAACCAATCCAATCACCTTCAAGCATTGCGACGCGAAATGGATTTGCGAACAAAGAATGGAGAACAGAACCTTTCAATAAAATATATCAAGAGCATACCCCAGATTATACAGTTGCCGTCGTCTGGTTCTACATCGATTAAAAGGACTAGGAATGCTGCGTTCTCGCCTGAATCTAACACCGGAGACGCCTTTAAAGTTGCAAAACCTTTAAAGGGCAAAAATCCACCTAGTGAAAATACGCAATAGCAACCAATGAAGATTATTACTTGGAATTTGGACGGCTTATCCAATTTGTCTTACCTTCTGGACGATTCTCCCAGTGATTTTGACATATTGTGCCTTGCCGAGACCTGGTTTGTTGGAGTTTTGTGTTCGTCGCCTCAAATCTTACCGAACTACAAGGTCATATCTAGTAGTGCTAAACGAGAGGCATCGCGTGGGCGTGCTTCCGGTGGCTTAGCGGTGTACATAAGGAACACATACGAGGCTGAACTAATCGAATCTTCTGATTGGTGGATAATTTTGAAGATATCTTCCAGAAATGGAAAATATTTTTTATTGTGTGTTGCATATTTTAGGCCTTCTTTGAATATTAATGATGTTTTGGATTTGTTTCAAGCTACTCTTTACAGTGCCAGGGACTCTTACCCAAATACACCTCTCTACGTTTGCGGGGATTTCAACTCTAGATTAGGCGATAACAATATTTCAAGTGGAGAGGTGATGGAGGGCACGAGTCTTTTGCACCCACGTTTATCTCTTGATAAAACCATTAACTCAAGAGGCACTGCATTTTTGGATTTTATCTCTATAGATATATTTTTCACTGTGGCAAATATTCTAAGACTGCGTGCTTTCTTGCGGAATGAGTAAGTCAGATCTGTATATTGCTCTGATTTCTTTATATTGTTATTTATCTGATTAACTACTTACCGACTATATATTTATTTTGTGTTTTTTATTTTGGTGAATACTTGCATATTGGTTTCTGCATCTCATAGGTTAATTAATATAGGTACTTAAAATTTGTCTACGTTACTAACACTTTTTTATGGATTAAAATTTGAAATACTTATGTAATTACTAACTCAATAGAACCCTTGTAATGGAATGAATTTCTGAATACAATAAATGAATTGAATTGAATTGAATTGAGGTACGCGATGGCCTCGCTAAAAAAAAAGTTCATTGATCGGATGACATCACGCTGGGTGTCGAGATACGTTAGCGTTAATTTGTTTCATTTTAATTTATCGATACTGATTTAGAAATACCGGAATTAGGTTTTTGATTATTTGATAATTATTTAATTTTTACAGTGAAGACATTTTGATTTATGGGTCTATTTTCTCGGATCATTACAATATTGATTGACAGAATAATAGCTGACACATCTTTCAAAGGTTGAATACAGCGCCATCCATAAGTACATTATAGAAATAAACACTTTAGAACTCTTCTTTACAACAGGTATATGGGTATATCGTAAAGGTGATAATGATCGTGTTTGTTGAAAATTTCTGGATTTTAATTGTATAAGTATTCACTTGTTCTATACATATAGCTAAGGAATTTTTTTTTTTTTTTTTGCTAATGGAGAAAAGTAATTTTTGACTATACTGCTAGACAAATTGGGTAGGTACCGCCTACAGTTGATGATGATGATAGCTTCATTCTTTTCGCACTTTATTTTAATTATATTTTCAGTCAGTGAACTAGAGGTTTTCCACACGTCTTTAAAGAAGTCTAATTTATTTAGGAAACTGATAAAGTTGGTGGTAGATAGTGTATTTAGATGTGACTTCTGTGGGCTCAGTAGACCTGCCCCCCCCCCCCCCCCCAGTTGATAATTTTTATCCAAAACGCTAGCCCTCGTTCTCCAGAGCTAGCGCAACCTAGCGCAATTTTTTCGAAAGCTAGCGCAGCAACAGGTCAAAAGATATGTGGCTTTATATTCGGGGGGGCTAGGGTGACGCTAGCCCCCCCCAGTTATTCGATCTTCTCAAAAATGCTGGTGTATATTCGTAACACCTAGCGCAAGTTGTGTCATAGCTAGCGCAGCTATTGTAGCTGTCATACAGGGTGGACAAGAAAAATCATGAGCCCCTACAAGTGATTTTTAATTTCTCAAAAATATATATGAAGCTTCCTTAAAGCTAGCGCAGGTAAAATTCGAGCAACCGCATTACCCCTTTAAAACATACACACATACAGGTATTTATTCGGAAGGCGGCGAGAGTGCCGCTAGTTGTTAAATCCTTTCCAAAATGGTAGCGGAAGTTCTTGACACTTAGCGTAAGTTGTAGCTATAGTAAGTAAATGTTATACAGGGTGAACTATGAAATCTTACAAAATGTCGCCAGCTCCCAGACAAGATTTAACGTTTACAAGCGCTATCTATTCGCGAAGTAGGTAACTAAAACTTAACCTCACAAAGAAATGAAAAAATTGAGGTAGGTATCTTTTTCAACCTTGATGCGCGCGCAACTAGTGGGTTGTACAGTGACTGTATTACCACAGTGGCGACAATAATTGCAGTCTTATTTATGATTGGTTTTTTAAAATCCTATAATATGTTCATATTAATGAACTGTGTTCACTTTGTGGCGTAACTCTTGCTAATTTTAAATATGAATATATACGATTTATGGACATCGATCATAACAAATTGAGAACAACGTATTTGATATACCTAATAATGGTCATCAAATACATTGTTTTCAATTTTGTATGATAAATGTCCATTTAAATACTATATATTCGTATTTAAAATTAGCAAGAGGAAAGCCACAAAGTGGCGGCGGGACCTCTGTTGTCGCCACTGTGTTAGGTTTATTGTCACTGTAGTGAGTTTTAGGATGGCAACGACATATCGATATTTAGTTCGCCGATATATGGATACTGAATATTGTCGACATTTTTAGTGGTGGTGGCGGTGGGGTTTGTCAGGTTTGTGAAGCAAGAGCTAGTAGTTTTATTTATCACCAATTAAGAATTACTTTGGTTGAATGCATTTAGTGATCCCAGGCCGTGGCATGTATGTGTTTCTCATATTAGGTTTGAATTTCACTGTTTTCTGTTTTCTGATTTGTTCTAATTCCGGCCTGACTATAAAGGAAAAAGTATAACTTCGCGAATAGATAGCGCTTGTAAACGTTAAATCTTGTCTTGGAGCTGGCGACATTTTGTAAGATTTCATAGTTCACCCTGTATAACATTTACTTACTATAGCTGCGCTAGCTACGACACAACTTACGCTAAGTGTCAAGAACTTCCGCTAGCATTTTGAAAAGGATTTAACAACTGGGGGGACTAGCGTTGATCTAGCCCCCCCCCCCCCCCCGAATAAATACCTGTATATGTTTTAAAGGGGTAATGCGGTTGCTCGAATTTTACCTGCGCTAGCTTTAAGGAAGCTTCATATACGGGTGTCCGGAAAGTCAACGATAATACTGAAAGGGCTGATGGAACAACTCATTAGCATCCAGAAAAACATAATCTAACCTTAGTAAAAAATCGATGGTTTTCGAGATAATGTCACATTAATAAAATGGTCCTGTTGGATCAGATTTTCGAGTGTCACATTAAAATTTTCATTATTTTCAGATTCTCTATGAAATTTTGAAATGGAGAGTAAACATTTCATTTGTCATAGAATAACATTAAAAGTCAAAGTTCAAAACATTTATTAAAAAATTTTTTTAAAGTGAATACTCCTGATACTTCACTTTAAAAAGATTTTTTAGTAAATGTTTTCAACTTTGACTTTTAAAGTTGTTCTATGACAAATGAAATGTTTATTCACCATTGCAAAACTGAATAGAGAATCTGAAAATAATGAAAATTTTAATGTGACACTCGAAAATCTGATCCAAGAGGGCCTTTTTAACGAATTTTATTAAAGTGAAATTATCTCGAAAACTATCGATTTTTTACTAAGGTCATATTATGTTTTTCTGGATGCTAATGAGTTGTTCCATCAGCCCTTTCAGTATTATCGTTGACTTTCCGGACACCCTGTATATTTTTGAAAAATTAAAAATCACTTGTAGGGGCTCATGATTTTTTTTGTCCACCCTGTATGACAGCTACGATAACTGCGCTAGCTATGACACAACTTGCGTTAGGCTGCGCTAGGTGTTACGAATGTGCGCCAGCATTTTTGAGAAGATCGAATAACTGGAGGGGGCTAGCGTCACCCTAGCCTCCCCCCCCCCCCCCCTAATATAAAGCCACATGTCTTTTGACCTGTAGCTGCGCTAGCTTTCGAAAAAGTTGCGCTAGGTTGCGCTAGGTTGCGCTAGCTCTGGAGAACGAGGGCTAGCGTTTTGGATAAAAATTATCAACTGGGGGGGGCCAGGTCTACTGAGCCGCTTCTGTGTCGAACAAGCGCTTTCTATGGCGAAGGGACATGAATACAAAATTCTCTTCTTTTAATTCGCGACGTGATAATTTTAAATATACTTACATACCCCGCAAGCCATTGTGGTTTTAACTTTCTCCACACTTCGATTTACTCATATTTCTGGCATCGTTATGACAGAGAGCTTATTCGCACAACTGCAGGAATTCTATCCAAAACTCCCAAATTACTAGTTTCCGAAAAGGCAGAGCCTCTGTGCGGTAAGATCCAGAAATTCGTTCCCATTGTGTAAGTTGAAAAGCAAGAATTTACGACAAAGTAAATTCAAAAATATTCTGATTTGACTAGTTGGGTTTATGAAGCGCTTAATTTGTGGGTTAGAATAAGATTTTTAAATAAGAAAACTGTAAACAGTATAAATTCCTACAGAATTCGTGACAATTACTTATTCATTGAACCAATTTCTGCATATTCACAACTTTTCTTTCATCGTAAGAGAAGTATAGGAATTTTCCGCACGGATGGAGTCATTCTCACCAGGTAGTGGGGGACTATGGATTCCTAAATAATATAGACAGGAATTTTTAACTTTATATTTTTAAATTAAAACGTGAAAAATATTTCAACCTTTTAATATTAAGGAAATGGCGAAGCGATTTTTACTTAATAAATAAATTCACTAGTACCTACCCTATAGTATTTTTAAGCACTTTGGATTACTTACATCAAAAATATATTTGCTCGGAAGACTATATCACAATCACTATATCTGATCGTAGTACTATATTCAAGCAAAGACAATACTACTTCGATAATTCTTTAGTAGAAAACTCTGATAATTCGTCGATCGATAATTATTATTGAATCAAAGCCAAACTCCATCCCCGAGAAATAATGTCACCGGGCTTTGATTTCCTTTCAATATAAAATTTGTAATATTTTATTTACTACCCAGTACCCACTAGTACAAAAGTAGCTACATATGGATTAAACTTAATTTTCAAATGTTTTTTTTTGCACCCATTACCAAGCTCTGTCCTGAAGTTTATATAAAAATTGAAATGTAGGTACCTAGATTCCAATAGCCAAGTAAATTTTTGAACGCAGTTCTTTGAAATGTCATATCTCTGTCCTCTGTGTTAAAGTCATATTAATTATTTAAACTCCTGCTTGAGAGTTAGGATAATTAGCTTTTCCATCTCATCGCTATATCAATCTATTTATTCTTTTGTTTGAAATGTCTTTATATTAATTGATAGATAGGATGTCTATTTGAATTTTGTCGGGTGTGCAATGGTAATGAAATTTGACATGCGATGCTTAGAAATAATAGTAATAAAATTTTATTATTTTCTCAAAAGTATTTTTGAATTATTTCGTCCTGATTATGGATTTATGCAAATTAGTTGCCTGCTCAATAAATCAGAAACCTTAAAACAAACCACAAACCAAGCTAACAGATGATGACACTGAATATCATTACCATACCAAAATTAACCAACTGGTCAAAAAACCGAGCACTAATCTAGTGTAGATCTAAAGCGCATCAACTTGAGATAAAACTGTCCGATAAAAATATGTATAAGTTGATGACGCACCCTATAGCTCATTAAAAATTACACAAAGAGGGTCATGACGTAATTACTAACTCCAATTAAAAAAACATTCAGTGGCAGAGATAACTGTAATAAAGTAAAGTGTGCAATATGGCTATCGTCTAGAGTCTATAGGGTGAGGTGAGGTGGGTGTTTTTATACCGCCGATGAATATTTATGATTTATGGGAAATTGAGCGTGAATTTTCTATTCTTCGCCCGTATATTTTCCAGTACTATCTCTCTTCTTGTTTATTAATTGGTGTCACTTTTTTCAATATAAAAGTACCACTATTTAGGTTATTTTTAATTATTGATCGACGTAAAACTGGAAAGCAAATAAATTTTCTTCCAACACTATGAAAAAATTGAATTTTGATGTCTCTATAGGGCCGAGAAAGTGGGCGTTTCTGATGCTAGCCCTGGAAAACATTTAAAAATGGCTAAACAAGAAAATTATTTTTTTCTTTTTTCAATAAATACCATCTTAACCCATAACTGGTGAAGTGGGGTTTCTCAAACCCCACAGATTTTAACCCGTAACTGGTGAGGTCATTTTATTTGTTACATAACCGGTGAGGTGGGGTTTGCTAAACCCCAAATGGAAAAGACGATTCTGCTAATTCAAACTAAAAAAACGTGTAGTTTGTTTCGCCAGGGTTTGTACCTACTTGCCACCAACATTTGCCTTTCTGACTGAAACAAATCAATGACGTCAAAAACGTTCGTCGGTTCTTAAACCAGAAATCATTCATTTTAATTTGTCAAAAAAATTGAATTTGTCATATGAATTAATCTACGACAATCCTTTTTTTTCAAGTTTCAAGGTCAAGTATGAACCCTGGTGAAACGGACCTTATGTTATCCACTTTTGGGTAACATTTGTCCTTTTAGAACGCGTAGGTACATACTTTCAATAAACAAAAAACAAATATTTTAGGAATAATTCGATTTTACTGTGGGACTGCACAAAACACACATCAAAACTTATTTCTAATTGCTGGAAGTAATCATAATGAAAATGTAGCATAAAACTTACAAAATGGTGTAAAAGTGTCTAAAAATCTTTGAAAAACATTCAAGGAACAAAGTTTCACCAAAATTGTGTTTCAAGTAAACTTTTTGGAGAGCAATTAACCCAAACTAACCCAAACGACTCACAGTGCGGTGGGGTTACGCAAACTCCAATTTGTAAAAAAATCGTAATATGGCACACCAAGTAGGCAGAGCTGTCATTGCTGTCAAAGATACTAGTTACAAGATAAGTTACTGTTGGAAAAAGTATCTGAAGTTACTTCGGGTATTTAGTTACTCATTAAAAAAAGGATCTTAAATACGTATCTAAGCTACTTTTTAAGATACTTAATAAGATACTTATTAAGATAGGTACTTTTATTATTATTTCCAAATAGCAGGCGGAAAAACCGATTAAGCTATGGCTGTTTATTTGTTCCACAGGTTTCGGGTTCAATTTGAAAATTTTAAAACAAAAATTGTTATAGTTCATAAATCCCAAATTCGAGAAGGGTCAAAATGACAAGACACTAGAAAGTTATTACAGTTACAATCACAAATCATAGTTAAATTTTTATAGAATAGGTATAATGGACAAATCGCGACGTGAGCTTTTGCAGTTAACAGTTGTCATTCAACCCTTTTTTTTTAAATGAGTTTATAAATATAGTGAAATTAATTAAACAGTGTATGCACGTGATCAAAATTAATGACATAAGCACGTCGCAATGTTGCCGCTATTAACTTCCGTTTTACTTTGACATACCATGTCCAGTAAAATTTGTTATCACTAAAGCAAACAAACATCGATTTTTATATGTATAGATAGTGTATTATGAACACAATCTAAAAAAACCACTCACTTTTCGTCGTAAATTTGATTGCAAATAGAGCTAACATCAAGGTGATCTTGATTCGTAACCCGCTTCTTTATGTGGACGTTTTTTCTTTGGTGAATTTAACGCTAAATTATCCCTAACTTTTTGAGAGATTTTACATTGGATTTTACTCACAGTGGTTAGGTATACCAATATTCAGTGCAGCTGCAACACGCTGGAAAAATATTGCCAATTAAAGCCTCAGAAGATTTATAGTACAAGAGCCAGTGAAAAAATTTCCAGCTGATTTCATTATGGCTGAAAAACTTAGGAAATGTAGAATCAATCATGAACAATACGAAATCGAGTGCCTGCCTGCTCGTATTGGTTGCGTTTATTAATAAAAAAATGTTTAACGAGGTTTTGTAAAAGCAAAAACCGACTCATCGCGTTTTGCATGAAAATTTGTGTGAACATAGAACAAACACCCCCAAGTATGATTTCGAATGCCTATCTACCTAAATCAGTTGCCAAATAGCGCCTGTCAAATAAAAATCGACTGAAATTTTTCTCAAAATTCGACTCATCGCGTTTCGAGTGAAAATTAAATATATCACAGTTAAAGGCATTAGAAGAACATTTCTGACTGCCTGCCTGATCAAAGCCGTTGCTTTCTAATGCCTGCCTGGTCCCAAAGTTCGCAAAGTATTAAAAATATGCCAGGTGGAATAGTCAAATTCACAAAATAAAAAAACAAATGGACCGTATCGACCTATCTGGACGTCATTTGGGGATAAATTCTGCACTCGATTTATTAATTTGTTGTTGTTTTTTTTTTGGTAAATAGTAATAGAAACAATCCAAAACAAGTACCTATGTTATTTTTATATAAACATTGTTCATGTTCAAAATAACTCGATTTCAGTGGCTGAAAAATCTGTATCATAATGAAGTTCATTATGAAACAGATGTTATCGACTCTATAAATTAAGTAATTAATAAAACCACGATTTAATTTCGGTGATAAAGGTTGATCTATTTATGAAAATTATAATAATAGTCCGGGGGCCGAGGACCTTTTTTCCAAATCATTAATAACAAGCTAGTTTTTTCAATGCAGCTTCATTTCACCGAGATGCCCAACTTTTTTCTCTTCGAAAATTGCGAAAACAGGTAGCTAACATACTGCGCAGGTGTAAAACATGTCGATTTGGTGACTATGAAAATTTAATTAATAACAGTTAGTTTTTCAGCTAAATGTTGAGATAATTTTATGAATAATTTGAAACAACATTTGTCCGACAAAATAAAGGGTTTGGTCTACGATGTCCCCCCCCCCTTCAAACATGTAGCAATTACGTTGCATAAAAAATGATTAATAACAAGTTGATTTTTTCAATGTAGGTTGGTAAATATTATTACAATTAAATGGTCACACTGTCCTACAAATAAACAGGTAGCTATTATCAGTCCTACACTCAAAAGTTGTCGATTTCACGATTTAACTTTTTTCATTAATAACCGGCTAAATCTTCGTGAGTATCTTCATTTTGATAATGTTGCGGAAATAACCCACAACAAGTTTAAAATGTTATTATTTGTAGTTTATCAATATAATCTCAATTTCTATTATTTATCATAAAAATAATATTCTAAAAAAAGAATCCTGTAAAACTGGCAACAGCAGCCCTTTTGAATCGGTAAAATTACAGATTTCTTCATTACCCTATGAGCAATGGATCTATTTTGTTGTTGTGATTGGTCAGTTGCCACCCAACATCCCTGATTTATGCGACCTGCTCCGAAAAAGGCAGTCGACACGACGCACGGTACACAATAGTAGTAATCAAGAAGCAGAAGAGTAAGCAAAGACTCTGCACCCTCTCGCCTCTGAACGCTCTACAGAGGAAAAAACCCCCAGAAAACCCCCGTTAGTACGCGAATTATAGTAAAATACTACTCCCAGTGTCTCAAGGCCTGACATGGTCTATATTATCAACGATATTATTGATTACAATTCATGTAATTAACCCCTAAATTGTTGCAAGTCATCTCGGACCTAGCAAAATTCTCTACTACGCCTGTTTAAGGTTATTCCTGTCTCACTCTCGACGGGCTTCAACTCTGTATATCATTGTGTTCTCTCTCTTAGTGGAAAATCCCTTAGCTGACAGTGCAAATTACTACGAATAGTGATAAATGGATAAATAATCACTATATGGATTTACCGGTATGAACTGGATTAAGCAAGTAAGACCGTTTCAATTTCTCAAAACAGTCGAACAATAAATTAATAAATACTGAATACTGATTCGGTTGAAATGCACTATAAATTGAAGTGTTTGTTCTAACCTTTAATACAGAAATTTGGTTTTCACACTCGTGAAATGAACATTAATTTGTAAAATTGTATATAGAAACTGAGCATATATATATAGACTTTTCTTGCACTTATTGTTTACACACTTCAGCAGAAAAGTGCTCAAATTATTAACTCTCAATAAACAAAAGAACTTTCAAGGATTATAAACATTTTGTGAATACAGTGAGCTGATTGAAGTTCACGAATTATTTGTGTTGTGCTCTCGTAAATCTAATTAGTTAATTTGTGTTCTCGTTCATTGAACATTTAACCATAATTGATATTATTATTATGAAATTTCAATATTTTTATAAATCAAGATACTTATTTACTCGCTTATTTACTTTAGATTAGTATAAAATTTGTAGTTCGACTGGACGTCCAAATAGGAATTGTTGGATAGGATTTGATTGCTGATTAAACCGAATTAACTTCATTTATTAATTAAATTGATAACTATTCTATTTCAGCGTTTTATTTGTATAAATGAGAATCAAGGCACCCCTAGTTCAATACAAGGCTTAAATGATCCAACACCTAATGGTTAATTTTTACAGTCAGTCAAAGTAAAAACTTTTGACATCCCTGGTGCGGTAATGACTAGAGTCCACAAAAGGGTAATAGCTAGTTCCGTCACAGATAAGACGCCCAAATTTTCGGTTGCGAAAATTCCAAAAACAGGTAGCTAACAGAGTGCGCAGGTGGGAAACATGTCTATTTGGTGATCATACAAATGTAAATAATAACAGTTAATTTTGTAGCTGAATGTTGAGATAGTTTCATAAATAATATGAAACAACATTTGTCCGTCAAAATAAATGGTTTGATCTAGGCTGTCTCCCTTCTCAAGCCTGTAGCAGATACGTTACATAAAAAATGATTTATAACCAGTTGATTTTTTTAATGTAGCTTAGTAAATATTACTACAATTAAATGGTTACACTGTCCTAAAAATAAAGAGGTACATTTCTCCAGTCCTACACTCAAAAGTTGTCGACTTCACGGTAAAACTTTATTCATCAATCACCGGACACCGGCTTAATCTTCTCGAGCATCTTCGTATTGATAATACGCCTAACTTTTCTATTGCGCAAAGTTGCAAAAGTAGTAGCTACTATAGTGAGCACTAGTGAGTAGATGTAAAATACTTTGATTAGGTGATTATGCAAATGTAATTATTTACAGTTAACAGTTAATTTTTCAGGTGAATAATGAGATAAAAATAAATAATTCGAAATTCGATTTGAGCCACAAAATAAATGGTTTGGTCTGCAGTGTCCCCTTTCTCAAAAATGAAGCAATTACTGGCTCATAAAAAACGATTTATAACCAGTTGATTTTTTTACTGTAGTTTGGTAAATATAACTACAATTGAATGGTCACATTGTCCTAAAGAGGTAAGATTTCTCAGCCCTACATTCGAGAATTTCGAAAATAGTTTTATGCATATTATACGTAAATATGTACAAGGCTTTCATTTCAAAACTTGCCACTCACGTTATCTGCGTAAATAGACAGATTTCTAGAAATCGCCGAAACATGTCAACACATTTATTGAGGGGGTGCGTTAATTTGTTGACGTGTTCCGGCGACTTCCAGAAATCTGTCTCTTTAGGCAGATAACGTGGGTGGCAAATTTCGAAATGAAAGCCCCTGTATGTACATATGTACGTATACAGATGCGTATATAACAGTATATGTGTTATGTGTATGTACACATACCTACATTTATGTCGATGGTTTCCATTCGCATCGACGCGCATGCTCGTAAATAACACAGTATCGTAGTATAGGGTGATTCAAAAAGCGCGCCATATTTGAATTGCTCGAAAAAGAGTTTTGGCATGCCATCAAAGTAGAGGGGGCCATGCCCTTTGTCATTTTCCGTACCCAGATGGAGAAGGTTTGATCCAACCGGTTCATCTTAATTCTAAAGATATTTAAAAAAAAAATAGAGCTCCTTTTTTAATGTATTAAATCTGGCGCGCTTTTTTGCTGTATATAGGGTGAATACAAGGTGTTTTCTAAGTTAGAGTTTTTCTTTTTAAATAACGTTGAAATTAAAAAAAATACAGAAGTTTTCCAAATAATATTTTCTCGACAGCTCAAAAATAAAAGAGATAGGTATGTTCATATCAAATAATATCAAAAATCAAATATTTTAATAATTATATTTTTCAAAATACAAAAGGTAAAATTCTTGAATTTAATCTTTTTTTCCAGAAATCTGTCTCTTTACGCAGATAACGTGGGTGGTAAGTTTTGAAATTACGTATAATATGCATAAGGCTATTTTCGAAATTCTCGAATGTAGGGCTGAGAAATCCTCTTTAGGACAATGTGACCATTCAATTGTAGTTATATTTACCAAATTACAGTAAAAAAATCAACTGGTTATTAATCGTTTTTTATGAGCCAGTAATTGCTACATATTTGAGAAAGGGCTCACTGAAGACCAAACCATTTATTTTGTGGCTCAAATCGAATTTCGAATTATTTATAAAATTATCTCATTATTCACCTGAAAAATTAACTGTTAACTGTTAATAATTATATTTGCATAATCACCTAATAATAGTTATTTACCTAACAAATGCGGAAAGTGATACTTTACCGCACGCAACGGCATTTGACCGAACGACGCGAAGCGGAGTTCGGTCAAGCCATTAGGGGCGGTAAAGGCACTTTCCGCATGTGTTAGGTACAAAATTTTACCTATGAGCATCTACATTTCCAAAAAAAAAGGCATTTATAAAATTAATTAATGAATCAGAGCAATTAATGAAATTAAATAAGATTTAGAAATGATCAAAAATCCATTTTCTGAAAAAAAGAGGATTTTTGATTATAAATATCAAATTCTACTTTACCGCACACTATGCGGTAAAGTGCACTTTACCGCACACTTTGATTCTACTTTACCGCATACTATGCTGTAAAGTTAACTTTACCGCACACTATGCGGTAAAGTGCACTTTACCGCATAGTGTGCGGTAAAGTGATACTTTCCATTTGCAAATACGTGCGGTAAAGTTCACTTTACCGCACGCTCGTAGGTAAAGGTATTTTACATGTGCTCACTAGTGTTCACTCTAGTAGCTACTACTTTTGCAACTTTTCGCAATAGAAAAGTTAGGCGTATTATCAATACGAAGATGCTCGAGAAGATTAAGCCGGTGTCCGGTGATTGATGAATAAAGTATTACCGTGAAGTCGACAACTTTTGAGTGTAGGACTGAAGAAATGTACCTCTTTATTTGTAGGACAGTGTAACCATTTAATTGTAGTAATATTTACTAAGCTACATTAAAAAAATCAACTGGTTATAAATCATTTTTTATGTAACGTATCTGCTACAGGCTTGAGAAGGGAGACAGCCTAGATCAAACCATTTATTTTGTCGAACAAATGTTGTTTCATATTATTTATGAAACTATCTCAACATTCAGCTACAAAATTAACTGTTATTATTTACATTTGTATGATCACCAAATAGACATGTTTCCCACCTGCGCACTCTGTTAGCTACCTGTTTTTGGAATTTTCGCAACAGAAAATTTGGGCGTCTTATCAAAATGAAGATACTCACGAAGATTTAGCCGGTTATTAATGAAAAAAGTTAAATCGTGAAATCGACAACTTTTGAGTGTAGGACTGATAATAGCTACCTGTTTATTTGTAGGACAGTGTGACCATTTAATTGTAATAATATTTATTTGTCACTCATTTGTAAAACGTCACTTATCAAGTCAAAACATAACCAGCGAAAATTGATTTTTACAAGCTACTGGCTCTACTGACTTGTAAAATTGACAGCTAAACTGTAAAAACTTTTTACAAGTCAGTAGAATTATTTATTTTTGAAAAATCGGTTTTATCACAAGAATAATTGCTTGTAGGTACCTTCTGGGAGACTTTTCTGGTGATAAACTGTTGGCTACGACTGAGGCTTCATTAATAATATCTTGTAATAAATTCATTTCTGCAAAAAAATTGCAAAATGGAAATCTGTCAAAAAACCTATTTATAACTAGAAACAACGTCTTAACAACGTATCATTCTCATAGTTATACCAACTACCAAAACTTCTGTGAGAAAAAATCAAGGAAAAACATATAAATTTCAAATTTTTGTTATGTATTGATTTTTTATTTGTCCCTATATCTTTTACAAATGAGTAACAAATAAATTATTGTACATTATACGCCAGATAGCAGTTTTTACTGGCTCTTGAAGGTGACAAGCTCGCCTGGCGGCTCGCTAGTCATTTCCTTCAATCGCCAGTAAAAACTGTTTTACCTGGCTAATAATGTAAAATACTATTACCAACCTACATTGAAAAAATCAACTTGTTATTATTCATTTTTTATGCAACGTAATTGCTACATGTTCGAGGGGGGGGGGACATCGTA
Source organism: Ceutorhynchus assimilis (assembly GCA_917834065.1). NCBI lineage: Eukaryota > Metazoa > Arthropoda > Insecta > Coleoptera > Curculionidae > Ceutorhynchus > Ceutorhynchus assimilis. The sequence goes on along the minus strand of OU892280.1, from coordinate 56,217,445 downwards.
GACCAAACCCTTTATTTTGTCGGACAAATGTTGTTTCAAATTATTCATAAAATTATCTCAACATTTAGCTGAAAAACTAACTGTTATTAATTAAATTTTCATAGTCACCAAATCGACATGTTTTACACCTGCGCAGTATGTTAGCTACCTGTTTTCGCAATTTTCGAAGAGAAAAAAATTGGGCGTCTCGGTGAAATGAAGCTGCATTGAAAAAACTAGCTTGTTATTAATGATTTGGAAAAAAGGTCCTCGGCCCCCGGACTATAAGCTTCTTCAAGATAAAAGAAAGAAAGTCTTTATATTAACTGCCTCCGATGAAGGGTAACAGCTAAGTGTTCTCATCAACACTTCAATGGTCCGAGTTTCCCATGGTCTTTTTGCCTGCGCTTGGGTACTTTATGACGTCCATAAATCCATAATCCGTCTGGGTACCCCAATGTACTGTCAAGTACTGTCGTCAGAGTTTTCGACGATAACATAGATTTTAATCGTTTAAGAAGCGTATTATGAAACGTCATAGCAAAGTAGGTCACAAAGAAAATATGGGTTTTTTTATTAAACATATTATATTGATGTACATACACACATTTTTAAATAATCGACATTTATTTATTATTATACCTAGATAGGTACTAATAATGATTTTTCAACAAGCTGGTACTAAGTGCTGCTGGGATTCTAGAATGAGTGTTCGACGCCATGTTAGCAGAGCACTACGGGGTGGATTTTTACTGTAATAATTCGACTCAACTCGCTGTTATTTCTTGTATTAATTATCGTTTATTAATTATTAAAAACATAAGTACAAAATTGTAGGTTACAACAGGATGAGTATCTTGGCGCCAACCTTACTTGACAAGACGACATGACAACTAATTGACATTTTGACAATCTTTTAAATATTTAAAGAAATCTGTAATACAGTGCGGTGTTGCCGGTTCATAACAACAGCCTCACAACAATATAACAAGCCATCTACAGACATAGGCTGATAAGCAAAATAATGTTATTGTTCTATTTATTGCAACACGCCATTGCCAAGTCGGTGACAGGTGAAGTCACTGGAGACAAAAGTTCTGATCTCAAATCTGGTAATGGGACTTTGTGTACAACTGGGACACTCAGTTACTTTTTTATTATTGAAAATAGAGTGCATGTTCAAGTTGGAAAATTTCTTGATAAATTGCAGTCTCAAGTGCTACACCGATATTTTTTTTTGTCTCCATAGGTATTCAAGGTGCGTTAAAAATAGTATATTGTTTTGATAGGAGTAAAAGTGATACTTTTGTGACAAGTCTGTAAGTTTGCCTGCCGAACGCAGTGAGGCCGGTAATACAGACAAGTCACAAAAGTAGCTTTTACTCCGAATAGAACAGATATTTTTTCTTCAAACCTGTCTGAATAATAGAAAAAATCAAATATTAATGATGTTACCGAACAATCCACCAACTAGGTATGACAAAATGTCAATCTTTGCGTTGTTATGGCAAATATTCACGTGCGGAGGTAAAAGACTTTTACTTCCGCTCACGAGTGGAGGCAAAAGTCTTTTACTTCCGTTGTCTATGCTGACCGTCAACTGACGTAAAAGTTAAACTTTAACATCATGAAATTAGTAGATAAATGTCAGGTTTTCTGACGTTTGAAGAAAAACTATTTTTTTTTTCGATGGAACGTCATGTGAATTTTTGTTATTCAAATAGTGTTTGAAATTTTTGTGAAGCTAGTTTTTTAGAATTTCAAAAATTCAAAAACATACAGGGCAATCCAGTAAAAAAAATGACTTTTTTGGCGCACCCTGTATATCTATGACGCAAAAAAATATATAGTTGTAGCGATTAAGATCGTTGCAATTAACCAAGAAATTTTCCAATTTATACATGCCCTCTATTTTCAATAATAAAAAAGTAACTGAGTGTCCCAGTTGTACACAAAGTCCCAGTACCAGATTTGAGATCAGAACTTTTGTCTCCAGTGACTTCACCTGTAACTGACTAGGCAATGGCGTCGAACACTCATCCCAGAATCCCAGCAGCACTTATATTACCAGCTTGTTGAAAAATCATTATTAGTACCTATCTAGGTATAATCTAATATATAAAATTCTCATGTCACAGTTTTAGTTACCTTCCTCCTCCGAAACGGCTTTACCGGTTTTTATAAGATTTTATATGTATATTCGGTAGGTCTGATAATAGGTCTTAAGCTATTTTTTACACCCCTAAGTGATAAGGGTGGTCTATTGAGTTATTTTGAACATGAACAATGTTTATATAAAAATAACAGATTTGTTTTGGATTGTGTCTATTACTATTTACCAAAAAAAAAACAACAACAAATTAATAAATCGAGTGCAGAATTTATCCCCAAATGACGTCCAGATAGGTCGACACGGTCCATTTGTTTTTTTATTTTGTGAATTTGAGTATTCCACCTGGCATATTTTCATACTTTGCGAACTTTGGGACCAGGCAGGCATTAGAAAGCAACGGCTTTGATCAGGCAGGCAGTCAGAAATGTTCTTCTAATGCTGTGATATATTTAATTTTCACTCGAAACGCGATGAGTCGAATTTTGAGAAAAATTTCAGTCGATTTTTTTTTGACAGGCGCTATTTCGCAACTGATTTTGGTAGACAGTAGACAGGCATTCGAAATCATACTTGGGGGTGTTTGTTCTATGTTCACACAAATTTTCATGCAAAACGCGATGAGTCGGTTTTTGCTTTTACAAAACCTCGTTAAACATTTTTTTATTAATGATGCCCTCTGCTGAGGACTTTCGAAGGACCACCCTTTATTATAGGTCAAAGGGAACCCAAACACATTAACGAGAATTAATACTTGAATTGATTAACCATTTATTGCGGTACAAAACGAATTTTTAATTGATTATTATTGAAACAACAACAACGTGATGTCGTGACATGCTCTCGAATTCGTCTCTTCTTATTGGTCGCGCCGAGCGATCCTATTGGTCGCGCTGAGCGATCCTATTGGTCGCTTGCCGTTCTTCCTGCAGCTGTTCTTGCGCGTTGCCAGATCCTTTTGAGTTGCTAGGTTTATTACGGCGTTGCCATGTTTAAGAATGTTGCTACACTTTTGTTCAATATAACAGTCTGATATAAGAAATTTGATTTGAATGTTCAAATAGATTTGAATGTCCAAACAATTAATAAACGCAACCGATACGAGCAGGCAGGCACTCGACTTCGTATTGTTCATAATTGATTCTACATTTCCTAAATTTTTCAGCCATAATGAAATCAACCGGAAATTTTTTCACTGGCTCTTGTACTATTAGTAATGAAGATTTTCAAAATATAGCTGGTAATATTTCTGTTAATTTGACATTTCATTCTAGCAAAATTCTGGTATTTTCGCATTAGCAATCAATAATCAATTTTTCTTGAATTTATGGCCGTTTGCACCGTCCATTTTGAGGGAGGTTTAACGATAATCATCGCTTAAAGTGACATTTTTACATGTTAGTATTTGACATTGGACATTTGAATATGAAACTTTAACCAATAGGAAAGAAATCCGCAAAAAAAAAGTAGCTATTTCGCGTCTATGGAGACTAGTCTCAAGTAATTATGCCAAAGGTTAACAATATACCCATTAGGGCCGGTTTATTCACCTACTGATATGTCAGGTATGCAATCTGACCCATATACAAACGAAATGTGTTATCCCATTGCTTGGCCAGTTATCCGCCGACTAATAGAATTATGGAACGGTGCACTTAATTATCTTGCAGATAGTTACCAAGGAGCTTATCTGAAGATGAACAAACCGGGCCTAAGTATGTTTACCAATATCTGTAATGTTATGTTATACAGAATGGATTTTTTTTTTAATAATGTATTGGTTTATAGGTATCCTGTATATACATTAGGTATGCAGTGTTATTTTATCTGAATAAGTTTTATTTTTCCATACTAGATATTGTTGTTATTGCATTTTTATTTTAAACCTAGCGAAAAAAAAAAAACTTAAAATAAATAATTGAAATCTAAAAATTTTAGCACAATTTTTGTTTAGCAGCAAAGACCTAGTAAAATTCTGGTATTGGCAGGATTGAGAAAAATCTAGTAATATTCTGGTATTCCAAGTTTTATAATCTGGTAAAATGGCCTTTCATATAGTTGAAAACACTGAACAGAGCCCGCAAGAAGCCCTGTAGTTAAAACGATCTAAGGTTAAAACTAATTTCGATTCTTTTTTTTTTCACGTGCTTCTAGAAAAAGACTGAAATAGTCTAAGTACGCACTGAATTTACAAATGGGAATCGCTTGAAAAAATAGTTATTTAGGTCATAAATAAATACCGATAATCAAGCTCGTCTGCTCGAGTGCCCATGGTCGGAGCAGTGAAATGTGTTCCGAATGACCTAATATTGATTTGACAGTGCAAATACTGCAAATCGATGAAAAAAATATGGCGCCCATTTTCAAGTAAACAAATTTGACACACGTCGTAAATTATAGGGACTAGGGACAGCCTTTTATTTTTTCGAAATAGCTATTTATGGCTGTGTTTTTTTTTTAACTGTCAGTACTGTAGTGTATTGGCTGCAAATCGTTCCAAAATCAAAATTCAGTTTATAGACCCTGAGATACGACCTGTTTAGTGGAGTCATTTTTTTTTGTCTGGCATTTGGAGGGATGAATATGGCTAGTTAGCTGATGAGAATATAAGTGGTTTTAATGCCTGCCACCTGTTCGAAATATCCACCAGAATGTTACGCCGGAAAACTCGATTTCGAACTGTGAATACCGCAAGGGCGGTTTAAAGGGGGGTAGAGGGGGTAATTACCCCCCCCCCCCCCCCAGACAAAGATTTTTTTTAATACATTTATTAATTACAACAAAATTTCAACATAAGACAAGTTCTGCAAACTAAAGGATTAAAGGCATCGTATGAATATGATGGCTCACCAGTACCGACGTACTATCAAGGTTCCTAAAGTTCATAGGTTGTCTGGTAATGGGTAACACGATGACGCATCTGGGGTGCTTGAAATGTCTGGTTTTGTGTACAGTATTGCGAATACCCTGTAGAATGTTAACAGATTTTCATAGGACCATGAAGTAAATGTAAGTAAAATCCGTCTTTTTTAAACTGACACTTTCCGTATGAAGGAGCGAGGGGGTATTTCAGCTTAAAGGATCTCCAATAGATGAAATATGTTGATTTTTGTTGACACATGCAAGCTGCGATTTTTTGAAAAAATATTAAATATTTTAAAAACGGTTGAGTTTTGGTATAGATCGAGGGGCAAACCACCTAGTAAATGTTTGTACACCAACTGCCAAACTACCAAATAATGACGTTTACTGCTCATAATGTCTATTACTGCCGAATAATGCCATTTACTGCTTGTAATGCCATTTGTTTCTAAATAATAGCATTTACTGCTATAATGCTTAAAAATGCCATTACTGTCTGTAATGTTTCTTATCGTTTACATATAGACAACGATTTTTAGGAAAAAATACCGCCAACAGATGTCGCTATAAATGACAAATACTGCTAGATACTGCCAAATATTGCTAGTTACTGCCGAGTAATGCTGTTACTGCCAAATACTGCTCCTTACTACCAAATAATGCCATTTTTTGCCAATAATGCCAGTACTGCCATCTGTTTGTACACCAACTGCCACTATTAGTTGACCCCTCAAGCAAACCAAATAGTAAAAATGTGTACACCAAATGCCAAACTGCTAAATAATGCCTTTAACTGCTTGTAATAGCTTTGTTCGCGGGTCCGATTCCGAATCGGTTCAGAACTAATTCGGGATTGTCGTAGAGCGCATGCCTAGTTAAGAATCGGTTCAGGATTTTTTTTTACCGCGAACGATTTTGGAACCGAAAACTGAATACTTTTAACATTATGTGATTTGTGAACCTTATTAGCTATTCGATTTCCATAAATCAAAAAGAATAACAGAACAGATATAATATTTATATTTATTCAAAATTCAAAAATGATCTATACATTGTTCATCCCTGAAATATGGCATCACTTTAATTACATTGCTTTTAGGAACTTAATCAAGCTCTAATTCTGCCTTGTCCTCATCGTTAGATGACAAATGGTCCGACTAGTAGGTACTTAGATGAAAAAAAATCACTAAAATTGTGCATATTAATAAATATATTATAGATTAAATAGAGATAAGTAACTTACAATACTGTACAGCAAATTCAGTAAACTATAAACTCCGTGGGAAAAAACTAGCGTATAGTTTATCGCTTCAGCGTATAAACAATTAAAAAACGCAAATTTCAATAACGCAAACAAAAATAAACACCAGTCAGCTGACAAGTCTGACGAAATTGCGCATGATCAGCCGAACCGAACTTTTAGTCCTAACAAAAATCCTGGGACTGCTAGAACCGATTCCGAATCAATTAAAACCAATTCTATGTGATCCGCGAACGTAGAACTGTTACTAAAAATTCAGAATTTTATTATCCGCGAACGCCACTTTTTACACTGCGCATGCGAATAGTCCCTGAACCGATTCGGAATCGGACCCGCGAACAAAGCTAATGTCGTTTACTGCCAAATAATGCCATTTACTACTTGTAATGCCATTAATTTCTGAATAATGCCATTTACTGCTGAAAATGCCTAAAAATGCCATTACTGCCTGTAATGCTTCTTATCGTTTAACTATAGGCAACAATTTTTACGAAAAAATACCACCAACAGATGTCGCTATAAATGACAAAGACTTCTAGATACTGCCAAATATTGTTAGTTACTGCCCAATAATGCCAATTATTGCCAATAATGCCAGTACTGCCACCTGTTTGTACACCAATTGCCACTGGTGGTTGACCCCTTGGTATAGATGATTCCTTACAAAAAGTATGTAGGATTTTTAGAACGATAGAATATACTAAAATATAGGGTGTTCCATTTAAAAATAACAATCAAAGCTCTGTCGCATACCCCATTTACAAGAGCACCTTGTATATTTGAAAATATTTTAAAGTAATACACCTTAGAGAATCAAACAACTTTGAATTTTTATTTTTTTTTCTAGCATTACCCTGTTAGAATATATCGTCCGATATTCCACTAAGTGGACACCCTGTATAACTATTTTGACGGCATCGGGATACATTTTCGCCCGAAGCGTGTTTTTTAAACGACTTTCGGGTGCAAATTTGGGCGTGGCAGCCCAAAAAAAGTTCGCTGTGTCTAGAATCCCGGGTACCGGTAACACTTTTTTTACCGGTAGTTTTGATGCTACCCGGGATTCATGCAAATCCCGGTAAAAAATGTAGTCGTTGACGGTTTCTGTTTTATCAAAGTCCAACTTAACCTAACTTTTAATATTTTTAACTTGTTTTGTTGACGTGTGGACGTAAAGTAGAGTGTTTTCGTGAGTTTATTAACGTGAAATTACTTTTAAAATGGTTTTTAATGTAGGACAAACATTTTAAAGTTATAAAGAAGTTGAAGAGAAATGTGCCAGTTTGTGTAAAATACCCAAAATGTGGTATTGTTCTGATTGCAAACTTATAAATAGAAAATGAGCGATATTTATTCGGTATAGTATACCGGGTGACAACGGAATCGTTACCTATACAAAGTGTCATTCAGTTGTCTTTAAATTTAAAAATTTGAAAATCGGCTGGAACGGGTAAGTCATTGAGACGCACACTTTTCATAAAAAAACAATTGAATATCACTTCCGGTTACTGTGGAAATGGACCCAAGTCAAGAATTTTTTATGGAACCCTGTATATTTTTTTACACAGTTGGATAGAGCTTAAAATTCCCTTTTCAATGACATAATGATAAGTGGAATTTGTTTTTAAGATGGCGGCGTGAGAAGGCACTTTCTTAAATTCAATATGGCGGCATTCTGACCTAACCTTTCTTTGAATACCTAACCGAAAAATGAATATGCATTTTGGTAGACATTTTTCGGAAGGCCATTGGACACACTTTAATTCTAGAATTTAATAAATAGCTCTTCCTATTCAAAATTTTTAGAAAATTTGAAACTAAAATTTGCATTTCAAAGAAATTTTGAAATGCCCTTGTTTTCGAGCAAAATATTTTTTTTTTTCAAATTCGATCTAAAACCATTTCAAATCTAAAAACTATGGATTGTTAAAAGTGTTTGTTTGACAGAAACATTATCGGTTACGTCAGAATGCCGCCATATTGAATTTACAAAAATACCTTCTTACGCCGCCATCTTAGAAACAAATCCAAGTTGTGATATGTCATTAGAAAGGGAATTTTAAGCTCTATTCAACTGTGCAAAAAAATATACAGGGTTCTATGAAAATTTCTTGACTTGGGTCCATTTCCGGAGTAACCGGAAGTGATATTCAATTGTTTTTTTACGAAAAATGTGCGTCTCAATAACTTACCCGTTCCACCCCATTTTCAAATTTTTAACTTTAAAGACAACTGAATGACGCCGCTTGTATAACGATTCCGTTGTCACCCGGTATATATACATATATTGACTTGAAGTAAATTAATAAATATTAAATTCGATTATAAACTGCTACACCTATTATAAAATGACATCATTTTAAATTTGTTTAAATTCTCAGAAATCTCAAGGGTTTTCGGAAATATAACAACCCTAGTTTACTATCATCTGATTGCAGATTACTTCTAATCTGGGATGAGTTGTTCGACATTTCTGAACGCAAATCATTTATATAAGGTATTTCGAACCTAAACTAACTTTTATAGTTTGAAATGTTTAAAAAAAGTGACGAAAACATATGATAAACTAACCTAAAATACCAATCAGCTGCTAAATAACGAGAAAAACAAAATCAAAACACCGGGATTCACTTAAACTCCGGTACAAGTGCGTCATATCGATGACGTCATCAAAACTACTGGTAAAAAATATGTTACCGGTACCGGGATTCTAGACACAGCGAAAAAAGTTTCGCCTCTGGCGGTACGTTGCGACACTTGATGATTTTCCCGTCATCCATTACCCCCCCCCCCCCAGAAAATCATGTATGGACCGCCACTGGAATACCGTCTGGCGATTTTTCAGCGTTATTTTCACAACCAAGTCTTTTATTCTCTAGATTGCCAGACAAAATGTAAACGCGAAAGGTTCTTTTCTTTTCTCTTGGAAATTGACACCCATCCCCACTTTTTCAGCTATTGAAAAGCATCTGGTATTTTTCATGGGTGAATTATTTATCAATGTCAATTTTTTATTTAAAAGCCAGAAAATTTGAGATTATTTAAAAAAAAAAATTCATGTAAATCAATATTTTTCTCCTGCAAATTTTCGAACGGGAGGCAGGCATTAAAATCACCCATATTCTCATCAGCTTAGTAGTCACATTCATGGCCATTTGCACGGCTAGCACTTAAGGGATACCTATTTATTTTAAGTAGAGCTTTGAATGTGACTTTTGTTTCTACAAGAGTCACATTCAAAGCTCCACTTGGCTTAAATATCCCTTAAGTTATAGCGGTGCAAATGAACGTCAGCCCTCAAAATGCCAGACAAAAAAAATTACTTCACTAAACAGCCCTTATCTCACAGTCTATTACTGATTTATTACTGGCTAATGCGGCAAGTTTTTGAAATCCACAATGGCATATGCGCATTTTCACCGATGTAATGCTGTCCTTGTCATTTGACAGCAGCAAAACAAGGATAGGTTACTCATCAAGAGAAATGCGCATAAACAATAGACCTATCTATTTTACCAGACAAAGAGGTAATAATACGAAAACTTTATTAGATAGAAAAAGACGCAGAACGCTCATTGCGCAAGACGAGGCAGAACGTACCAAATTATGTTAGACTTACGTATAGCAATCCGTTCTTATTATTTGCACAGGATAAAAAAGGAAGGAGGAAAACCGGTGACTTGCAACGTATTTGTCAATCAAAAACACAAACAATTGAAAATCGATCACTTGTCAAGGCTACGTCAAGTTTGAATATCAAACATAATTTTATCCTTGTCAGACCACGGGCAATGAACAATGACAAGGAGATACCCAGCGTGCAAAACGATTACTTCACACCTGTACTAGTTAGCCAATAAAAATGCATTGCCTCGTGTTGCGCGCGCATACAGGTAAAAATAGATAGGTCTATTGGTGAATTCAAAAACTTGGCTTTACTTGAAGAATTCTAAACCTTAATAGGATGGCTTATCTAGCCATGTCTACGCGAAAACTCTTCACTATTTGTGTTATTTGTGACCTCAACCTTGGCGTAAAATCCAAAATCTTGAAGGACCGAAGGAGTGCGACCGCGAACACACACAACTACGTATTATTTGTTGTCCTTGTCTAGTCAACACGTTATTAAGTATATATCGATCGTTTTGATAAGTTTGCTAGGTTCATAAAATCTGTCGCTAAGAGGTGTGTCGCATTGGCTTCCTCTCCCCCTTCAGACGTCGTCCGTCATGATCCGTGCTGTGGACTTCAACAAAGGCTCGTTCTCATGGAAACGCTGCTCCCCTGTTTCAAGAATAAGAACCCTAGAGGTCATTCCAGGTAATGGAACAAAACTCGCCGATCATGGAGCAAAACTCGGAGAACAAAATGCGCCTATAAAAACTCCAAAATTTTCACCCGTGTTGCTAGGAGCGATTCCTGGGAGCTGCGTAGTTCATTCCAGAGCCGCTTTCGAGTACAGTGTGTGAAGCATCTGGAGCATTTCACGCTCATTATACTCGATGCGCTTTGCACTTGAACGCTTGACATGTTCAAATTTAAAAAATTTCATCGGGGGGGGGGGGGGGGGAGCTAGGAGAGATTTTTGGGAGCTCTGCAGGTCTGTAATAGAGCAAAACTCGCCGATTATAGAGGCATAATAAACACACCATGATAAACACATCCAGTTAGTGTTTATCAACACCCAATCACCCCCTTAACGAAGGCTATCAAAATTCATTACATGATCAACATAACTATTGTAGAGGAAAAGATATTCCTTACCTGGTACAAGCCTATAACTATTTCTTTCTCTAGAGAAACAAATTAGAAAAAATTGAAATACTGCCATATAGCACAACTTTATGAAACACAAATAAGAAACATCTGTACTATGAATGTGAATATTGGAAAGAGGGACCTTTCTGCAAAAATGGAATTTATTGCTAACACAGACAAATACAAAAATGATTCCTTATAAATTTATTACACTGATGGGTCAAAAAAGGTTTATAAAGCGGGTTTTGGTATTCATTGCCCTGCTCTGAACAATAATTTCAGCTCTAGATTGCCGGACGGATTTGATATCTGCTCAGCCGAAATAGTAGCCATGAACGCAGCCATCGTTTTCACAGTCAAAAAAAATATCAATAAGGTAATCATCTTCACAGACTCCAAATACAATAGACACCCTCAACAGAAATTTTATGAACCCAGACATGGACAGCCTGACATTGAAAACCAAAGCGCTATTAGTTGCAACATAATATGTGGCAGGCTACAACATCAAATTGCCATAGATTCCCAGTCAGGCTGGGATACCTGGCAACGAAACAGTTGACAAACTAGCTTACATAGGAAATAGGCTCACTGTCTCAAAGAACTTGCTGCTAAATAAAAATCAAATTTTGGCTCCCATCCAAGAGAAAATCTTAAAAGAGCACGAATTAGCGTGGAAAAACTCCCTCACACTTTAAGGGCTCTGGTATTCGCACATGCAAGATAGCTTACCTAGGACAACATGGTTCAAAAAATTCCCTTACAGACGACATATAACCATTATTACAAGAATGAGAACAGGACACTTCCTATCTAATGAGTATTTATTCAGGGTTTTGGGGTTTGGGGATCGTTTTCCACCACTTTTTTCTTGAAATTCGCAAAATTAAAAAAAAAAATTTTGACGTTGACAGCTGTCAAATTTTTTCGACACAAATCGATAGTTTACGTCGTGGAACTGCCTTGTACCGGGGTTTAATTTTCGTAGTTTTTATAGTAGAGCAGGGAAAAAGTCGAACATGTGTCAAATTTGACAGGTGACATCTGTCGATATCGCCAAAGTGTCGTGCGCCAAAAGTTTTATCCGAACGAACCCGTTCATTGTCAACTGATTTTAATACTCCTGACACTTCCTATCTAATGAGTATTTACATAAAATAGGCATAAAAGACTCCCCAAATTGTGAATGCGAACCAATGAACTATGCGGACAGATCGAAACCTTAAATTACATTCTCTGCGAATGTCCAATCAACAGAATAGCTGATTTTGATATGTACTGGCTGGCACATCATGAGGTCTGGTCATCCAGCACCTCTTTCAATCATCACCGTTTTGCGAAATTTAAATACTAATACAATTAAGACCCTAGGCCCGTATTCATAGTCGATGCTCAAGTTTGCGTCTTGGCTCAACTACGACTTGACGCCATATTTGCGTTTCCAAACAGCATCGATGCTCACAACTGTCAAAAATCAGAGCTTGAGCCAAGCACTCGTCTATGAATACCGGGCCTTAGTGTCTTTTCTCAATTACAATAAAATCAATTTGTAAGCTCTTCCAATATCTAAATAGGAAAGATCTCAACCAGGAAGCAGAATATCATTCACACAAAATTATTCATTAACATGAATAAAAATGTCTCTCCTAAAAGAACATATCCCACAAATTTACTTTCAGAAACAACAAAAAAGCTCCCAACCTGTGTTGTGTCCTCCTTTTATGTTCTGAAAACCTCAACTCACTTCCACAAGAATGCAAAAGAAAGCACCTAACGCCCAGATTCAAAGATTGATTGACAGCACTTTGACATAAGGTCGCTGATACAAAGTTTAAAGACTGGAATTTAATGCCTAGAACCAGACAGCTCTCTGGATATACACAAATGTGCTGGCAAATTGTTGGCCCTACTTGGAGCAGAGCCAAATAGCAGTTAAACTTTCTTGTACTCATTATAAAATATATTATTTTTCTGCTCTTATATCTATGTTTGTTTAATGGTAATCTATTAAAAAGTACCACCTGTTATTTGGTGCTTATTCCATAATAATTAACTTGAAACAACATTTCACATTTTCTCCGAAAGTTTTAAGAAGTAAATTTTTAGCTTGATAACACTTCCTATTTCTAAAGGTCTAAAGTCTTTTTGACTTTTTCCTTAGTTTCTGGATCAACATTTTTAATTCCTTTTTTGTCATGACCTGGAACAATTTGAAAAAAAAAAATATATAGAAATTGTTTCCCTCAAAAATCTATTTTCATTAATAACCAATCAAACTTGCTCTGGTTCTTACCTAAAATTTTAGTTTCATTTGCCCTATATTGTTGAACGATTTCTTCCAAAGTTCTATCAGCATCCAAGACCAACACTGGAATAGTATTAAATCTTTGATCATCGGTCATTAACCACTTTTCATGACTGTCATGTAATTGTTTCAAATATTCAAATGACAATCCTGATTCTTCTGGCCTACCTCTGGATTTTACTCTTTCATAAACCACTTCAGGGGAGCTTCTTAGATAAACTAGGATTAAATTATAATTTTTTTTAAACGCCCCAGAAAGCTTCTACATTTGCTTACCAATCAAATCTAAACTAATATCAACATTAGCTCTGATCCATCTGTACCATTGATCTAAGACTGCATAATCTGCAGCATGAAGATATCCATTATCGTGAGCTTGTTCCATAAAACAAAATCTGTTATTCTGAATGGATCTAAAATTAAAAAGGATATTACTTATGATAATAACTGGAATTTCATAGTGTTAGCATTTATTTCAAAATCAGGGTACATTTTTTCACAACAATAGGTATAAACATTTGATGCTCAGTTATTAGAATAAGAAGTGATAGTGCTGGTGAAAATTTACAGAGAAATAAAATATGAAATTTCTTTAATAGGAGTATGTGTACCAATATGTATACCTACCAAACATATATTTGACACCATAAAATTCAAAGAATTCCTATTCACATATATAATAATACCTATAATAATATAGGTAATAACTTTTTTATATTTTAAAGTAAAAGTTGAAGTAAATCAGCGCTTTCGGCAGTGCTTTTGCTCAATGTTTATTTTCCGGACAACCCATATAGTACCTACTACTTAGTGCATGAATCACTAAATATTTCCACGAACTTTCATTCAATGCATGCATCTGTGAGACGCGAAACGTGGGGCGGCCTGCCGAAGGAAGGGCTAGATCCTGGACAATTTTGATATGAAAAATATCATAGAAAAATTTGCCGAAAAAAAGGCAAGAAAATTTTGTTGAATTACCAACCTTTTTTACGTCTTAATTTACCTTTTCCAGATATTTTACTTAGATGTTTTGTTTTTTTAGTTGTACGTTGTACATACATAATATTTTAAGATGTTATTACCCACACCTTTAATAATACATGACAAAATTATGAATTTTTGTTTTTTTTTTACAGAACCTACCTACTTATCCCTTTTAACGCAGGGCAAAAGTAAATATTTTTGTTTTTGTTTTTCGAAAAATTATTTTGGTCAGAAATTTCTAGAGAAAAAAATAAATTAAAAAAAGAATATATATTTTTCGAAATATTTTACGGGGCGAGGGGGCGGCCATTCCTTAACTCGCACCCGGCGGCCAAAAAGCTGGCGACCGACGGGCCTGCTGCCCTTTTCACTGTCCATAGTCCATGTCTATGATTACACGTAATGCTCTCTTCTTAAGGTTTAAAGTCAAGCCTATAGTTTATTACAGCAATGCGAGATGTCATTGCTGTCGCCCCTATAGTGTGCCCTAACTTAATAGTCAAAAAAAAAATAGAAATCTTCATTTAATTAAATTGTATGATGGAACGTTTTTTCTTTTTTTTTGCGGAAATTCGAAGTATTATTCTGTTTTACATAAACAGGGTTGTAATTTGAACCAACGCAAATAATTATTTTTTTTACTACTAACCTGAGAAATAGACATTATTCAATCTATTTTTCTAAGAAAAAGTTGAATTTCTCTCCCTAGGTTAATAATGAAAATAATGAAAAAATACCTAGGTCAATAATGAAAATGACGTCATGACTCAAGGATCTTGTCATGTTTCTATTGGTTCAATTTCAATTTCATGCGTCAATTTGAAAAAAATACAGGTTTCTGTAGGTACATAGGAAGTTATATAAGCTGTTGATAGAGGGCACCACTTTCAAGAGGGCGTTCACAAAAAATAATTAGAACACAGATTTTAAACAATTTTTTTTAATTTCTACTAGCAGTAGTAAAAAAAATTCTATATATTCCTCGGTAGAGAAAGTCATTATATACCTCAAGCATAAAAGCTTTTGGTATATAATGACCAACTTCTCTACCTAGGTATATAATATACTATTATTTAGGTGGGTCCTGTAAGGAAAGCATCATGAAATAACTTAATACTTATATCGAGGGGTCGACACCTCCTGACAGTAGGTGTACAAATCAGTTCACAGTACCTACAATATCTAAACAATACCATCATAGGTCTGTAAAAACACCATTTATTTTCATAGCAATTGTCACAATACCTAAAATGACTCACAATACTTTCAAAATAGCTCTACATTACTGACAATACTGAAACAATACCAAAAATCTGTCAAAAATACTTAACAGTATCTCTACAGTACACACAATATCCGGCGACAATACTGATAACCCATTGGCAATACTAAAAGAATACGTGTAAATCGGGTTATGAGCATTCAAAAGCGTTGCATCACATGACAGGCCAAGTGGCAGAGAGATGCATTCATTCACAAATTCGCAATAAAATAAGTGAAGTGTCATATTGCATAGTGAAAGAAAATTTTTGAAAATGTACAGTCGTGAGCATAAAAAAGGGACACCGATTTTTCTTATTGTAAAGCTCACTTTTCACGCATCCGTTTTTCCGTCAATCCGTTGATCCGGAAGTATTTTTATTGGTCCAATATTTTGGCGCCAAAATATTGGACTAATGAGAATACTTCCAAATCAACAGATTGACGGAAAAACGGATGCATGAAAAGTAAACTTAAAACGGCCTCACCAGCTACACCGTCGGCAATGACAGGGATTGTCATGTTTGACAAAAAGCCGTTATACAGAAAAGACTCGTTTACCCAAAATAGCGAAAAATTACAAGACCTGTCAGTCGGGTGTCCCACTTTTAATGCTCACGACTTTAAGTAAAATCTGTTTTTTTTTTTAAAGATAAAAGTCAAAATGGCATTATGTTGGCAATACAATGTAAAATTGTCAATGCTTCAAATTTTTTATGTAGAAAAGGCTTATGTTGCCAACATAGTTACCTACTAAATTTTTGACTTGGGGAATTATTAGGTCTGTTTCTGCAGACATCAAAAACCAGTCAGAGTGAATTTCATTAGTTGAAACTAGTTTGCTGACTGTTTCTGACTGTTTTCAACCAATGAAATTTGCTCTGACTGGTTTGTGATTTTTGCAGAAACAGACCTATCTTTAAAAAAAAAAACAGACTCTATTTATAATACCTATACAATAAAGCCCGTTTTACATATTCGTGTATTTTTTCGTGTAGTTACTACAGAAAGAAATACATAAGTGTGATGTATTAGTTGTGATTTGATCGTGTATTTCATTACTACGGTGTTACTACCAACTGCGCAACTGCTAATTCTTAACCTCTCACTTTTTTTTAAAAAATATATTTTTACTGGAATTTGGGGAAAATCGAGAGGAAAATAAATTTATTACTTATAGTTTGTTTCAAGGTTCGTTTTTAAAAAGTGCTTGGATGGAATTTGGAATTGTAGGCGCTGTGGCTTGTTATAGGAAAATTAATAAAAAATGGATGCACGTCATCAAAATGTATGACATTGGCATGTCGCAATGTTGCCGTTTCGTTCGTTTTACTCTGAAATACCATGTCTAGTAAAGTTTGTCATTTT
This sequence comes from Ceutorhynchus assimilis, assembly GCA_917834065.1. Taxonomy (NCBI): domain Eukaryota; kingdom Metazoa; phylum Arthropoda; class Insecta; order Coleoptera; family Curculionidae; genus Ceutorhynchus; species Ceutorhynchus assimilis. The sequence goes on along the minus strand of OU892280.1, from coordinate 56,200,555 downwards.
CCCAAGTTACATTTTTATTAATAAATTGACAAGAATCCTAATACCAAAAACCGGAATTCCATTAATACAATTTTTTAGCAAGTATACTTAAATTTTATCCCAACTATCAACCCCCGACTCGTTAAAAACTAAAAATAAAACTCAAATTGTTGAAATCAATGACCGAAAATTTGCGGAAGGCAACATTTGGCAACATTATCTACGAGTGCCAACCTAAATCCCAGTTTATCGGCAGATTCTGTTATAATCATCCGACAGCATTCTATCTCTTTTTAACTAAGGTTAAACAAAAGGGAGAATGTGCTCCGCGTTGAAAACGGATTTTAATTTCTTACAGACTGCAAATGGAAATAATTTCGACGTCATTGATGACGTGCATCCATTATTCTAATAATTTCACTATATAGTTGAACTAAATCCAAGCGGCAGTAATGACACAACTGGTCATTTTCATTACAACCTACCAAATGTCCTCCGCGCATGCGCTCTGGTCCTGGTAGGGCGTTACAAGCAATAGGAAGGCAGGGCTGGGACTCTGTAATGGATAGAGATCGTTATCCCTATCCCTATGGCATTTGCTATCTTCTTCTATCTTTTCGAAATCATTAGAAACGGGGGACGCCAATAGAGTTACAGAAAATATCTGTATTCGTTACAGAGTCCCAGCCCTGGATTCCTAGCTGGTGTTTTTTAACAATTTAAATTTAGGTTATTATTGTCATTACTAGGGGTGGGCAAAATAATCAATTAATCGATTAATAATCGATTAATCGATTAGTCGATTATTTTATTTTCAAATAATCGATAATCGATTAATCGATTAATAATCGATTAATCGATTATTTTCGATTAATCGATTATTTTCGATTAATCGATTAATCGATTATTTTTGATTAATCGATTATTTTCGATTATTCGGTTATTTTCGATTGATCAATTATTTACGATTAATCTATTATTTTTGAGATACATTTATGTTTTGTTTTTGTTTGCATATCTAAGGGCCGGTTTATTCACCTTCTGATAAACTGTTAGGTATGCAATTTCGCGGATAATAACGCAATCTGTAATCCCATTGGTCGGCCAGTTATTGGTCGGCCCTTGGTCGACCGAGACAATAATTATAGAAGGGTAAATTGATCTTGCTAATAGTTGTCAACCAGCAAGTCTATCTGAAGATGAATAAACCGGGCCTCAAACTCCAAAGTAACCAGAGAGTTTATTTCAAAACAAGCCGGTTAAGGGCAAGTCAATTTCTTTTACTTCATGCAACCCAAGAAAAAAATCTACCGATTATTGTGAAATAAGCGAATAATCAAAAATAATCGAATAATCAAAAATAATCGATAGATCGAAAAAAAAACGATTTATCAAAAAAAATTATCGATTTATCGAAAATAATCGATTATTTTCGATTAATCGATTATTTTCGATTAATCGATTATTTTCGATTAATCGATTATTTTCGATTAATCGATTATTTTCGATTAATCGATTATTTTCGATGAATCGATTAATCGATTATTTCCGATTAATCGATTATTTCCGATTAATCGATTATTTCCGATTAATCGATTATTTTCGATTAATCGATTATTTTCGATTAATCGATTAATCGAAAATAATCGATTATTTTTAATAATCGATAATCGATTATTTATTTTGATAATCGCCCAGCCCTAGTCATTACTGCCGCTTGGTTTTAATTTTTGATTTTGGCAAGGAAAGTTAGTAGCACTGAAATTTTCTGTATATTTGCAACAAAAATAACTTGGTTAATCTCGTGAAGAAATTCATGAATAAATACTTATTTTCATACATGTAGAAACACGCGTAAAAATACACGTAAAACGCGAGAAGCGGCTCACTCCCGAAATTGCTGTATGTACAGGGTTATTAGTTATAAATGTCACCCTCCTCTATCTTTTTTATTTGACATTTTAGAAAAAAGTGTCCCAAATATAGAATGTATGGTAGAAATTAAATCTTTTGAAAAACTCACTTTTGCATATACAGGGTGTTTCAAAAACGCTGGTCGTGCTCCAACTTTCTTATTTTAAATTGAATACCCTGTATATTATTCAATATTCGGATTCTACGTCAAATTCTGAGCAGATTTCATGTGATATACCCTATACCTAATTTCAACTGTTTTGGAAATATTGATAGTTGAAAATTAACTTTTTTGTAAATTTGACAGCCTGTAAAACCGATCTTACATTTTTTTCTAAGATTTTCACAAGTTATCATTTGATACCAACTTTGAATTTACCCGAAGATTAAATTTAATTGCAATTTTTAATCATGGATTAAATTCAAATTTGCTGTCAAATATTGGTGTCAACTGATAGTTTATAAAAATCTAAGACAAAAATGTAAGATCGGTTTTGCTCTAAAATTAACCGTTTAGGATTTACAGCCTGTCAAACTTGCCAAAAAGTCAATTTTCACCTGTCAATATTTCCAAAACAGTTGGATTTAGGTATAGGGTATATCACATGAAATCCGCTCAGAATTTTATGTAGGATCCGAATATCTAATAACATACAGGGTATTCTATTTGAAATAAGAAATTTGGAGCACGACCAGATTTTCTGAAACATCCTGTATCTGTGAAAGTGAGTTATCCAAAAAATTTAATTTCAACCATAAAACTTTTAAAATGTGAAATAAAAAAGATAGAGAGGGGTGACATTTATAACCAATAACCCTGTACATACATTTTCATCCGAAATCCCGTGAAATCACTTCGAAATCCTTTGGAAATACCGAAATCCATTCGAAATCGCGAAGAGCGAAATTCTATCCGAAATCCTCACGAAATCCCGAAATCCCAACGAAAATCCTTCAAAAATACCGAAATCCTAACTGAAATCCTTCTGAAATCCCAATTTTAATGAAATCCTCTAAATCTTTAGTGATACAGCGTTGAAATTCGAATAAACGAAAACTTTCGAAATCCCTTAAAAATTGTCGAAGACCCCTGCGATTTCCGAAATCGATGTACAACTTGTGGTGAGTGAGCCGCACCTCGGTAAAACGGGTTTAGGAATTAATAAACGATATACAGGGTGTCAAAAATACCATGATTGGGCCATCTCTAAACGGTAAGAGATACGAGGGCGGTCGAATTAAAAAAAAAGTTCCCATCGTGATTAAAAATATATTTTCGTTGCTGCCAAATCAGTTTCCGCGATACAGGATGCTTTGTAAAAAAAAACAGTTCTAGGTGTTTTTTTACCAAATCACCCTGTATCTCGGAAACTAATAGAAATTTGGCAACAACAAAAATATATTTTTGATAACCATCGGAAATGGCAACTTTTTTTAATTCAACGGCCCTTGTATCTCTTACAGTTTCCGATATACCTACCGATGGTGGCCCATGGTATTCTAAACATCCTATATAATAAGTTATTAGTAGCTTTAGTTAACAAGCGGAAACGTTTCATTTACGGGGTCCGCCATGTAAAACTCCCTAGTTTCATCACATCCGATTAAACAATTGGCATCTTACCAATGCATAGTGCATAAAGCTTAAAAAATATGTACCTAATGAACAAGAGCTGTCAATGAAAATAAACCATCAGTCACAATTTACACTTAACAATAACAAGGATGATTACATTCTCAGTACTAAAATTGGTTCTAAAAATACATAAACAGTACCGACAGTACTTCTACATTAGTAACAGTACTAAAAATTGCTTTACAATACAGGTTAAGTATTGCTGTTTCATCTACAGTACCCGACAGTACCAGTTAAATACTTACAATATGTTAACAATACTTGACAATCCCTACAATACCATACAATACCTAAAATAAAGTGACAATGCCTGACAATACTCTAACAATACTCAACTAGAACGGTTAGTTTACAGTAGGTGTACAAATTTCCAATCAGGTGTTGACCCCTCGACTTATATGCTATTTTGATATAAGTAAAATGCTGTATGGATATGGCACATGTAAAAAACTGAGAATAATAAACAAATACAAATAAATGTACCTATTTGTATTAGATAACACAAGTATCTCAATACCTTGAAAAATACTAACCTCTCAAACATCTGAACACTGGTGCTGCTACTTTGAGGTAACATAGTTTGTACACTGAGCCTTGTAAATTGGACATAACTCTGAAATACCCTTAGCCATTGATGAATATCATTATACATTAGTTCTAGAAGGTTATGACCATCTACATTTCGCCACCAATCAATTGGTTCCTGATAAAAATATTCAATAAGTTTGTGAATGTTATAGAAACCAAGATGTATGTTACCGCATAAGTCTCAATGCCTTCCATTCCTTGGAAATGTTTGATTAATGTTGATTTTCCGGCTCCAATGTTGCCTTCAATAGACACTCGAAAAGGTCTATCTGTTGGGGTTTTAACGTTGGTCAGTTCTTTCATTGGAGAGATACCAACAAAATTCGTTTTTTTCTTAGGAGTACATGTGGGAGAGGCTGCAGGGCGTTTCATGCCGCTTATGGTTGTTATTACACCTTCCATGGTGTTAAGATTGATTGTTGGTTTAGAAAAGCTTGTTTTTCTGGAACTATATTTTTTTAAGCGTCAAGTTTTGTATCATTTTAAATCTGCGTTGATTAGGGTATATTAAATAAAAACTGAACAGTGTACAGTGTGTACTATGGGGCCTCAAATCTAGCTTGTTCTGTTCTAATATGAGTTAGAAACTTGCTGGTGCTTTCTTTGTTTTGCCGACATGCAGGTTGATAAAAACAATGATTAAAATATAACATATTTTTACCTGTACTTGCATATAAGATTTGTAACTGATTTTGAAAGGAACGAAACATGCATTTATAGAAAAATAATATAAAGCCTTGTCCATATCATATCATATCAAAACAAAATCCTTTTGTTTTTTATTTTTAATATTATTCTTTTTTTTTGACGTCTGTGACATTTAACTAGATATCCCGCCAAAAATCTGCCCAGGGACTCCGTGTCAAGTAGAATTCTACATATCGACAGGATTCTATAGACTTGGCACACTGTGCGGCATGCGATTTCGTTCGATATGTCGAATTCATGGCACGGAGTCCCACCACTGCGACAAAAAAAAGTTCTTCCATTTCGTTGAACTTTTCAGTTCAGCTTTCGTCTGGGTTTACAACTATTTAGGTTTATGAAGTTTTCTGGTAAATCTGATTTAAGAATGCTCAATTAACGACAAAAATTTAACGTTTGCGGCTGTTCGGAGTTATCCTTAGCAGTACAAAGGAAAACGCCTTATCTAAACTTGCTCCGCTCCACTATTTTTGATCCGAACCGCTTCTTCAATCATTTCGCCCTTTTCGGTTTTCCGAGCCGGCAGAACGATATGACACGAAGCTAAAATTTATTACATTTAGGAGCTTCCTAAGCAAAGCATCTTCGCCATATTCCTATAAATTTGAAAAGAAATCTCGCAGATTTCTGGGCAAATATCAAGGTTCAGGTTAGGCTGTCTGGGTCGCTTTTCAAGACGCACTTTAAGCACTCCTGAGCTGCTCTAGAGCGCCCTGGAATTTTTATAGGCGTTCCAGTGCATTGAGCCGGAGTCTAGCGTTTTCTGTTGGTAAAACTCGTGCTGTCCGAGTTCTGCACTCAACACTGAATCAGTTCACGTTTAGTGCAATCTCAAAAGAACATGAATTTGGCGCGTTTTGTCATTCTTTTAAAATTTATTATTTAACGATCCCTGATCCCTAACCTAACCTAAAGACATTTTCAATGGAATAAAAATTAAAAACGTTTGTGTGTATGAAAAAGTTGAAAACGGAAGTTTTTCCTGTATGTAAAGTACATAATTATGCTGTCTCCCGAGATGTGCAGAAATAATTCCAATGATACCTGCGTTGAAATTAATTTTTATGTCAATTTCAATAATAAAATTTTGAATTTTTTGTATCTCATTATCCCTGGCAAACATTCAGGCCTATGATGTATTCTGTCCTGTTATTTCAACGTCTGTGTTAAGGCTCAACATCTATTTCTGTCTCTATTTTGATGTTGCTGCTAAAATAACAGAAAATGATACATCATAGGCCTGCGATTGTATATAATATAATAGATCCGATTAAATTTCATTGGTTGAAAACAGTCAGAAACAGTCAGAAAACTAGTTTTAATAGTTAAAACTAGTTTTCTGACTGTTTTCAACCAATGAAATTCACTCTGACTGGTTTGTGATTTCTGCAGAAACAGACCTAATAATTCTTCCTCTTCATCGCTGTCGCTCGACGAAGATAAAAAATATAGAATTTTATCAATATCGATATCCATAATTTTTTCGTTTTGTTTATATACAGACTTTTCGGCACTTTACGCCATTTTTGTTGTGCCCTGACATTGGCACGAGCTCTCTGACCTCGTGCTGGAAAAGTTGCACGAGGGCAATAATTGATTGCCCTGGTTTTCCAATAGAACATAAAAACCCGCTCGGAAACTGCCAACAGAACATAATTTTTGCATGAGTGCAGCACGAGTTTTACCAACAGAAAACGGTATCAGTCTCATGCATCCGTTTTCCGACGTCCGATATCTCAAAAACCTTCTATTCTGACATATTTTCATACGATTACGTCAGAATAGAAAATTTTTTGGACATCGGAAAACGGATGCATGAGAATCCAGCTTTATAGTTTCGCGCAACTGAACTGTTCGTTTTTCCTCTCCCCCCCACGCAACTCAAGCACCTACAATTTTATGGGAGCATCAAAAACACGACGCTTAAAGTAATAAGGTGCGTGCTCCAGTGACACAACAGTTGTTTGGAACACCAGAGTGTGAAACTACTACGGGTGTGAAGCACCTAAAAATTCTTCACTGGAAAGCGGCTCTGGTAATGGGTAACTTGATGACGCATCTCGGGTGCGTTATAAGGATTTGCATTAATTGGGTTGAGTGAGGCACCTCTGTTGACGTCATAGAGGTATAAGGCAATTTACCTCTCTGAAACAGCCTTGGGTAAATATCAATATTCCTAATCCAATAACACACCTCCAAATGGGATTGTTCAACCTAAAGACGTATTCACCAGTCTCGAGCGCGAACTAGCAACTGGTCTGCAGGTGACGTTATATCACTATCAGCGGCTGATAATGGTGACGTCACCCGCAGACCCCGATGGATTGCTATGGATGACTATGAACAAATTTTTTCGTCGATTAACTCCTGTATTGCCTGTATTTCTCTATAATAAATTGAGTGCTATAAGTATTTGGAGTCAAATCCAAGCGGCAGAGTATAAACATTTTTGAATCTTGAAAAGCATTAAATAACCTAAATTGTAAAACAAAACCAGCTGTAATTTCTATTGGTTGGAAACGCCCTACCGGACGCAGTGCATGGCTGTGGCAGTGCGTATATTTTTTTTTTATATAGTGCGCATGCACGGAGGTCATTCGATAGGTTGTAATGCAAATAACCAGTTGTTTACGTTACTGCCGTTTGGATTTGATTCAACTATAGTTGCATATCGTTACATGACCTTTGTAGTAATAACTGTATTCCTTTCATACATCGAATTACAAGTTACACCGAACGTGTCGCTCTAGAGCTCCTCGGAGTCACTCCAAAACACACAATTCAGATATTAGCTGCTTTCAAGTATGGGAGTATGACGCTCGGAGCTACTCGGAGCGCTGAGCTTTCGAGCTGGGGACGGATTCTATAAGCTGAAAGCGAAACAATGACGTTCGTTATGGGACGCTTTGTTCGATTTGCTATTCTGGGCGTGTTTGGGTTGACGCTCGGCGGAGTTCATTGGAGCAGGAGCAGACCGATTACGGAGTATCGTGACGTTACAGGAGTACTCGTGCCAAAGTGCTGGGTTGAGCGATCAGCTAATTATTGTTTATTATTTTTAGGATATATTTTTTGAAGTCTAAACACTCTGAGCCCGCGCCCCGCATTCCGCATTTGCACCAGAGTTTTCTCGTTTGTTTTTTATTTTTTTTAGTCGGTAATTTTCAAACAGCCCCATTTTCTTTTGTGTTCTGCTAAAAATGTCGTGTTACATAAACAATAAAACGGACCTAAACACTCTGAGGCTGCCAAGTTCCCTTGGAAAAATATCTTCAATAATACCAGTGAACCAGTGATGAGGACTATCGAGAAAATTTAATTAAAAGTAAACAATTATGCAGAATTTACTAGCTATTTGATTGTTAACATTTAAACAAAATAGCTAAAACTATCCAGCTAACAAATATATGTTAAAATTCAGGATTGTTTATTTATCTTATCATGGAAAATAGGTTAGGTAAAGCTGTGCAAACCGTGCAAACACAATCGTTGTCGGAGGTTCAAAAATAACGGAAGAGAGACAAAAGTGTAAGCTCTGAGTGCACCGAGCGTGAACCCAAACGCGCCCTCTATGACCCCTTTCGGGAAGAATCGGAGACTCCGATCACAGCTCCGATCACGAAGCCGATTGCAAAGCGAAAGCGATGAATTTTGGCTCGCGTTTTGCTCCGCTTTCCACTGGAAAGCTTCTAGTTTCCATAGTGATTGGAAGGCGATTTCGCCCCAGATTTTCATCTGCTGTTTGGTAAGCGAATGGTTAACCAATTACGGGCCTCGCCACCACCGTATCTATTCAGCGCATGCGCAGATCGTTGCGGATACGGATACGTTTGAAATTCAGGATATGCTTAAAGTGTCTAGTGACGTAGCTCAACAATCTTATCCGAATTCAGTGGATAGGGCGTTTGGTAGTTAAAAAAAGACAGAACACTGTTGGCATTTAACCGAATCGACCGATAAAATGGATTTAGGTTGGCACTCGTGGATTATGTTGCCAAATATTGCTGCAAATCTGCGGTTACTGATTTTAATAATTTGGATTTATTTCTATTTGTGTATCTATAAAATGCCAAAGCCATTGAATAGTCAGAGTCAGAAACTCGTTGCGTCTCTAATTTTAAGTTACTTTGAACAGGAACGAGATAAGGCCCCCTTTTGCCATTAAATAGCGTTAGAGAGGTGAAGTATATTGATACTACTATCAAATATAATTCTTCTGGGGCTTTGATTAGGAATATTTTTCCAGCGTGTTGCAGCTGCACTGAATATTGGTATAACCATACTGTGAGTAAAATCTCTCAAAAAGTTAGAGATAATTTAGCGTTAAATTCACCAAAGAAAAAACGGGTACATTAAGAAGCGGGTTACGAATCAAGATCACCTTGATGTTAGCTCTATTCGCAATCAAATTTACGACATGTATAAAAAAAGTGAGTAGGTGGTTTTTTATATTGTGTTCATAATACACTATCTATACATATAAAAATCGATGTTTGTTTGCTTTAAGTGATAACCAATGAACTATAACCAAAAACTGGAATGGTCATATGTCAGCGAGCAACAGAAAAAACAACATTCCCCTTTGTGGCATCTGTCTTTCATGGCTACATTTTTTTGACAAATACGGCAATAGTTGTATTCCTTTCACACCTAGGAGGAGCTCCAGAACAGCTCCGGGGCTTCACGCGCTTATTCCTTTCGAAAAGTGTTTGTTGCACCACACATATGTTCCCTGCAAATCGGGGGCGACTAAGCACCGAAGCGAGTAGCCCGAGTGCTTCCAAGCTCTTGAAAGCAATACAACCTAATGTGTGCGCATCCCAGTTTTTGACTATAGTTCATTGGTGATAACAAATTTTACTAGACATGGTATGTCAAAGTAAAACGAAAGTTAATAGCTTTGTTCGCGGGTCCGATTCCGAATCGGTTCAGAACTAATTCGGGATTGTCGTAGAGCGCATGCCTAGTTAAGAATCGGTTCAGGATTTCTTTTTACCGCGAACGATTTTGGAACCGAAAACCGAATACTTTTAAACATTATGTGATTTGTGAACCTTGGCTATTTGATTTTCATAAATCAAAAAGAATGAACAGAACAGATATAGGTAATATTTATATTTATTCAAAATTTGAAAATGCTCTATACATTGTTCATCCCTGAAATGTGGCATCGCCTTCTCAAAATTACATCGCTTTTAGGAACTTAAATAAGCTCTAATTCTTCCTTGTCCTCATCGTTAGATGACAAATGGTCCGACTAGTAGTAGTAGGTACTTAGATGAAAAAAAAAATCACTAAAATTGTGCATATAAATAAATATATTAGATTAAATAGAGATAAGTAACTTACATAATACTGTACTGCAAATTCAGTAAACTATAAACTCCATCGGAATAAACTAGCGTATAGTTTATCGTTTCAGCGTAAGAACAAATAAAAAACCCAAATTTCCATAACGCAAACACAAATAAACACCAGTCAGCTGACAAGTCTGACAAAATTGCGCATGAGCAGCCAAACCGAACTTTTAGTCCTAACAAAAATCCTGGGACTGCTAGAACCGATTCTGAATCAATTAAAACCAATTCTATGTGATCCGCGAACGTAGAACTGTTACTAAAAATTCAGAATTTTATTATCCGCGAACGCAATTTTTTACACTGCGCATGCGAATAGTCCCTGAACCGATTCGGAATCGGACCCGCGAACAAAGCTAATAGCGGCAACATTGCGACGTGCTTATGTCATAAATTTTGATGACGTGCATATAGTCCGACAAATACCATTTTAAAGTCACGTGATACTGGTGACAAAAAACGTATGTCCATTGATTATGTCGTTCATATCACCTACAAAATGCTACTGGTGATTAAAGGGGGTGTGTGCCAAAAAAACAACTTCATCTCAAAAAAAAGAGAAAAAAAATCTAAGAATAACAGTGAAATCCGCACCCCTCTATGACAAATAATACCGCAGATATGGCTCTATGAAGGTACCGCATCTCACCCTATGAAGTCACGAAAGCTCAAGCGACGCACGAGAAAGTGGATTTAATTAAATTTACATAATGTTTTTCCTGTGTTACCTGCAATAATCTATACAAAAACCACTCACGCGTGCCGGGCACAATCAAATTAACAATGCAGAGCGCCGCTGGAAGAAGTTTTCGTGACGTCACGAGAGCGTCGTCCACACTTTAAAGCGGTATATCTCAGCGATGGTTTATCGTAGAATAACGAGGTTTGAACAGTTATTCTTAGATTTTTTTACACTAAAACTTTAATTTTTGGCGCACACCCCCTTTAATTATATTGAATTTTAGGATATTATGTTCCCACTAGCATTTTACAAACGCGTTTCTGAAGTAGTATTAACCAATCAGAGGGCAATTTTAATACTTGCAATTGTTGCGAGAGTTACTTTTGTCGCATCTGCTGTCTGTTGTAATACATTCTGAACTTAAACTGGATACCCGTTTTCTATTTGCTTCTTTTCGAGTTGGAAAAAGGTTAATATAGTCAAAATTATTAGCTGTGTTTGTTCATTGTATTATTTTCGAAAATAACTTTGACAAACTAATTGATGACAGTGACGGATTCTATTTCTGGTAAGAATATTATGAAGAATAATTAGACAGCAATTTTTTTGTCAATTTTACTATCACCGCTGTTTGAGATGTATTCAACAAGGATAGAGAAAAATCACGTGACTTTAAAATGGTATTTGTTGGACTATACAATAGCTTTGTTTTGGTTTCACTCAGAACTAGTTTGGAATCATTCTGCACGTGCGCCTATTATAAAACGCGTTTTCGTTTTTTCAGAACCGTAATCGAACTGTATTTACAGTGTTTTGGTTTATCTAGAACTATTTGGGAACAATTCTGGGATTGTTCTAGAACGGTTCTCTCAGTAGCTTTGTTTTGGTTCGAAATTTGGAACGGTTCTAGGATTGCGCAGAACTGCTTGCGCACAAAAAAATAATAGAGGACTGTTCTAATACTAGTTCTGAACCGATTCGGAACCAAAAAAACCAAAACACAAAGTTCCTCCTTCGGAGCAAGAACTGAGAGAACCGTTCTAGAACAATCCCAGAATTGTTCTTAAAAAGTTCTAGATAAACCAAAACACTCTCAACATAGTTCGATTACGATTCTGAAAAAACCAAAACGCATTTTATAATATGCGCATGTGCAGAATGATTCCGAACTAGTTCTGAGTGAAACCAAAACAAAGCTAGAATTTGCTCTGAAGGAGGAACTGTTTTAGAATAGCTTTGTTTTGGTTCGAAATTTGGAACCGTTCTGGAATTGCGCAGAACTGCTTGCGCACAAAAAATAATAGAGGACTGTTCTAATACTAGTTCTGAACCAATTCGGAACCAAAAAAACCAAAACACAAAATTCTAAAACAGTTCCTCCTTCAGAGCAAGAACTGAGAGAACCGTTCTAGAACAATCCCAGAATTGTTCTCAAAAAGTTCTAGATAAACCAAAACACTGTCAACACAGTTCGATTACGATTCTGAAAAAACCAAAACGCGTTTTGTAATATGCGCATGTGCTGGATGATTCCGAACTAGTTCTGAGTGAAACCAAAACAAAGCTAATGTTGTGATTTGCGGCGTGTTTTGGTTTTTTTGGTTCCGAATCGGTTCAGAACCAGAGATATGGGAGAGTAGCAGAGCTGGGCAGTAGCTAGCTACCAAGTAGTTAAGCTACTAGCTTAGCTACTTTTTTGGTAGCTAATAACTTATTCAAGCTACTTTGGAAAAAGTAGCTTGTAGCTGTAGCTTTTGGTAATGTGTTTCATGTATTCATAAGCTACTGTGAAAAGTAGCTAGCTACTAAAACAAGCTACTTAAGCTACTTTTGGTAGATAGTTAATAGTTATTTAGGTAATAATGGCGGAAGGTGTCGTTTACCGCCAGAGAGTGTGGTTAACGATATCTAACGCCCAGAATACTTATTACGTTTTATGCGCAGTGGACTCTTTCTAGTTCAAAAATTAAATAACTATACCTATAATATGATGGCATCCATTCGACATTGTTTTCAAAAATAAACAGTTTTCCCCTTATAAAGGCACGTTTCCACCAACTTATCGCTCGCAAACGCGGGCGGTAAGTTGAATTTACCGCTTGATAAAAGTAACTTTATACTTTAATTGCTCCAGCTACAATTATCATTTTCCGGAAAAATATTATCCTGCCTTGTTTAGACTAGTTTCCACTTATCTATGTATAGGTACCTTTGTTTTATGTGTCCTGATGTTTTATTCTCGCATTCGCAGATCACTGTGATCAAAGTGAACCTAATAAATTAATGTCCAGTGGTTTTGATAAAAATATGAATACTACTTCTTGAGAAAGTTAAATTTATTATTTTCATAATATCATATGAAATTAAATTAGGTAAGGTATGTACATTGATGGTGGCGATTGTGCACGCTTTTTTGTTTTTATTAATTTAACTTTCAAAAAAGTAGCTTAAATAATAGCTTTCACTAATTCAAAATGTAGTTAAGTTACTAATAGCTTAACTACCTCTTAGTAGTTGAGCTACTCAGTTACTTAGCTACTTACAATATAAAGTAGCTTGTAGCTTGTAGCTAGCTACTTTTTCCAAGTAGCTTGCCCAGCTCTGCGGAGAATAGTTGGTAAGAATAGAATAAGGGTCCATCCTGCGCAACTAGCCGAATTTGAAGGACCGCCATTTTTAGCACTTGTCGAATGAGATGTTGGAAAATAGGTCATGGACAACTCATAACTAAAAAAATAAGCAGAAATAACAAAAATAAATCTTTTAAAACGCCGCGATGATAAAAATATCTCAGAAAAAGCAGGAAAAATCGCCAAAACCAACAATCTGTAACCGACCAAAAGTAAGGTTATGTTGTGAAAAATCTGTCAGATTGAAGTTGTCAACGTAAAAACGAATGGCGTTTCCGATTGGTAGATTTGATGCGCACTGAGTGTATTTACATCCTTTTTCATTAACCTGTAGGAGAAAAAGACAGAAATAAAAAAAACTGCACTACATCTACTTAACGGAAACGGCATAAGTAAAAAGTGATAAAAATGGCGGCACCCTATGCGTTACCATAAAATCGGATGCGCAGTCGTCTAAGCGCATTCTATTTCCCTCACATATCTCTGTTCAGAACTAGTATTAGAACAGTCCTCTATTATTTTTTGTGCGCCAGCAGTTCTGCGCAATCTCAGAACCGTTCCAAATTTCGAACCAAAACAAACCTACTGTTTGATTATTCTATATCGGTGAAACTCATAGGCCATCACAAAAACGTATCAAAGAACACAAGAACGTACTAGACGGGAACTTTAACAAATCAAACATAATGGCAACATGCTTTTGACATAATAGCCATCAAATCAACTGGAATGCTTCTAGCATTCTGACAAAGGAACCTTTTTCAAAAACACGTAAAATTAAAGAGAGCGCATTAATTTTATTAAATAAGGACGAATGTGTTGCTTCATGCTCAACATCATTTAGTAATACGTGGCTTCCTTTGCTTGAATCCAGAGGTAAATCAAGGCAAATTAAAAATTAATTAAAAATCTCATCTTCATAAAATACCACCATTTCCTATAAGTATGATTCTTGTCAAAAGTCTGGCACGACATGTTTTGTGATTAGACAAGGATAACGCACACCTAATATGGGATTTTTGGGCTCTATGGATTTTGCCCATTATTTGATATGTTGTAGAGGATTTAATTCTGAACAACCTTTAAATGGAACGAAATCTTGTAGGTATTACGGTTTTTGAGATATGAGCATTGAAAGATGAACTTTTTTACAACTTTTTGTATGGATAGTATACGAAAAACTGGTGTTTATCAGTCAAAATTCTGACAGATAGACATATTTCACGTCACTAACAAATGTCAACATAGGCTAAGGCCGGGACCGCACTGGCGCCAACATTGACCCGAGTGCGGTCTCGGCCTTAACCTGAGTTGACATTAATTTTTAAGTGACGTAAAATATGTGAACCTGTCAATATTTTGACTGATAAACACCAGTAGCACCAGTATCTCGTATACTCTCCACACAAAAAGGTCGCAGAAAAGTTCATCTTTCAACGCTCATATCTCAAAGACAGTAATACCTACAAGATTTCGTCCCATCTAAACGTTGTTTAGAATTAAATCCTCTACAACATATAAAAAAAACTTGCGTCTATTTCTCAACGTGGCTCCTTCAGTATGCGCGTGCGCCTACTTTACTTTCCACAGAAGATTTTAAAGTTAGGTTTTCCTGTCTTGTTTTGATTTTGAATTAGGCAATCCAACGACCTGTCCAAATGGCGTCTGGTTGGCAAACAATAAACAAAAAACATAATATGTTTTTCTTTTGGCAGGATTAAGCCTAGTACTCATAACCGCGAAATTCGCTCTTTTTTGACATTGCTTCGACAATTTGATGTTTTATGCGTGAATCAAACGTCAAATTATCGAAGCAATGTCAAAAAAGAGCGAATTTCGCGGTTATGAGTACTAGGCTTTATCAATCTGACACTTTTCTGACATCGTTGACATGTAACAACCCGTATTCTAACCTCATAAAAATTTCAAAATGCCGGCTGGTTGGCAAAAGTCACGTGGTTTGGATTCCCTAATTTGTATACTTGTTTAGTAAGTTTCGTAACGTAACTTTGTTTCTACTGACCCTGAAGTTTCTATCCACCGTGATCCACCCCGCTTTAGGGCAATTTTTTTAGTTTTTAGTTGATTCGTGTCGTGATGGAGAGAAACAGTGAAAACATTGAAAAGGGCTCATAAATAAGTAAAAGTGATTGAGTAAGTCTAATGAGAAGTAAGTCCTGAAGAGAATATGAATCCAAATTTTGTAGATATGTATATGTCTGTACTTGGTGTTCCAAAACATTTTCAAATCAGGGCAAATTAAGCGGGCATACCAAAAATATGATTCGTTGGTGGCTGGAAGGAAAAAAAACAATATTGTGCCCTTTGTGTAATGTGTAACAAATCGTTTGGGTTCTACACTGAATTGGACACGCACACGCATTTAGAGTCTGACAGTCTCCGCACCAGATAATCAAGATTCCTACAAAATAGTTATTTATGCAACAAGTGTGTAAAGTGAACCTTTTTTCACGAATGTGAATTTTGACAATCACATGAGTGAAAAAAGGTGCTTTACGTATGTATTGCTTTTCTACTGCACTTCTACCAATGTAAAAAAAAATCATTTAGACAAATTCTTCACGCACTAGTGCGTAAAGTATTCTCACTTTACGCACTAGTGCGTGAAGTAATTTACCAGAAAAAAAGTAATTTGACAGTGTTGACATCGGTCATTGACATTACTTTACGCACCAGTGTGTGAAGTGAATTAATTACTTTACGCACTAGTGTGTGAAGAGAAATTTTATGTCTTCTGAATAGTGCGTAAAGTTAGTACCTACTTTACGCACGGTGGTAGAAAAAATTATTTCTTTGTCGGCGATGCCCGGATAAACAAAATCAAAAAATTGATGCTCTTGGACTAAATTTATTCTCAATTCTTTAGGTTCGTTCCAACCCAGCCAAAAACCGTACAATGTACGGTCACGGTCATGCGCCATAGGTTAAACGCGTTCCAACCGAGAGATGATCGTTTACCGTACAGTTTCGTTGGCGTTCCAACCAAACCTGGGATCGTTCGAGAACTGGTTTTAGCACCGTCATTTCGATCCCGAGTGGAAAGCAAGAACCGGGTGGACTGATTCATGACTGACATGCGTAATTCAATTTTTGTCACCTGTTTTTGTTGTTCATGTTGTTGTTAAACAACCAATTTCCAATCTAACTTATAAAACTGTAGCATTTTTATTTTTTCAAGTGAAAAAAAGTACAAAATTTATTATCAGCTATTTGCTAAACCTTGATGTTATCAGCTTGCAAGGATTCAGTTTTAGATTCTTGATAATGAATCAGCGTTGGTGTTCGATTTTCCTTTTTTATATATTATTTTGTAATCCTAATCCTATATTCTTCTATTTTAATTTGCAAACAAACAAATTTAGGGTTAAAGTCTCGGTTAAAGTTATTTGAACTGTCGTCATTACGAAAACAATCATGAAACCGTTCCAACTACCCGTTGTTTCTGTACCAAGATAAAACCGTGCAAGGTCAACGCATGCGCCTGCAATCGATCCTAACAGTTCCGAAACCGTTTCATGACGATACGAAAACGGGGGGTTGGAACGAACCTTTTATGTGTAGAGTTTTTGCAACGGTTTTTTTTTATCCGGGCATCGTCGACAGAGAAATCCCCGGAGAAATCATTTTTTGTAGGAATCTCGATTATCTGTGGCGGGGACTATACATACTTTCTTTTAGATTTTATGTGCAATTTGATTTTTTCTATGTCAAAATAAATTTTTCACCCAAATACATACCTTTGTATTTTATTTATTACAGATATAAATAGTTAAGGGCTAGATTGGGTTTCTTGTACTAAAAAATTTTCCTAAACGGGGTGGATAGAAATTTCAGGGTCAGTAGAAACAAAATTAAGGAACTTAGGTAACAACGTACAAGATCAAAATCAAAACAAAACAAAACAAGAAAACGTAACCTAAAAATCTTCTGTGGAAAGTAGGCGCACGCGCATACTGTAGGAGCCACGTTGAGATATAGACGCAAGTATAAAAAAATGGGCAAAATCCATAGAGCCCAAAAATCCCATGTTAGGTGTGCGTTATCCTTTGTAATTTTTGCTTGAAAACTCAAATTCGAGTATTCCTGAGTATTCAAACAAATATACGAAATATACGAACAATTTTCTGCCTTTTTTATTTTTCAGGGGTTCCATTCCCCAAGCTTTGACAACGGTAGCAGATTTGGTATCGAAACGTCAGCAAAAAGTCCAGAAGTAATAACTTTGATAGGTGAAATTGTAGGAGAGCTTGTAGTAATTGACGTGTCTCGCAGAAATAGAAAAAGATAGCTTAATTGTAAAAAATACAAGTTAGAAAGTATTGAAAAATTACATGCGCGCGCAACGCGTGGCTGCAGTGTAGCCAGATTGTATTGTAGGAGAACAAATGTAGACAATACAAATCGAACATTATAACATTAAAGAAGTGATATATTGTCAAGTGTTCTACAACGCCTTAAATCAGACAAAAAAAGAGCTTTAAATTGTGTGTTAACTTCGATGGCACTTTTATTTTGATAAATGTTTCATCCGGCAACATCACACAATGAAATTACAAAGGAATGTGTCAAGTACAATCTAACATAACCTTAAACGACACTGCGATAAGTTCAAGTAATACGTCAAGTATTAGTTTGCTCTTTGTCAAATTACACGTTACAAAGGAAAAAGGAACGATTAATTCTGAACTCGTCCCTGAATACGAATATGACGCAAGCCCGTAACAAACTCGAATTTCATTGGATGCTCACCAGCAACCTACGAGTTGCGCGCGCACACCAGGTATTACGAGACACGTTAATTCGTTTCAAGATCAAAAAAACTTCTGGTAATAATTTCAATTGAGGGGTGTAAAACGCTTTAGTGCAACAAAAATTAACAAATTTTCTATAAAAATTAGTTGATATATCCTTTATACACTTGGTTTTGTATCAATTTAAGTGCGGATATTGACCTTTTTTGCCGTAGTAAGCGAATATTCACATTCACAATTACTTACACATAACCAGTAGATATTAAACCAGTAACCAAAAGTATGCAAACTAACCCGTCCACGTAATGCGTGCGAGTCCTTGTATGTTGATATTGAATTAAAAGGTAATTTTTGGGCTCTCGGGAACGGGCTATAAGGCGTTTTCTGATCAAGTTAATTTTTGGTACACATATACAGGGTGTATATTTTAAGTGATACCACTATTGCTATATCCGGAACGGTAAGAGATACAAGGGTGGTTGAATTAGAAAAAAGTTGCCTTTTTTGATGCTCATTTACGTCTCGTTTACAGTGTTGCCAAATTCCTTTCAGTTCATGAAATACGGGGTGATTTCTAAAAACGCCCAAAAATATTTTATCAGTTATTTGAAAAACTATTGATTTTCGAGACACAATTTAAATTTAAAAGTTTTAAATTTTTTTTCGCTCTACAACATGGCATCTTCAAATTTCAAATCCGACGTTTCGTGATCGAGCTACCATTATCAACTTCATTTTTTTAAATACCGATCTGGATTTTTTATGTCATTTTTAGAAAGCGCCCTTCTTTCCCTTTCTGAAAATGACATAAAAAATCCAGGTCCCTATTAAAAAAAATTAAGTTGATGATGGTAGCTGGATCACGAAACGTCGGATTTAAAAATTGAAGATGCCATATTATAGAGCAAAAAAAATTGTAAAACTTTCAAACTTAAATTGGGTCTCGAATATCAATAGTTTTCGAAATAATTGATAAACTAATTTTACGCGCTTTTTAAAAATCACCCTGTATTTCGTAAACTGAAACAAATTTGGCAACACTGTAAACAAGTCTTGAATGGGCAATAGCTCTTACCGTTTCAGATATGGCAATAGTCGTATCACTTAAAATATACACCCTGTATAGGACGTCAAAAGAAATTTTTCTAAAAAAAAATTGACCTTGACTGTGACCTTGATCCTGACCTTGACCATCAAATTCACGTAAATGGCAGTTTAACGTGCTGAAAACTTGTATAGTGTTGAAAGGCATCTCAAGTAACCTATTAAAATATATATATATATATATATATATATTAAAAAAAAAAAACAAAAAAAAAAACAAACAAAAAAAAAAAACTTGAAACAATGAAAGACTATAGGAAAATTTATTGGAAAAAAAGCAGGAAAAAGAAAAGACAAAAAATCAAAGAGTAAAAAAAAAAAAACGACGAAAAGTAATCTGTAACAAGTAGATGTAGATTATGCTTATTTTAGTATGTAGTACAAGTTCAAAAAATTGTTCAATCTCAGTGAATTTATGGTCGAATGTGGTCAATTTAACAATGAGAGATACTGGCCAGTTGGTTTTAACCAGAGCCATAAAAAAAAAGTAACCTATATACCGAGTTTTAGCCTTCAAGGTCATACACATTCAGAGATACGGCAACTCCGCATTTTCAGTTTGGGCTCTCGGGAACAGGGTAGAAGGCGTAGTCCGATTGAGTTCATTTTTGGTATACATATTTAGGCCGTAAAAGGTAACAGTTCAGTAAAGGTCCTTCAAAAAAAATATCATGCTTCTTCATTATAGATAGTTGTTTGATCCCAAAATATTGTTTTATGATCGAAAATGTTGGCGCAAATAACTATAAATTGGATTTTATAAATATTGAATGAATCCTCTTCTCGACCTTTGACACAGATCAATATATAATATCTATTCTTATCAGCTTAATATCACAATCGCTCTGTTTAGCAGATAAAAATTTAATAAACGTAAAAAGCATCATGTGGTAGATATTCGAATGAAGAGAAGAGCTAAGTGTTCAAACCATTTTTTGAAAAAAAAACATTATTGAGTAATGATAAAGCGTATAATATCTACTGAACTTTTAAAATTGGTACACTTTAACCGACAATAACCGTGCTATATCGAAACTGATCAAAAATATGCAAACTAACCCGAACTTACCCGTCTTTGTACTGCGTGCTAGTCCCCGTAAACCTATCTAATCGAGAATTACAAAATAATGCAAAACAACCCAACTTAACCCATTCTTGAAATGCATGCTAGTATCCTTGAACATTTTAATTTTATCTAGCTTGTCGCGCTTGGTTGTCGTTGTTAATCAGTACACTGTATCCAGTTTTAGATAGGTAATTAATATTCAATATCATGATGTTTCCTATTAAAAGTGTCCAAATTGGCCCACCCTGTACATAATTTCAGCACGATAAATAGATATTTACGTAAATTTCACTGGTCAAGGTCACGGCCAACGGCCAAGGTCAATTTTTTTTTGGGGAAATTTCTTTCAGCGGCCTTTATATGTATACCAAAAATGAACTCGATTGGACTACGCCTTCTAGCCCATTCCCGAGAGCCCAAACTGAGAATGCGGGGTTGCCGTATCTCTGAATATGTATGACCTTGAAGGCTAAAACTCGGCGTTTGGGTTATTTATGATGCTTTTCGGCGCTATACATAATTTCAGCACGATAAATTGATATTTATGTGAATTTCACTGGTCAAGGTCACGGTCAAGGTCGCGGCTAAGGTCAATTTTTTCTTGGAAAAATTTCTTTCAGTGGCCTTTATATGTATATCAAAAATGAACTCGGTGGTTAAGTGTTAAGTCTCATAAAATGCAAGGTAATATTTTAAATCCACAATACACCTCAACCATACAGACATTTGTTATAAATTCTTCGTTTCAATTTACAGCAAATAATTTTATTTATGTACTTATCTACATTAATGGAACAATTTTAAGATAATAGATTCTAAAAAAATATTTAAATGGGCCCATCAGATTAATTAGCTATCAGTGGACCG
The DNA here is from genome assembly GCA_917834065.1 of Ceutorhynchus assimilis. NCBI lineage: Eukaryota > Metazoa > Arthropoda > Insecta > Coleoptera > Curculionidae > Ceutorhynchus > Ceutorhynchus assimilis. The sequence goes on along the minus strand of OU892280.1, from coordinate 56,179,255 downwards.
GATTCCGATTAAAACGCAAAAAGGTTTAAAATTATTTTTTCACATACTTAACATGTTTATTAATAAAAATTACCTAATAAAACAATCATCACAGATTCTACTAAAACTCTAAGCCTAAAGATCGTCCACCCAATAATCTACAAAAAAGACTCAACTAATCCACAGGGGTTAGTTCTTCCTTCTAAAAATAATTTTTACACTATTTACATCAACTATAAATCATAAGCAAATAAATAGAGTAATGAAAGTTAGTTTGGGTTAGTACCTCTATGCAAAAAAAAAATTAACTGGCAAGAGTTATGTCCAAAAGGTATCTGAAACTGTTATCTTCTACCACTTTTTTCCATATTTTGTTGCAACCTTTGCAAAATCGGCAAAGTGCGTCTAGCGATTCGTTGTTTGACTTCCAAAGGGGGCCCCTGAGCCCATGGCGGATCTGCGTTCGTTCTCACATAGTAAATACCTCTAGCCCTAAAAATTTTAAAATAAACTATTTTGACTAAATGCATACGGAACGGAAATAGCTTACTGATGGCTCACATGCTCTCCCATCAAAACGTAATCATCATCATTGGGGGTGCACCAGTTGAGCATAAAACTAATTAACGTGGGACATGGGTGGGCCCAAAATCCTTTTTTTGTTATGATCGACTCTATGAAGTAGGGAGTGACTTTTGTATGGTCACATGCTAATGTTTCTGGAATAGTCGAATTATTTTATGTATTGAACTTCCCCTGATAGGAACTTACTAAAAATTGTATCGCTTCCACATCCAGGTTGACTAGATCCACCATTAATATAAAAATCAGCATGCCCGTTAGGTCCCCACTGACCCAATATTCCAGCTCCTGTATGTAAAATGTCCACGAAATGAGCATCCGAAGCGTCCAAATCTCTGGAAGTATTCTTGCCCATGTAAAAAAATATGGTTGGGTCCAGTCCCGTGATTCTGCCAAGTTTTCCGTCCAGATTCGGATCAAGGAAATTTGCTACCAGTCCAGAAATATGAGCACCTACACTGTAACCAATAAGATGTAAGTCGTCAGCTCTGACTCCCCGCGGATGCTGTGTCAAATAGCGGATTAATTGTGAGATGCATTTTGCGCAGAATCTTGGAGACCATTCCATTTGCTGAAATTAACGACTTTTATTAAAATCTTTAAATGACAAAAATGTTAAAAATCTAGCGCGTTTGTTTATTTTAATTTTTACGTATATGCTGTTCAGGAATTATTGGCATCATCTAAGCTTTGGAAATTTGATAGACCGACTCTCATATAATGACGTGAACTATTTATAATAGTTATAGCTCTGAGGTTATACTTAGCTGATCCAAAACTAAATCCGTTGCACATCATCAATGACATCAACTGCGTTTAGATCTAATTTGCTGATGGACGCATTGTAACGTATAACGGATTTATATTTAGATCTACTATATTTGTAAAGTGCGACAAGTGAGTGAACCTGTGTAGAAGGAATGCGGGCAGAACCCTCCTGATTGGCCCTAGATTAAATATAGATACATATACACGGGTCGTCGCGTCAGGGTAACCGCAATTTTCGCAATGCACCACGTCGAGGACCCGTCGCGTCGTATAGTATAGGTTTTCATCTTCCCCTCTGCTACTTCATGCGTTACTAAGGTTCGCACTCACTTGTCGCACTTTATATACCAAGGCCGCAGCGTTGCCACCTTTTTTTTAGCGACTCTACTAGCTTCTTTGTCTGAATCTACTAAAAATCTACTGGAGCAATTTTGAAAAATACCAAAAATCTACTCTTAGGTCCAGTCCGAGGCCCAGTCGTACAATCTCGGTTCAAAACAAAGTTCAACTGAACTCGACTGGTCAGGGGCGTTCCGAAGGCTTTGGTATTGGGGGGGCCGTTACGTCATAATGAGCCAACTCCCAACTCACATTAAAAAAGCACAAAAAAAAGTTTGGGGTAGGTAATTTATTTGTGGGTAATTCATCAACTTTTATAGAATGCATAAAAAACAGAAAACGTATAATTAATAATGATTAATTTGCCGATATCGATTTAAAAAAAAAATAGATTAGTAGGAATGTTATACTTAAATATGTAAATGCAGTAACAAATTCCATTCAGATTGAAGCTCTACTAGATACCTAACTTATTTTTCTATCGTGTCCATACGTATTTTTCTATTTTTTATATAGTCCATAGAGTCGGCCAAGTCCATAAGGTGATCTTGGCCGTTTCCACCAACTAATTTGGGGGAGCCCTAACGTTAAGTATTCCTCAAACTGACATTTCTTCATGGAAGACTGTCATTTTAAGGAATACTTATCGTTAAGGCTCCCCTTAAATAGTTGGTGAAACGGCCACTAGTCTTTCTTCTCCCATAGTTGTACGTGAGTAATTTTTTACGAATTTTAGTTAGCTGAATTTTCGCTCATTGGTTGCTACTCAAGGTGAGTTCGGCTTGGCAAAACGGAGTTGGAACAGATAGAGAGCTATTCCATAGCCACGTGATCACAGAGTGAAAAGAGTAAAGTGATTTAGTCGATAGCATCAGGAGCAAGGCGAGCCGCGGGCGCTTATCCCCATCACAAACCGAACATGTGTTTTTGCGGATATTTAGGGGGAGCGATGCCATTTTTTCTACCAGGACCCCAGGAGGTGACCAAGCCCTAAGCATAAAATATCTTCTTTGAATTCTTTTCGGTAGGATCGTTAGCATAGTGAATTATTAAAAACTTAAATTTTACCGCCTTTTGGAAATAAAGGAAATGCGCATGCCCGCTCCTCGAACTTCATCTCTCAAGGTGGTGCTTCTGGAGTTATCTCTTTTCATTTACTTGGCTGTACCCGAACGATGAGGAGCTTGCACTATTTGCTCCCAGTGGCCTGACCCGAACGATTTTGCAATAAAAAGTGTCAAAGGAGTCAAAAGAATTGCCAAGTCGAACTCACCTTGAATATCCTGCAGTATAGTAGAGTTGGCATAATTGAAATGCTTTCTTAAGTGAATTTTTATTTTCTAATGCTACTTTTACTACTTGTTGGATATTATCAATAGTTTTGGTATGTTTATTACATAGGTCGAAGAGAATTTCAATCTCTGTTGCAAGAGCGTATGCAGCTGGTCTAAAATTTTGAGGATATATACAGGGTGTTTGGTAGGTCGATGCATATATTTTGGGAGCTGAGAGAGTAAGTCATTTCGAACCTATTTAGTCAAACTTACCTTAGTACCAAGTCCTATGGTTTTCAAAATATGGCCGATTTAATTTTTTCCTAAAAAAATCTCAGAAATCCTTCGTTGAGCGCTTTAATGCGATATTGAGAAATACTTTCTCGATTATTTTTGTTTTGTATCTTAATAGAATGTGTATTTCTTGAGTCAAATGCATTAACAATAATATAAATAAAAAATTAATACCAAGAGTGCCATTTTAAAGTCATACCTACTAATTCCATTGCAAGTTAAGCTTTTTTTTTGTAAAAAAATAGGATAAAGACAACCAACGTTTTCATAGTTATTTATACACCAAGAGAGTTAAATAAATGTTTATTTATGAGAAAAAAGGTTAACCCACGAGCCCCAGCGAGTGGGTTAATGAACGAATAAACATTTTAACTCAGGTGATGTATACAAAATTTTATCCCATTTTGTGAAAATTTAAAAAATAAAGTACAAGGAAAACTGCGCACTTGTTAGGAAAATAAGTATTTTCACATGTGCCTTTTCGAATTGCACATATCACGAAAAAATTACAATTTTTTTTTTGGATTGCAGCACAAAAATCATTAATTAAGACTACAGATTCCCAAAAATAAGTAGGTATTTACGGAAAAACCTGGACTAGTTAGCTTCTTTTTTCTTCTCTTTAAAAACAAAATTATCACTTTTAAACTGAAATAAGTGAACAGTTTGTTAACGTCTGGCTTATTTGTGTAATAATTTGTGATGTTGTTGCCTAATATTGCATTGAAGCACCGAACGAAGGAGTTGATTAAGAAAAAATAAAATCGACCATATTTTGAAAACCATAAGACTTGGTACTAAGGTAAGTTTGACTAAATAGGTTCTAAATGACTTACTCTATCGCATCTCAAAATATTTGCATCGACCTACCAAACACCCTGTATAAATCAAGTACTAAATTGACATTTGTCATAGATAGGTATGTATTGTTTGCCCAGCGGATCTGAGTCTACGAAAGGAATTCGGACGTAAATGTGCGATGTTGCCACGTTTAATTAAAAAAAAGCGAGAATACTAGGCATGAAGTATAGTTCATTTGAAAATCCATTTTTAATAACAAAATGTAGATGACAATAAAACGCTAAATATTTCAACGTGGTTGTTGTTGTTAGATCTATGCTTATTTTAATAACTGATTTTTTCAACTTTGTCTATTGTAAAAAACAAACATTTCCTAAAGATTCCATCAGCTTTTGACAATTTGGCAAGGATCCGGCCTGGATGAACCTGATTGGTGGAGTTTTTGGCAGGATTAGGGCTCTTGTCATTTTATCCTCCCATCTTGGAATATCGATTTATTTTTAAATATCCAGTGGCGGCGGTTTGGTCATTGTCGATTTTCGTGAACGAGTTGCTGGGTATTTTATGAATGAAATCAGCCATTTTTTTTTACAACTGCATTCCCCTTACCGTTGCCCCGTAGACACAGAGTCGCTGGGCAGACATTATGTACCATCGTCACCAAAAGTAACTGGGACACAAATAATGCATAATAATCTCCTGGGCTAATTCTAATGTCATTCATTTTAATGCATTTAATGCATAATTTGACAAATATTTAACAATAAAATTCATATAATAGGACAAGAGCTAACGTGATGCTGTCCCAGTTATTTTTGGTGACGATGGTACATTATGTCTAGAGAGAGGAAATGGGTACATTCAGGCGGTGCCAGTGGCTAAGTTCAGCCACTCAGCATGCACTTTATTATCGAAAGAGGGGAGCAGCGTTTTCATGAGAACGAAGGTTCTATGTTCGTCGTCCGTATTCATATTTCCAAGACACTGACAATGACAGAGGAATCGTTCTCATGAGAACGGTGTTCCTCGGTTTCAAGAATAAAGTCCCTGCTGAGTGGCTGAGCTTAGCCGCTGGGAACGCCTGAATGTACCCAATGAAAAAAAACATGAATCCGCGCATATTTTTGAAAATAGTAGTTAAATTATCGTTTAAAAAACTTATTTGGGTATCTAAAACTTTATAAAATTCCTTTTTTTAGAACGTGTTTAAGTCAATTTTAGAAGTATTAACACTGCCGTTTTCTCTTACCAACTGGCGTGGGGATTAGAAACCAACTAGATATATTTTTTACCAACTGGAGTGGACATTGGGGGTCTTACCAACTGGTGTGAGGATTGGAAACCAACTAGACATTTTTTTACCAACTGGAGTGTGGACATTGGGGGGGGGGGGGGGGCGTTGTGAGTTTAGAATGGACACTTGCTACAATTTGACAAGTTATGGTCATGTCAATTCTAAACGGTCAAAGCTTCCTTAAGGTCTGAGGGAACCTCAAGGAGCGACTATAAATTTGGCCATAAACGTTCAAGGCTTTCTCAAGGCCTGAGGAAACCTCAAGAAGCTACTATAAATTCGGCCCTTAGTAATTCCAGCAGTTAACTTTTAGTTATTTGTCAAACTAGTTTTATATTACTCGTCCTAAATGAGATCTAACCTAACTATTATTTAATCACATGCACTACTGTAAAAATACATTGGGCATGTTCCGTTTTTGATTTGAATTAATTTTTCCACAATCGATATTAGGATTTTTATGCAACTGAATGTAGCAAAGTAAAAACTACCTACCAGAATCTACTAAATTTTTTACTAGAAATTCTGTCTACTAAAATTTTACAAAAAAAGCTGAAAATCTACAAGAAAAGTAGAAATCTACCAAAGGTGGCAACGCTGCCAAGACCGCGAAATTTCTGTGACAGTGACTAAAGAAACCTTCACATACAGTGGCGACAATAGAGGTCTCGCCGCCATATTATCCCTTACTTCTTCCTAATTTTTAATATGCACATATAATTTATATGGACATCGTATTTGATGTACTTAAGGTAGGTACATCAAACAGGTTGTTTTCAATTTTTTATGATGGATCTCCATTTAAATCCCATATATTTATATTTAAAATCGGCAAGAAGTAAGGGAGAATATGGTGCAGGGCCGCAACTAGGGGGTGGCGAACTAGGCGCCCGCCTAGGGCGCCGGAGTATTGGGGCGCCGAAGGCGCTTAATTTAATCCATCCATATTTTACAATTCAAAAAAATGCAACAAAAATGCATATGAATTATGTCAAACACAGTGCGCGTGCAAAAGGCAGCAGCAAATTGCAATGTCTGTGATAAATTCAAGTATTGATGACGTAACACCCAACATTCGTTAGCCAGAGATTAGCTTCGAGTCGAGCTTTGATCCGACCAAACTGAGTAAGAGCACTGTGGGCGACATGGGCGCCCTCTGCAAGCTGCATGCATTATCTCTTTTGACTCTTGTTATATTTAGCGGTTCACGGAAACTATAATCGGGTTAACTCGATCAGCAGCTGAATGTTTTCTATCTTTCCTTAATGAATACGATTGAAAAAAGGCAAAATACGTCTAATGGCGGTTGGGTTAACCCGATCATAGTTTCCGTAAACAGCTTTTACTTTTACAATAGCTTCGTTCGCGCTAAGGATTCTGAACTGGTTCGAAACTATTTCGCATGCGCAGTTCAAGTAATGACGTTCGCGGATCACAAAATTCCGAACTTTTAGTTACGGTTCTGGATTCGCGGATCAACGTTCGGAACCGTTTCTGAACCAGTTCTAGCGGTCCTAGGATTTTAGCAAGAACTTCAGGATTGACACATATTTAACGTTCGTTTACGTATTAGCCTATCCCAATGAAGCCTATCCAAAACATGTGACTTTGACACCCAGTGCAATTTTTACATTCCATTTGACTGCACATTATCAGTTTTTATTTTCCATTTGAAATCCAGTGCAATTATGTATGCACTCAGTGCGCATTTTTTGGCACGAGCTAGGAAGGCCAGTGGAGAGCCAAAGCATTAAAAAATATATTGTTACTTTTGAGAAGACGGTGGAGGGGCGCTAAAATTTGTACTTGCCTTGGGCGTCGAGGGTTCTAGTTGCGACCCTGATATGGTGGCGTTTTCAATATGCATACATGTTATCTCAAAAACTCTTGAAGAAACTTTTTAAAAAAACACTAATTTATTTTAAAATACAAGTTACAATAATTATATTGGACATTAACTAAATTAACTTAATAATGACGAATAATGACGACCTAACTAAAGAGAGAGGGTCTTTATATTTTAAAACATGTTGATCTTGATGTTTCTATGGGAGCGTTGCGACGATGGAGTAGTTCATGTCGTGACATGTTCAGACAGGATAACTTGCTGAAGAAGCGTCTAGACTTTGGGATACCTACTTTGTACGACCGTGGCGATGAGACGCGTCTGGAGGTCATTATAGTCGTGAAATCCATATAACAGCTCCCCTATTAAGTAAAAAGTTGCTGCTTGACAGCAATTTTTCAAAAACCAACTGGGTTGTTGTGTAGACTGGTTATTTCTTGTTCTGAGGGTGGATGAATGGTGTTTCTTCGTTTCGGTAAAAGCTTTCTAAAGCTCGGTCCAGACTATGTAACAAAACATGTTAATACTAAAATTACATAACAAATTGGTTGTACAACTTCGTTGTGTAACTTGTTACAATATAGCAGAAGCATCCAGACTACGTAACAAAAAACAAAAAAAAATAGTGCGAATTTTCGCGGCATTTCAGCTGGTGGTAAGCGGTAGTATGTGAAATGGCGTCAAACGTAGAGGATACAATCATGGCAGCAGTAGCTTGTGTAATTTTGAGTAGGCGACCCCGGCGAAGATTTTGGGTTCGGCCATCACTAAAGGCTAGAAAAAAATATAGTGGTACAGCTCTTTTAAGTGATTTGGAAAGATATGACCTGGACCCATCGACAGGAGACATTAAATGTGATGGCAGTTTTAAAAACTTCTTGAGAATGACAATTTCTGATTTTGAATACCTAATGCTCAAGAGAAATGTTTCAATAACTTATTTTCAAGTCTAGACGAGTTGGGTAGTATTTTACAACAAAGTTTTATAACTTCCTTTGATCTTTACCGACAACCGATGGATAACATAAAACATGTTATATAACAAGCAAAATGTTGTACAACACTGTGTTGTATAGCTTTTTTATTCAAAATTCTCTAACAAGTTATACAACTTTGTTATATAGCATGTTTTGTTACAAAGTCTGGACCGGACTTAAGGTTGTTGTCTATTTGAAGACGTGAATGAGACTTCAACGGTTGTTGCTCGTTTTCGTCGATAGGGCTAGGTTTGGGAGGTGCCTTTCGCCGACACTTACAACGAATGTAAATGATTACAAGGGCTACTATTAGTACGACGATGAAGGAGGTGAAGCATTGACTGTGTCTTGATACGAATGGTTCGGTTCTTGGATTAGTTTATCCAAAATTGGTTTAGTCTATGCTGTGCCACGTTTAGATCATCGATGTTGATTTTAGATAGGTAGTTTAAGAGGTTTCAACTCTGGCACATGAAGATTCACCAGCAGGTGTTTGCAGCAGTCATAGGGAATTTCCACTGGATGGCTTTTATAGGTGACGTTTCTGTATTTTTCAGCTAGATGCCTAGCATGAATTCTGGAGTTTCCTACAAAGGCATTGCATGTTGGTTGGAGCTTGAGCACTGTGTTGGTGTTAATTGTTTTTGTCACACTGTTTTTGCCATCACATCTGATAATGATTGGAAGGGGCGATGATAATGTTATGAACCAATTGTTTGCGTCTAGCTCTTGCACACTGTAGTCACTAGCGAGTGAGATTGAGGCTTGGCAAGTCTTGGAAAGTGTCCCTGTTAACTTCAGGAGTTGGGCTTCGCAAATGGCATCGCTGTCTATAAGGTATTGTAGAAGGTTAGAACAAATCCTTGTGTTATTATCAAGAGGTTTGCAGTGATCCAGGTTTTGGAGTAATATGTACAATAAAGAATCATCATCTCTCGCGCGATATATTTTTGAGTTATTGGTAAAATATGATAAAAGCCTGTTCGATTATCCAAAATCGGGATAGGGTAGATGTGATACAGAGTGTATAGTGTATATCTTAGGTTCGATCAGCGGTATTCTAAGAATAAAGACAATTTTACCTTCTAATTGATAAGCTTTCTAAATCAATTATATTCAGGTATCGTGCTACATATGGATGATATGTAGGCAAAGGATGGTTATTTTTGGATAAAGAGCGGGATATTTCCTGTAAGGAGGCGACCAAGTCTCTAGGGGTTATAATTAAGGTATGTAAGATCTTTAAACGTGCAAACGTTATTGCTTCTATATACAGGGTGACAATTTGAAAAGTAGCAATCGGGAATATCTCTTAGACAAAAAATACTATCAGGAAGATCTTAAATACATATCGGGGGATTGGAGGGGGAACCATAATGAGGCATTTTTTGGGTCAACCCGCCTTCCCCAACTTATTTTTTTTAAATACGAACCTACCTTGTGTTGCTCATTGTTGGATAGCTCGTTGTTATCCCTTTACAGTCCTATAGAAAAATCTTAAATCGTAGGATTACTTATCGAGATATCGATGTTTAAAAGTAAGCACATTGTGAAAACTAGTAATTTTGACTATCTCAAAGACAAAAAAATTCTGTCATAAGTCTCGAATATACATAGGCGAAACCAAATAATGTGCTCATCTCAATTCTATCTGCCTCTGCACGTCTCTAAAGACGAATAAAAAACCTTTTAAAGGAGCTATCACACGGGGTAAGTTCTCATTTTAGAAAAATTATCAGGAGCGGCTAGCCCCCAAGACAAGAGGGGTTAGGCATAAGCACATTTGAGTTCCCCGATGTGTATTTGAGACTCTTTTTACAGAATTCTTGTGTCTAAGAGATAGTTAAAATTACTAGTTTTCAAAATATGCTTACTTTTAAACACCGATATCTCGGAAACTAATCATCCGATTTGAGATTTTGCTTTATGACTGTGAAGGGATAGCAACGAGCTATCAAACGATGTACAACACAAAGTAAGTTCGCACTTAAAAAAAAAAGTTAGGGTTCCTACCCCCTAAGAGGTGAGGCGGGGTGACTCAAAAAGCGCCTCATTTTGCTTCCCCCTCCAATCCCCCGATACGTATTTGAGATCTGCCTGATATTATTTTTTGTCTAAGAGATATTCCTGATTGCTACTTTTCAAATTGTCACCCTGTATATATGGATACCTAAGGAGACTCTTTTAAGAATTTTATAAAAAATTATTGCGGAAAACATCACTCTTCGACTATACGACGTATTCAACTAATTTACATCCTGCAGTCAAATAAGTGATTCGTTCTGTTTTGCCTATTCCATGAATTAGTCTAACGACACCAATTTTGCAATTTCTGAATACGATTCACAATTGTGAGTAGTTAAGCAAAGACCATAATGTAACATCACAGTAATTTAACGCGGTGATAAGACCATCACACAGCATTTTTCGATGTGAATAAAGCAATTTTAAGTTGCAGTATACCCTAAGCTAATCTTGCTCGTAACCAGTTCGATAAATTTCAGTTTATTATCCATTATTATAGACCTAGGTTTTTAGAATTATTCTGAAAGGGTAGGTTTGTACCATCAATCTTTAATGTCATGTCACCCAGCTGAAGCATCTACATAATAGGTAGGTAACTAAGATACCTACGTTACTCGTCTGATATCAAATAAAGCCTCATATTATGTAGGTACTCGAAACATAAGTATCTAGCTAAGAATTTGTAAAAAAAAATGCCAAGCTCTCTTAATAGGAATCCCTATTCTGCTTTAAATAACACAATAACAATACCATACAATATCAAGTAGGCTATAATAAATGATAAGTATTGTGCATTTCATTCACACATAGACTAATCGAATTGCGTCACCTTTTGTTTAAGAAATCGCGTTTTAATGGAATTTCTTATTGTCGCAACCAGGATGTGCGATATGACGATTTTTTAACCAAGCAGGAAGACGCTGGCACTCCAATCATACGATTATTATTAATCAAGTAATTAGACGAAATTTCACTTTTAGGTAACATCCTGTCCTGCATTTCTGCTATGATAATTTTAAGTATTTTTTGAAGTCGGTCAGATTAGGCCAATATGATGAATCTTGTTGATTCTATTCACTTTTGTTTAACTCTATGCTGATTTGTTTTGAACCTTATTTTTTCGGATCTAAGTTATACTCTTGTATTAATCACACTCCTACGCGATTTATTTTAGAGCTACTTGGAGTAGTTGCTAGAATTTGTAGATGTTTAATACAGAAAAATTTACGGTAAATAAGGAAAAAAAATCAAACTAGTTGTGATAAAATTCGGAAGATATGATTTTTACTTTAAATGCGTAAGTTACTTTTTCTACTTGCGTGGGCAAAGTTATTACTTTGCACACTCATTTGCGTGCGCAAAGTTGAACTTTGCGCACGGAAACTCTTTGCGCACTCAGTTTTGTTACGCATAGTTACCGCATTTATACTCGATTTTTCAATGTTTTGTGGGTTTCTGGATAAACTTATATTCAGAAAGAAGGATCTGATGTTATTTTTGTTCCAAGAAAGGCATTCAGATAATGTTTAGCTTTTTCAATTTGACACTTTCTGTATAAGGAGCGAGGGGAGGAAAAATCCAGCAAAAATAGATGTGAGGTCAGATGACCGTTGGCATGAGGAGTCACCAACTCACATTCCTTTAGAGCAGTGGTTCCCAAACTTTTTTAACCTACCGCCCACTTTTAGAAAATGGGAATTATCCAACGCCCCCCTTGGCAGGGATCCAAGATATTGAAGCGACGCCATTTTTTTTGGTAAAATTTTCATGGTCGTGCATTTTCTTGGCGAGGGACTGAGCGTCAAGTTACCTCCCCAGTAGAATTTTGTCAAAAAATGACCAAATATGAAAATTTTGAGAAAAACCTGATACAGCACAATTCGGCACACTTCAGATTGCATAAGAAACAATTTTTGTTTTCGAATATGGAAATTTCGGGAAAAACCTGATACAACACAGTCCAGCACACTTCAAATTGCATAAGAATCCATTTTTGTTTCATCTGATTTCCAAAATTTTGGAGAGCTATTGACGCTCAGCTTAGCACCCTCAGTAGAATTTTGTCGGAAAATGACTGAATATGGAAATTTTGAGAAAAACCTAATACAGCACAGTTCAGTACACTTATATTCCGATTGCATAAGAATTCGTTTTTGTTTGATCGGATTTCCAAAATTTTGGAGGGGCTGAACGTCGTTCATTTTCCACCGCCCACTAATTTATGCTCACCGCTCCCCAAAATTAGCTGAGCTCTTTACCGGCCCCCGAGATGGTTGTAGCGCCCACTGGGGGGCGTTATCACTCACTTTGGGAACCACTGCTTTAGAGTATCAGATTAAGTTGGACTGTAAGTTATACTCCTCCATATACTCCCCAACTTAATGGTGCTGCGGAAAGAATGAATTAGACACCAATAAACAAAGCAAGATCTATGATAATGCAAGCAAAAATGGATAATATATTTTGGGAAGATGCTGTACTTGTGGCTACGAAAAACTAATTTAACAAGTCACATGAAGAAATATCATCCTGGTAAATTGAGTCTGAATTTGGCAGGAGAAACAAACTTAACGACTTGTTCAATTTTTAAGTAAACCTCGCTAGCACAACCAATATTGCAAATAAAGTCAAGCTAATCACTGAAAAAAAAAAAAATTAAAAACACAATACCTACATTGAACTAGGAGAGAAAATTACTAGTTTTGAGCATCTGGAAACATTTAAGAAGATTAGGTACAGCTCGATCCTCTCTGGACGCTATGTAAATCTTCGTGCACTCGTAGAAAAAGTATCGTTCCTAACACTTGCGCAAAGTGTCTTTCCCGCACTCAAAGCTTATCCAAACTCCGCTTCGCGTCGTTCGTCTAATTGCTTTTTCGTGCGGGAAAGTATCACTTTGCGCACTTGTTAGGAAAATAACTATAAAAGTATTTTTTTTTTATTCAAAAACTATAAAATATGGGTTTTTAAAATGTGTAGGGTTCATGGTATAGAATTTGAGGTAAGGTAACTTACAACTCATAAATCTTAAGAAGATTGAGTAGAATATGCCTTTGATTTAAAAAAAATAGTATATTTTGTATTTCAGTGGAAAAGTGACACATTCTCAGCCAACTGATGTGAAGTTATCAGACAAAAGTTATCAGACAATTTTCCGGAAACAGCCGAAGGTTCAGTGGCGTCGTTTTTTTTTTTTTGAAATTTATATTTTACTTTTGTTTCTTGTAACATCGACTTATTAGGTGCTCCCTAAGTATATCACATGAAAATTCTCAATTTTTTCTTATTATTAGTAGGTATAGGTAAATATCTACGGTCATTGAAATTTTTGAGGGTAAAACTGTTTCTTAGCATTTCTCAAAAACTGTCTGTACTGACAGGTTGACATTATTACCAAACATTATCTAAATCACAAAGAACATTTAAAATAATATACCACACCCCTGCGCCCTTACAGACTTTGAAATTTTTAAGGGTGCAATATGTTTTTTAGCATTACTCAAAAACTGTCCGTACTGACAGGTTAAAATTATTACCAGACATTATTTAGATCACAAAGAACATTTTAAAAAATATACCACACCCCTGCGCCCCTACGGTCTTTGAAATTTTTAAGAGTGAAATATGTTTTTGAGCATTTCTCAGAAAATGTCCATACTGACAGGTTCAAATTAATACCAGACATTATTTAGATCACAAAGAATAATTTAAAAAATGTACCACACCCTTGCGCCCCTACGGTCTTTAAAATTTTTAAGGGTGGAATATGTTTTTTAGCATTTATCAAAAACTGTCCGTACTGACAGGTTCAAATTGTTACCAGACATTATTAGGATCACAAGGAACATTTAAAAGAATATACCACACCCCTGCGCCCCTACGGTCTTTGAAATTTTCAAGGGTGAAATATGTTTTTGAGAAATGTTACTCAAAAACTGTCCGTACTGACAGGTTGCAATTATTACAAAACTATATTTAGATCACAAAGAACATTTGAAAAAATATACCACACCCTTGCGCCCCTACGATCTTTGAAATTTTTAAGGGTGAAATATGTTTTTCAGCATTTCTCAAAAACTGTCCGTACTGACAGATTCAAATTAATACCAGACATTATTTAGATCACAAAGAACAATTAAAAAAATATACCACACCCCTGCGCCCCTACGGTCTTTGAAATTTTCAAGGGTGAAATATGTTTTTCAGCATTTCTCAAAAACTGTCCGTACTGACAGATTTAAATTAATACCAGACATTAAATAGATCACAAAGAACATTTAAAAAAATATACCAGACCCCTGCGCCCCTACGATCTTTGAAATTTTTGAGGGTGAAATATGTTTTTTAGCATACCTGTACCCCTACGGTCTTTGAAATTTTCGGACAAAAAACTGACAGGTTCAAATTATTACAAAACTATATTTAGATCACAAAGAACATTTGAAAAAATATACCACACTCTTGCGCCCCTACGATCTTTAGTCTTTCAAATTTTTCGGGTGAAAACTGTTCTTCAGCATTTCTCAAAAACTGTCCGTACTGACAGGTTCAAATTATTACCAGACATTATTTAGATCACAAAAAACATTTAAAAAAATATACCACACCCCTGCGCCCCTACGGTCTTTGAAATTTTTAAGGCTGAAATATGTTTTTCAGCATTTCACAAACACTGTCCGTACTGACAGGTTGAAATTAATACCAGACATTATTTAGATCACAAAGAACAATTAAAAAAATATACCAAACTTCTGCGCCCTACGGTCTTCTAAAAAATTGTACGTACTGACAGGTTCAAATTATTACCAGACATTATTTAGATCACAAAAAACATTTAAAAAAATATAGCACACCCCTGCACCCCTACGGTCTTTGAAATTTTTAAGGATGACGGACAGTTTTTGAGAAATGCTGAAAAACAGTTTTCATCCTAAAAATTTTAAAGACTAAAGACCGTAGCGGTGCAGGGGTGTGGCATATTTTTTTAAATGTTCTTTGTGATCTAAATAATGTCTGGTAATAATTTGAACCTGTCAGTACGGACAGTTTTTGAGAAATGCTAAAAAACATATTTTACTGTTGAAAATTTCAAAGACCGTAGGGGCGCAGGGGTGTGGTATATTTTTATAAATGTTCTCTGTAATTTAAATAATGTTTGGGAATAATTTGAATCTGTCAGTACGGACAGTTTTTGAGATATGCTAAAAAACATATTTCACCCTTAAAAATTTCAAAGACCGTAGGGGCGCAGGGGTCTGGTATATTTTTTTAAATGTTCTTTGTGATCTATATAATGTCTGGTATTAATTTAAACCTGTCAGTACGGACAGTTTTTGAGAAATGCTAAAAAACATATTTTACTGTTGAAAATTTCAAAGACCGTAGGGGCGCAGGGGTGTGGTATATTTTTATAAATGTTCTCTGAAATTTAAATAATGTTTGGGAATAATTTGTATCTATCAGAACGGATAGCTTTTGAGATATGCTAAAAACATATTGCACCTTTAAAAATTTCAAAGACCGTGGGTACCTAGAAAAAATAGAAAATTTTCATGTGATATCCTTAGGGAGCACCTAATAAGTCGATGTTACAAGAAACAAAGGAAAAATATACAGGGTCTCTGGAAAATACCGTAAAAGCTCTCCACTACGTAGTAGGGGACCCTTCAAGGAACCTCAGAAAAATTATTTAAAAAATCTGGTGACATTCTTAAGAAAGTTATTAGCATTTTAATGTTTATTAAAATCGGCAACACTAAAAATATCCCGTTGACAATTTGTCACAGAATTAAATTAAATACCTATGTAATTACCTAGAAAATTCGAAGGTGACTGAAAAATGTTGTCAGATCAATTTTTCCTGTTGTAATTTAGAGATTTTGCAATTTTCATAATGCGTTTTAAAGTTTAACAACAAATTTTTTTAAACTAATATGTAATGAATCAACAAAAGATACCTAACACTTTGTACAAAATATTGCAATTTGAAAGAAAAATCAAAAATAAGGAAGTTGAATTTCCACATTTACTTCTTCATATTTCTAAGAATGGTCGAGAAGGATTTTTTAAATTATTTTTCCAGGGTTACTTAAAGGATCCCCTACTACGTAGTGGAGAGCTTTTACGCTATTTTCCGGACACCCTGTATATTTAAAAAAAAAACGACGCCACTGAACCTTCGGCTGTTTCCGGAAAATTGTCTGATAGCTTTTGTCTGATAACTTCACATCAGTCTTTCCCTCATTTCTTGTCAATCGCAGAAAAAATCATATCTTTTCAAATAATGAGTTTTTTTTTTTTGAAATCTCATTTCATCACTTCAACCTTTAAAACTGATCACTCCACTTAAGCTATTACTCACACTCAAACAAGGTTCCTTCACTAAACTCCCATAATCCACAATGAAAACGTTATAATTTCCTCTGTAAAAATAGGCATCCCTCATATCGGTGCTTGGTGACAAGTTCCTGCCACCGCCGAAACCGTGAACCACGATTTTAACTGGGTACCTTCGGTTAAATTGGCTGTTGTATAGGGAGTTGTTGTCGAGGGTGTCGATAAGTTCTGGAGTTTCTTGCGTACGCCTGAAAGAAGATAGGTATTCATATAGTATATTAAGAAAAGGAATGTGCAATTTGAATGTTGTTTAGCTGTTATCCAGGCAGGATATGTGCGAGAAATACAGATTTTTGGAAAACACAATAAAAATCAAGACGACCAAGAAAATTATTTTGAAAAAAAAAAGTAACTAACAGCTATAAGGTTGTGGTAAGTACAGAAAACTTGGAAAATAATAGTCTTTGCATCGGCAATTCAAAAATATGTAACGGTTAACACAAAAGAAGATTCGACTTTATGGCGGAGTGTATTGTGTCTAGCATTGTGTGATATTAGATTGTTATTGATTTTGTATATTGCGCCTGTGTTAAGGTTGGTAGCATTGGTATGCCACAAGCGACATCAGACCGATATTGACATTGGATTATTTGCTATAATCAGTACTTTTCTGTTGCAATAGGTACTTTATTTCCATCATTGAGAGTAGAAAGTTGGACATGATCTTGAGGTTCAAAGGTCTGACTCAGAGCCAGTGTGAATGAGAATGCGAAATATAGTTATAGAGTGAGGCAACGCGATCTTTTTTTGCAATAAATCCGCCAACCAGATTCACAGGAATATCTGCCTTCTAGATCTCACCAAACTAACCGTGTCGTGGATAAAATTAAATAAACCACATTTAGTCTAAGATCCGAATAGGAAAAGATCTGCACCCATCTGTTTAATGGGTAAAAACTATTTTATATCAAAGTTAGTGTGATAAATAGTATATTAAAGTATAAGTGGATATTAAGGTCTTTTTCCTACAGCCGTGCGGAAAAATCGATTTTCCGCACTGATATGCGTGCGGAAAATGAGTTTTCCCGCACGGTGCGGTAAAACTTTTTTTTTGACATATCAGTGCGGAAAAAGTTTTTCCGCACGGCTGTCAGTGCGGAAAAAAGTAATAGAGCAAGTGTTTTAAAGACCAGTTATCCACGAATAATTTACACTATTTTTTTTTATTGGTACACGTTCAAATCATAAATTACTAATAATAATTGTAGAAGCTAAACTTGTGCTTGACACTTGTTACATTTTATTTGACGATATCTACAAGTACCTAACCTACTCCTGACAAATCAATAATTAAAAAGTTGACATTTAGACCTTTCTCGGGTTGTTGGTTGTTGATGTTGTCATTGGTAACTTTAAAACACGCGCGTTTTTGAATGTTGGATTTAAACACGCTGAGGAGTACTTTAAATAAGTGAAATAGGTTATTGTCACAATAAGCTAAACGTCCGCCAGGCTGTCAAGAATCGATCGCGGAAATACTAGAATCTAGCGAATTATTCTACTTTAATCTGGAAAATTAGATTATCGTGTGTATTCTAGATTTCACAGGAATAGATTTAGGGATATATAAGAAGGCCGGCATTGGTTTGTAAGTTAGTTTCAGTTCGAGTGTGATACGATTTAAATAGTGATTGTAAAGAGTTTAATTGTTGAGTTTGTTAATAAAGTAATTAGTGTCAGAGTGTTTTGTTAAGTGGAATAAATTATTGCTGTGTTAATTGGACTTTGATTTTTGGAATAAACGAAACGAACAACGAACCCAAGATTTTTGTCAGCAGGCAACCCAAAGCCGCGACAGTGGTGTCAGGAGTGGGATATAAAGGACTGCAGAGTGAAATCCAATTACGGAAGTGCGGGGACACTAGTGTAGTATAAAAACTGAACACTAAGTGAACACTGGGACAGTTAGTGCAGTGCAAATAGTGACAATCACAAAAAGAGACTTAACCGATCGTGTGAATTACCCCGGAAGTGACTCTATACCCGATTTAGACTGTGATAGTGAATCTTCGAGTGAGTTCTAGAAAATTCTATTTGGAAACTAAGGGAGATATCGAATTTGTGACTTCGCCGACGTATTCGGAACATCAATCGTCATTCAGAAGAGGTTTTTCGAGGAGTTTCGGGAAAATTCTAGAACATTCTATTTGGAAACCAAAGGAGATATCGAAATTGTGACTTCACCGACGTATTTGCTGTATCAATCGACATCTAGAAAAGAAGTTTCAAGAAAATTCCAGAACATTCTATTCTAGAATAAAGCAAGTTATCCAATTTGTGACTTCACCGGCGTGTTTGGAACTTCGAGCAAAGACCAGAAAAGATATTTGAAGAAAGTTCGAGGGAAATTCTAGAACATTCTGTATATGCCTATCACAAGACAACAAGCCAAAATGGACGAACAAAAAGTTGAAGAACTTCTGCGCAAAATGTTGGAACTTCAAGAGACCAAACGACAACAAGAAAAACAAGACGAAGAAGCTAGACGACTACAAGAAAAACAAGACGAAGAAGCCAGACGACAACAAGAAAAACAAGACGAAGAAGCTAGAAGACAACAAGAAGAGGCTAGAAGACAACAAGAAAAACAAGACGAAGAAGCCAGACGACAACAAGAAAAACAAGAAGAAGAAGCTAGGCAACAACAAGAAGAAGCTAGGCGACAACAAGAAGAAGCTAAGCGACAACAAGAACGGCAGGAGGACCTTGGAAGACTACAGAAAATATTCCAAACCATACAAGGAACTGTCGCTAACCTAGACCAGAAGATTGAACAAGTTAAAGACGATGTGCAAGAAGTTAAACACGACGTTCAAGAAGTAAAAGCTGAAGTCAAAACCGATGTTCAGCAATTAAGACAAGAAGTTGAGGACCAAGTTCAAGCACTCGAAGAAAAGATGCGTAGATTAGAAATACAGTCCATTAATTCAGTTAGTGTTGGAGCATTCTCCAGTATGAAGATAAAACCACCAACTTTCGACGACTCTACGTCCTGGACCATGTATATTCGACAATTTGAAGCTGCTGCAAATACCAACGGATGGAACGATCAAGAAAAAGCTACAGCACTGATAGTGGCGCTACGAGGACCAGCCTTAGATCTTCTTCAGTCCATTCCTTCAATCTACCAACAAAATTACCAGCATCTTAGTCAAACTTTAGAACTGCGCTTCGGAGACCATTACAGACAAGAATTATTCAGAACTCAAGTTAAATCAAGAGTTCAAAAACCCGACGAGAGTCTACAAGAATTCGAATCGGAAGTTAAAAGGCTAGTGAGTTTGGCGTTTCCTGCAGCTGGGGAAGACATGCAGGAATGGATGGCAGTATCTGCGTTTATTGATGGTCTCAGAGATTCGAAGATCCAGGAAAACCTAAGAATGTCCAAGTTCAGACAAAGTAGCGAAGCCCTTGTCCGAGCATTAGAACTGGAAGCAATCTTTGGTGCCTCACGACCCAGAATACGAGCAGTGTCCATTGAAGACCCAAAAGATAAACAGTTGTCAAAAGAGGATGGTAGCTTCGAAACTAAAATGAGTAATTTCATGGAGAGAATGGAGAAACTGTTACTAGAAGATAGAAAAATGGGAAACGATTCCAGACAAACACCAACCCCGAGAAACCGAATAGAGTGCTACCGGTGCCATAAACTTGGGCATATTCAACGAGATTGTAGAGTGAGGATGTCCTCTCCATCAAGGGATCGTTTCCAACGCTTTTCGAGATCGAGAGACGCCAGCCCTAATAACAGACAGGGAAACGAGAACTAACCAGTATGGAGGGGCGAATGCTGGTTAGTAATGACGAACCCCCAGGGTTGTTTACATAAAATCATTGGGCAGTCATTATAGAGGATTAAAATTCGAAGGACAAATTAATGGAGAATTGAAAACCATTACTTTCGATACGGGTGCTGAAGTTTCCATAATTAAAAGAACATTAGTCAAGTCTCTGGCAATCCAACCGCTCAATAGAAACCTGTCACTACGAACAGTCACCGGCGAATCTGCAGCAGTTCAAGGAGAAGCTATGGTTGAGCTCACTTTTGGATCTACCACCTTCAGGCACAAAACATTAGTCGCCGATATAGAAGATGATTTTATTTTGGGAATGGATTTGATCGGCCAACATGGTTTCTCTTTTGATCCTTCCATGAACATCCTTAAATTTGGTAATGAAGAAATTGTCCTAACAACACAAGAAGAATCCGATGCCGTTAAGATCCTGGCCACAACCCCAGTGAGGATTCCTGGAAGTACTGAGAAGATCATTTGCGGAAAATTAGAAACAAACCCTGGGTGTTGCGTTGGGCTAACACGTAATTTCATTGGAGATAAACCAGAAAGATTTCTTGTTGGAAAGACCCTAGTAAGAACAAATGGAGACATTATGATAAGAATTGCCAATGTTTCTTCCGAAACAGTAAGAATAAAAGAAGGAGACATTATTGGAGCTCTCGAACCAGTGAAGCAAATATCGAACTGTGACCTACCAGATAAGCGACATTTTGTGAAATCCAAATTAGATACAGACACCTTGATGCAGACCTTGGCGAAATCATGGAAACATCTCGATCCAGATAGACTTCAAGAAGCCACAGATTTCATTTTGAAAGAAGCAGACGTATTTGTGATGGACAATCAAACCGGCCGAACCAGCTTAATTCAACACAAAATTGATACTGGATTGGCACATCCAATTAGACAACCACCACGACGTATGCCAGTAGCGAAGCAACAGGAAGTGGAAAACCAAATTGATAAAATGCTTCAAGAGGGAATCATTGAAGAGTCAAATAGTCCATGGTCCGCGCCAGTAGTATTGGTTACGAAGAAAGATGGGAGTCTTAGATTTTGTGTGGACTACCGAAAGCTTAATGACGTCACCAAGAAGGACAGCTTCCCTCTCCCAAGAATAGACGATACACTAACAACTCTATCGGGCTCCAAATGGTTTTCCACCTTGGATCTCAAAAGTGGATACTGGCAAGTGGCAATACATGACGATGACAAAGAGAAAACTGCCTTCAGTACCGGTAGCGGACTATACCAGTTTAATGTAATGCCTTTCGGATTGTGTAATGCTCCAGCTACGTTTGAGCGACTGATGCATCTTGTTTTGCGAGGCCTTACATGGAGAACTTGCCTGGTATATTTGGATGATGTCATGATTATGGGAAATTCGTTCCAAGAACATCTCAATAACCTAAAAGAAGTTTTTGACCGCTTCCGGAATGCCAACTTGAAACTCAATCCAAATAAGTGTTTCCTATTTCAAAAGAAAGTGGAATTCTTGGGTCACGTGGTATCTGAAGAGGGCATACATGTTATGGAAGGAAAAATAGATGCTGTCAGGGACTGGCCAAAACCACGCGACAAACATAAACTAAGGAGTTTTCTAGGATTATGTTCTTATTATCGAAGATTTGTGGAAGGATTCGCCAAAATAGCTGCTCCACTTCATCGATTGACAGAAGAAAAATCAACATTCAATTGGACCCAAGAATGCGATTCCGCATTTAGAAGATTGAAAGGAGCATTATGTACGAGCCCAGTGTTGTCCTATCCTGATTACAAAGGCATGTTGATTTTGGACACAGATGCACGTAACACCAGTGTTGGAGCTGTCCTTTCACAAATCCAAAACTCACAAGAACATGTCGTGGAGTACTACAGCAGAACATTATCAAAGCCGGAACGAAATTATTGTGTCACCAGAAGAGAGTTGCTTGCCATAGTAAAAGCAGTCGACCATTTTCATAAGTATCTCTACGGACGCAAATTTCTAATTAGAACAGATCATGCAGCTCTAAAATGGCTTTTAGAAATGAAAACTCCTGAAGGACAGCTTGCTAGATGGATTGAGAAATTGCAGCAATACGATTTCCAAATTAAACATCGACCTGGAAACCTACATAAAAATGCTGACGCTCTGTCTAGACGGCCATGTAAAGACGATTGCAAACATTGTCCAAGAATCGATATACATGAGAAAAACACTAGTCCAGCTGTAAGAAGAACGGGCCTGATCGTCGATGATAAATGGACTACCAAGCAAATGAGAGAAGATCAGGAGGCAGACCAGGACATCGGGCAAATTCTACATCTTAAAGAAAACGATGAATGTAGGCGAGAATGGAGGGAAGTGTCAAACAAGAGCTTGATTTACAAAGCGTTGTGGGCCCAATGGAACTCTCTGGCTGTAGAAAATGGTTTGCTCAGAAGAGTTTGGGAAAGTGCCGATGGGAAATCCACTAAGAGCCAACTGGTTATCCCAAAAGACCGAGTGGAAGATGTATTAAAAGAAATACACGACGGAACCTCAGGGGCACATTTCGGAGTTAACAAGACTTTGGACAAAATTCGGGAACGTTTTTACTGGGTTCACTACCATGAAGACGTTAAAAGCTGGTGCCGAAAATGCGACATCTGTGCTACCAGTAAAGGCCCTAAACTAAGATCTCGGGGGCCCATGAAACAGTATAACGTTGGTCTTCCATTTGAGAGAATAGCGATAGATGTAGCAAGACCGTTCCCAGAGTCAGAGCGTGGTAACAAATACATCTTAGTTATCATGGATTACTTCAGTAAATGGCCAGAAGTTTTCGCTATTCCCAATCAAGAAGCCATCACTGTTGCCCAGGTGCTAGTGGACGAAGTTTTTAGTCGTCATGGTGTGCCACTAGAGTTACATTCAGACCAAGGACGAAACTTCGAATCTGCCATCTTTAAGAAAGTTTGTGAGATCATGGGCATTCGTAAGACAAGGACAACACCTTTACACCCTCAGTCTGATGGCATGGTAGAACGATTCAATAAGACCATAGAGGAACACCTGAAAAAAGTGGTCGCAAAGAACCAACGAGATTGGGACAAGCATTTGCCTCTCTTTTTAATGGCTTACAGAGCGGCTGTTCACGATTCAACAGGTGAAAGTCCGGCTAGAATTGTTTTTGGAAGGGAACTCAGGCTACCTTGCGATCTGATGTTTGGATTACCCGAAGAAGAACGAAGAGAAATCCGAGATTATGCCGACGAAGTAAGGGCACGACTTCTGGGTTTCCATGATTTTGCTCGGGAGCATATTCAACTAGCCAGTGACCGAATGAAGACCAGATACGACTTGAAGGCCAATTCGGTCGGATTTCAAGAAGGTGATTTAGTGTGGTTGTATAACCCAGTAAGGAAGAAAGGAGTATCACCGAAATTGTCTTCAGCATGAGAAGGACCCTATAGAGTAATCAAGAGGATCAATGATTTGGTTTATCGAGTCCAGCGCAACACCTGGAGTAAGATGAAAGTTGTACATCTGGACAGGTTGGCGAAATATCATGGGCGTGAAGTTGATCGGGACGATCAACCTTAAGAGGAGGGCAGTGTCACAATAAGCTAAACGTCCGCCAGGCTGTCAAGAATCGATCGCGGAAATACTAGAATCTAGCGAATTATTCTACTTTAATCTGGAAAATTAGATTATCGTGTGTATTCTAGATTTCACAGGAATAGATTTAGGGATATATAAGAAGGCCAGCATTGGTTTGTAAGTTAGTTTCAGTTCGAGTGTGATACGATTTAAATAGTGATTGTAAAGAGTTTAATTGTTGAGTTTGTTAATAAAGTAATTAGTGTCAGAGTGTTTTGTTAAGTGGAATAAATTATTGCTGTGTTAATTGGACTTTGATTTTTGGAATAAACGAAACGAACAACGAACCCAAGATTTTTGTCAGCAGGCAACCCAAAGCCGCGACATTATCAATAAAAAAAAAATATAACGTGTGGGTTGGCTAAAAAATTCCTGGCCCGACTATAATTATTACCTAAATAATTCAAAAATTATAATTGTTAAAGGCATTGCACTCATTTGTTTAACGAACAAATTTCATACTAATCGAAAGTATAGGGCCTAAACAATATAGAAACGTTGGGTTGTCTTTTTTTTTTCCTGGCATAACTATTGGGTTGGCAGGTTTGAACAGGTGAGTCGATACTAGTAATTCACACCTATCTGTTTAATGAATAAATCTTATATCAAAAAAAAAAGTTATTTTGAATGACGGTTGGCGAGCTTTGAAAAGCGAAATTTTGGTGCGGATGGAAATATGCGACAGAGAGGTGTAAGATTTATACATTAAACAGATGGGTGTAATCACTACATAGTATCGACTCACCTGTTCAAACCTGCCAACCCAATAGTTATGCCAGGAAAAAAATAGACAACCCAACGTTTCTATATTGTTTAGGCCCTATACTTTCAATTAGTATGAAATTTGTTCGCTAAACAAATGAGTGCAATGCCTTTAACAATTATAATTTTTGAATAATTTAATAATAATAGTCTGGCCAGGAATTTTTTAGCCAACCCACACGTGATATTTTTTTTTATCATACTAACTTTGATATAAAATAGTTTTTACCCATTAAACAGATGGGTGCAGATCCTTTCCTATTCAGATCCTCCACTAATTCTAAAATTATGAATTTACCTTCAAATTGAATATTGTCACTTTTCTAGTTTACTCTGTATCCTAATGTAAAAAATACAGAATTTGTTTTTCTTTTTTTTTCAACGAGCTCAAGGAGGACTTCATTGCCAGAAGAAAAAAAAACCCCAATTACGTGACTTGAAATAATAAATTATTTACCAAATTTAAATTTACGTATTTGGCATTTTAATTGCCAAAAATTAGGCTCATAGAATAATCAGGCGTATATCTGCTGTCAGGAAATAACAGATTATTTACGTCTTATGAAACCTTTCACTTTTTTTTTTATTTTGGTTTGAGATCAAATTTGCATGCAAATTATTCGATAAGTAGGAATATATTGATCCAATCAAAAAATGAGGGATTTTTTTAGTAAAAATCCCTTTCTTCTGCATATTTTTCGTTAATTAACGTTTTTAAGAAAATTGAAACGATATGTATTTCGAAAACGGATTAACGAAATATAGCGGAAGTAGGTATATAAATACGTATTTACCTATAATTTCCAGTTGAACTGAAGGTCTAAATTCTAAGAATTTATTCTAAATTCTTAGTAAAGTTGGAACTGTTTTCCATTTCAAAGTCTGTTTTTTTTTAAAGATAATTCCCCAAGTCAAAAATTTAGTAACTATGTTGGCAATTGGCAACACAAGCATTTTCTACATAAAAAATTTGAAAGCATTGACAATTTTACATTGTATTGCCAACATAATGTCATTTTGACTTTTATCTTAAAAAAAAAACACACTTTATATAAGGCAGTCTACAGTTAATTTTTTCCCAAGATAGATTTTGACATTGTCAACTTTGAAACATAAACAATGCCGCTTATTCTTCGCAAGATGCCTAGGGTTGCCAGACCTTCTATTTTTAATATGAGACTCATATATTTTAACTGTTTCTCATATCTCATATTAGCATGTTCAATATGAGACTATTTCTCATATATTTTGATCAAAAAAAAAGAAACCATGTATATCACTACCATACACGTGATAAGTCGGAGTCTCATGCATCTTATATGCATGCATCCGTTTTCCGACGTCCGATGACCGAAAAATAATAAAATATGTCAAAATAGGAGGTTTTTCGGACGTCGGAAAACGGATGCATGAGACTCCGGTTATAGGATGGAGTCTCATGCGATGCGTCCCATCCGACCGTCCGATGGTACGATGGAGCTCCTATTGGCTGAAAAATTTCCCGCCACATTTTATCCGAATATTTCCAACTTTTTTCCGACGTTGCCGAATGAATAATATTTTACTTTTGTCGCTTTTGTGCATAATAAATAAAAATAAAAGATAAAACAGAAAAAAATAGTATATTACATACCGAGTAGGGAAGGAAGTGTTTCATTACTGTCGAGAGATTTATATAGTCTATTGACTATTAATCTCGAGATAGAAATGAAAACTTTCCTTTGAGGTTTGTATACTATTTTATTTGCAAGCACACCATTAATTATGATTAGTCATTCAATTTTTTTAATATTAAAAAAATAAAACAAACATGCCAAAATTTGTCATTCACTGCTTTGACGTTTTTACCTGACATGTTCTCATTGTTGCCAGCAAAGGTAAATAAATTACAGTGAGGGAAATCGGTGAGGGAAGTCGAATAGGGAAATCGGTGAGGTAAATCGAAGAGGGAAGTGACACAGGTAAAGTGACACTTCCAAATTTTTAAAAAACCAGTAATATCAAGATTACATATATGATTGCAAATAAAGAACATTATTTTGGGTCAGGGATTTGTTCAAACATCAAAAAACTCAAGGTGTTGTCCACAACTTGTTACAAGAAATGAGACTGACGGATCAGGCTGAGCATTTAACTGCCTAAAAAAATATCCAGCAATACATTCTAAAATCTGCTAAAAATTATAACTTAATGTTAAGATAGGAGCTTTTTCGAATTTACGTATTTTGCAGTACATAAAATATTCTCATATATTATTATCCAATTTCATATAATTTTTCACAGGCTCTCCTATTTTCAAAACTCAAGTATCTGACAACCCTAAAGATGCCATTTGCACGACATAAAATTGATGTCAACCTGCAGGGACACCTTATTTTGCGACCAATCAGGAATCAGGGCCAAGAGGTATTGTTTATGTTTCAAAGTTTCCAATAGGCTCCTTGCATGAATTTTTTTTATTGCGGATTTCGATAGTCCATGAAAAATAAATCAACACGTGTTTTTTCTTTTTCTTCTTAGTCGAAAATTGACGGAGATATAGTCCAACAAATACCATTTTAAAGTCACGTGATTTTTCTCTATCCTTGTTGAATACATCTCAAACAGCGGTGATAGTAAAATTGACAAAAAAATTGCTGTCTAATTATTCTTCATAATATTCTTACCTGAAATAAAATCCGTCACTGTCATCAATTAGTTTGTCAAAGTTATTTTCGAAAATAATACAACGAACAAACACAGCTAATAATTTTGACTGTATTAACCGTTGTCCAACTCGAAAAGAAGCAAATAGAAAACGGGTACCCAGTTTAAGTTGAGAATGTTTTACAACAGACAGCAGATACGACAAAAGTGAGTCTCGCAACAATTGCAAGTATTAAAATTGCCCTCTGATTGGTTAATACTACTTCAGAAACGCGTTTGTAAAATGCTAGTGGGAACATATCCTAAAATTCAGTAGTAATTAATCACCAGTAGCATTTTGTAGGTGATATGAACGACATAATCAATGGACATACGTTTTTTGCCACCAGTATCACGTGACTTTAAAATGGTATTTGTCGGACTATACAACGCTTTGAAATGTCCTTCCGACGTCATAACTTAGGTTTAATACGTTGTGAGTTGTGACGTCACACATGCTCAGTATATCTATATATATAAAACTCAATATTTGTTATAACTTCCGAAATAATCATTTTTGGACAAAATAGAAAAACACGCGTCGATTTTTTTTCGATTTCCTACAGTTTGCAATAAACAATAATCAATTTAATTTTTCCTACGACCACATACGAAAATGACAAAATTCGCACTAGCTGGTGCTTTGGAAAGCGCTAAATATCACACGCGTGCTGAAAGTACTTTCAATACGCGTGCTAAAAGTACTTTCAGCACACGTGTGAAAAATACTGTTGACATTATTTGTAATTTACATGACAATTTACTTTCAATACGTGGATTGAAAGTACCTACTTTCAGCACGTGTCTTGAAAATGAAAAGAAATAAAATAAGAGAAAATTGATGTAAATCGGTTTCTGGTCGTAGGAAAAATGGTGTACATCACTCGTAAGAAAGCGTCTTTCATACACTCGTGTGATTTTCGCACGAAATAACACCCGTGTGAAATTTGTCACTTTCCACACTCGTAATGTAATATACTATTTCACGCAAGTACCCTATTCTCTATGGTTTTCAACACAGTTTTCAATGTCAAAATCCATGTTGAGAAAAAAATACACCCTAGTAGTGCTTTTATTTTCGTGTACAAATTAATGAAGTCCACTCTGTTGTTTTTTGAGGTCGAACACCCAGGGCATTTAGTTATATGATTTGGAAAGGCTAGGTCCTCATACCTACTGTTTCCCAGTTATTTAAGTTATTTTGGATAATCTTTTCGCCCTTATAAATTGAATAAAATGTAAAATGAGCTGCAAAAAAAATGTAATTTAATTGTTTGTTATTGTCGTTTCAAGAAAAACGTCATTTTTAAAACCAAAGTGAAGCTAGGTACAAATACTTTCTTCAGTTTCTTCCATTCCTAACAGCCAGCTTAACATTTTATGTTATCGATTTCGTCAATCATACCATCCACTGAAAGAAAGAAAGAAAGAATTTGCTTTATTGTCAGAAAATTTTACAATTTTGTGGACAAAGCTGAAAAAATAAAAAACAAAACATACAAATGCAAAAGCACAGACAAAACCAAACACTTGAACAAATAGTTCATGGTCAAAATTTGATTAAAACCAACAAACAAACATCTAGGTCTAACTGCTTATACTGTGCGAGTAAGCATATTATAGGTACTAAAAAAACAAACAAACAATAACTTATAATAACCTATCATGATACAGGAACAAAAACAAAACCTGTGAGTAAGCTGCTCAAAATTTAGAATTAGGAAACCATAAACAACTCGCTTACTGTGTACAAGGCTCTCCCCAGTAAATACACCTTCAACGCCCTGCGAAATTCGAGAAAAGATGCAACGGACCTGATGTTAGGCGGTAGATGATTATGCATCTTTTTAGCATTATAAAGTATTGAACTTTTAACAAACTCTGAGCGCGGGATTGGCAGATAAAGATCCAACTCTGCGTTCCTCAGTGGATAATTGTGAGATGGCCTCTCTGAGATAGCTGATATTAAGTGCTTACGAATTAAGCAGACGGATTCGAAAATAAATAAAGATGGAAGAGTCAATATACTAGACTTGATAAAAAATTCCCGGCAGTGAGTTCTACTACCAAGTCCCAAAGAATAACGAAGAGCTCTCTTCTGCAGTCTAAAAATGCGTTCAAATTGAGACGCACAACACGTGCCCCAGAATGGAAGGGCGTAACGCAAATGCGACTCAAAAAGAGCATAATATACCATCCTGCAAGTTGCCGAGTTAAGCTCCCTGGAAACAGATCTCAGTGCAAAACAGGCCGAACTTAATTTCTTTGCTAAGGCGTCGATATGCAGGTCCCACTTTAGAGATTTATCAACAACAAGCCCCAGGAATTTCACGGAATCAACGGCCTCCATGGTATTGTTATCCAGTACTACAGATTGGAGCGAAGCTCTGTAAGATAAAACTTTGGTTTTAGAGAGGTTGAGGCACAGGAGATTTGAGTCACACCATGATTTGATGGTGATTAAGTCACTAGATACGGTTCTATGGAGTTCCGTAATATCCGGGTTGCTCCAAGTGAAACTAGTATCGTCTGCGAAGAGACAAACTTTGCCGCTAATATCCAGACTAGCAATGTCGTTAATAAATAGCAGGAACAAAATAGGGCCAAGAACTGAACCCTGAGGCACACCACATTCAATTGGTTTACAAGAGGACATGGTCGAGTCCACCCTCACAAGCTGACTTCTGTTACCAAGATAAGACTTAAACCATTCGAGAGCCATTCCTCTGAAACCGTAGAACTGTAATTTGTTAATTAAGATATTATGATTAACACAGTCGAAAGCTTTGGAGAAATCACAGAAAATTGAGGCTGTAGAGTGGTGGCAGTTCAGGCTGGAGTATACATTATTGAAAAGGGAAAACATTGCATCATTAGTACATTTGTTACTTAGGAAACCGAATTGACTGGTAGTTAGAATATTATATTTAGAGAGAAATGATAGAAGCCTCTTTTTAACCAATCTTTCTATGATCTTTGATAGCGTAGGAAGGAGTGCAATGGGGCGATAGTTTGAAGGTAGCTCCTTATCACCTCCCTTATGCAGTGGGAAAATTATCGCCATCTTAAGACAGTTTGGAAAAGCTCCATTTAGAAACGACTTGTTGATCAGAGTAGTAAGATGTTTTAATGTGCAATCAGGAAGATTAGAGAACATTTTGAGGGTGAGTCCATCAGTCCCAGATGAAGATTTGTTTTTAATATCTTTGATTGTACTGCGAAGCTCTGGAACTACTACAGGCGTGAAGAAGAAACTGTGTAAGTTCACCTTAGCATTCGGGAGATATGAAAGTGGGTCCTGGGAAGGAGTTAAGGTATTCACTAAATTCTTAGCCACATCAACAAAGTAATCGTTAAGGATCTCAGGTGAAGTAGGAATTTTGCTAGATGAAGAAGCCTTATTCCTCAAGTCATTAACAATTGACCATGTTTCTTTTGCAACATTTTTGGAGTTTGCCAGCCTCCTATTATAATAAATGTCTTTGGCGGCTTTTATGGTTTTCTGATAGACTTTTCGGTATAATTTTATGTAATCATTGAAGAAGACGCTATCCGAGAATTTTTTTAGATGAGACAAGGATCGCATATTTTTTCCAGAAGTACGCAAGCCACTAGTGGACCATGGTTTATGCCGCTTGACTTTGATGGGTCTGAGAGGAAAGGATTTGGTCGCCAGGTCAGATAGGGTATTTATGAATCTAGAGAACTCGGAGTCAACATCATCTGAGTGGACGACCCAGTCAACTGATAAGCAAAGTTGACTGAAATTTAAAAAATTTCCATCCGAAAATATTCTGCCCAATTTGCGGGAAGCACCCTTACGTAAGGAATTCAATGAGAAATTCGTTAATACTGCTTCGTGGTCAGAAAACCCTGCACTAAAAATAGAGCAGTTGACCAATTTTGGATCAAAAGATGAAGCGACATAGTCAATGGTAGTAGAACTAGTTTTGGTTATTCTGGTTGGAGAGTTTACATGCATCACAATCCCAAAGGAGTCGAAAATGGACTGGAGAGATTCTTGAGCAGCGCACACACAGGAAAAATTTATATTATAGTCACCACATAAAATTATTTTGCAATTCAAGGGCAAGGAGTCAAGCAAGCTCAGCAAATTCCGACAAAACATGTGCGCGTCTGTGTCCGGTGATCGATATAAACAAACAATATAAAGGTCAAAACCACTATGATAGACGATGGAAAATTCACTGTTATTCTATTGGTATCTATTCCCTGTTAGCATAACATAACAACAGGTTTGGGCTAATTTTAACGTAAAAGTTCAATCATAGGACCCATTATTAGAATGACAGAATAATTTAAAAATGTTTTCGAAAAATGTAAAAATGGCTCATTGCTAAGCTAAGAGCTAATAGTAACTGGTCTTCGAAAAAAAAGGAATTGAAAAAGGGCTATGGATTTTTAAACGTAGGTATGTTTTCTTTAATTTTGCAATTAGTTGTATTCCTTTTACATCTAGGAGGAGCTCCGGAACAGCACCGGAGCGTTACACGCTTATTCCTTTCGAAAAGTTTGTTGCACGTTGCACCACGCATCCGTTCCTTGTTCCTTGCACATCGGGGGCGACTAACACCAGAGCGAGTAGCTCGAGTGTTTTAAACTCTTGAAAGGAATACAGCTATTGCGTTTTCTGTCAAAATATCAGGTCAAAAATCCTGACCAATTAAGAAGCAATAGCTTTGTTTTGGTTCGCACTTTGGAACGGTTCTGGGATTGCGTAGAACTGCTTGCGCAAAAAAAGAATGAAGGACTGTTCTAATACTAATTCTAAACCGATTCGGAACCAAAAAAACCAAAACAGTGCCTCCTTCAGAGCCGGCTTTGTTTTGGTTCGAAATTTGGAACGGTTCTGGGATAGCGCAGAACTGCTTGCGCACAAAAAATAATAGAGGACTGTTTTAATACTAGTTCTGAGCCGATTCGGAACCAAAAAACCAAAACACGCAACGAATCACAAAAATCTAAAACAGTTTCTCCTTCAGAGCAAGAACTGAGAGAACCGTTCTAGAACAATCCCAGAATTGTTCCTAAATAGTTCTAGATAAATCAAAACACTGTCAGGACACAGAGCCGGACCGCCACCTTTGGGGGCCCTGTGCTAACGATATCTGGGCTGGGGGCCCCCCTGAAATAAAAGCAGGGGCAGAACGTCCTACAAGTTGTCGAAAAATTGTAATTTACAGATGGCGACGAAATAAAATAAAAATTACAGTGACTAGCGTCGCGATAACCCTTAGCTCTGTTTCAACAGACATGAGAATTGTTCCAGAACCAGTAATTTCCAGTACCCACCTATTTTTTACTAAGTTGAACGTTTATCGTATATACAATTGACAAATGAATTGACCGACTAGAAATTAACGTTGTAGGACGGTTTTCATGCCTGTTGGAACAATGGGTACATTCAGGCGGTCCCAGCGGCTAAGCTCAGCCACTCAGTAGGGACTTTACTCTCGAAACCAAGGAACAGCGTTCTCATAAGAACGATTCCTCTGTCATTGTCAGTGTTATGCCGGACGACAAAGACAGAAACTTCGTTCCAATGAGAACGCTGCTTCCCTGTTTCGAGAATAAAGTTCCTGCTGAGTGGCTGAACTAAGCCGCTGGCACCGCCTGAATGCACCCAATGCTATTTTTATGATGTCAATGGAAGTAAGCCGCCATTATGTGGCTCATTTGGCTCTCTTTTCCCAGTTACAAGTCTAGAGCTTAGCTTCCAAAATAACAGATGTCATTAACCACAACCATAACGCGTAAGGCGAGGTTGCCAAATGTTTGCTGAGGGAAAATAATTTTGTTTTGGCTGGATGTGAAATTTGTGCATATTTTATAAAGATTGTGCATAATATGATGAATATTGAGATCAGATTGTGCATAATATGCACAATAGGAAGGTTCGACATTTTTTGTTATTCTTTTATTTGAATCAAAATCGAGAAATTTTATTATTAGAAAACGATCAAAATAAATTTGAGCGCAAAATATTAATATTTGCGTTTGTTGCAATAAGCAGTTAAAAATCAACGATCGGCGCCAGGATAAAAAACGTACCTCTACGCGCGACTAGACTGCATGCAAGGGCGGTTCAAAGGGGGTGGGGGGTGGAGGGGGTAATTACCCCCCCAGATAAAGATTTTTTAAATATATTTATTAATTACAACAAAATTTCAACAAAAGACAAATTCTACAAAGTAAAGGATTAAAGGCATCGTATGAATATGGTAGGCTCACCAGTATCTACGTTCTTACCAAGGTTCCTAAACTTCATAGGTTGTCTGGTAATGGGTAACTTGATGACGCATCTGGGGTGTCTTATGCAGATTTGCATTATGTTGAGGCACCCCAGATAACGTCATGAACTTATCAGGCAACCTACCTCTCTCAAAAGTCTCAAACAACCTTGCGTACCTACTACTATACAGTGCTATCGTTGTTTGAAATGCCTGGTTTTGTGTACAGTATTGCGAACACCCTGTAGAATGTTAACAGATTTTCATAGAACCATGAAGTCAATGTAAGTGAAGTCTGTCGTTTTTAAACTGACACTTTCCGTATGAGAAGCGAAGGGGTATTTCATATGGCAAAAACAGGTTTGACGTCAGGTTTCCATTGACGTTCTAATGTAGGGAGCCACTAGCTCCAATTCCGTTGGAGTATCAGATTAAAATCGACATACATTATGCACTAACAACCTGCAAAAGCTTTAGCTTATAAGATCTCCAATGGATGAAATATATTGGTTTTTGTTGACACATGCAAACTACGATTTTTTGAAAAAATATTAAATATTTTAAAAACGGTTGAGTTTTGGTATAGATGATTCCTAACAAAAAGTATGTAGGATTGTAGGATTTTTAGAACGATAGAATGTACTAAAATACAGGGTGTTCCATTAAAAAATAACAAAGTTCTGTCGCATACCCCATTTACAGAGCACCCTGTATATTTAAAAATATTTTCAAGTAATGCACCTTAGAGAATCAAACAACTTTTTTTTTTTTTTTCTTGCATCACCCTGTAAGAAAATATCATCCGATATCGCACTAAGTGGACACCTTGTATAACTATTTTGACGGCATCGAGATACATTTTTGCCCGAAGCGTGTTTTTTAAACGAGTTTCGGGTGCAAATTTGGGCGTGGCACCCCAAAAAAAATTCCGCCTCCGGCGGTACGTTGCGACACTTGGTAATTTTCCCGTCATCCATTACCCCCCCCAGAAAATCATGTATGGACCGCCACTGGCTGCATGACGTCAGTAGCCAGGTATGCCACGTGAATTCATATACCCTTCGTATCGGCCTTTACGCAAACGCTGATCCGATTAAGCCAATCACCACTTGATGTAATTTGTCTTTTTTCAATCATGTTAATTAAAGAAAGATGAAAAACAGACAGCTTGTGACCGGATCAGCGTTTGCTTAAAGGCTTCTATGGAAAGTATACGAATCCACATGGCGTGCCGGCTACTGACGTCACGCGGCCTAGTCTCGCGTACAGGTACGTTTTTTATCCTGCGCCGATCGTTGATTTTCAACTGCTCGCAACAAACGCAAATATTAATATTTTTCGCTCAAATTTTTTTAAATCGTTTTTTGATAACAAAATCTCTCGATTTCAGTTAAATTAAAAAAAATGTCGAACCTGCCTATTGTGCACCTTGGAACACAGGGTGTGAGTGCGATTTTAGGGGTGTGGTGACTGAAATGACAATTGTAGGCGACGTGCCTAGAGCATTTATGAACGGCTATTTAGAGCATCGCACCGGGATCGCACTCACAGCTTACACTGAGTGTGTCATTCCTGAACTCGCCCCAGTGACTCTACCGACTCACCTGAACATCGCGTTTCGAAACACCGCTAACCGTTTTATGAATAGGCTCCTTGCATCAAATTTTTTATTTCTAATTTCGATAGTCCATGAAAAATAAGTCAACACGTGTTTTTTCTTTTTCCTACGAGCGCGCGGAAAACGTTTTCCCGCACTGATTTGCGTGCTGAAAGTACCACTTTTCCGCACTGCGTGCGTAAATTTTTTTTTACCGCACGGCGTGCGCGAAAAGAGTTTTTCACGCACGGATTTTTTATTTTTTTTTCCAATTTTTCTCTTCATGTCATGCTTTTCAAAAATTTTAGATCTTTTTGAAATTCCTCCACAGTTTTTTCTCTTCAAGAAAGCAATTAGGTTTTAGTATTGACCAATATCAACCTCTTTAACGAGTTGTATACCATAAATAATTAATTCTACTTCTAATAAAAATACTTATTAATGTTCTGTTGTTAAAATCATTGCGTTACTAAAATTAATTGGAAACTCACATTTTTGACCATTTCTCTTATCAGTAGAGCCAAAAACAAACAAAAAAAACAATATGTCAACTTCCGCACGCTCGTAGGAAAAATGCTATACCTAACACGAGCGTAAAGTATCTTTTCCGTACTTACGGCTTGCACGAACTCCGCTGGCGCGTCGTTCGTGTAAACGCCGTTGCGTGCGGAAAAGTATAACTTTCCGCACTTGTTAGGTAAATAACTATTTCTTCTGAGTCAAAAATTGATACATGAGATACAACGCTATGAAATATGCCTATGACGTCACTTATCATATAAATTAGTGACGTCGCACATTCTCAGTATATCTATATATAAAAAACTTAATATTTGTATAACTTCCAGAATAATCATATTTGGGCAAAATAAAAAAAAGTAACGATTTTTTTTCGATTTCCTACAGTTTGCAATAAGCAATAATCAATTTAATTTTCCATGCAAGTACCCTATTATACGCAAAAACTGACCATTTTTCGAATTTAGCGCAATGGTAACTTTCGATAAGGACAATGACTTCTACAACATATTAAAAATTCAGCACATTTGACATAAATCCAATTTCCATAAGATTTGTGCGGGGTCCTTTCTAAGAATGATGAGATGCCAATAATATCTGAAAGGCAAATAGACTGAGGTCCCGAATTTCAAATGTATCCTTATCCGCATCGATTTGCTCATGCGCAGAATAGATACGATTGTTCCGTTGCGTTGCGTTGTCCGTATCGTTACAGGCCTAGCCTCCTATCCGAAAACGTATCTCAATCATTTGACACTATTGAGAGGTCTTCCTGTCAGGTATCACTAAAATAACTTCAACAATATAAACACAGTAGATACTTATAGATAAAGAGAAAACCTATAAACACAGCTACAAAATCAAAACAACACTTTTTGAGCTTAGAAAACGTTTCATCCAAGGATACGATCGTTTACGTAATGTATGGCCATGCTTAAAAGGACTTTTAGGCGGTCAACGTAAGTCGATGCGTTTACGGATGCGGATACGGATACGTAGAAAAATTTAGGGTTTGCTTAGAGTGTCTATTATTGGATATGCTTTTTGGTAAACCATCGATCTCTCCTCAACACCGCAGGTCTTGCACTCTTGCACGAGTTGTTCTCAGATCACGTTCCGGTAGTTCTGTCGTATGGAGATCGTGACAATCCTCTCAAGAGATTCCAGGAAACCTCAAAAACCAACCGGGACATCTACTTTGCACAATTTGGAGATGGGGTAGCAAACCTAACCTCGGCGAAGCAGATAGACGTAGAAGTAGACTCCATAACCTCCGACATACATTTGGCGTTAGCCATTGCTACCACTACTCAATAAATTCACCAAGTATCGAGTCTTAGCCATAAAGCTTGTCACGATGGTCGTATATAGGTATAGATATGATAATAGCTATTTATATAACAAGTACATAAAGTAAGGCTTTATTGTACGAATAATTTTATGGCCGAGCGAGCTTGCGAGCGAGGCTATTAAATAATGAGTCAATAAAGCCTGTTTATGTAAGCGTGTTTCACCTTGGCAGGTTGTCAGGACCTGTTTAACCTTGGCAGGTTGTCAGGACCTGTTTCACCTTGTCAGGCAGTCCAGGTAGGCAATAAAGTAGCACTTTATTTTACTAGTAAAATAAAGTGCTACTGTGCTACAGTGCCTGACAAGGTGAAACAGGTCCTGACAACCTGCCAAGGTTACAACAGGTCCTGACAACCTGCCAAGGTGAAACAGGTATACCTATGCGAATTTTACATTTTTCATTAAATTTTTTCAATTTTCAACAAAAACGTCGTAATCGTACATAAAATCATGTATATAACGCTTACATAAACAGGCTTTATTGACTCATTATTTAATAAAATTATTCGTACAATAAAGCCTTACTTTATGTACTTGTTATATAAATAGCTATTTAAGACAAACAATTGGCACGTGTGTTGATAAAATAATAGTTTTATTCGGGTTTTGAAAAAGGATGGTTCTAGAACGGTCCGAAACAATCGCACAGTTTATCAATCAACAAAATGACAACGCCACAATGGCACAAATTTCAATAAAACAACTATTCAATCTTCCGTGAAATATTTATCTTATCCTAAATATAACATCCATGTGATACTATGGCAGCATTGGCAGTGAAAGTAAAAAATACTTTTAGCTCGAATAGCTGGATTCCTTTCACAGCTGGAAACTGCTCTCATGCAGCATCGATGCTTAACTTCATGCGACGGTTCTTTACGTTCTTTGTGTGTTGCATTGGAGGAGTTCACAACGGGTTTCTCCAGACCCCTATAGGTCCCAAACGTCACGCTATTTGTTGGTGCGGGAAACCAATGTCAGATATATAAGGTGTCCACTTAGTGCGATATCGGACAATAGCTCCTTACAGGGTGATGCAAGAAAAAAAAATTAAAACTCAAAGTTGTTTGATACTCTAATATGCATTAGTTGAAAATATTTTTGTATATACAGGGTGCTCCGTTTATGGGGTACGTGACAGAAATTTGGCATTTTTAATGGAATACCCTGTATGTTATTGCATATTTGGATTCTACGTAAAATTCTGAGTAGATTTCATGCAATATATCCTTTACCGAAGTACAACTGTTTTGGAAATATTGACAGTTGAGAATTTACTTTTTGCAACTTTGACAGGCTGTAAAACCTAAATGGTTAATTTTAACCGTTTTACCGATTTACATTCCTTTCTTAGATATTCATAAACTATCATTTGACACCAGCTTTGAATTTAACCGCAGATTAAATTTAATTGGAATTTTCTATCATGGCTTAAATTCAAAGTTGGGGTCAAATGTCAATATTTCCAAAAAAGTTGAACTTAGGTATAGGATGTATTACATGAAATCTGCTCAGAATTTTACGTAGAAGAATCCAAATATCCAATCACATACAGGATATTCTATTTTAAAAAAACAAAGTTCTGTCCTATACCCCATAAACGGAGCACCCTGTATATTCAATTTTTTTTTTAACCAATGCATATTATTAGAGTATCAAACAACTTTGTAATTTAATTTTTTTTTCTTGCATCACCCTGTAAGGAG
The DNA here is from genome assembly GCA_917834065.1 of Ceutorhynchus assimilis. Taxonomy (NCBI): domain Eukaryota; kingdom Metazoa; phylum Arthropoda; class Insecta; order Coleoptera; family Curculionidae; genus Ceutorhynchus; species Ceutorhynchus assimilis. The sequence continues at coordinate 56,140,388 of OU892280.1, read as the reverse complement.
ATATCGTCTGATATCGCACTAAGTGGACACCCTGTATATGTTAACAATAGATGATCCTAGAAGATTTACAAATATTTAAAATCTTGAAAATCTCACTCCGACAGCGAGTAGTAAATTTTTTCTGTTGCTTCCAAAAAAGGCGACTTTAGTCATCCTATTAGCCGAAGCATTTTTGAAAAAAAATATTATTAGTGCCACACGGAATGGTCACTCTTATAGAACTGTTTGATGGCTATGTGGTATCTGAACGACTTTTAAATGGTACCAGATCAAGTTTTGATGAAATTAAAAACAAATCAAGTTCCTATGAAAAATGCCTAATTTATATTTCACAACTAGCATAAACTAAATGCATTCACCGAAATACGAAATATCTACAGCGCGCTAGAATTTCCTTTTAATATAATAATTACTTTCGTGGTATTCGGATCAAGGACTGTTTTGCCTCTCCCGAACCAGTCTGAAAATAAAAGTGGCTGAAAAAATAAACCAAATAGACACAAATAGGCATATTCACTTCGATATGAAGAAATCCGGCTGCAATTTATGAGAAAAAAGTCAATTTTTTGTTACTTGAACTATAAATACTGTCCTATGTTTCACCCCTTTCCAGCTTAAGGTACCTATTTATTGAGTACAGAGAGTTAGATTTGCTTACCTCGTATATAGAAAAAACTGTATCTGCTTATGAGGACATCTGAAAGGTTTTGGGATACAGGAAGTGGTATTAAATAAATCCTGAATCGACTGCGGTTCATTCTCTTTTTCTCTTTCGTTATTTCCCAGAATTTGTCCATAAATACCTGAAAAAATTAGGCTAAGTTAGTCTACGAAAGTTTTTATGCACCAAAAAGTAAATATAGTCATCCTCAATTGACAAACATAATTCACCATTTACATAAAAAATTAATCAATAATTAAATAGTAGAAAGTAGAAAAAAATATTATCGATACAAAGCACCACTTGAAGAAAGTTGTCCATATTACAGGGTCAATGCTTTCAAATTCATTTTACCCGAGTGTTTCTGCTAATTTCTTCTTCTTGTTAACATTCATGATATAATATTATAGAAATTACATCAATGATCGACGTCATAATTATAAATGTATGTAATGAATGATGGTAATGAATGAAATTGTAGGGTAATGTTTTTTTATTACTTCATTTAATAATGTTAGCTTTTGGAAAATGGGTACCTACTTAATAATTATAGGGTAATTAAATTTCGTAAGAATACCAAAAATTTTGGGGTAATGTCGAAAAATTAAAATTTCACCATAGATATTCTAGATACTTTTAAATATAGACTAGTCAAAATGAAATAGGGACCACTTTTAAAATAGCTATTTATATAGCAAGTAGGTACATAAACTAAGGCTTTATTGTACAAATAATTATATGACCGCGAGCGAGCTTGCGAGCAAGGCTATTAAATAAAAATAATGAGTCAATAAAGCCTGTTTATGTAAGCGTTATACATATGATTTTATGTACGATTGCGACTGGTTTTTATTAAAAATTGAATAAAAAAATTAAAATTCGAGTATACCTGTTTCACCTTGGCAGGTTGTCAGGTAATCCAAGTAGGCAAAAAGTAGCACTTTATTTTACTAGTAAAATAAAGTAGCATTTTATATACAGTAAAATAAATTGCTACTTCATTGACGCAAAACCTAAACACCTTTATTTTTATTAATTTTGGTAGGTAAATCTAGAAATTCAATTTTTTAGGGTTTTTGTAATTATTTATACAGCTTTATTATTTTTTTTAAATTAGATTTTATTTTCACTTTCTTTGAAAAGGTAATGTTTTGTTAGTAATGCTGCAGTTATAGTATTTGCCTTTCAGATATTATTGGCGTAGCATTAGCCTTGGAAATTTGGCAGGTTGACCCTCGTATAATAATGACAGTGTCAAATTCCAGAAAGTTTTAAGCGTGATTTACATAATTTCGTGAGTGTCGCGGTGTTGAAATTCTCTGGCCTATCTGGCCGATCAAACTTGACAGATTTTTCAATGCATTTTTCAATAGTGCTATATTATAAACGGTACCTAACTATATTGCGTACCTGCAAAATCTAATAACATTTTTTAAAACTCGGTATTGTCAAATTTATTTCATCATCATAGACATATAATAATATAACAAAAGAGAGACTGAATTGTTTGCATTTTATTCCGATCAAACATTGCTTTCGCCAGAAATCAATGTTGCCGAATTTCTGCGGATTGCACTGGATCTACCGCCTGTAGTTGAAAACGCAAAAAATGTTGATTATATTGCATGCTTGATTTGTGTCACCTCAATTGAAAATGTTACTACCGAGGTTACTACACATATGAATGTGCGTTTTTCCCAATAAAATGTGTAATTTCTACTTTTAAAATTATTTAGTTTCTGAATAACGTAAATTTTTAATGTATTAAGGAAATAGGTGTGGCAACGCTGTTTACTCCAGTGACACCAGTATAAGTACATAAAAACCAGGAAAACAAAATTTGAGGGGGGTTCCCAATACTTTTAAATGCAAATTAAATGTTTAAATTAAACTATTATCCTAAAAAGCTCAATATCCTGGAAAGCTGTACTGGTTGGTTATGAACCAAATGAATATGAAGTGTGGGATGTAGATAATCATAAGTTTGTCCTAGTTAGGGATATTATTGTGGACATAACAAATTGGTTTTTGTCCTCCAAGCCTATTAATCTGCATAAAGCTGATTTCTCTGACTGTTTGTCAAGATCAGTAGTTACTAATAAGCTTGAAAAGTAAATGTTTAACTTTTATGGTCATATAGAGCCAATTTTTCTGACTCTTTGTCAATATCAGTGGTTAGTTAATGATAAGTTTGAAAAAGGGAATGCATAACACTTTGGTGATGAAACTGATTCCTTTGACAGTTTGCCAAGATTGCTGGTTGATAAATCTGATAAAGCAAAATCAGATGACCAACCAATCCAAGAAAGTAGCTAACTGTTAACCCACAAACTTATCAAACTATATAATGAATGATTATAGTAAATCTGTGGTTAAAACAGATCTGCCAAATGATATTCATTCAGTTTCCACTATAATCACGATTCCCAAAGTAGTTAAATTAAAATCCTCCAGTGAATTGCATCCAATAAATTTGTTTTGCACTATTGACAAAATTTTGGAGAAAATGGTGTATATGCAACTTATTGAGTTTATAGGTAGATAGAAATAAACTATTCAGTGATTTTCAATCAGGGTTTCGAGTAAGTCAATATTAGTAGTTGATAGTGATTATGAAAAAGTGAATGTGAAACACTTTGATGATAAAGCTGTTTCCTCTGATTGTTTGTCAAGATCAGTAGTTATTAATAAACTGAACTGAACTAAACTGGAAAAGTGTCAAAAATGAATGTAACACTTTGGTAATTAGCCTATCCAAAACACGTGACTTTGACAAACAAACAAAGGGTTTGTGTGCCTCTTGGCGGACATTTTAATTTGAGTTCGACAGCATCTTGGATAGTCTAATAAAACCTTTCCCCTGAAAGTGGCAATTTGTCAAGATCGGTGGTTTAATTATTAAATCTGATATAGCTAAATCAGATGAGTAACAATTCAAGAAAGTAGGTAAATGTTAACCCTAATAAACTCATTAAACTAAATAATGAGTATAGTAAATCTGTGATTAAAACAGATCTGCCAAATGATATTGATTCGCTCATTATTGGTAAATAAAACGTAGTCGTTGGTATCAAGACCCGAATATAAAAATATAGTGGATTGTAAATGGATATTTTCCATTGAAAATGATGAAATTGGAAAACCATTTAGATGCTCGTGGTTTAAGTCAACATTACTTGGTAGATTATAATGAAATCTTTGCACAGGTGGCGAGAATCGTAGGTTTCTGGTTTATAATAACGTTTTTAATCAGTTTATCCTTTTAATACATCATATGGATGTAAAAACAGCTTTCCCGGATGGGACATTGAAAGAAGCCATTTTTATGAAGGTTCCTGAAGGCTGAAGGGTAGCTGGCTCAAGGTGTGACAAGTAAACCTCCTAACCAAGTTTGCAAGGCTTTGTATCTATGAACTAAAACAAACCACTAGATGTTAGTTTGCAATAATAGTAAAAGTTTATAAAGAAAATGGGTTTGAAAATTCATCAGTTAACCACTGTATTTATATCTTAGACAAAGGTGCAATATGTAAAATTATTTATGTAGTTCTGTAGATGGTATTTCCCACTGCAGATAATAATACATTGAATAGTTTAAAAAGGGATTTGGCAAATAACTGTTCTATGTTTTATTTGAAAGACAGTAAACTATTTTTGGGTAATAAAATTAAAAGGTAATCAAAAATAAAATTATCTACTCTTGATCAATTTTCATATAGGTACAGTTCAAATGTACATGAAAACTATTTCACATAAATTTAATATGAATGACTGTTGTGCCATCAGCTGTGTCAGCACTCCACTTCCTAGTAAACTGAATTTTATTGGTTTAAATTCAGGAGAAAAACGTGATAGCCTTTGCCGGAATCTATTCGTCTCTTAATGTATATTATGTTATGTATATCAAGCCTGATTTAAGTACCACTGTTAATATTTTGAGCAGGTATTAAAACAAGAATAATAAAGAGTTTTGGCAATATTTGAAAAGGGTCATTAGATATCTTAAGGGTAAAATCAATGTGAAGTTGACACAATATTTCACTTGTGAATGTATGATTTTCTTGAGTGATTCTATTAATCCTGACTAGGAAGCTGGAGATGATAATATAAACAATATAAAAGCACAACAGGATATTTATTTAAACTGTTTGCAATTTCTGTGACATGTTGGAATACAAAAAGGCAGTTGTGAGTAACGGCATCATCTACTGAAGCCGAATATATGGTTTTTCTTTTTGAAGAGGCTTTTTGGTTAAAATCATTAGCAGAAAATATGCATAAATATTAATATCAAAGTCAATTATGACCTAGGAGGATAACAATAGACCTCAATAAGTATTACAAATAATCCAACAAATCACAAAAGATCAAATCATATTGAATTGATCGTAATTACTATAAAATATTAATTTGTCCACAGAGAAACCACTAGCAGACATGTTTACCAAACCATTGATGCAAGTGAAATTTGAGAAATTAGAATGCAATTAGGCTTAGTAAATAAGTTAAATGGTTTGATTAGGTTTTTCTGGGTTTTCCCTAATCCCGAGCAGCAAATGCTGGACCGTAATTTTCCCCAGAAAAAAAACACACATAAGGAAAGCAGGCCTATTTATGTTATACTAGGTTTAAGTTGTATTACACTTTTAGTATAATTGATCAAATTTTTAAGGTGGCGTGTTGGATAAACTGATATTTATATCAGTGAAACAAAAATTAATAAATTAAACTTTGATTATTTGCCTATACTTTGCTAATTTATATCGCAGCTATGGATGACTGAATGTGTTTATAATAGTTTTTATATGTAAGATAAACAGATGAGGAATCGTTTACTTAAGAAAGGGTTTGTAATTTGTCTTGATGTTGAGTCAATTCGTATAGTTATTTCTACGAGTTCACACGCTCTGCTTTCCACTCTGTGTTCGATATAATAAAAATATTGAATATCGATAATTAACAAGTTCTTTTATTTCTTAGACCATTTCCCAACAAAAAAAATGTTCCTAACTCGTGCGGAAAGTCTCTTTTCCGTATTTGATTGCTTGCCGAACGACGCGCAGCTAATAATAACTGGAATCGCCGTGTAGAAAATTGGAATTTTCCACACTAGTTAGGAAATATACTATTTTCGTAACTTAAGTTAGGTTAAGTCAAAATCTGTCAACCAATCAATTTGTGGATACTTGCAGTCCAGAGGTGTTTTCTCGCGTCTCAAAGTTTTGGAACATTTTTCAAAACTGGTTTAAATCAGTTTCACAATGACGTCATAACTTCTCGGCGCGAGAAAATGGGTTGAAAACGTGGATCAGGTTGTATTTCGACGCGGTTTGAACCAATTTTGTGTGACGTCATCGGTTCATCGTCAGAATAGGTATACTATTTCAAACCTGTTCTGAACCAGTTCCAAAAAAGTGAACGCGAGAAAATACCTTTTTCTAATTTTGACATTTAAAGTGATACTTTTTAAAACTCGTTAACGTTATCAAATGCCTTACTTTTCATCACCAGTTACGAAAAGTAAAATTTTTCGCAACTGGTGATGAAAAGTAAACACCATGTTGCAAAAAATACAGGAACAAAATCTGTGATACTTTTGGAGCTGAACTACTGGAAGTACCTTGTTGTTATTATATTCTTTGTACCTACATATTATGAAGATTTAATTTTATTCAAATTAGTTACATAATGTGACATTGTATGGAAAAAAACTGATTAGTTATAAATAATAATACTTACCTAACACAATTTGAACAATTAGTGATGATATTGACAACATAGTTTTGTGTGTAGCATTAATTAAATGAATGAATTGAACGAGGAATTGAATGTTTTTTCCATGGAAGTCTCTCCAAGGATGTTGACAATTTTCTGTTTATTATATAGTTATAGAATTTTCCACAACCCTTAGCGGCTGTAGGTATTAGACTTCCACCCCTCATGCTATTTAATTCTCAGCAAATCATCCACAGAATCTAAAACCAGAGTAAGTAGTCGATGATTCGATGATCACCGAAGACAATGACCGATTTGAGTCGCCAAACTTGACAATAAATAATACTGGCTTCCATAGTAATGGAATAGGAAACATCTCTGAACTTACTTGAAAATTTAGAAATAATTATAAAAGGGACATTTTTCATGTTTTTGACTCGAATTTGAATGGATCAGATTATAATATACAAAATTAGAAAAAATATTGTGTGAAACACGTTGGGAAACACTATTTTTCGTAACTCGCTTTCTTTTGCGGAACTTGCAGTGCTTTTCCCAACTGGTTGCACAAATAACTATTGTAGTTGTGAAACTGCCACCAAAAATTCTGAAAAAAAAAAGAATGTTGCAGGTGATTTTCCACTCAAAATTTTTTACCGTGTAAATTGTAAGAACAAAAATAAATCAAATCATTGAAACATTGAGAAAAACAAAAATAATTAAACTAATTTGTGGACATTTAAAAAGTTCGAGAAGAACAAAAATAAAATTAACAAACAAACAAGAAAAATAACGTAAGCAAAAATAGGTACATATAAATATTAAAATTATAGGGAGTCAACATATATTCCAAATATAACGTCATTGCTAAAAATTCCAAATACATATAGGCACATAAAACACGAAGCTGGACATTACAGTAAAAATCAGTCAAAATTTAAAAATGATAATTATAATTAAAAATCTTCGCAAGTCAAACAAACACGCCAGCAGCAGAGCGGTTCTCACAGTGAAGTGGTTTATTGTTAGGTACCTATAGACTTTGAAGAAAGAAAAAACGGAATGAAAAAAAAAAAAAACAAAAACACTAAAGAACGACGGCTTAGCTGTTAATAATTACTATAGGAAATAGAATCTTTGATTATAATATTTTAGTTAATATGCTATAGAACTTGTCTCTTTGCCCTATTTGATAGGTTGCTATAAATATTGCTAAGGTTCGCAACGTTAGTTCTTAGATTGATATTATCAGTAATCTGAATGTGTATCATCTCACTTATGCAACGCTTCACATAACCTGTCTCCTTGTCAAGAATTTTTACATCATTAAAATTAAAGGTATGGTTTGTAAGAAAATGATGTTATGCCTGTTAAAACTTATATTTTTTAGAATGTAATATTTGTATTTTTTGCTAATAATGGCAACACTGTATGTCACTAGAAATCAAGAGGCAACTGTAATTTCAAGGCTAGTTATAGTGACTGTGGGTACTCTAGTTAGTTAGATAAATAAAATGGAGTCACAGCAATTTTCGGCTCTCTAGAAAATTCGTCTATTTTTTGATTTACCCTTCAATTTTGTGGTCAATTCAGAAGAAAAAATTAAATTAGTTGAACCAGCAATATTTACAAAAACATTTGGTCCTTCGAGCCGGATATAAGAACTATTGAAAGAAAAATTTCTGCCAACAATTCAGAACAGTTTTAAGGACGCCATTTTCCTACGCCAAAAACCGAAATTGCCCACCAAAGGGTAAGCAAGCAAGCAGAAGCAGTCGAATTTAAAAGTCATAGTTAACTTCGTCAGACGAGGCGCTAATTAACCAATTGGGCGATTGTAGCAGAAAGTGTAAGAAATTTCAATTTCTCTGAAGATTTACCCGGATTTGGGAAACAGTTTGGACAATTACGATTACGATTACCACATTGGCAGGAGCAGGTATCCTATTTACCCACTTTTCCCCAAAAACAAGTCGATTTTTCTCTATGTTTTTATATATTTTCTTTAGAATGTTCAAGAATTTGTAATGAATTTATGTTCCCAAGTTAATTTAATATCCCTTCCATAATTATGGCCTATTTACTTTCATTTTGAGTTCAACAATTTCAGTGTTTATAGGGTTTTGAAGATACAAAAAGTAGTATTTTGGTTTTTTTTTATATTTGATAGTGTTGGAGCTCTTGATGGAGAGTGTTGTTTGGCGAGAATCTATTTAAATAAACAATGCCATTACCTAATGAAGATATACTGAATGCCGGAACTGCTGAAGGAGCAGGAGCTGTCAAGGTGAGTCTTAAGGAAACTGAGGATATTAAGCGGTTAATTAGAAATAGAGGTACCATTAAATACAAGTTAACAATTTTAGAGAAGTTCGTTAATACAATTAAAACTTCTCTACCGCCGAATAAACCCAGTTTCATTGATGTCGATCTTAGGTACAAAAATGGCTCGGTTCTATTGCAAGAATTCGATCAAGTTGAGTCATTGATAGAGTCTTTATGCGAAGAAGATGAAATAGACATTCATCATCAGGAACGAGATGAGTTTCAAGAAAGGTTTTATAAAGTTCAAAGTTTTTTAGTTCAATATTTACAACAAGAATATAGGCCCCTAGCTGAGGCAAATCCTGTTAATGCATCGCAACAGGTAAATAATTCATCAACAAGCTTTTCATCTCAAAATGTAGATTCATTACAAAATGTTTTGTTGCCTAAACTTAAATTACCTACCTTTTCCGGTAATTTTGACGAATGGATTAACTTTAAAGTAAATTTTATTTCAATTATTGCAGATAATACAAGTTTGTCAGAATGTCAAAAGTTCCAATTTTTAAAATCATCATTAGGAGGTTATGCTTCTAGGTTTGTTGATGGTCTTGACGGAGTTGATAAACCATACAGCAGGGCGTGGCAGATACTTTGTGATAAATTCGATAAAAAACAATTTCTCTTGGACAGTCATTTTCAAAGTCTATTAAAACTTCCTCAAATAAATAAAGAAAACTTCTTTCACTGTAGTAAAATGTTAGATGAATTAACTAAGCATTTGGCAGCTATTGATGCCATGAAGCTGAGCATGCATAAACTTTTTGATTCCTTTATTATACATTTAATGTCAAATAAGTTAGACAAAACCACTTTGAGAGAGTGGAAAGAACTAGATTATGAGGATGAATTACCTACACTTGGTGAATTTATGGATTTCATAAAAAATAAGGTAGATCTATTACAATCATTAGAACAATCATTTAATGTAAATAATTCTGGCTATAAACCCACTCCTCATGTAAATAATAATAATTATAAACATCATTCAAGAAATAAGTTCGATCAAAGCAATGTAAATTTCACATCCAGCTCAGCTTTATATACAGTTAAATGCAATTTTTGTGGAAGCAATCACACAATTTATAAATGTCAAGAATTTCTAAAACTAGCTATAAAGGATAGACTAGAAAATGTTAAGCGGCTCAATTTGTGCCGCAATTGTCTGCGAACAGGCCATGCCTTTGATAAATGTAATCTTCAACCATGTAAAACTTGTAAATCCCAAAATAAAATTATGAAACACAATTCTCTATTACATTTTGATATTCAGCAAAATTATATTCCAGATACAACTCAAAGCCAACCTGAAACCAATTTCAATGCGTTAGTGAGACCCGAGACACCCTCACAAACCCAAGTTATTTTATCCACAATTGTATGCAGAGTTCAAGATTTTAAAGGAAACTTCCATAAATGCAGAGCTCTTTTAGACAGTGGTGCACAATCTAATTTGATTAGTGAATCATTTTGTAATAAACTCAACCTTCAATGTTCCCCTGCCAATTTATCCATTATAAGCATCACACAGGTGGTGTCTCAACTCAAAAAGAAATGTACAATTTCCGTGCACTCAAATTCTTCTAATTTTAAATGCTCAATTTTGTGTTTTGTGACACCAATTATCACAAGTAATATTCCGTTTCAATCAATTGACATTACAAATTGGAGTATTCCAAATCATGTTCAATTAGCCGATCCAGAATTTAATATTTGCAGAGAAGTTGACTTATTGATAGGTGCCAATATATTTTGGGAACTTATATTAGAAGGAAAAATACAATTAGGTAACAACCTTCCTACTCTCCAAAATACAAGATTTGGCTACATTGCCACAGGCAGTTATCCCATTTTACCCAATAATACAGTTTGCAATTTTACTAAAGTACATATACCTGAAGATGATCAACTAAAAAAGTTTTGGGAGCTTGAAGAAGTGTCCCTTCCCATCCCTCCATCTCATGACGATATTGAATGTGAAAAATTGTTCGAAAAGGATACATTTAGGAACGAACAAGGTCAATTTGTTGTAAAATTCCCCTTAAAATATCCTTCAACTATGTTGGGTGATTCAAAAGAAGTAGCTGCCAAAAGATTTCTATCCCTTGAAAAGAAATTTATAAATTTGGAATTTAAGAAACTGTATTTTGACTTTATGGAAGAGTATGAGTTTTTGGGTCACATGACGAAACTGCCTATTCAAGAAAACAATTCTGATTCCTATTTTCTACCCCATCATGGGGTTCTTAAACAAGATAGTATAACAACAAAATTGAGAACAGTTTTTGATGGAAGTTGTTCTACCTCAACAGGGTGGTCGTTAAACGATTTGCAGTATGTTGGTCCAAAAGTCCAAAATAACATAATAGACATTTTACTCAGATTTAGAACTTATACATATGTAGTGTCTGCCGATGTATCCAAGATGTATCGTTGCATCCTTATGCATCCAGATCACCGGCCACTGCAACAGATTTTATGGCGAGACGATTTCAATAAAGCTATTTCAACCTATCAACTTAATACTGTATCTTATGGTATTACCTCTGCTCCTTATCTAGCAATCAAATGCCTGAAACGATTAGCAAGTGACAATTCTGTGCAGTTTCCTAAAGCAAGTGAGACTATTTTGAAAGATTTTTATGTAGACGACCTGCTTACCGGCTCTAATGATATAAACAAATTAAACGTTATTTGTCACCAAATTTCCTCCATTTTGTCATCAGCACATTTTATTTTAAGGAAATGGGTATCTAATGATCAGGCAGTGTTGAACCAATTAAATGATGTTAGCATTTCAAATTCCACTTTGAGTTTTGGAAAAAATGAGAGTTGCAAGACTTTGGGAATCCAATGGGTGCCCAATTCAGACAATTTAAAATATTCCATTAAGCAATTTTGTAATAAAAAAGATTCAATTACCAAGAGGTACATTTTGTCCACAATTGCTCAGATTTACGACCCATTGGGTTTGTTAAGTCCTATCATTATCGTTTCAAAAACAATCATTCAAAAATTGTGGTCTCTTCGTATTCCCTGGGACAGTTCGATTCCACCAGATCTAGAAAAGAACTTTATTCGATTTCAGAACAATTTGGATTTTCTCAATAATTTAAAAATATTTAGAAACACTATTCCAAAAGGATATAATTTGTTTGATGTTCATTGTTTTTGCGATGCATCAAAAGATGCATATGCAGCTTGTATCTATTTACGGTCTAAAACCGAAACAGGTGATTTTCAGGTTCATTTGCTTTGTGCTAAGAGTAAAGTTGCACCATTAAAGATTATCACTATTCGAAAACTGGAACTGTGTGCTAGCCTTCTGGGTGCTCAATTGACACAATTGGTTATGAATGCAATCCCAATTTCTGTGCCAGTAATTATGTGGACAGATTCTCAAGTGGCACTTAGCTGGATAAAAATAGAACCAAGTCGATTACAAGTATTCGTATCTAATAGAGTTGCCAAAATTCAATCTCTAACTGAGTTAAATAACTGGAAATATGTAAACACCAAAAAGAATCCAGCAGATCTTGCTTCTAGAGGTGTGTCATCTGAACAATTAATTAATAACTCCTTGTGGTGGACTGGTCCTCAATTTCTCAGAGAAGGCATCGTCGATTGGCCTAATGAAAGTACTAATATACCCCTGTGTGAATTACCAGAAATAAAAAAGACATCCTCTATTTTGAAAACAACAGTTATTGAAAATTTCAATTTGTTCTCAAGGTTTTCAAGTTTTCACAAGCTTCAACGTATAACTGCTCTCTGTATTCGATTTTCTAACAATTTAAACCTCAAAAGACAAAATAAAACATTACAATGTGGCCCAATCACTATATCCGAACTCGATAATGCTCGAGCTATTTTGATTCGGTTGGCCCAACATGAATGCTTTTTACCTGAAATTCAATTACTAAAGAAAACCTCTCCTTTAAATAAGAAACATAAACTGTCTTCCTTGACTCCATTCATAGACAACATGGAAATTATTCGTGTAGGAGGACGTTTAAAAAATACTTACCTGCCATATGACATTAAACATCCAATTTTACTTGATGGAAATCATCCTCTCACTAAACTGATTTTCGAATTTAAGCATAAACAGTTATTACATCTTGGTCCCCAACATTTATTGGCATTTGTCAGACAATTTTATTGGGCCACTGGTGGTAGAAATTTGGCCAAGAAGGTGACCAAAAATTGCCTTACCTGTTTCAAATTTAAGCCCGAACCTGCTGTTTGTCCAATGTCGGCTCTGCCAGATAATCGTATTAAGCCTAACTTACCATTTCAGACGACTGGCCTGGATTATGCAGGCCCATTTTTCATCCTAAATAAGCCAGGCAGAAGTTCAAGGTTAATAAAATGTTATCTAGCAGTATTCGTTTGTTTTTGCACCAAGGCAATCCATTTAGAAATAGTTTCTAACTTAACCACAGAGAACTTTTTAGCAGCATTAAGGCGATTTACCTCAAGAAGAGGTGTACCTTCGAGTATTTATTCTGACAACGGGACCACATTTGTGGGTGCGAACAATGAACTTAAAAACCTAGGATATTTTTTGCATAATAATTTGGACTCTATCACTGATTTAACCAGCCAAGATAAAATTAATTGGGTTTTTATACCACCATACACCCCTAATTTTGGAGGCTTATGGGAGGCAGCAGTAAAAAGCGCCAAGCACCATTTAAAAAGAGCTCTAATCAATCGAAATGTTACTTACGAAGAGTTCAATACTCTGGTCATTGAAGTGGAAGGCATATTAAATTCGAGGCCTCTTTTTTCCATGTCAAATGACCCTAACGATTTGACCCCACTTACCCCATCACATTTCCTTATTGCAGACCCCTTAATTCTATTCCTGATTCCAACCTGCAAGAAAAATCCAACGGTCTAACCAGGTTGCAGCATGTACAGAAGTTATATCAAAAATTTTGGGTACAATTTTCGAAACAATACGTGTCTCAACTCCATCAGCAGTATAAATGGAAGGAACTTCCCACCAAATTGACTGATGGTACCATGGTATTAATAAGGAACGACAAACAACCACCATATCTTTGGCCTATTGGTCGAGTTTTGAGTTTTTCTCCCAGCAAAGATGGTATTCCAAGGGTCGCAGAGGTTCTTACCAAGAATGGAAGAAGCTTCAGATCTGTTAGACATTTGTGTCCATTGCCATCGCAACATCAAACCAATAACTAAAGTGCAGTGCAAGTGCAAGTGCAAAAATCTATATTTTATTTTGTTTATTCTTCTATTCTTTCTTTTTAGAGTTAAGTACTTCCATTTGTTCTTTAACGCATATTATTGTATTTTTTTTTTTTTTTTTGAAGGTTCCCTTCAAAGGGGGGAGTTATGTTAAAACTTATATTTTTTAGAATGTAATATTTGTATTTTTTGCTAATAATGGCAACACTGTATGTCACTAGAAATCAAGAGGCAACTGTAATTTCAAGGCTAGTTATAGTGACTGTGGGTACTCTAGTTAGTTAGATAAATAAAATGGAGTCACAGCAATTTTCGGCTCTCTAGAAAATTCGTCTATTTTTTGATTTACCCTTCAATTTTGTGGTCAATTCAGAAGAAAAAATTAAATTAGTTGAACCAGCAATATTTACAAAAACAATGCCAAAGCAGTTTTTTCAGCTTTCGTCCTGTATTTCTCTTGGCAGTCATATTGGTGTTGTTTAAGTCTATTGCCCAATTTTTGTTTTGTTTGACCTATGTACTGTTTACCGCAAGTACACGGTACTGAGTACCTAAATAACATTAGACTGGTCGAAAATTGGTGTTTTGTCTTTGAGTCTAGGGAACAATGTTGACACGGTTTTTATGTTATAGAATGCCACTGCGAATTTATCACTCTGAAACAGGTTTTTAAGCTTATGGGATAAATCGGGAACAAACGGAGTTTAAAAAACTTTTTTCCCTGGTTACACTGAGAAAAACGCGTTAACTAAGCACGTGGGTTGAATTATTATAGTAGTCATTACTAGAAAAATAGTTATTACGACCACTCTGTTTTTGTTATTGCAGCCGATTCAAATTAGTTGTACCTTGGAAATCATCTTAACTGACATAATCAGTTCTAAGTACTAATAATTTGTTGTTAAAACATAGCTAACTATAATTTTGGTTGTTACAACATGTTGTGATTACTAATTAAGCTGGTTAAATAAAAAACAACCAAAATATGTACCTACCTATTAATACTAAAAAACCAGTTGCAGCAACCTAGTTCTCACAACTAGTAAAGTCAGTTGCATGGTTCATGAACTGCGCAGTCTGAAGAGGCAGAGGGGAAAATTCGTCATTGCGGCGTTGTCATATCAATACTAATCATACATGAAAATTGTAATAAAATCTCCTTCGTCTTCGAAATATGGAGAATACTATTCTTCAAATCGAATAATATTCTAAAAATAAGATACAAATATAATGTTACCATAATTAATATTTTTTAAACATTCATTTTATCCATTTAATAAATCATACATCATTGAAAATCCATATTTTTTTTCCGAAATCCGGCATCACTGAGATCACTTATGTGGAACGTTTCGAATCGAGCCGTACTCTCCGTATATAAAATAGGAAAAAATGACTGAGCGATTGTATCCCACCACAACCAGGCGATGGCGCCGTCGCCGCCATCAGCTAGGCGGGCACATTTTAAATTTTGTTTCACTGGCGTCTCTGTTCAATCAAAGTTTTATTCAGTGGCGTAGCCAAAAGGTGTTTAAAAAGATGGACAAATTTACGCAAAAAAAATCTTCATAGTCAAACAAGGGAGGTAATAGCCAATATATATAGAGCTTACGATGAAGAAGGAACGAATACGAATCACCCAACATCAAACGCAATTTGCAAATGTGAAAATAAATTTTAATCTTATAATAGAAAAAATAACATTACGCACGCCTATGATATCAAACGTTAGCCCAGCTTTTATGTGGAATTTTCCCCTCTGCCTCTTCAGACTGCGCAGCTCAAGAACCATGCAACTGACTTTATTTCTCAGTTAATTGTACGGACCAATAGAATGCAGCGCTCATTTCCCCACCAGTGCCGATCTTGTTTTTGTCTTCGTACTTGGCCACGAGTCGCCTGCGTGTATTCAGTCCAGTGTTGCCAGAATTGAAGGATTTCCTTCAATATGAAGAGTTTTGGTCTAAAATTTTGACTACTGAGGGATTGAAGGTTTTTATTCGAATTTGAAGGATTTTGAGGCAAATTGTATATTCATCAAATATTCCAATCATTTCACCAACAAATTTAATTTTTATTAAAACGAATTATAATTAGTTGCATGGGAAAAAATACGAAACGCCAATTCTCGCTACGCCACTGTGTCAGTTTGTGTGCTATAGGTTCAAAATTCAATAAAAGAAATTTCGTTCATGTTAGTCAAGGATAATACACTCTACCACCATAGCCTATCCTCATGAGGCCTGTTTGGAACAAATCTGGAGCCTCCCACCACGCCAAATCACCGGTTGTTACGTAGGCAGCATGTCCTTTCTCGTTTTGACGTAGGCTGTTTGCACTACAGGTTATAATTCCGCGGGCTTTTACCTTATGGATACTTGGTTTGACTATATTAATTAACATTCTAAAACAATTCTTTTTTAAATTTCGTTTTCATCATCTTCTAAACTACGACCGCTAGTGCAAACAACTGACGACTCAGTTATGACGTCAGAAATGGTTACAAACCAATATGGTGGCGATTACCAAAAACGAGGCCGATAAGCAATCCTTAGAAGTGTGTATTATCCTTGCATATTAGTGTTTTTTTCTGGTAAATTATTTCGTTGTGCCGGCCACACGCCACTGTTTCACTGTTTTGAAGGATATGAAGGGTTTTAGCCAATCAGTTGAAGGAATGTCGTCGAAAAACTCTGGCAACACTGATTCAGTCTGTCTACTCAAACGGTCAATTGATGCGCAGAATTCGATTGTCGATTTCGGAGTTCGGGAAAACGCAGAAAACGTCGTGTTTGGTGATGTGCGCGTGTACTGTGAATTCAGTGTATTGAACAAAAAAATAATAATTGACAATAGAAACCACTTGTCACATGTTTATAGTTGACTAGTTAGTATAAGAAACTGATTTATGAAGTTGAATCGCGAGTTAATATCAACATTATACATATTTTTTCTCTTAGAAAATTGTTTACGTTAAGAATTTATTTTGTGTTTATCCTCATACTCACATGTACTATATTTTGGAATAAAAATAATTATTAAAAACAATATGTTTGTATTTTTATATTTCTATTGATTTTACTTAAAAATATGGAAATTCAATAATTTGTAACTACCACAATAACCTTAAGATGAATATTGTGTTTATTTAATTACTAATTGCTGAATTCGCATACTTTTTTATAAACTTATTATTCAAAAAAAACAACATCGTAGGTATTTTTTGCAAGAATTTTAAGGTTACAAAAAAAATATGCGACTTCAGCAATTTATTTGAATAAATACAATATTCACCTTAATGTTATTGTGGTAGTTATAAACTGTTGAATTTCCATATTTTTTGGTAAACCAAAAATGATTGCTGGTATAACTAGTTTCCATGCTATTATAACAAATACTTTTTAGTTGCCACTGCTAAGCAAGAAGGCAAATTCAACTAAGAAAATGAGTTGTCATCGATAATTATACTGGTTACACCAATACAAAATTATAGCTTGAATAACTCCGGACAACTATGAAATAATAGTTGCTGCAACAAGTTTTTAGGTTAAGAATAAATGTTTGCGGCTAACTAAAATATTAGTTGATATAACCTCGAAAATCGTATGTCGTACGAACTAATTAATTGTTAGAAATATTTTTTCAGGTAATGACCAACGTGAATACAGGAACACTACGGCCCTGTTTGGGAATCGGCCCACTGAGCAGTGGACTCAGGCTTCCCGTGCCAATCCTTGACGCGTTTCGTCCTTGTTAGGACTCATCAGAAGGACATAGGCTGAAGCTCCCTGTCCAAGCAAAATTGAACTTCGTTGACCAGTCAGAAACAACTACTCCGAGGGCAAATACCCCTACCGGCGTTGAACTACACTGATTGGTCTGAGCTTTCGTTGGCAATGGAAATTGTTAGAAATATTTTTTCAGGTAATGACCAACGTGAATACAGGAACACTACGGCCCTGTTTGGGAATCGGCCCACTGAGCAGTGGACTCAGGCTTCCCGTGCCAATCCTTGACGCGTTTCGTCCTTGTTAGGACTCATCAGAAGGACATAGGCTGAAGCTCCCTGTCCAAGCAAAATTGAACTTCGTTGACCAGTCAGAAACAACTACTCCGAGGGCAAATACCCCTACCGGCGTTGAACTACACTGATTGGTCTGAGCTTTCGTTGGCAATGGAAATTGTTAGAAATATTTTTTCAGGTAATGACCAACGTGAATACAGGAACACTACGGCCCTGTTTGGGAATCGGCCCACTGAGCAGTGGACTCAGGCTTCCCGTGCCAATCCTTGACGCGTTTCGTCCTTGTTAGGACTCATCAGAAGGACATAGGCTCAGCTCAGACCAATCAGTGTAGTTCAACGCCGGTAGGGGTATTTGCCCTCGGAGTAGTTGTTTCTGACTGGTCAACGAAGTTCAATTTTGCTTGGACAGGGAGCTTCAGCCTATGTCCTTCTGATGAGTCCTAACAAGGACGAAACGCGTCAAGGATTGGCACGGGAAGCCTGAGTCCACTGCTCAGTGGGCCGATTCCCAAACAGGGCCGTAGTGTTCCTGTATTCACGTTGGTCATTACCTGAAAAAATATTTCTAACAATTTCCATTGCCAACGAAAGCTCAGACCAATCAGTGTAGTTCAACGCCGGTAGGGGTATTTGCCCTCGGAGTAGTTGTTTCTGACTGGTCAACGAAGTTGAACTAATTAATATTTGCCGTTGCAACTAAATTTTTGACCTGTCCACGCTTCTAGTTACATTTACTAAATTTTTAGTTATAACAGCCTATTTTTTTCTCAGTGTAGGTGGTCGGGAATCGGAAGACGTAGAACGTTATAAACCGATAATAATATATATACAGGGTGTCCCAAAAAGATACCGACAAACTTTAAGGAGTAGTAGGGGACATCAAAACAAGCATTTTTGTTTATATAAATATATGTCCGCAAATGAGCCATTTGTGCTGTAGAGCAAAAAAACTGTTTGATATACTTTTATTCTTCGCAATAATTAAATAACTGTATACTTATTAATTTTGCTCTATTATCAAATAAATTATGGTTTAGAAAAATTGTTCAAAATGTTGACCATTTACTTCAATGCAAAGATTACACCGTCGGGTCATTGACTGAAAAGTTTAGTCTACGAAACACTTGTTCGTAATGAGGAAGATCTGATAGCAAGGATACTGGCGAGTTGTACCTATGTAGAAGCTATTCCCGGAATATTCCAAAGAGTTCGCGAGTTGAACAATTATTGTAAACCATAATTTATTTGCTATTAAAGCAAAATTAATAGGTAAGCAGTGATTTAATTATTGCGAAGAATAAAACTACCAAACAGTTTTTTTTTCTCTACAGCCCAAATGGCTCATTTGCGGACATATGTTTATATAAACAAAAATCCTTGTTTTGATGTCCCCTATTACCCCTTAAAGTTTGTCGGTATCTTTTTGGGACACCCTGTATAGGAAATAAAATAATTTAACAAAAGAAAATAATAAACTGTAATGGCTATTTTAAGAAAAACAAACCAGAGTTTCTTCAGGGAATAATAAGTCCAACTACCAGATATATTTGAGGTAGGTATAGTTTAAATGTAGATGTAAAGCCATTTCTTACAACCAGCAACCAATATCTTAGTTGGACCAAACTCGACCAAACCAAAAAAAAAAGGTTACTGCGAAAACATATTTATGCTGTTAAGCTCACTGTTATGGTACGTTCGATTTATTTTATTTCAAATAAATTAAATAATCTTTCCACATAACAAAATTGCAACCTTAGAATGTAATGAGAATGTTCTTTTTTTAGGAGGAATGTTCCTAGAATGTTCGCAAAACCATTGCGAATGTCCTGAGAATGTTCTGAGAAAAGATTGTAGAAATACTGTTTGCAATACCCAAGAACTTCCTGGGAAATCCATTAGGATATTCCTAGAATATACCTATGAGATTCTCAGTACATCCTGAAAAGAATATTATACCAATATGCTTGAAATATTCTTAGAATATATCACATATTATATCACTCTTAATATGCATCCTAGACATAACATTCTTGTTCGATTCTAGGGATATACTTGGAATGTTAATTTTCGCTCCCAAATAATGCTCCTTTCAGTCCTTTTATATTAAAGGCAGAGAAAGAGTTGTTTGAAAACTTCTCTGGAAACACAAGTGTTTAACCAAAACTCCTGTTTCGAGCTTGTTATGCTCTCGTCGCGATAAGCACGCCAACGGAGAAAAACAGGTTCCAAGGTGATTCAAACGCTAGGCAAGATATAGATCTTTAATAGCGTGTGGCTCCCTCTCTTGGAAGTCCTACAAAGCAAAAGAAAAAGAATATACCTATAATATTCTTTAGTATGTTCTAGATAGAGCATTATTGTTTAATTGTTCTGTTAAGATTTTTGAGTAGGTACTTTAGATAATTAGGTGAACAGAATGGAAATATTCTTATCATGGTTACCTACCTACATAAACTTCTCAGCACAACTTGGTAGGTATATTCTTAATACTTGATAGGGATATTAGCCAAAAGAACATTTTTTAGGGTAAATTATAATAATGTTCGTATGAAAATATTCAAAGATTGTTATATAAAGTAGGTTCTTAGCACAATCTTTCAGGTAGGTGCATAGAAGCAACATTCCTAGTACATAAATAGAACGTTCAAAAATGAATATTTCAATCGAAACAATCTTAGAATATTCATTAAACATTCCTAAAAGAACATTCCAAAAAGCACTTTGAGGGAATATTCTGAGAATATGAATGTTCTTTCACTGTTATGTGGGTACTACGTACCCAATTTTTTTAAAATTAATTTGGAAAAATATTTTGGAATTGAATCTACCAAGATATTTTACAGATTCTGGCAACTCGGCTTTCTTTTTCATAAATTTAAAATTTAAAAAAAAATTTGTCATCAAATTGATATACGAGGATCAACCTGTCAAATTTCCAAGGATGATGCTACGCCAATAATATCTGAAAGGCATATATTCGCTCATGAAATTTTTGACAAAACCACTCGACTAACGGCTCGTGATTTTGTCAAAAATGTCATTCGCGAAATTGCCAAGCAACAAACTTTCATACCAGTTGAAAATTTTGTCGTAGGTAATACCATAAAAGCTCAGATTTAGGGCCAGTTTCTCAATAGCGAGTCACCTCCGAGTTGGTTTCAACTCCAGGGTAAGCGTGTCCAGTTGCAATGTTTACCCTGGAGTTATGCTTAACCCGGGGGTGACTCGCTATTGAGAAACCGGCTGGATATTTTTTGGCTTGGTCTTGAATACTTACTTTCAGGAAGTTTTCAAGTTTCTGTCTGTCTGTTCCAACAAAATCACGAGAGCGCAGCTTGAGTGATTTTGTGGAACAGATCGAGATAAATTGCATGAAAGTAAGTACCTATGAGAGAGTAAACAAAAAAAATATCCTGCTCAAAATCTGGGCTCCAATGGTATTTAGTAGGACAATTCCGCGAACGCAAAATCAACATAAAATACCTATTTGTTTATATCAAATAACAAAACAAAATACAATCGGTAGTAAAATTAGGTTTCAAATAAGAAACTTTACTTTTTTAAAAACTTTATTTTATTTAAAAGTAAAAGTAAAGTAACATATGAAGACTGGTGGAACTAGTTGCTGCTGCAAAGCATGAAAGCAAAAGAACAATTGTGCATGGCTTTTTATAAACAATAAATGCAAGTTAGCAATATTCACTAAAAACGTCAACAATTGTGATGTCATCGTAGGCGAGCAATTGGTATGCTTCTTAAAACAATAGATTGATTGACTAATTTAACATTAGTCGATATGGGAATCGTTCAATATAACTCCTCCCACCTTAAGATGTTGCAAATTCGGGTTGTTTTGATTGATGACCCAAATCTGACAATTCGATTTGCACATTTGTTGAAGTTTTCTTCTTTTTACAAAAATAGTATGCTGAAACTAAAAATATGATTACAATGCTTAAACCTATGATTATATAAGTATTAGTATAATTGTAAGAATAGTTAAGTTCTTTCAAAGGTTGAACTTCTAACTTCTTTGCTTCTTCCAGGGCTTCTTGAAGTGTCTCGTGGTTTAATTCTTTGATCTTGAGCGTAGTAATATTTTCTGCTAGATCTGCTATGTCCATTTTTGGTATTTTCAATTCAAAGTTGAAATTTTCATTTATCCTTTTGAATGTCTGATTGTTTATTGTTATCCGACAAGTATCGAGAGTGATTAGAGTCGGTTTCATCAATATGTCCATGTGACTAATTTTATCACATTTGGTAACAATGGTTTGACTCTTTTTGGGTATGATCAATAGTTGACCATTCGGGAGTTGTTTAGTTGTTGGTTCTTCGTAATGTATTTTTACGAATGAGCACTTCTGTTGTCCGTCAGTAATTAGACTGTAGACGCATGGTTCTTCTTGTTTAAGCATTTCTTGGTTACACAAGTATATGTTTTCGACTCTTGGGCATTCCCATTGGATATTATAATATGAGTCCGTAGTAAGTATCAAGTAAGGGAACTTAATTCTAACCGTGAGGTTTTGGATTGGGATAGGATATAATTTATACAAAAGAAAAGGTCTTGGGTCAATAATAGGTGTATAAATTACAAATATTATAAGTTCGTTTTGGATTTTAACTTGTGTTTTCATAGTTTCAAAATATTTGATTACGTTGTCAAATGGAATCTGCTGTTGTTTAGGTATATTATGCAGTATTTGATTCAGTTCATTATGTTGAAGGATCGTATAATGCATAACTCCTAGCTGTGCGAAATTAATAGCAAGTTGAATATGATCTATTAAATTTTGTATCTTATTACTTTGCATGTTTATGTTGTTCAATATCAAATTGAAGTTTAACATGGTGTGAAAATTATGATTTTCATTAGTAATATTATCAATTTTCTCTGCTAAGAGCTTTTGATTAGCTTCAACATTTAAGAATTGGTCATGGAATGTTTTTGTGACTTTCCTTAGTACTTGTGCTTGTTTTTCTAGATTTTTATTGATAGTACCTTGATTTTCATTTAAGATTTGAATATATGAATCGTATCTAGCACCATCTTCTGAATCTAAAGTACCATAGAGCCATTTCTGAGCTGTTCCCATAAAATTGAGAAGTCCTCTTTTGCTTCTTTTATTACCAATAGTCTTAACCGTTTGTTTCATTAAGTCTACTTGTAATTGACTTGTTTCAATGTTTGTTTGGAACAGAGTGGACCATGTTGTTTTATTCAACATCTGTGTTAATTGATATAATGAACTCAATGTTGTTTCTAATTTGTGTATTCCTTGTAATATGATAGTTGTATTGATATGATAAAACGCAGTATTGTATTGTATGGTCATATAAGTATTTCCTAAGGAAATTGGTAAAATTGGATTTTCCAACGAGGTCATCGTATAGGCGTGGGCAATTCCTATTACCATAAGGGACGTTAGGACGTTCATTGTCTTTCACCTGAAATAAGATATTGTCTCTTTACATTTTGTTTACTAAAATGTCTTTGTGTTTGTTTATCGTATCGTGGACTTATTTTGTTTCTATTGAATTGCTTTACATAAATTGGGTTTTGCAATTCGGGTTCAATTTCTCGATTCTCATTACGTTTTTCGAGTACTTTAGTTTGTTTTGATGTTAATTTATTCTGAATTTCTCTATTAAGAGTAGCTAATGAGTCCGCTAGATTATTAATATAATCAGTAGTTATTTTATTTTCTGTTTGTTCAATTGGAATTGCATAATTTAAATCACCCTTAATTATTTGAAAAGGAGTAAACTCAGTTGTACTGTGCGTACTATTGTTGTAATTTAAAATTGCAATTACCATTAAATCGATAACATTTTTTGTTAGATTTTGAAGTTTAAGAGTTGTTAAACTTTCGCGTAAAGTTGAATGAAATCTCTCGATTTGGCTATTAGAGTTGGGATTTCTAGGTGTTATGTAATGAAATTCGATATTGTGTAGTGTATAAAGGTCAGTTATAATAGTGTTTTTGAACTCAGTACCATTATCTGAAGTTATTTTCTGGGGGATTCCGTGGTCACTAAAATATTTTAGGAGTTGTGATGTTATTTCAACAGCTGTTTTAGTATTAACGGGAAGGGCTTGGCCAAATTTTGAAAAACTGTCTATAATCGTTAAAAAATTTTGATTATTATTTATGTACGTGTCAACATACAAATGTTCAAATGGTTTTGAACCAATTGGTGTAGGTTTGAACATTATTTTGTACGGGTGTCGTTCATATTTAGTCTTATTGCATATCTCACATGCTTTAACGTATGTTTGTACATCTTTCTCGATGTTCGGCCAATAAAATCTTTTCTTTAGTGCCGCTACGTTTTCAGTTCCTCTATGGGATGTCTTTGTTTCATGATACAATTTTAGTTTCTCTTGTTGTTCATCAATTTCGGCTACGTCTTCGACTAGCGAGTTAGATATATACAATTTGAATGAATTTGCATTAAATGCTGACTGCAAGGCTCGTAATATTATAGGTTTTATTTAGAAAATGAAGACAGTATGTGTCAGGGGCCATATATTCTTTAACTAAACTGATTATTTGGTCATTTGATGGATTATTTGGTAGAAAGAATATGATTCTCTTTTTATTAGGAAAAGGCTTAATAATTTCTTTCCTAATTGTATTATTATTTGAGTAGCGAAATATTACTTGATTAGGGAACAGATTCACATGTTTCTTCGTATATGGAGCACCTATAATTGGATTTTCCAAGGATGTATGTATAGTTTGTTCTTCCGAAGGTGTCGATATTTTTTCTTCATCTTCTGAGTTTGTCGAGTTTGTCCTTTGTTTAGGTTTTATTGTAAGGGTTTTTTCTTCTTTATTATACATTTTTGAACATTCTCCCTGTTCTATTGGAATTTCTTTCTTCTTCTTTGGGGGAATAATTACTTGTGAAATTATTTTAATCTTTGGTGCATTTTCTTTTTCAGATGCAGTTTTTGTTGATTCAGTGTGGTCTGATGTTGGTTTGCGCAGATATGGTTTTGATTCCGTGAAATATTTCTAATTATTTCATCATTACATAAAGGTGTGTCTCTTAACATATCTCCTAATTTATTGTGAAATTCTTCATCAGTTTGTGCTGTTACTTTCGCATCAGGATCTGATGATGATGAGGTTTGAAGTGTATTTATTTGTAAAGGTGGTCTTGATAAAGCATCCGCGTTCATGTTAAGGGTTCCTTTTTTATATTTAATTTCTTAGTCAAATTCGGATAACTTAAGTCGCCATCTTACTAATTTAGAAGTTGGTTCCTTTACGTTGAATAACCACTGTAGAGGTTTGTGGTCCGATAAAATAGTAAATTTTCTTCCGAAAAGATACGGTCGGAAGTATTTGGTTGCCCAAACAATTGCTAAAAGTTCTTTCTCTATGGTTGAGTAATTGCATTCTGCAGGGTTCAACGTACGACTTGCATATGCGATAGGAAGGTCAGAGCCGACAGGGCCTTGAGATAACACTGCTCCTATGGCATAATTTGATGCGTCAGTTGTTAAAAGAAAAGGTCGATTAAAATCGGGGTGTTGTAATACGGGATCATTTACCAGGATATTCTTGCATGTTTCAAAACTTTTTATAAATTCCACATCATGAATTATCTTCTTGTCCTTTTTCAAGCATACCGTCATTGGTTTCGTTAATTTAGCGAAATTCTTAATGAATTTTCGGTAGTAACCTACTAATCCTAAGAAAGATTTTATCTCTTTGACAGTTCTTGGAATTGAAAATTCCTTTATTGCCTTTATTTTGTTCGGATTAGGTTTTATACCGTTTGGCGTTATCACATGTCCTAGAAATTCCACTGTTCTTTGTAAAAATTCAGACTTCTCGAGTTGAATTTTTAAATTATATTGTTGTAGTCTTTCAAATACTTGTTTGAGGTTTTTCACATGTTCTTGAAGTGAAGTCGAAAAATATGATGATGTCATCCATATATACAAGACATATTTTGTTTTGCAATCCAGATAACACATTATCCATCGCTCGTTGAAAGGTTGCTGGTGCATTTTAAAGTCCGAATGGCATTCGAGTAAACTCATAGTGTCCATATTCAACATTAAATGCCGTCTTAGGTATAGAGTTGGGATGCATCTCTACTTGATGGAATCCAGATGCGAGATCCAATGTTGTGAAATAATTGCTTCGTCCTAATTTATCCAGTAAATCTGAAATGTTCGGTATTGGGTACCTATCGTCAATAGTTTTCTCGTTGACTTTGCGATAATCCACTACCATTCTCCATTTCTGTATGCCAGAAGCATCTTTCTTTTTTGGCACTATCCATACTGGTGAGGACCATGGGCTACACGAGGGTTGAATTATATGTTCATCCAACATTTTTTTTATTTGTTGGTTAATCTCGTTTTTATGTATATGAGGATACCTATAAGTTTTTGTATGGACGGGTATTTCATCTGACGTTCTGATTTCATGTTTAACCTGATTCGTGAAGGTTAACTTATCATCGGGTTTATGAAAAATCTCCGGAAACGCCCGTACTACATTCTGTAATGCATTTAATTCCTCCTTATTTAAATGCTGAGTATGTAAAAATTCTATTGGATTATTATCATATTCATGTGGGTATAATGACGTTACTTGTTCTATATTAAATGTCTCAAAAAGCTTCTTCATTATAAATAAAACTTGCTTCTGCTAGGTCATCTATATGCGTAGTAAGAACAAAAGGTTTATCTGTTAGATTATGCACTTCTAACAAAGCTGTTCCATTTATAACTTTAGCTATTGTTTCTGGTATCATGTATTTATCCGTTTTCACTTGAGGTATTAAAATCTCAGTATTTTCAAGGATGTCTGTATTAAAATGACAAAGTTGAATAGTTTTTGCTGAAATTTCTAAATTTTGGGTATCAAAGTCTGTTCTAAATTGAAATGGAATTGTTATTTCTTCATTACTAAGGCACATATTTGTAAAGTCAATATTTAAATTATTTTCTTGTAAAGCTTTAATTCCTATAATACCGTCAAAATAATCATGAAAATTATACATTATCATGTCAATATACTGATCAATATTAAATTCATGTAAAATTGGAATTCTCACTTTACCATGGGCTTTTCTTGTTCCCATACATGTTGTAAGTTTATTTAAAGAGTTCACTATAAAATCTGGGAAGTATTCTTCCGCTATTGAAGGTCTTATTAATGAAGCATAACTACCTGTGTCTATTAAAAGCTTACAAGGTGGATCGAAAGTTTCAATAAAAGGTAGTTGATTGACTTGGTATGCATTTAAAGTCAATGCTGATTGTTCGATTCCAAGGCTAGTGTCTGAAAATTTTCATCAGGGCTTTCTTGGTAATCTTGAGTTATTTGATCATCATTTATTTCTGAGTTTTCGGGTATTTCTCCGAATTCTGAACTTTCATAGTTCTCAGAAGTTTCGTCTGGTTCTTGTAATTGAATTCCATATATATTATTTATTTCCTCAATGGTGTATTTTGAAGGACCTGCATTGGGATCTGGTCGAAAATAATTTGATTGTTGGGGTTGAAAACCTCTTGAAAAATTTCGTCTATTAATTTGGGAATCTTGTCTTCTTGGTTGAATAGATACACCAGACATAGGTGTCGGTTTTGTTAAGGGAAGGTTACTGTTTGGTTTAAAAACATTTGTTTTGTTGTAATTTTTACCAAACGTACCCGAACTAGTAGGGAATTTATGGGTTATTGCTTTTGTCTGTAAGTTTATTGGTTGTGAAGGAAATTGTGGCTTCACATGGAAATACGGGTTTTGTTGTCTTTGTTGTTGTTGTGTATTGTTTTGTTGGTGTTGAAATGTTTGGTTATTTTTTGTCTTAAAATTCGAAAAGGAATTATTTTGATTTTTATTAAATTTCATATGATTCTCAGCCATCTGATAGTTTAGTACAAAAGATGTTGCTGCGTCTAATGTTATAGAATTCTGAACCATTAAGATTGTTCTAAGCTCAACTGGTGAATTTGTTATCAAGTTCTGTACTGCTGTAACTTCATTTTGAGCTACAAGAATATTTGCAACTGCTAACAAATTACTGTCACACATTATTTTTGAAGTAATTCGGTGATTAAGAGCTTTCAATCTTTCTAAATATTCGTAAATTGATTCCTTTTGGTTTCTTGATGCATACATTAATTCTTGAATCAAATTTTGACGAGAATAAGGATCTCCATATTTAATTCTTAGAGCTCCTTTAATATCTATCCATGATTTTAAATCTGGACGTGTCATCAAAAAATTTCCAGCATCATTGATAAGCTTTGATTTTATCGCAGTTATTACATATTCTTTTTGGGCAGGATCCCCTACATAATAAGTGTGATAAAATTCATCAATATTACTAATGAAATACTCCAGATATTGAGTTTCGCCACCAAAAGGCTTCAAAAGTTGAACTATGGATTTCAAATTTTCACCCATGTTTCTGTTTTGTCTTGTTGATTGAATATTAGGTCTTAATTGATATAATTGACTTAGATATTCTTCAGTATCTGATTCAGATTCAGACATAAAAGAAAACTTTAATTAAACAAGTTTTATTTTAGAATTAAAAATTAAAATAATAGGATTAAAGAATGTTTTATCCAAAAATAAAAAGTCGATTTTCTTGAAAAAATAGGTTAAAACCTTTGCAAAAGAATTCAAGAAAAATCCAAAAATAACTCTTAAATATGAAACACCAATAACAAAATATTAGGGAAAGGTTTACTTACTAGGCTCAATGCTAATAACAGTAACACTCTCACTATTTATACGTTGGTTCTCAATGTCTCTTATGTCCAGTTAACACCAAGTGAAGTGGACAGGAATTTCCTCAAATTTCACTCCAATGATCACTGTAATCCAGGTTTCACTGCAATCCAATTTTCACTGTAATCCAAGTTATCACTTATAGATTCAGTTCGATTGTCTTTAGTAATTCGCGGGTCACGATCTCGAAATTCGGAAAAACTTGTGCACTCTGAACATCCGGTTTTTTACGAAAAAAAACTGTAAAAAATTATCCGCACGACTGCGCCAATTATGTTTCAAATAAGAAACTTTACTTTTTTAAAAACTTTATTTTATTTAAAAGTAAAAGTAAGTAACATATGAAGACTGGTGGAACTAGTTGCTGCTGCAAAGCATGAAAGCAAAAGAACAATTGTGCATGGCTGCACCGCTTTTTATAAACAATAAATGCAAGTTAGCAATATTCACTAAAAACGTCAACAATTGTGATGTCATCGTAGGCGAGCAATTGGTATGCTTCTTAAAACAATAGATTGATTGACTAATTTAACATTAGTCGATATGGGAATCGTTCAATATAACTGTAATAAAATGGAAATACTTTTTAATATATATATTGAAGATACAATCAGTATAAATATTTTGCCTCTTAGAATTTGACTCCTACAGAAAGAGAAGAAGACTCTCTTTGTGTTCTCAGGAATTGAATTTTCTATTTCGCTATTAATTTCATCTTTATTAATAGTCCCAAATCGCTGCGTGTTGAAAGTATTAAATTGTTACTACGGTACGAATTTATCCGATTTTTTTATTCAGTTATATTTTCTCTTCCTTCCTATTTATCCACTAGCAAACTACGATTTTTGACATTTCAAATGGGATTATTTATACATGAGTGGAATTGCCAACAAAATTTTTTCTCTTGTGGTATTGTAGAGACCTTTGTGTTTTTACCTTTGTATTTTTACCTTTATGTTTTTACCATTGTGTTTTTACCTTTGTGTTTTTATTATTGTATATTTTTTATGTGTAGTTAGCTTTGGTTAGTTATCAGGTTATCAGACAAGGTTGTTAGATAAATAGTTACGTTTTTCTTTTTAATAATTATAAAAAAGTTAATAATTGAATCGCTCTCGTTTCACTTAAAGAAGTAGGTACCTTTTTAATTCCAAATGTTGCGTTCATCAGTCAACATAATGAGTGGTGACCCCGTTTTGAACCATGAATGAAAATAACGAAGCAGCTTTATCAGTAAATATTAAATTACCTAGTTTTTGTGTAAATGAGGCAAAGCTATGGTTTACTTAAATGGAATCAGTATTTACCACGAAGAGAATTACTGCAGAAAATACAAAATTTCACCATGTCATTGCTGCATTAGATCAAGATACAGTATTAGAGGTCAGATACATTATTTTAGATCCTTCACAAGCTAATCCCTTTTCCAAATTAAAAGAAGAATTAATTAAGCGAATTTCAATATCCTTGCAAAAAAGAATTAATTGCTTCCGAGGAACTTGTTGATAGAGCTTCTTCCCAATTACTTCGTAGGATGAAGCAATTATTAAATGATATTAAGTTGAACGATAGCTTTCTTAAGTCGGTTTTACACTGACAATTTATTGGTCAATTTATTGATCAAGTCGCTTGTCAAGAAATATTGATAATGTAAAACGCCAAATTGGCGGCAATTTAACTTATCCAAGTTCTCGCTCAATTTATTGACGGATTAGCGCATGTTCTATTTTTCCGTCAATTTTTGTGTCAATTCAGGATTTCAACCTAGAAATGACTCTTTAAAAATATTAAAGCTATAGGTGAGGATATTTATTTTTATTTATCATTTACTTGTGGATGTTCAGTTTATTCTTCTACCTTCAGTTTTTTCTAGTTTTATTATTAAACATCTTCAAATATATTTCTAGGTGAGCCATAAATAAAAATACATAACCTTGAAATTCTAATTAAGTTGGTAGAATTGTTTATTGTCGTTTGTGTTGTCAACAAGCTGATCTGGTGTAAAGCGAAGTTGAGCCATTGTTGAGCCAACATAAATTGGCAAATAAATTGACAAACAAATTGATCAATTTAAATTCTCAGTGTAAAACTAGCATTAGAGAAATGTGGATGTAGCCGCTTTCATCCAATGTAAAGATGATCCTTTTATCGACTGCTAATATAATATCTTTAGAAGATTTGGCAAAAAAAGCTGATGACATTTACGGAATTTCTCAAACTGAACTTGTCAATGGCCGTGTTCGTTTTTGTCATCGTTTGCTCCACTGATCTCAAAAATAAATGGATAAACAAAGAACGCTTCTAATGCTGCTAATTTACGAGGTCATAATGTAAACAAAAACAACTGACTGGGACAGCAGTGACCGTGCGCAGTAGATACATGTATTGTCTGGCTAGCGAAACGGCCAAAGAATTTGCTGCTTTGCCAAACTTGACGTAAATTAGAAACAAAATAATAAACAAGTTGGTGGCATATTTTTATTTTTGCTATATGGGCATGTGTAGTATTTTGAAATAGAAAAAAATCAGGCAACATTGCGAAATGATGGAAGTGGAGAGGCGTGATTATTCAGAGACATGATTCTATTGGTTAGAGCCTGAACGACAGCACGCAGTGGCGTGGTTATTCGCGAAACTAGAGAATCTTTTTCTAATAATTTTATTGGTTTATTTCCTTGGTGTTTTCGGTGCCACTGAACTCAAAGACATGGCTGTCATCAGACGGTGTCAGTGAATATTTTTGGGTAACGCCCCAGTTTTCTTCCCCCTCTCGTCTCTACCAAGTTACCACTTGCCAGACTATACTGTGCGTGCACAAAATCTGGCCAATGAAAATGAAGGAATTTCAAAATTAAGAACAGTTGTTCGAAAGATAAAATACTGCGTAGGCGTTAGGCTGGTCCGTCGCACAACTGTTTGTAGAATATTGACCCCAAATTCTCGCATAAGTTTAGCCAATCGAGCCGCACGATTGGTTATCCATTTATTTTTTAGATCAGTGATTTGCTCCGACATTTTGACAGACACGTGACTGAATCAGTTTTTATTTACAAATCACGTGCCTGTCAAAATTTCGAAGCAAATCGACGAAAAAGATGACAAAAATGAACACGGCTAATGTTTCTGCTGCCAATAGTTTTTCGGAGGTTGCCAAAATCAGAAGTGACATTAGTCTAAGAGCCAGCGCTAAAAAAATTTCTGAATTTACTAAAGCCAGTTTTTAGACAGTTGATTACAATAGTTATGTACATAAATAGAGCGCGATCAGACAAGCGAAACTTGGGACAAGGACCTAGGGTGTCTTGCTGAAGTTGTCGAGATAATTTAGGTAATGCAACGAATTTACTAAAGCTGAAAATCGTTATACATATTATATATAACATATAAATAACCGTAATGTTAGTCAGTCAGAGTTGA
Organism: Ceutorhynchus assimilis; assembly: GCA_917834065.1. Classification (NCBI taxonomy): domain Eukaryota; kingdom Metazoa; phylum Arthropoda; class Insecta; order Coleoptera; family Curculionidae; genus Ceutorhynchus; species Ceutorhynchus assimilis. The sequence goes on along the minus strand of OU892280.1, from coordinate 56,108,252 downwards.
ATAGCGGAACCGTGCTGGTCAGTCAGCCCCAATAAATGTAAGAATCTACAAGAAATAGTAATATTACTGAACAAACCAATTAATTTATACTTCAACCAACAATTCTGAATTATTGTCACTGTCACGTTGTCACTCTAAAAAAAAAAACCTATTTTTTTTATATATAAATTGGGGTTGAACTACCTCATTGGGGCTGACTGACCAGCACCATTCCGCTATTCAACTGACTGACTAACATCACTGTTATTTATGTGTAATATACAGGGTGTTCCGAAACTATTGTGCCAAAAATTGAGGAATAATAATAGATCTCGCCAAAATAAACGTTTTTTACTTATACACCCATAGGCGCATGCGCTTTGGTTAGGTAATAATAGCACATTACAGTCCGCACTGTGGTAGCCACCTTGCACACGGAGAAACGTGTTTGAATAAGCAGAACTTGTGTTATTAAGGGCCGAATTTATAGTTGTTCCTTGGCTCTTCCTTGAAGGTCGTGAGTTTAGAATGGACACTTGCTATTATTTGACAAGTTAGTCATGGCAATTCTAAACGTTCAAGGCTTCCTTAAGGTCTGAGGAAACCTCAAGGAGCGACTATAAATTTAGCCCTAAATAATACAGAACCCAAAGAATGCTTGTAGTATTTATTTAAAATAATAATTCACATCAAAAGATGCTCAAAACTACGACTACGCGCCTTAATACATGTGTAACAGCGTTGTAGCAGAAATATCGAGTAGATTTCTGCAGGAAACCCTTCCCGAAACTGTTTCCCTGTATGCCAGACAAAACATAGGGTACCAACACGACAGACCACCACTACATTACTTGTTAGCCTTAAGAGAACATCTCAATGAAACATCTGGAAAGAGTGATTGTTAAGGGGGCATGGACTCCACGTTCACCAGACCTGACGGAACGCGACTTTTTTTTTATGGGGTCATATGAAAGCTCTTGTTTACGACACTCCAGTTGAAACAGCTAGAGGAAGTTAGTAGGAAGGATTGTTGCAGCTGCTGAAATTCTCGAAACACCATGAATTTTTCAACGTGTTCAGGAGGCTATGCTACGGCGCTGTCGCGCACGTATGGAGGTGGGTGGTCGTAGCTTTGAGCATCTTTTGCTGTGAATCATTGTTTTTAGTAAATACTGCAAGCATTCCTTGGATTTTGCATCATTTAATAACACAGTTTCTGCTTCAAACACGTTACTCCGTGTGTAAGGTAGCTACCACAGCGCGACCTGTAATGTTCTATTATCACATAATCAAAGCGCATGCGCCTATGTGTTTATAAGTAAAAAACGTTTATTTTGGCGCGATCTATCATTCCTTAATTTTTGGCACAATAGTTTCGGAACACCCTGTATAATATGTATGTCGCAGGCTTAATGTAAAATCAGTCTTATTATAATACGCCGAGGCTTTCTCAATACGACCAGGCATATCGTAATACTTTAAGACTTTCACAATTAGACTAGTAATTTCAGTCGTATTATAATACGCCTGCTGCGTGTTAGTCTTATTCTTTAAATGAACCTGCATTAGAATCCGACTAGTTGAAATCCGTCGTATTATAATAGGACTGACAGTGTGCCAGTCGAATAATATTAACTATTATTGTTGATTAGTTTCATTTCTGTGTAATATTTGTGCCTCGATTTGTGCAAAATATTGAAATTAAACATGAGTGCTGATTTATCTAATGTATTTGTACATAAAGGCAATTATTATGAAAAACTAGAAAAATTTTATAACGGTAAGATATCCATAAACGTATACATAACCTCAAAATGTGTATCTTTTTCAGAACACGCACAAAGTAGCAAAAAGTCATGGACAAAATGAGGGAAATGAGTGATATTTTAATCAGTTCTCGTGAAGCAAAAGATAAAGGAATTAAAAGAAATAATAACGAGCAGTATTTCTCACGTATTTACGAAGGCTCCGGTTCAAAAGAGCGATATTTAAAATGGCGGCATCAAAAAAGCGACATATCAAAATAGCGACATATCAAAATAGCGATATTCAAAACAGCGGCATATCAAAACAGCGACATTCAAAACAGCGACATCTAAAAAAAACAGCGACATATCAAAAGAGCGACATTCAAAAGCGCGATACTTTAAAACAGCAACATATCAAAAGAGCAGGATTTAAAACGGCGACCCCTGAACAAAAGAGCGATACATCAAATTGAATCAATAATAATCAAGAAAATGCAGACTTACTCAAACTAGCCCGTCCGCCTAGTGCGATCTAGTCCTCGTAAGTTAGCATTTTATTTGAAAAACAAAGTTAATTTAGTTATATTGAGCGTCTCTTGAGCACACGAATCAATATTAATCATAAAAATGCAGACTTACACAAACTAACCCGTCCGCCTAATGTGATCCAATCCTCGTAAGTTAGCATTTTATTCGAAAAACAAAGTTAATTTAGTTGTAGCGTAGCATCTCTTGAGCACACTTTGCATATTCTTGATTATTATTGGTTTCAATTTGATTTCATAATGCAGACCTACTCAAACTAACCCAGGATAACCCGTCCGCCTAGTGCGATCTAGTCCTCGTGAACATTTTATTTACAAAAAACAAAGTTAATTTACTTATAGCATAGCGTCTTTTGATCGCGCTTTGTTTTTTAAATAAAATGCTAACTTACGAGGACTAGATCGCACTAGGCGGACGGGTGAGTTTGGGTTAGTTTGAGTAAGTCTGCATTGCGACATCAATTCGAACCAATAATAATCAAGAAAATGTAAACTTGCTCAAATGAACCTGAAATAACCCGTCCGCCTAGTGCCATGTAGTCCTCGTGAGCATTTTATTTAAAAAAAAATAAAACAAAGGTAATTTACTTATAGCGTAGCGTCTTTTGATCGCGCTTTGTTTTTCAAATAAAATGCTAACTTACCAGGACTAGATCACACTAGACGAACGGGCTAGTTTGAGTAAGTCTGCATTTTCTTGATTATTATTGATTTAAATTGATGTGTTGCTCTTTTGTTTAGATGTCGCTTTTTTGATATGTCGTCCTTTCGATATGTCACTGCTTTGCTTAGATGTCGCCGTTCCAAATGTGGCGCTTTTAATATGTCTCTCTTTTGATAAGTCCTTGTTTTAATTTGTCGCTCTTTTTAAATGTCGCTGTTTTGAATGTCGCTGTTTTGATATGTCGCTGTTTTGAATTGTCGCTCTTTTTAAATATCGCTGTTTTGAATGTCGATTAAATGAGACCGCCGTTTTGAATATCGCGGTTTTGAATATCGCCCTTTTGAACCGGAGCCATTTACGAAACTATGGAAATAGGTGGGACTAGAAATGTTATCAAAAAAAGGACTACAGAAAATGATGCCATTACTTTTATAATTCCCTATGAGGAGTTTTATAACAAGTTAGTTGAAATTCATATAAGTACTGGTCACGGAGGCCGCGATAAGATGTTAATAGCTTTGAAACCTAAGTATGCAATTCCCAGGCCAGCAGTAGAAATATTTGTTCGGTGCTGTACAACCTGTGCTGAAAAAAAAACAGCTTCCTAAAAAAGGTTTAGTAGTCAAACCCATTTTATCAAAAGATTTTAATCATCGAGGACAAGTTAACCTGATAGATTTGCAGTCAACGCCGGACGGAGAATACAAGTGGTTAATGAACTACCAAGATCATCTTACAAGATTTATTCATCTGAAACCTTTGAAGTCTAAGAGTGCGAAGGATGTATGCGAAAAGCTTCTAAAAATTTTCTTAGAATTTGGATCACCACTCGTCTTGCAGAGTGACAATGGCAGAGAATTTGTCAATCATTTTATTCATGAAATGGTTGCTAAATGGCAATCTTGCAAGATTATCAATGGACACCCGAGACACTCGCAAAGTCAGGGAAGTGTAGAAAGGTCAAACCAAGATTTAGAAGACATGCTTAAAGCTTGGTTAACAGAGATAAAAGAAATTGGTCACTGGGTTGCTATTTCGTTCAATGGCAAAAAAATTCTTCCTATCACAGGATCATTAAACGTTCTCCATATAAAACTTTATTTAGGGTGGATTTCCGAGTCGGTTTGTTTTCTACTAATTTACCGTCTGAAATTGTTAAAACTATAAATTCAGAAGACGATTTGGAAACAATTGTAAATATCTCTTCATTTCCAGGAAGCTCAGAAGGTACTTCAGAAGATCATTAAGAAACATCAAATGAAGTAAATAATGTCTTAGCTAACTTACAAATCGATGTTTACCAAGAAATTGAATCCGCGTTCGCAGTGACTGATGTAAATAATACTGATACCGATAACAGCACACAGATAAAAATAATACTGATGACAACATACTTGTCAATAAAAATTATGCAAGATAATACTCGCACCTATGATTTAGAAAAATCGAGAGAAGAATATATTCTAGACAATTTAGAGGCAAATCATGAAGTAAAAATACTTTACATTGGCAATGAAAATACCAATGAGGAATTCGCGAAGAAAGATAATGGAACTGCCCAACTGAAATTTGTTAGTAACAATAAAAATATTGCTGACATTCCCACACAAAAATTTATAGAATGTGTGTTTCGGTTTGGTAGAGTTCATGATATTCATTGTAATTATTGACATTGTGCGTTTTGATATTTGAATTACGCGCGATCTAACGTTCATTATCCGCGTTCTGACAGCCAGCTGTGCGCGTTTGGACTTCCTGCCGCGCGCGCACAACCTCCCGAAGTTCAATCCTACACAACGACAACGAGGAAGGAGTCGATTCGCCGCCATCATAGAATAAGCAATGCCGACCATGCCGTGCCGAATTCTATGAACACTCTATGGTTCAAGTAAGTTCGGTTACGTTAAGATTCACATTCACAATTTTATTGCGCATTCAGTTGACCAGCTCAGAGGTCATTTTACTAGTATACAGTCCGCTATCTGTTCAGTAGTGTTCATTTTATTTTCGAAAGTACCATTTTGAACCAGCAAATCCAACATTTGGTCACTTCTCACCGGATTATTTTCGAAAAATATCGTGTACCGCGTATCCATACGTACATTTGACATTCAATCGATCAAAATAAAAGTGTTCAGTGCTCCAAGGAGGAAAACAAGGCAACAGGAAGGATTTAAATCAATGTAAGTCCGTTCCATGATCATTTTCCTATTCCCATATAAATCACAACAGGTAGACTCAATTTGTTCAATAATTAATTTGCACATTATCTACGTATTCACAAGGTTCATTTGTTAAAGGTGTTTGAAACAAGTATCAAATATTCCTTTTTGTGTTCACAAGTTTATTGTTACACATATTTTGCAAGATGGGTCCTCCTAGTGACAACGAACTAGAGGAACAATTTCAAGACAAGTTAAAAGAATTAGTTTTTCATCGTGGGCAGATAAAATCACATTTAACGCGATTTAGTTCATTTGTAAACGCTTTTTATATTGCAAACAAGTCGGCAACAGAATTGGAAAAAAGATTATCAACAATCGAATCATATTTTAATAATTTTGATTCTGTTCAAAGTCAAATTGAATTATTAACTAACAATGATGATAAACAATTACAAGAAAGGGTTACATTCGAAGAAGCTTTTTATAGCACTGTTTCTTCAGCTCAAGATATTATTAATAACCATAGAAAGGTAAATACTCCAGTTCAAAGTCCAGTTCAAACTCCATCACCAGTTCAAAATGTTCAATGTGGGACATCCTTGCCTTCAAACTCACGATTGCCCAATGTACAACTCCCACCTATAAAGATCGCAAAATTTAGTGGTTCATTCAGTGAATTTATGCAATTTTATGACACTTTTGATTCTCTTGTTCATCAGAATCAAACATTGACCAAAGTACAAAAATTTTATTATTTAAAATCATACTTACGGGGTGATGCTCTTAAAGTAGTTCAATCACTTGAAATAACTGATTTAAATTATGACATTGCATGGGACTTATTGAAAAAGAGATTTCAAAACAAGAGAGTAATTATTAATTGTCACATAAAGTCACTATTCGAGTTAGAAAACATTCCGAAGGAAAATTCCATTGCTTTAAGACACTTTTCTGATACATTGATGAAAGATTATCGTTCCTTAAAAAATTTGGGAGAATCAGTAGAACAATGGGATTCGATTTTAACTTACCTGTTAGTTTCTAAACTTGATTACTTTAGCAGACGAGAATGGGAAAATTTAATTAAGGATCATATCTCTATGCCAAAGTTCAATGAATTTACAGACTTTTTAGACAGCCGATGCCAGTTCTTAGAAACTGTACAAAATAATAATTCTTCAAATAATAATTCTTACATTAGGCAAAAACTTAAAAACCCAAATTCACAATATTCTCATTTGTCAACTGGAGGTATCAAATGTTTTTATTGCAGAGAAAATCATTGCCTTTATGCATGCGAAAAATTTCTAAATCTTTCAGTTCAAAACCGTATGAAAGAAGTCAAAAGATTAAATATTTGTAAGAATTGTCTAAGATCAAGTCATAACTATGAATGTACAGGCCAGTGCAAAAAATGTAATTTAAGGCACAACACTTTATTACATATTGATGGTAATTTTTCAACTCAAAAGGAGCCAACTGTAAAGTTCTCTGAAAATCAAAACAATTCAAAAGTTCAACGTGTTTCACAAAGTCCAATGAGTAGTGTTTTTGATTCTCGACCAAATCAAAGTAATTTTTCTCAAATTAATGACAATATTTCTCAATTTAACAATGACAATTTTCAAAATAATAATGTTCATGCTCAAGATCACAGTTTTGATGTTCAAGATTCAGTTCAGAGTCAGTCTAATGAATTGTTTTCTGCTCATTCTAGTATCAATAATCAATCCATTTTTAAATCCAATGATAATGTTCACATTTTGCTGGGAACAGCTAACATTTATATTGAAGATAATTCAGGAAATTTCAAAGTAAGTAGGGCCTTGCTCGATGGAGGTTCTCAGACCAATTTTATAACTACAAAGTTAGCCAAAAGGCTGCAAGTTAATACAAGTAAAGTTAATTATCCGATTATAGGAATCGGACAAACTCAAACTAAAATCAACGAAGGTATAGAAGTCAAAATTCATTCAATGTACAATAAATTCACTAAATCATTACCATTTCTATTAATAGATAAAATAACAGGTCAAATTCCACAAACAACTTTATCTATCAATGTTTCTAAATTAAATATTCCAAAAAATATTATATTAGCAGATCGGCAATTCCATTTACCTCAAGATGTAGACATTTTACCAGGAACTTCAGTATTTTATGAACTTTTGACAGGGAAGCAAATAAATCTAGGAAAAAATATGCCAACTCTCACAGAAACAGCTCTTGGCTGGATAATCGCAGGACCTTTGCAGGTCAATTCTATTAAACCAAGTTTAAATATCCCAAACTCTCAGTGCTTTATGACAGTTGCCAATCCTAGCAATGCACAAGTTCAGTCTTTATTAAGAAAGTTTTGGGAGATTGAAAATGTTCAGATGAGTGCGCCATTTTTAAGTAAAGAACAGTTTTGTGAAAATCATTTTTTAAGTACACATACTAGAGATAAAACAGGGCGTTTTGAAATTACGTTGCCATTAAAAGAAAATTATATCAAATTAAATGATAATTTTGACACAGCAAAGAAACGTTTTCTAAATATTGAACAGAAATTGATTCAAAATCCAGGTTTAGGTCTATTATATAGACAATTTATGTTAGAATATGAAGCTTTAGGTCACATGACCAAGTTATCTGATTCACAAATTAAAAATGATGTAGATATAAAATATTATTTACCTCATCATGGGGTGTACAAAGAAAGTAGTCAGACGACAAAGTTACGGGTTGTTTTTGACGGCAGCTGTAAAAGTTCAAGCGGTCTATCATTGAATGATGTTCTCTGTGTGGGACCTGTAGTGCAAGATGATTTGTTAAGCATTTTACTACGTTTTCGTAAACACAAGTATGTCATGAAGGCTGATATCACAAAGATGTACAGACAAGTAATGGTAAATCCAGGACAACGTCATCTACAGCGTATCCTATGGCGTCCTAGTCCTGAACAAAACATTTCTCATTATAATTTGAATACTGTTACCTATGGCACATCATCCGCTTCATTCCTTGCAATAAGAGCTCTACGTCAAGCAGGCATTGATAATCAAGACAAATTCCCCGAAGCAAGTCAAACCATTTTATCAGACTTTTATTGTGATGATTTAATATCAGGTTGTGATATACATGAAAGACTCCTAAAAATAAAGACAGACATTTCTGAAATTTTACAATCAGCAGGTTTTGTTTTAACTCAATGGATGTTTAATGAAAAGGAGTCCCATCAGCAAAATTTTAATTTTTCAGACTCAAATCAAAATGTAAACTCAGACCTAGCAGTCCGAGCACTTGGCATTATTTGGAATCCGAACAAAGACACTTTTCAATATTCATTTAATATAAAATTAAATTCTCAATTAACCAAAAGAACAGTGCTTTCAATCATTAGTCAAATATTTGACCCACTAGGACTCATAGGTCCAATTCTCATTAATGCAAAGATTATTCTCCAACAATTATGGAAATTGCAATTAGACTGGGATGACATAATTTCTGAATCTCATCATACCAATTTCATGAGTTTTTTCCAGGATTTAAAGTCTATAGATGAAATATCAGTTCCTAGGCATGCAGTTATTTCAAACTACATCACGTTGCAATTGCATGGATTTACTGATGCTTCAATGGCAGCTTATGGAATATGCATTTACCTTAGAACTATAGATTCCTTTAGTAAAGTATATTGTCAATTCCTATGTTCCAAGTCACGCGTAGCTCCTATCAAGACAGTTTCATTACCAAGATTAGAACTTTGTGGGGCTGTGCTCTTATCTGAATTTGTCAATAATGCTATTAAATCACTAAAATTAAACATAGATTCAAACAGTGTCTTTCTATGGACAGATTCACAAATTGTCCTATCATGGATATCTCAAGAACCATATAAATGGAAAGTATTTGTGTCAAACCGTGTATCAAAAATACAATCTTTAACAGAAATAGATTGTTGGCGATATGTGTCAACTTTGCACAATCCAGCTGACATCATATCACGAGGTTGCAAACCTAGTGAGCTTATTCAATTAGTTTCTTGGTGGTCCGGTCCATATTGGCTTTCACTTGATCAAAAACATTGGCCTAATGATAGTACAACATACAAAACTGATTTAGAGGTTAGCTCTGAGAAGCTTTATAATGCAACGTTAGTCTCCATTTATGCTGAAAATTTTCATTTATTTTCTTATTTCTCAGATTTTAAAAGGCTTATTCGAGTCACAAGTTATTGTAGAAGATTCTTTATTAATTTGAAATTAAAGAAACAACAGTGTCCAATTTTAACAGGATCACTGACTATTGCAGAATTAGATCAAGCTACTAATGCTCTTATAATACATGTTCAGGAAATTTCCTTTCACCAGGAGTATCAATGTATAAAGAATGAAAAAACTGTATCTAGACAGAGTAAATTAATTTCTTTAAATCCTTTTCTCAAAGATGGCATCATAAGAGTAGGAGGCCGTCTTAAAAATTCTCAATTAACTTTTGATCATAAATTCCCAATAATACTACCACATAACCACCGTTTTACTGAATTGTTGATTAAAAATGAACATGAAAGCTTATTACATGGCGGAACACAAATTACCTTATCCTCCATCCGTACAAAATACTGGCCATTGAATTGTAAAAATGCAATCAAGAAGGTTATCAGACAATGTTTCATATGTTTTAAATTGAGATCAAAGACATCCACAGACAATCCACTAATGGGTGATTTACCTTCGTGTCGTGTGAAACCTTCACGACCATTTCTTTGCACTGGTGTCGATTTTGCTGGTCCTATCCTAGTGAAGGACGGAACTTTACGGTCAAGAAAATTAGTTAAGTCCTACATTTGTGTTTTTGTTTGCTGTGCCACAAAGTGCATACATTTAGAATTGGTAGGAGATTTATCTAGAGATATGTTTTTAAACGCCTTTAAAAGATTCGTTTCTAGGCGTGGTCTCTGTAAGAACTTGTATTCTGATAATGGAACCAACTTTGTTGGCGCCAATAACCATCTTAAGGAAATGTACGAAAGAATTTACACCCTCAACAATGATGAGTTAGTTAAAAATTACTTTTTAGAAAATCGCATTACATGGCATTTTATACCCCCACGTGCGCCGAATTTTGGAGGTCTGTGGGAGTCATCTGTAAAATCAGTAAAACACCATTTAGTCAGAACTATCAAAGATCATCATTTAACTTATGAACATTTGTATACAATTTTAACTCAGATTGAGTCTATTCTAAATTCTAGACCCTTATGTCCTGTTTCCAACGATCCCAATGATCTTGAAATCCTGACACCTGGACATTTCTTAATCGGATCATCATTAAAATCATTGCCTGATGAAAACTACGATGATGTCAGTACTAATCGTTTAACAAAGTACCAGGAAATTCAGAAAATGTTATCACACTTTTGGAAACGATGGTCGCATGAGTACCTGCACAATCTCCAGCAAAGAACAAAATGGATGATAAAGGATCCTCAGTTGATAAAGATTGGTTTGATGGTACTTGTTAAAGAAGATAATGTGCCCCCCTTATGTTGGAAATTGGGTAGAATCTGTGAAACCTTTCCCGGAGATGACAATGAAATTCGTGTCGTAGGCATAAAAACTGCTAGTGGTTATGTCAAGCGCCCAGTGAGTAAAATTGGTGTCTTGCCTTTTGAGCAATAGCTCCAATTTGAGCCTCGGATATACATTTAAAGACATGTACATAGTTGTTTTACTTTGAAACTTGGTAGTTTCAAGGGCGCCGGTATGTTTCGGTTTGGTAGAGTTCATGATATTCATTGTAATTATTGACATTGTGGGTTTTGATATTTGAATTACGCGCGATCTAACGTTCATTATCCGCGTTCTGACAGCCAGCTGTGCGCGTTTGGACTTCCTGCCGCGCGCGCACAACCTCCCGAAGTTCAATCCTACACAACGACAACGAGGAAGGAGTCGATTCGCCGCCATCATAGAATAAGCAATGCCGACCATGCCGTGCCGAATTCTATGAACACTCTATGGTTCAAGTAAGTTCGGTTACGTTAAGATTCACATTCACAATTTTATTGCGCATTCAGTTGACCAGCTCAGAGGTCATTTTACTAGTATACAGTCCGCTATCTGTTCAGTAGTGTTCATTTTATTTTCGAAAGTACCATTTTGAACCAGCAAATCCAACAATGTGATCAAAATAATTCAAGTACATCAAATTCCACAAGTGAACCACAGTGGAAGTGTAATTTTGGCAAAAATGAAGAAATAGTGAAGAACCAAAGGAAAGGATGTGCCGTAGGTCAAAAACGAGCTGCAGAAAAAAATGCTGGAAATCAGCAATAAAAAATTAAGAGTTCTTGATATGGGCCAAAATATTGCAAATGAAGTTCCTAAAGTAGATAGAGGACCATTGGACCCCAAAAATATATTAGGAACTGTAGTGAGTATCACGAATGGAGTTTATGAAATTGGTACCATACACGGCTTGGCTTGTTGAATCGATGGTTATCAAAGGATGAAATCATTGACTGCCAAAGTAATGAAATAATTAATATTCCACACGGAAAAACAATTTCTTCAGGAGAAGCTCTAAGAAAGTTTTCAAAATTCGAAGGAAAAAGTGTTCTTGCAAGCCAAGCAAAGCACAGGGTCATAACAATAAATGTTTGTGTTTCAATGCTCATATGAAATGTGCTAGCAAATGTCATAAAAGCGGATCATGATATTAAAAATAATTCAAAACTATAATTTGTATTTTATAGATGGCGAAATAATATATTCTCGAATATAATAATATTCTCAAGAAATATTAAATAATAAAGGTATAAAATTTTGCATAGCAACAGCACCCAATATGCCGCGCCACTTGATAGCAATTCTAATTGAAATCTAGAATTCAATTTTGTTTGGTCGAACGCGACTCCGGAATTCTAGGTTTTTCCTTGAAGATGTAAAAGAGAGTACCGAGTCACGTTGTCAATCAGTTTCGCGCAAGAGTTGTAATAATAATAAGAGCGTCGTGGCGAGCTCAGTTTTTGAAGTTCTGTTTTTGGCAGCGGTCAAAAATCATTCGCACAATAATTGTAAATTTGTAAATAGTAATGTAAAGTAGTGAAGTAGTTCTGTGAATAAATACTTAGTGATGTAAATAAGACAAAACCAGCGTTTAATTTCAATATACAGTCCACTAATAATGAACACCACGATAATAGAGTTTTAACTCTTTAAAGTTTTAAAGTACAAAGAATGGCAGATACAAGAATACCCAAGCAAATAATCGAGTGGAAGCCAGGGGGAAGAAGAAGACGCGGCAGACCAAGAAGAAGCTGGAGAAGTGGTGTAGACGAGGAAATGAAGGACAGAGGCCTAGAAGAGGATGCCTGGATTGACAGAGATGGTTGGAGATCGGGAATCGGAAGACGTAGAACGTTATAAACCGATAATTATATATATAAAGTTTTAAAGTACTGGGTGTTCACAGATACATGTTCCGCTGAAAGGTAGCTTTCCTATTATTTAGGCAACAGACACGAAATTTGGAAAAAAATCTTTAAATTTTGGTAGGTAATTTAAATGTCTCTTTACCATCAAGCAAAAGAAAGTTAGCTTTCAGCCCAATATATCGGCCAAAAGGCACATTAAAATTTTTATTCAATTCAATTCGCCTAGTGCACCATCAGTCATAATATAATACGACGGATTTCATCTAGTCAGATTCTAATACAGTTTCATTTGAAGAATAAGACTAACACGCAGCAGGCGTATCATAATACGACTGAAACGACTAGTCTAATTGTGAAATTCTTAAGTATTTGTGTAGTATTACGATATGCCTAGTCGTATTGAAAAAGTCTAGGCGTATTATAATAAGGCTGATTTTACATTGAGCCTGCGACATTTATAACGATTTTCAGCCTTAAGGTACGGTTTGTTAGGATAGTACGCGACGCACAACTGACAACGTAAACGTCGTCACTGGTTCAGGTATGACGTACACCCGTTTTCTGATGTCAGAAAATGGGTGTACGTCATACCTGAACCAATGACGACGTTTACGTTGTCAGTTGTGCGACGCGTACTCTCCTAACAAACCGTACATTTAGGGTGGGTTCCGTTGCCAAACCTGGTTAAAGGCCGGGACACATCTATCATGCATTCTCAGGGTCATCAGGGTCCTTATTCTTGTAACAGGGAGCAGCGTTCCCAGGAGAACGCGTGTTCCGCTGCTCCCCTGTTCCAAGAATAAGGACCTTGATTGTATGATCGGAGTCGGATCGGAAGAATGCATGATAGATGTGCCCTGGCCTTAACCGGTCGGTACAACGTCCGTTGACAGCGGTTGCTGAAAATTTCGGTTTCATATGGAACGCTTTTCCAATCGCAGAATCACGGCTAGTTGCCTCGGTGACATGTTTGACAATTTTGACATGACCGGTTTTTCAGTCACCAGACATCACGAAACGTGAATCCGTAACCAAGGTTGGAAACGGAACCCAGCCTTAGTAAATTCGTTGCATTACCTAAGCTATCCCGACAACTTTAACAAGACACCTTAGGTCCTTGTCTCAAGTTTCGCTTGACTGACCGCGGTATGTTTATGTACGTGAATACTGTAATCAACTGTCCAAAAACTGGCTTGAGTAAATTCAGAGAATTTTTTCGGCGCTGGCTCTCCGTCTAATGGAAGACATCAAAAAAATGATTCAAAATATACAATTTGGATATCGCAACAAAAGTAATTGTCACTTGTCACCATAACGGATCTAATAGAAGAAGTAGAGAATAGCTATTTACCTAACAAGTGCGGAAAATGAATTTTTCTGCACGAGTCTGCGAAACGCGAAACTTCAAAAATATGAATTTTATTTAAATATATTTATTTGCCCAAAATAGATATTTTTGGACAATCCTTGTATACGACTGATAAAAATCCATATTTGATGGTTGTTGCATTTTGTGTTTTAGTCCATGCAGAACTTTTTATGAAGCATAGGGCTCTTGAAACAGAGTTGAGGAGCTTAAGGAGCGAGTATGTAATGTCGAAGAAGTTGCTCGCATCGTTGGAGTACACAGTTGAACTCCAAAAATGCGTAATCTCAACCTTTAAAGGAATAAGTGAGGACCCAAGCAGCTCAGCGGTTGTGTTTTCGCTTTGCATGCAGTGGGTCACGGGTTCGAATCCCGGCTAGGTGCATGGATGTTTGTTTGTTTGTTTGATTTGGTTTGTGTGTGATGTTGGAGGCTTTGTCGACAAACCACAGTGGTGGTTTCTGACAAGAAAGCAGAAAAAAAAAAAAAAAAAAAAAAAAAAAAAAAACATAAACATAGCTTCTATGACCTCTCAAAACAAAGATGACGTCATTGGGGATGCTCGACAAGGGCCAGCAATATTTAGCATCACCGCTAAACCTCCGAAGCAATGGCCAACGCAAATAAGAAATAAACCAATTGTGGCAACCAGGGATGGTAATTCGACCGCACAACAACAGGCAACACTGCCAAGTTGGACAACTCAATCAGCTGAGGCGGCTGTCAATTCCATAGAGGTCAATACCAATGATATTAATAAAAACAAACAAAGAATCGAAATTATCAACTCGAAAACCCTAAACACGGCATTGATGGAAGTTGAAACTCGCAATGCAATGCAAAATATTCAAAAATTATACACGAAAAATGAGGACGATGGCCAGTGGCAGGTGCAAAGACGAAAACGCCGACGATATGTGGTGGGCGATAATGAGATAGAAATACAAGGGGTCCCAAAATCTGTCTCACTACACGTAACTAGGCTTGACCCAAGCACAAAGCCTGAAGACCTGAGAAATATGTTAGCTAAGCACTTTCCCGAGGTAATTTGTGAGCAACATCCATCCAAACATCCCACTCTATATTCCTCTATGAAAGTTACTCTCAGGCAAAATAACTTCCGCAATGCGTGGAAAAGAGAGATATGGCCAAATGGTGCCCTCGTATCTCGGTTTTTTGCCAAGAGGAGGAACCTGTCACAAACAGAGGAGACAGTTCCTCAGAGAAAATGAAAACTAAATCAAATATAAATATAAGTATAAATAAAACTGTTTCGCAATCAAAAAATCCCACTTCCACTTATGTTTCAAGTAACCATTGTCAGGTCTACTACCAAAATGTGCGTGGTCTAAGGACTAAGACTGAAGCTTTTTATACCAACCTGTTGACAATGGATCCCGATATAGTGACACTGACTGAGACTTGGCTATGTGATGGAATTTTCACTCAAGAGCTGATTGATGAGAGGTACACGGTGCTAAGAAGAGATAGAAGTACTGCTGCTAGAGGTGGAGGCGTTTTGATCGCTTTCGACAGAAGATTCCCTTATGAAATTATTGATAGTAATGTTGACTGTAATGTTGAATGTATTCTTGTAAGGTTGAAGTTGAAAATTATTGTCTCTGTTGTATATTTCCAACCAAACTCTAGTTTGGAAGTCTATAATAGTTTTTTTAATCAATTTGAATGTCTTTTAGATGACGAGCGGACAGGAGTATTGATATTGGGTGATTTTAACCTCCCTTTTTTTGAAATATGTGATAATGATAAAAACACCTTGCTTACTGAGTTCCTTAATCTCAATAATTTGAGACAGTTGAATAACATTAAAAATTTTAGGGACAGGTGCCTGGACCTGGTTTTGACGAACATGGAGATACCGCAAATCACTAGGTCTGTGCAGCCACTAGTTGCAGAGGACCCCTATCATCCTGCACTTGAATTTGGAGTTCCAACGAAGGATAAGTTGGTAAATTGTATATCCAAACAGTATGTATATGATTTCCCAAAAGGGGATTTTCTACTTCTATACAATCTTGTGAAAACCTGTGATTGGACTGAAGTACTTTCAATTACAGATGTAAATATGAGTCTCAATTTATTTTATAAAAAGGTGTATGGTCTTTTAGATAGAGCTATTCCAAAGAGACAAATCAAACATTCTTCCAGTAAAACCCGTTATCCACGGTGGTATTCCATAGATCTGATTCACAAAGTCAAGGAATAGAATAAGCTTCATAAGCGTATATTGAGTAAGTGTGCTGATCCATCAGTGCAATTGCACTTTAGTGAATTAAGACAATGCATCAAGCTGCAGACCCAAGCAGAATACAACCTGTACAAGAATAATGTGGAACTTAACCTAAATTCGGATCCCAGTTCATTTTGGCAGTTTTTGCATGAGAAGAGCAAGAATCGAGGGATACCGGGGGAAATGAAATTTAATGAGAAATACTCGGGTTCTGAGGATATAGCGATGGCTTTTGCTCAGCATTTTGAGTCAGTATATGAAAGACCCAAAGATGTAAGTAAATACATGGGGAATGTAAACGGATGTGATTTTAAATTTTCAGATGTGTCAGAGTTGAAAGTTGTAAATAGTATTAAAAGGTTGAAGCCTAAAAAATCGACAGGGCCTGATCAGATCCCTGCCTATATTTATAAAGGATTGGCTGAGTTCATAGCTCTACCGCTCATACATATTTTCAATCTTTCTATTGGAAGTGGACAATTTCCTGATGCCTTGAAGAATGCTCAGATTACACCTATTTTCAAGAAAGGACGAAAGGACGAAATTAGGAACTATAGACCGATTTGCCTCATTAATATTTTAGCAAAAATTTTTGAAACAATACTTTATGATGATCTTTCAGACTTTCTAAAACCTAAAATTTCTAAATACCAGCATGGATTCTTAAATGATAAGTCAACAATAACAAACCTCTCTATATTCTCGGAAATGGCGGCTGAGGCGATCGCGAATAAGAGCCAGTTGGATGTCATTTACACAGATTGTGAGAAGGCTTTTGACAGGGTGGACCATGAGTTGCTGCTTTGCAAGCTTGCTGAGTTTGGGGTGTCAGAGGATGCTTACCATCTTGTGAGGTCATACCTAATAGGCAGGGTCCAGACAGTGAGGGTCGGCGCTTGCAACTCTGAGGCGTTTGTTGCAACCTCAGGTGTCCCGCAGGGTAGTAAACTGGGCCCTCTTTTCTTTTTGTGTTTCATCAATTCATTGCCCGACTGCCTGAGGGACTCTATGGGACTTCTCTTTGCTGATGACTTCAAGCTCTGTAGGATTGTTGAGCGGCAGGAGGACTGCAGAAGGCTTCAGGGTGACATGGATAGGGTGATGGACTGGTTCAACAACAACAGAATGTCCCTAAATGTTAATAAGTGTTCTGTTGCAGCTTTACGAGACGAACAAACCCAATAGAAGAAACATACAAGATTGGTGATACTGAGCTTGATCGTCAAACAGAGGTGAAGGATTTGGGTGTCTTTTTCCAGGCCAACATGAAGTTCAATAAGCATTTTCATCATGCTGTCAATAAAGCAGTAAAAGCACTTGGCTTTGTAATCAGGAATAGTAAGAACTTTAAAATAAGTACAATTATTAACTTGTATAATGCTCTGGTGAGACCACACCTTGAATATGCATCACACATTTGGATGCCATTGGAAGCCACGCATATTGATGAAATTGAAAAAGTGCAGAAGAGATTTTTGCGGTATCTCTATGTGGTTAAAAATAATATTTACCCATATATGGTTCCTTACAGGGATATGCTTGTTAGTTTTGAGATAAAGTCATTAGTGGAAAGAAGGAATAATCAGGCTGTGATATTTTTGTTTTATATTTTAAACAACCTAAAGTATAAGGATTGTAATTTAATTAACTATGCCTCCTTAATTGTACCAAAGATTAACTTAAGAATTATGAAAAACAAGAAATACTTTGGTACTGATCCTAGTAATAATATGTCACCATTTAATCGCATGATGACAGTTGCGAACCAAGCACTTAATGAGGTCCAGGTAGATCTTTTTAATGTAACTTTCAATCAATTGAAGGCCCTTTTAAATTAGTCATATATGTTTATATTGTGTACTCTATCTTTATTTTTGTGTTTTACACTTCGCTGTTTTAACTTTACATGTAATTACTATTTTTGGTGTTTGTAAAGTAATGAAATAAATAACTTGTTTTCGTAAAATTCATAATAGAAAGGTTTTATATAATAATAGGTCTGTTTCTGCAGAAATCACAAATCAGTCAGAGTGAATTTCATTGGTTGAAACTAGTTTTCTGACTGTTTTCAACCAATGAAATTCGCTCTGACTGGTTTGTGATTTCTGCAGAAACAGACCTAATATCTCAGCAGAAACTTCTGGTTTGCCACCAATACCCATAAATGATGCAAGTCGCTCCTGTATATATTGCAACCACTCAATTCTCGAAGAATTTCGTACATTAGCCAATGATCCTACTTGCTTACGCCTGCACGTTTCAAAACAAACATCCAACGATACATGTTCAATATGTGATATTCCCAATAATGTAAAGATAGGGTTTGGAATTCATTAACAGGCCATTCAAGATAAAAGGTCCACAGATCTACTCATTTTTGTAAGAACTGAAAACCGCTAGTTCGCTAGTAATTATAAAAGTTTTTCATAGTGAAAATAGTTTCAGCGAGTCTGCCGTTCACCGATGAAGCAGCCGAGTGCGGGAAAAAACATTTTCCGCAAGTGTTAAGTACAATAGTTTTTCTACAGACGTGCGGAAATAAGTATACCTATACATAACTTGTAGTAATTTATAATTTATTGTTTTAACAGCCGTGCGGAAAAACTTATTTTCTGCACGGGTATCGATGCGGAAAATTGATTTTTCCGCACGGCTGTGGAAAAATGGTGTATATACACCATTTTGACCATTTGAGTTTTAGATTGAGAAATGCAGCTCAAACATTTCAAAGGCTTATTAATGAGGTACTCCGGGAGTTTGATTTTTGTTTTGTGTATCTTGATGATATTCTCGCGGCTAATAACTGAAGCTGAGGGACAGCATTAAGAACATTTACACAAAACTTTTCAAAGACTAGAGGAATATGGCGTAATTTTGAAGCCAGAAAAATGTATATTTGGGTTGAGTGAAATTGAATTTTTGGGTCATTTGGTTAATGGCCAAAGGAATAAAACCTTTGTCTGCAAAAGTTGAAGCAATTCGACAGTTCCCGGTTTCGTCATCTCAACGCAAGCTCCAAGAATTTTTGGGTAGGTACCTATGATAAATTTTTACCATAGATTTATTCCAAATTGTGCAGATTTATGCAAGTCCTTGTATGATCTCGTTGAATCTAATAATAAAAATAATTTTTTGTTTGGACAAATTGTGCTTAGAATGATTTTGTCAAGCTTAGCTACTGCAACATTTTTGAATCACCCTAGGAAAAATGTGCCTCTGAATATTATGGTGGATTTCTTCTGATTTTGCAGTAGGTGCAGTTTTTCAACAGTATCATATTAATTTTTGGCAGCCTGTGTGTTTCTTTTCAGAAAAACTTACTTAACTTACACCTACTGAACAAAGATATAGTAGGTACATTTGGAAGAGAACTTTTGGCAATTTATTTGGCTATCAAAACATTTAGGTATTTACTTGAAGGCTGGGCTTTTCATATTTTAACAGATCACAAACCACTGGTATATGCAATCAAATCAAATTCAGATAAATATTCCCCCAAATAATTTAGAAATTTAGATTTCATTTCACAGTTTATTATACAGATATTAGACATATTTCAGGTAAAAACAATGCTGTTGCCGATGCTTTAAAGTCGCATTGAATTAAATTTAATTTATTTGGAAAATATTAATTTTTTAGAACTTGCAAAAGCACAGGAAACTGATCAGGAACTAAAATTCTTTCAGAATTCCGACAATACATTATTTGTTATTGGAAAAGTTTCATTTATGACGAGGCAGTTGAATTGTTTTGTGATGTATCAACAGGCAAGGCTCATTTATTTATCCCATTTAAGTTTCGGTATAAAATTTTCAAGATTCTGCATTCTTTATCACACCCTGGAATTCGTACTTCACAAAAGCTTATTTCATCTAGGGTAGTTTGGCTAAACTTAAGATCTGATATTAGGAGGTGGACTAAAGAATGTGTAAGTTATCAGAGGTTTAAAATAATTAGACATACGGTAAGTCCTTTGTCACAATTTGAGACTCCTAAAGACAGATGCAGTCACTTACATATCGATATTGAGGGTTCTTTGCCCTGTTCTAAGGGTTTTAAGTATCTTGTTTCTTGTATAGGTCGGTACACTAGGTGGCCTGAAGTTAGGGTTTCCATAAAGGTTTTTCGGAATCCAGGACCTAGGAGTCAAGAAATCCGGACAAAATCCGGACTTCGTCGATAAAATTTTTATAAAGGATGAATTTTGTTTATTTTTTGCAAAAAAAAAAATTTACAGAAATTAATAGATATGCTTTGAGCATTTTTTCCGTTATACTGAAGACATAATGACAAATACAAGGTACCAATGACAAAAATATAATAACACTTGTGTATCAAAATCAGGGATGATACACACTACTACTACAGGATGGCCTATCCTCATAAGGCTTGTGTGCAGGGTTGCCAGACGTCCCACCTTAGGAGGGACAGTCCCGCATTTTGTTAATCGGTCCCGCCTTTTTTTTATTAATTGCAGGTCCCGCTTTTCACGTGAATTGTCCCGGTTGTCCCGCTTTTTTCACCCAATCTTTACATTTAGTGCAAAAAACACGCTCATTTTACAACTTGTAACATAAATAGCTACTTCTTCATTTAAAATCGACGCATCGCCTGAATCGCAAGCATTTCATCGAGGTCTGCGGGTGACGTCACCACTATTAGCTGCTGACGTGGTGACGTCACTCGCAGACCTTATGGACTCGAGAACCGGCGAACGTACGCCTTCTCAGGATGAGCAATCCTGTTAGTTTACGATTCTTGGGTTTTAATAATAAATGTTGTATGTTTTGTAGGTAGGCATAAAACTGTCAAAAATTCCAACAAAATCCAAATCTCTCATTGCACAAACTAGCATCTGCAAAAAACTTTTTTTCTGGCCATTGAAAAATAAACAACTTTCGTCAAAAATCATTTTTTCTATGATCGTTAGAAAATAAACAACTTTCGTCATATTTCACCTTAGCCGAAAACGTCACTTTCGTCACTAGGAATTTGGTTTGTGCGTCCATGCGTAGAAATATTTTTATTTATTAGGTATTTTTTATGTTGTTATTTAATAAAGAAGAATTTTTTTTTTTTGGTCGAGTTTTGATTGAATTCTTAACAAAATTTGGGCGTGACTCCAAAAAATTTGTTTCGCTTTTGCTCCAGGGGGTCCATAGGATGGGGACACATTGAGCACTTGCCCCTCCCCCCCCTCTTTTGCTTTTGGGCGTGGCACCCGAAACAAATTTTTCGCCTGCGGCGAACTTTCCCTCTGAATAACATCAGTCCCGCTTTTGTGTAACAAATCCCCCCCTACCTCTCCAAGCCAAACAATTAGTTGTGACGTTAGCAGCATGGCGTTTCTCGCCTTGACGTAGGCTGTTTCTGTTTAAATAGCTGACGACTTAGAGTGTGTATTCTCCTATTTCTCCTTGCATCAAAATGGCGACCGAATAATTGGATACAGGATACAATTTACTTGCCACCCCATACAAAATTAAAATTTCGAATTTTTGGTAGGTATCTCCCAAGGAGAATACACACTCTTAAGGAGTGCTTATCGGACTTGTTTTGGGTAGTTGCCGACATATTGGTGTGAAACCATTTCCGACGTCATCAGCTGTTTAAAAAGCTTACGTCAAAGCGAGAAATAACATGCTACCTACGTCACAACTGGTATTTGGGCGAGGGGGAATTTGTTACTCGTTTGTTACACACAGGCCATATGAGGATAGGCCATCCTGTAGTAGTAGTGTGTATCATCCTTGGGTATCTCCGAGTTTTCCGGACACTGTTCCGAATTCCGACCGGACTTCCCCGGACACCCTAAAAACCCAAACATGTCCGGGTAAATCCGGACGTATGGAAACCCTACCTGAAGTAATTCCTGTTAAATATTGTCGCGGCTTTGGATCGCCGGACAGAAATCTTGGGTTCGTCGTTCGTTTCGTTTATTCCAAAAATCAAAGTCCAATTAACACAGCAATAATTTATTCCACTTAACAATACACTCTGACACTAATTACTTTACTAACTCAACAATTAAACTCTTTACAATCACTATTTAAATCGTATCACAGTCGAACTGAAACTAACTTGCAAGCTAAAACCCGTCCTTATATATATCCCTAAATCTATTCTTGTAAAATCTAGAACACACACGATAATGTTATTTCTCGATTATAGTAGAATAATTCGCTAGATTCGAGTATTTTCACCGTCGATTCTTGACAGTCTGGCGGACGATATCGTGACACTGCCCTCCTCTTAAGGTTGATCGTCCCGATCAACTTCACGTCCATGATATTTCGCCAATCTGTCCAGATGTACAAATTTCATCTTACTCCTGGTGTTGCGCTGGACTCGATAAACCAAATCATTGATTATTCTATAGGGTCTTTCCCATGCTGAAGACAATTTCGGCGATACTCCTTTCTTCCTTGCTGGGTTATACAACCACACTAAATCACCTTCTTGAAATCCGACCGAATTGGCTTATCTGGTCTTCATTCGGTCACTGGCTAGTTGAATATGCTCCCGAGCAAAATCATGGATACCCAGAAGTCGTGCCCTTATTTCGTCGGCATAATCTCGGATTTCTCTTCGTTTTTCTTCGGGTACTCCAAACATCAGATCGCAAGGTAGCCTGAGTTCCCTTCCAAAAACAATTCTAGCCGGACTTTCACCTGTTGAATCGTGAACAGCCGCTCTGTAAGCCATTAAAAATAGAGGCAAATGCTTGTCCCAATCTCGTTGGTTCTTTGCGACCACTTTTGTCAGGTGTTCCTCTATGGTCTTATTGAATCGTTCCACCATGCCATCAGATTGAGGGTGTAAAGGTGTTGTCCTTCTCCATGATCTCACAAACTTTCTTAAAGATGGTAGATTCGAAGTTTCGTCCCTGGTCTGAATGTAACTCTAGTGGCACACCATGACGACTAAAAACTTCGTCCACTAGCACCTGGGCAACAGTGATGGCTTCCTGATTGAGAATAGCGAAAACTTCTGGCCATTTACTGAAGTAATCCATGATAACTAAGATGTATTTGTTACCACGCTCTGACTCTGGGAATGGTCTAGCAACATCTATCGCTATTCTTTCAAATGGGAGACCGACGTTGTACTGTTTCATGGGCCCCCGAGATCTTAGTTTAGGGCCTTTACTGGTAGCACAGATGTCGCATTTTCGGCACCAGCTTTTAACGTCTTCATGGTAGTGAACCCAGTAAAAACGTTCCCGAATTTTGTCCAAAGTCTTGTTAACTCCGAAATGTACCCCTGAGGTTCCGTCGTGTATTTCTTTTAATACATCTTCCACTCGGTCTTTTGGGATAACCAGTTGGGTCTTAGTGGATTTCCCATCGGCACTTTCCCAAACTCTTTTGAGCAAACCATTTTCTACGGCCAGAGAGTTCCACTGGGCCCACAACGCCTTGTAAATCAAGCTTTTGTTTGACACTTCCCCCCATTCTGGCCTACATTCATCATTTTCTTTAAGATGTAGAATTGGCCCGATGTCCTGGTCTGCCTCCTGATCTTCTCTCATTTGCTTGGTAGTCCATTTGTCATCGACGATCAGGCCCGTTCTTCTTACAGCTGGACTAGTGTTTTTCTCATGTGGGTTTCCAGGTCGATGTTTAGGACTAGCGTCTCTGGACCTCCAAAAGCTTTGGGAACGATCCCTAGATGGAGAGGTCATCCTTAGTCTACAATCCCATTGCATGTGTCCAAGCCTTTGACACCGGTAACATTTTACTCGGTTTCTTGGTGTTGGTGTTTGCTTGTTGTTTTCCATTTGTCTAATTTCTAGTACTAGTTTCTTCATCTTTTTCGTGAACTTACTCATAAGATTCTTGAAGCTACCATCTTCTTTTGACGTTTGTTCATCCTTTGGGTCTTGAATGGTCACTGTTCGTATTCTGGGTGTTGAAGCACCAAAGATTGCTTCCAGTTCTAATGCTCGGACAAGGGCTTCGCTACTTTTCCTGAACTTGGACATTCTTAGGTTTTCCTGGATTTTGGAATCCCGGAGACCATCAATAAACGTAGATACTGCCATGCATTCTTGTATGTCTTCCCCAGCTGCCGGAAACGCCAAACTCACTAGCCTTTTAACTTCCGATTCGAATTTTTGTAGACTCTCGCCGGGTTTTTGAACTCTTGATTTAACTTGAGTTCTGAATACTTCTTGTCTGTAATGGTCTCCGAAGCGCAGTTCTAAAGTTTGACTCAGATGCTGGTAATTCTGTTGGTAGACTGAAGGAATGGACTGAAGAAGGTCTAAAGTAGTCGAGTGGTTATGGCTTCAGGTTCTTGAGCGAATGGTCAACGGTTCGATCCCACTTCTGACACCAGTGTCGCGGCTTTGAATCGCCGGACAGAAATCTTGGGTTCGTCGTTCGTTTCGTTTATTCCAAAAATCAAAGTCCAATTAACACAGCAATAATTTATTCCACTTAACAATACTCTCTGACACTAATTACTTTACTAACTCAACAATTAAACTCTTTACAATCACTATTTAAATCGTATCACAGTCGAACTGAAACTAATTTGCAAGCTAAAACCCGTCCTTATATATATCCCTAAATCTATTCCTGTAAAATCTAGAACACACACGATAATGTTATTTCTCGATTATAGTAGAATAATTCGCTAGATTCGAGTATTTTCACCGTCGATTCTTGACAGTCTGGCGGACGATATCGTGACAATATATTAATAGTTCCACGGTTGCTGAAGCTTTAGTTTCTCAGTGGATAACTAGATTTGCTATACCATCAGCTTTTATTACATCTGATAGAGGATCTCAATTTGAGTCAAAATTATTTAAAGAATTAATGTTAACTCTCGGCACTCACCACATTAAAACAACAGCTTATCATCCCATTTCTAATGGTGTTATTGAGCGATTTCATCATGACAGCGGTTGATGGTGTTCATTGGGTGGTCCATTTGAAGTTTTAGAAAAATCAAATAATTTTTTTAAAATAGAGTTAAACGGAAAATCCTATAGTGTATCACTTATCGTATTAAACCTATTAGGTAAAAATAAAATGTAATTTGAATTCATGGAAAAATCACCTACTTAACTGACTTAGATGTATGGATTTTTTTATTGAATGTTTGGAACTTGGAAAAGAAATATTGTTATCTAAATTTAAAAATTTTGTATTGCTCGAACTTCAAAAATCAATTTATATTTTCCAAATGAAATTTTACTTTATTCTAAATTCATTCGCCGACTTCCAGCATATATTTCTCTCTTACCGTTTACAGGTTATATTTTCCAAAATTACCATTCCAAATTTAATTTTTCGTTTTCCAAAATTGAAATCACTATTTCAAACTTCAATCTACCTACATCTCCCAAAATTGAACATACAAATCCAAAATTTATTTTACACAATAAAAATGAACAATAAAAAGTTCATCCAAATAATAACTAGAAATGGTGTGGTTCCAATTTAAACAAAAATAAACTTGAAAACTACTTCGACATAAAAAACTTACCAAAAAAGTATATCGAAACCAAATAGAAAAAAATAACAACCGCACTTTCGCGCTTCACTATACAAAAACCTCTTCTTCGTTTTGTCATATTCTTGTCCGATTATTTCAATTCAAATTACACCGCAAAACGAGCTCAAATTAAACCACAAAATAAACAAATAATCCTCGTTCGCTTATTTGAAGTATGCGACTTTAAACGCGGTGCGGCAGTACTGAAAGTGAAAGTGGGTACCTAACATAATATGAAGACTTTTTTGCCAGTATGAGTAGGAACCAACACAAACTGAAAAATATTATTTATTTTTTTTTAATTATAGGATGTTTTTGATATTGTAGTGTTAATATTCAGTTTGGGTACCGGAGGTAAGCACTTCTCTTCACTTATGTTAAACCATTCACCATGTGCAGCGAGATGTCTGCGATAAAGATGCAAACACTTTCGCTTCGGGTGGGACTTTTGATGACGCCACCGTCAACTATAAATAATAATTGAAACAAGATCGACATACTTTTATAACTGTTAATTGATTGTATTATCAATGATTTCTCATTCGTTTTGTCTTGAGTAGATAAAAGGCAAGACAGAGAATAATGCGCTCTGAACTGCATTTATAGTTATTTACCTAACTAGTGCGGAAAGTGAAGACTGATGAATGATGATAATGACAGCTGCGTGCGGAAAAGACACTTTCCGCGGGCTATTTTTGCTACAAGCGCATAAAATAAGATAGGAAACATTATGAAACAACAATTTTTTTAAATTGGGAATATGGAAAACTAATCTAATTGATATTTTTCTTCAAGCGAGCGACAAGCTGCTACTTTCTGCATGCTTGTAGAGAAATGATTTTTTCGCCTTCGGTATTTTTTGGTGGATTTAAAGATCAATTCTCTCCAATCCAATACGTCGGTATAATGACAAGAAAAACATTCACGCAGGAAAATGTAAAAAAAAACTAGACAATTTTTGGGATTCTGGTTTATGTTATTGTATTGCTAACACACATAAGATTGGCGCTAATTAAAAAAGATACCATAAATTGATTAATTTTCTGGTTTTTTTTTTAGTTTGAATTACATTCTTGTAATTTTTTTAGAACTCGTTTCTATTACCGGATTTCTAAAAAGATAGCGCCATTGGTTTCTATATTATAAATCGAATGCAAAAAATAAATTTGATATAACTTCAACTGCTAAAAAGTTACGTTGAAATTAAGAACGCAATGCATTCCTTGTTTCATTCATCTCATTCCCACTAAGTATAAAGCAATTATGCTAGGCGGCATAATGTTTTATTAGTACCAGCCCCAAAATACCTATGTAGAAATAATATTTGGTTCCCATACTTTTTAGGCTGTAAAACCTAAACCCTTTTAGTGGGCTTTTATGGCAGGCAATTTTGGTAAAGAAACTTTGGGGTTTTCGGTTGGATTTTGGATGTAAAAAGGGAAAGGGACGGGTAGTCTTGCTCGAATAGTCGAACAATAAAGTCGTACTGAAACCGAAAGCTATTTTGTTTTATTTGGAAAAGCGTCGTGTTTTTGCGATTTTTACAAATCAGAAGTGGAATTACCTATCGCCGCCGCCGCGCTGGTCGAGAAGTTAGCGTTATTATTCTGATACCGAATCTGAGTCAATTATACCGCGATCTAGATCTGGATTCTAGAACGGGAAACCGTAGAGTGAGCGTCAAAGAAAAGAGCCGTCGCGTAAGCGGAAAAAGGCGAAGTGAATTATCGCCATCGTCCTTCAGTGGATCGCGTTCGCCCCGAACACCCGAAAAGCGTAGTAAAAGACAAAGAAGACGCGATCGTTCTACCTCCGAAGAGGAAAGTGCGCGACAAAAATTAAAAAGACTAGAGCGCTTTGAACAATACGCGTCAAGCGTGAAAAGTGCAATTGATGAAAACCTCATACCTGTATTCGACCCGCAGGATAAGGAAAAGTGTGTAGAAAAGTGGGTAGCTAGAGTGGACGAACTGGCAGAATGCTATGGGTGGAGTAGTATAACGGTTGGAAAATTAGTCATTAGCAGGCTACAGGGATTGGCTCGTAGATGGTACGACACCCAGGATCACTTCAACCCGAAGTGGGGAAAAATGAAGGAACTTTTAATAAAGCAATTTACTGCGGGAAGCAGCAAACTATCAGGCACTACCAGGACAAAATCTGAGTGAGTACTGTTTCAATAAACTGGATAAATTAAAAGAACTGAAGATCGATATTCCACAAGATTATTTGGCGGATGCAATTATAACAGGTATCAATAATGAAGATGTAGTTCGCGCAGCCAGGTCGTCTAAATTTAGTGATACTAACGAACTGTATGCTTATCTGAGTACCCTAAACAACTTACCCCAAAATTTCACTAGATTAGAAAGAAAGCAATTTGTTTATCAGCCCAGTACATCTGCAGCGGATGCGAAAAATTCCGTTAATAGCAATAACAAAGTTTCAAAAGGCGTAATTTGCTTTAATTGTCAAGGGCAGCACTACTTCAAAAACTGCCCTAAACCTAAATTAGAATGCTTTCACTGCAAAAAATTAGGCCACAAGCAAAATCAATGTCCTTTGAAATCGACAAAGAATAGTTTTAAAAAACAGCGTACACGCAGTAGATAAAACTGGAGAGCCAAATCCATACATAATGCCTGTTAATCTGAATGGAATTAAGTTCAAATGCTTGGTAGACACTGGCAGCACCCGCACGTTGCTAAAACGAAGTGTTATTGAGAAATTGGGACTTCGAATCGAAAATAATGATATTGGAAAACTGGTATTGCGAGGTTTTTCTGGAAACTTGGTAGTGAGTGAGGGCACTGTGGCAGTTAGGATACGAATGGACAACGCTTGTGCTGAATTGGAAGTCATAGTACTCGATGACGAGCAAATGATGCATGACTGTATAATCGGCTGCGATTTTTTGAATTTACCACAAGTACTTTTTTACAAAAATGATAAAGGTTTTGTTATCAAAGGACTAAATGTCAGAAGAACTTACATGTTTTGAAGTATATGACGATTCTAGACTAAATATAAAAACAGTTATTCTCAATGAACTTGATAATTTACCAAAATATGAAAAAAAGAAGTGTTATGAATTATTAATGGAATTTCGAGACAGAATTGCGACGTCGATGGCAACTTTAGGAAAAACTAGTGCTGCCAAAATGAAAATAAAGTGCATCACGGACGAGCCTATTGTTTACAATCCTTATCGCATGTCTCTATCAGAAAAAGCTATTTTGGGAAAAATGATAGACGAATTATTGCAGAATAACATTATTAGGGAATCCCAATCGCCGTACGCTAGCCCGGTCCTATTAATAAAGAAAAAGACAGGTGACATGCGTATGTGCATAGACTTTCGTAGACTCAATGCCGTTACTATAAAAGATAAGTACCCTTTGCCCTTAATTGAAGAACAAATCGATAAATTAGCAGGCAATAAATATTTTACGGCCTTAGATTTGGCGTCGGGTTTTTATCAGGTACCAATGAATGAGAATTCTATAGCAAAAACAGCTTTTGTGACCTCGGATTCGCATTATGAGTTTCTGCGAATGCCATTTGGGTTGACTAATTCGCCAGCCGTCTTCCAACGCCTAATGAACAACGTATTGGGCAGCTTAAAAAATAAAATCGCATTTCCATACATTGACGATATCATAATCCCATCAGAGACCGTAAAGCAGGGGCTGGAAAACTTGCGCTTAGTACCAGAAGCCTTAAGAAAGCACCAGCTTACCCTTAAGCTTAAAAATTGTTCCTTTTTTCAAACCAATATCGTCTACCTTGGTAGAGAGATATCAGCGGATGGAGTTCGTCCAGGTCAGGATAAAATCAACGCTGTCTCCAGAATGGAACATCCGACGACCATTAAACAAGTTCGCCAGTTTTTGGGTTTAGCTGGGTATTTTCGGAGATTTTGTAAAGATTTTGCCAGAATTTCAGAACCTATATCACGGTTGACACGAAAAGATGTACCTTGGCAATGGCATGACGAGCAACAAAACGCATTTACAACCTTAAAAAATATGTTAATATCTAGACCAATCTTGACTATATTTGACCCTAATCTGATGACAGAGTTGCACACTGACGCTAGCTCACTAGGTTTTGGAGCTATACTTCTCCAAATAAAAGGAAACGAAACCCATCCCGTCGCTTATTATAGTCGACAGACTACAATAGATCAGAGACAGTATCATTCGTATGAATTGGAAATGCTAGCAGTAGTTTCAGCGCTGGCGCATTTTCGGACATATCTCCTGGGGATCCAATTTACCGTGGTTACGGATTGTAATGCCTTACGTACCACATTTTCCAAAAAAGATTTAATACCCAGAGTCGCCAGATGGTGGCTAGGAGTACAGGAGTACACATTTGAAATTAAATATCGACCCGGTGCCCGTATGCCTCACGTAGATGCTCTTAGCAGGTATCATATCAATATTGTTGAACTGAACAATATTGACCTAACTGAGGGCGATTGGATTGTAGCAGCACAGCTCCAGGATGAACAAGTATCGAGAATTCATGAGATTTTACGACAGAATAAAGCCGATATTGCTTGCAAAAAGTATTTTGAAGAATACGAGTTGAAACGCGGAAAAGTCTACCGAAAGCTTCCAGATGGTAAACCATTGTGGGTGGTTCCGAAGGCGGCTTGATGGCAAATCTGTATTTTATGCCATGATAAAAACGGACACGGTGGAATAGAGCAAACAATTCGTCGAATTAAAATGAATTATTGGTTCCCAAAGATGCGACGATTTGTAACTAAATACGTTGGTGCCTGTTTGAATTGTTCTTATTATAAAGATACTACTCACAAAAACAGAGGTAAAGTACACCCGATTGAGAAAATTGCAGTACCTTTCCATACTATACACATAGACCATGTCGGACCTTTCGAGACTAGCTCAAAAGGAAATAAATACATACTAGTAATCGTGGACGGATGTAGTAAATTCACCATTATCGAACCAGTGAAAAATACAAAAACCAAGACAGTGGTAAGGATACTGGAAAATATAATGTGTTTATTTGGGGCCCCTAGTCGTATCATAAGTGACCGAGGA
Organism: Ceutorhynchus assimilis; assembly: GCA_917834065.1. Classification (NCBI taxonomy): domain Eukaryota; kingdom Metazoa; phylum Arthropoda; class Insecta; order Coleoptera; family Curculionidae; genus Ceutorhynchus; species Ceutorhynchus assimilis. The sequence continues at coordinate 56,077,529 of OU892280.1, read as the reverse complement.
TCTGCCCTTACCTCTAATACTTTTAAATTGTTTTGCGAAACCTACGCAATAAAACATGTCCTAAATGCAGTCGCTTGTCCTAGAGCGAACGGACAATGCGAAAGGTACAACAGAACAATAATAAACATGCTGGCCACTACTACATCAGAGGACAAAAGCGAGTGTTGGGACGGTTGTGTAAAAAACATTCAAAGTGCCATAAACACAGCGTATAATCAGGGTATCAATACGACTCCGGCCCAAGTATTGTTTGGGTATTTGCCAAAATCTATGGTTGAGGCTAAACTTCTGAATTCCGTTCAAACAGAGCTTGACAGGTTGGATATCACACTTTTAAGGGCTCAAGTCGAAAAGCATATTTCCGAAAACCAAAAACTCCAAAAAGAAAGGTTTGATAAGAAGAGGAAGGACGCAAAAAAGTACAATAAAGGTGAATTAGTTTTGGTGCAAATTACCAGTGACCCAAACACAGGTAGCAGAAAGAAGCTTAATGCGAAGTTCAAGGGTCCATTTAAAATACTAAACGTATTGTTAAATGACCGTTATGAAGTGGGAGATCTTAGGGAAGGTCGCCAACACATGAAAAAGTCGGTTGTGGCCCCCGACAGAATGAAGCCCTGGGTAACCATTCAAAATGACGAATAAAGGAAAGTGTAGACAGTTTCGGGAGTTGTAGCTGCAGTGAATCTGACGAGTTGTAGCTCACTGACGTAAAAGGGGTTGTAGCCCTAGTAAATAGACAGTTTCGGGAGTTGTAGCTGCCGTGGATCAAGTGTGTTGTAGCTCACTGATTGGAAAGCGGTTGTACGAACAGATAGTCTCGGGAGTTGGAGCTTCCTGATAGCTTGAAGGAGTTGTCGCTCCCCGTGTGGAAATGGGTTGTAGCCCTAGTATACTAAGTCAGTTTGGGGAGCAGTAACTCCCACTGGAATTGAATGTGTTGTAGCCCTTGAAGTCGATTATTTTTTTGAAATATTGTGGAAACCTTAATTGTTTGTTAGATATAATTAATTTAGTCATATACTTAATCCCTCCTTTTTCCAAAGTGGTTGGGGTCAACCACGATGCAGGATGGCCGATTGTAAAGCAATTATGCTAGGCGGCATAATGTTTTATTAGTACCAGCTCCAAAATTCCTGTGTAGAAATAATATTTGGTTCCCATACTTTTTAGGCTGTAAAACCTAAACCCTTTTAGTGGGCTTTTATGGCAGGCAATTTTGGTAAAGAAACTTTGGGGTTTTCGGTTGGATTTTGGATGTAAAAAGGGAAAGGGACGGGTAGTCTTGCTCGAATAGTCGAACAATAAAGTCGTACTGAAACCGAAAGCTATTTTGTTTTATTTGGAAAAGCGCCGTGTTTTTGCGATTTTTACATAAGAAGTATTAATAGGGGAGGAAGAATACAATGATAGACTGCGTTAGGTGCTTCGTACAGGAAAAAATATTTTGGCATTGAGGCGCATTCAATCCCCTTTTAAGGGCCGGTATTATAAACCCGGTTGACCAAAGGTTGAGTTTCAACCAGCGCACAGTGCGATATTTTGGCAATCTAGGTGGAATTTTTTTTTTTAAATAAAATTAAATATACTCAAGCATCTCAACTGAAATATGTTTGCCTATTGTTCCTTTAGTAACACCTTATCTATATTTTGTCAGAACAACCATATTTTCGAAGCAAAAAACTTATGTAAACGTGTTTTTTTCATTCGTGATAAGAATCAAAATAAAATTGCTGGTATTTCATTTCTGTTCTTTAAAGGTCTACTATCTACTTGCATTGCTCGGTAAGATATAAGTTTTATATTTTTGATCTGCCAATATTAGAGGTAAGTTATTTTGTATATATTTTCTTTTAAATTGGGTTGAACTATTCACAAATCTGAAACATTACGGCTCTTCTGTGATCTTCGTAAAACCACTATTTACAGAGGTTCTAGAGGCATTAAGTTAATTATACCAAAATTATACGCTAGAAAAACTCGTTGTTGCGGTTGTGATTTATTGAGTGCTCCTATAAAATCGGGAATTTAGCTAATTTAAAGTGAAAAATCAAATATAAAAATTAGATCAGCGGACTGAAAAAAAATGTCTTTACAAGTTGTGCTAAAATTCAAATTCGAAAAATTGAATTAAAACCATAATAATTTAATTCGAACAATAAATAGTTGATACAATAAAAAACGTGTAGAACTCGTCACCAACATTGCTTTGTTGAAAATTTGCATATTTTTTTGTGGTAGTAGCATCAATTTATCCTTATCTGTGTCTGAGAATTACTATTTACTTCCTTGGGCCAAATAAACATTTGGTAAAGTAAACAAACATTGGATAAAACAGCAGGAACTTGAAAATTGGCACAATGAGTGATCATGAGGAGGACATAAATTGCAAAATATGCAAAAAAGATGTACAGGAAGGTGATAATGGGTTGTACTGTGAGGGAAAATGCCAGTCATGGTATCACATAGCGTGTGTTGGTATAAGAGCAAGCAAGTACAAACTTATCAGTAAAGAGATATCGGAATTACTATTTTTTACTGATCTTGAAAAGGTAAACAATGAAGCGAACAAAAATTTAGAGAAAAATTATGAAATTTTGCATCAACTCTAAAGAATCTGAAGATAAAGATTCCTGGTGTAAGCTTAAACTATACAAAGGAACAATTTGAGGCTCAACTGAGGAAACAAAATTCAATTATAACGGATAATGAACATTTTCAAGTGACATACATAAAAACATTTCAAGACAAAGCCACAGGAACACTTTATGCCGAATGCTCTCCTAAACTTTTCGAAAACCTTCTTGTTTGCAAAAAGGTTTATCTGGGATGGGAACGTTTCCCAGTCTATGAGGATTTGAGCGTCCTAAATTGCTACAATTGCCAGCTATATCATCACAAAGGAGGTGACTGTGTGAATAAGCAAACCTGTAGAAGATGCGCAGAGGAACAGGATGTGAAGGAATGTCAAAGCCCAAGTACTTAAGTGCATCAATTGTGACATTAGTAATAAAAAGTATAAAACACAGCATGATGTCTCACATGAGGCCAGCGACCTAAACTGCCCAAGTTGCAAGTACTACCTGGAGATAACTAAATCACTAATAAATTATGGATAACTTTGAAATGCATACTCTAGAAGATATTGAAGAAGAACAAAACGATTGTCAAAGGGTAGGAGCGGATGCTCTTCAGCGGTTTGTAAGTGATAGGAAGATAGTTTTTAGCATTTTTCATCTCAACATTCGTCGCTTTTCTTACAAAATACATCAAATACCTGTTCGGATCATATTTTTAAGAAAAACAAACTCAAATCCAAAACAAATAAAACTCATTCTTTCGTAAGACCATTCTTCGGTTACCCTTATTGTCTCTGAAACAAGAAAGGAAAATGCAATAGTGACTGAAAACAATTCTATTTTTGAAAGAACTGACTTCGAAAAATTAAAAGAACTGGCAGATAACATAAACTGGAATCATGCACTAACTTTTGAAACACCTGAAGAAGCTACTAATTACTTAATTGAAAACATAAACAAAATTACAGAACAATCTGAGCAAATCATAGAAGTTACTAAAAAATATAACAAAATAAAGCCATGGATCACAAACGGATTGATTGCATTTATAAAAAAACGAGACAAACTAAAAAAGTCACTAACAAAAAATTCAAGCATGGGAAAAATACAAGAATACAAAGAATACCGAAATACACTAAAAAAATCTAATAAGCAAAACAAAAAATGATTATTATCATAACAAAATCAATGAAAATACGGGTAATATCAAAAAAATGTATAAGCTTATAAATGAAGCAACTAACGAAAACAAATCTAAATTACCAGTATCACAGCTGAAACACAATGGACAAATTATTACAAATAAGACGGATATAGCTAATATCTACAACGAATATTTTATTAATATTGGTAAAAATATATCAAATTCAATTGAAATTCCAGCAGGTCCATTTAAACTAGATTCGATTAGACCAACACATCGACATGAAATAATTGAATATATTTCTAATATAAAAAATAATTGCTCCCCAGGTTTTGATGGAATATCTTCAAAAACAATTAGGTTTCTACATCAAAAACTCGTGGTTCCTCTTGTACATATCATCAATCTAGTCTTTAAAAATGGCGTTGTTCCACCGCAACTTAAATCTTCAATTGTCACCCCTGTGTATAAATCAGGAGATAAAATGGAAATGGAAAACTATCGCCCCATTAGTGTTATTTCCAATTTTGCTAAGATATTTGGAAAATGTCCTAAATCCAGACTTCTGGAATTCCTAAAAAAAAATGGCATTCTCTCCAAGAACCAGTTTGGATTTATTGAAGGTACAAGTACATCTAATGCGATTTATGAACTCGTTGATGAGGTCACTAATAATTTGAATGGAAAGAACAGATGTATAGCCCTATTCTTGGATTTGGCGAAGGCGTTTGACACAATATCTCACACTAAAATGCTAGAGGTGTTAAATAAGCATGGAGTGAGGGGTGCTGTGTGGAATGTTTTTGCTAGTTATCTTCATGATCGCCCTCAACGCACTAAGATCGGAAATATTATCAGTGAGCAAAAAATTGTTGAACATGGGGTGCCACAGGGAACTGTCCTGGGTCCTATCATGTTTTTAATCTACATGAATGCACTTTGCGATCTTGATGTATGTACGTGCATCTCTTCAAGAGTGTCAAAGTCACGAATTTTGCTCATATTGAAAAACCATATACAAATTCAAATAGGTATAGCGCCTCCATTGCAAGGAACACCAGCGCCCTCGGTATGGAACCGAGGTCGACAAAAAAGGTACGAAAAAACACTCGATTCGTACAGCCAAGCGACGGCGAAACACACTCTCTCTCTTTTCGCCAAACACGAAACACGAACACACATTTTTTAATCCGTTTTCGCACACAAGAAAGTCGATGAATTCGCGAGCTCGCCGGTTACCGGTTTCGAAATAAAAGCCGGTAGTGTTGTGCAACCGAAACAAGACTCGGGATCCCGGTATTAAAAATTAACTTAGAACTAGAAGAACCCCAGAACCACAGGTAAGGCGCCTTTTATCATATTTTCTTTTGTATGGTTATTTTTTTGCTACATATTCATTAGTTGCGCTTACAGTCCACGTAACTCCGAAGGTGATTCTAAAATATCAACCATTACGCCAACAATGTGGGTGGCAGGATTGTAGCCTATGCTGATGATACTGGTATTGTTTTTTCTTGTAAATCCTGGGAAGTGTGCGGGAAAAGTTGAGGTCTGGCTTTGCAAAAATTAAGAATTACTTAGACACGTTTAAATTGAGTATCAACATTAAAAAAACGCAATATATAGCATTTTCACTGGCTGATGCAAACCGACCAGAATTTGACCGTATCACCCTGGAAAACAGTCTTGAAACATTGGGTGAGAGTGAATGTAATAAAATAAAGTACCTTGGAATCATTATGGATAGACACCTGAAATGGAATGAACATGTACTCTATATAACTAAAAAAATTAGATACCTCATCAATAAGTTCTATTTGCTGAGAAATTTTCTCAACGACAAATTATTAATTATGATTTATAAGGGGTTGGTTGAACCATTGCTCAATTACGCAATTATTGTTTGGGGTGGGGCATATAATATATATCTGGAACAACTAAAGAAAATACAAAATTGCATTGTTAAAATTATACTCAATAAGCCAAGATTGTATCCTACTAGTTTACTATACTCTGGTGAAATTATTAATGTAAAAAGTCTATATATTTTAAGTGTGTATAATTTTGTTCATATTAATAGTAAGTATGTGTCACAATATTATATTAGTCATAACTACAGCACTAGAGGTAATGAAAATCGTCTTTTAAATACAACTTTTTATAACAATAGTTTGGGACAACATTTTGCAAGTTTTATTTGGGTCCAAAACTTTATAGTAGGATACTATTAGAAATAAAAAATACCAAAGAAAAAAAGCGCTTTAAAGCTAAATTTAAGAGTTTCTTTTTTGAAAATCCTAATTATTTCACTGAATTGTTTTAAATTGTATGTACCTTGCTAATTTGGATGTAATTATTGTTAAATGTAATTGTTTTTGTTTGAACAGTCTATATATTTATCTACTTTTATTCTGTTTTTAGTTTATATTGATATTTTAGAGAAATACTCAACAAAAGCCTAGCTGTGCTAAAATTTATATCCTTTTATGTAACAAAGAGCACATACGGGTTCACACCTAGGTGCTAAATTTTGAATTATGTGAAACCTCATACTGGATTTTGATTTTACATTTATATTTTCTCTGTAGAATGATTATTGAATAAATTGAGTACCAGAATCGGGTTGTATTTCTATTATTAATTGATACCTCTTCTTTAAATCCCTAAATAAAAAACTTGCTTTCAAGTGCCCCTTAACGCCTTTTTAATTTTTTTTAGAATGGCTGTTTACGTACCACGCACAGTGTGAAATTTTGGCGTTTTAGGTGGAATTAATTTGATTTCCCAACTTTATCACAGGCCTATATTTATTTGAAAATTTATTCAGGTAATGTATGTCCATTAACCAATTAAAAATACATATTAATTTTCAAATTTAACATTATCATTTAAAAATGCGCTGTACCTTATCTCTCGGACAAGACGGTAAGAATATGCACAATATTTACTCTATTTAGTTAAATTTTGCAGGCGTTCTATTTAGAAGTGCTAAGTTTCACCGAAACTCTGCATTGATAATAGTTTTCTTCAACACGTACACGGTGGATTATCTTTTTTAAAAAACATCCCTGTAAGATAGTTCAACTGAAAAAAAATTGAAAAGAAGTATAGGCAGTTACGTATTTAGTTACTTTAAAAAATTTTGTGATAAATAATACCACATAATACCAAAATAATTCTCTATTTTTTTTTTAAGAAGCTCACTTTTATGACCATGTGCTGAAAAAAAAATTAGCCGCGAATTTTACACTGTGCAGCGGTCGAACTGACATTCCCGTATGATTTTATACGGACATTCCAGTTAACCAACCGCTGGTTAATTCAACCTTCGGTCAACCGGCATTTATATTACCGGCCCTAAAAAAAGTAAAAAATTCGGTAAGCCAAATTTGGAGATATTGTGGTGTTTGGAAGAGGTGTAATAGTGAAATTATAAACATTAAGGGGTGAGAATCTTCACGAGATTAAAGGTGATGCAGCCATAAAACCAATAATGACTTACAAATATACATACAGGGTTGGTAAAAAGTACTGCAACACTTAAATATCTTCAAAACTGCTTAAGCCGCGTTGACACAATTCGGAATTTGACAGTTTTTGGACATGCGGAATTCAACAGTGCTATTGGCAATGTTGCCAGATTTCCCAGTTTTGCGCTACACGTAGTCTTTTTGTTATCTTAAATGGAATGCCACATTTATTTTTATCGCATTGAATTGGGCGTGCCAAACTTGATAAGACTCCAAACTTTCAGAATTCTATCGCTACTAGTTGCTGAAATATGACAACACCGTATTTTCGGTGAAAAGTATCGCAACGCTTGAATATCTTCAAACGCCGCTTAAGCACGTTCACGAAATTTGGTATCTGGGAGTTTTTGGGCAAGCGAAATTCAACCGTGATATCAGCATTGTTGTCAGACTTCCCAGTTTTGCGCTAAGCGTAGTCTTTTTGTTATTTTGAATAGAATGACCCATTTATTTTTATTGTAATAAATTGGACGTGCCAAATTAAATAAGTTTCAAAATTTTCAGAATTCTATCTCTACTAGTTGCTGAAATATGCCAACACCGCATTTTCAGTGAACGGTATCGCTAGTGATGCCGCGAGACTCGAGACTGGTCTCGTCTCGTCTCGTCTCGTCTCGACTTTTCGAGACGAGACTGTCTTTTGGTCTCGTCTCGTGAAGTCTCGACGAGACGAGACCAGACTCGGCGAGAGTCTCGCGTAGTCTCGAGTCTCGAGATTACACTTAAAATTTTTCTTTCATAGCTTTATTATTGGACTATTCTGGGCTATTTGAATATGAAATCAGTAAATTAAATATTACGGTTACTCTTTACTGTGATTTTTCACTAATTTCTTTTCCACTGTGGCAGTTTGGACTTCCTTTGTAATTTAAAAATAAAAACCATAAATACAGGGTGTCCGAAAAATAACGTAAAAGCTCTCCACGTAGTAGGGGACCCTTTGAGAAACCCTAGAAAAATAATTCAATTAAAAAAATCCTTCTCCAGTATTATTCTTGGTAATATGAAGAGGTAGATGTGAAAATTCACCTTCGAATTCTTTAGATAATTACATGGGTATTCAATTTAATTCTCTGATATATTGTCAACGGTATATTTTCAGTGTTGCCAATTTTAATAAATATTAAAATGCAAATAACTTTTTTTTTTTGGACATCCTCTATAACTGGAGACCAGACGAGACCACTCGAGACGAGACGAGACTTTGGTACTTGAGACCGAGACTAAGTCACGGTCTCGTCTCGAGATGTCGAGACGAGACGATACCAACCCTAAGTCTCGGCACCCACTAGGTATCGCACCGGTTGAATATCTTCAAAACCCGCTTACGCTCGTCCACTAAATTCGGTATCTGGGAATTTATGGTTAAACGAAATTCAGCAGTGATATCGGCACTGTTGCCAAGTTTCCCAGTTTTGCGCTACACGTAGTCTTTTTGTTATCTTAAATAAAATGCCCCATTTATTTTTATTGCAATAAATTAGTCCAAATTTTAATGAGATTCCAAATTTTCAATATGCTTTACTGTTACATACTACTATAGTGAGAATCATTCTGGGATAGCTACGTACCTTTCGACCTATTTCAGGAGGAGCCGCAAACTTCTCGGATACGCCCGGAAATATAAATACCTTATGAACAAGTAACGTCTATTTAAAAATAAAAAAAACTATAAGCCACGAGCATGACTACGTGTAGCGCGAAACTGGCAAAAAAAAAACCCATATTCTTAGGGAAATTATATCAAGGGGTATACGAGAGGGATTTTTTTTTTATGTTATTTTGTTTTTTGAAATATTTCAAAATCTGCTCGTTTCAACACATTTATATTTCAACCACGGTTAACTTAGGTGCTGATTCAATTTAAAAAAAAAAAATTTCATCCCCAGCAACCCGGGACAAGGGGTGCAACTGGGGGTTGGAAGCATAGTTTTTGAAATATCTCAAAATCTGCTCCTTTCTACAGATTTATATTTGAACCACAGTTAACTTAGGTTCTGATTCAATTTAAAAAAAAATATTTCATCCCCAGTAACCCGGGACAAGGGGTGCAACTGGGGGTTGGAAGCATAGTTTTTGAAATATCTCGAAATCTGCTCGTTTCTACAGATTTATATTTGAACCACAGTTAACCTAGGTGCTGATTCAATTTAAAAAAAAATATTTCATCCCCAGCAACACGGGACAAGGGGCGCAACTGGGGGTTGGAAACATATTTTTTGAATTATTTTGAAATATCTCGAAATCTGCTCGTTTCTACAGATTTATATTTGAACCACAGTTAACCTAGGTGCTGATTCAATTTAAAAAAAATATTTCATCCCTAGCAAGTGGGGGTTGGAAACATATTTTTTGAATTATTTTGAAATATCTCGAAATCTGCTCGTTTCTACAGATTTATATTTGAACCACAGTTAACTTAGGTGCCCTTTCAATTTAAAAAAAAAAATATTTCATCCCCAGCAACCCGGGACAAGGGGCGCAACTAGGGGTTGGAAACATATTTTTTGAATTATTTTGAAATATCTCGAAATCTGCTCGTTTCTACAGATTTATATTTGAACCACAGTTAACTTAGGTTCTGATTCAATTTAAAAAAAAAAATATTTCATCCCTAGTAACCCGGGACAAGGGGTGCAACTGGGGGTGGAAGCATATTTTTTGAATTATTTTGAAATATCTCGAAATCTGCTCGTTTCTACAGATTTATATTTGAACCACAGTTAACCTAGGTGCTGATTCAATTTTAAAAAAAATATTTCATCCCCAGCAACACGGGACAAGGGGCGCAACTGGGGGTTGGAAACATATTTTTTGAATTATTTTGAAATATCTCGAAATCTGCTAGTTTCTATATTTATATTTGAACTACAGTTAACTTAGGTGATGATTCAATTTTAAAAAAATACCAGTACCTCCAGTTGCACCCCTTGTCCCGGGTTGCTGGGGATGAAATATATTTTTTTTAAAATTGAATCAGCACCTAAGTTAACTGTGGTTCAAATATAAATCTGTAGAAACGAGCAGATTTCGAGATATTTCAAAATAATTCAAAAAATATGCTTCCAACCCCCAGTTGCTCCTCTTGTCCCAGGTTGCTGGAGATGAAATATTTTTTAAAATTGAATCAGCACCTGAGTTAACCGTGGTTGAAATATAAATCTGTTGAAACGAGCAGATTTTGAGATATTTCAAAAAACAAAATAACATTAAAAAAAATCCCTCTCGTATACCCCTTGATATAATTTCCCTAAGAATATGGGTTTTTTTTTTTGCTAATATGTAAGTGTAATAGAATTTTATGTAACTAAGTCAAGTCAGGTAAAATAAAATTTCTGTCGATTAAAATATGACCCGACGCCACTGGACGTTCGGGTATCTTCGGAAAATTTGGCTACTATTTTTTGCCACCAACTTCACACCGTTCATTTTGAAAATCCATTTTTTAATAATAAAATATCGATACTAAGAAAACGCTAATGATAGTACATACATAGGTACTATATTATTGTGCAATGATCATGTAATAGTAATGCATGGCCATGAGTAAATTATAGGATATACCCTTAAAATATTTAATAAATAAACAAAATCCTAAATTTTTATTAAAATTCGCATATCATAATTCTACGGTATCCGCCAAAATAAACATTACCGAAATCTAGAGCGGAATAAAATCACTGCTCTAACTCGCTGTTTTCTGAGGGTGGGTGATTCCGAGGTATAACCAGATGAAGTCTTTATCATCTTGTAGAGGACACTTTGGGGCATAGGAAATCGGAATGTACAACTTTTTTTAATAGGACTGAACTTTGAAATCGGCCCTTAAACGTGACTGAGCTCGAATTTGAAAAACTATGTTTTTCTAAACATTACCCGCTGTATTAATTTAAGCATACAATCTAAAATTCTGATTTCTTGCACACTTATACTTGAAACATGAGCGCTTTTAATGACAGTTCAGAAATTTCGAACAGGCTCAAGGTTTTTTTGTTAAAAAGTTAGGAATATAGAATTATCAAAATCGTGCATCTTAAACTTCACCCTGCAGGGAGCAATGTGTATTATTGAAAATTTCTATACATATATATCGAATCAAATGTAGTAAAAACATTGACGAAGTTTTTTAAATAAAAATTAAGGTGCTAACTTTAACGGTTATAGAAATATAAATTTTTATCCAAGAGCCCTGGAGCGCGCTCAGCCCATCGTGAACCACGTCGCGACGGAATTATTCGTGCATTCACCGAGGGGTGCATTTTCTGACTTCTCCAGTTTTGTGCGTTCATATGCGAAAAACAGGTAAGTCTGATTTATTATCAAAGTTTGAACCATATTCAACAGTCGCTTCTCTTCGAACTGATGTTAAACAAGGGTGTGACTAAAAAAAGCAACTTAAGCTACTTAAATCAAGAAAAAAAATCTAGGATCTCCCGTAGAAACCGCAGTCTTTCATTCAACATACTATCGGAGAAAATTCTTCATGAAAATACATTTTCCGGGAACTTGTGACGTCACACCGGCTAACCGCCGAAATCATAGCCTTCTGTTTGTTTAGTGGTTGAACCGTGCCGTATACTTTAAGTGATTGCAATTTGCTTTAAGTGAGATCGTTGACTTTTGTCTTGGAAAATTTTACACATACCTATTTTAACTGTACCTCTGAAGCCAGTGTGACGTCACAGCCTAGGCGTTTGTCACTTTGAACCACCCTTATACTCGAAAACGGTTCATCGTAACAAGTTGCGGTTCAAATATTTGTTCTTAGATTTTTTCGCACTGAAACTTCATTTTTGGGTCACACCCCCTTCAATTCACTTATAATAGATGGCATGGTACTTATTCAAGGACTAAATGATAAAGCATTTTTAACTTAACTTTCAATGAACTCGCATGTATTTTTCTGAAGCAAATTCTTTCACTTGGTCGAAGGTATGAAGCACTGAGGATAACGGTGGTTTTTAATAGATGAATCGGTCAAGTCTTTGGACAGACGCAGAAGAAGTAACTCCGCAGATACGTATGCGTATGAAGTTTCTGGAAAGAGAAAAATGATGAAGTTTCGGAATTTTTTAAAATTGTCAGAAAATGAAAAATCTGTTGGGAAATGGACTAAGAAATAAAAGAACTTGTTAATTATCGATATTCAATATATTTATTATATCGAACACAGAGTGGAAAGCAGAGCGTGTGAACTCGTAGAAATAACTATACGAACTGACTCAACATCAAGACAAAGAATTACAAACCCTTTCTTAAGTAAACGATTCCTCATCTGTTTATCTTACATATAAAAACTATTATAAACACATTCAGTCATCCATAGCTGCGATATAAATTAGCAAAGTATAGGCAAATAATCAAAGTTTAATTTATTAATTTTTGTTTCACTGATATAAATATCAGTTTATCCAACACGCCACCTTAAAAATTTGATCAATTATACTAAAAGTGTAATACAACTTAAACCTAGTATAACATAAATAGGCCTGCTTTCCTAATGTGTGTTTTTTTTCTGGGGAAAATTACGGTCCAGCATTTGCTACTCGGGATTAGGGAAAACCCAGAAAAACCTAATCAAACCATTTAACTTAATTACTAAGCCTAATTGCATTCTAATTTCTCAAATTTCACTTGCATCAATGGTTTGGTAAACATGTCTGCTAGTGGTTTCTCTGTGGACAAATTAATATTTTATATTAATTACGATCGATTCAATATGATTTGATCTTTTGTGATTTGTTGGATTATTTGTAATACTTATTGAGGTCTATTGTTATCCTCCTAGGTCATAATTGACTCTGATATTAATATTTATGCATATTTTCTGCTAATGATTTTAACCAAAGAGCCTCTTCAAAAAGAAAAACCATATATTCGGCTTCAGTAGATGATGCCGTTACTGACAACTGCCTTTTTGTATTCCAACATATCACAGAAATTGCAAACAGTTTAAATAATTATCCTGTTGTGCTTTTATATTGTTTATATTATCATCTCCAGCTTCCTAGTCAGGATTAATAGAATCACTCAAGAAAATGATACATTCACAAGTGAAATATTGTGTCAACTTAACATTGATTTTACCCTTAAGATATCTAATGACCCTTTTCAAATATTGCCAAAACTCTTTATTATTCTTGTTTTAATACCTGCTCAAAATATTAACAGTGGTACTTAAATCAGGCTTGATATACATAACATAATATACATTAAAAGACGATTAGATTCCGGCAAGGGCTATCACGTTTTTCTCCTGAATTTAAACCAATAAAATTCAGTTTACTGGGAAGTGGAGTGCTGACACAGCTGATGGCACAACAGTCATTCATATTAAATGTATGTGAAATAGTTTTCATGTACATTTGAACTGTACCTATATGAAAATTGATCAAGAGTAGATAATTTTATTTTTGATTACCTTTTAATTTTATTACCCAAAAATAGTTTACTGTCTTTCAAATAAAACATAGAACAGTTATTCGCCAAATCCCTTTTTAAACTATTCAATGTATTATTATCTGCAGTGGCAAATACCATGTCTAAGATATATAAATACAGTGGTTAACTGATGAATTTTCAAACCCATTTTCTTTATGAACTTTTACTATTATTGCAAACTAACATCTAGTGGTTTGTTTTAGTTCATAGATACAAAGCCTTGCAAACTTGGTTAGGGGGTTTACTTGTCACACCTTGAGCCAGCTATCCTTCAGCCTTCAGGAACCTTCATAAAAATGGCTTCCTTCAATGTCCCATCCGGGAAAGCTGTTTTTACATCCATGTGATGTATTAAAAGGATAAACTGATTAAAAACGTTATTATAAACCGGAAACCTACGATTCTCGCCACCTGTGCAAAGATTTCATTATAATCTACCAAGTAATGTTGACTTAAACCACGAGCATCTAAATGGTTTTCCAATTTCATCATTTTCAATGGAAAATATCCATTTACAATCCACTATATTTTTATATTCGGGTCTTGATACTAACGACTACGTTTTATTTACCAATAATGAGCGAATCAATATCATTTGGCAGATCTGTTTTAATCACAGATTTACTATACTCATTATTTAGTTTAATGAGTTTATTAGGGTTAACATTTACCTACTTTCTTGAATTGTTACTCATCTGATTTAGCTATATCAGATTTAATAATTAAACCACCGATCTTGACAAATTGCCACTTTCAGGGGAAAGGTTTTATTAGACTATCCAAGATGCTGTCGAACTCAAATTAAAATGTCCGCCAAGAGGCACACAAACCCTTTGTTTGTTTGTCAAAGTCACGTGTTTTGGATAGGCTAATTACCAAAGTGTTACATTCATTTTTGACACTTTTCCAGTTTAGTTCAGTTCAGTTTATTAATAACTACTGATCTTGACAAACAATCAGAGGAAACAGCTTTATCATCAAAGTGTTTCACATTCACTTTTTCATAATCACTATCAACTACTAATATTGACTTACTCGAAACCCTGATTGAAAATCACTGAATAGTTTATTTCTATCTACCTATAAACTCAACAAGTTGCATATACACCATTTTCTCCAAAATTTTGTCAATAGTGCAAAACAAATTTATTGGATGCAATTCACTGGAGGATTTTAATTTAACTACTTTGGGAATCGTGATTATAGTGGAAACTGAATGAATATCATTTGGCAGATCTATTTTAACCACAGATTTACTATAATCATTCATTATATAGTTTGATAAGTTTGTGGGTTAACATTTAGCTACTTTCTTGGATTGGTTGGTCATCTGATTTTGCTTTATCAGATTTATCAACCAGCAATCTTGGCAAACTGTCAAAGGAATCAGTTTCATCACCAAAGTGTCATGCATTCACTTTTTCAAACTTATCATTAACTAACCACTGATATTGACAGTCAGAAAAAATTGGCTCTATGACCATAAAAGTTAAACATTTACTTTTCAAGCTTATTAGTTACTACTGATTTTGACAAACAGTCAGAGAAATCAGCTTTTACAAATAAACTGTTCTATTCACTTTTTCAAGCTTGTTAGTAATTACTGATCTCGACAAATAGTCAGAGGAATCAGCTTTATGACCATAAGTGTTCTGCATTTACTTTTTGAAGTTTATGATTAACTATACTGTTCTTGACAAATAGTCAGAGGAATCAGCTTTATGCAGATTAATAGGCTTGGAGGACAAAAACCAATTTGTTATGTCCACAATAATATCCCTAACTAGGACAAACTTATGATTATCTACATCCCACACTTCATATTCATTTGGTTCATAACCAACCAGTACAGCTTTCCAGGATTTGATATCAAATTTTGTTTTCCTGGTTTTTATGTACTTATAAACGGTATTATGGAACCAAACACTTATGAATATTTTACTTGAGGCTTTTTACTACGCCACATTTCGTATGGTTTTTCAAATTCTTTTAAAGTTTTAGAGGGGTCAAACTAAGTGAGAATGTTGCAGTTAAAACTGCCTCCAACTTTTTTTTTTTTACATAGCTGCATCATTTAATTTCTGGGGTTCATGGAATTGTCAAATGATGACTTATCTTTTTGCATACCAAAAATCTCTCATTTCTGTAGCTAGATATTCACCTTCATTGTCACAGAATACATTGAAAATCTGTAAATTGAAATGTGCCCCACTTTCAGCAATTGAATCTTGAAACATACAAAATACATATGACTTATGACTCATCAAATATGTTACACAATAGTAAGTAAAGTCGCGCTTGTTTATGCACGATCCACATAAATACTCATTGTATAACCTGATCGATTTGCGCCCTAAGTCCTCGATCTCTATTTTTTTTTGTTATAATAATTTAATAATTTAAACCTCACCAATGTGGACCAATCGTTCAAACCATAATTGATAATTTTTATTTTCATTTAATCGTCACTATTTGCTTAAACAATAGTGTTTTTTTTTTTTTGATTTCCAATAACAGTGAGTTCAAGAGCAATTATTATTAAAGTGTTGAAAGACTTACCCATAAATTATAAGCTTACCGCCTTTGTAAATACTACCACTTTTTTTTTTTTAAGCAATATTCATACTAGCCCTTTGCATTTTTTTTACGGACAGCAAATTGTAAGGAACCTCTGGACAGTCCAGCCTATACCAAAGACTTTCCTGTATGCCCATATTACTGGGAATACTAATTGTGCCCTTTTTGGTTGCTGTTATAAGGGTTCCATTTTTTTTTTTTTTTTTTAATTGATGGAATTGTTTTGTTTAACTTTTTTCATTGTGTTTCAGAGACTTGATTTTTTTTTGAAATTGCGTCTTTTAAAATCGGTTTTAAAATATCCTCAACGATAATTATTTCTAAATTGCTGAGCTCTGGTGTTCTTATCTAAGTTCAAGCTCTGTTAGCATGAAGCCTTTTTGTTTCTTTTTGGTTTCAAATTTCCCATTGTCACTATCAGATTAAACACTCCCGGTTTTCACAACCGCAATGAATACACGTACACTGGGCCCATAACCTGTTGGGAAATGGACTAAGAAATAAAAGAACTTGTTAATTATCGATATTCAATATATTTATTATATCGAACACAGCGTGGAAAGCAGAGCGTGTGAACTCATAGAAATAACTATACGAACTGACTCAACATCAAGACAAAGAATTACAAACCCTTTCTTAAGTAAACGATTCCTCATGTGTTTACCTTACATATAAAAACTATTATAAACACATTCAGTCATCCATAGCTGCGATGTAAATTAGCAAAGTATAGGCTAATAATCAAAGTTTAATTTATTAATTTTTGTTTCACTGATATGAATATCAGTTTATCCAACAGAATCCCTATTGAAATTTGTAACTGGTTATATTTTGGAACATTTAGCTGACGAATAGAAGAAACTCTGATCATCGCTGGTAATTTTGAAAATCCAGAGTTATGATTTTCTGTCAACAAGGACGGTTTAACCGTGAGTTACAAATCAGTACGCGATGTACGATTTTTTAAAAACAAATTTATTTCACTTAAAACTATTACAATATTTTTACGTTTAAAATTCATTAAAATTCGAAGCTTCGAAAGTGAATGCAAAGCTCTGACTGACGACGCTCGGCAAGTAGAAGCTACAAAAAGAGAATACAGAATGCAAGCTAATGAAAAATAATATGCTGATTAAATAAAATATACAATGTAGAGCCGTATGTAACTCCTCCCTCATTAGATTCAACTAAACATGTTGAAGGGGTAGTTGAATAATTGGTTATTGGATTGGGTCTTCTGGATTGGCTTCTTGAGCTCTTCGTGGTCTTTGTCTAAGTTGAGTCAGTTTCTTGTAGGTGCAGTAGCTGACGAAAATTACCATTAGTAGGTAAATGAAGATAGTCCAAATATTTGGGGCTTCGACGATGTCGGGAAACGGTGTAAAATTAAGTTGATTGTCCTTAATTTGGTTTTCGATTTTTTGGAGGTCATCTAATTTCAGGTCATCTAGATGAACACTCAAGTTAAGTGTTGGCAGTAGTAGTTCTTCTTGGTTATTCAAATCAGGAAATAATATAGGCTGGGTTTTTGTTTGGCCTACGTGTGCGTTGTTTATAATCACTTCTTGATTGCTGTGATTAGTTAGTTTGCTATTTTTTGGGATTTCGGCAAAATATGTACCAAATAATTTTTGATATTCTTCTTGGTCGCTGCATTCCATTTTGACTGTTTCTTCTTTGGGAATAATTATGATCCATTTATTTGAGAGGTCCAATTGATTGACTATTGGGATCGAAATCTTAACTTCGATTTGTTGACATGATTGGACTTGGTTACTTGATTCCAATAATTGGATTGCACATGGATTTTTGGTTGTGATTTCTGTGAGATCCATTTTGTCACAGATATAGTACTGGTTCTGGATTTCCTGGCACTCCGTAGATCGATATGAGAAGTGCAATTTGTTTTTTACCAAGAATTTACTTTTTGGAATGATTGTTTTGAATTTATTTTGTTTGTAAATTGGTATTGAGTATAAATGATAATAGTCGAAATTATTTTGATAAGTGATAGGAAATCGAATTAGAAAGGTAATTTTATTGTTTAAAATAAAACTTTGCTAGAGTAACCTCTAAGGGCATACTTTTCGCATTCACAATTTTTTGGATTCTTTGCAACTCAAAATATAGATTTTCAGTTTTTATGATACTCGGATGTAGTATTTTCAGTTTCGAAAAAGGTAACTGCGTTTTCTACATCTTGCAGTATTGAGTCAATGATTTCGTATAAATTAATTATTTGATTGAGAGTATCTTTAATAATATTAGCATTTTCTCGGAAAGTGCCTTTTTGTACAATTAAACTAATCTGGTTTAATTTGGATTCGAGTAAGTTCTCGTTTTTCCCAATTTGTTGAATAGTTTTATTAAATTGTTCAATCAGTTTAATCGAAATGGCATTTTCCTTTAAGGCTTTTGATTTTATTTCAATTTGATTACTCTGTAAATTTTCAATTAGTTGTTCATAACGTTCTCCATCTGATGCGTCTAGGTTACCAGTAATTGTTTTGAAAATTGATCCGACTGCATTAATAAGCCCGCGTCTTGTGCGTTGTGGGTGTGGAATTAATTCTTTTAATTTTGTTTCAACACGGTCTTGAATTAAGAATAGTATTTTTATATAATTACTAGTTTCGATCTTATATTCTGCGTGCGTATTTACGTTATCGGTCAAGTTTTTTGATTTTTCTTGAAGTTTGTTGACTTCATTTAGGATTGGATTGAGGTCATAAAAATAAATTAGCGTAAATGAATATTCTTCTAGTTTGGCTTGTCCTAATTTAATTGGCAATAGTCCAGGGTTATCAGCGATTTTTTCTAATTGAATTTTTTCTTCAAGGGCAATTGATACTTGTAGTATCCTGAAAAGAGAATATAGCAATTAGACAAAGCTATATTTATTTTTTAATATGCGTTTTATGTTTGACAAGTGAATCTTTTCTTGAGATTCGAGTTTTGCTGTCTTTTTGGCTGTGTCGACATTTACTATTTTGGTCGGCTTATTGAATTTGTCAGCGTTTTTCTGTCGTATGTGTTTTTTCGTAAATACTGTTTGGTTTGGTTGAAATATTTCTGGGTTGTCTTTATTCACATTAATTTTTGTAGTTAAGTGTTCTTTCTTAGCCATTAATTTTTCGTTCAATTGCGCATAAAGAACTTTTGCTTTTTCTTTATGTTCATTTATATAATCTGATAAAATTAATTGATCTAATTTTAAATTAAAAGTGTCATCTGATGTAATATGTCCTTGCACAACATCAATGGGTTTAAGGTTGGTTGTAGAATGAATTGTATGATTATAAGCCAGAACGGCATATACAATTTTATTTTGTATGGTTGCGTTAGCGAAATTTTGATTGTTAAGCAATCTGATGTGCTCTGAAAGGGTTGAATGGAAACGCTCGGCGATACCATTCGATTCCGGGTGATAAGGCGAACAAAAGTGAACTTTTATTTTGTGTAGGGACAGTAATTCTGTCACTATGGTATTTTTAAACTCTGTACCGTTGTCTACAATTATTTGTTTTGGAATTCCATGATGAGAAAAATGACTTAGAAGACTGTCTGCAATTTCAGTAGCAGCTAGTGATTTAAGTGGATATGCTTGCGCATATTTGGAAAAACTGTCGACGATGGTGAGGAATTTACTTTTTTCTAGAGTGTAGGTATCAAGGTGAATAATTTCAAAGGGCCTTGATGCCGTGGGTGTAACGTTCATTGGAATCTTTACTGGGTTACGTTCATATTTACTACGAATACAAATTTCGCATTCGTTAATGTAAGATTGGACGGAACTTTTAAGATCGGGCCAGTAATATTTTGTTTTTAATCTTTGAACTGTTTCTTCTATGCCGCGGTGGTTTGACTTGCTTTCGTGGTAATTTTGTATGATTTCTTTAATATCATTTTTGTTGGTAACGTCGAGTAGTTTTGAAGTACATCTTTTAAATTGTAAAGAGGGCCATTTAAAATTGTTCTTGATGACTCGGCAAAATGGTTCATAAGCCTCTGGATTTTCAAAGTACAGGTGGTATGGTTTATTTGGCACTATTAATTCTTTGATAAATTTCATGATGTCTTCCTCGAAATTTTTCTGCGATAGTTGTACTATTATTCTACGTTTCTTGTTAAATAGTACAATTATTTTCGCTCTTGCTGGTGAGTGGTGTACCTGCTGCAATATTATTTGACTAGAACCATAATTGACAGCTGTTTCAATAATAGGTACTCCTACTACAGGGTTTTGGTCGGCGTTTGTATGGATAGTTGCATCATCGGCATCTTGCGCGATTTCTGGTGGGTCATTGTCCGGTTGTGCTACAACTGATATTTGATCCATATTTTCGTGACTTGTGCTAGGAATTTCGTCATTATTTTGGTGGTTGTTGTCCTCTAAATTTTTAGTTACGTCTTCTACATATTTTTGCAGGTCAAAAATATTTTCTGTTGTTTCTTTAGTATGAATTTCTATTCTCGATAGGGCGTCCGCATTTGTGTTTAATTTTCCTTTCTTGTAAATAATTTGATAGTTAAATTCTTCTAGTCTTATTCTCCAGCGAAGAAATTTTGAAGTTGGTTCTTTAACTGAAAAAAGCCATTGAAGCGGTTTGTGGTCTGTAATGATGTTAAATTTTCTGCCATAGAGATAAGGGCGGAAATATTTGGTTGCCCAAACAAGACACAAACATTCCTTTTCTATCGTAGAATAGTTGCACTCAGAGTCGTTGAGCGTGCGTGAGGCATAGGCGATCGGTAAATCTTGTCCAATTGGCCCTTGGGAAAGTACTGCTCCTAAGGCCAAGTTACTCGCGTCTGTTGTCAAATTAAAAGGTTTTGAAAAGTCAGGATACTGGAGTATGGGTTCATTTGTTAGTAAATTTTTGCACATTTTGAAACAGTTAATAAATTCTTCGTCATGATTGATTTTAGCGCCTTTCTTCAAACATTTGGTGAGAGGTTTCGTAACTTTTGCAAAATTGTTAATAAATCTCCGGTAGTAGCCTAACAGTCATAGGAATCCTTTAATTTGCTTTGTAGTCTTCGGTATCGGATACTGCTTAATTGCTTTAATTTTATCGGGGTTTGGTTTGACTCCCTCTGGCGTCACAATATGACCCAGGTATGCGACTTCGCGACGCAAAAATTCGCTTTTATCAAGCTGGATCTTGAAATTAGAGTCACGTAGCCGTTGGAAAACATTTCTCAAGTTATTTAGATGTTCCTGTAAGGATGTCGAGAAAATAATGATATCATCTAGGTATACCAAACATTTTTCATTTTGAATACCCCTTAAAATTGAATCCATTATGCTTTGAAAGGTAGCAGGCGCATTCTTCAGACCGAAGGGCATCCTAAGGTACTCGTAGTGCCCATTTTCAGTGTTGAAGGCCGTTTTTTGTATGTCGGCTTCATTCATTTCAATCTGGTGAAAGCCTGATGCAAGATCTAATGTTGTAAAATACTGGCATCTACCTAATTTGTCTAAAAGATCCGTGATATTTGGTAGCGGGTATTTGTTATCGATTGTCTTTTCGTTCAGTTTTCTGTAGTCCACGACTACACGCCATTTTTGCTTTCCTGTAGCATCTAATTTTTTTGGTACCACCCAAATTGGTGAGGACCAGGGAGAATTTGAAGGTCTTATAATTTTTTGATCTAACATTTTTTCTATTTGATTTCTTACTTCTTGGCGAAGGATGAACGGGTATCTGTAAGTTTTAGTATAAATTGGAGTCTCATCTGTCGTTTGTATATGATGTTTCAAGTTACTAGTGAAAGATAGAGATGTATTTTCTTGATAGAAAATATCTGAAAATTCTTCACACAGTTCCAAAGTTTTGTATTTTTCTTTATCATTAAGATGATCAACACGAATTTTTGATAAATCTAGTTTTTGTTTGGGTGATTCGTCAAAATTATTTAAATCTATCATCTCGATATTATTTCTTTCAAAAGGGTCTACTTCTATTTGTTCTGAAAAATCTAAAGTAATTGGCTCGCAAGAGTTATTTAAGATTGTTGTTATTGCATAGCCATCTTTTGCGATTGTTAGTGATTCGGGTATTTCAATATTGTGTAATTTCATATAGGGAACAATAATTTCGCCATTTTTTATAGATGTTTTGATTTTAATTACTTTTTCTGTTCTCGCTTCAACAGTAATGCAATTAAGTTCGTTTTGTGTTTGTTGATATTTTAATTTGATCTTTGCATAGGGCGTAATAAGGTAACCACTATTAAAATCAACATTTGCTTGTAATAATTTTAAATTGTCAAGGCCTATCAAACCATCAAAAATGTTATGGAATTTGAATAGGTAAAATTTGAGTTTTCCTTTTTTGGGTAAATTAAATATTTTAGGTGCTGGTATGTTAGCACTATATTTATGGGCTGATTTCTGGAATACCGTACTAACGATGAAAGGATCGTTAATAACGAAATTCGGAAATAATTTAAATGCTATATTTGATGCTATATTTGACCACTCTTAATAAATATTTTCAATGATTTGCAGAAGCCTTATGAAGTTTTTTTGCGTCGCTATGATGCACATTTAGAACATATGCATGATACAAATTAATAAATGATATAATTTATATGTTCAGTACTGTTTATTTTGGCGGATACTGTATAAATAAAGTCCAACAAATATCATTTTAAAGTCACGTGATTTTTCTCTATCCTTGTTGAATACATCTTAAATCCTAGCGGTGATAGTAAAATTGAAAAAAAAATTGGTGTTAAATATTGTTCATAATATTCTTACCTGAAATAGAATCCGTCACTGTCATCAATTACTTTGTTATTTTCGAAAATGATACAACGAACAAACACAGCTAATAATTTTGACTATATTAACCTTTTTCCAACTTGAAAAGAAGCAAATAGAAAACGGGTACCCAATTCAAGTTCAGAATGTATTATAACGGACAGCAGATGCGACAAAAGTGAATCTCGCAACAATTGCAAGTATTGAAATTCCCATCTGATTGGTCAATACTACTTTAGAATCGCGTTTGTAAAATGCTAGTGGGAACATATCCTGAAATTCAATAGTAATTAACCACCAGTAGCTTTTCGTAGGTGATATCAACGACATAATCAATGAACATACCTTTTTTGTCACTAATATCACGTGAATTTAAAATGGTATTTATCGGACTTTACTTATGGTTTTAGATCGACGACTTTGAATTTAGGTTTCAAACGTGATCCATTTAATTGATGGGTTTTTATCATAGCTGACGTGGAGTACTCAATAGTAGGTATAGATTTTTTGCAAAAATTCAAAATTTTAGTTGATGTTCAAGGTATTGTTTGGTGGAAGAAAAAGGTTGCATAAGCAATTCAGGTGCAGTACCTATCAAATATTTTGTGTTACTCTAGCTAGGAATAATTCGCCCCTCTTCAAGTAGCTGGGCTTCAACACTTCATGTAGTTCCTAAAAAAGGGGGCGATTCGAGGCCTGTGGCTGATTATAGAGCTTTAAATAGAATAACAACACTTGAAAGATATCCTATTGTTCATCTAGTAGACTACATTATTACCTTTTTAGTTTTTAAGGTATTATTTTTAATAATTTTTCACCAGTTTTAAATTAAAAAAGTCATTCAGTAAAATTGTTAAAAAGTAATCAACTGAATTTCATTTGCTCAACTTTTAAATTGTGATTTACCTCCATAATGTCAATAAAAATGAAAATAAAAACAACAATGACAAAACCTAAATAACACTTAATAGGTAGGTACCTATACAGCTACATTACCAGTAGCTATGGAAAAAATAACTAATATTATTAATTATTATCATTATTATTATTATTATTATTATTATTTTTTTTTTTTTGAGGGAGGGCTATGTAGTTATTACCTTTTTTAGTTTTTGAGATATTATTTTTAATAATTCAGTAAACTGTCAAGAATATATCAACCGAATTTCATTTCCTCAACTTTAAAATTTTAATTTATCTCCATAGGTCCTTCGCCATAATGACCAGACAGTTGCCCTTGTCTGCTTTGGAAATTGTTATTATGGTTCTTTCATCTTAACCTTCATAGACTTCAGTGCCTTGAATGAGATATCATATTCAAGAAAATAGGATTCATCAAGATTGTCGTTGAATAATGTAGTATACTAAAAAGGCTGCAACAAAAAAACTTCCAAACTTATCAAACACTTCAAATCGTTCCTTGATGATCATAATACACATAATAATGATAACATAATTTAGTCTAAATATTTGTCGTATACTACCTATATTTATATCTACATTATTTGAGTTATTTGCTGCGATCTGCGTCAAGTTAAAAAACCCCACTATTCCGTAAATTCATTAAAAATTTCTCAAGATGAACCGAAAAATGATAAATATCTAATCGCCAGCTAGGCCAGGTGGGAAAAACTTTCCAAGAATGTACCAGTCTATCGATATGAACAGTAATATTTCCGGTTGTTAATTTGCTCTAGTCAGCTAATTATCAATTCAAAGTCGACAAACTTTACGAACACTTCACAATTAGTATTGTAGAGATAAATGTGTTTTTCTACTACAGTATAGATATATTAAATACACTACCTATCTTAGTAAACAGTGAAACGTTCGACGCCTTTGATTACTACACTTTCCAGGAGCGTGAGTAAAACATAAGTATATTTTTATTAGATAACAAAAAAATAATGAGTTGCGAATATTAACTGCAACCGTATGCATTCGAACAAACATTTTGCATTTCCAATAAGTGAATTAGTTTATTACTAGAATTTCTATGCAATATTTTCTTATATACCAATTAACACAGCAATAATTTATTCCACGTAACAATACACTCTGACACTAATTACTTTAATAACTACCTAACTCAACAATTAAACTCTTTACAAAAATAATCACTATTTAAATCGTATCACAGTCGAACTGAAACTTAACAAACTATAAAGCAATAGCGGTCTTTATATATCCCTTTCGCTAGATTCTAGGATATTCGTCTCACGATTTTTTATTTATTTTTTCATTGGACAAATGCCACAATTATCTCGTGATTTGTGGCAAATGTGGCCGAGAGTCAAGGTTCTCTAGTGAAACGCTTTAGATATGCTTTGGGGCAATGATGACATAGAGCGTGTGAAGACGAACACTTTCATTTTTTGCTCGACTTTGTAGCTCAATAAATAGGGAAGCACGAATGGAATAAAAAATCCAAATCAAAAAACTGGTTTATTAATAAACATACAACCTTAACCAAAGCGACCTATAAGGAACAAAATCTCGCTTAAAGCTTTAAAATCAAATTTTAGCAAAATTGTCATAACAAGAACTTAAAAAATAGGAAAAAAAAAATAGAATAAATAAAATTCTCTGATACAAAAAAAGGAAAGTATATTAAATGGGGTAACAACATGTTTTTTCCCCATTTTATAGCCTACAAATGACACTGAAAATTTAAAAATGTCACGACGAGTGTTAATTGTGGGTGGTCATTTTTTCACAAAATCATGCTGACCAACAATAGAAATGTCGTCTACCTGAGGCCATACAAAACTATCATTTTTGCCTTGTCTTAAAAACCTCACTGTAAATTCGTCTGATTTGTGACGTTGCCACGTTTACCCCGAAAAATTGCCAAAATTGCCCCTATAACCTTCTATGGGGGGGCAAATGTGGCAGACTGTCTAGTAATGCTGTGCTTCAAATTACAACCATTTTGACATCAAAAATGGACTCAGGGTTCAAAATTATACAAGCAAAAGTGTTCGAAGTACTTGAAATACATCATAGAGCTTCGATAAAAATTAAAGTATAACATTGTGTCCAAGTACGAGTTACACCTAAAAAAGGCAACGTGGCAAAACTTAGGAAATTTCGGTTCACACAAGTTCTAACTTTTTTATTCAATAAACCTTATACAGTAGACATATTAAGAAGTAGGTTTGGCATGTTCCTGGGATGTAGTTTTTTTCTATTTTTTTTTTTCACAAGTGCCACTTTTGCCCCAAACCGCAATTACCCCACTTCACCCTATCTATCATTAGAAAAGTATTGTTATTTCTTCCTTTTGGGTTTCAAATAAGTCCACTGGAATTTCTATTTACAATATATATTACACTGTACATTAAACTTTAGATTTACTCGTAATAAAGACAATTTTCAAAATTCTGATTATCAAAACAACAACAAGCTTACATTTTTTTTTAACCAAGAGCTACTACTATACTAAAATCAATAATCGTCTTTCTTTTTTTTACTGTCAGTCAGTACTGTCTAACTATGTGCAGTTTGCACCGTTACCATTTAACTACATAAAGAACGCCATCTATTGTACGCTAACAAGAAATCATTGCAACAAGGAAATCTTCAACTTACAACACCCTCTCTCAATGATTTTCTTGTTACAAGTCTAATATTTACATTATTTACATAATATAATGACATTAACCTCCAATAACTATACTTACGATTTACACAATATAAAATTAACAAAATTCTCAACCATTGAACTTATTTACAAAATCCTATTTACATGAAATGTCCGATTATCATAATCTACTGATACATCATTAAATTATAATAATAAACATAATAAAGAAAACTTTATCCCTCTCTTATTTCTAATCCTATTCGATTACAATTGGTATAAAATTGAAGTCTGTGAAGACCTTTTGTCAGCAAATCTGCTAATTGATTCTTGGTATTTAAATATTCTAAAGACATAGTTTTGGAATTTAAATTTTCACAAATAAAGCGATATTTGAGATCGATATGTTTCACTCGTTTATTGTTTTCTGGGTTTTTAATTAACGCTATGCAACCCTGATTGTCTTCAAACACCTTGAAAGATTCAAACTCAACATGCATATCGCTCAATAACCTTTTAAACCACAAACACTCTTGCACTGCCAAACATAAAGCCACTAACTCTGCTTCTGTACTTGATAATGTTACACAGTTTTGTTTTCTTGTACTCCATGCTACTGTATTTCCAAAAACACTAATCAAATAACCTGACACCGATTTCCTATCTATCAAGTCGCCTCCCCAGTCAGAATCAACATAACAAATAAGAGGAATTATTTCATAATTCTTTCTTTCAAATTTTAGTTCAACATCTTTGGTACCTTTCA
Organism: Ceutorhynchus assimilis; assembly: GCA_917834065.1. Classification (NCBI taxonomy): domain Eukaryota; kingdom Metazoa; phylum Arthropoda; class Insecta; order Coleoptera; family Curculionidae; genus Ceutorhynchus; species Ceutorhynchus assimilis. The sequence goes on along the minus strand of OU892280.1, from coordinate 56,050,140 downwards.
AATATCTTAATAACCTTTTTAGACCTATCCACACTTCTTCCAAATTTTTATCTTGATATCTACTGAAATAATTTACACTGAAGCTTATATCTGGTCTGGAACCTAACATTAGATACATTAAACAGCCGATTAACTCCCTAATTGGTCTTTTACATGTACTTCCTAATTCTGTTCTTTCTATTTTAAATTTTGGATCCATTGGGGTTGAAACAGCTTTAGAGTTTTCAAAATTAAAACGTTTCAAAAGTCCTTCCAAATATCTTTTCTGACTCAGTGTCAAAATACCTTGATCTAAATCATACTGTATTTCTAAACCTAAGAAAAAAATCTCCTTTATCTTTAATGTCAAATTTATTCATCAATTTTGATTTACATTCTTCAATATACAATTCATTTGAACCTGCCAGAATTATATCATCTACATACATTAACAAATATACAAAATCCTCAACTAAATCATTTTTATAATTTATTGAATACAAACAATAGTCTGATTCAGATCTTTTAAAGCCTAAACCTAGTAAAAAATCATTTATTTTGACGTTCCAACACTTAGATGCTTGTTTGAGTCCATATATAGATTTATTTAACTTCAAAATACAACCTTCTTTACATTTCACCCTCTCTGGTGGATAGATATAGACATCTTCTTCAAGTTCTCCGTTCAGAAATGCTGTTTTGACATCAAGTTGTTTGAAATAAAACCTTTTCTAATTCCCAACTGATAACAATGTTCTTATGGTCGTCATTCTAGCGACAGGAGAATAAAGTGCATCATAATTAAATGAATTCCTTTGTGCAAATCCTCTTACCACTAGACGAGCCTTAAATTTATCTTCCAGTTTTTCTTCTAGAGGTTTCGACGTAAAAACCCATTTTTTACTTAAAATTTCAGCTTCTTTTGGAAATTCTACTTCTTCCCATGTATTATTATCTTCTATCGATTTAATTTCCTTTTCCATTGCTTTCATCCAAAATTGTTTATCTTCTCTATCTTTTATTTCTTCTACATTTCCAGGAACATTAGCATTAAAAGCCATATACATCTCATATTCATCATATTTAGCTGGAATCCTTGAAATTCTTTTTGGTCTCAATATATTTTCCTCAATTTCTTTTGATCTTTCATCTTCTTCCACTCTATCTTCATATTCATTAATTTCTCCATTACTTTCCAAGTCATTACTATTGCTTCCCATTTCAGTATCAATTTTTGCCACATTCTTCTTAAAATAAAATTCATTTTCATTAAATTTAACGTCTCTGGACACTATTATCTTTTGATTTTCTCCATCCCACAATCTATATCCTGTATTAGTATATCCCATCATGGCACATTTTTGCGTTTTTGTATCAAATTTATTCCGAAACTGTTTAGGAATATGAGAATATGGAATACATCCAAAAACTTTCATATTTTTAATGTTTGGTTTTAAACCATTCCAAATCTCTGCCGGAGTTAAATTATCTACATTACTGTTACTTGGACTTCTATTCAAGCTATATGCAGCTACTCTTATCGCCTCATTCCAAAACTCTTTTGGCATATTGGCTTCCTGTATCATGGTTCGTGCTCTATCTACTAGACTCCTGTTGAATCGTTCAGCCTTCCCATTCTGCTGTGGTGTATATGGGTTGGTAAAATCAATGACAGTCCCATTTTCTCGACAATAACTTTTCATATCATTGGAAATATATTCTTTTCCATTATCACATCTCAAAACACATATATTTAAATTAAATTTCGTTTGTACCATCCTCACATACTCTTTAAAACAATCAAACACATCACTCTTACGTTCAATCACATACACACACACAAAATTGGAATAATCATCAATAAATGTGACGAAATACCTACCATTATCATGACTCAAAGGTGTTATCGGACCGGCTACATCAGTATGAACTATTTCAAGTACCTTATTTGCTTTAGACCTTGTACCAAACTTCAATCTTGTCATTTTACCACCAATACATGACTCACAGAATTCAACTTTTCCCAATTTTATATTTTCAAGACCAACTACCATATTATTTTTAATAAGTTTTTCTAGATTTGAATAACATATATGACCTAATCTCCTATGCCAGATAATACCAATTTCATTTTCAGATTCTAAACTTAAACATTCATTATTTTTTACTTTAAACAAAATCTCATACAAATTATTTCTTCCACCTATTCCAATTAATTCATTTTTATTATATAGTAAAACTTTTCCATTTTCAAAAACAACTTTTTAATTTGCAATTTCCAATCTTTTAACTGACAATAAATTTTTACGCAAAGTAGGAACATATAATACATTTTTAATTGTGCATTCTACCTCCTTTTCATTAACTTTACTCAAAATTTTTATATTTCCTACACCTATGGCTTCCATATAAGAATTATTTTTAGCAATTGCTATTTTAATTGGGTTTTTTAATAACTTTAAATCATGGAAATATGAGTCATTATTTACTAAATGGTCGGTACAACCCGAATCAATATAAAATAATAAATCATTATTATTACTTACAGTTTCACATTGAATGTCTGACATGAAACAAATACCTTGTTCTGGATCATCTTTAACTTCAGTCTCTTCTAGATTTTCAGTGTAATTTCCTCTTCTGTTTTCATTCATGTAATTTCCTCTATTAGAGTTATGGCCAAAATTTCTGTAAGAACCTCTTCTATAACTTCCACTTGAATTTGCACTTCTATTGCCATTGCCTCTATTGTAATCCCTCGGTCCACCATTGCCATTACCATAACCTCCACGACTCATTCCATAACTTCTATTTGAATTATAGGAACTTCCATAAGTACCGGAGCTTGATCCAGAATAGCTATTTTGATTGTAATTGTTGAATCTGCAATCTTTTCTTAAATGGCCCCTCTTTCCACATAAAAAACATACTCGTTGATCAGAAACTTGATTTCCACCTCGATTTCCACTCGAATTTGCATTCTTAAAGTTAGAAATAAATGCAGCAGGTTTTATATTGTCTCTTCGATATTCTTTTTCATGTTCATTGGTTACAGAACTTCGTTTCTCAACTTCAGCTCTTAACTTTGCTTTGGCATATTCTAAAGTGAGAATTGTAGTCGGAGTGTTTTCTAAAATGGTCACTACAGTCTCTAAGCTTTTGGGCATTGCCAATAATAAGCTACACAGTAAATCTTGATCCTTTAAATTAGCTCCTGTAGCCTTCAATTGTCTAATTAATAAGTCAAATTCAGCTAGAAATTGTTCTAGTTTATGAATGTCAATTAACTTTATAGCCATCAATTTCTTCCTTAACATTAACTGACCTGGAACACCTTTCTTTTCGTATCTTTGTTCAAGGCTTTTCCACATGCTAAATGCTGTATTTTTCTCTCTAATCAAATCTATTTGGGTATCATCTACGCATTGAACTATGAGTGACTTACATAAATTGTCTTTCTTTTTAGCTTCTTCCTTTTCTTTAGTGGAATAATCTGTTTCTTTGTATTCTTTGGAAATAAATTCACACACATCTTTTTCTTCTAGCAATACTTGCATTCGGAACTTCCAAGTATGGTAATTATTGCAATTTAATAATTCCACATTGTAGGAATTTTTCAACATGGACGTCGACAGTTTTCTTTTTATTTTATTTTTCACTCACTTGACTAAGCCTGCCTGGAAATCTGGAAACTCTGAGCCTATAACCTATTGTTATTTCTTCCTTTTGGGTTTCAAATAAGTCCACTGGAATTTCTATTTACAATATATATTACACTGTACATTAAACTTTAGATTTACTCGTAATAAAGACAATTTTCAAAATTCTGATTATCAAAACAACAACAAGCTTACATTTTTTTTTAACCAAGAGCTACTACTATACTAAAATCAATAATCTTCTTTCTTTTTTTTACTGTCAGTCAGTACTGTCTAACTATGTGCAGTTTGCACCGTTACCATTTAACTACATAAAGAACGCCATCTATTGTACGCTAACAAGAAATCATTGCAACAAGAAAATCTTCAACTTACAACAAAAAGCTTTGGATCAGGAAATATTCATTATTGTCAAAACTTTACTTTTAAACCAACTTTTGAAGTGCCAATTTTAAAATATTCTACACAATTATATCCAAAAACCTCCTCGCATAAGAACTTTTAATCATCCATCTGGTAATGTAAATAACTATTTCCTGAAAAGGTGAGGTCAGAATCTGTCGATTGTTATTTAAATGTTGAGGATTAGAATCTCGAGACAAAAATCGAATAAATTAACAAGATGGTAACTATTGTTGTAAGACGCTATTTCTAAATTCATAGGAACTTTTGCATTTAAAGTTTGTTTTAGTCGTTGTGAGTTTCATTTCATACTCTTCGGTTAGTATCAAATTATACATTAAGGGGAAATAAAAGCTAAACAAGAAAAGTCTCACCTCTCTGCATATTTAATGTTTTAACTAAATTCAAATTCAAATACCTATGTTTTTTTTTTAGTGAAATGGCGTCCAAAAAATTATTGGATCTTTCCCAAGAGAAACAAAAAGCCTTTTTCGAATCATTTGATACGGTATTTTGTGACGTAGATGGTAAGTTTCTATTCTACTTTGAGAAATTGTCTAATTTATAACTCGTCCCAGGAGTCTTGTGGAAACCGGGCCACTCAGCTATAGAAGGAGCACAAGAAGCTATAGAGACACTAAGAAAAATAGGAAAGAAATTATTTTTTGTAACCAACAATTCTGCCGTACCTATCGACATGTATTTGGCCAGAATGAAGGGATTTGGAGTGACTAGAGAAGAAGTTATCAGGTAATAATTAATGAAAGTGGTAATAACTTATCAATTAAAAATAAGTGATGATTATTCTCATTTTTTTCATTTGCCAGGCCAATACGCGCTCTAATATGGTACTTGAAAAAATTGAAATTCGATAAAGAAGTCTACGTAGTGGGGACGCAGGCTTTGAAAGACGAATTAAAAGAAGCTGGATTTAAAGTCGTTTATAATGAGGCATGTTGATAAGTTAGTACTTTTCTAGAAATTTAAATAATGAATTATTTTTCAAGGTATCTCCAATGGTAGAAACTCTAGAAAATATTGCAAAACAACTGCAGCAAAGAAGACCAGATGTAGGAGCAGTAATTGTGGATTTTGTGATAAATGTTGATTATTGGGGTCTTCAACAGTGTATTGAATACATTACGAAAAATAAGGCTTTGTTTTTGATTGGAGCCTCAGATCCTCGTCTACCGTTCATGGGCACTACACTAATATGTATGTATATACGCCTCTTCCTTCTCCCTCAATTTTCAACAGCATTTAATTGTTCACTGGTAGAAGTGAGTATCTTCTCCATGCAGCCTGTATCACTTGCTATAAGGTGCCAATCAGCCGTATGAATAAAAATAGAGCATTTGCTTCTAAGCAAAAGGTAGAAGTATAAGCAAAAGCTTCAAGTAAAAGGTAGAAGTAGAAGCATTTACTTCATATCATATGAATAATAAAGACCTTTTACTTGCGAGCATATGCTTCAAAGAAATGAAGTGAAAGATATTACCTGTTGTACCTGTTGCTTGAATCTAAGACTTGAATGCCAAATTAAACCACCAGAACGATAATATCAATGGATCCATAGGAAGTGGTAGTAAAAAAACGCTAATCATGGAAGAACGCAAAGCCACCGCAAGCGGACAACGCATCATTATGGAACCGTTGATTGGTGGTACACAGTCACACAGATGGTTCGAAGGTAACGGAAGGAGTCGGTCTTGGAATAACTGGACCAAACTTTAAAGTTAAAACTCTCAATAGCAATGGGCAGAACGTCCACAAAATTTCAAACTGAGGTTCTGGCCATAAGCACCTGTCGAGTCCTTTTAATAGAGCACATTTACATACTGTCCGACAGTCAAGCGGGTCTAAAGGTTCTAGAACCCAATCAAGTGCAATTTTCAGCTAGTTTGGGAGGGTAAAAATATCCTTAAACACTTAGCTTAGGAATAAAGTGAAGAGGGCAACGAGGAGGCGGGCTGTCTCACAAAGCAAGGCGCTTTAACACCTTCTCAAGGCCCATTGGCTTTCTGTGTACTAATGGAAGGCCATGTCTTCAAAGAAATCAACAGATGAAGAAGGTTCATATATCTGAGATCTGAACAGATTCTTGACAATAAACAGAAGAGGAGTCGTTGGTCGACTGCTCACTGGGCAGTTTCTAGTGAAATCACCTTAAAACAATAGGCAAATCAGTTTACGATTACTGCAGATCTTTCGAACAAGCATTGAAAACTACAGAACACTTAATCTGTAAATGCCCTGGTCACTTCTGCAAAAGGCTGAAATACCTTGCTCACACCCCAAGAGTTGGGTACTTTACCACCCAGGAAGCTGGCCTCCTTTGGAAGGAGCCTACAAATCTTGAACACTAGAGCAGGTGGAACCAGCTATAACGACTGCTAATGCAATCTACAATCTACAATCTACAAAAAAAAAAACGGGAAATAAGAATATTCGGAAATAATTTACCAAAATAGTAAACATACATCTGCTCTGGAGCAGATGCATTTTGCAAGGAGTAAATGCTCCCAATTTGGAGCAAATACTCTCTTTTATTCATAAGAAAAAGAGTATTTACTTTTTCCTGGAGCATTTGCTTCCTACTTTTAAGTATAAGGTTTTGCTTGAATTTTTATTCATACTGGATGAAGCATTTGCTTCAGATTTTGCGAGAAAAAGCAAATGCTCTTTTTTATTCATAGGGAAGAAGGTCTCCCTGCAATTTAAATTACCTACCATATTTTTTAGTGTTGCTCTATTAGCCCGAAAGCCAGAGCCAAAAAAGTGCAAGAGTTTCATGAAAGCTAAAAATTTAATATAAGCTCGTATTTGTGATGTATATCAATACTCGAGGACTTCAGATGTGTTATCTAGCTTGTCATGCCCAAGTCAAAAGGCAATAAATTTCGCATAAGTCGGGAAGAAAAATGCTCTGACAAAACCAATCAATCAAAATTACCGGCACCTTGACTGCCAAAACTCGTCAGGGTCCTTATTCTTGAAACAGGGGAGCAATTTTCCCAAGAGAACGAGTCTTCCGTCTTTGTTACTCATATTATCATTTGCATATCATTGAGAAAGACGGAACACTCGTTCTCCTGAGAACGTTGCTCCCTTGTTTCAAGAATAAGGACCCAGGAGATCAACGCTGCTCATTTAAAAAATGAAGCTGTATGATCTTGATCTATATGTAACATAGCAATACAGCATGTCAGAGCGATGTGTTACCGGCTTCACTTCTCTATAATGCTCTCGCATGCTGACCGCTTTGAAAGTTATTTAGCTTTATGATTAATATATTATTTACTTGTTTCTATTGTATATTATGTCAATATTTGGAAGGTAGGTATAATGAACCATTTCGAAGAAATATTCGGTGGCTGCCCATATCACTCTAACTCTTCTAGTCGCTGCCTCGTGATAATTCTCTTCGACGAATTTTATTTGGACCCCTAGATATTATAGGGTCTTGTACAGTGTTGCCAGTCTATTACAATTGTAACAGATCTGTTACTTTTAAGAGGAGTTTATTAACTTTTTACCTTTTTAAAAATTCTATTACCTTTTTTTATATGTTTTGTTATGTATTTTCTGCTCGAATCATAGAAGATATTTATTCTTTTATATCCTAAAAGAAGTTCTAAATTCATTTTTATAGTTTTAAGGTGAGAATCGTAGGGCCTGTCCAAATCATTATAGAAATATATCTTTACTTTATGGACGTTCGCACCCAAGGATGATACACATACCTACAGGATAGCTTATCAGCCTCGTTTTTGATAATTGTCGCCATATTGGTGAGTCACCATGTCCGACGTCATAACTAAAAGTGTTTTTTCTCGACTCCAGCGGTTCAAAATGTTTTTGAAATCTGTCTTGAACATTTTCAATAATGACGTCATTACTTTCATTCGAGAAAAAATGAGGTTTTTCCACACAGGACACAGGCCTTATGAGGATAGGCAAGCTATCCTGTAGTAGTAGTATGTATCCAAGAAGAATACACACTCTAAGGAATGCTTATCGGCCTCGTTTTTGGTAATTGCCGCCATATTGGTGTGTTACCATTTCCGACGTCATAACTAAGTCGTCAGCTGTTTAAACAGCCTACGTCAAGGCAAGGAATAACATGCTGCCTACGTCACAACTGGTAATTTGGCGCGGGGGGGGGGGGGGGAGATGGTGGGGATTTGTTAGTCACAGGCCTTATGAGGATAGGCCATCCTGTAGTAGTAGTGTGTATCATCCTTGGTGTATATCATCCTAGGTGTGTATCATCCTTGGTTTGCACCAACCATATTAAAAGAGGTTTAACAGTAACTATAGTTTAAAATGACATTTTTACATGTTAAAATGTCATTTTAAGCTATGCTGAATAATTTTTTTTTACGAATCACGAGTTTTATTTTTTCTAGAAGAATAACACTATTAAAAAGTTAATCTCAAATAGGTATTAAATATTTATTCATGATCAAAAAAAAAGGTTACATGAACTCCCATATATGGCGCCAGATGTAAAAAAATCTATTACCATTTTTTGAAATCCATTCAACCCTGATAGAACACATAAGAATACTACGAGAAAAAAACAAAAATACTGACGTATCAACCCTAATGTCCTATGCTGTAATTGCTTATAATAGCACAATCCATTCAAGCACAGGCTTTACTCCCTATACATTGATTTTAGGACACACTTCTTCTAGTGACCCTATGCAACTTATGCCCGCGCAAATATGTCCACAATTACAAAACTAACACGGAAGCTTTGTATAACAAAATACAACAAGACTCAATTAATTTAAAACAAAAACTTATTGACAAACATAATCAAACGAAGACCCCTCAAAAACTAATCATAGGGTGTCAAATATATAAAAAACAAGACAAACGACGTGGTAAATTACACCACAGATTCACAGGTCCATTCATCTTAACAAAAATATTAGAAAACAACAAGATTGAAATTGAAAACCCCAAAACAAATCGAAAAGAGATTTTGCATATCAACGAAACCAAAATCAAATCTATTGTTACAGATGGATCCGAATCTTCAACATCGGAGCAGTAGGAATAAACTTCCATAACCTGAATAAATATCCCGGACTCCTACCTTATAAATTGGGAACTGCCAAAATAGTTTCCAATCATTGGTCATTAATACAAATTCACGACCTAACACCCCGAATTTTATTTGATCAAAGAAAACGCTAACTATTTAATTAAAAACATTACAAATAATGTATCCTATGAACGAGAATATAAAAACACGTTGCTGCCTTTCATGGCATTAGAAAAACGCATAGAAAACAACATAAGGCAAATTGACCCAACGAGTAGTTACTCAAAAAGACAAAAACGAGGCATCTTGAATCCTTTAGGATCATTAATAAAATGCATTACTGGCAATCTTGATAAAGATGATGCAGATCTTTCCGATAGGCAAATTAGACAATTACAAGAAAATCAAGATAAACTTAAAAAATCATCTTTTAATCAAATTAATTTATTAGGGAAAACCATTGAACAGTTTCAAAACGTTATCTCTAATATATCTGCCAATCAAATAACGCTAAAATCGAGAATACTGCAAATTGAAAGCACAATTAAAAAGGTAGCTCTGTCTGCTATTGACAACCATCAATACTTCCAAACTCACATAATAATTAATCAGATATCAATGCTATATCAAACAATTTACGATATCTTAGAAAAAACGGAAGTAGCTATCTCATTTGCTAAAATCAATACGCTCCATAATTCAATAATCGATCCATTAGAGCTAATAAAAGAAATTTGTAGATTAAAAAACAATTAGTGCATGACGTGTTACCATTAGAAGCCAATATTGATAACATATTGAACTACGAAAAAATAATCGAGATTAAAGGTTATTCAAAGGGCCTGATTATCACCTTCATCTTGGAAATACCATTGGTCGAATCGGATGTCTATCACTATTATCAATTATTTACTATATCAATTCCAAGCGAACAAAATCCTGATTTCTTTATGAACTTTCCACACAAACCATACCTTGCACTTAGCAACAACAAGTACTCTTATATGGACCAAACCTGCAACCAATTGTTACCCAACGAGTACTTATGTAAAGAAGCCCATACTGCATACATTGATCATGAGCCTCCATGTGCAGTCCAATTGATTTTATACAAAGAAAATGCCACTACTTGCCACCCTTTCCGTATCAGACTACAAAATGTCCAAATCACTAAAATAACGGACGGAAAATGGATAATCACAACGCCCGAACAACTAATTGTCTCAGCATCTTGTCCAAACTCTAAGGACAACGTACCGCTTCATGGTTCCTACTTAGCCGAATCTACAAATGAATGCAGCTTACAAATAAAGTCAATTACTCTACGAACTTATAAGCCCAATCGTTTGACTTTTGATGATGTATCCTTGCCTACACTGAATTTATCGATGAATTATTACCAAACAAAGGAGTTTGCTTTTAATCCACCTACACTTGACCTGAACTCCATCAACTTGAAAGAAACCAATGAAATTGCCACAACGCTTCAAGAACAGAAGAGACGACTACAAGAAATATCCAACCCAATGGAAATGCACCAAATAAATTTTTGGACAATTTTACTTTATTGTATTTTAGGAATACTTACTATGCATTTTTACTGTCTATAAATTACTTTTGAAACATCGCCTTAAACGTGCCCCGTATAAAATCCGCTCGAAAATTAAACTCGCAAAATCTCTAAATCATAAATTTATTCCACAACTGTACACAAAAGAAATCTCCAATAGACTGACTATGCATTCCGACCAAAATGCACACCCTTTACAAAAATAAACCCTATTCTCCATGAATCATCATCATAACAAAAAATATTGGTAAACATCCCAAGAATGCGGTCATACCCGACCCTTAGGCAGATAGATAACTCTTTGTATCTCTAGCCCGACTATTTTTATTCTATTCTAACATTATTTACAAACTAGAGCACAATATACAAAACAATAGAGATTATTCCAAATCCAATTGTCCTTCTCTTACAATCGGCCATCCTACCAACATGGGTGTCCTCATCCATGAAACCTCTACTTGGGAAAAGTTACTACAACTATAAATTACAGTAAATACTTGAAACAAAAAGTTTGATTGTTAACTACTAGCTATTTACAACAAGCGGCTACAACCTCGGTAATACAGGCTACAACCTGTCACCTCATATGGGCTACAACCCTTCAACAGTCGAGGCTACAACCTGATACTTTACCTGGGCTACAACCCTTTTTACAGTCCCGGCTACAACCTGACTCTTCACCTGGCCTGACGACAGCAATCCAGGGCTTCAACTTGTCCACTGGAATTACGGTCTTCACTCGTCTTTTTCCTTCTCTGAGGTCTTCTACTTCGTATCGATCATTCATCAATACTCTGGAAATCTTAAAAGGTCCTTTGTATTTTGGTAATAACTTCCTACTTGTTCCCACACTTGCTTCACTAGTTATCAATATTAATACTAACTCCCCTTCCAGGTATTTCTTAGCTTCTCTTCTACTTCGATCATATCTTTCCTTTTGTTTCCTCTGATCCTCTTTGATGTGCTCTTGAATTTGTGACCTCAATTCCTTTACATTTATTCTATCAACTTCTTTCCCAATGCTGTTTAACAATGTTGCCTCAGCAGTGGTGATTGGTTGATATCCTAGTAGAGCTTTAGCTGGAGTAGTGGCAATTCCTTTATTGAACGAAGTATTCAGGGCACTTTGAATTTTTTTTATATTAGTATCCCATAATCTGGAATCATCTTCTGCACTTGTAGTGGCCAACATATTCAATATGGTTTTGTTGTACCTTTCGCACTGCCCATTAGCCCTCGGAGTTGCCACTGCATTGAGAACGTGTCTGACAGAGTAGGATTCACAAAACAGGCGAAATTCCCTTGATGTGAAGGAAGTGCCTCGGTCACTTATGATGCGGGCAGGAACTCCAAATAGACACATGACATTTTCCAATATCTTTACTACCGATTTAGTTTTAGTCGACTTAACTGGTTCAATTATGGCAAATTTTGTTGACGCATCTACTATCACAAAAAGGAATTTATTTTTGGCCAAGCTAGTCTCAAAAGGTCCTACATGGTCAATATGGATAGTGTGAAAAGGTATAGCAGATTTTTCAATTGGGTGGAGCTTCCCTACCTTTTTGAGTGTTGTGTCCTTATAATAAGCACAGTTCAGACAAGAATTAACATACTTCGTTACAAAACGTTTCATTCCTGCAAACCAATAATTCATTTTTATCCTTCTAATTGTTTGTTCCACACCTGCAAAACCATTCTTATCGTGGCACAATATGCATATTTGCCATCGAGCTGCCTTTGGCACCACCCATAGATTTTTATCATCGGATATATTCCGATATATTTTATTATTTTTTATTTCGTATTCGGAAAAATATTGCTTGTTCTGAGCACTCCTGTCATTTTCTTGTAATATTTTTCTGATGCGTAGCAATTGCTCGTCTTGCATTTGAGCACTCAAAACCCAATCACCCTCTGTAACATCTACGCCACAGACATCGACTTGAAGGCTACCTTCAGGGTACCGACTAAGCGCATCAACGTGGTGCATCCTCGTTCCTGGTCGATATTTTATCTCAAATTTGAAGTCTTGAACTTCTAACCACCACCTGGCCACCCGTGGAATCAAATCTTTTTTTGAAAACGTTGTTCGAAGAGAGCTGCAATCTGTGAAAACGGTAAACTTATTCATCCCTAAAAGGTATGTCCTGAAGTGCCTTAGGGCGAAAACTACAGCCATAGTTTCCAATTCATAAGAATGGTACAATCGTTGTTCTGTTGTTGTCTGTTTGCTGTAGTATGCCACTACGTGCGAATTATTATCCTTCACTTGAATTAACATAGCACCAAATGCGTCCGAGCTTGCATCGGTGTGTAGTTCAGTTGGTAATGACGAATCAAAAATGGCTAGAACCGGCCTCGTGACAAGTATGTTTTTTATTTTATCGAAAGCTGTTTGTTGTTCATAATTCCACTGCCAGGGTACAGTTTTGCGAGTCAATTTTGTTATTGGTTCCGCAATTCTCGAGAAATCCTTACAAAATTTTCTAAAGTATCCTGCCAAGCCAAGAAATTGCCGTACTTGCTTTACTGTATTCGGGTGATTCATTTTCAGAACAGCATTAATTTTGACTTTTCCTGGCCGAACTCCTTCTGCAGATATTTTCCGACCAAGATAAGTTATTTGCTTCTGGAAAAAGGAGCATTTTTCCAAATTTAGAGTAAGGTTGTGCTCTCTAAACGCATCAAGAACTAAACGTAAGCTTATGAGGCCTTCTTCTATGGATTTGGAAGGAATGATAACATCATCAATATAGGGAAATGCAATGGTATTCTTCAATTGGCCCAGTGTATTATTCATCAGCCTCTGGAATACCGCAGGAGAATTGGTCAAGCCAAATGGCATTCTGAGAAATTCGTAGTGGGAATCTGGAGTAACAAACGCAGTTTTTTGAATAGAGGTTTCATCCATGGGAACTTGATAGAAACCTGAAGCCAGATCTAAAGCTGTAAAATATGAATTACCTCCCAAACGATCAATTTGGTCCTCAATCAATGGTAGTGGGAATTTGTCCTTAACCGTAATCGCATTTAATCGCCGATAATCCACGCACATTCTATATCCACCTGTTTTCTTCTTAACCAGTATGACAGGGCTAGCATATGGAGAGGTGGATTCTCTAATAATGCCGTTTTCCAACAATTCTACCAGCATTATTCGCAAAGTATTTTTTTCATCCATGGATAGTCGATATGGATGATATACTATAGGTTCATCATTGACAGTTTTAATGACCATCGACGTGGCATTTGTTTTTCCTAAATTTTTCATGGAAGTTGCGATACAGTCATTGAATTCGTATAATAAACTACGTAGCTTTTGGTTATACTCCTGAGGTATATTTGCAGCTATGGTACTGAGTTCGCATTGACATGCAACTTCACAGTCTGTAATTTTATTTTCATCAAAGCCTGGTAGCTATCGAATAAACACTTGTGTTCCAACTTTATACATTAGAATATTGGGCAAGTTGAGAAAATTGCGTCCTATAATACAATCAAAGATCATTTCTTCATCTTCCATTACTACAGCTTGTAATTCTGCTTTTGCTTCCCCAATCCTTACTCTTATAGTCACGATCCCAGAGCTCTCAATTAGATTCCCAGTAAAAGCGCGCAAAACAGGATTGCTGGTCTTTGAAACAATTTTTAATCCCAAGCGATTTGCTACTTGTCGTCTAATAATTGTGCAAGAACTTCCTGTGTCTAAAAGGCACTTAAATTTTACCCCATTAATTATCGATGTTAGTACATAGGGATTATTGGGAACATTTACTTGATCGACTAAATTGACAGATTCTTTATTCCATTTGGGATGTGACTTATTGGAATTTAATGGACACATGTACTTTTTGTGTCCTAGTTTTTTACACTTAAAACATTCTATAAGTGGCTTGGGACAATGTTTAACGTAATGAGCATCCCCACAATTAAAGCAAGTAACCTGATATTTGTTTTTTGACGAACTAGAACCGGCATCATTTCGTTTCATGCTCAAAGGAAGCAGGGAAGCAGGTTTAGTTAAATATTTTTTTTCAAGGACCTGTTTATTAACTGAGGGACCTAAAGTACTAAGATACGAATATAGTTCATTAGTAGTGGTAATATTTGATGATTTAGCAGCAAGAACTATATTTTCATCTTTTATGCCTGATATTATTGCATCTACTAAAAATTTCTGTGGAATGTCAATTTGAAGAGCTTTAAGTTTTCCTAACTTTTCAAAACAGTACTCATATAAATCCTGTCCTTTTTGAACTTCAAAATTAGCAGCTTCCTTCAATAATTGACCAAATGGAAGTGGCTTATTGAATTGTTCCAGTAATTGCTTTTTCATTGTCTTCCACTTAGCAAATACCTTATCCTGCGCATCATACCAACGACGCGCCATTCCCTTCAACCGATTTGAAGCTAATTTCACTGTGGTCATAGAATCCCAACTGTAGCACTCCGCTAACTCATCTACTTTTTCCACCCATTTTTCAACACGTAACGTAAGATCCATTTGAAGTTTTTATGTGATATTTTTTCTATTTGCTGAAAAGGTCAAATTGTTAAATTATTTGTTTCATTGAATCATTTTACAAAAAAAAAATGTCACGTAACGTAGTTTTTCAATGACAGACCACAATAGAAACTCTCACGGTCAATCTGACCTTTGGAAGATATTCCGAGCCTGACTGTTTAAATAAATTAAATTGGCACTAAAAAATTCTTGATCTTATTGGAACAAACATTTTTAGCCCCAGTACAATTCGCCCAAATCATCCAAGACATAACTGGAGTATCTCCAAAAATATTATCGAAACCTGGCAAAGAGTTCAATGAAGTCCTACAAGAAAATATTGGGCCCTACGATCCGAAAAGCATATTGTTTATTGGAGATTCGTAAGTCATCCAAGTAATTTTAAATTATTTTTCTAGAATATTTTTTTGTTTAAGGGTTGAGACCGATATGGCTTTTGCTACAGAGTATGGTTACCAGAAAATGTTGACTTTGACTGGTTTAACTTCTAAGGAGGATTTGAATAATTGGCGACATGACCAAAAATTTAAACCAGATTATGTGGTTGATAGTATTGGAGATTTGTATACTGTTGCTTCTAATTTGGGTTTTAAAAACTGAAATTTATAATATTTATTTTATTGAAATATATTTATGTTGCTGGAGAACAATAATGTCATGTGTCAAAATTAGTATCAAAAATTGGGTCAACTTGGGCTGATCACATATTAAACAAATTTTCAATTATACACATCATTGGCAATGGGTACTTATTCTGCACGAATCCAATTCCGTACAAATTTAAACACGTATTTAAATGGTAATTTGACAAGATTTGCCTCTTGAGATAGGCAACTAAAGCGCGAAAGCTGGCGAATGCGGTTATATAAGCTAAATAAGCCACTACAGTGAAGTCAATACGAGCTTATAGTGGAGGGCCCAAGGTTTCCTATACACAAAGGAAAGGCTTTATTGCCTTGGCATGGAAATTACGATGTGGAAAACAATGAAACCGAGCAACACTCTTGCCAGATGACAATCACTCTGGATGGCAATATTGTTGCTTGGAATAAAATAATGGCTCAATTCTAGCTAAATATATGTTTATGCTGACAAAAATACATTGATCTTTAATAAATATGTTATATTCTTCGATTTAATGTCACATACCGTTCAGTAAAACTGATTGAGTTAGATTCTAATTATTGATAACTAGTAAAATTCTAATTGGCGCAACGCGCCACTAGGGAGCTTGCATAGTTTTATTTTATTTTTCAGTTTTATTATTGCAATCTAGGTATAGCAAATTTGTCACTGAGCTTTAATATCAAAATTTCATATCAAAAATCCTGACCAATAAAGAAACAATAATGCGACGTACGTTTTCGTAATCAACGCAATCTTTGATTGAATGAATATTTCATAATTTAAGTAATTTGAAAGTATCTACAAAATTTAATTAATTCAATATAATATCAGTACTGCCATCTATCCATTATGAACATATAAATGCAAATATCTGTCATTAAAAGAAGGTACCGCCGTCTAGTACCTGATAATTTTTTTTTTACTACTTACCTGAAAAATAGTCATTATTCAATGTATTTTTCTAGAAAAAAATTGAATGTCTCTCCCTAGGTGAATAATGAAAATAACGAAAAAATCCCTACGATATTGTCATGTTTCTATTGGTTTAATTTCAATTTCATACGTCAATTAAAAAAAAAAGCACAGATTTCTGTTGGTACATAGAAAGCTACCATAAACTGTTGATAGAGGGCAGCACAGAAGGCGTTTAAAAAAAATAATTTGAGCACAGGTTTTAAATCAATTTTTTATTTTCTACTAGCAGTATCTGGTAAAAAAAAATCTATATATTCCTCGGTATAGAAAGTCATTATATACCTTACACATTATATATATATATATATAAAAGCGCTCGGTATACATATAATGACTAACTTCGCTATCTAGGTATATAATATACTATTTTTATTTTTACGTTTATCTCACTTTTAGCAAATAGATATATATATATGTCTTTCTCTAACTTCTGATTTTGAAATGATTATTTTAGCCTAATGACCTAGTTGATTAGTGGTTTTGTGTTTTCAACATAACGTTAAATAATTATAAAGTTCATTCCACGAAACAAGATAGTATAGGTAAACAAACAGGCGGAGCGTAAAAATGCAGAGGAGGACTGCAAAAATATGAATTACAATCAATGACATTTATTATTCTCAGGTTGTCATCTATGGTTGTCATGAGTCAATTAAGTTTTGATGTCGTATTTCTTAGTATTTTACAATTATTTGATTAGTGTTTAGTGAATTATTGGAGCAGTTTAGATTAAAACAATGTCGAATTTAACAGATTTCGCTGAAGAATTCGTTCCTGAGAAGCGGTCTAAACGACGAAGGGCTTTTAGTAGTTCAGAAAAAGAAATTATTTATAACGTGTACTATAAATCAAAGGTACAAGAAAATCCAGATATTTTGAAATCGAAAAATCTAACAAAAAAAGAAACATATTCAGAGAATGAAAATACAAAACAACCTAAGACGGTCCTGCCTAGGGCGGAGTATAATCCTTTTCTCGCCAATAAAATTCGACATATCTGTCAAAGTTTCTTTACTTTCACTATCTCGTCTCGTGAAATAAACTTTAGTGTGTTTTTATCTATTTGCTTTCAATCAACGTGGTGTTCCATTGATGAAGTGAATACGATATGGTTAATACGCAGTTAAGTTAAGCCTACCATATTATTCTGATAAAAAAACGGGACATTTTTATGAAACAGATGTTTCATGTATTTGTAAAAAAAATAGCGGCGCAGGCGATTTTTTTTTTTCGGGGCTGCGCTCGTATGAACGAACCCACGGATAATACACCTTACTACTACAGGATAGCCCTCAGTTAGCTTATCCTCATAGGGCCTGTGTAGAACAAATCTGACCCCCCCACCCTACCAAATTATCATTTGTGACGTAGGCAGCATGTCGTTTCTCGCCTTGACGTAGGCTGTATGCAGTTTGCACCACAGGTCATGATTCCGCGGGCTTTTGTTTTATATGCATACTTCATTTTACTACATTAATTAACATTCTAAAACAACTATTTTTTAGATCTCGTTTGCACTTCCTATTTGCCTATTATGTCAATCAAAAGTAAATAATATTTTACTACGACTACGACTGCTGGCGCAAACAGCTGACGTCGCTAACGACTTAGTTGATGATGTCGGCAATGGTGATCCACCAATATGGCGGCGATTACCAAAAACGAGGCTGATAAACAATATGCCTTAGCGGTGTATATTATCCTTGGGCCGAACTCGCCAAATTCTAAACTGTCAAATGTCAATTGCTATGTCGAATTATAACCACCACGTTCCGCGTGTTGCTAAATTCACCAAAATGGTGCACCGCCACGAATGCGATGATTAAAATTCACTAATGCCGATGCTAAACCACAGCTTGTTAAACTCTGATTAATTTAACAACATTGCTTGTTCTACCATTCCACCACGGTGCCTACACCAGCTAAATTTAGCCACACGCGGGTTGCGATTTGCTGAGACTAGAGATGAGGCGCAAAAATCGATTTATTTATGTTTCCGCAGAGACTGGGAATGAGACGCAAAAATCGCATTATTTTACGCTTTTTGAAATATCAGAGAATTTACACATTTACGCGTCCCAACAACAAATTTGGGGACGCGGGACATAGACCTTGAAATAAGGGACTGTCCCGTATAATACGGGACGTATGGCAGGCTTAAGTTAAGTATAAAAAAACACGAAACTCGTTTTCCTGCGGGGTTTTGCTTCTAAAACGGTCTCTTTCCTGGCAGAACCACTAAACGGGCAAGTTGATTATCAGTTTATAATTTTTTTTTTTTAGATTTCTAGATTTTCCCTTAATATTTTTCAATTTTTTTTACCATCAGTGTGTACTATCAGGGGGCGGATTCTATAAGCTCAAAGCGAAACAATGACGTTCGTTATGAAACGCTTTGTTCGGTTTGCTATTCTATAACCCCTTTCGGGAAGAATCGGGGACACCGATCCCGAAGCCGATTGCAAAGTGAAAGCGATGAATTTTGACTCGCGTTTTGTTTCGCTTTCCACTGGAAAATTTCCAATTTCCATAGTGATTGGTCGATCATCGTCACGTTAGAGAATTACGGGTTATGTTATTCGTTTTGATCTTGACGAGGTTTTTATTAAATATGTAGATTTTTGATTGTTTGTGCAATTTTAACTTTTCTCTATCAAATTTAATTCATTAATTTATTTAGGTATAATTTCGACTGCAAAATGGAGAAAAAATCAAAAATACATCCGTTTCAACCTCTATCTGTTAAACCAAATAGGTTACTTCTAGCTCGAATCATTGTATAAATCTAAGGTATAAACAGTCTTTTTATTCATTGTTTAAAAAGGACCCTACTGTCTTCTCGCGTTAATCTGGGTTGATTTCTTCACTCGAGTTCGCTTTATACCTACAACAAATTGTACCGGCAACATTTTTATCACACAATAATTTGAGAAATGCAATATAAATATTATAGAAAGAAAAAGAGGAATAATAAATAGGAATGATTAATTGACCTTTTCTATTTAAAAGCTTCTCTCTCTAGCGTCCAACTGTCAGACGCCAAAAGAGTATGAAAACAACGGTTGACAGCCGCTGACAGTGGTTTGTTGACAAGACTTTTGTACATGTGGAAACTGGAAACTATTATTTCTTCGGTTTTTTCAAAGTTTTTTCCCAACAATGGTGATTGTGTAGTGTGCCTTTTTGTAAAAATAATTCCTATTTACCGGCGGACGTGTCTTTCCATAAGTTTCCATCAAATCCTACATTTGTCAAATTTTGGATACATAAAATCAGAATGAATACTCGCAAAAAAAAGGGAATCCACGGCCCATCAAGTATACAAAGTAATCCACGTTCAAGTTTAGTTTGCGGGAGCTGTTTGCTTCCAAAATAATTCACCGCTTTCTCCTTAGCGAAGTTCTGCAAATGAAGTAGTAACTTTTCCCACAATTTCTTTCAAAACACCCAATACACACTGGCATTGACAAGCAAGCAAATATTGGCGGGAAAATGATTGTTTTCATACTTTATTGTCCATCTCTTTTAATTGAAAACGTCAATTATGTCATTGAAGTTTCAAATTTTCAAAATCGAAATTTGGGGTAGGTTCCCAAGTCCTATATTGGTTCCTTTTAATTTTCTCTTCTTTTTTTATAGTTTTTGCTCTGGGCTCATATACCTACAATGTTGCCATGATTATTTAACCATACGTCGTTCACACTCGTATTTTGTCGTATGACACTATGAAAACGAAGCGGAAGCGAAGCGAACACCTTATAGAATATCAACAAAAATCGACTTCGCTATGGTTTAGCTTAGCTTCGCGATATAAACGAAAATTACAGAATTCCCTAGCAGGGGGCGGATTCTATAAGCTCAAAGCGAAACAATGACGTTCGGTATGGGACACTTTGTTTGGTTTGCTATTCTATAACATCTTTCGGGAAGAATCGGGGACTCCGATCACGAAGCCGATTGCAAAGCGAAAGTGATGAATTTTGGCTTGCATTTTGTTTCGCTTTCCACTGGAAAATTTCCAATTTCCATAGAGATTGGTCGATCATCGTCACGCTAGAAAATTACGGGTTATATTATTGGTTTTGATCTTGACGAGGTTTTAATTATGTTGATTTTTCATTGTTTGCACAATTTAATTTCACTCTATCAAATTTCATTCATCAATTTATTTATAATTTTGACTGTGCAACATAGAGAAAAGGTCAAAAAAACATACGTTTCAACCTCATATCTGTTAAATTAAATGGGCCACTTCTAGCTCAAATATCTAAGGTATTATATACAGTCTTTTTATTCATTGTTCGGAGGAACTGTTTAATATTGTATTTATAGAATGCTTTGGCCACTACCCGCAGGTTGGTGGCATATATCAATCAAAATAGACTTGTCAGAAAGAAAATAAAATTTGTCACAATTTAAAAAATTATATTCCTCAATTTAAGTCCATTCAAGTCGTCCTATCATTATTTCTCTTCCAATCCATCCAGAACAAAATCAATTGAACCAGTATCAAGTTGAACATAAACATTTGGTCCTTCGAGCCGGATTTAGGCGATTATTTTGGTTCGATTCCTCGAAAAAAGGCGGAAGTCGAAGAAGACACAGTCATTAGAGAATCCTGTATTTGCTCGAATCGACAAAACAAGAAGCTATTTTGTCCATCAAGTTTTGATTGGTGAACCGCAAGAAGAAGCAATTTTTTGAGTTTGAATTTTATTGGATGTAAGGTGGTGCGCAGAATTCATTTGTGTACCTGGCTGGTAAGTTGTTAGTTTGAGAGTTGGCCAATTTTGATGAGGTAAATTTGTTATAATTGTATTTTTAAAGCTGGTGCAATTTTATTTATTTTTTTACCTATTATTACATTACCTATTTAACCTATTTTTACATTACCTATTTTTCAATATTACCTTTTTTTTTTTTTGCAGGCTTTTGTGAGAGCAATTATTAAAGCCATTCAATTAATTAATTAATAATGGACGATGATAATGAGGATGACTTCCAGTCGGAAGAAAATAGGAAAGAGTTAAAACGTTTAATACGTAATCGAGCATCAATTAAACAAAAGTTAACTATTTTTGAAAAATATATTAATACTATTAAAACATCCTCACCTGAGAGAAAGCCCGCTTTTAATGATGTAGAGCTTCGATTTAAAGACGGTTCTATGTTATTACAAGATTTTGACAAAGTTCAATTTACGATAGAGTCAATTTGTGAAGAAAAAGATTTAGAAGTTCATTATAAAGAACGAGAGTGTTTTCAAGATAAATATTACATTTCCGTGAATTTTTTAACTCAATTTATTCAGCTAAATTATCAATCAGCTCCTACGAATGAATCCACTGCCCCGGTAACACAAATACCTCCAAGTTCTAGCTTTGATCCTTTACAGAATATCCTGTTGCCTAAATTAAAGCTACCATCTTTTTCAGGCAATTTTGAACAATGGCTTAATTTTAAACATGATTTTATATCAATTATATGTGATAACAAATCTCTAAATGAATCACAAAAGTTTCAGTTCTTGAAAGCATCGTTAGAAAACTATGCTTCTAGGATTATTGAAGGCCTTGAAGGTACGGATAAACCCTTCCAAAGTGCTTGGAAAATTTTATGCGACAAATTCGATAAAAAACAATTTTTATTAGACACACATTTTCAATTACTTTTAAAAATCCCTCATGTAAATAGAGAGAATTTCAGTCAATTTAATTATATTTTGGATCAAATAACAAACCATTTAACAGCCATATCGGGTATGAATTTAGGGCCTGATATTTTATATGATTCATTGGTGATATATTTGCTTTCTAATAAACTGGATAAGACTAGCTTGAGGGAATGGAAAGAGTTAGAATATAATAATGAGTTGCCTAGTCTCGATGAATTTTTGGAGTTTATTAAAAACAAGGTAGACCTTTTGCAATCCCTTGAACAGTCATTTGCTAGTAAATACAGCACTCAGAATAATGGAAATAATAATAAAAATCCAAGAAATCAGTATCAACACCAATCTCAGATACACTTGTCTGTTGGAAATTCATCAGAAAAGGCAGGTCGTTCTGTTGTAAAATGCAATTTTTGTACAAAAAATCATACCATTTATAAATGTGATGAATTTTTAGCCTTAACAATTAAAGATCGAATAGACAGTGTAAAACGACTTAATCTTTGTGAAAATTGCCTTCGTACAGGTCACAATAAAGAAAAATGTGTTCTATTTTGCAAGTCCAAAAATAGAATTCTTAAACACAATTCTTTATTGCATTATAATAATAGAAATTTCAATAATAATGAAGATAATCAACAAAAAAATGTGTCTGTTGAACCTGAAGAAAAATCGCATATTCATTCATCCATTAATTTACAATCACAAGTTTTGTTATCCACCATTTTTTGTCAAGTTCAAGATATACAGGGTAGATTTCATCGATGCAGAGCTTTGCTAGATTGTGGTGCTCAGTCCAATTTGATTTCAGAGAACTTTTGTAATAAATTACAATTAAACTGTGAAAAAAGCAATTTATCTATTATTGGGGTTAATCAAGTGGTTTCTAAACTTGAGAAAAAATGCAATGTTTCTTTATTCTCAAATACTTCTAGTTTCAATTGTTTTATTGATTGTTTTGTTGTTCCCATTATAACAGGTAATATTCCTTCATGCCAATTTAACATTGGTAGCTGGAATATTCCTCAAAAAATTCAATTAGCAGATCCTGATTTCTTCAAAGCAAATAAAGTTGATTTATTGATAGGAGCTAGAATCTTCTGGAATTTAATTTTAGATGGTAAAATTCATTTAGGTAAAAATTTACCTACTTTACAAAATACTTGTTTCGGCTATATTGTAACAGGTATTACTCCAATTGATTCTTGGGAAAATTCTATTTGCAATTTTTCTAAAATTCATATCGCCGAGGACGATCAATTAAAAAAGTTTTGGGAAATTGAAGAAGTCCAAGTCCCTTCAATATTATCCAGAGATAACATTGATTGTGAAAATCATTTTCAGGAAACTACTTCTAGAAATGGAGAAGGTCAATTTGTTGTGAAATTTCCTCTTAAACAATCTCCTTTTGTGTTAGGTAACTCTAAAGAAATTGCTATTAAAAGATTTTTGTCATTGGAAAAGAGATTTCTAAATTCTGAGTTTAAAAAATCATATTTTGATTTTATTCATGAATATGAGTCTCTAGGACACATGTCCAAGGTATCTGAAGATTCAATTATTCCAAATTCTATTTCTTATTTTTTGCCTCACCATGGAGTTTCAAAAGACGATAGTCTGACTACCAAATTGAGAGTTGTTTTTGACGGTAGTTGTTCTTCTTCTACAGGATGGTCCCTCAATGATCTTCAGCATATAGGGCCAAAGGTACAGAATGACATTGTTAGTATTTTATTGCGTTTCAGGACTTATGTTTACGTTGTGTCAGCTGATATAGCGAAAATGTATCGCTGTATTCTAATGCACCCTGATCACAGACCACTTCAAAAAATTCTTTGGCGTGAAGATTCTAATGAAAATTTCTCCATTTACCAATTGAACACTGTTACTTACGGCACCAGTTCCGCACCTTATTTAGCTATAAAATGTTTGAAGCAACTAGCAATTTTAAATTATGAGCAATTTCCAGAGGCATGTAAAACTATTTTAGAGGACTTCTACGTAGATGATCTTTTGTCAGGGTCCAATTCTCTTTCGGAATTGAATTTAAAATGCCATCAAATATTTTCTATTCTAAAATCAGCGCAATTTATTTTGAGAAAATGGGTCTCCAATGATAATAGGGTCATTTCAAATTTAAATGATCATAATATTCCTAATTCAATTTTAAATTTTGGGCCAAAGGAGGGCTTCAAAACATTGGGTATTCAGTGGATTCCAATTTTGGATAATTTATCCTATGAAATTAAAGAAGTTTCTTCCATCAAAATCCCAATAACTAAGCGAATTATATTATCTACCATTGCACAAATCTATGACCCATTAGGTCTTCTAAGTCCTACTATTGTTATTTCAAAAATTATTATTCAGCGTTTATGGTCATTGAAAATTTCCTGGGACAGCCCTATTCCTTCAGATCTAGAAAGGTCTTTTCATCAATTTCAAAATAATTTAAAGATTTTCAATTCCATCGATATCACACGAAATACTATTCCAAGAAATTTTAGTTTGATTGACATTCACTGTTTTTGTGATGCATCACAAGATGCATATGCAGCTGCTGTCTATTTGAGAAGTGCAGACAATTATGGGAATTTTGAAGTTCATCTATTATGTGCAAAAAGTAAGGTTGCACCTTTGAAAAGTCTCACCATTCCCAAGCTTGAATTATGTGCTAGTTTGCTTGGAGCTCAATTAACGGAAGTAGTTAAAAATTCTTTAAATATTCCAAATTCTATTCCTATTTTTATGTGGTCAGATTCGCAAATATCATTAAGTTGGATCAAATCAGAACCGAGTGTTTTGCAAGTATTTGTTTCAAATAGAGTTGCTAAAATCCAATCATTGACAAATATAAATGACTGGAAATATGTGAATACCAAACACAATCCTGCTGATCTAGCTTCCCGTGGTATAAATTCAGAGAAATTAATCCATTCAACTCTCTGGTGGACAGGTCCTTTATTTCTTAAAAGTCCCATTTCCCATTGGCCGATTCACGATTACTATCTTCCTCAAAATCAATTGTCAGATTTGAAAAAAACTAACACTATTTTACAAAGTATTATTGTTTCATGTTGTGAATTATTCGACAGATTCTCTGATTTACATAAATTAAGACGCATTACATTCGATTTTATAAAAACTTAAAAAATAAGAGAAGCAATTTTAAAAATCTATTACAAACTGGTCCAATTACTGTTAATGAATTAGAATCAGCAAACCATGTTTTAATACGTTTAGCTCAAGCTGAATCATTTGTAACAGAACTAAAATTATTATCAAAAAATAAAGCTCTAGAAAAAAATCATAAGCTTTCATCCCTTACTCCATTTATTGATAGTCAAGGTATTATACGTGTGGGTGGTCGTCTGAAAAATACTTATTTACCTTATGATACTAAGCACCCAATTTTACTTTCTTCGAAACATTCATTTACGAAGTTAATTTTTCGAAATAAGCATTTATATTTGTTACATCCAGGTCCTCAATTATTACTAGCCTCTATCAGACAATTTTATTGGACTATTGGAGGTCGCAATTTGGCAAGAAAAACTGTAAAAAATTGCATGACCTGCTTTAGATTCAAGCCTACTTCATTAACTTCGCCTATGTCTAGTTTGCCAGATATTCGAATAAAGCCTTCATTGCCTTTTGAAATAACTGGCCTGGATTATGCTGGTCCATTTTTTATTCTAAATAAAGCCGGTAGAGGTGCGAGGCCAATTAAATGTTATTTAGCAGTCTTTGTATGTTTTTGTACAAAATCAATTCATTTAGAAGTGGTTTCTAATTTAACGACAGAATGTTTCTTAGCGTGTTTAAAAAGATTCACTTCGAGAAGAGGTTTGCCTTCAACTATTTACTCTGATAACGGCAGTACATTCGTTGGAGCAAATAGTGAGTTAAAAGATTTTGGAAATTTTCTATATAAAAATCAAAACTCTATTGTGGATCGAACTAGTATCGATAAAATTCGTTGGGTTTTCATACCACCTTATGCCCCTAATTTTGGTGGCCTTTGGGAAGCGGCTGTCAAAAGTGCTAAGCATCATTTGAAACGAGTTATCAAAAATAATTTAACATTTGAAGAATTCAATACGTTAGTGATTCAAGTAGAAGGAATTTTAAATTCAAGACCATTATTCGCCATGTCAACCGATCCTAATGATTTAGTGCCTATAACCCCTTCACATTTTCTTATCGGTCGCCAACTAAACCATCCTTCAGAATGCAATTTGAAAGAAATACAATTTAATCGATTATCACGGCTGCAA
This sequence comes from Ceutorhynchus assimilis, assembly GCA_917834065.1. Classification (NCBI taxonomy): domain Eukaryota; kingdom Metazoa; phylum Arthropoda; class Insecta; order Coleoptera; family Curculionidae; genus Ceutorhynchus; species Ceutorhynchus assimilis. The sequence continues at coordinate 56,023,396 of OU892280.1, read as the reverse complement.
CATGTTCAAAAATTATTTCAACAATTTTGGTCTCAATTCTCAAAACACTACATTTCCCAGTTTCACACACAATATAAATGGAAAGACGCGCCTACCGAAATCCATGACGGAACTTTAGTATTGCTGAAAAATGATAAACAACCTCCACTGAAATGGCCACTTGGTCGTATAGTACGTCAATTTCCAGGCAAAGATGGTGTAACTAGAGTAGCTGAGGTCCTTACACAAAATGGAAATGTTACAAGATCAATTCGTCATTTATGTCCACTTCCTCTTCAGGATGAAACGAAACATTGAAAATATGTTTTAAAGACTATTTATACTGTTTTATTTTTTGTTCTCATTATTAATTTTCACATGTTTGAAGGTACCCTCCAAAAGGGGGAGTAATGTTTAATATTGTATTTATAGAATGCTTTGGCCACTACCCGCAGGTTGGTGGCATATATCAATCAAAATAGACTTGTCAGAAAGAAAATAAAATTTGTCACAATTTAAAAAATTATATTCCTCAATTTAAGTCCATTCAAGTCGTCCTATCATTATTTCTCTTCCAATCCATCCAGAACAAAATCAATTGAACCAGTATCAAGTTGAACATAAACAGGATCCTACTGTCTTCTCGCGTTAACCTGAGTTGATTTCTTTGCTCGAGCTCTGTATATACCTACAACAAATTAACAAATTGTACCGGCAACATTTTCATCACATAATAATATGAAAAATGCAAGATAAATATTATAGAAAGAAAAATAGGAATGATTAATTATGTCATTGAAGTTTCAAAATAATCAAAATCCAAATTTGGGGTATGTTCCATAATATGTTCCTTTTGATTTTCTCTTCTTTTTTTACAGTTTTTGCTTTGGGCTCAGATATCTACAATGTTGCCATAATTATTTATGCAAATACGTCGTTCAAACTCGAATTCAGTCGTGTGACACTAGGAAAACGAAGCGGAAGCGAAGCGAACACCTTATAGAATGTCAACAAAAATCGACTTCGCTATGGTTTAGCTTAGCTTTAGCTTGGTTTCGCGATATAAACGAAAATTACAGAATTCCCTAGCATATCACTGTTGAGTTATTACCTGATAAATCTTGTCTTATCTACCTTTGGAATATAAATATTATATTTTAAATTTTTTATTCCATTATGTGCCTCCATTTTGTGATTGGTGGTCCCACGTTTTTCTGAAGTGAATCAATTTAGAGTTTTGGCTAATAAATAGGTACTGCTGCTTTGGTTTTCGGAGTCAAGCTCATGTATGCGTATGGCTCTTCTTCCCTTGGATTGACGTCATGGATAGTAATCCTTCATTGCACCTCTAGACACAAATTTAAAAAATTGAGGATATTTAGTTTAAATAAACGGCCCCTGCGGGCTGAACTGGCAGAACGGCATACCGGGGAACAACGGAATAGGCCTCCTAATTGAGCTCCTAACCCCAGCCGCAACCAAAATAGTAAATCGAAATCGCCTTATAACCATACCCTAGACTATACTCTATTATGTTTTGATAAATGCCAGTGCGAAAACAACTTTAGTCTAACAGAATTCATACATGTTCATATTTGTGAATAAATTTTATGATTTTTTGCGAAATTTAATGACAAAGTTAGTATTGTACATAAATAATAAGTCATTGTTATTATATTTTTCACGTAGTACATGATGTCAAGCATTAGTGATGGTAGTGTTGATATTTTTCCTCAATGATATATTCTTATTTTTTTGAAAATATTTTTAAACCAAATTCGGGGCAGAACGGATCGGGGCGGAATGGTTTAGGGTACCATTCTGCCCCGCATAAAATTAGGAGGCGGATTAGTCTAGGATACCATTCTGACTTGCATAAAATTAACAAGCAGTCATATGAATTTTTTCAATTAAAAGAAGAGATTCACGCATGTTGTTAAATAGAATGCAGTCCAGATGAATCAATACCAGAATATAAATTGGCAATAAATAAAAAACCCAAAAATAAAAAAGTTATTCGCTCGAAGATTACGCAAAAAAAAAACAAAACACAAGGATTCCTGTAATTGTCGAAGCAAGTTCTTCCAGCGAAAGTGAAAGTGATGATGCCCAATGCCTATACTGTGGAGACTTTTACTCAAAATCTATAGAAGGTTAGATATCATGCTCAATCTGCTAAAAATGGGCTCATAATACTTGTACGGGTATCGATAGCGACGACGATGAGACTGTGTTTGTTTGCAAAATCTGGCAATAAGTTTAAAATTTCTATTAAATTATGTATTTAATATTTGAGTGTTTTATTTTTTCCCAAAACTACGGTTACTTCATTATTTTACCATGATGACCATTCCGCCCCAAGAGAGGGCCATTCTGCCCCATAGTTGGGGCAGAATGGTCATTTTGACAATTTTTTTTTTTGAGCTTCAAAAACAATTTTTTTTCCTGATAATATTCGTATCAAACTTTTCTTGGATGTTATTTAAACAATAAAGAAGGGTATGTCCTAAGTTGATTTCGAAATTTCAAAATCCCCTTAAGAAAAGGCCTCTCAAAGCTTAGGTATGCCGTTCTGCCCCGGGTTCCCCTACTATCAAATATAAATTTTGATCAACTTTGGTTCATAAATAGCGGATTCAGCAGGGTATTTTCTGGATTTGTTAAGGGTAAAATGCCCCTACCAAGGGCTCAATAGAAAATATTTTTTTGGTAGCAGAACGCCCTTCAAAAACTAATAAAACTATGCTCAGAGTTTCACTAACTTTCATCAATAATTAGATTTGGCTGCACGTTTTGTACCTTGGTCAGTAGGTACAGCATGACCGCAGCAAACGGGTCACAATAAAAAGTCTTCACAAAATACTTAAACAACTATAGAACCTCCGAATATCTTCTCCCAGGGACCTCGAACCATCCTGAAATTAAATTTACTGTCAAGTACCTTGGGTTTGAATTCTAAATAACTACCTTCCTTGCTCAATGTTTCATTAAATAAAACAGTTATATCTCCACCATCAGTCATTTTATCTCATTTATCTGAAAATAAGCAATTTGGATTATAAAAAGTGATTAAATATTAATAATAACCCTATATATAATCCCTAACTCTTTTTCCCTAGAACCAAAATTCCTGCGCCAAGGTACCAAAAAGGAAAAACCGATTCGTGACAGAACCACATTTTCGTTGAGAAGAAGCAGCAGCTTTTTGCTTTTCTTGTGGCTTTTTGGCCAATTTTTGAAAGGTTTAGGCTCAAATAATTCGTCAAAAGGTAGCTTTTAGCTCTTTTATAGCACCGAAGTACTATTTTGCTGATTTATTGTCGAATTACTGGAGAAAAACCTAGACTGTGGTTCCACGTTTGTTAGTTTGTGCAAAAAAAGGCCAATTTCCCATTGGTAAGTTCCTTATTTTCTTAATTTTGAATACTAAATTGAGGCTTTACTGCTAAAAATATTTAAATAAGTACATAGGTACATACCTTATTCTTCAAAAGCCTGATGCAATATTCATTGTTTAAGGTCTTTTTTTTATGTTTCCCCCTTGGTCTCTGTATCTACACCCTATCAAGCAAGGGGCATCCAACCCTATCTTGAAGCTAAGCCTTCACAGAGGCCTTGAATGTACTTGGAGTTTGGTTATTTTCCCGACAAGTAGTCCTGGACCTGGTGGATCGCCCGTAGACCTTTGAGGACTTGGTTATCTTCTCACCCTTCTATTATAAAACCAGCGGACTAGCGGACCTTTAGTCCTACTTTGCTAAAATATTATTTTCTATTTTTAGTAAGTAGCTTATCAATTATTTTTTTTTTTTTTTTGTTTACTTGCTGATTTTCACTGGTGACCATTTACCCTTTCACTTTTTAGTTTAATTTCAAATGTAATATTGGAGGGCAGATTGATTACATTTATATTTATTGATCTGAATTGAGGCGTTTCATTGTACCCTTTTAGGCAATTTTAGTTTGACAGGTGCAGTACCGTTTAGCTGTTGAGTTTTCTTGTTTTTTTTTGGATATCGGAACTCCGTTCATCTGAAGGGCATTGAATCAGGTGGCGCTTTTTATTTAATTACCCACACCACTCCCCACTGTAAGAGTTAGTCAGCAGCTTTTAGAAACAGAGTTGCCTTTCTCGTCTTGTAGTACTGTGGCTACCTTGCTAGATTGTACCTTTTTAAATTTTCATTTTCACTTTTCTTTTTTTTTTCCTCAACAAATTTATAGATTTTAATTTTTTTTTTTTAACAAAATTGGCTGGAAAAATTTAAAAAAAAAAGTTGATGCTCTCACAAACACGTCAAAATAGTGGATAAAATCCTACAGTTCGATCTCCTACGTGGGCACTACACTCGATTTTGGAATCAACACTTATCATTTAGGCGATCATTGATCTGAGAGAATTTACAAAGTTGATGCACTATTTAAAGAGAAACATTTGTCAGGGTGGCCCAAATTCGAACCTCATCATTGGGATCTCGGTAACCGTAAGAGATACAGGGTCGGTTGAATTATTAGGCTTATTTTGAGCTGAACCTCAAACAAATTCCCTACAAGCTAATTTTTACGCCATTGTGTTTCTTTTGAAGTTTTAAATAACTGGTTAAAAATCCCAAAAATTCCGAAATGGGGCGGAGCCCCTAAATCACCCCCAAATGTACATTTTTTAAGTTTTTTGCAATTTTCTTAAAATCAACAAGTTTTTCGAAAAATTTGCAAGAAACCTTTTTTGTAGAGCACAAAATTTGAAATTTTTTGGTATAACGCACTTTATTATTTAACACATCGAGTGCCACGTCTGGCATATGTGACAGACAGTGCTACCTCCGGACGGGCCACGTCTGTCATATATGCAAGACAGACAATATTCACTACCAAGCCGCGTCTTACAGATATGCCAGACGCTACGCGCTTTAGTTTATAGGTTATTAATCTGTGGCCTACCACGAACATTTTGGTATATTTGGTTTGAGCAAATTTGAATAATTACTATTTTTTTTTCGAGAATATAAGTAAAACATCATAATTTTAGGTTTATTATTCAAAAATATTTATTTCAAACTCACAAAACAAAACATAAACGTTATTTGAGGAATTGAAATTATGTTCTAGCTTCTAAAAATACAAATAAAAAGCTAATTTCTAGAAAATTTATACAGTATAACTAATTATTAATTGTATTGAAACAATCTAAACATATTTGTGGTTTATCTGGGCACTTGTCAGAATAGGTTTAGATCATTTTTGATTGATTTTTAGCAACATTTCCACCTTAATAAAGAAATAGCGTCTGTCATATGTGCCAGAAGTGGCGTCCTACGGTGAAATAATCTGAAAATAATCGTGAGGGGCCACGTCTGGCATATATGAAAGACATTACAAAAATGGAAAAAAATGCCAAAATAATAAATGAATCATCAATTATCCAAAAAACAACAATTTTAACCACATTTGAACAAAGATTTAACAATAATCGCACATGGCCCCCTAGGATACTTTCCAAATATACGCGTGGCACGCAATGTGTTAAATAAGCTTAAGATATAAGAGAGTATAAAAATATAAAAAAGTAAAATATAAATTTGTATTGATTTTATTTAATGACATTTGCTTACCTATATTACTTATAAACTGGTGTTTACAATTCGGAATATTTATTGTTATAACCAATCAAAAACCGGGAAAATTGAAAAATTGAATTTTTAAGCCAATTAAGAATCGGAAATATTCGAACATTGAATTTTAAAACGTCAAATTAAGCCAATCAAGAACCGGGAATATTTAAAAATTGAATTTTAAAGCAAATCAAGAGCCGGGAATTTACAAATATTGAATTTTTAAGCCAATCAGAAGCCAGGAAAATTAGAAAATTGAATTTTCAAGCCAATTAAGAATCGGAAATATTCGAACATTGACTTTTAAAACGTCAAATTAAGCCAATCAAGAGCCGGAAATATTTGAAAATTGAATTTTAAAGAAACTCAAAAGCCGGGAATTTACAAATATTGATTTTTTAAGCCAATCTGAAGCCGGGAAAATTGAAAAACTTGATTTTTAAGCCAATCAGTAACCGGAAATATTCGAACATGGAATTTTAAAACGTCAAATTGAGTCAATCAAGAGCCGGGAGTATTCGAAAATTGAATTTTAAAGCAAATCAAGAACCGAGAATGTACAAATATTGAATTTTTAAGCCAATCAGAAGCCGGGAAAATTGAAAAAATTGAATTTTCAAGCCAATTAAAAATCGGAAATATTCGAACATTGAATTTTAAAACGTCAAATTAAGCCAATCAAGACCCGGGAATATTTGAAAATTGAATTTTAAAGCAAATCAAGTGCCGGGAATATTCGAAAATTGAATTTTAAAACAAATCAAGAGCCGGGAATTGGGAATTCACAAATATTGAATTTTTAAGCAAATCAAAAGCCTGGAAAATTCGAAAATTGAATTTTTAGGCCAATTAGGAATCGGAAATATTCAGTCATTGAATTTTAAAACGTCAAACTAAGCCAATCAAGAGCTGGGAATATTTGAAAATTGAATTTCAAAGCAAATTAAGAGCCGGGGATTTACAAATATTGAATTTTTAAGCCAATCAAAAACCGAGAAAATTGAAAAATTGAATTTTAAACCAATCAATGACCGGAAATATTCAAACAATGAATTTTGAACTATAAAAAGAATGAGTAGACTTGAATGAACATAGAACATTGAACCGAGTCATCGCATCTTAAAAAGATGTCGCGTTCTGATCGCGATGCTCCCCTTTCCCGCGCCGGTAATTAATATTGATTTTAACATGTTAGTCGGCTGTTTTTGAGATGTATAAAGAATTCATTACATAGTTTATACGTATTTTTTCTCAAAGTTGACCAAATAACAAATGATTCATAACAAAAGCGAAATATTTTATTGTTGTTTCTCACTGAAATAAATAACTGTTAAATTCTAAGGCCTGTATCAACACTAAAACTTTCTTAAATAATACAAATGGGTATACCATTTGATTCGAAATTTGGTACTCTACAAAAAACGTGCCTTGTACTTTTTTGTTTAAACTTACCATTTTTGAGAAAATTTCAACAAACCTTGAAAATGTACCTGTGGGGATGGTTTTGGGGTTGCGCCCCCTATCGGATTTTTTGGGAAAAGGAACACAATGTCGCAAAAATCAGCTTGTAGCGAATTTGTCTAGGGTTGCCCACCTATATAGTTTTACTAGCCTATATGGCAAAGTTGCGCAAATTTATGACTAATAGAATGCCGTTTTGAAACTAGAAAGATTCCGAATACTTCCGGAGATATTCGGAAAAAACCGAAGTTTTGTAAAATCGTTTTTATTTTTTCTCGGGCCTATTTGAAAAGCAATTTTAAAATAAATGTCACTTCATTGTTGTCACTTTTTCCCCTTTAGAAGATGGTGCTACTAAATTTAAAATTCGACGTTTAGTCTTCAGGCGGCCATCCTCAACTTGCGTTTTTTAAATACGGACCCAGATTTTTTATTTGCGATTTTGTCATCTTTGGGCATCCTGAAACCGATACTGTTTATAATTTTTCAATAACACGGTGAAAAAAGCAGGTCCGTATTTAAAAAAAATAAATTCATGATGATTCCAGAGAAACGAAACATTGGATTTCAAATTTAATACCGCCATCTTGTAGAGAAGAAAAAGTGACAATGAGAATGTGAAATTAGTTTTTCAAAATCTTTTTAAATGGAATCCAGGAAAAAATTTAAGAAAAATGAGAAATTCATGTTTTTTTCGTATAGTATTCATTTTTTCCTGATTTTATTTAAAAAGATTGTGGCAAACTAATTTTACATTCCCATTGTCACTTTTTCTTCTCTTCAAGATGGCGGTATTAAATTTAAAATCCAACGTTTCGTTCCTCTAGAATCACCATCAATTTATTTTTTTTCAAATACGGACCTGCTTTTTTAACTGTGTTATTGAAAAATTATAAACCGTATCGGTTTTAGGATGTTCAAAGATGACAAAATCGCGAATAAAAAATCCAGGTCCGTATTTAAACAAAGGAAGTTGAGGATGGCCGTCTGAAGACGAAACGTCGAAATTTAAATTTAGTAGCACCATCTTCTAAAAGAGAAGTGACAACGATGAAGTGACATTTATTTTAAAATTGCTTTTCAAATAAATCCGGGAAAAAATAAAAATGATTTTACAAAATTTCGGTTTTTTCCGAATATCTCCGGAAGTATTCGGAATCTTTCTAGTTTCAAAACGGCATTCTATTGATCATAAAATTGCGAAACTTTGCCATAATTTAACCGACCCCGTATCTCTTACGGTTACCGAGATTCCAATGATGAGGCTCGAATGTGGGCCACCCGTACATCAGATAAATGAATCTAAAAAAGCCATAACAATAAAAATTATTTATTGATAAAGGAAATTTTAGCACTTATTTAATTCAAGTCGTTAGGTGTATTTGAGAAGATATCAGTTTTTCATTATTTATGAATAAACTTTGTCGTCAATTTTCATCCTTTTAAGTATTTTAAAAATATTCCCCTGTAAACGTGTACGAAGTTTTTCGTGTTCTAATGCGCGAAGTATTTCGTGCATAATGCCAAGGTAAATGAAACCAATGTGACATTTTCTGCACGTGTGTCATGAATGTGAAAATGTCATCATTTTTTGACGTCCGTAGGAATAGCTATTTTATGCAACTAGTGTCACGGATGTGAATTTTGTCACACGCCTCGCAGTGAAAAAGAGGCTTTAAACACATGTTACATACAAAAAAATTCTAGAACCGACAATATACAGCCATAACTTTCAAAAAATATATCACCCCCAACTGTACGCCTTTTAAAGTAACTTACTCCACAACCTACGGTATGAAGTAAATTATATCACATTTTTAATGCAAAAAAGGGTAGCAAAGGCTTGTGTAAAGTGAATTGGTTACTTTACGCACTATACTGCGAGAAAGATAATGTAGCCTTTTGAAGAGTGCGTAAAGTAAGTCCTTTACGCTCGGTAGTAGAAAAAAATGTCGTTTTACCGCGGTAAAAAATAAAGCAAATTGGCTCACAGCTGCTGTCAGAGCATTTTACCACCTTCTGACCTCAAAATTGTCAGTTCTGATTGGTCAAAATTAATAGAAAGCAAATAGTCGCTATAACATTGAAAAACATTATACTTATTTTATAGGGCTTCATGATTGAAATAACATAAGAAATCATGTTTATCCTGAGAAACTGCTGAGTAACAAACTTTCCCTAACAATTGTTAAATTTTGCGAGAATATTTATCACACATGCTATGGTATTAAATTTGAGTAATAAATTAATAAAATTCTGTTATAGTTACGAGAGTTAACATCTAACAGATTCCTAAAAATGGTAATTTTCTTAAGTCTCACAAAAATTCTGTGGAAAATCCTAAGAAAAAAAAAATCTCATTTCAAATATCTTTTTAACTTAATTAGGAGTTTCAACTGTATCAAACCTAACGGCTTTTTATCTCGGCAAATTAGACCTTTTATTCCTCTCCGAGGGCAAATTTTATATGTTTTCATCACCACCACCAGGTTCTATGAGATTTCCCGACAAGAAATCAGCGCATGAATTTCCTTCATCTCTCGCGTAACTGAAGCAGAGGCTGCCTTTTTAGTTTAGTCGACACGTAAACATTGCTAGAGCATGGCGTCACAGACACGTAGTTTCAGCTTCACCATTCGAAACTTTCTCGGCGCAGTTTTGTTTACTTTCGCCGGTTTGTTTGCTCCAGTGGTGGACTCTGTTGGTAAGTGGGGGTGTTCTATTTTCTAATCAAATATTTGGATTTACTTAACTTTACTACTTTGTATAGTTGTTGTTGACATAAGTAACGTACCTAGGTGCGTTTTGTTTGGAGTCCGCTAACTAATTTCTGATATATTTTGTTTTCTGTTGATATTTCTTAACTGACAATCAAGAAACCGAACGAACGACACACGAAAAAAGCGTTCGTGAATAATTGAACCGTGAGCACAAATAAATAGAAAAAAAAACAGTCCAAGATGCTCAAATTAATGTTCCGACTTCTGTACGGAATGAGAAAAGTCCGATTAAACTGCGTTCATACTCCACAAAACCACTCGCGTAGGACTGCGTTTTTCGAGTTTGTTGGTGTTAATTTCGTCCACTTCGCCCCTGACTCAGGGGTTTGATCAAACATGCGCGTGCGTTCGTTCGTTAGGTCTGTATGCAGCTGAATAAGTCAAACCTCACAGAAAGAGAAAACAACAGAGTTGGTAGCACTTTCATAAATCCCCCATTGATTATATGCAATCAATTTCACCCAAATGACAATTTTATTATCGGTTTGGCCATAGAATGCTCAGCAAGGGCCGTGATATTGGATACATTCGGTTTGCTGGTAGGTACCTATCTCTCTTGTGCCCAGACTGTGCGTATTGCGAAATTTATCAAATAATTCTGTGTATCTACGTATTATTCCGGATTTCAGTGTTTTGATATTTTGTTTAATGAAAATGTTTGTCCGAAGTAAATGCGATTTTTATACCTATTAATATTAACCATGGCATTTTTGTTACTGTTCTGATCAAACTTTCTTCCAGCTGAAAATTCTTACTGCTTACAAATTTTCAGCCGGAAAAAAAATTCGTCAGCATTCTTTCTGCAACTTCGCTGAGGTGCGGGTTTTTACCTCCTCAGTCCCAAGGAATTTTGTGACAGACTGGCATTTTCGTATCTAATACAAATAGACATTATTAAAAATAATAGCCTGAAAACTGTCAGTGCCGAAGTCTACCACCAGCTCCCGACAGCGCAATTCATTTAATAAAAAGGAAAAGGATAGATTTGAATAAATAGAATTATCATTCAAGGAATATTTTTATTGCGAATAGGAAAATAGAAAGGTACATGAAAAAACGCCATAATGATGAAGTTCTTTCTGTTTTTCTATAGCTCCACAATATTTTCAAAACGTTATTTCTCAAACAAAAAAAAATAGATGTCAAAGTAAGGATTAAGGAATATTTTGTAGTTGTCCACGACATATTCTTACTAGGAGGAAACCATGTTGATTTATCTTTGAATATAAGAATCTTAAGACCTTTTTGGATAAAAGTTTGTCAGTGTGTCAAGCTTATCAAGAATTGTTTGGAAGTGGTTGATTTTATTAGAAAAGAAAAAGTGTTGAGAATTGCCATGACTGACCTTGTTTATCATCGGACAACAATATTGAAAGTTAAAATATTGAATTCAAAAATATTCGATCAATTATGGACGAATATTTGCTGTTTGCGGAATAGCAAATGAGTCCTAAAAATTTAATCTAGGTACGTGATACAATAGTTCTCCATCTCTCAAGAATTTATTTTATACCAAAAAATGGAAAATTTGAACCACAAAACACGAATCTATCTGAATTTCCTATGTATTATCTTATAGTCCAGGAGGTGGCGCCAAAAACATGCAAGAGTTTTCGCAAGGCGGATATTTTCAAAATAGGTCGTACTTTAGTGCTAGAATGCTAGTGTACAGTCAGCACTCACAGTTCCGGGACAGCTGGCTCTGGGACGCGGGCAAAGTTGTAATTTTAAGAAGCATCTAAACTGTTTTCTCAAAGCTCAAAATTTATAGAAATTTTGCACATTATCTGTTTGAAGGTCACAGATAACGTATGTAAATCGTCAGACCACTAATTCGTTGCAAAAAGGGGGTCAGACGTCCTCAAAGTTTTTATTTTATGGCATTTTCTTCAAATATATTTGTCAAATACCTGCAAAAATATATTTTGACAGGACACCGAAGAAAATGCCATAAAATTAAAAGTTTGAGGACGTCTGACCCCCTTTTTGCAACGAACTAGACGTCTGACGATTTACATACGTTATCTGTGACCTTCAAACAGATAATGTGCAAAATTTCTATAAATTTTGAGCTTTGAGAAAACAGTTTAGATGCTTCTTAAAATTACAACTTTGCCCGCGTCCCAGAGCCAGCTGTCCCGGAACTGTGAGTGCTGACTGTACACTAGCATTCTAGCACTAAAGTACGACCTATTTTGAAAATATCCGCCTTGCGAAAACTCTTGCATGTTTTTGACGCCAGCTCCCCAACTATTAAGACGCCAATTAAAATATTGATTTGCTGCCATGGGAAAAACAAAATGCAACACAGCAAATTTTGACAAATGCCACCGATACCAGACGTTTAGCCAAATTCTTGTCATATTAATTTTGACAAGAAAATTATCAATCAGCCACCAGTTGCAATTTATTTTTACCTTGATTTCCAATACATTTTTTTTCACTGCGGTAAAGATTCTTTACCGCACTGTAGCAAAATTTAGAAAAAACATACAAATAATGCATTTACTCCGCTTAATGCATTAAATAGAAATATGTATTGTTTTTATCAATCAATGTTAGCTACTTTTTATGCATTTTTTCTTCTAATTAGATTTTCATTCCAAAAATTATGTGCTCCGAAGGAAAAATTTTCTACCTAACGCGTGCGGTAAAGGTCCACTTTCCGCACTTGTTAGGTAAATAACTATATTATACAAGACGGTAAAAAGACGCTTTACCTGTGAGTGGAAAATGTTGATTCACGAGCGACGAAGGAGCGAGTGGATTAATTTCACGAACAGGTAAAGCTTTTTTACCGTCGTGTGTAATATTCTATTTTATTCTTGAGCAACTTTTTTTATTACAATTACTAAAATCATAGACTAAAATGCGCTAAAATTTTACATAGATTATGACAAGTTGACAAAGTAACAAACTGACAAATTTTTGGTGTTGTCAATTATGCAACATAACCAACAGATTTCTGTCAAAAACATTTTAATTATTATGAAGATTTGAACAAGTGGATAAAATTGACGTATGAGTGGGTAAAATTGACAAATGAGTGGGTAAAAATTGTTCGATTTCACTACTTCAAATAAAGTCTTACTTTGACAACGAGTTTTGAGTCGATTGAATGATAGTTTACCATTCGCGATAGAATAAACTATATTTGTTTGTAATAGTTCTCCAAAAATTGACTGAATTCCGTTGATGTGACCACATTAAAAAATTTAAATACTAATTAAGGCTACGGCCAAGCTTGCAACCTGGTCGCGGCGACAAGAACGTCGCGACCTGTCTAATGGCCGTATCCACCAGTGATAAAAATCCAAAGTTATCTTTAAACTGGTAGTTAACCAGGTATTTTCTTATCCACCGTCAAACGTTGCTTCTAATACAGTGGTTAAGTTAACTGCAGAAATTTGGCTGTTTAAAGTAGATAATCGGTCAATTAACTTTATTGAAAGTGAGGTTACTGCGCTTGTTGATGGTTGGTTTTTTGATATTTTTTAAAAATTTTGTTTGTTGGTGTTTCAAAAGTTTCTTGATAAGATAAAAATGGAACATGAACTAAACTGCTGGACAATTGCTTTCGAACAAGGTAAATATCGCCTAACTTTCAAGCTCGATATTTTTGGAACCAGACTAGATATCGACCTGCGGTTTTCACGGGCTGACAGATTGACTTTTTGTGAAAAAAATTGCTATTTTGAAATTTTTTTAAATGTCTACTTTTTTTTTATACAGGGTGTTAAAAGAGTCCATGATTTTCATCCCAATTTTGAATGTGTGTAACTTTCTCAGATAATTTTTAAAATTTTATTTCTATGCGGCTATGTACCCTATTTTACGCCCTTTCTCAAAATTTGGAAATAGGGGCTAAAACCTTTCCTATATATCGTAGAGAGCTGAAACTTGAAATTTACCCTTTTTTAGACTCCTTTACTCCACTATCACTTCCGGTCAAACCGGAAGTGATAGTAAAAAATTGAATACGTCAAATAATGCACATCCGGGTCATAAATAAACACACCAAATTTCATTTGTTTATTTGAAAAAATAAAAAAGTTATAGGGGTGAGCGGGTTTTGAAAAACACCCGGTATGTGGGGCATGCATATTTTTCGACCTACCATGGTCATGTGTATCAGTAAAGTGTCGTGCGTTAGCAATATTTGGTCTCAACAAGGGCCCAGCAAGTTCTAACTAATTACACTTCTTCACTACAAAAATTCGTAAGCCATTATTGTTTTATACCCATACCCAGTTCTCTATTGTCGTTTATCTCACATGATTCCGAAAGAAGTTGCATCAGAGTTGGGAAGTAGAGAATTGGTGCTCCCGGGGTAGAAATAAAATCACTAAAATTGAACTAAAATTGCAGATTTTTCGTTAACGTAAATTAACGTTGCATTTGGTGAACGATGCAGCACTTCGAAAGTTGGTTACCAACGTCGGCACGACTCAAATTTGAATGTTTCAGATTAGTGCAAAAAAGGGTCGGCAAATGGTTAATCCGACGTCAATAACCGACGTTAGGTTGTGTGTGGCGTCGTGGGGCCGACGTCCAAATGCTATTTGGGTAATTAAATAACTTTGATTATCGGCCGTTCTTTATTAATTTGTTTAGTTTACGTTGTTTATTACTTAACTTTTAGGTCACCTTGTTGTTATTGAATCTTAGTTTGATTAGTTTTTTAGTTCACTTATTTTGATACGTTTTACCTAGGTATCTACCTAACTAAACTGAAAGTACTCCTTAACGCATTTAAAGTAGGGGAATTTCAGATGTTACCAGTTGACAACAGCGCGCGACGTTGTATGATTTGAATAAACATTTTCAAATAAATAACACGTGTCGATTCATTTTGTTATTTTTAGCTGTCAGTGGTCTTGATAATTTATTATTACATTCTGGTAAATTATAAGGAAAAAAAAGGCACTGACAACATTGTCAGTCCTTGTTCTACGACGTTATCCTAAATATAACCTAAAAAACCGATAGGAACACTTTTTGTGTTTTGTTTTAAATCAACTTAAAGAAGCATTAACGTTATTCATATAATTTTTTGTTTGGCAGATAATGTAATTTGCCATCCTTAACTTTATTTTTTGATACTGCTACGATTAGTGGAAGAATTTTTAATTGAAATACCTTTAAAAATGAAGCTACAAAGAAAATTAGCAGGTAATAAAAGTTCGGGTTTCCTCTCACCACAACGAAATCGGTTCCGAATATTTAAATTTTATCAGTATTTTAAATAATTATTAGCACGCCACTGTACAGCATATCATTGAGGTATTCGAAATTTTTAATCATAAAAATAAGCTAATCGAAAGATATAACAATTGTTAATAAAATTGATTTAATGAAAAATAATAATTTCTGTTTGCACGCCACTGTACAGCATATCATTGAGGTATTCGATATTTTTAATCACAGTAAATACGCTGGCTGAAAGGACAATTGCTAAAAAAATTCACCGGTAAGAACGATTCGGGATGGTTTAGAATGAAAAAGTTGAGAAAATGAATATGGTAATGTTAAATAAACGATATTTCAAAAACAAAGGCAAATATCAAAATTTTGAGAAAGTGGTTTCTTAATAATATGTAAATGATTAAAGTGAACTAAACAAATGATTATTTTTAAAATTATGCACCTTTGAATGTAAAATTCGGTGAGCCAATAATAAATAATTCCGAAAATGGGCGATTATTAGTACGCTACTGGACACCACATTATTTTAGTATTTTTTTTTTTATTGAAAATAAACCAGGATATCGTGGGGTATATCAAACAGCAGCATAAGATGCAAGATTTATTGTACAGGATGGTTCAGGTGCTTAAAAGTTGAAAAAAGTGGAGGTTATGAAAAAAAGTCGATATTTTTAAAATTAAGGCAGTTATAAAAAATTTGAGAAATTACTTTTTTTGCAGAAGATCATTGATTAAAACGCCGCATAGAAATAAGATTTAAAAAATTATCTGAGAAAGTTACACACATTCAAAATTGGGATGAAAATCATGGACTCTTTCAACACCCTGTATAAAAAAAAATTAGACATTTAAAAAAAATTCTAAATAGCAGTTTTTTTCACAAAAAGTCAATCTGTCAGCCCGTGAAAACCGCAGGTCGATATCTGTTCTGGTTCCAAAAATATCGATCTTGAAAGTTAGGCGATATTTACCTTGTTCGAAAGCAATTGTCCAGCAGTTTATATGACGATGACCTCGATGTCCTAGATATAGTGCAGGATGGGTTTCCTAGGGCTCAGTGGGGAAGACCGGATTATTTCGAATCTATGCCTGAGTTAGCATTCTTCAAAAGGTTTCGGCTAACAAAACCAACGGTTCAACAAGTATTGGAGGAAGTGGAAGAGCACCTGGGATATAATAATAGAATGTAAGTAGATATGCATAATGAATTTTCATTACATATATAATGGGTGCAGCTGAAACAAAAACCCCATAGGCCATAGGTATCTATGCTAAAGTTTCCAATGAGACTTGTCGCTGTGGCTGGACTTTATTTATTGAGAACTAGCTAATGACCCGCTGCGTTGCCAGCATGTAAATACATTTTGAAATAATACACTTCTTTTCAAATTTTGTTGTTGATTTTCTATTTAATTTTTTTTTTAATGCGATATCAGATTCGCTTGCCAGTGACGCATTTTAAGCACTCTAGAGCTGCTCTAGAGCGCCCCGAGCTGTTTATAGGCGTTCCAGTGTATCAGAGTTTTACGCAACCGAACTTTTTTTTTCGGGATAAAAAATAGCCTATATCACTCTCCTCTATAGCCAATTCGATTGACCGGATTAGATCGATCTGGTTCAATTTAAGTGAACCACACTGTGTTCGATTCAAGCTGGATCAGTGCACCCTCATCGACAAAAAAATGATCTAGATCAGAAGAAGTTCACTTAAATTGAACCCAAATCGATCTAATCTGGGTCAATCGAATTCACCTTATATAGAGATACGTGGTATTAATTCAATATCGGTCCAGCCGTTCTTGAATTCAAAAAAATAATAAAGTTACGTCGGTTGAATGCAAGCCTAAATAAATTAAATATGGCAACGTTGTTTCATGCTGTCAAAAAAAGTTGGGTCATGTTGTTATGTAATGTGAATGAGTTTGTTTACAATTTAATTGATAATTAATTCAAAATTTATTTCTTTTTCCGAGATGCGTAACCTATCCACAAACCTTCCTTGGGATGGCCATAACAACGTACCAAAGTTTCATCGTAATCGGATAAGTGGTTTTGGAGCGCATATCCGGATACCCCGTGAACTTTGATTTTTATATATATAGATAGATAGATAGATAGATATCTATATGATGATTGTTTATTTTACTAACCGAGCATCATCCTGTATCTGTACCTATACTCTATGCCTACCTAGGAATCAGCTGCTATTTACCCTGATTTTATGCTTCAAATGACCATCAAACCTCCATAGGGGATTTTATGGGATGCGCCCAAAACACTGCTTCGCGTATCATCAATAAATGTTCTAGAGCAATAGCTGGAACAAGGCCCCTCCACGTATACATGCCTCAAACAGTCGAGCAGAAATTAGAGACACAAGAAAAATTTTTCCGACTAGCACGATTTCCAAGGGTGTCCGGGGCCATAAATTGTACCCATTGAAAAATTCAATCTCCAGGTAATGTCTACAAAAAGCATAACTGATAAACTTTTGTTTGGCATAGGTACTTACGTAGGTATTATATGAAGATTTTTTTTTTCAGGTAGAAGTATATCGGAACAGAAATGGTTACTTCTCCATAAATACTCAGTTAGTTGGTGATTCTGACCTGAAAATCATGGACATTGTGGCCAGGTGGCCCGGATCTGTTCATGACTCCACAATATTTAATAACTCCCGCATATAAGGGCGGTTTGAGAATGGTGAATTTGGACAGGGCATACTTTTAGGTTAGTTATGACAATAACATATTTATTTGTCACTCATTTGTAAAACGTCATTTATCAAGTCAAAACATAAACAACGAAAATTGATTTTTACCAGTTACTGGCTCTACTGACTTGTAAAATTGACAGCTAAACTGTAAAAAAATTTTACAAGTCAGTAGGGTCAGAGAATTATTTATTAAAATTTTATTACCTATATGTATTAATTTTTTATTTATTGTTTAAGATTGTTTACAAATGAGTAATAAATAAATTATTGTACATCATACGCCAGGTATCAGTTTTTACTGGCTCTTGAAGGTGACAAGCTCGCCTGACGGCTCGCTAGTCATTTCCTTCAATCACCAGTAAAAACTGTTTTACCTGGCTAATAATGTAAAATACTATTACTATTCACTACAAATGCTACTAAATTAAATTGTAGGAGATAGTGGGTACGCATTGAAAAGATTTCTATTCACACCATTATTAAATCCACAGACAAGGGCAGAACACTTGTTTAATGAATCTCACATCAGAACAAGGAACGTTATTGAAAAGATAAATGGAGTATGGAGTATGGAAAAGGAGATTCCTGATTCTTGCCTATGGAATGCGATGTCGAATTGACAATATTTTACCCATAATAGTTGCTTGCAACCAGTCCCTGAAGAAATTGATGCCGACATGTTGGAATATTTGATAGACCAAGGAAATATCCCAGAAATTCCTACTGAAAATAATAATCAACTGTTCATCAATCATAGGCAACAGATGATCGACCAATTTTTTAATTTGCTCATCCAATAACTTTTATAGGAAATGCATAATCGTTGAATCTTTATTTGAATGGGTTTACTAAACAAATTCTTTGAACATATATCCTATTCACAATCTGTAGTTCAAAGGTACAGGTAAATTTATCACCTTTTTCTATAAAATAGCATTGAAAGGTGATAAATTTTACCTGTACCCTTGGACCACAGATTGTGAATGGATAATACCTAAATTATCAATGGAAAGAAGAACTGATCTATGCAACACATAAATGAACATAGAAAGAAACATATAACAGTTTAAGGTTTATCAAAAAAACTCGTAATTTTGACCTACAAAAGACAAAATTGTAAATTAAACCACTGTTCTTCAAATTTTCAGTTTTTGAAGTGAACATATTACTTTTGTTTTTCTCTTGCTAGTTTTATGTTTAAAATATCAATTTCAAGCTTGTTTTTAATTTTTTGGAACGTCAAATCTTGATTTATGCTTTCAATTTGTTTTTGGAGCAATAATTTCCTCTGATCCAAGAGCTCATCATATTTTTGAGCTATATGTGATGAAGCTAATATTCGGATTCCTGGTCTTCGGGTCTGACGAGTCATCTAAAAAGTAAATAGGATGGCAGAAATTACAAAATTTAAGAAAAAATAATTAGCTAAGTTCAGCCAAACCAAATGACAACTGCGAGTTTTGTCAACCTGTCTAAAGCCTAGTACTCATAACTGCGAAATTCGCATTTTTTTGACATTGCTTCGACAATTTGACGCTTGATACACGCATAAAACGTCAAATTGTCAACGCAATGTCAAAAAAATGCGAATTTCGCAGTTATGAGTACTAGGCTTAAGGCCTCAACGGCTCCCCCTTCAAATTATATTTTAGTTCTAAAAAAAATTTTAGATGGCGCCAAGATGAAAGCATTTTTACAGTGGAGCATTTTAAATATTATAGCGATTTCAATTTGCAGAATCAGTGCAACTTTTTTCACTCAGTTCGCACTGATTGGCTAATGAGATTATGGAGGGATTTGTATTTCCATGCCTCGTATGACTTCAAATTTTGTTCTACTCTGTAAAAGTGATGTTTTGTTGTAGAGCTTGTTTTTGAGGTACGTTTAGTTGTGGTAGGTACCTATGAGATTTTCAGGAAGCAATTGGCACATGAATGGGTTTACAAATAGAGGAATACTTGGAGGAATAATAAAAAAATAGTCCTATCAGGAGTCTTACACAATTTCAGATATTGGTGAAAGATCCAAGAGCTAGTAAAAGAAATGCAAATCGCCAGATACCTAAATTGAATGCTCTACTGCATTGGTGGATATTATTATCGCACTAATATGCAATAACACAAAGGAAAAACTCTAATTTTAGCACTTTCCACCTTTTGTAAATAAATTTTAATAATTATCGGTTTTAGACTACAAAAAAAAAACGGCACATCAGAATTTGCTGAAATTTGGCATAAACATTCTTTGATCGATTATCTAGAGAATAGTGCTCTTATTTTTTCAATTTTTACCGTGGATATTTCTATTTTTGGGAAATAGTTCATTTTCACAATATAGGCCAAAAAAAAATTAGAAATATGGAAAATCTAACTGCACTATTCTCTAGATAATCGATCAAGGAATGTTTATGCCAAATTTCAGCAAATTCTGATGTGCGGTTTTTTTTTGTAGTCTAAAACCGATTTCTGTATTTTGTATCGTGTGCATGGGAGCGATGTTGCCCCCTTAAGCTTGTGATATTTTCTTGTTGGAAGACCGACCTCGCATCATATCAAAAGAAAAAAGGATGACAACAAGCTGTTGAAAACTGCAATTGTCATTTGTCTGAAAACACACTTACCAAACCTTGTCTTCCTCTCCCTTGAGCTCTGGCAATACCTTTATTTGTATCTGAGCGATTATCAGTCCCAAACCCCCACCTTGATTGTCCTTCGGTTTTGGTTACTTTTATCTAAGAGAACAAAATAAAGTTATGAACAGATTAATTTCATACCTATTATTAGATTTCTACCACGGATTTTTACACTAATATATCAGTTTTGAATAAAAAAATTGTTTTGCCTTACCTAACCTTTTTTTTCCATCGCAGATAGCACCTTCAATGCTGGGTTTTTTGGTAATCTGAGGTCATTTGCCATTTTGAAATTTGGTTTTTGTAATGTTTCCTGAAAAACGTGAGTGTAGTTATGCTACAGGGCGAGTTACAGGGCGTCCCGCAGTAGGATTCTTATCTCATTTCGGGATGTAACGTATAAGATTTCAAATGGCGACGATACTTTCCAAAATGAGATGAGAATCTCACTGGTATAAAGGTTAAAAGGTATCATCACCCAAATTTTTCTGAAGACCTACTTGAAAATTTGGAAAATCCTGTGAAACATTGGTTTTGTTTTGGTCCTGATCAGTCTCGAAGTTTTTATTCTCAGTTTCGATGTTTTCATTCTCTTCTGACCAAATACCTAATCTAAAAGAAATAATATATGACTATACTATAGCCAATTGGTATGTCATTTCTTTAACTTTAAGTTCAAAAATTTCATTGAAGTAATGAAAAACAGCAAATATTTTAAGGACATAGGTACCTCAACATCAGGTTCATCCTTCTCAGGGGTTAAGTTGCCAGCATTACTAGAAGATCGAATAGAAGATTCTTCCTAAAAAAAAGAACAGTTTTTATTCTACAGAGTATTACAAAGAATGAACCTCTGGGGCGCGTTCACAGTGGTTTACCCTGGGTAAAACTTAACCAAGTTAAATATTTCACTGGTTGAAAAGGATGCGCTTGGGATGACAAATCCGTGAACGAATAACGTCTGCGCCATAACGAGGTAGGATTTGTTGTTTTTTTCTTTTGTTTACATACGTTGTGTTTCGAATGTTTCGAGATGGATCTGGGAATAATATTATTTAAAAGTACTATTGAAACTTCTTCGGATTCGTCTGCTACAGAGGAACAAGTCAGCTATGCTGTAGCAGAAGCTGCCAGTGCTAGCGCTAGCAGTTTAAGTTTCAACCCTGAAAAAAGGCATATTGGAAGACAGGATAATTTTATGGCAACAATACGCAATTATAGCGATAAGGAGTTCCAGGAAAATTTTAGAGTTTCCAGAGAGGCTTTCAACTGGCTTCCTGGAAAACTTGAAAACCAGTTGAAGTTGGCAATGTATGGCCCAGAAAGATTACCAACAGTATTGTTTATCAAATTTCAAATATTCTTTGTAAAACGCCTGCGCGACAAAATTTACCCATGTCTCAGAGTGGGTTAAAAAGTTGTACAACCGGGTAAAGTTATCATGGCTCTGTGAACGGAGCAAATATTTTAACCGGGTGAATTAGGTAGATCCGTGAACGACTTAACCCTGCAAAAGACGCGCTCGGTGTGCACTCGGTGAGCGTCCGGCGTTCGACTGTGAACGTACTCCTGAGGAATGAACAGAAATACAACAGTATCAGTTATATCAAAATCAGTTCAACTGTTTGTGCTGTGGTGTGGCATATACAAATACCTCGACGAATACACTAATAATACAAAAACATAAAAGTGGATAACTAGAAAACTAACTAACCTTTTCTAAACATGTCATGTTCTTCAAATAGAATTCTTGCTTGTTATTTCCTTTATCATCTTTTGGCTCATCCACATTTTTGCATTGCACATCAGCAATGTCAGAATCAAAAATGTTCATTAATCCCTCTACTGATTTTTGGTTCACAATTGTGATTAGTATTTTATCTGCTGCATCCAACTCAATTTTATTCTCAGGACCTCCTCCCGTTTTCATCATTTCCTCTTTTTCTGTTTTCGTAAAAGCGTTTTAGGCATTCCTTGTCCCTATATATTCCTGTTGTGGATACAGCATTGAAAGTGTTCGTTAATTCTTTCCATGCCTGTTCTTTAACTACAGTGGAGCTCTTGTCTGTTGCCTTGTTTTTAATCTTGTGTTTATATTTTCCATTAATTAAAGTAAATAGGTCCAACTTTTCATTTGATGTGAAATTGGGTTGTCTTTTCTTTTTGTTTGGTGTTGGACCGTCATATTCCTCATCGCTCATCCTCAGTCCTGTTGAAAAGTAAAGAACCTCAAAAATTGCACCTTTATTAAAAAAATCAAACCCAATCAAAGGGGCCCTCGAATGTACAAAATTTTACTACTTTTCTCTGTGAATGAACCTAATTTTTCTTACCTTTTCTTGATCTTTTTAGGATTAAATAATTTTTATTCAATAATTTGCACTAATTTGCAGGAATCCGGCACTCGATTTTTTTTTCATCAACAACAACCAACAACACACAATACGTAGGTACATAACCACAAATATTGAAAATGCATCAAAATGCGGTGTTGCCAGAAAGACGCAAAAATTAACTAGCAATTTCCTAACTTTCCGATGAAAAGTAATGGTGGATACAATCTCAAATAAACTAGCAGTTATCGTTAATCGACAGTTACTTAATAGATGGTTAGGATGTTCACTGGTGGATACGGCCATTAGTGATGTGTTGCATTGATTGTTATGTAAAGTCGTTTTTTTTTTAAGAGAATTTCCTACATCTGTCAAAACTGACATACCAACAACAATAAACTGACATGTTTTGATTGTTGATTTGAACCAATCAGATTGGAACTACGCGATAATTGCACAGTAACTGGTGCAAGAACTGGTGTTTTGACATTTTTTGACAAAAAATTTAAATTTTTGATTCATGAAATTCTCTCATAAAATACAACTCGTGCAATGGAAATTGTAACCCCTTTTGTTAACGAATTAACAGGGAGCCCATAATGTGCTCGGTTTGCTCAGTGAAAATAATATTAGGTGTGGGTTGAAAGTTTTTAATAAGTACAGTATGGCCAGGGCGCCACTGAATTTTAAAAAAAAAATATATAAAATTGTATAAAATATGGAAGTGTGAAAATTCAGAAACACACCTAAAAAATAATTAGCAAACGGTAATTGGTAATCCTGAAAAAGAAATAAATAAGGCACACAACTCAACAAACCCTGACCTAGGTAAACCAATAAAACAAATAAGCAAGTTTCAAATTAAAATAGTATACCTATATTTCACAGTGTAGTTGAAATTCAAAAATTAAATAATCTCAATGTATGACATCAATTATTGCTGTTAATACAATTTAAAAATCAATTAATAGAGGTCAAATTTCAATCAGCAGTATTACCAAATTCAAAAATTAAAAAAATATATTAAAATGTACCTTAATATAGTATAGTATGTATCATTATAAGTTCACTTACATTTTTACCTGAAAGAAATCAAAAGTTGGGCTATATCACTGTTAAATGGTTTGGAGATTTAATAGAAATCCGCAAGTATATAAGTCGTAGAACCCAGGGTTAAAAATTGATCAATTTTTGACGTTATAGGTACTTACACAATAATTTCAAATTTAGAGCATAGTGTCCAACCTTGACCTCAGTTCAGATAAATGATTATATGGTTAAATAGAAAAGGTAAAATGTAAGGCAATATTTAAATATAAACGTACTAAAAGTTAAGTAAAAAATAATCTATAGTAAATTCGGCAAATCAAAAATCGAGAAAAAAATAGTTATTTATGTATCAAGGGTACTAAGTAGATGATTATGCCCTGAGGGCGACAGTCTTACAAAGCCGAGGGCCTCTGGCCCGAGGGTTCGTAAGTCGCCCGAGGGTATATATATCTATTAGAACCCGTGGTTCATACAAACTTTTATGTCATACCAGTTGGTTGTGAAGAATAAATACCTGGGAAAAAAGTGTCACTTCGTAAATTGTCATCAGTGTGCAAACATCATAATTTTTTGACAAAAATAATATGTTTATAAGCGTAAATTTATATTTTGTTAATAAAGAATAAGTTAATTGAAAACTGTTTTTTGCGTCTTTATGCCCGCGCGGGCCATAATGTGTACTTTATGCCCGCACGGGCATAAAGTAATGAATTATGTAGATGGTATCCAAGGTATAAAAACACAATAATGTATTGGTATGACATAAAAATATTTAAAGTTCACTAAAATGTCAAGAAAAACATAATTGAAACTTGTAAAAATCTAAAGGTAATGTCGGTAAAGATGTTATCAATTAATTATGTTAATTGATAATAAAATAGATTTCATAGAAAAAAGGTAGTTAAAATTATAATTGAAAGTCTATACAAGCCTCTATTCCAATCGAAAGGCAGATTACGGTAGCCGGTAGCCATCCAGTCCTTAGTCACTGGAAATCGTAGATTCTAGCCTGGAAGATAGAGGCTAGAAGTTCAGTTTTCCTCGTCAATGGTTAACGTACAGGAGTTGACACGTGCAGGACTCAAAAGCTCTATGCCCAGAGATGAGGCTTGTAGAAAAGGAACTCTTGAGAAAAACAGCTTCTCGGAAGATAAAGGTCAAAGTAGGCCCTAGGCCCACGGTAGAAACAAGCCTTCGGAAAAAACTAGGCCCTCGGAAAAACCCTAGATAATAGAGGCATTCCATAAACAATCATCACTTAGAAAAAATTAAAGAAACTTACCACGTGGGTTTCGAAATTCAAACTTGAATAAACCGGCAATCACAAGACTTTTCGAATGTAATACCACAAGAGGTTTCAGGATTACCCGATAATACTTTTACCTGTCACGAAACGCGTTACGCAGCAACACCACGACTCCGAAGGAGGAGTGGTGTTGCTGGTAACGCGCTGAGTGTCAGGTAAAAGTATTAGGTAATCCTGAAACATCGAGTGGTATTCAAAAGGTTATATAACGAACTAAACTTTAATACAAATTCTATAATAGAATTTGCCATAAATGCCACCAAGCGCGATAATCCCAAAAGGCTTATCACTTCTTAAGCCTCTCGTGTCATATGGGAATAATGTACAGTGAGTTGTATAACCACTTAAATTTTCTCGGCAATCAATGTACTATTGTCTTAGGCAACGTTATTTCGTATAATAAGATACTTTTTCCACGAGAACGGTAATTTATTTCGGGAAATGACTGGCCCCCGAAGCCACAATTGAGAATCAAGCTCTCAGGGCAACGGCCAGATAAGAAAAGGGACTTTTCAATTTTCTCTTCGAGAATAAATAGAGAAGTTTTGACAGTCTTGAAGGAAAAACACTGTCAACCCGAGAAATATAATAAACCAAGGTGAGAGTTACCGATTCTGTGGTGCGACACTGGCATCGCGATGACGTCATATCGATACTAGCGTCCCTATCCACTACAAGACAAACTTAAATAGTATTTGGCGGGCTTTTTGAATTTTTAAATTAAAGTTTTGTTATTTTTGAAGGTAGAAATCTAGCCCAGCGTTTTTTCCGCAGTCGACAGAAAAAAAATGTGGAAAAAAGCTGGCCGGGAAACAAATAAATAATTAAAACATGTTCATGAAGTACCTAATCTATATATTTTGATCTTTGACAATTAACAAAGAATAATAATAGTAGATTATACCACGAGTCAATAATGATAGCTATTATTCCCGAGGAATATTTACGAACTGAGCCGCGTTCGCGGCGAGGGAGTAACATTTCGAGGGAATAATAACCATTATTGCGAGTAGTATATACCCTACTTTATTTACGACAAATTAATTTATTTGAAATTTTCTTTCCAAAAACGCTCTTTGTTCATCCAGCTCAATACAAATACACAAGCACTACGCGTTTGACACTGACACCTTTGAGTTTGTTCAGGTAGGTATATTGTTTCCATGGTACTACCTAATTATTTAATTTGAGAAATTTTGTGATTGGTGTGCAAGCGGGAATAATGACCATTAATCCCTGCGGGAATAATATATGGCATTATACTGCCAAAGTCACAAATATAATACTTACATTATATGTCAGTCGTAAATAAAAATTAAATTATACATAAATATAACTTTGTAACTAATAAATTGCAAAAAAAATTACAACAAAAAAAAAGCAAAAACAGTAGGTAATGGTAGGTTAGTTTAAATTATCATTCTTTATACATGAACTTAAGGATTTTAACATTCTAAATCTTACCAGAATCATGTATTTTTAATAAACTAATTAATTTTAGGTTCACTTATTTCTGTTAGTTTTGAAAAATGAAAATGTCAATTTATGGGTTAGAAATTGCAATGTAATAAATAAAAAACCCTATGTCCTTTCACTCCTCTCTTCCTTTATTATGACATCTCTTAAAAGGAGACAGATATAAGAATGGCAGGCGATGTCAGAATTGTCAGATATTTCCAAGCATTACTAGCGCCACCATGGGCTACAAAAAATACGTTGCCACTTGGCGCATATGAATCGGTAACTCTTACTCTTGGTTTATTATATTTCTCTATGTGTCAACCTGTCGACCCTCAGGGCCGAGTTCAGAAATAACGCACAGGATGCGAGTGCGATTTTATGGGTGTGCCTGAATTGACAGTTGGCCATTGGGCTCATAGCACCGTCTAGCATTTTTGAACAGCTAGGGCGTCGCACCGGTGTCACACTCACACTGGGTGTGTCATTCCTGAACTCGCCCCAGCTATGTAGAAACTACTACGTTCGAAATTTATTAACGAGGTCAAAGAACAACTAAGTACCGGAGTCGAATAGATCTAGGTAGTACAAAAGAAAACGCCTACTCCATTCTCGAGGTCGCCGATGAATAATACATTCAGCCGGCAATAGATTTTATTTTATTTATTTTATTTATGGTACATCTTACAAACATCAAGCAAGTTGATAATGACAAGTAAGGGTTACTATAACTAATAGAATCCCTAGAATCTATCTAAAACTAAAACTAAAACTACGAAAAATACACTACTACAAATCATCAATATAAATTAAAACAAGATTTTAGCTTTTGGACATCCACATTGTGCATGTCAATATCAAACTTATCAATTAATACATTACACTGATACTGCATTGACGTCAGTACTGACCAGTTGAATGTATCACAGTAAAACAGATCACCCTTTTTTTTTTGTTAAATTTATTTTAGGAACATGGAAGCTTATATTATTGATAAAAAGGCAAGACTTAAATTTTATGTTGTTTATTATGTAATGTATAAACAGTACTGAAGCAATTTTTCGCCTTACTTCTAGAGACTGAATATTATAAGTAGTCAGTATACTCCTGTAAGAAACGAGGTATGGGTAAATGTTATTACTTTTATAGTAGAGGTATCTCAGAAACCGCTTCTGGACCTTCTCCAAAAGATCTATGTTGGCCTCTGCCTGAGGAGACCAAATGACAGAGGCGTACTCAAGGTGAGACCTAACCAGAGTATTGTATAATATTACTATTGTTTCGATATTTTTGAAGTGCTTTGTGTTTCTTATAATAAAGCCCAATGCTCGATATGACTTATTGACAACATAATAATAATGATCATTGAATTTCATGTTTATTTGGAAGTTAACTCCGAGATCCTTACACTTGTCTTTTCTCTGCAAAGACCTATCGTTTATTGTATAGGTATTTGTGATGTAATTGATGTTGCGAGTATACGTGATTGTTTGACACTTGTTAATGTAGCAACAGAGTCCAGGTCCTCCTGCAATCTTGTGCAATCTTCTGCTTTGGTAATTAATTAGTTTGAAAACCTTAAAGTCATCAGCATATACCAAGCTTTCTGAGAACTTTATGCAGTTGGGCAAGTCATTAATAAATATGACAAAGAGCAAGGGACCCAGATTGCTTCCCTGTGGCACCCCTGATGTCGCTGAGTAAGGCTCTGAGCAGCAGTCACCCATCTTAACACATTGTTTCCAATCTTTCAGATAAGACTGCATTAAAAGACGAGCAGCAACCGAGAACCCAAAGTCAACCAGCTGAGACAGCATTGCATTGTGGTCGAGCTTATCAAATGCCTCAGCACAGTCTGTCATTATTACGTCTAACTGATTTTTTTTGTTTATTGCTTCCATTGCCCGTGTAGTGAGGGTACACAGATTTAATACTGTGGACCTATCCGGCAGAAAGCCACGTTGACAATTAGAAAAGCATTTGCTGAAATTTGACATTATATCATTACAGAGGATTGTTTCAAAGATTTTCGCTACAGTGTTCAATATACTGATAGGCCTGTAGTTCTCAACTTTTCTGTGGGAACCAGATTTATGTATTGGGGTAATCAAAGATTCCTTTAGTATTGTCGGAAAAGTATTTGTCTGTATAGAGAGGTTAAATAAATGACTAAGAGGCTTCAGGAGTGCGTCAGCATAGCCCTTAAAAATGGAAGAAGGCACATTGTGTGTTCCAACCGACTATTTTGCCTTAAGCTTTTTTATGCTTAGCTTAACGTCCTCCTCAGTTATTTTGGAGAAGTGAAAATTACCGAAATTAATATTTTTATTTTTATCAGCTGCAGATGGTTTCTCATACACAGAGGAGAAGAATTGAGCAAAGGCGTCTGCAATCTCTTATGTGCCACTGAAGGATTTATTATTGTAGGACACTTCCGTTGGTGTACCATTATTCCTGCTTTTAGCTCTTAAAAAGGACCAAAAACTCTTTGGGTCACTATGCATATTTGATTCCAAGTTGCGCTGATACAGTGCATACTCATGCCTAGTCTGCCTTCTAATGTTTTCTCTTAGACTTATATATTCCTCATTTACACTAGTGCACGCCTTTCCAGTTAGCGTTAACCCATGCAGTCTATTTTTCTTCCTTATTTTTCTCACAAGATCAACCGAGAAGTAATCGGAAAACTGACGTCTCTTACCAATACTAGTCTGTCTCCGCGGTACAGCCCGGTCGATGCATTGCCAAAGAGTATCATAGAACCGGACTAAACAATCATCCACATTCCCACTAATATAACAATCCGACCAATTTGCTGAATTAAGGAGATAATAAAGTAAGATATGCCGCCACATGGACTAAAAAATTATAAAAAATTTAAAATATAAATATTATTTATAGAAAAAAAAAACAAGTGAGATTTGCAATATTACAAAATATATCTATAATTTTCGATTCGACAAATTTGCACTCATGCGTTTTTAACTGAAAAATGCGTGCTCTTTTCAACTTAAAATGCATTCGGGCAAATTTTTCCAAAAATTATCGATAATTTCTATTGCACTCGTTATATTAATATTGAGAATTTCATACATCTGTCAAAACTGGTATTCCAACAATGAATTGACATGTTTTGATTGTTGATTTGACCAATCAGATTGTAATTACGCGATAATTTGCACTAGTGCAAATTATCAGATAATTGCATACTAACTGGTGCGAAAACTGGTAAATACAACTCGTGCAATGGAAATATATTTATAATTTTCGACAAATTTGCACTCATGCGTTTTTAACTGAAAATGCATTCGGGCAAATTTCCCAAAAATTATCAATAATTTCCATTGCACTAGTTATATTACTATTGATAATTCCCCAAGTCAAAAATTTAGTACCTAAGTATGTAAATGTGTCATAATCAGGCTCATGGTGTATCTTTTTCAGTTAAATTCAACCTCAACTTTACGTTTACGTTATTTAGTACCTACGTTATTTTTACGCGAGTTTGGCGTGTTAGTGTATCGGGAAATTCTGTTCTTAGAAATAATGCCGAAACTACTACCAAAAACAACTCACATTCAATATGAGTGAGGAGTTGCTTCAATTCATTAACAATAATAAAAGGTGGTTAGCATGATTGGTTCAAAATGAGTGAGCGTTTAAAATGCGTCACTCTGTATTTTTCCCTGTCTTCAAATTTAGCAGTTGCTGCGGACGCCATTACCTAGAATCCCATACCATCTCTCTCAACTCCTAATAAATAAGACGAAAGTAACGTGCATTTGAGTAGACTCCTGTTGTTATCTGATCAATCTTCACGAAACTCTTTATCTAAACTAACAAGAAAACAGCCCTAAATTTAATAAAATTTTAAGTATCGCTTGGTGTTTCTATAACGTCAAGAGGTTTTCTTTAAAACAAAATTTCTATTTTCTGCTGTATAGAGTTTAATTAACTACGTACGAAAAGTTTCAATCTATTATTTAGATTTTTAAATTTTGAAGTTTTGATATTAAATAATCTGCAATCTGCATGATAGTTAATTATTTATTTTCTGTTTTTAATTTTTTTACTCTTGGTGTTCACTCTCAACAAGTTCATGCAAAAAATGCAGATTTTCTCAAGTGGCAGACACTTTCATGCATTTCAATAAATTTTATACATATCAGTCGGCATCTAATTATTCCTCTTTCCCAATCTAAATGTAGATAGGTACATATACAACATAGAATTGGCAAAAATATAATCCTTTCAATTTGAGTATTGATTAGACACTATATCGTCACTATCCATGATTCTCGAATTAAACAACAATAATAAACCTTAGCGATATCAAACGTTTACATTTAATTAAACATGTCCAG
Organism: Ceutorhynchus assimilis; assembly: GCA_917834065.1. Classification (NCBI taxonomy): domain Eukaryota; kingdom Metazoa; phylum Arthropoda; class Insecta; order Coleoptera; family Curculionidae; genus Ceutorhynchus; species Ceutorhynchus assimilis. The sequence continues at coordinate 55,992,500 of OU892280.1, read as the reverse complement.
CAGTCCAATACTGTTGATTTAGTATTGGATTTAGTACGGAAATACATACACACTTGTGACGTATAACACACACACTGCCCATCGATGAAATGTTCCTATAGATAGCTAGTAAGCAAATATATGTATGTGTGTTTAATTTAATATCGTTCAAAACGGAATTATTCAAATGAGTTATTAATTTACACCAGAAAGCTCCAGGCACGCCTATTCCGTTTTATCTTCAAATCGACGTAATCGAACATACCTTCCTACAGTAGCTCTATAAGTTACCGCAAATATATTTAAGATATTATATACAAGAATTCAATATTTATTCATGCCAAACTACATTACAAAAATGTTTACACTCGTCAAGTTTTTCATCCTATGCAGAACAAGTATTTACAGGTACAAATTTCAAACAATTTCAGGAGAATAGTATATTAAAGTATAAGTAGTAAGACGGTCGAAATTTGATCGTGGCACCATCTAAGACAAGAATTCAACACTAAACAGCAATTTTTGCTGTAATTAGTGCTGCCATCTAATTATATTTTGCATACATGCACAAAACTTGGATTGGTTTTCTTTGCTTTTCCTAGCCATACTGATGAGACCTGATAGGTCGAAACGCGTCTATGGATGGAAAAGCAAAGAAAATTAATCCAAAATTTTCTCATCAGTGTATAATAAGGAGAAATATTTTTTTCCTATTTTGGGTTTTCCCAACGAACTGATTTTTGGTCGGCCTATTAGATGGCAGCACTAATTACAGCAAAAATTGCTGTTTAGTGTTGAATCCTTGTCTTAGATGGCGCCACGATCAAATTTCGACCGTCTTACTACTTATATTTTGCATACATGCACAAAACTTGGATTGGTTTTCTTTGCTTTTCCTAGCCATACTGATGAGACCTGATAGGTCGAAACGCGTCTATGGATGGAAAAGCAAAGAAAATTAATCCAAAATTTTCTCATCAGTGTATAATAAGGAGAAATCTTTTTTTCCTATTTTGGGTTTTTCCAACGAACTGATTTTTGGTCGTCCTATTAGATGGCAGCACTAATAACAGCAAAAATTGCTGTTTAGTGTTGAATCCTTGTCTTAGATGGCGCCACGATCAAATTTCGACCGTCTCACTACTTATATTTTGCATACATGCACAAAACTTGGATTGGTTTTCTTTGCTTTTCCTAGCCATACTGATGAGACCTGATAGGTCGAAACGCGTCTATGGATGGAAAAGCAAAGAAAATTAATCCAAAATTTTCTTTAAAGTATAAGTGGATATTATACCAGTGCACATCAAGAACACGTCCGATGTCAATAACTGACATGTCAACATATGACAATATGCCAAAATATTCATTTGATTAAAACAAATAATTCATAATGTTTTTTGTTCGCCGGTCTTGCATTTCATCTTTCTTTGTGTTGTAAAGTGTTCTTAAGTGATTTCAAAGTTGTTTTATGTGTTTCAAGGAGAACTTCAAACTTTATAGATTGGAAGATCTATTTTGATCTTTGTTAATTAGATAAATGACAGGTTCAATTAAACATCAATCAGAACTTTGAATAAATATGTTAAGGATACCCTTAACCATCGATAGAGAAACTGTCTTTTGGTCTAATTAACAAATTATCAATTAATTTAAGCAAACATTAATGCCCGAAAGTCTAGAATAAACGAATTTGAACAGACCGACAATAATGCGAACAGGGCGCCATCTAGCATAAAAAGTCATATGTAAAGTAGGTGTCTGTAGCATCGATGCAAAACTAGTAAATAGTGATTTTCCGATATGGTAGATGGCGCAGGCTTGGCTTAATTTTGTTGACAACAAAATTCACACTGAAATTCCATTCTCGACAGTTTATATAGTATTTATCTCTGGTTGACATTAAGACTTTACCCACCTTTCTTGGGTTGTTGATATTGTCATGATAACTTCAAAACACGCGCGTTTTTGAATGTTGGATTTAAACACGCTGAGGAGTACTTTAAATAAGTAAAATAGGTTATCAATGAAAAAAAAATATATAAATAAACAAATAAATACAAATATTGAGGCATCTAATTAATACCACCATACTGACTACAATTTTGACTATATTTTTATGATGACACATCTTGCTCATTCAAGTATATCTGAGAAATCCATTGCTACAGAATTCATCAATGGAATAAAAGCACTTCTTGATTAGGTATCTCTTCACCAATAACTTGAAATTTTTTACAGGTAACACCTTTATGAGAGGTGGCAATAAATTGAACATCTTGTGTGCGTGGAAAGATATGGCAGTTTTCGCTCATGAATTCTATGATAATCTATATATTTATGTTGTCTCTATTTCGAGTATGGTGGTCGTAAATATTACTATGTGTTGCATACTTGTTTAAGTTGTTTTTAATATACCATAGACATTGAAAAATATAGAGGCATGAGATTGTCAAATTCTTTAAATGAATGGAACTCTATTTACAGTCAGCTCGATAGTGGAGCTTAGCAATCGCTCTTATGGCATTTTTTTGCAACCCATAAAAACTCTCCCAAGGTTTAAAGCATGACCCCAAGCCTAAGCCAGCAGTGCATAGGCGAGCCTTGATCCGATACATGCGTAGTCGTAGAATGCTGTTAGAATAACTTTCTCAGACACCACACTCGCCAAGCTTCTAAGTGCATAAACGGCCGAGGCAATCTTTTTGCATAATTCATCAATGTGAATACTCCATATTAGTTTATAGTCTTCGTATACCCCCAGAAACTTAACTGTTTCCAGACACTCAACATCTGAGAGAGAGCGCAAAGCAAAATAGAGCACCTCCGTTTTTGATTGAACGCTCAGAAACAAAATAACAATTATTCAACTGACCTGTGATAGCTCCTTGACACACACACTAATCACAAATTAAATAATAATAAGATTTGAAGGAATAATATTTTAAATAGGTAGTTTTCCTCAATGGTGATCTACCGCAAGTTTTCCTATTGTTCAAAAAGGATTGGATGACACTATCTCCCACTTGTCAGTTGTTCGGAACTCCGATCGTGATCCGCATCAAATCGGCGACTTCTATAACAGGAACTCTTTCACTCCCATTAATTGTTCTTCCAGCATTATTATGCAGTTTACCAGAACGTTCGAAGGCACATCAGGAGAAGTCGGATAAAAAATGGAAAGAATAACAGACCAAGGAAGTAGAAAAATTATTAACGTAAGACACAATAGTGGGTGGTATCAAACACTAACAACAGATTTGCTTCAGACATGAACAAAGAATGGAATGGAATTAGAATACCACCCAACCAAATAATTGAATTTTAGCGGTGGGGGGGGGGGGACGAGGGAAGGAAGGAGAAGACGCGGCAAGTAGGTAGCTGGAGAAATGGAGTGAACGATAAGACCGATAATCATATGTATATACAGTGACTTAAGTGACTAAATAAACAACAAGCTTGAAAAACGATTTTTCTCGCACGACCGAGACAGCTTGTTAAACCCAGCCGTATAGTGTAGTCAATCTAGGCAGGTTTATGCAGATGAGGTAGAAAAAATTAGTAACAAAGTAATCTCTGCGGAAATGAGTAGTCAATAGGGTCCTAATTAATATCTCAAAGTCGCACTTTGTCGCATTGGTGGAACTTGGAAAAAATGGCCGCCATCTTTAATTTTTTCGAATTTATTGAATATTTCGTGAAGTATGCATTATGTCAAAAAAACTCGAGAGAACTTTTTTGTGGAGAATAAAACGTTAGTTGTAACGAAAGAAATAGCACCAGTATCTTGTACCGGGTGTCCAGATAAGAAAGGTCACCGGCTATATCTCAGGAACTATTAGTCCTAGAGCTTCCATGTAAAATTTTTTTTTATAAAATAGTCCATGAGAAATTGCTGGAAATAGTTTTCAAGTTTGTAAGTTGACCGCTAGGGGGCGCAACGAACACTCGAAAACATAATACTGTGATTATCTTCAAAAAACGCCTACTAAGGGTATCCTAAAAATAGGATTATTCAAATCTTGATGAGATTACGAAAAAATTTTGTTAAGGATTTTTTGCCCTAACTCTTCAACTAAGAGGTGGGGGAAGGTTCAAACTTGTTAGGAATAAAAATTATATAACTTTTTTGTTTTTTAACCGATTTCAATGAATCGGGTGTCATTTGAAAGAGTTTTTTTCTGTTCAATAGAATGCATAACAAAACTAACAAGATTTTTTTTTTTCGTTGCCGCTAGGGGGCGCTGTGTCCAAAAGTAAGCAATTTTCCATTTTTTCTCGGAAATTTCAAATATAATGATGCTGTTTTTATAATTTAGATGGAAAGAGGATAAAAAAATAAGGAATCTGGTGAAAACCGCAAGTCTGAATCTTTATCCTAGCCCAAAATATAAATAAACAAATATTGCAAGTAAGAATAATTTCAGAAAAAAACCTTCTTGCCTTCCTTTTCGGGATAAAACAGAAAGAATCTTATTTTTTTACGGCACTATAGAATTAGTAAGAAGAAGAACTAGTTGTGTATCTGAAAGTAGCTACCAATCCACGATATCAAGAATTGAAATTGAATTGAACTATGTTATTTACAATCCAAGCTGCGAAAGCACATTTCTAGGTGCGAGGTGTATTTAATACCTCCGAACACCTAAATAGTTATTAACATTCCAAGCTGCGAAAGCGTACTTTTAGATGCGTGTATTCAAATAGCCGAGGCTGCGCTTCGCTTCGCCTCGGCTATTTGATAACCTCCGAGCACCAAACAGGACAGCAGCATGTGATGTATTAAACTTTTCATCCTTCCCCCTCAAAAATCGTGAAAAGGCGTGCGAAAGTGAAGGTACCTACAAGCATGTTTCACTTTCGTTTTTGCTCGCCTATGCAAGATAAAAAAAATCTACTTTTGTAGGGGGGAGAATGAAAAAGGCTTTTGTAGCGTGTAACGGATTAGATTTCAGTAATATAAACACATGCGACATCTACTTCTAAATACAAACATTGCACCTGGATTTGTGTTTAGGTGTGAAAGAACAATAATTTATCAGGGTCGAAAGTGAGTTCTCCAGGCCGAAAATGACAGGAGAACAGTCACTTTCGGCCTGCGTTAAAGTAATAGTATATTACATACGGAGGTAGAAAGTGTTTTCTGTAAAAGTAAAAGTCAAAAAAGTGACATTTTCAACCTTTTTAAAAGTCAGTAAAGTCAACATTACATGTATAATTGTAAATAAACAAAAGTAAAGTGACATTTTCGAACCTTCACACTAGTAAGGAATGTGAAAATTACATATTGGTGATTTCAAAATTCAATGCGGCACCTGGCGGAGATATTTGGAACTAACTTAACGAGTAATAGATCGGTTGTTTACATACCGTATTGGAATATTTTCTTGCTTTTTCGATGTTTTCTGTTCGTTCCTAATTTAACTTACGTGTTTTGTGTTGAAAAGTGGAAAATATTAAAGGGAAAGCTTTTATTTTCATTCTGTGAGGTGCTATTATTACAGGAATTCAATGGCATCTGCCTCCAAGTCCAAGCGGTCCAAGCATAACACAAACTGCTGTGTATACGAATGCCATTCTCGAAAAGGTGCAGACAGAACTATTCATTTTCATTATTTTCCTAACAAAAATAGTGATCGTGCTTTCTACGCCAGCCTCAGTTAGGATAAAACTGTGGCCAAACTCAAAAACAGGCCTCCATTTTCCATATTTCGTGTTGTATGGATACGAAATGCACAAAAGAAAGTCACAACGTTCAAAATTTATAAAATATAGTAAAAAACCACCGAAAAAACTACGAGAACAACGAGAAAATTAGCGAAAGAAATACGAATGCATATAAATACAATGCTGAATGTCAAAATATTACTCGTTCTCCACCATATTTGTTTACAGACGCCAGCGCCCCCATCAGTAGTCGACATCGCCAATATGGTTTTAAATAATAGTATATTACATATCGAGGTGGAAAGTATTTTATAACTTTCGAGAGATTTTACAACGGTTAGACCGAGGCGCAACCGAGGTTCAACTAAAATCTCGAGACAGTAATGAAACTTTTCACCGAGGTATGTATACTATGTATTTTATTTACAATCATTCGAATTTTGTAATTTTTATTTTGATGAGAACTAAAAAAATACAATAAATTTCAACAATTTCACTTACCTTCGGCCCACGGGAGAAAAGTAAACTTTCAACCCATGGGTGAAAAGTAAAAGTCAAAAAAGTGACATTTTCAAACGTTTTAAAACTCAGAAAACTCAACATTACATGTATGATTGTAAATAAAATGTTTTTCTATCTTGAATGGGCAAGCGAAAGTGAAAGTAATGATTAGCATGTTTGAATTTCGCTTTCGCTTGCCTGTTCAAGATAAAACAATGTTTTCCTGACGGGAACAATGGAAAGTTGGATACATTACACGCTGCAAAAGCCTTTTTAGTTTTTCGGAGGGGCGCTTCGCTTCGCCTCGGCTATTTGAATACACGCACCTAAAAGTACGCTTTCGCAGCTTGGAATGTAAATAACTATTTAGGTGTTCGGAGGTATTAAATATACCTCGCACCTAAAAGTGCGCTTTCGCAGCTTGGATTGTAAATAACATAGTTCAATTCAATTTCAATTCTTGATATTGTGGATTGGTAGCTACTTTCAGATACACAACTAGTTCTTCTTCTTACTAATTCTATAGTGCCGTAAAAAAATATGATTTTTTCTGTTTTATCCCAAAAAGGAAGGCAAGAAGGTTTTTTTCTGAAATTATTCTTACTTAAAATATTTGTTTATTTATATTTTGGGCTAGGATAAAGATTTAGACTTGCGGTTTTCACCAGATTCCTTATTTTTTTATTCTCTTTCCATCTAAATTATAAAAAAAGCATCATTATATTTGAAATTTCCGAGAAAAAATGGAAAATTGCCTACTTTTGGAGACAGCGCCCCCTAGCGGCAACAAAACAATTTAATTTTGTTATTTTTGTTGTGCATTTTATTGAACAGAAAAAACTCTTTCAAATGACACCCGATTCATTGAAATCGGTTAAAAAACAAAAAAGTTATATAATTTTTGTTCCTAACAAGTTTGAACCTTCCCACACCTCTTATTTGAAGAGTTAGGGCAAAAAATCCTTGACAAAATTTTTTCGTAATCTCATCAAGATTTCAATAATCATATTTTAAGGATACCTTTAGTGGGCGTTTTCTGAAGATAATCACAGTATTATATTTTCGAGTGTTCGTTGCGCCCCCTAGCGGTCAACTTACAAGCTTGAAAACTATTTCCAGCAATTTCTCAAAAGATTTGATACAGTTCACTTATCTCACACTGAGCCTTGAAATAGTATTTTTTTTTTTTCTTTAAAAACTTTGAAAAGTCCAAATTTTACTAAAGTTTACACATTATTTTGGTCCCTCATCGCCGAATGAGCAAGTTACTTGAACTTCACTTTCAAAAATTAATATAAATAAATTTGTTTTATAATCATTTAAAAATTATTTATAGGCATTGAAAAAGAATTCATTGATATAGTTGTTCATTTTATTTATTAGTACCTATAGAATATTTAAATATAAATTTTTCTATTGGAATCAAATTTGCATATAATAAATTTTTATTTGCTTGAGTGCACAAATTCCAGTAAATAGTTTTTATTGTCAGTTAAATTTTAAATTTAAACTAATTTTTTGTGCATTCCGCCGTCCAAATTCCAAGATATATTTGCAAGGTACTTCAGCCGTGCTGAACAGCAAGTCGTTTAAGCAGGCGCACGTGACGTCGTACTTTTCACTCACTCTCGCGCGTCGGATCTACCTCTTCCCCCTTTTGAGTATTTCAGGTCTTCGCTGCGACGCTACTACAAAGCTTTGGCGATGCCCGCCGTCAGCGTCGCTGTGCATATATAGTGGCTCAAATAAAGTTTTTTGAATTTGCGCGCTTATAGATTTTATCGTATTCTGTGCATACCTATTTGCTCTTTGAATTTTATTGCACTGTCTTCCTATAGTAGTTTTCGTTTTTCTCTGTTCCTTTTCGTCACCTTTTTTATTCAAATTTTGTTTTCTTTTCCTTGATCAATATGTCAGATACAAAAGCTAAGAAGGCGAAAAGTCTCCGACAGAGTGAAATAAGTTGAATGGCAGAGCTACTTCTAGCAGCATAGCAGGCGGTAAATGATCCAGCTAGTCGTGATTCTTTTCAGTTGCGTTATGGAGATGTCGAAAGAATAAGAGATGATTTTTTCAAACATCATAATATCGTAATTGGGAGTATTGATGATGAGCAGGAAGAAGATGAGTTCAAAACTCAAGATCAAATTCGAACCCAATTTGAAAGTAATTATTTATCAAAACCACTTATTTTCAAGTAGTTGACCCACTTTCAAGGCCTTCCAGTTCTAGAAATCCTTCCTCGTCGGGAAAAAGTAATCTGAATGTGACGTTGCCAAAAATTGAAATTCCTTGTTTTTCAGGAAATGTTACCCAATTTTCAACCTTTAAAGACATGTTTGATGCTTTAATACATAAGCATAGCGCACTAAGCAATATAGAAAAATTTAATTACCTACTTAGTTTTCTCCGGGGACAACCCTTAGCTTTGATTCAAAAATTGCCAATGACAGATTTGAATTATCCTATTGCTTATGACACTTTGGTAAAAAGGTTTCAGAATCCTCGTTTAGTTGCCGCTACCCATTGGTCTTGTATTGAAAATGTACCTAAGCTTACAAGTGACAACCCTATTGAGTTACGCCAATTATTGAATACTTTTGATGATAATTTGGCCGCTCTTCGCAATTTGAATTTGCCAGTTGATGCTTGGGATTTCATCTTAGTCCAAATGCTGCTTAAACGTATAGATATTTCAGTAGCTACTAAGTTTGAATTGCAGCATGATTCTCATGCAACCCCTACCTACTCACAATTGAGTTGAGTACCTACCTAGGTAAACATTGTTCGGCTTTAGACAATGTTTCTTCTAGCCAGTTTTGTGTAAAAGACAAGAAAACTGCTAAAAGGGAAGATAACAAATCTTCTCTTCCATCCCCTAAATTTAGTTATTTGGCTGGTGCACAATCCAACTCTGGAGTTCAAACTTGTTCTGTGTGTAAGAATAAACATGCCATATATAGATGTCCTACCTTTTTGGAAAAAACCCCGCAGGACCGTTATCAATTAGTTCGCTCTCTCCGCATTTGTCTGAATTGTCTTAGCAATTCTCATCCTATTAGGGATTGTAAATCGCCTCATGTTTGCTTCAAATGTAAACAAAAAAATCATACTCTGTTGCATTTTGAACGCGCTGAGAACAAGCCTGGACCTAGTAATGCTGCAACGCCTGGTTCAAGTATCATCCCGGCGGATCAGATTCTGCAAAACTCGGACAGTTCTCCACATTTAGCTGCTAATGGAATTTTGCAAAAAAATGTCAATATTCTCTTATCCACCGCCATTGTGGAAGTATTAGACGGTACAGGCCAGTTTCAAAAATTCGCATACTTTTGGATTCTGGCTCCCAGTTGGACTTTATTTCTCAAGACTGTGTAAGGCGCTTAGGCTTATCGTCCTACGATACCGCGTATTCTGTTCAAGGATTGGATCAAGCAGCAATTTCCAAATGCCCGAAGGGTATATTCACCAAACTTCGTCCTTCTATGAAAGTTTTGCCTGTTTTCGACGTCGAAGCTGTTGTACTACCCAAAGTTTGCGGCGACCAGCCTAATGGTACGGTTTCCGTACAAGCCTGGCCGCATTTACCTACTCATCTATTGGCTGATCCCTTCTATAATAGTCCTGGTCCCATTGATATGCTCATTGGAGCTCCCCTTTTCCCGTATATTTTACAGGATGGTCGCTTTACTGGTGGTGTCAATGAACCTGTAGCACTTAATACGATATTTGGATTTATACTTATGGGAAAGACAGCCTCTACCTCTACCTCCTTGTTTTCTCAATCTCATCTGTGTCTCCATTCTTCCCTTGAAGAAACAGTCCAGAAATTTTGAGATGTGGAAGAGGTACCTCACGTAAAGGTGTTGTCTCCTGACGAAGCTAAATGTGAACAAATATTTGCAGACACTTCGTATAGAAACCCCTCGGGTAGATTTGTAGTATCACTTCCTTTTAAAGGGCCAAACCCGATCTTTCCAAAAAGTAGATATTTAGCGCTGCATAATTTTCTGTCCTTAGAACGCCGTTTAGGAAAAAATGTGCCTCTTTATGCTGCATATTCTGATTTCATCAAGGATTATATCGAATTGGGACATATGGAACTCATTTCCTCTGATATCCTACCCACCCATCATTTTTATATACCCCATCACTGTGTTATAAAACCTACTAGCCCTACAACCAAACTTCGGGTTGTATTCAATGCTTCCGCCAAATTTACCGGACAGGAATCACTCAATGTCTGTCTCTTATCTGGCACCAAGCTTCAAACAGATATAGTTCGCCTTCTTTTGTGTTTTAGGATCCATAGATTCGTATTCACTGCTGATATTCGTCAAATGTTTCGACAAATTTTAGTAGATTCGCAGCACGTTGATTATCAAAGAATCCTTTGGAGATTTTCTAAGACCGACCCTATAGCCGATTATCGTCTTCTCACCGTCACTTATGGACTTACTTGTGCTCCTTATCTGGCCATAAAATCGCTACTCACGCTGGCTGAAATAGAAAAGGACAATTATCCAGCAGCCGCGAATGTGATTTTAAATTCTTCCTATGTGGATGACCTAACTGGAGGTTCTTCTACGATCGAGGACGCCAGAGAGCTGCAAAAGAATTTGATATCGTTGATGTCCAAAGGCGGTTTCGAGTTGCGTAAGTGGTGCAGCAATGACCCCCGTTTATTAACTGATTTTCCTCCTTCGCACCTCTATAGCGAGGACTTATCTCTTAATTTTGACTCAGATAGCCCCCTTAAGATTCCGGGTTTGCAATGGAACCATGCTTCTGATACATTTGACTTTTGCGTCAACCCTATGGAAAAGGGTTGTACAAAACGTATTTTATTGTCAAATTTAGCAAAAATATTTGATCCCCTTGGGATCTTATCCCCTGTAACTTTTTTTGTTAAGCATCTTATTCAAAGATTATGGTATCAAAAGTTGGATTGGGATGCAACCCCAACTAATGACATAGTGCGTCTCTGAGATCAATATACCAATACAGTATCGTCTTTGTCAGATTGCAAAATAGCTCGTTACCTTTTTCCCCAAGCCTATGATAGTCTTGAGCTTCACGGGTTCTGCGATAGTTCGGAGAAGGGATATTGTACAGTTATTTATCTTTGTGCTGTGCTTCCTGATGATAAAGTTACCACTCATTTTGTTTGTGCCAAGTCTAAAGTTGCGCCGCTTAAAACTATCTCCATTCCTCGCTTGGAGCTATGTGCCGCAGTTTTATTGTCTCGTTTGTTATCTTATGTGCTTGGCGTATATCAACCTGAGTTTCCTATTAACAAAGTTTTCGCCTGGAGTGACTCTACTATAACGCTTCATTGGATCCACTCTTCGCCCCATCGCTGGAATACTTTTGTAAGTAACCGCGTTGCCTTTATTCAAAGGGAACTTCCTTCTATTTCTTGGTACCACGTTGCTTCCGAGAATAATCCTGCGGACGTGGGTTTAAGAAGCCTTCTTCCTAGTGAGTTAGCCCAATGCTCTTTATGGTGGGCGGGCCCAACTTTCTTAAATAGTTCAAACCGCAATTGGTCTCCTTTTTCCCGTGACTCTACCCCTGAAGCAATTCCGGAGGAGAAGAAAACTTGTTTAGTTTGTCCAGAGCTTTCTGTGGAGTTTTTTGACCTTCTTATCTCAAAATATTCCTTATTGAACAAATTGCAACGAGTATTTGCTTATGTAATTAGATTCAAGCATAACTTATGCTTTCCTGCTGCTCTGCGAGAAGGTACTTTAACTAGTCTAGAATTGCATACTGCTCTTTTAATTCTTGTTAGATATGTTCAGTCTGTTGTTTTTGTTACGGACATTGCTCTTATCTCTAGGAATGAACTGCCTTCTAAACCTCTTAGAAAGTTGACCCCTTTCATAGATAGCGAAAATGTGTTACGTGTAGGTAGTTGGTTAAAGCATTCTTCCCTCAGTTTTGATAGAAAATTTCCCGCTATTCTTCCCAGCGATCACATTTTGACTCGACTGATAATTACCTATTTTCATTTGAAATATTTCCATGCTGGAGTACAGAGCGTTCAATACTTGTTTGGCCAACAGTTCTGGATTATTGCTTCTAAGCGAGTCATTCGTAGTGTGTTATCCAAATGTATTGTCTGTTATAGACTAAATCCCCAACCATTACAACCCCCAATGGGCGATCTCCCTCTCGCTCGCGTTTCACAAGTCAAGTCCTTTTCTCACACTGGCGTTGACTATGCCGGCCCCTTTAAAGTACTTATGTCTCGCCATCGTGGTTCTCGTACAAGCAAAGCATATTTGTGTTTATTTGTTTGTGCTGCTACCAAAGCCCTCCATTTGGAGCTTGCTTCCGATCTATCTGCCGATGCTTTCTTAGCGGCTTTGCGTAGATTTATCGCTCGCAGAGGACGTTGTCATCATCTTTTTTCGGATTGTGGCTCCAATTTTGTTAGTGCTGCTAAGCAGCTGAATGGATTTATGTCGACGTCAGCTTCACTCGAGGGTATAGAGTGGCGTTTTAATCCTCCCTCTGCCCCACACTTCGGCGGCCTCTTTGAAGCCGGCGTGAAGTCTGTCAAAACGCATCTTTATAGAGTAGTTGGCAATCAAAATTTGACCTATGAGGAGTTAAATACACTTTTAATTCAAATAGAAGCATTTCTCAACTCCGACCTCTTACTCCTTTTAGTAACGATCCGCATGACTTGACAGCACTCACCCCAGGCCATTTTTTGACATTGGAAGCCTTGACCGTGCCTCCTGAACCTAATTTAACCTGTGTTCCAATTGGTCGCTTAGACCGTTGGCAATTATTGACCCGAATGCATCAGGATTTTTGGCGTCGTTGGTCACATGAGTACCTTCACACCTTGCATCAACGTTCTAAGTGGCATAAAGGTCCCACTTCCATAAACCCTGGAACCCTTGTTCTGATCAAAAACGACTTGATGCCTTCTATGCGGTGGCATATGGGCCGTATAATAGAGGTACATCCGGGCGCCGACGGAGTTGTTCACGTGGCCACCGTTCGTACGACTAGTGGTTTACTTAAGCGACCTGTGGTGAAGCTCTGTCCTTTACCACTTCATAACTAAGTAATTACTGAAAATGCATTGCATTTTGGTGGGCGGCATGTTCTGTTTTCATTTAAAATAATATGTTTAATCAATCACATTTTACTCTCTTCTTTTCTTGGCTCACTGTGTATCATTATTCATAAATTCAAGTCTAATAGTTTTGAGGCCTTTAAAGGGATATCGCGCGTGTGCGGTGAAAAAGGACAAAAAAAACTACTTTTGGTGCTAGCAAAAATTATTGCTATTAGCCGCAGAGAGAATCAGAACGGACGTCAACCAAACGACATTGTTTTTCCACAAAAAACTTTTAATAGAGAACCCGCATTTAATTTTTAATAGTTTACCCGCATAAATTTATAGAGAACCCGCAACTAAGTGTTTAATTTGCCGAGTTTCACGGTTTAGAAACAGAACTAAAAAACGCGTCGACTGGCCAGTCCGAAAAACGTGTGTGTGTGTGTGAAAAAGGTGTCCGTGGACACCTCTACATGGAAGCGAGAAGTTCAAAGTAAGGTCTCAAAACCTCCATTTTATTTGCATTTAAAAGATTTCATACAGTCCACTTATCTCACACTGAGCCTTGAAATAGTATATTTTTTTTTCTTTAAAAACTTTGAAAAGTCCAAATTTTACTAAAGTTTACACACATGTTACATAGACAAAATTTTGGATAATTACCATTTGTACTGGCGGTAGAACCAGCCAATAATTAAGTAATAGGTACATAATTCCAATAAAAAAAAATCGGCACCCTTTCACTTTCTGCAGTAATTTTTAGTGTAGTTAATGATTTCATTGAGGGTGATTTAGGAAAAAAGCGCAAAGTGGTACTCTAGCAAGCCATAATAAAAATATCGTGAGTAAGTGAGTATAGGTACCACGCCAAAACTTGGTCAGGATTTTGACTTGGTAACTTATTATTTTCTATTAAATTAGTTATAAATCTCTGAAACAATAATAATTACTGGTAGCCTGGACCACTCGGATCTCCGGGCGTCGGGTGATCCTGGGGGTCCTTCATGCAAAGATATAAAGAGATCAAAAACTCAACTCAGAATTGATTTTAGCAATATAAGAGGAATAAGTACAAATATGAATTCAGTTCACCAACATCTTGAAGAACAAAGACCTGACATCCTTGTTCTCACTGAAACTAAAATCAGTTCTGCAACACCTATTGTGAACTATCTTTATCCCGGCTATGACCTACACCACCGATTTCGACATAATTTTGGGATCTGTGTGTACATTAAAAATGACCTTTCATGTCATCGAGAGGAGAAGCTAGAACCAGCGGACCTTGATATCATATGGCTAAAATTCACCTCAAAGTCATCGACCAAGTTTATCTGCTGCCTCTACCGACCGCCAAGTAACACCGATTACCAAAACTTTTTCGCGACATTATCCGAAAGCTGTGATAGTATACAGTCAAACTATCCACAGGCGGAAATTGTCTTTTTAGGCGATTTCAACGTCCACAATATACCCTGGCTGAAACACCACAACAAAACAGATAACGAAGGCAGAGAAGCAGAAGCTTTTGCCATAAGTTGTGGTCTAACGCAGCTTGTCGATGAACCTACCCGTATCTCAGAAAGGGGCGAATTTGCAGCGCTTTTAGACTTGTTCCTAACCACCAATCCTGACTCGTACACAATTCAAGTAGATGCTCCACTTGGTTCGTCCGATCATAAACTTATAATAACAAAGTGCAAAATGCTCATCCCACCAAGCCTACAACCACTTCCTCGTAAAATGTGGCACTATAAATCGGCAAAATGGAATGACCTAAAACAGTATTACCTGGATTTTCCATGGCAAGAGGTTTGCTTTAAAACAGCTGATCCCACTATTTGCTGTAATGAAATAACACAAGTAATCTTATCTGGAATGGACGCATATATCCCACATACAACTAAACGTAGAGCTAATGCAAAACCTTGGTTCAACAGCCAGTGTCAAACGGCTGTACAGAAAAAAACACAGAGCATATAACCTTTGGAAACGACAACAAACTGCTCAAAACCACACAGAATTTATAGAAGCCAGAAATAGTTGCAAAATTACTATTGACTCCGCTAAAGAAACATACAATCAAAGTAAAAAACAGGTTGCTGAATTGTCCAAGTAGTTCTAGGTCTTTTTGGTCTCTTGCAAAAGCAGTTGGATCTAACTTCACCAAGTCATCCATACTACCACTTACAGATAAAAATAATCACTTAGCCACAACATCAGAGGAAAAAGCCAATATGCTTGCCCAAATGTTTTCCTCCAACTCCAACCTAACAGTGCCAAACGGAAAAACTCCACCGTTCATTGAAAGGATTTCCCATAATATGCCAGAGGTACCCTTTTGTCACAGAGAAATACGAAAATCCCTAAAAAAGCTGGATACAAACAAAGCAATGGGTCTGGATGGCATTCCCGCAATAGTACTTGGTCTTCAATAAGTGGACTGTATGTTTATTTTATAATTAATAACTTTTATTCAACTGAATATACAAAATTTAACTTAAAAATCAAGAAATTTGTACTACAAAAATGAGAATAATGTTGCCTTTTATAAAGCTCGGCTAGTAGTCGAGAGCGAGAGAGCGCTTGCTTCCCAACAACAGGGCTCCTCTCTCTCGTAGTCAACGTCCATCGAAGGTCTGTTCCCACAGAAGTCTCTGACAGTTTGCAAACTGTCAGTAAGCATCGCCCATACATGTTTTCAATGCTTTCGTTACAAGATAAATCTGTAACTCAGCTGAGCGATTGTTTCTGACAGGTTGCAAACTGTCAGAGACTCCTGTGGGAACAGACCTCGAATCGATCGATAATAGTCCTTATGCGCGAGCATGCGCGGACCTCGCAGTGGTACAACCGCAATAAAATGACGCACAAAAAGAGTTTTTAGTTTTTCTTATACAGAATTAGAAAACGGAACAAATAGTGTAACAACGATCACCATACCGCCCGCCTTGAAATACTCTAGTCTTTCAAAACATAACTGAAACTGTATATCGAACGATAGGTCACAAAAGTTCCTTTCCATTATTGACTTGGCAAAGGGCAAATATTATTTAATGAACGTCTTATTGTTCCCTTATCGGTTTTAATGTCCACAACCCGCACAATTCCGTCACTTCCCGGCATAAGTTTAGTCACACGACCTAATTTCCAACTTAGAGTGGCCAGATTTTCTTCTTTCACCAACACTAACGAATCCACCTTGATAAGTTGGTTGGCATTTTGTTTCCACTTGTGACGGGTTTGAAGTTCTCCAACATATTCTTTTTGCCACCTTCTCCAAAAATGTTGTGTGGCAATTTGCAACTTCTGGTATAAATCTAGGCGATTTACGGGAACATCAAGTAAGTTATGTTCTGGTACAGACGTTAAATTACGCCCTATTAGGAAATGGGCTGGTGTCAATGCCGATAGATCCTCAGGATCCGAGGATAGGGGTGACAAAGGACGGCTGTTTAGGATTGCTTCAATTTGACAAATTATGGTCGAGAACTCTTCAAAAGTATATGCTGTGTTAGATAAAATTCTCTTAAGATGATATTTTACGCTTTTGATACCCGTTTCCCAGATACCACCAAAACTAGGAGATCTAGCAGGTATAAAATGCCAGCAAATGCGCTCAGTAGCCAGATTGTCATATACATATTGCTCATTGCTACGCAAAAATTCATATATTTCAGACAATTCATTGTTTGCCGCTAAAAAATTAGATCCGTTGTCACTAAAAACATTGACAGGTTTTCCGCGTCGGCTTATAAACCTTCTGAAAGTTGCAAGAAAACCGTCTGTGGTCAAACCGGAAACTATTTCCAAGTGTACAGCCTTTGTACTCATGCATACAAAAAAGCATATGTATGCCTTAAAAATTTTTGCTCCACGTCCCTTACGGTCCTTTAAGCAAAATGGTCCCCCATAATCCACACCAACGTTCAAAAAAGGCATGTGACAATTTACGCGACTGCTGGGTAAATCTCCCATTAAGTAAGGGGAACTAGAGGGTATTGTTTTGAAACAGACTACACATTTTTTACAGATCTTTTTACATATACTTCGTCCAGAGATAGGCCAATACAATTCTCTTACTGAACAAAGGAGCAACTGAGAACCACAATGCAACAGTCGTTCATGCGCATCTCTGATAATTCTTTCAGTTAAAAGATGGGACTTTGGTAACAATATTGGGTGTTTCTTGTCAAAATTAAAAGCAGAATTCCTTAATCTTCCACCAACTCTGATTAAATCATTGTTTAAAAATGGATTTAAACATAACAAAGAGCTTTTATTACTTAGAGGTAAACCTCGTTTTAAACAATTATACTCTTTCTTAAAACAATCCTGCTGTACCTTACTTATAAGTAAGTTAATTGAAGTTTCTAATTCGCCAACATCTAGTGGTTGAACTTCCCTTTCGATGAACTCATTGATGTTTACAACTTTAATGGAAAATTTTGGCATAGTTTTAGCTCCCCTTTTTATATTTTTAACAAATCTCAAAACATAAGCAAGAATTCTTTGAATTTTTTTTATAGACGAGAAATGAGTCAACAGTTCATCAAATATAGATTTTCCATTCTGAATCACAACAAGATTCACGGATTTTTGTTCTGGAAGATTCATCAAATCACTAGAAACATCAAATTTTAAATTCCAAGTTTCGTTAGAAAATAAAAACCACTCAGGGCCGCACCACCATAGCTTACTTGATTTTAAAATTTCTAGAGTGGTGCCTCGTGACAGCAAGTCAGCGGGATTTTTACTAGATTCAACATAGTTCCAGTCATTTGGATCTGTTAGAGTTTGAATCTCGCTAACCCTGTTTGCCACATATGTTTTCCATCTGGAGCAATCACTCTTAATCCAGTGAAGTACAACCATCGAATCGGACCAAAAATATTTTTGATGAAAATTAATGTTCAGTGAAGCAAAAGCCTTATGCGCAAGATTCGCTAATAAAACGCTAGCATTTAATTCTAAACGCGGCAAAGTAACTTGCTTGACCGGTGCTACACGCGATTTTGCGCACGATAGTTGACTATGAATTCCTCCAGATGAAAGAACACACCTAACATAAAGGCATGCCCCAAAAGCCTTTTCACTGCTATCGGAAAATCCATGCATTTCTATAACTATATATGTGGAAACAGAAACATGCCTGGGGATTTCAAAATCATTTATTGAAGTTAGTTGATTTAGAAATTTTGACCATTTGTCATACAACTCACTAGGTACTTGTGCATCCCAGTCAATTTTAAGTTTCCACAGTTCCTGAATGATCAATTTAGCCACAATGATTATAGGTCCCAATAGACCCAGTGGGTCAAATATTTGACATATTATGGACAAAATAGTTCTCTTGGACGGTAGGTACTTCATCCGTAGATATATGATTTACACAATATTGAATAGAGTCACGATGGGAATTCCAATAAATGCCAAGGGTTTTGTTCTGCTCATGTTCGCCAATATGTAGAATACTGAAATTTTCGCCCTTATTTATATCAAATTGGCTCATTACCGTGGCATTATTGCAAATCCATTTTCGCAAATGTAATCCTGCTCCTTCTAAAATCTTAGAAACATTTCGCTGAATTTGAATTAGATCCGCTGCTGAGTCAGCGCCTGTCAGAAGGTCGTCCATATAAAAATCATTTGCTATTATTTTGCTAGCAAGCGGCATATTGGCCATATTTTCATTAGCAAGCTCTAATAGACACCTTACTGCCAGGAACGGTGCAGCTGCGGTTCCAAATGTTACTGTTTGTAGCTCATAGCATTTTAATTGATCACTAGGATCTCTTCTCCAAAAAAATTTTAAATATTTGGTGTGATTTTGACTCATTTTAATTTGTCTATACATCTTTGACACGTCGGCCGTCATGACAAACTCATACTTTCGGAATCTAAGCAAAATATCGAAAACGTCTTGCTGCAAATTTGGTCCACTGTATTGGACATCGTTCAAGGGTAATCCCGAGGATGACTTGGCCGAAGCGTCAAATACGACTCTACATTTAGTGGTCAAAGAAGAATTTTTGATAACCGCATGATGCGGCAAAAAATAACCATCATTTGAAGACTCATCAGAAAAACCTACCTCTTTCATATGCCCGAGTGTTGAATATTCTTCCAAAATGTCAGAATATTCTTTCCTTAAATTTGCATCCTTGCTTAAACGTTTTTCTAGAAAATTGAATCTTTTTAAAGCTATGTCCCTACTCAAACCCAAATTGCATAAATTTTCTTTAAAAGGAATTTCGACAATAAATCTACCTGTTTCATCTCTTTTGGTTGTGCGTATAAAATGTTCTTCACAAAATTTTTCACTCTCGGATAATAAACCTTTTTTTGTTTGAACTTCTTCCAGTTCCCAAAATTTAATTACAATTTTATCTAAAGAAGACTTCTTATGATTGACAGTGACATTTGAAACAGAATAATTTTTTCCTAGTAAATTTAAGTTCAAATTTCCTGCAATTATCCAACCAAATTTGCTATTATATAAAACAGGTAAATTTTTGCCCAGGTTTCGTTTTTGGGAATTCAAAATCTTCTAGAATATGCTCGAGCCTATTAGCATATCAATGTCACTACTTATGTTAAATTTAGGATCTGCCAAATTATATTCCTTAGGAATGTTTAGTAATTTTGTATCAAAAGACACAAGTGGCAACTTGTCAGTTATTTTAGGCAATACCAAACAGTTAATTTTTTCTTGGTACTCTGAATAACAGGATTTAATCAATACATTAACCTGCTCATTTATATTAGCCAGAGCTAAACCAACACCTGTAATGACGTGATTTATTTTGGAAACATTTAAATGAAGTTTTCTACACAGTGACTCTGAAATAAAGTTGCTTTGAGAGCCACTGTCCAATAAAACTCTACACAAAACATAGTTATTATTAAAAAATACTTTTATAAGCGCAGTAGATAATAAAATCTGGGACGAGCTGATATTATTGGCTACAGCGCCAATGGACGAGGTGGAGGCTTGAGTTTCATCTTGGTCGTCTCTATTCTCTTGCATTTCAATGGGAGCGACCTGAACCTGCAGCTCCCCCTCGCTCACCACCGGAGCCGCCAGCAAGCCACAATCAGCCGGGATAGATACTGCGCTTATTGACATATTATTATTTTCTTGATTTACTATATTTTCATTTGGTAAATTTTCCAAATGTAATAATTTATTATGGGACCTTTTACACTTTTCGCAACGCTGGGATCTGCATTTCCAAAAAGCATGCTTTCCTCGTAAACAATTTAGACAAAAACCTAGTTGTTTTATTATTGCAATACGGTCCTTTACACTACGTTTTAAAAACAAGGGACATGATGCAACAGGGTGATCCTCCTTACAATGAGCGCATCCAAAAGGTTTTTTAATCTCTAGGTTATTAGCCTCGGTTGCTGAATAGACATTGCTTGCACTATGTGCTTGTTTTTTCGAATAGTTCTGACGTTTAACGTCGCTCTTCGAAAACTCAAGTTTTTCCAACAATTCACAACGATTTTTTAAAAAACGAGTAATATCATCCCATGTAGGAAGATCACCATGGTATTTGTAGCATTCCCAATCACGTTTTGTCGTACTATCAAATTTACCAGAAAATAATTTCTGATTAATGATTTATATAAATAAATCATTATGCGATCCCAGTGTTCGACTTTCTCGCCCATAGCTTCTAGAGCATGCAAATGTTTGCAAAAATTATCAAATAACGTTCTAAGACCTGAATGAGATTCACTACTGACAGCTGGATGTTCAAAAATGGATCTTATATGACTATGAATAATAATACTTCGATTTTCATATCGATCTAGAACTAATTTCCACGCAATCGGATAGTTTCTAGCAGATAATTCTATAGACCTAATAAGCTCTAATGCATCTTTTTCAAGTGACGACCTTAAATAAACCAATTTTTGAACTTCAGATATAGCACTATTTTCGTCAATTAGTGAAGTAAACAATTCTTTAAATTCAATCCATCTTGTATAATTGCCATCAAAAGTAGGTAGTTTTATGGGAGGCAATTGTACTTGTGGCTGGACTAGGGCATTTGGATTTGGCAAAACGGAATTTGGATTATTCACATTGGCAACAGTAATCGGATTAACCACAGACGGCTGGGGACCTGATCTATTTTTTTCATAATATTTATCTAAAATTGATCTAATTTCACCCACCAATTCGCAATATGAATCTTCAAATTTTTCACGTTCGTCAGAGTCGCATTTTTTCTCCAACTCTTCAATATCTGCTTGAACCTCTAGGAACTCAGTCCAAATAGGCTGTATTCGATCATATCTAACACGTACTTGTGCAATAATTTTATCATTTAAATTATTGATATCTAACCCCACTAAATATTTCCCTAATCTAGTTAAACGCCCTTTAAGGGCACCCCTCTTAATATGTAATATGCCGATATCAACATTATCTTCTTCCAATGGTTCATCAGCCATAATTTAACAATTAATAAAGCGGGTAAAAGGAAAATAAGTGAGATAATAGAAAAATCGGTATAAATAATATAAATGGAACGGACTTACATAGGAAAATCCTGAGGAATTTGCTTCCTTTGCTGCAATCCTTTCGCCAACTCTTTTCCTGATTTACATAAATGACCTCATAGATAAAACAGTAAATCCACTTTATTGCTTTGCAGACGATGGCAATGTAGTCTCCTCACTCATACCACCCACAGGTCTTTCCGCACGTGAATTCCATCATCTTAGACTAACTCAAATATCGCAGATAAATAACGACCTGGAGATAATAGAGGACTGGGGTAACAAAAACCTTGTACAGTTCAACGCGCAGAAAACCCAAGCAGTTCTGTTTTCAAAAAAGACCAGCACCGGTGAGCCAAACATCATGCTATCTGGAAGTGCTGTCACATTACAGAGTCAGTTGAACATCTTGGGGGTTACTGCAGAGACCAACATGTCTTGGCACAGTCACGTGGCAGATATTGCTAAAAGGGCCTCCCAAAAGCTGGGGGTGCTATTTCGTACAAGACATCTGTACACACCAAGCCAATTGCTGACACTCTACAAAGCCCAGATTCGACCAACTATGGAGTACTGCTCACATATATGGAGTGCAGCACCCAAACATACCTTAATGCTTTTGAATACCGTGCAAAAACGAGCTATCAAGCTGATCAATGACCCCGCACTTACTCGTAACTTGGATGGTCTCGAACATCGCAGATCTGTGGGCGATTTATCTCTCTTCTATAGGTATTATCACGGAAAATGCTCTGAAGAGTTGGCACGTATGATTCCACCGAGAGTAGCACCTACCAGGCGAACCCGTCAAACAGACGGTAACCATGAATTTACTATCAAACTAGAGGCACCAAGAACCTCATTATATCAGAATTCATATCTCTGGAGAACAGCATCGCTGTGGAATAAACTCCCTGCGACGGTTTTCCCTGCAGGTTACAACCTGAACCGTTTCAAGACCAACATACACCGATATTTCCGCGCACTTGCCGCTTCTCGAGCGTGATAGGACATTTCCTTGCGAGTGCGCA
The DNA here is from genome assembly GCA_917834065.1 of Ceutorhynchus assimilis. Classification (NCBI taxonomy): domain Eukaryota; kingdom Metazoa; phylum Arthropoda; class Insecta; order Coleoptera; family Curculionidae; genus Ceutorhynchus; species Ceutorhynchus assimilis. Next base: position 55,969,724 of record OU892280.1, on the reverse strand, counting down.
TATCCGTAAAAAAAAAAAAAAAAAGCCTGCGAATTTCTTGGAAAGAAAATTATAAACTTTAAAAAATAAAGCTGTGCAATTTAAGCTGTGCAATTTCCATTCGTGAAACTCGGTGTGCAGTTGCAACTCAGTAAAAGTTTTTTTTATGATTTTCCTCAAATCATAAACGTTTATGCCCTCCAAAAATACAATATTATGGTTATGGATGTTACTCGATAACAAAACTGGGTCATATTCCGACTGGTAATATTCCAGCGGGGCTTTAAAAATTAAGGTGCAATATTGCGGCATCTCTTTTATTACCAATTTCGAAAAGTGCAGTAATTTACTAGTTTTTTCTCACGTAGTAAATATTGATCCCAGGTATAATAATGTTCTGGAAAATATCCACAAACTATGTAGTAAAATTAAATTCACATTTTTATTTGAATAAATTTTAACAAATTTAACTGAAACGAATTATTTTTTCTGTTAAACGAGGGACAAACAGAAGGTTTGTCCAGGAAAGAGAAGACTTATGACGTTAGGAAAAAAATCAAAAGCTCCTTTCGTATTTTTAATAATAATGACTCTGTTTTGAAAAGGGGAAAAGCATTGTTTTGTTCTGAGCTTTAAGTTTGTGAGGGAAAACGACTTTATTAAGTAATATTTTAATAAGGGTTCGTGAATTTCTTCTTTTAATATTTATTATCCCTTTGAACAATAAAAGAGCGAATGGAGGATGGTGTTTTTGTTTTGTAAAATATTGAAAATCTAAGATTTGTAAGAAAAACATTTCCCAGTAATCGTCGAGCGAGGCACAAATCAATTAGGGCTAATAAAGCTCTCCCCCTTGTCCTTTTAAACCATCAGTGGTGAAGTGATACCGACAGATTATTTAATACGTAAATATTAACAAGAACAGTTGTCAAAACTCTTGTAGAGGTAACAGTGGTGTATGGTCTAAGATACCGAAACACTTGCATCGCCACTTTTGTGCTAAACTGAGTCGCCGTATGGTTATAAATAGCTAGTTGTACTACAAACGCAATCAGAAAAATTAGCAAAACACTCTCTTTGAAGTAAAATGGTCAAGTTTCAGCATATATTTATCTAGTGAAAAAAACTCCCACCCCAGATAGTTATTTATTATTATTAGGCAAGTGAGTATAATGTAACATAAATCCAGGAAAAGTTTAGTTTAAAATCCCGCAGGGCGAGTGAGCTCATGTTCCCATTGACTTATATTTTAGGTATAACTCACGTGCCCAGGGCCGGCTTAAGGGGAGGACGAGATGGGCGGCACGATCCAGGGGCGGCAAATTCATACCATACAACAACAAAAAAAGTTAATAGAAAATGAAACCAACGATTTAAAAAAAATTAAGAAATATGAATCGAACAGCGAACCAATTATACAGGGTGTTTGGGTTTGGTACATCGATAGGAAGATTTCAATGAGTGATAGTTGGGGTCATTTGGAAGCTGTTTGACCATATTCACTCTCATGCACAGTTTCGCCGTTTTTTGAGATATCGCCCTTTAAGATATTTTGAATCCCTGTATTTTAACACATAACTTGGGCTACAACGACAAAACTTTGCAGAAGGGTAAATATGGTCAAACAGCTTCCAAATGACCCCGTAATTAGTGATAGTTAGGAAGTTTTCAATGAGTGATCATTGAAAACTTCCTATCGATGTACCAAACACCCTGTTCTGTGTTATAGTATAGTGGGCATTTCAACTTCTTATATGATATCCTAGATGATATCCATTTACTACAAAAAACTTCATCTAGAAAAGTTATCGGAATATTGCAAAAATTGATAATATGTATGTTCTCATGCATGACAATTCTTTCGATGTCAATGTGGCATAATAAGCTGATGAACTATCTATATTATAGATAGTTAATGGAGCCTAATCAATATCCTATATTGATGTGTTGAAACTAGCAGACAAACTGGATATTGCACCGAATGTTGTTGCGGCCCTCAGATCCTCAGAGTTTTATTATTATTGCCCATAACTCTTGCAAGTGTAAGAAAAGTCTCTCTAAATTAATCTGAAAAAAAAGTTTTGGAAGCTACTGTTTCTGTACGTGGGTAATGTCAATGTCCGAGTGTTTTTGAAAAGATAAAGAAAGGATGTTCTTTAGACGTTTGATTAAGTGGTTTTTAAAACCTCTGTAAGATACAAGTAAAGAACGAAGAACGTCAGAATGTTTTCTATGATTTCGTAAAAGTATGTTTTCATGAAATGTCATGAGAGACGTTTTATAAAGCTTTCTGTTGGTCGCTTTCGGGAACACCGTTTGAAACATGTACCCCACGTCCACACGTCCGGAAATTAGTTCGAATAAAACGTTTTTAAAAGGTTGTTTGTAACTGTGATATTTGCACTACCTAAAAAATAAGTGGATGGTGTTGGATACTTTGAAGGAAGTCCAGTAAATTTTCATGGAGATCTTTGGAAAACATCCTCTTTCGTTTTCAAGCGTTCGTATCAAGGCGTTTTTGAAACGTTCATTTTCGACGTCTACATGACGTTGAAGTGACATTTGCACTAAATAAAAATGCACCTTTGGATGTTCTCAGTTACTTTTACTGACGTTTCTAAAACGTTCTAAACTTTGGTTCTGACGTCCGATCGGATAAGACTTATCAACTAAGAATTAAGAACTACATAAGCGCACCTTGAAATTCTTAGTTGTGTCTTAAATTAGTTTAAGTGTTAATTTTTTTTTTATAAACACACCATTACTGTTTCGTGTAATTATTTTTTGTTCCTACAATTCAAGATCTCACATTTTCCCTAAGCGGGCTATGGAATGGGGCGGCAAATTTACTCATTGCCCAGGGCGGCAAAATACCTAGAGCCGGCCCTGCACGTGCCTGATACAACGTTTTATCCAACGCGATAATTTTTTTTTAAAAAATTAACGTTTCAAATAATCTCATCTCTTGTTGCAAACCGCAAAATTTTAGGTCGATCTTCTCCGGATGCGACTCTGCGAAGTACCTACTAAGGAAGTACTCGCCAGTTTGAAATTGCAGTTTGTATATCATTTCCGATTTCCGGCCTCGTTTTTTCAACCAACATCGGTCCATTCTTTCAAATTCAGGCAAACTTGTCTTTCAAATATCACTAAACGAATCGCGCAGCGTCTACCTTTACAATTTCGACCTATTGACTGATCGTGTGGTGTGGGTCTACCAGTTTAGTCTTGCTGTTCCGTTGATGTCGTCATAGACGTCGTACCAACATTGTTGAGGTTTGCCGACGCTCTTTGTTCCCCCCAGGGTCTCCATCTTGTTACGTAGGCGGCCAAGTTCCATTGAGGGTGCATACTTTATGTCTAAAACCGTTCTTCTGTTTCTTATCCACTCGTTGGTCTTGTGAGTAACTTGGACCGGAATATGTGGCACATTTTGACATATGCCGTTCATCCTAGTCGTATTTTCTTATTAATTTCAAGATCTTGATTGACTTTGCCAAGTGTTATTTCCTGTCCTAGATACTTGTAAGTATCTGTTTGCTCATTTGTCATAAACTATGTTTTTAATACGTTCATTTCTAATCCGATCTTCTTGTTCTTGGCTTCTGATTTGAAGAAGAGCCCTGAAGAAGGCCTAATATAAGGCCCAAACGTCGGCGAATTTTTAATCCAGGAGTTTGATTTTTGTCCTTAACCTCACGATTTTCATCCACTAGTTATATTCGATCGCCTTTTCATTTAGTTTTCTTATTTTGTGAAGATGTTCTATAGTGCTACATCTCTTTCTATAGCCTGCTTGTTCTTTAGGTGGGTAATCATCTAATTTCCATTCTAGGCGGTTGTGATTATTCTCATAAACAGTTTGTATATCTGAGACAAGAGGCTTTATGGGTCTATAGTTTTCAAGATTTGATGGATCTCCTTTGTTGTATACCAGTACATGACAGTCTCCCAGTCGTTTGGTAATCTCTTCTCTGTTAGATATTTATTTAAAAGTGTTTTCAGTTGTTTTACAAGGTATTCTCCTGCCTCCTTCAGCATTTGTAATATATCGTCCATTCCTGAGGATTTTCCATAGTTTAATTGGCTTAGCGGTTTTGCAATTTCTTACTCTCCTATGTCGGGGATCTCTTCTGACCCAACATTTAGAATTATGGATGGTTCGCTCTCGGTTTCTTGTTTTTCGTTGTTGCTTTTTGCGTCGTATAATTCCTTATAGGAAGATTCCCCCACACGCAATATTAGATGCACTGTGCCCCTAAGCAAATATCACAATGGGCCCCTTTCAGGTGCCGGGAATATGGCAAATTATGATATTTTTTGACGCAGATACATCAATATAACCGAGAATGAACAATATTTTACAAGATTTTTGTCAGATTATTATAGTTACTTATACAGCAAGTGAGTTAAATGAATTTTTATTCATGAGAAGAAAGTTTGGGATAATTTTCTTCGAATGAATAAATATTTTAACTCGCGTGATGTATACAAAATTTTATTCCATTTTGTGGAAATTTCAAAAATTGAGTACAAGAAAAAATTCCGGGAGTGAGTTAAAAATATTTTAAATCACTGAGGTTTCAGATTTTTAGTTGGGCAGAGTGACTTAAAATGCCGAGAGTGAGTTAAAATGTTTTTAAATCACTGAGGTGATAAACGTCTATTCACCTTTATTGTTATGCGTTCAATAATGTCATTTTTAAACGTCAAAATGGGATAAAATAAATTAATAACAAAAAACTAAAAATTTAAACGAAAATCACGTGATTGAAAACGCCCTCTGATTGGCTAAAGCTGATTTTGACGTTTTTGTTGCCACATCTAGAAATGCGAAATTTGAATAACTTAATAAGGATAATACCTATCCTTTATTTTTTTATAATGTAGTAAAGGACGAAAATAGTTTCTAGCTAGTGAAATGAGTAATGAGTTACTAATGAGAAATTTGGCATCCTCGCATCTTTGTTGATTTTCTGGTTTGTGACGTCACAAACCAAGTTCGCGTTTTCGCGCCAGTTTAAAAATTGGATTTTTAAATAATTTTTTTTCCAAAAATTAAGGTTTTTTTTTGGAAAAAAAGTTTACAGATAGTATTAGAATGACTAAAAGAATAATCTAAATATGTTTTCCTCCCCCTACCCGTGTAATAATAGGTTTGTTCCAGCAAAAAGTTGGAAACATGTTGGTGACATTAACCTAACAGTTAAATTTGTTGGTGACAGAAGTTTTTAAGTTGGCAACAAATTTCTGCTGGAACGAAATGTTTGACATTTCCACATATTTATATACTAACGTATACTGCTAAAGTGCGACGACCGACCAGTGTAACATAGGAGGCTGCCATTTTGACCTATATTTTTAGCGGGAATTTCAAAAATGACATCCTTATAAATAACATTGTTTTAAATTTAGGTGTCGAGCACCTCAGAATAATGTCTTCAAAATAATATACACAAACTTTATAATCTAACTTCGAAAATACACAAAACCAATTGAAAACCACAATCAACATATTTATAAACAAAACAAAAAACAATTATTTAAAATTAATGTCAAATCACATTGTCAAATGTCAATAACGCAGGACATTATTACAGTGACATGTAACTTTTATAAGGAATTCCATTGGAAGGATTAGCTTAGTGCGCACTGAGTGTTTTGGTGTCTTTTTCTACCAGCTTGTATAAAAGAGATAAAAATACATTTTTTCTGCACTGGTTCTACCAATGGAATTCGCTATATTATTTCATTAGTTTCAAAGCATAGGTCAAAATGGCCGATTCTTCTAACTTCTTTTATTCCGATGCGCAGAATAATGCGCAGTCGTTTTTGAGCGGTATACGTTAGTATATATGTGATATGTGGACATTTCCCAATAATCCAAAGAGCTGTCAAAAAAAAGTTCACCATGGAGGCCAATGCCAAGCGTCTGTACTCTATGAGGTGTGTTTGTTTATACCATTGAGGTTTATACACTACGTTTTATTGAGATTTTTGATAAACTCTGTTTTTTCTTAAAGATAAAAATCAAAGTGACATTATGTTGGCAATATAATGTAAAATTGTTAATGCTTTCAAATTTTTTATGCAGAAAAGGCTTGTGTTGCCAACATGGTTACTACATTTTTGACTTGGGGAATTATCTTTAAAAAAAAACAGACTTTATGTGTATACATGTGGGAGCCGTTCTAATCGCGACAAAGTCGGTATGTGACAAAGTCTCGTTTTATAGTCCAGGAGGCAGTGAAATTTTTTAGCATTTATTTTTTCAGTGGGTGTCTTTTAAATAGTTCGTTCTCCTGGTGATACAAAGCAAGAATTTTTGAGTCTGGCTAAAATTTTCGGATGGGTTCACAAGATCAATGAAAAATACAAGTACACTTATTTTCCCAGACATAAATATTTCACATTTACTACAATATAACATGAAGTACCTATATGAAAATAGCAATTTGGCTTATCTCAGATAGTGGAAGTGAGTCTGGCTGAAAATTTTCGAATCTTCAATTTTTCACTTGCCAGACATATTATCCATACTCACAGATTAGCCGGACTATTTTTTTACGTAACTTCAGTATACTTGTCATTAGTTAACCTATTTTTTTCACTGAGAGAAAAAAGGGCCGTGCATTCGTAAGCTTTAATGCATTTTGTGCCTCAACCAATCGGAAAACCCCCCCTAAAAATATATGTATTTTGCTTAAAATTACTAACCCTACAATTCTATCCATGTTGTCTGACTGGGAAAATAAGTACCGAAAATCGTCACTGCCTCCTAGACTATTATGACGTTCCTGCAGATACAAAACACAGGTCTTTAACGGGAAAAAATGATTTGTCTGCACTTCGTATTGTTCATCGATTTTTAACTGACACTTTCCGTATAAGGATCGAGGGGGTGTTTCATATGGCAAAAGCAGGTATGACGTCAGGTAATCATTGGTGTTCTAATGTAGGAAGCCACCAGCTCACATTCCGTCCGAGTATCAGATTAAAATCGACGGACAATAGAGCTTCATGGATTGAGAGAAAAAATCTGATGAAATCCATGTTAAAAAACCAAAAAGTCTCACACATAAACATTGTATGGATCCAAAGCCATTTACCTACTATACTCAACTTGTGTTGATACCTTGAATAGCAGACAATAAACCTTCAAGGTTTGGTTGAGAAAAAACTAAACAGAAAACAAATCCTTGGGAGTAGGTACCTACCTAATTATTTAGTAGATAAAGGTTTGTCAGGAAGAAGTCATACCTTTGGCCAACATCCGGGTTTTCCACTAAAAAATTTTTGAAATAAAAACTTCCCATATTAAAATTCAAATTCCAAACACTAAAAAATCACTTTAAAACACCACAAAATAAACAAAATAGTTATTTTTGTCACAAGTACCTAAAATGAAGTTTTTCAGGACGAATCATTGCTGTTTCCCCGAGTCTGGAATAGCAGATGAGTCCTGAAAAACTTCGTTAGGTATATCCTGTTCACAATCCGATGTCCACAGGTGCAGGTAAATTTATCACCTTTCCCTATCAAATAGCATTGAAAGGTGATAAATTTTACCTGTACCTGTGGACATCGGATTGTGAACGGATAAAGGCCGAAACCCACTAGCAACACGCCACGCCACCCCACGCCATGTGACACAGGTTCACGTGGGACAGTTTGTGTGCAAATAGACGGATGGCGTGGCGTGCCATGGCGTGGTATGGCAAGTGTGTACGCAGCACATATAAATAAATGGAAGAATATACGCATATATTTTCGTCACATGGCGTGGCGTGGCGAAACATGACGTGGCGTGTTGCTAGTGGGTTTCAGCCTTAATACGTGTGACAAACACTATTTTTGTCATACCTACGCTTTTTAGAATTCTTCAGAACGCTAATATTTGCAATATTTCCTAAAAAGAAGCATTTTACGGACTTGAATGAGTCCGTAAAATAGCTGTTTTTGGGAGCGTATGACAAAAATAGTTATTTGTGTACCAAGGCCGTAAAGTTGATCTTTTTTGGCCGAATCAGAAATTTGCGGCCGAGGCGCAGCCGAGGTCAAGCAAATTTCAGGTGAGGCCAAAACAGATCATTCGGCCGAGGTGCACACAAAATTTTTTAAGCGAGTGTTTGTTCTTGAAAAAAGAATAAAATTCAACAGTAGCTTTAAACTTTATTGATCAAATAAATAATCCAGCAAAGATAGGTAGATACACAATTATTAATAACAAAAACTACGGTAAAGAGAGTGTGATTATAGAAAAAATTGTTTATTTTCACCAAAGTAGCGGCCGTAAAGTAAAAGCGGCTGTGAAGTAAAAGCGGCCGTGAAGTAAAAGCGGCCGTAAAGTAATAAAGCAAATGCGGCCGTGAAGTGAATGCGGCCGTAAAGTAAATGCGGCCAAAAAAGATATACTTTAGGGATGATATTGAATCCGTAAAACTAATCTTTTTGTGACAGTCGCCTAAAAACAGTTTTTTGATGAAAAAATCTCCCGATTGTTTGAATTAAATTTATGGCGCCAATTTCATTGCTTGCCACTTGGCATTGGTCGCCATTTTCATTGGATTGGGTGGAACTCTGATCAAAGGTGAAGGTCAAAGTTAGGTTAGGAATTAAAATGTTTGAAGAAAATCGACAAGCATTTTGAGCAGTTGTTAACTAGTTATTAAGGTATCAAGGGTATTATTAGGATATTACCGCTTGAGGTCAATGGTGTATTTCCCGAGGGCCTCTGGCCCGAGGGATATACGTTGACCGAAAGCGTTAATAGCCTTAATACCCGTGGTGCCTTCAACGTTTAATGTCCGACTTAATTATTTTTTATATGAGGAAATTTTGAATGAATTTTGAATAAATTAACCTAAAACAAATTAAGTATCTGCAAAAAAACTGATCATAACGCCGTAGGGAGTTATTTTTAAATAACGCCCTAGGGAATTATTTCCTATTTGAAAGAATAGTCATAACGCCCTAGGGCGTTATTTTAATAAATTAAATAATTAAATAATTTTAAAATTTAGCTTTTCTAGCTCATCTTGGATGTCATCAAGAGGGATATTCGGAAATCAACTTTCGCGGCTGCCACACCTTACGTGCAAAATGTGTCAAATCCTTGTCAAATTCATATAGTTTTTCTGTAACTTTACCTACATAATCTTTATAGCTGATTTTTTGGGTTTGTATTGTGGGAGGGTTGATTTTTTGTTGATTAGTTTAATTCAGAGTTTATTTTGGTGAGGTCTTAAATATGTTTATTTTCTACTTAGTTATTATACATCCATAATAGACCGGTGCATAACGACCATTTTTTTGAAACGATTTTCTCCCGTCTGCCATTAAGGGTGGTGATTCCTTATGCAATAAGAAGTGGAATGGCTGAAATTTCAAAGAGCCCCGCGTGTGACAATACAATGATATGCTAATTTGAAAATGTAATGAAAAGTGGAGATTTGGATCAATATTATCCTGTCTGCCACACATTGTGAAGGTAATTTAAACAAAAATGAGTACAAGGAAGCTAAACGGCGGAAACCCTAGGTTAGTATAAAGTGTCATATTACTAATTTCAAAATGTCGCCAAAATCGGACATGTAGATCAACGACCTCCCGTCTGCCAAATTAAATTTATGTTGCGATGTAATACATCAATAAGTAAATGGCAGAAAATCTCGGTTGGTATAATAATTTTTAACAATTTTTGAAGTTGTATCAAAATGCTGAGATGTTGAAACAATTCTCTCCTGCCTAAAACATGTTTTGTTACAATGGATTTTAGATAAATAATGTACCTTTGCATCGGCAGAAAAATTGAAGTGGTACAGATATTTATTTTTAATTTTTTAAAATGTCAAAAATTTTCAAATTTGAGATCAATTATTTCCCGTCTGCCATTAATTTATATTAAATAAGTTGCTACCAAAAGCTTAAGTTTTGACTGGCAGAAATTGCAGACTGGTACAAGTCCTAATAAACAATCAACAAAATTACGACAAAAATTGTTCATATGATGAACGTTTTTAACCCGTCTGCCATTTGGTTAAGTGAAATGTAGTTATGAGAATATGCATATTTTCAATATGGCAGAAACCGCAATAAGTTACATAAGTTGCACATATGGTTATTAAATTGCAATTTTCTCCCGTCTGCCAACTTAATTGAGTAGAGTTACTATCAAAACAACTGAGTACCTATCAAAAAGCAAAATGACTGCTTATGTACAGGGTCTGTTTCTTACAATTAGTGCGGCTCCTACAACCTAAAGGAAAATACAGAAAAAAGTTAAATACAAAAGTTGTAGGGTTTTATCTCTATTATCTTTCGTATATGTCAAAATAGGCAAATGACAGGTGCCAACTGTCATAATGACAGCACTTGCATTTTTTTAAAATGGAACACCCTGAATATTTTTAGCTACGATAATAGATTTTTTTCTTCTGATTTCAAATATACCATATACAGACCTAATTTAGGGTAATGTAAATGCATGTTTAAACTTAAATAGCGTAAAAACAGCTGAACCAAATATCAATATACAGGGTCCCAACTATTTCATAGGGACAGTATTGCTATCTCGGGAACCGTTAAAGTTACGATGGCGTTTAAATTAGAAAAAAAATTGCCATTTTCGAAGAATATTAAAAATATATATTCGTTGTTGCCAAATTTCTATTAGTTTCGCAAATGGGCGATTTTTGAAAATTATCAAAAACAATGTTATCAAATATTTTCAAATCTATTGATTTTAGAGACATATTTCAAACTCCAAAGTATTATTTTTTTCAATATTCTTCAAAAATGGCAACTTTTTTCTAATTTAAACGCCCTCGTAACTTCAACAGTTCCCGAAATAGCAATACTGTCCCTATGAAATAGTTGGGACCCTGTATATTGATATTTGGTTCAGCTGTTTTTACGCTATTTAAGTTTAAACATGCATTTACATTAGGTACCCTAAATTAGGTCTGCTCCCGGTTTTTAATATCAATGATGAGGCTTGCTCAATGCAATTTTAAAATGAAATAGCGCAAAAACAGCTGAACCAAATATCAACATATATGATACATTTGAAATCAGAAGAAAAAAATCCATCATTCTAGCTAAAAATATACAGGGTGTTCTATTTAAAAAAATGCAAGTGCTGCCATTATGACAGTTGGCACCTGTCATTTGCCCATTTTGACATGTGCAAAACATAATAGAGATAAAAGGTGTTTTTTCTCGCTTAAATTGGTTAAACCAGGTTGAACCTAATTCAAAACATTACATTTTCGAGTTGAACTAATGACGTCATAACAAAACTGTTTGAAAATATTTTGAAACGAGATTTCGCTTCGGTTCAAAAACAAACGCATGCGCAATAGTTTAGGAAAGTTGATTGTTTGTTGTTTATGTTTATATTTGTGTTGTGTGTTTTGTAGCAGGTTATAGAATCATGAACAGAACACTTTTAAATTTTTTAAAAAATACAAAATAGGCTATGGTTAATTACCAGAAAAAAAAAAACTAACAAAAATCCTAGGTTATGTATGGTTAAATTCTTCTGGTTTGAAAACCTAATTTTTTCTCGAATGAAAGTAATGACGTCATTTTTAAACAGGTTCAAAACAGATTTCAAAAACATTTCGAACTGCTCGGGTCGAGAAAAAACGCTTAAAAGCCTACAACTTTTGTATTTAACTTTTTTTTTGTATTTTCTTTTGTTTGAGTTGTAGGAGCCGCACTAATTATGAGGAAACAGACCTTGTACAAATGTTTGAAATCTCACATACAAGTTATAATTTTTTTTCAATGCCTATCACACATAAAGGTTTTCCTGATGAGGATGAAAGTGAAGAAGAAATTAATGAAAACGAAGATTTTGGCGATTTATCAGATTTGGATGACGGCAATAATGATGATGATAATGCGGAAAAGGTGACATCAGTTGTGATGGAAGTGACTCCGAAGGGATAGATGACAATGAAAACGATAATGATGATGCTGATGATAATTATGAAGATGCTGTTTTTGATAATGTTGATGAATAAAACATTTTTTTTTCCTAAAGATACATTTTTTTATTATTCTGCCTTATCATATTTAGGTGTCTTGAGCAGGGACGTAGCGAAGGCCTCTGGTTTGGGGGGAGGGGGGCGACATTTCTAATTTTCCCAACTTTATTAAAACATAAAAAATAATATACAGGGTGTATAGATAGGATCATTTCACTAATAGGTACACTTGTGCCCTTAAGGTCCCCGTTTTTTTTATATCATTGCTTTTATATTATATATTATTCTCAAGAATTTTCAAAAATGGATCTTCTAACTTCTGTATTTTTTTTTTTAAATGTTTATAAAGATGTTTGTTCCGTGTATTTTTGCTCTGTAGGATATCCTTGATCTAATAAAGTAATAGAGCAACTAACTATTTCGAAAATCGCGGAAGGTTCTGTGTGCAAAATGTTCAAAAGTCATTGTCACTGGCTCGCTTTTTTCGTCTCTCTACAGTCTACGTTATACAGGGTGGGGCACGAAAAACTTCCCACCCAGGTTTTCTCATCAAAAATCGCTCGGACACGTCGCTTTTTATTTTTTGGGGACACATTTCAAATAGAAAGCAAGGTCGAGTAATACGTCATTTGATAGCTATTTTTATCAAGATAATGCGTGTATTACATCTGTGTATTTTTGCGTGTATTTATTCATGTAGTTCAGGGTGCCAACATTATTTTGTTTCTCATAATGCTGATTTATGTTGCGTTTGAAGTTTTTCGGTTGTCACCCTGAACTACATGAATAAATACACGGAAAAATACACAGAAGTAATACGGGCATAATATTCCCAAAGTTTCAAGTTTACTCTGTCGAAATGGAGGCTGGTCAAAGTTGTGTGTCTTTTACTTCATAATAACAAAACAACATGAATCATTTTAAATTGAACTGTTAAATGACAATATGTATTCAAATTAAATACCAATATTATTCAATTACTATGGATAGGTAGGTACCCTTAAAATCTGTTGTTTTGTTATTATTCGATAAAAACTGAACAGTTCAGATACTCGAAAAAAAGCATTTCTCCTAACTTCGACAAGCCGCCATTCCGACAGGGTAAATATAGGCAACTCGAAACTTTGGGCATATAATCCTAATAAAAATAGCTATCAAATCAAATTTTTGAAAGTACCTGTCACCTCTGCTTAGGGGTTGACAGGTAGAGGGTGAAAATACCAATGGAATGTTTCCACCAAAAAACAAAAATTGACATATCCGAGCCATTTTTGATTATTCACCTAACATCTTAGAAAACCGGGGTGGGAAGTTTTTCATGCCCCACCCTGTATATCTTCCTCCTCACTCGTCTCTCGTGTAACGAAATTTGCCAAAACATGACGTAATGTGATGCGTCTTCCAAATCACTCTCCATATTTTCGTCTAAATATCAGAATTTTCTATAGATTTAGATATAACTACATCGGTCGTCGGTCTTGACTCTTGAATAGTGAATAGTGCTAGTGGCGCTAGGCCACTACTGCCACGTGCCACTGCAAAGTGCAACGCAAGAGATCGCTGCGACCATTGGGATTTCGTCATCCTGTTGTCCTGTAATTTTGCAATTCATTACGCCACGTGACACGATCCTAATGTTAATTTTAATTAGTCCTCGCAAATAAGGTGCGCAAATTTTTGTGTACCAATTTCTCTTCAACTTTAAATTTTTTATCCAATTTTTCCCAACTTTCGATATATTTGAAGAACTTTGGAGGGGGGGGCACGTTGCCCCCCCCCCCCTAACTTTAATTTTAATTAACCGGTTGTCAGACGGGAGGAAACTGTTTGGCCACATAAACATTTTTCGCAATTTAACAATAATTGTGCAACGTATGTAGCTCATTGCGGTTTCTGTCATATTGAGAATATGCATATTCTCATAACTACATTTCAGTGAAACAAACGGCAGACGGGTTGAAAACGTTCATGATATGAACAATTTTTGTTCCAATTTTGTTAATCAATTATAAGAACTTGTATCAGCCTGCAATTTCTGCCAGTCGAAATTTAAGCTTTTAGTAGTAGCTAATTTTATATAAATTACTGGCAGACAGGAAAAAATTGATCTCAACTTTGAAAAATTTTGACATTTTTATTGTTTCTGCCAATTGTTAATATACCTTGGATACATCTGCCAATACATTTCTTGGATTTTACTTTGCATATCAAACTCATCTTCCAAATGGCAGATGGGAGAAAATTGTTTCAATATCTCAGCATTTTGATACAACTTCAAAAATTGTTAAATATTATTATAACAACCGAAATTTTCTGCCATTTCCTCATTGTTCTCTAAATCGTAAATGCAACATAAATTTAATTTGGCAGACGGGAGGTCGCTGATCCACATGTCCGATTTTGGCGACATTTTGAAATTAGTAATATGACAGTTTATACTAACCTAGGGTTTCCGCCGTTTAGCTTCCTTGTACTCATTTTTGTCTAAATTACCTTCACAATGTGTGGCAGACGGAATAATATTGATCCAAATCTTCACTTTTCATTACATTTTCAAATTAGCATATCATTGTATTGTCACACGCGGGGCTCTTTGAAATTTCAGCCATTCCACTTCTTATTGCATAAAGAAGAACCATCCTTGATGGCAGACGGAAGAAAATCGTTTTAAAAAAAATGGTCGTTATGCATCGGTCTATAATAGAGAGATATCGGTGAACCAGATAGCGCGTATGGACGGTATTAACGTCAGGAGTTATTTTTTTTACGTAAAGCGGTATCATACTTTTAAATTACAGTTATCGGAAAACAGTTTTACGTAAAATTTGCCTATTCGTATCCGTTATTTTATAATCTTAACCCAACTTGTACCTTGTTCTGATTTGTCAATTTTGATTCTGTTGTTTATGGTCAGGGTCACATGATTTGAATTTTCGATGCTTTTCCATTATTTTTTGAACATAAGTTTAACATAACATAACCTATAATATTCAACCAGCCCGTTGTCAAAAACCTGCGCATGCCTATTTAAGCATTTTTTAGGCGTTATTCAAAATAGCGCTTAACGTAAATGTTGGGTAAATTATTGCGGTCACGTTATTTCAATACGTAGTGTTAAAAATCAAATTGCGCATACGTTTAATGTCAAAATAACGTGAGCGCTAATACTGGAAACCGGACGGAACAGAACATGAAATAACAGAACATGAATGAACAGAACGTGAAAAAGCAGAACATGAAAAAACAGATCAGTGAAAAAACAGAACAGTGATAAAACAGAACAAGGAAAAAAGAGAACTATGACATAACAGAACCGAGAAAATAGAGAACACTGAAATAAGAGAACCTTGACAAAACAGAACTCTGAAAAATAAGAACAACTGGAAATAATAAAGGATGAAAAACAAAAAATAGGTATCTAGTTATTGAACTTTAATGAATATTTTTTTACTCATGTAGGGTGTCATTGAAATGGTGTAAAGAAATTTGGGGGGTGATAGTACTCATAAAACTGGTTTAAAAAATTCCTATAAACATGGGTCGTAAAATGCATATTAAGGGAGTTAGGGGTGTTAAGGGGAAAAATTGAAAATCGTTTTTTTCTTTAATTGTAGGTTTGAACGAGATGAATTTTAGAAAAAAACCCTGTCTGGCATAGATTTTTTTTCTAAATCCTATATTTTCCCTTAAGAGAAGTGAAATTATAATAGCTAAATAACTCAAACAGGACTTATTTATACTTAATTTCCGAGAATATCAATGTTTTAGTTATGTTATATGGGTCTTTGTTGAAAGGGGCCTGAATAACTTAGGTCTTATTGCTTGATGTTAAAAGTAGGTAATTAGTTTCTGAGAATATTAATGTTAGGAAAATATAACTTTGTTGAGAGGGATTGTATGTTAATGAGATCGGTGGGTTTTGGTTAAAGTTTAAAAATGTAACAAAGAAAACACAATTACTCCCATATTATTCAATTGTTCAGGTTAGTTCAGTTTGAATATAAATTTGAGTAGTCAACTTTTATTCTTCAGTCGACTTTTCGAATTTCATTTGAACTGTTGTGTATCTAATTGTAAAATTGCTTTTTTCTGTGTATTTTGTGTTTAATCTTTATTTCACCTATCATTGCAATGGAATATTCTGTCACGCAGAAGGGAAATAGGGTTCTTGTGTACCAAGGGTATGAATATACGAAGTACAGAGAAAACAAAAGTGGAATCATCATGTGGAGGTGCAGAATCTACTATTCTACCAAGTGTAAGGCCTTCTTGAGATCCCAAGAAGACAACATAATTGGTGAGGTTCCACAACATTGTCATGATTCCAAACCGCAAGTAGCTCAGGCTAATATTATTAAGGCCATATTGAAGCGTGACATGAAGGCAGTTGGTGCAACTCCAAGAAATGTATTGTGACATGTATTAACCAACCTAAGTTGCGATGTATTGGAACATTTGCCAAAGCAATCTTCCTTGACCAGAAATCTTTTCAACCACAAGAAAACGGCTCATATTCCGAATCCGACCACAACAAATTTTCGGATCCATGAAAATTATGCGGACTTGATTCTGCACGACACAGGAGCGGACGATCAAGAAAGGATTTTGGTAATTGGGAATGGAGAATTGCTGCGAGAATTGGATAAGGCTATAATCTATGGAGACGGAACATTCGACAAAGCCCCCAACATGTTTTACCAACTATATACGTGGCATGCTAAAGTTGGCAACAGCTATCCACCTTGCATTTACTTTTTGCTGCAAAAAAAGAACTGCGATACATACCGTCGAATGTTCACAATATTAAAGGATTTAGTGCCCAGCATCGCACCTCAGAAGATTCTGGTTGATTTTGAGAAAGCATGCATTTCTGTTGCTCGAACCGCCTTCCCAGAAGCAGAAATTAAGGGATGCTACTTCCATCTATCCCAGAGTTTGTTACGGAAAATTAATAGTGCTGGCTTGAAAACGGATTATGAGTCTGATATTGACGTGAAATTGAAACTGAAGTCTCTGGCTGCACTGTCGTTTGTACCAGAACACGACGTGCGATCTGTATTTGATGACCTAGCAGCAACTTTTCCCGATGATGATGGCCACAACGCCGTGTTGACGTATTTCTTCTCAACATACATAGAGGGCGCTGCTGGAAGATCACCGCAATTTCCAATCGGGTTGTGGAACCATTTCGGAGCCGCTGCCGAAAAAAGCCCAAAAACAACAAATTGTTGTGAAGGCTTCCACAACGCTTTGAACTCCATCTTCCACTGCAGCCATCCTAGCATATGGAATTTGCTAGATGGATTAAGGCGAGACATTGCCTGCCAACGGTTGCTGCTATCCAATGCAGCAACTGGTCGCCCAGAAGTACGGAAGAAGAAGTATGAGAACCTCAGCAATCAAGTGGCAGCAGTTGTGGAAGAATATGAAAATTATGATGATAAACTGGTGTATTTGCGGCGAATGGCAAACTTACAGTAATTTTTTTTTTAATATATACATAAGTGAAAAAATATTCTAGGTATTTTGTGTTTTTCATCCTTTATTTTTTCCAGTTGTTGTTATTTTAAATTTTATATTCAAACCCGACTAACCTGAACAATTGAATAATATGGGAGTAATTGTGTTTTCTTTGTTACATTTTTAAACTTTAACCACCGATCTCATTAACATACAACCCCTCTCAACAAAGTTATATTTCTAATTATTAATATTCTCAGAAATTAATTACCTACTTTTAACATCAAGCAATAGGGCCTAAGTTATTCAGGCCCCTTTCAACAATGACCCATATAACATAACTATAGCATTGATATTCTCGGAAATTAAGTATAGATAAGGCCTGTTTGAGTTATTTAGCTATTATAATCTCACTTCTCTTAAGGGAAAATATATACATGAGTGAAAAAATATTCATTAAAGTTCAATAACTAGATACCTATTTTTTGTTTTTCATCCTTTATTTTTTCCAGTTGTTCTTATTTTTCAGAGTTCTGTTTTGTCAAGGTTCTCTTATTTCAGTGTTCTCTTTTTTCTCGGTTCTGTTATGTCATAGTTCTGTTTTTTCCTTGTTCTGTTTTATCACTGTTCTGTTTTTTCAGTATTCTGTTTTTTCATGTTCTGCTTTTTCACGTTCTGTTCATTCATGTTCTGTTATTTCATGGAACCCTAATACTGCATGATGCTATTTGGGTTACCGATATCTCTCTAATACCTAGGAAACGAAATACGTTAACATACCTATAACAACCTGGTCCATAACGTCCGCTTTTGCGGACGTTATTATCTATAACGCCTGAGGTGTTTTTGTTGTTGTTGTTTTATTAATTTGCACTTCACCCTAGGCAGCCACTAAATGTCTGACCGAAAATAATTTCCGGTCTAGCCAGGATTCGAACCCGGTCTACCATCAACGTTTCCCATGTAGTCCAGCGCGTTAACCCACAGGACCACCACCGTTGCCTTGCCTTATGAGATATTTATAGATATATTAATTTATTTCGTTTCTAGGTACAGGTCACAGGTACAAGTACATGTCAAAATACAAAACAATATTCGGTCACACAAGCTTAACTGATTTTGTTAATAATAAATTGATGAAAGAACATTGTGTTGAGTAGAAAATAAAGCCTTGTATGCACCACGGGGATTTTAAGATTATAATGCCCTTCCGACGAAATATATCCCTCGGGCTAGTTTCGCCTTCGGGCATTATAATCTACATAATCCCCTTGATACATAAAAAGCTATTTTGTTGTACATATTTAAATTTTACTTAAGACTTCATTTAATTTGGCGTTTTGATTTTTGTAATTTATTATCAAGTGCTCTATTTGCTTTTCGAAGGTGTTTGCCTTGAGCTTGAGTTCTGCAATCTCTTTGTCTTGAGATTCTGGTTTTGTTAATAAATGCCGCAATTTGGGAGTCGTTTTCGGTTATTATGTTCTGCTTCGCTTCAAGCCCTTGATTTAATGTTTGATTATGGTAAGAAATGCCATCGATTTTTTTCTTTAGTGAAAGTATTTTCGAACGATAGATATTGTTTTTTAAGTTATTGATATTGAATGTCTTAGGAATTCTGGGCTCATTTCTTTTTGGTGACTCACTTTCGCTTTCAGTATCACTATTGACCAGTTTGACTGAAGTGAAATATGGAGAACATCAATGCAAATTTTCTCCAATTTTTTATTAAATTTGTTCCGAACATTCACAAATTTGTATTTCACTACGCTGTCCAAATTTTTCACTAATTCTGACAACAATTTTTACGATTTTATCCTGATTCGAATAACAATGACAATTTCCATTTATACTTTTATTTTAACCTTAAACTCACCTTACAAAGTCAATTTAACTAAGCACAATAATTTACTCACTTGGCACTAACTTTGTACTAACTTAACTTATTTACAAACAGCCGCAATATATAACTCGAATGAATCCTTCGAATTTGTCTGGAATCTTTCCTACGTTTCCTGTTTAGTAAACAAGAGAGTTTTGGAGCGACCCACATTAATATTCGTTAACACAAGATTTTTTCGTTCTTGGCAATTGTACTTAAATCAGTTTTACATAGATTTTCGAGCCACTTTGTATATACTCGTTCGGCGTGTTTAACAAGCCAAAAATCGGGTTTTAGTAATTTTTAGCACTCAGGCAATATTTATGAGCCCTACTCTGCTGAAATTATTCTGCTGTTGTATAGACGAAGAAAAATTGTAGGTATAGTTGGTGGAAAGTATTTTCTATAATATCTACATATTTTACGTTGTTCAGGTGGGTAACATTATCGCATAACAGCCATATCCATGAAAAAACTAGGATGTGTCGAAACGTTGAAATTTATTCGAAAATAAGAATGTGTCAAAATTTACCTTTCATTCGTAATGAAATTGATCTTGAGCCGGGTGATAGAAAATAAAATTCGTTGGTTCACAAATCTTCATCAAAATTCCTTTAGATAAAAATTCAAACAAACCTTACCATACCATAAACATGACCAGAAAGTTGCAACGCCTTCCTTCAACAGAATCCGGGATCCGCTATACCGTACTCCAAATTATCATCTGCAGCGCATTTTTGAAATTTTACCTACAGCTTACGATAAGTTGATAACTTTAATCAGCGTAAATAATTCAAAATCAATTTTCAGCATTCTACCGCGATTTCTCATCAACTACCATTTCAAACTGAGAAAGGAGACAACGTTGAAAAAAGAATTTCTTGCCCTTTGAATTTCACACTTCTTTTTCCATAAGATTTTTGGTGCCACCCACGCCAAAGCATTGCAAAATTGTCTTCTTGGAAAATAAGTATATAAATTGTAACGTGCCTGAATCAATGCAAAATTACCTTATCAATTAATCCATTGTTTTGTAAATTTTCTATATCAAGGACAATTTTTCCATTAACTGTGCCTTCCTTCATAATCAAATATCTTAATAATCCTAGTATCCTTTGGCTATAAAATCAAATTTTATTAATTATTTACATATTTGCCGAAAATGTATAATTTCTAGCTTAGAGTCAACTGTTTGAGTAAACAAGTTGTTTTTGAGATCGATGACCTTTCAGGCTAATAATTTTACCGGTTCAATTTTGGCAATTCATGTGAAAGCACCTCTCTGTACGAGGGTATTTACGGGTGCGCCATCTATTTATTTAAGGGCTTATCTCTTATAATTTTGGAATTTTTCTGTAATTTCTTCTGTTTTTCAAGTTTTCACTTTCGATATTGAGGACACTGAATCTGTAGTATTGATATTTTGTGTATCGACTATTGATCGATAACAGCTTCACTTAAATTCATTTTTATTCACTATTGTTGCTAATTGCTGCTACTGTTGCATTTAGTTTTGTCCTATTTGTTAATATCTAGAGTTGGTAATGGTTTTTGGTACGTTTTAATTCCTTCCACAGCTCCTAGGCAAAATATTTTATTTAAAGAATGAGTATCGATTGTCATATTTTCGCTCTATTCCTGGCCAAAATTTTATAGAGTTAGAGAGAGAGAAAGGTGCAGTGTTGCCAACCGTACTATAATTATAGTATTTGTAATATAATTGAATAGTTATGTACTATGTACTATGTACTATCAAAGGTCATTATAGTACACCTAAAATACTATAATTATGCATTATGCATTATCAAATTATTTAGTTTTTAACAGGAAAATAATCTCTATTTTCCTAAACCTATTTTGTTGGCGCGCAAGCTCTTATGTCTAGTCACCTTTTTTCTTTTTTTTTTTTTTTAGCTGAAGAAGCTCTGTCGTTTTATATGGCGATTTGTCAATCAGTGCGCACTGAGTGTATTCGCATCTTTTTCTAAAAGCATGCGAAATTAAAGGATGGAGATAATTTTTTTTTTGCACTGACACTACAAATGAAAATCGGTATTAGTATTGATAGAGCATGTATTTTTTGACAGTTGACATTTTAAATGTCATCTGTCAAAAGTGTTAGTTTAGTGTTTTCTAGGTGTCTCGGTTTACACTGTCAATTGTCAATTTCATTGATTTTCCTGAGCGGATCCTTTTTTAATACCAAATAAAATGTTATCGAACGCACCCCTTATGCCTAATTTAGTCGATTTTCATTAATTTCCAATGGGATTATTTTCCACTAAAAAAAATTTGAAATTTTACTATGATACGCCCCTGATTTTCTTCTTTTTACCAGGAAATGTCATGATTTTGCCTTGAATAGTTTTTCAGAAAAAAAATAAAATGTTAGATGGTGCATTTATGCCTAATTTAGTTGATATTCATTAATTTCCAATGAGGTTATTTTCCACTAGAAAAATTCGAAATTTTACTATGATACGCCCCTGAATTTCCTCTTTTTTTCCAGAAAATGTCATAATTTTCTCCTAAATAGTTTTCCAGGAAAAAAAATAAAATGTTAGATGGTGCATTTATATCTAATTTAATTGATTTTCATTAATTTCCAATGGGGTTATTTTTCACTGGAAAAATTTGAGATTTTAGTATGATACGCCTCTGACTTTTCTTTTTTTTTTCCAGAAAATTTCATAATTTTCCTCTGGATAGTTTTCTACAAAAAAATTAAATGTTAGATGGTGTATTTATGTCTAATTTAATTGATTTTCGTTAATTTTCAATGGGGTTATTTTTCACTGGAAAAATTTGAAATTTCAGTATGACACGCCCCTGACTTTTCTTATTTTGTCCAGAAAATTTCTTAATTTTCCTTTGGATAGTTCTTCAGAAAAAAAAAATCAAATGGTGCATTTATGACCAATTTAGTTGATTTTCATTAATTTCCAATAGGTTTATTTTTCATTTGAAAAATTTGAAATTTTATTATGATATGCTCCTGACTTTTCTCATTTTGTCCAAAAAATTTCATAATTTTCTTTTGGATAGTTTTCCAGAAAAAAAAATAAAATATTAGATGATGCATTTATGCCTAATTTAATTGATATTCATTAATTTCCAATGGGGTTATTTTTCACTGGAAAAATTTGAAATTTTAGTATGATACGCCCCTGACTTGTCTCGTTTTGTCCAGAAAATTTCATAATTTTTCTTTGGATAGTTTTCCAGAAAAAAAATTAAATGTTAGATGGTGCATTTATGCCTATTGTTTGCCAAGCGGATCTGAGTCTACGGAAGGAATTCGGACGTAAATGTGCCATGTTGCCACGTTTAATTATAAAAAAGCGAAAATACTAGGCATGAAGTATAGTTCATTTGAAAATCCATTTTTAAATAACAAAATATTGATAACAATAATAAACCGCTAAATATTTTAACGTGGTTGTTGGATTTATTCCTATTTTAATCCTGATTTCTTCAATTTAGTCTATTGTAAAAAATAAACATTTTCTAAAGATACCATCAGCTTTTGACTATTTGGCAAGATCGTCGTTGCCCTGGGGAACCATACGGTTGTCAGTGAGCTAACGTCACTTTACGTCTCGCTATTGGCCAGGGCTCACGTTATTTTATCCTCCCATCTTGGAATAACGATTTATATTGAAATATCCAGTGGCGGAGGTTTGGTCATTGTCGATTTCCGTGTACGAGTTGCGATAACACTTCCAAAAAGTTCCGCACGCAGCTGGGTATTTTATGAATGAAATCAGTCATTTTTTTACAACTGCATTCCCCTCACCGTTGCCCCGTAGACACAGAGCCGCTGGGCAGACATTAATTTAATTGATTTTCATTAATTTTCAATGGGGTTATTTTTCACTGGAAAAATCTTAGAATGACACGCCCCTGACGTTTATTCTTGTTTTGTCCAGAAAAATTCATAATTTTCCTTTGGATAGTTTTCCAGAAAAAAAAATTAAATGGTGCATTTATGACTAATTTAGTTGATTTTCATTAATTTTCAATAGCTTTATTTTTCATTTGAAAAATTTGAAATTTTAGCATGATACGCCCCTGACCTTTCTCGTTTTGTCCAGAAAATTTCATAATTTTCCTTTGGATAGTTTTCCAAAAAAAAAAATATATTAAATGGTGCATTTATGACTAATTTAGTTGATTTTCATTAATTTCCAATAGGTTTATTTTTCATTTGAAAAATTTGAAATTTTAGTATGATACGCCCCTAACTTTTTTCGTTTTGTCCAGAAAATTTTATAATAGTTCGATCTCTGTGTGTCCCACCAGGACAATTGGTGGTCATCTGTCTCCAGCAGGATACTATAATTTGTACAAATGTACTATGATTTCATAGCGTGCTATACTATAATAGTTGATCCGCAGTTGGCAACACTGGAAAGGTGTTCTTTTTACATCCAGCTTTCCATTAGTAAAGAGATCAGGGTTAAAAAAGTTACGTTTTTACCTTTAATTCTACCCTTTTGGGGATTTGAGCCCTAAATCTCACAAACATTAAGTTACAGTGCTTATCTGTTGCGTTTCGATTGCTTTTGATTCTGTAACTTAAATTGTCTTGTCCGGATTTTGAACCAGTTGTGTCTAGAAGTGGAAGCCATTTTGGTACCGAAGACCCGAGTACCATTATCTTGCCAGAAAACCCTGTGGGACAGGTAATATTATATTAATGTATTTATTTTATATGACAATCGACAATTTATTCTGTTAAATTGTCTACACCTTTTTCCCTCAGAACTAATTTGAGGTCTAATTTTATTCAAAGAATGTTGTCACATGGGTTGATTTCAATTACCACGATTTTATAGTTTTTAATCAGTTATTTTAAAAAAAAAAAGATTTAAGTGCTCTGTTTACAACAGTATTTCCTTCTTAGGGTTTTTTTTACCTGAGGTTTTCTCTCCGTCTGAGAGTTACGTTACGGTCCCATTTACCCCACCGAACTGCTGCTTGGTAGAAATTCAAGTCCATTAATTAGATTCCACCAATAACCGGTTTCTCAAAGCCAATCCTTGAGACATGCTCAACTCATCAAGTCCTGAGTGAGAACCAAGGAGTCAGCAGCTGTTTTGTGGTATCGTAACTTAACATTACCGTCATAATTATTACCTTTTTACCGTTCATTCTTTTACTTTTTTTTATAAATTTAAATTTGTACCTTCAGTTACTTAGTTTTTGTGTTGATAATATTTGTCATGTTGTCAATTGATCAACAACGTATCAACAAGCTTATGTATTGATTTTCCTCAAACCAGTTGACTTAAATTCCATTTATAATTAACGTAAATTCCATTTATAATTAACGTAAATTCCATTTATAATTAACTTAATTGCACTTTTCTTAACCTCATTGTCCTCATCTGAACTGCAATAGCTAGACTCAAACCCAACGTTTAGATTTAATAGGTGGTTATAATCAACCAAATTCTAACAATAAACTGTTACATAATTCTATAACCATTCAATTGAAGGTGTAAACCAGAGTGATATCACGAAGGTAGTAATATTGCGGATAATAACAAATCGGTTTATATAATATATTGGATTATTGACATTATATTGACTTGAACCCGGATTGCTCTTGTAATTTTTTTCAATGGAGTAATGCCGAACTAAGTTTTTTTTTATATATCCGAATTGAACTTAATAGTTACTTATATCTAGGTTAAGTTACTGATTTATTACAAGGTTTAACTAAAGTGCTTTTATCTGAATTTTGCTGACAAATTATCGAGCAATTATTCTACCCCTTCTTTTTTTTTTATTAAATAAATTTAGCTCTTGAATCTTAACATATATTTGTTTCATTTGACTCTTGAAGCTCACTCTTGACTACCAACCAGTGGGATTACTTTGATCGGACTGAATATTCACTGGTTAATTATTTAATTATTCATTTATTTTACTCTATTCTATTTTATTTTATTTCATTATTTTATTTTATTTTATTATTTTATTTTTATTCTGTTTTGCCCATATCATAATATATTTGTCTTTGGGTCCAGCCAACAGCCTGGAGATTACTGGCCATTCTGTCCAAGGTCAGTGGCGCCCATAAAAACGCACCCCTACTATCTGTATTTAATTTCTGAGCTAGGGCTAAATTTGCAACGTCCTACACATCCAAGAGACCAATTCATTTAATTTCATAATTTCAATTTATTTTAATTACATTTCACTTTTCATTCATTTTAACAAAAAAAAAAAAAACGTAGCAGAATAAAACAGGGGTGGGGGGTGGTAACGTTTCGATAGGCCACCCTATATAAGAAACAGTTGTCAGAGTTGATTTGGCATGGCGTATATATTTTTTGTCCATTTGCCCCTAGAGGTAAGAGCCTAACAATAAATTTTTCTGCGATTGACAGGAAATGTCAACATTTTTGATCAGCCGATAGGTCACAAAACTCCATATTCTGGTATTTTAATTATCTTTTAGGAGTTGCTTAGGGAATCAATAAATAACAATACCTGAATAACTTTTCCGCCCTATAGGCCAGGAAATAAGTGATTCTCGTACTGCTCTCACCGTCGGCCGAGGATGTATCATTTTTCTACCTCAATACACAATATACTATTTATGGAAATAACAAAACAAGTCCTCTTGAAAAATGCCTTTTATTCCAAATGAATTTTAACTTTAGGGCAATCAGTACCTACTCAATTTTGTCCTAAAGAAACTCATAGCAGTCGGTTTAGATTAATTTATCTAGATACTATTTTCACAGCGAAACCATTTATTTATAAAACAACAGGAAAAACCCTATTAATATGGTGTATTCGATTTTATCATCCACGCTCACTCCGGACCGACACAAAAGCGAAAAACTGAGCTCCCTTAGCATGTTAATTTCAAGGGGGACATTGTTTGCTGGAAATTAAAATCTCTTTGAAAACAGACCAGATCAAAACACCTTTTTGCGCCAAACGAGCACCGCGAACGTTGAATTTGCGCTTCTAAAAGGGAGATACTCCTTTTACTGGTTTCTTGTTTGATATATAATGCGTATGCATATAGGGAAACTTGTGTAAGAGGAATTTAGTTATAATATATTAATGTTTACTTTTAATTTGCAAAATTTCATGTAGATAATTTTCATCGGCCTTGTTGGTTTAATAAAGTAAATCTTATTTTCTTTAAACATAAAAGGTTTGTTCTAACTCAACTCACTCAGGGTAATAGTTTGAATGTGGATTTTGAATTGCGTTATGGTGTCGGAAATGAAACAAAGAGTATTTTTTAAACATCATATTGGTAATTGGAAATATGTGAAATATAAATATAAATTGATGATTAATCTATTAATCTAGTCGATTTGCCAAATTCTTCTATTTTATTAGCTATAGTCGACTTTTTGTCTCTCTACGGTTTTCTAAAAAGATTAAATAAACCTTATAATAACTATGTGAAATGAAAAATGAAACAACGAAGAAGGCATTAGGCATTTGAGCTCACGAGCGCTACAAAAATATGGTTGCCGTAATCTTGTCAGAATAAAAATAAAGGCAGAGTGCCACTTGCACTTTCTGGTTGTTGGGAATGGGATCCTTGTTACAATAGCTTTCAGACAAAAGAAAAAGAAAAATGTGAACATAAAGTTCAAAATCATTTTATCAATCGCCGTAACATACCGTTAATTAAATTAAAATTTGAATATACGTTAGTTCGTTGTATATGTGCGCCTGTATCCGGCATATCTTTAAAGCTAACATGTATTTGGAGAGAGCGGGTGAACTAATTAAATTCAGTAACTCCTCCAGGAAGTTTAGCAACTTTCAGATAACTGGATTTAACAATTCCTCTCGAAAAGCATTTGTTAACTGGGATGAAGGTAAAGCGAAATTAATTTCGACTATATAGCTTTAAAGTCAAACGAAATAATGAACCGATAAGGAGATTCTCGTATCTTATTTTATATGGCTAAGACTAACAATTTTTGATGGTAAGTAGTCTAGTAGGTAGGTATGTGCTTATATATTTGTTAGTTAACCCAAACCTAACTAAAAAAAATTTGGTAGATTTATTTTTGTCAGATTTTCTTTCATGTCAAACATAGAAGGAAATGATACATTTTTTAAGATTGTCTCAAGCTCAGCACTTACAACATTGTAATCTCGAATTTTTAGTTTTTATTTAGCATTCACCTTTCCTCTGTTCTAGAAATACAATCAATTTGAATATTTTCTTGTAATAGAATTGAACTAAACCCCCTTTTCTTGGCTCACTGCTCATTTTGTAATATGCGTCTCCCTAATAGCTATTGAAAAATTAGTTTTGCGATCGTGAAAAATGATTGAGCGTGAGTGAATTTCTTGGCAGTGACGCGCCACACTCAAAAAAATCTTGATCATAATATCAATGAACTGCTTTCATAAATTACATTTTCATTGATTCAGTGAAATTTTCATTAATCCCAAGTACAGAAAACTGTGAGTATTATGATTTCATGAACAGCTATCATTAAAATAAAGAATGAAGCTTCATTAAGTTATAAATAGTCATCTACATGAATCTATGTTGAATAGTGCATCGGTTACAAGAACTAAGTTCATTGATATTATGAAATTAAACCTTGATATTAAAGAAAATTTCTTTGATGGGAGCTTCCACGGAATATTCATAATATAAATGAATATTAACATGAATAATATGAATATGGTTCATATAACCTTACTAGAAACTTATCCTTTTAAGAACGAAATTCATTGATACAATGTACGGTTCATTTAAAACAAGCAAGTATTCCTAGAAACAAACCTGCAACCATTACATCAAGATAAATCATAAATACAATGAAACAGTTCATAGCATTAATGTAGACAGTTCCTAAGCACATGCGCAAAGGTAGCTGCAGTCGGGCAACGACATAGAAAAATATGTTGAAATAGGAATAATTACATTTCTATTTTCTGGGTGCATTGCTACGCACTTCGTTCAAGTCGGTCTTTTCGGTTTTGTGTTGTTCGAAGTGTTAAATAGAAAGTCGATTATACCTGTCGCCGGTTTTTTCTAAAGGTAAGCTGTATACCTCTATTACCTCTATAATATGTATACCTATTATGTAGGTAGGACTTTGATGCCTTGCATGGAGAAGGTCTAGTCTCAAAATGGGAATGCGAAAGAAATGACCTACAGATTTAAATGTCATCCGGGGAGAACGTGAAAGACAAAAGCGTCAAGAGCTCCTCAGAATTTCTAAGGAATACTGAAGTCTCTAAAAGTAAGTATACCCAATCTCAAATCAAGTTGTAATTTTTTTAATCGATATATTTTTGTTAAATGGTTTTGTTTCACTAGGTAGAAAAGCAGAAGATTCAATACCGCAGCTAGTGTTTCATAGCCGAGGCAAGGAAACCAGCCAAGGCATCAAATCTAATTTTCTGATGTGGCTTGTTTTAGAAACTTTGGATGTTTAGTTCAAAAACAGCTGGAACAAATATAGATATATTATATATTTATGGAAACAGGATTTAAGGAGGATTTGGAAGTTAATAGAATACACGGTTAGTGTCATTTAAAATAAAAATACATAAGTAGGTACTTAGATTTTTAAATTTTCAGATTTTGGGATGCTCATTGGTTTGTTTGACAATTCTGGAAGATGATACGAAGAAACCATGCAACTTTTGCATTAAAAGCTTTTTTCCTATTGCTCATATTCATCAGTACAGGGGACACGCAAATATAAAAAATGACCCTTTACCCCATTTAAAATCATAAGTATATTTAAGGCATAATTCATGAAATTATTTTAATAAAAATAAAGAATATGGTACATATTATTGAAAACGTCATTAATAAATACAATGAATGAAATTCTTAGTATTCAAGACTGTGATTCATAAATACAATGAAAGGGTTTCATCAAATTATATCTGGGCTTCATTAATATTATGCCGTCTGTTCATCAGGACAATGAAAAAGTACATATAAACTAAGAACGATGTTTATTGTTACTATGAAAAGTTTCATTAATACAAAAACCTTGCTACATACCTTAATGTTCGTTGTTCATACAGAAGATGAATCGAAATAGGAATTATGAAATTGTTCATACTTCAATAACGTAGAGTTCATGTGATCAAAGAAGCCGTTCTTTGGACCGATTTTAATGAATTGTTCATTAAATCAAAGAACAACTTCTTTATATTTATGCTACTATTTGGTTGAGTGCAAGTGCTTATTTTTTGATGTATGTCCAAAAAGAGATTTGTCCTTCTTAGCAAAGAGTAGTATTGCAAGCAGAAAGCAGTAGTGTTGTAGCATGTGAAATGCCTCTGTTAGTTCTTTTTTCTTTCAAATATAATTTTATAAGTTGGATTGTTACCTTTAATGTTGACAGTCTGGTGACTGACATTAAAAAAGAGATTTCTGCTGCTAATAGGCAATTATTAAACTAGAGGGCACGATTTTCGTTTAAGTTTGAAGTACCAGTTTAGTACCAACACTTTCCGTTTTCTAGTTTTTGAAAGGAAGCTCTTCGTGTAGAGATTGTCCATTTATTCGTCCCTTTTTAATTTTGCCGTTCCCCTGATAGGTCAACTCTAGCCTGGGGGGCAGCCATCTTCCTCAACTGTGATTACCGCTCTCGTAAAGAAAAAGCCCTTATCGGCCATCAGGTAGGTTTTAAATAAAGTTGCGTAAGGCAATAATCCATTAAATACCGAAAAAATTTAAATCGAAAGTCTTGTGATTACAGTTTTATTTGAGTTTGAATTTCGAATCCTCTCGTGGTAAGTCCTTTTTAATTTTTTAAAAGTAATCGTTGTTCATGGAATGCCTCTATTACTTAGGGTTTTCTGATGAGCCCTTTTTCCGAGGAGCGTTTTTTCCGAGGAGCTGTTATTCCGAGGAGTTGTTTCTCTTAACGAATCCATTTCCAAAAGGCCACATTTTTAGAAGAACACGATTTTCGTGGAGCGTGGCATAGAGCTTTTGAAGGGATTCCAAGAGGAATCAACTCCCTCACGTATTGACTCCTGTCACATTTGACAACAACTGAGAACTTCTAGCCTCTATCTACCTTGATTCAAGGCTAGAATCTGCAACTTCCCTCATCAAGTGAAAATGGATGGATGGATGGCTATCGTAATCCACCTTTTGTTGGAATGGAGACTTGTATAAGGTTTCATAATTAACCTTTAAATTTTTTTTCTTCCTTCAAGTTCCTTCTCTCTATGAAACCTATTTTATGATCAATTAACATAATTGATTGAATTTCACTGATATGAAATTTGAATAAGTATTTAAAATTTAATTTTTCGCATTCTTGACACCAAGGTGATGGTGGAATATTTGTTTTATGGATTTAAGATTTATCGAATTTAATATAAATTTATCATTACTTGACTTTTAATATTGTCACATTTTGGGAATGTAAATTTCATTATTTATAATCAATAATCTGAGCTGAGGTCAAGGTTGGACAACATGCTCTAGCTTCAAAATTTTTAAGTAAGTACCTACATCGTCGAAAATTGATCAATTTTTCACTTGGGTTCTATAATTTATATACTTAAGGATGTCGATTGTAATATCTACTTTATACCTTCAACGTTTACCCTTTGATTTCATACAGATTTTATTTTTCTGGCAGCAGCTGACCATATTTATCCATATAATAATATTATAATTTTCAATCATTCATTTTTTTAAAATTAATTTTCTGGAAACTTAAATTCAACATATTTTTATTTCAAACTAGCTGACCTGGCGAACTTCGTACCGCCTCTGAATTATTGAATACCTAATAAATGTTGTGTTAACGTAATGTGCGACAAGTGAGTGAACCTGTGTGGAAGGAATGCGGGCAAAACGCTCCTGATTGGCGCGATATAAAAATATATATATACGCGGATCGTCGCGTCAGGGTAACCGCAGTTTTCGCAATGCACCACGTCGGGGACCCGTCGCGTCGTATAGTATAGGTTTTCGTCTTCCCCTCTGCTACTTCATACGTTACCAAGGTTCACTCACTTGTCGCACTTTATCTGTATATTAGTTGAAATAAATTCAGTTTTTTTCGATGGTGAATTTGGCTTTGGTTGAAGAAAATTAATGTTCACTCTCTGGATCAGAAGTCGCCTAAAATTTAAATTTTACATCATCCCTTTTTAGGCAGCTTGAGGGCGTTATTCTTATGAAGTGTACCACCGAATAAATAAGCTCAGGCACAGGAATGTTTAAAGAATGTAAAGAAAACAAAAAAAATCTCCATCTGTTCTACTCTATATGCACTACTCTATCTAATCTACTTTTTTTGCACCACTCTATCTCATCGGAATAGTGGAATAGTTCTGTTCGTAATAGCTCCAGTTCCTGAGCAGCATGCCATTGTTCTACTGTATCTGCAATGAAATAACCGCGCAACGGCGAGCTTCGTTCTAAGTATCAGAGATGGCGTCGTATACAAAATGCAAAATGGTTTGCAATGAAAATGTGGCGGTAAACTTGGTATCGGTTATAAAAGATGGCTCCATATGCGGACTTAGTGAACTTTTTTCATAAATAAGTAAAATTAGTAATTTTGTTTTTTGTTTTTTTTTTTGGATTTTTTTGATTTATTATGTTATAAGGGACAAAGACAAATCCAATAAAGCAAAAATCATAAAAATCAGTCCAGCCGTTCTCGAGTTATAAGTGCTAGAACCAACACAACTGTGTTTTATATATATAGATTAATGATATGGCCAGTGACTGTTAATGAACTTATATGGCAACTATATTGATGTACTTGGTAATATTACTTTTTTGGAGTTTGATGAATCTGATTGTTGGTTAATCTCCATTTATCAATTTTATTCAAAGTGTTCCACCAACAATTAATTTTATTTTTTGAAATGTGAGGCTTGATTTTCAACTGACTGTGAAAATATACCCTAATTTAATTTGAAACTTAGGTAAATTGTTGTATTGGTTTACCTATGTCATGGTTTGGTTGAGTTTTATGCTTTATTTATTTCCTTTTCAGAATTATCTATTACTGTTTGCTGATTTTTTTTTTTAGGTGTGTTTCTGAATTTTCACACTTCAGTATTTTATGTAATTTAATTATTTATTTTTTTATTCAGTGGCGTCCTTGCCATTCTGTACTTATTAAACTATTGACCCACCCCTAATAATTATTCGCTGAGCAAACTGAGCATATTATGGGCCTCTTGTTAATTCACTAACAAAAGGGGTAACAGTGTCCGTTCAAAAACGAAGGTTGCTTGTTGCTTCGTTTTTATTGTTGTTTAATTGCGTTCTAGTGTTTATCTAATTTTAACTAGAAAATGTTCCTCTATTCCCTCAACTCTAAGTTATTTCTGTAACCAGTTACAAAAAAAGCAAGGTGGCCAAAATATTTCAAGTGTGAAAAGTATTAGGTACTGCTGGTTAGGTATTTATAATATGTCACTACATGTCAAAATTAGAAAAAACAGGGCATACCAGAAATATTCCATATTTTTCGAATATTTGTTTTGAAACAGCACACGTGACATCGTAGGTACCTCACCTATACAATCAGCCGTATGAATAAAAATAGAGGATCCGCAAAGCAAAGCGTAGAAGTATAAGCAAAAGCTTCAAGTTAAAGGAAGAAGTAGGAGTATTTACTTCGTATCATGTGAATAATGAAGTCCTTTTACTTGCGAGCATATGCTTGAAAGAAATGACGTAAAAAATACTACCAGTAGTCATGGAATCCAAATCTGACAGCAATCAAACGCATAACACCAGGTCTTCTGCTAACTTTTCTGTCTGACGAGTGGCAAAATAACTGTTAGTATATTTCTATGTGAGAATATTCGAACTTCTTTATTCCTTAAAGAGGTTTTTCGTAATTCGTAAAATTGCAAAATATGTCAGAAACCGAATAAGATATATTCATCGAGGAATGTGGAAACGGAACGGATGTTAAAAGTCAATTGCTGTTTATTGCACAGGAATTCCTTCAAAGTCCAAATGCATTAGAACATTCCCAGAAGCCCGCATTAAAGAAGGCAAAGACAGGGGGTTAAAGACCCCATGAACTACTCCTTATATTGGGGCTGGGAGCAGAAAAGACCCAATTAGGACTAGCAAAAAAAATAAAACAAATCTTTTGAGCAGAAATAGCGCCCTTGAAATGCAAAAAGAAAATTGATAAATTCCATGCAGGAGGTAACCAATTTCCATTTAAATATTGCGGGGTCCTTTTCCGAGTTTGAAGTCTATTTACTGTCGATTTTTTTTTTAATGGTGATCATATGATGATTCAGGCGCGGTCCCAGAATTTCCTTGAGAGAGGGGGGCGCAAAATGGAAAAGTATTTGCCATACAGCTAAAAGTTATGTATTACTGTGAATGTAAATAATACATTAACAATAGCAACATTAAATCCTATAATAACGAAAATTATACAGTCTGTTTTTTTTAAAGATAATTCCCCAAGTCAAAAATTTAGTAACAATGTTGGCTACACAAGCCTTTTCTACATAAAAAAATTGAAAGCATTGACAATTTTACATTGTATTTCCAACATAATGTCATTTTGACTTTTATCTTTAAAAAAAAAACAGACTTTAGATAAAATAAAAATTAATAAACTTATCAATTAAATTTTGTATACACTTACAAAACAAAATCAAGTTTGCGTTTTTGCTTAGCAAATCTGTCAATAATACGCTCTATATCTAGATCAATATTTCGGTGTATACAGGGTGTCCAGGAAATAGCGTAAAAGCTCTCCACTACACTACGTAATAGGGGATCCTTCGAGTAACCCTAGAAAAATTATTTAAAAAAATCCTTCTGGACTATTCTTGATAATATCATTGTATATGAAAAAGTGAATGCGGAAGTGTTAGATATATTTTGTTGATTTATAATCATAACATAATCTATATAACTGGTGCACAATATAAAAAAACTTCCTGTATAAAAGTTGAAGGTCTCAATAAAATCTATTGAAATAGGACTTTTGTAATAATTATACAGGGTGGCCCAAAAAGTTGTGCTACACAAAACTTCATTTTTTTCAATGAAATTATCCTTTTTCAATTACATTTTCTAATTCCTCCAGAGATTCTTAACAACAATTATGAAACATGTCATATGGCTAAACCCATTAGTTTCAGAAATAATTTGAGTTGAAGGATATAAATACGATAAGTACGATATTACCTACATTTTGCATTGTTTCGAGTTGCTTCAAAATGTTTCACGTTAATTCCTGAAAAAAAAAACATTTAACTTGTGTTAAATGAAATGTACCTCAGTCAAGTTTAGTCAAAATTTTATTAATAACTAAATTATTAAATACAAGCAGTAAAGTAAAATCAACAATAACTTTGAAAGAACAGAAATAAAATTAAGTGTAAGACGTTATTTTATTGAATGCTGAAAATGTCCTCCTCCCACAATTTGACAATGGGCTAGGTTATAATAAAATTTATTGATGTCGTTTTGTAATATTTCTTAGTTAATAGATGCACATTCTTCAATAATTCTTCTTCTCAATTCGTTCAGATCTGGAGGTTTTGTCACAAACACTTTATTTTTCAGATGTCCCCAAAGAAAATAATCAAGGGGCGTTAGGTCTGGTTACCATTTTGAACCAACTCGAAACAATGCAAAATGTACGTAATATCGTACTTTACGTATTTATGTCCTTCAAGTCAAATTATTTCTGAAACTTATGGGTTTAGACATATGATATCTTTCATAATTGTTGTTTAGAATCTCTAGAGGAATTAGAAAATGTAATTAAAAAAGGATCATTCCATTAAAAAAAAAATGAAGTTTTGTGTAGCACAACTTTTTAGGCCACCCTGTATAATTACATAAGTCCTATTTCAATAGATTTTATCAAGACCGTCAACTTTTATACAGGAAGTTTTTTTATATTGTGCACTATTTTCAAAATAATTGACTGTTCCGGGACTTTTTACACACTGTGTATATAAAAATCAATGTTTGTTTGTTTGTGCTCCTACACCACTTATTATCCAATGATCATGAAACTTTGGTAAGTTGTTATGGCCATCCCAAGGAAGGTTTGGGATAGGTTACGCATCTCGCAAAAAGAAATTAATTTTGAATTAATTATTAATTTAATTACAAACAAACTCATTCACATTACATAACAACATAACCCAACTTTTTTTTGACAACATGAAACAACGTTGCCACATTTCATTTATTTAGGCTTACGCATTCAATCGACGTAACTTTATTATTTTTTGAATTCGAGAACGGCTGAACCGATCTTTAATTTAATACCACGTATCTCTATATAAGCCGAATTCGATTGACCTATATTAGATCGATTTGGGTTCAATTTAAGTGAACTTCTTCTGATCTAAATCATTTTTTTATTCATGAGAGTGCACTGATCCAACCTCAATCGAACACAGTGTGGTTCAATTAAATTGAACCAGATCGATCTACTTAATCCGGTCAATCGAATTCGGCTATAGAGGGGAGTGATATAGGCTATTTTTATACCGAAAAAAAAAAGGTTCAGTTGCGCGAAACTCTGATACACTGGAACGCCTATAAACAGCCCGGGGCGCTTTAGAGCAGCTCTGGAGTGCTTAAAATGCGTCTCTGAACTCACTGGCAAGCGACTCTGGTTTGACCTGAATTTAATTCAGCTACTAGATACGTTAACACAACGTTTAATAAGTATTTAATAATTCAGAGGCGGTACAAAGTTCGCCGGATCAGCTAGTGGTTTATAAAAAATTGTTGTTAGCCTTTAAAACGCATTATAAAAAATGCAAAATATTTTACAACAGGAGAAACTAATCTGACAACCAAGGTCCTCACGTAGTGAAGAGTTTTTACGCTGATAAGTTTTCAGAAGTCTCAACGTAGAAAAACGACGTTCTGCAGTGGCTACAGACACGGGACTCGTTGAAATTATTCGGAGAATTGGAATAATTTGTATATGTAGTTATTGTAAATGTGAATGGAGTGAACATTCTGATGTTTTGTTTATTTGCTTATACCTACCATAAAATTATGACCGAGGATGGCTGAGGAGGGATCGCGGCGCGCGCCCCCCTGGGACTGCCCCTGTGATGATTGTTATTGATCTTTCTCATTTAAGGGCGCGTTTGGGTTCACGCTCGGTGCACTCAGAGCTTGCACTTTTGTCTCTGTTCCGTTATTTTTGAAGCTCCGACAACGCTTGATCGTGTTTGGTTTGACATATTTTGAGCGCTCAGAGCGAGCTCGATAAACTCCGAGTTTGTGGGGTGGGCAGCTGGAGCGTGCATGCGCAGTTTAATCTGTCTGTATAACCTAACCTATTTTCCATGATAAGATAAATAAACAATCCTATTTTGTATGAATGTTGACAATCAAATAGCTAGTAAATTCTGCATAATTGTTTACTTTTAATTAAACTTTCTCGATAGTCCTCATTACTGGTATTATTGAACATATTTTTCCAAGGGAACTTGGCAGCCTCAGAGTGTTTAGGTCCGTTTTATTGTTTATGTAGCACGACATTTTCTGCAGAATACAAAAGAAAATGGGGCTGTTTGAAAATTATCGACTTAAATGCAAAACAAACGAGAAAACTCTAGTTTAAATGCGAAATGCGGGCCCAGACCCAAAAAATATATGCTAAGAAAAATAAACAATAATCAGCTGATCGCTTAACCCAGCATTTGCACAAGTTTATTGGGCTTGACACGGTGCACTCCCTGTGACGTCACGTTACTCCGTAATCGCTCTGCTCGCTCCGCCGAGCGTCAACCCAAACCCGCCCTAAATTGCGTTTGTCAAAAAATATACACTTTGACAGATTTCTGACATCAATGCGTTCATAGAATGCGTTTTAAATGGAAGAGCGGGTCTCAATGCCAAAAATGACAATCCTGGAAATTTCCCCGGGTTTTTTCCAAAAATTTCCACTTATTAATTTTGAAAATTTGTATGCAAAATTTCCACTGTAATTTTCACAAGAAAAATTTTCGAATGTAATACCACAAGAGGTTTCAGGATTACCGGATAATACTTTTACCTCTCACGAAACGCGTTACGCAGCAACACCACGACTCCGAAGGAGGAGTGGTGTTGCTGGTAACGCGTTGAGTGTCAGGTAAAACTATTAGGTAATTCTGAAACATCGAGTGGTATTCAAAAGGGTATACAACGAACTAAACTTTAATACTTTGAAATTTAAAAAAAAATCTATAATAGAATTTGCTATAAATGCCACCAAGCGCGATAATCCCAAAAGGCTTATCACTTATTAAGCTTCTCGTGTCATATGGGAATAATGTACACTGAGTTGTATAATCGAATGTAATACCACAATAGGTTTCAGGATTACCGGATAATACTTTTACCTGCCAAGAAACGCGTTACGCAGCAACACCACGACTCCGAAGGAGAAGTGGTGTTGCTGGTAACGCGTTGAGTGTCAGGTAAAAGTATTGGGTAATCCTGAAACATCGAGTGGTATTCAAAAGGTTATAAAATGAACTTAACTATAATACTTCAAAATTAAAAAAAAGAAAATCTATAATAAAATTTGCCATAAATGCCACCAAGCGCGATAATCCCAAAAGGCTTATCACTTTTTAAGCCTCTCGTATCATATGGGAATAATGTACAGTGAGTTGTATAACCAACATAATGCCATTTTGACTTTTATCTTTAATTCTGAGACAGACTTTACTCTTGCTTCCAGTTGGCTTTAAAATAGTCAATTTTTTTGGTAAATAATTTTCAAATATACTGTTTTCATGTCACTTATTTAAACGTAGATACTGGAATGGCGCCAGTGTATGACGTAGATACCTACCCGACCAATAAGAATCGTCTACAATGACTCTGACGCACATCTTTGATGCTTTCCTTGTCTAAGTTCTCAATAGTATAGTATGTATAATGATAAAATTCCTGATTGGAATTTTCAGAAATGGCCTTTTAACTTCTGTAACTTTTTTTTTAAATGTTTATGAAAATGTTTTTTTTGTGTGTTTTTGGGCAGTGGGATATCCTTGATCTTGATGAAAGTTACAGAAGTTAAAAGGTCCATTTTTGAAAACTCTTGAGAACTCGCTTGAGAATAATACAAAAGCAATGATATAAAAAGAACGGAGACCTTAAGGGCACTAGTGTATTAATAAAATATCTTTGAAATGGGCCTATCTATACACTCACCAAGTTTGGCTAACCCTTCGCCAAACACCCTGTATAATATGTTGATGTGTTTCTCGATAGTTTTGGAGATATCTGGAGTTTAGTTATTCAAAGACAGTAGTTTTTTGAATATATTTTACCTTGATTTACCTGACACCTGTCACAAAACATTCTGATTCCTAAATAGGTCTTTGAATAACTAAACTGCAGATATTTCCAAAACTATTGGAAGAAACATTAACATATTACTATGTATAATCTGAATGAGAAAAACGAGAACTTTCAGAATTTGAAAGAAAAGAAAGTTCATTCCATTTAAAAAAAAAACGAACATCGAGCATCGACATATTTTTTTACTTTACGTTGCTCATTTGTTCAATCCAATCAAAAATTGTGGCGGTTCAGATAAAATCCTACAACTTTTGTATTTACACCTTTTCCCTATCACCTGTAATTACGGCTGCAGGTGGGTGTCAAAATATAGTGACTCATCCTGTACAGGGTGGTCCAAATTCGACACTTTCTTATGGAAACCCCCTCAATTTTCAGAGATAGAAAAGAATCGACCCCCACTCTGAGGCTCAAATTTCATGAAATCTTGATTGGTGCCAACCGTATTTTGATATCTTCAACCGTTTAGTCGCTAGAGGGCGATTCTCGATTTGGAGCAATACTGTATAGCCTCCATAAGTTTTTGTTTATGAAAATAATTCATTACCCTACAGACTTTCTAGAAGCACTTTTTCAAGCAGAATTCAGTGACGTTCTCATTTTTTTTCTGTTTGGCTTCGCTTTCGAGATATTGACCAAATTCCGATTTTTTTCAATAGGACACCCTATATATTAGTAGCTCATTGGAAAGCTCTGCTTTTGCTGATTTCAATGATATAAAGTTCGACAGGTTTATCTCTAAGGGTTCTGGAGAAAAAAAAATCTGTTTTTGTCATAAGAAACAATGTGTTGGAAAAGGAATTTATCTCTGGAAGGAAACTGAAAAAGGTCTCTTTCTAACACATTGTTTCTTATAACAAAAACCGTATTTTTTTTTTAGGAAACTGTTAGGGATAAATCTATTGAACTTTATATCATTGAAATCCAGCAAAAGCAGATCTTTTCAATGAGCTTCACCCCTATAATGATGATTTGATTATAGATTTTGATACTAGTAGCATTTTTAGGATCCCAGGCTTGCACTGAAAACATCAATCTGAAAACTTCATTTGCGCCAATCCATGGAAAATCATTTTCCCCGAAAAATTTATTATTTTCGAATCCAGAAAA
The DNA here is from genome assembly GCA_917834065.1 of Ceutorhynchus assimilis. Lineage (NCBI taxonomy): Eukaryota > Metazoa > Arthropoda > Insecta > Coleoptera > Curculionidae > Ceutorhynchus > Ceutorhynchus assimilis. The sequence continues at coordinate 55,929,973 of OU892280.1, read as the reverse complement.
ATATTTGATCCTCTCGAAAATTAATCGCCTGTTATATTTTTTGGCAAGCGCCTTTTTCAACGAATATGGGAGTCGAGAATTGGATTGGGATAAAACCCCAACTAAGGTACCTGTCATCAATATCCAATTACCGTGTCATCCTTGTCTGACTGTAAGATAACTTGCTATCTTTTTTTCCTTTAATAGATCGTTTGTCTGAAGTCGAACCGCTTAAAACCATGTCCATTTCGCGGTTAGAACTGTGTGCCACAGTTGTTGCGAAAATATGATCACCGTCAATTCGTCGTAAATAAATATGTCGTACGTCAATTCATCGTACGCCAATTCGGCGTAAAGCCAATTCGCCGTAAAGGTAAATTCGTCGTAAAGCCAATTCGTCGTATACGTCAATTCGTCGTAACATTATTTCGTTGTATACTTCAATTCGTCGTATACGTCAATTCGTCGTATTTCAGGTATTATGTTAACATGTTTTTTGTACATAGTCCTCTTTTTCGAGAATCACAATCGATTTTCCTTTATCTGTCGTTGTTAGAACTAATTTTTTTTTCAGAAATTTTGTTTTTTAGTTTTTTTAAGGTAGTTAGGTGCTTGTTGTAAGGCTTTACGGTTTTTGAAGTATTAAATGATTTTTTGAGAACAACCGCTGACGGTTCTATGTCAATTCGTCGTAAGTCAATGTTTAATCAGACATTATCAAACTTACCGATAATAACGACGACTTACCTATAATAGAGAGTTATTGGAACTATTAAATACTGCCTAAGGGTAGTGAGGATCTACGCTATTTTATTAGTACATTAGCACTATTTTTCCAAGAAAAAAACAGTTATTGGAAGACTGTAGTAGGTGCTAGAGTATTACTTTATTTTGTATTCATAATTTTGATAGCTATGTTTATAAATTTCAGCCTCAAAAGGTGTTTATTTTTGTTTGTGATTTTCTGCTGATACTCATTTTTTGATGTTACCGTCAGTAAAATGGAAAACTATTGTAAAAAATAAATTTTCTAAATAAAATTACGTCATCGTTAAAAAGCAAAACGTCAAAGTCGTCCAAAATGTCAGAAATTTGAAATAAGGGAAGTTTACTGCCTCGCACTCATCATACACAAATAAAGACAAGCAGTAACCTTATTAAGGGAATCCTCATTTTCGGACCCAAATGCGCATGCGTAGAGGTCAAAATATGGCTAATTTAAATACTGCTTGCCCTTATTGCACGTCCAATAACTCTCTATTGTCGTATACGTTACTTTACGACAATTCGATAAGCTTAATAATGTCTGATTAAATTAAAAAAAGTGCAAATTTATACATTTTAACATTATACCTACCTGAAATACGACGAATTAACGCTACGACGAATTGACGTATACGACGAACTGACTTTACGACGAATTGACGTGTACGGCAAATTGACTTAACGACAAATTGACGTTTACGACGAATTGTTTTTGCGACGAATTGACGTCTACGACGAATCGACTTTACGACGTATTGACTTTACGACGAATTGACGTACGACGAATTGACATAGACCCACAACAGGTTTAATTTTTATTATTTCTAATTTATTATATCTCAATCTCTATTATTTACCATAAAAATAATATTTTAAAAATAGATGCTATTGCTGGACTATTTATCCTGTAAAACCGGCAACAACAACCCTTTGAACCGGTAAAATTGCAGGTTTCTTCATTACCTTATAAGGTAGTGAACCTGTCTCACCGCTGTGATTGGTCAGCCGCCACACAAAATCCCTAGTTTTTGCGACCTGCTCCCCTGGCAGAAGCTTTGTTTTGGTTCGAAATTTGCAACGGTTTTGGAATTGCGCCGAACTGCTTGCGCACAAAAAATAATAGAGGACTGTTCTAATACTAGTTCTGAATCGATTCGGAACCAAAAAAACCAAAACAGTTCCTCCTCCAGAGCAAGAACTGAGAGAACCGTTCTAGAACAATCCCAATACTGTTCTTAAAAAGTTCTAGATAAATCAAAACACTGTCAATACAGTTCGATTACGATTTTGAAAAATTCAAACCCCGCTTTATAATATGCGCATGTGCAGAATGATTCCGAACTAGTTCTGAGTGAAACCAAAACAAAGCTATAGTCTAGTCGACGCACATTCTTCAGTACTATTAGAATAAGCGAAGAGTTCGCACCCTCGCGCCCTCTTAATGCTCTCCAGAAGCAAAACCCCAAAACCCCCGTTAGTCAGTGGCGTCGCCAGGGTTTTACGTTAGGGGCAGCCAAGCTGGGCCAGAAAAAAATTAGGGGGGGCACTTGTTCTTACTTTATTGCTTTTCTTCTTTGAAATAAAAAATGGGAATTGCAAAGTTTTCTCGTATATTTCTGCACTCCACCTGAACAGGTTAATTGAATAGGTATCAAAATAGGTATTTTCCTAACGAGTGCCAGAACAGAAATTTCCGGCACGAAGGTGCGAAGCGCCCGAGTGCCGGAAATTTCTTCCCGCAAGAGTTAGGAACTATATTTTTTCTACGAGCATACTAAAGCTGATGTTACGAAGAGTTTAATTTAAATAAAATGCGATTATGCAGAAGGTAGAATTAAAAATGTATTGAAAGGTATTTATCAAAAGGTAAAGGTACAGGCATAGGTGTATCAACAATACAAACAATGGCATGTAATATTGACAGTTGAGTTGAAGAGGGCGCTTCTGTACTTGGAGCTATTTAAATTTTGGCGCGTAAATAATTGATTGTAATTTTAACCTCAAAAGTTAAGTCTCATGTGTGGTTTCAAGACAAACTGACGCTGACACTTTCAAAAATATTCTCTAAGGGCCACTGAATGCTTTGGAAGATATTTTAACTTATTCATTGCCCATTGTTCATATTGTAGTCATCTTTCCTTCTACTCAATTTAAACGGTTTAAAACTATTGACATTTACCGCCAAAATTTGAAGCACTCCAAGTTCACTCGCGCCCTCTACAAAATTTTGGAGAACTTAACTGGATATTTGCTGCCATTCCGTGTCACAATGATTATTTCAAACTCTTCCCGCACTGAGTGCGGGAAGAAATCTCTTCCCGCACCGGTGCGGGTAGAAAGTCTTCCCGCACAGCAAATCGTGCGGGAAGAGCCATTTCCCGCATGCTCGTAGAAAAAGGTTTTTATTTGGATTTTGTATACAGAGTGTCCGTTTTTTGAGGACAACGATTGGAATATAGGAAACGGTAAGAGATACAAAATCGCAATCAATGGCCAAATGTCTTACTGCTTTTGTGAGATCAAGAAACTCCGAATACAATTCATAAAAATGCAAACCTCTATTTAACAAAATAAAGTTGATGATGATCGGCAAAAGACGAAACGTCGGATTTCAAATTTAGTTACACCATTATGTAGAGGGGAGAAAGTTGCCCCAATAAAGTGAAGTTTATTTGAAATACATTTATAAATGAGTCCAGGAAAAAATAGAAATGATTTTACAAAATTTTGATTTCCGTGTATCTCCGGAAGTATTCGGAATTTTCCAAATTTCGAAGTAGCGTTTTGTTAAGCAAGAAATTGCGCAACTTTGTCCCAATTTCACCGAACCTGTATCTCTTACCGTTTCCTATATTCCAATGATCGCTCTCGAAAAACGGACACCTGTATAGTTGAATCTTCTTGATACCTATTCAATTAACCGTTCAGGGTAGGTTTCTCAATAGCTAGTGCAGGGTGAACGTGTCCAATTTCAATGTTTACCCTGGAGTTCTGGTTAACTACTCTGACCCCGGGGTGATTTGCTTGCTATTGAGAAACCGGCCTTCAGGTGAGATGCCACAAAAACACAGGAAAACCCTGTACCTGCCGACAGAAATATGTTTGGGGGAATCCCAGAAAAGCGAAAGCATAGTCGCGGTTGCCTGGTGACCACCAAATATCAAATTATACGGAAAGCAGAAGTTATGCCCGTATTACATCTGTGTATTTTTCCGTGTATTTAAGTATTCATATAGTTCAGGGTGCCAACATTATTTTATTTTTCATAATGCTGATTTATAGTGCGTTTGAAGTTTTTTGGTTGTCACCCTGAACTACATGAATAAATACACGGAAAAATACACAGATATAATACAAGCATTACTCATGTTGCATTGCATTGTTGTCGACATGATGGCAAGTTTTCAGGGGGGGGCCAGCTAAATTTCAGGGGGGGGCCCGGCCCCCCCTGGCGTCGCCACTGCTGTTAGTACGCGCGATATATGGTAAAAATACTACTCTCTGTGTCTCAAGGCCTGATATGGTCTATATTATTGATTACAATTCATGTAATTAACCCCTAATTGTTGCAAGTCACCTGGGACGAGCAAAATTGTCTCCTACGCGATTGTTTTTGGGTCTCTCTCACTCTCGCTGGGGTCCAACGCGCCTGTATATCGTTGTGTTTTCAAGTTTTCATCTCAGTGGAAAATTCTCTAGCTGCCGGTGTGAATAGTGATAAATGGATAAATAATCGCCTTGTGGATTTATCTGCATGAACCGGATTGAGCAAGTAAGACAGTTACAATTTTTCTAACAGTCGAACAATAAATACTGATTAGTGGTTCGCTTGAAATGCACCATAAATTGAAGTGTCTTCTAACGCTTAAGCAGAAATTTGTTTTCACACTTGTGAAATTAACATTTGTATATAGAAACTGAGCATATATTAAGACTTTTCGTGCACAAATTGTTTACAGGAAAGTCAGGAAAGTGTTAATTCGAGAATAACAGGGCCAGAAGATTATTTCTTATTTAGCCCATGGCAAATTTGACAGTGAATATTTTGAGAACTAATCATTCGATTTTCGAAAAAAATACGCAGTTGTGACAAGAATCAAAATACCTTTAAAGCAAGGTATCACTCGGCCCATCTTCCCTATCTAAAAATGAGGGGTGACAGTAACCCCAGCCAGGGGGTGCACCTTAGCAAAATACCGATAGGGTCAAAAAATGTCCCCCTTGAATATGAAAATGTCGTGTCCACGCGTTTTTTTTAAACGAACTTAAAATACCCTAAAACGCCTTTGTTCCAATGTTCGTGAAACACCCTGTATATATGAACATTGGCAGACAAGCGTCTTAAGAAACAAGTCCAGCTTCTTCTCTCTAGTCTCGTCTTCCATTCTCTTGCATCCTCTTCGGTTTCGTTCGGTACCTTCGTTTTCTGTGGCACACCCCGTTCAACCCTAAACTTGACGGCGCATACATGGTTGCAACATTCACTTTTATTCAGTAAACGTTTTTTTAAAAAGTTAAGATTCAAAGAAATAATATTTTGAATAGGTAGTTTTCCTCAGTGTATATTTTAAGTGATACCTACCACTATTGCTATATCCGAAACGGTAAGAGCTACAAGGTCCGTTCAATTAGAAAAAAGTTGCCTTTTTTAATGCCCATTTAAGACTCGTTTACAGTGTTGCCAAATTTTTTTAAGTTTAAGAAATACAGGGTGGATTTCTAAGAAACGCCTGAAAATATTTTATCAATAATTTCGAAAACTATTGATTTTCGAGACACAACTTAAATTTGAAAGTTTTATACATAATTTTTTTCGGTGTACTACATGGCATCTTGAAATCTCAAATCCGACGTTTCGTCAGGGCCGAATTAACCTAAAATTTTGTCAAAAATCACTCATGGTCACTTTTTCTTTTTAGAGTAGAAGCATCGGCCAAACTTAAGAGGTACCTATATCGTTGAAAAAGGAATAAAGAGCGCTTTCTAAAATTGACATAAAAAATCCAGGTCCGTATTTAAAATTTGAAGATGCCATGTTGTAGAGGAAAAAAATTATAAGACTTTCAAATTTAAATTATGTCTCGAAAATCAATAGTTTTCGAAATATCTAATTGATGAAATATTTCAAGGTGTTTCTTCGAAATCACCCTGTGATTTATGAACTAAAATGAATTTGGCAACACTGTAAACGAGTCTTGGGCATCAAAAAAGGCAACTTTTTTCTAATTTAACCGTACTTGTAGCTCTCATCGTTTCGGATATAGCAATAGTGTTATCACTTGAAAAATACACCCTGTATATTGGTCTTTATTTAGCTTTGCTAATTAGGAAATTAATTATATACAAAGCAAGCAAACTATCTACTATCCGAGGACATATCTCTCTCTACTACTTTTCACGACAACGATGGATGTCCATGGCAACAAACTCCCGAAATTAGAAAAACCTAATTTAAAACATTGAGTTTTCAATCTTCCTTCTGCAAAATTTTGCATGCATGAACAATTTTTCGTATAAAATTCAATGACATTCATTAAAAAAACATTAAAATAGCAGTTTACAATCTACAGTCGAAAACATTCACTATTATTTGGTGTAAAAGCCAATAATTCACCTAAACGAAGATATACGCGAGCATAAAGAGAAATAGCCGCAGTTCCAAACTTGTGGGTGCATTTATCTCAAGGAAATCTTTGAAGGATAAAGTATGGAGATTAGCTGTAGTATTTTCCTTCATTTGGCATGCGATACTTTCATTGCACAGCCATTTTCAAAAATGAAAATTTATTTTGTATAAGTGTGAAACTATCTAGTTATAATTACAGTTTATATACATACTAAATCACGAAACTACAGACAGAAGTTTGGAGTTTGAAGTCAGGGGGGCAAAATAATTATATTTCAGTCAACCGCGTCTAACTAGTCCTTACTAGTTTCAAAAGCAACTTCTCTAATCTTGTGCCATTGGGTAAATTAGTTACAGAGAGGAAAACCTAATTAAGCTATTTGGATCGGTCCGGTTCGACCTCCTTTAAGTAAATTTGTTATTCCTTTATTTATGTAGGTATATTTTTTCTTTTTTCAGAAAATCCAATATTCGTTGGACCAATAGCAAATGTTACAGTTCCTATAGGAAGAGAGGCTATTTTGGAATGTGTTGTGGAAAATTTAAACGCCTATAAGGTATAGTAACTTTTACATATTTTCTAAATAAAATGCATGCGGTGAAATGGCAATTTTGCATGCTCGAAGAACTTTAAGTTTTAAGCCTTGAATTCCTTAGCAATACTTTTTTAAACAAAATAAAAAGGTTTTGTCTAAAAACTCAATTAGGCAAAAAGCTTTACAAAAGACCAAATTTTATCTGGAAAGTGCGGATAAACCGAAAAATCCCTTTTATTCATTCATTCTACATTTTGGGGGCTGGTCGATAGGTTAGGTAGGTAGTTACTAAAGTAAATTTAATGTATTTTGAAAGGTAGGTAAGTCCCGAAAAGTTTTTAAAACGTATTGATGTAAATTTCAAAACAAATCGGTGGCAGAATGGCCACCAGCGAAAGATAAATAATTATACAGGAAGAAGTAAGTGCTCTTTTGTTGTCTTTCGAATAAAACAGGTTTAATACGAAAAGTGTCTTCGAACTTTCCATTTTTAGTTGAAGTAGGTATAAAGAGTGTTTTATTGTGGATTAATTATCAGGCATTTATGGAGAGCTGAATTAGTTTCATTTTTCAAATTTGGTGAACGATCTTTTCACAAATTGCCTATTTTAATTATTAATAACGATTTTTCAAAAGGGCAAAAATTAGAGTATTTTTGGTAAGCTGCTTTGTTTTTGAATTTTTTAGTATAAATCGTTAAAAACGAACGCATTTTATAAAAATTTTAGCATATGAACAACGAAGTTTCAAGTGAACGTCAATTTTATTAAAATCTCTTGTGGGATTTCAAACGTAACTCTGATTTGTTCGGAAAAGTATTCATGACGAGTCGTAAGTTTCTTTTTTTCAAAAATAAAATCACGATTCACACCTATGTGTTTTTTTGAATCAACAAGTCCTGTAAGATTCAGGGCCGCCGCTACCATGTGTGCGGTGAGTTCAAAACACACAGGCGGAAAAGTGCTGCCGCCACCGATATTGATGCAAAAAAAAATCATGTGCAGCGCCCTACACGTGGTAGAAGTGAAACTTCTTAAAAACTATCCCCCTCATACAACTTTTAGACAGCGTCTGAGTCAGGGTAAAGACGGAAAAAAACACAAAAGAAAGTCACGCATCTGTAGTGACGTCACAAGGGTATCGGCGCTTGACAACAATAGGCAATCCTCCTTGCTTATAATCCTTGGTTTGTGTCAATCGTTCGTCGGCTGTCATTATCATTGGGTACATTCAGGCGGTCCCAGCGGCTAAGCTCAGCCACTCAGCAGGAACTTTATTCTCGAAACAGGGGAGCAGCGTTCTCATTAAAACGAGAGTTCTGTCTTTGTCGTTCGGCATAAGACTGACAATGACAGAGCAAGCGTTCTTATGAGAACGCTGTTCCTTGGATTCGAGAATAAAGTGCCTGCTGAGTGGCTGAGCTTAGCCGCCCGAATGTACCCATTAGCTGTTTTTCTCCGTCTCTCTACGTTATATCTTTCTTCCTATCGTGTAACGAAATTTCTCAAAACCTGACGCATCTTTCAAATCACTCTCCATTCTCTTCAAATTATCAGATCGCCGCCTAAGAAGTTTTCACTTCAAAATAAATCATACCCATCGAGTTTTATTGAAAATAAACCTCTCAAACAAATAAACCCATCAAACCCATATCTTTGTTAAAATTCATGCAAATTAAAATAAATTCTATACCATTGGAAAGAGAATTAAATTTTCTATAAATCCGTGCAAAATTGAGTTTGATAGCTCAGATAGTTTCTGAGCAATTGAGCCTCAAATTTGACTTTTGGTCCAAATTTTCTCAAAAACTTCAAACTGAATTTGCTCAAAAGCTATAAATCTGGAAGTATTGTAAATTACAGGCCATTTATAGCCTAAGAAGAGCTACAAATGCTGAAAATTTCAATGCAATTTGCGCAACGGTTATCGAGCAATTGAGGTTAGAATATTTTGAAATTAAAATTCAAAGGGGGTACCCTTCCAGGAATGTGTCTGGAATATTCGTAGAATGTCTCATCAAGACAAAAATATTTCAATATATTTTTGAAATAATTCGTCGTTAGGAATGTTTATAAAATGTTCCAAAAATATTCCAGAAATGTATAAAAAAGGAATGTTTATAAAATGTTCTAAGAATGTTTCAACATTTTTTTGGAAATTTTTGGAGAATATTCGGGGAGTGTTTATAGAATGTTCCGGGAATGTTCATAGAATTTTTCAGGAATGTTCATAGGAATTTTCTGATATTTCATGAGAATTTCCTGTAACTTTACAAGAATTTTTCAGAATTCCACTGAAATTCCTATTATAGAAGAAGAAATTTCATAGAATGTTCATAAATTGCATACCAGAATTCCCTAAAAATTCTTCGGAATTCCACTAAAAATTCAATTAGTTTCAACGAAATTTTCCGTATTTTCACGGGAATTTTTTGGAATTCCATTCCATATAATTTCACAAACTATTTTTTGATAATTCATAAGTATATCAGGTCATTTCACGTAATTTTTTTTGAAATTCTGAGTTATTTTATAAAAATTTCTTGAAATTTAGCTGAAATTTGAAAAATAATTTCACGATTTTTTTTTTAGGAATTTTCGAAAGCATTGAGTCGGATACTGGGAAAATTTCGTCGTAATTCTTTCGCAGTATCACATAATTTTACCGGAATCCCACGTTACCTATCCACTATAATTTTAAATAATTACACAAGAACTTTTTAAAGTTGCATGAGTGTAATGTAATTTTTACGGGAATTTTTTATTTTTGGAATTTTACGAGAATAACTTGGAATTACGGGAAAATTACGTAGAATTTCCGGAAAATAGATGGAATTTCATTGGAGTTTTTTCGAAACTCCACATAATTTTACCGGAATTTCACTGAACTTCCATATAATTTCGCAAGAATTATTTAAAATTTCACGAGAAATCCAGGAATATCGAGAGGGATATCAATGGAATTTCATCGGAATTCCACGTAATTCCACTGAAATCCCAAATAATTTCACAAGAAGATTTTTAATATTTGAGTAGGTAATTAGTAGCTTATCACTTATCACTTATCACAAGGTCTCTGAAATGTACTGGAAAAATTCTTTTTTTTAGTAAATAAAAAAAAAATGTACACTAAAATTCCTAGTAATTCCATAAAAATTCTCTGCAATTCTACTAAAAATTCATGTAATTTCGAGGAAATTTTCTTTAATTGCAAGAAATTCCACAGGAATTCCTACGAAATTCACAGGAATTTTAAATAATATCATATTTTTTTTTTAGAATTTCACGAGAATAATTTAAAATTTTGGAGATATTACTTGGAACTCCAGGAAAATTAATGGAATTTCGTCGGAATTTCATAATTTTACCGGATTTCCACATATTTTTGTTTGGTGTTCTACGTCGTATTCCTGGAATTTTATTTAATTGCACACAATTTTTATGCAATTCCGCATTATTTCCACGTAATTCCGCATAATTTCAGTAGAAGTTTGCATAGTTTTTATAGAATATTGCATATTTTCTAAAGAATTCCGCAGAAAGTCTTTGGACTTTTGCTAGGTTCTAAAAAATTTCGCATAATTTTTATGGAATTCCATACGACAAATCAACATAATTTTTATGGGATTTTGATTTTTTTGAAACTCAACGCTTTTTTTGGAATTCTATGTCGTTTTCCATTTAATTTTACTAGAATTCCGTATAATTTTAATGGGATTTGGCATATTTTCAATGAAATTCTGCATACTTTGTATAAAATGAGGAATTACAGGCATCATTTCTATGGTATTCAGCATAATTTCAATGGAATTCCTCATAGTTTCTACGGGATTTTCCATAATTTTTATGGAATTTTGCATAGTTTTTATGGAATTCCACATCATTTCTATGGGTTTTTATGTAATCTAATTGAAACTCAATGATTTTTTTGGAATTCTATGCCATTTTCCCGGAATTCCAATTAATTTCACTGAATTTTCGCATAATTTTATAGAATTTTTCATAATTTCTATATAAATCTATGTAATTTTTTTAAAAAATTGAACGTTTTCTTTCTATAGAAATGAGCATAATTTCAATAAAATTTTGCATATTTTTCAAGGAATTTCATTTAATTCCATTTAATTTTACTGAAATTGGCATGATTTCTATAAATTGTCGCATAATTTCTATGAAATTTTGCAAAATTCCTATAGAATTCCATGTAATTTTTCTAAAACTAATTATTTTTTCTTTCGAATTCCACGTCATTACTCTTTTAAGTTCACTTGAATTTCGCATAATTTTGATGAAATTTAGCATACCTATTTGAAATTCTATGTAATTTCAATGGAATTTCGCGTAAATTTTAGGAAATTCCGCATAATTTCTATGTAATTTTGCTAAAATTTAACATTTTTGAAATTTGTCGTCATTTCTCAGATATTTTATTGAAATTAAATGGAATTACATGTCAAAACTGGAAATTCCAGAAGAAATTACAATATATTTTCGCATAATTTCTATCAAATTTCACATAATTCCAATATATTTACAATATAATTTCGCATAATTTCTTTCATATTTCTCATAATTTAAATGGAATTCTACCTAACTTGCCCATATCTTTGTTAAATTTCGAGCAAATTGAAATTAATTATATATCATTGGGAAAAGCATTAGATTCTCTATAAATCTGTGTAAAATTGAGTTAGATAGCTCAAATAGTTTTTAAGCAAATAACCCTTGTAGTTGATTTTTAGTCCAAATTTAGTCAAAAACTTAGAGCTCAATTTACTCGAAAACTATAAATCTGGGAATATTGTCAATAAGAGTCATTTAGAGCTAAATAAGAATACAAATGCTAAAAATTCCAATGCAATTTGCTCAACGGTTACCGAGCAATTGCGGTATGAATATTTTAAAATCAGAATTCAAAGGGGGTAGGTACCCTTATGAAAAACTCGATTTTTTTATTTTCCAGTTTTGCTCAATTTTGACTTTATTAATCGATAGAGCGGGTCAGAATTAGTGGAAAACAACCCTGACATCAATTACAAATGTTCATTTTAAGCAGGAACAAAAAGAAAATCCTATTTTTGGCTCTGGAAAATTTTCAAAATCTTGACATGATCATGAACAATTGCCCATACCTTTGTTGAATTTCCGAATAAATTATACACCATTGGAAAGAGCATTAAATTCTCTATAAATTTGTGCAAAATTGAGATCGATAGCTCAAATAGCTTTTGAGCAATTGAGCCTCAAAGTTGACTTTTAGTCTAAATTTTGTCAAAAACTTCAAACTCAATTTGCTCAAAAACTATAAATCTGGGAATATTGTAAATTACAGGCCATTTAGAGCTCAATAAGAGCTACAAATACTGGAAATTTCAATGCAATTTGCTCAACGGTCACCGAGCAATTGAGATTAGAATATTTTGAAATTCAAAGGGGGTACCTTTGTGAAAAACTCGATTTTTTTAATTTTCAGTTCTGCTCAATTTTGACATTACCAATCGATAGAGCGTGTCAAAATTGATAAAAAACAGCCCTGGCATCATTCCCAAATTACCATTTTTAGCAAAAACAAAATTAAAAAGGAAATATTATTTTTTGCTCTGGAATATGTTCAAAATCTTGACATGGTCATGAGCAATTGCCCATATCTTTATTAAATTTTGAACAAATTGAAATAAAATATATCATTGGAAAGAGCATCAAATTCTCTATAATTTGAGTTTGATAGCTTAAATAATTTTTGTACAAACAAACCCTCGAAGTTCACTTTTGGTCCAAATTTTATCAAAAACTTCAAACTGAATTTGCTTAAAAGCTAAAAATCTGGGAATATTGTAAATTACAGGCCATTTGGAGCTACAAATTCCGAACGGTTACCGAGCAATTGAGGTTAGAAAATTTTGAAATTAGGATTCAAAGGGGGAATGTTTATGGAATGTTCGTAGAATGTCCCATCAAGACAAAAATATTTCAATATATTTTTGAAATAATTCTTCTATTTTAGGAATGTTTATAAAATGTTCCAAAAATGTTCCGGAAATGTTTTAACATGTTTTTTTTTTTGGAAAATTTGCAATGTATATTTTAGAAATGTTTATAAAAAGTTTCAGGAATGTTTCAACATGTTTTTTTTTTGGAAAAATTTTGAAGAATATTCGGGGAATGTTTATAGAATGTTCCGGGAATGTTCGTAGAATTTTTCAGGAATGTTCATAGGAATTTTCTGATATTTCATGAGAATTTCCTGTAACTTTACAAGAATTTTTCAGAATTTCACTGAAATTCCTATTATAGAATGTTCCAGGAATTTTCATAGAATGTTCATAAATTGCATACCAGAATTCCCTAAAAATTCTTTGGAATTCCACTAAAAAGTCAATTGGTTTCAAATAAATTTTCTGTATTATCACGGGAATTTTTTGGAATTCCATATAATTTCACAAATTATTTTTTGATAATTTATGAGTATATCAGGTCATTTCAGGCAATTTTTTTTTAAATTCTGAGTTATTTCATAAAAATTCCTTGAAATTTTGCTGAAATTTAAAAAATAATTTCACGATTTTTTTTTTTTTTTCGACTTTCATAATTATTTATACGATTTTTTTAAGTAGTTTCTTGTGAATTTTTTGGAATTTCACGAGAATTTTGATTTATTTTACAGGAATTTCTTCAAATTTTCCTAGAATTTCAAATAATTTCAGGAGAAGTTCGAGAAATTTTATTTCAGTAAAATTACCTAAGAAATTTCAGACATTTTTTTTTGGAATTTCGAGTAATTTTACAGGATTTTTTCCGGAATTTCAATAAAATTTCAAGTACATTATTTCATGGAAATTTATGGAATTTCTAGTTATTCCGTAGGAAGGTTTTTTTCGCAATTCCACGGGAATTCCAAGCAAATTTAAAGAAATTTTCTGAAATTTCACATTATTTTTTTTTAATTCCACTAAAATTCTGATTTACTTCACAGGAATATTGCTAAAGTATTAAGTAATTTCACAAGAACTTTTCGGAATTTCACGAGAATTTCATATTATTATTTCATACTTTCACTCAAATTTTGAGTTATTCCACAGGAATTCCATGTAATTTCACGAGAATTCTTGGGAATTCAATAAAAAATTGAGGTAATTTCACAAAAATATTCATTTACGAAAATTTTTGCGATATTTTTCTTCCAATTTTACGAGAATTCCAAGTGATACCTACCATAGAAATTCTTCAAAATTCCACTAAAATTACCAATTACTTTAGGGAATTTTTTTTTTGGAATTTTACAAGGATTCCATGTAATTCTACAGGATTTTTTTTGAAATTTAGCGAAAATTCCACGTAATTTTAGGTAAATATTTTGGAATTTCATGGGAATTCTCTGGAATTTCACGAGAATAACTTAAAATTCCGAAGGCATTGAGTCAAATACTCGGAAAATTTTGTCGTAATTATTTCGCAGTATCACATTATTTTACCGGAATCCCACGTAATTCCACTATAATTCTAAATAATTTTACAAGAATTTTTTAAAGTTGTATGAAAATTCAATTTAATTTTTAAGGGAATTTTTTGTTTTTGGAATTTTACGAAAATAACTTGGAATTCTGGGAGAATTACGTGGAATTTCCGGAAAATAGATGGAATTTCATTGGAATTTTTTCGAAATGCCACATAATTTTAACGGAATTTCACTGAACTTCGAAATAATTTCACAAAAATTATATAAAATTTCATGAGAATTTCATGTCATTTTTACAGGAATTTTCTAGAATTCCACGAAAATAAATGGAATTTCATCGGAATTCCACGTAATTCCACTGAAATCCCAAATATTTTCACAAGATTTTTAATATTTGAGTAAGTTGTTAGTAGCTTATTACTTATTAGTTATTTCAAATTTCAATTATTAATTGATCAATTAAAATTTGCCTGAATTTTGAAGTATAAGGTAACATTCAGCACAACCGTAACGATGGTGTCAAGGTCTCTGAAATGTATTGGAAAAATTATTTTTTCTAGTAAATTTTAAAAAATATTTGTATACCAGAATTCCTCATAATTCCATGAAAATTCTCTGGAATTCTTCTAAAAATCCAGATAATTTCAAGGAAATTTTCTGTAATTGCCAGAAATTTCACAGGAATTCCTCGAAAATTCACAGGAATTTTAAATAATATAATTTTTTTTTTTTTTGGAATTTCACGAGAATAATTTAAAATTTTGGAGAAGTTACTTGGAACTCTAGGAAAATTAATGGAATTTAATCGGAATTTCATAATTTTACCGGAATTCCAGCTTATTCCGGCTTTAGCAAACCCAAGTTGTGTTGGCTTTACGAGACAATCTAACCCACTATGAGTCTAGAAGAACCTGGTTTCGACAAAATAAATCTCCGGCACAATATACCAATCAACTCAGGAATTTCTTGAGAGATTGGTTAGCAGAAATAATTATTTCATTAAATGGTCAAATATCTTGGCCTCCTAGATCCCCTAAGCCTTCGTAGAAACAACAAGTTTTGGGTACATTAAGAAACATTGACGGAAATACACTTGCTAGGTTGTAAGGGTTGTACGAAAACAGTCACTAATTGTCAAATGGACGTCATTTTGCAAATCTCTATAATAATTATTAATACCCAATTACAAAGCAGTTAAGAACAATTTTCAATTTCAAGTATCTGCATTGATTAAATTATTTCAGCATTACCTCTGGCAAATAAATCATGGCCTTCTTAGAAAAAATTTAGACCTACCTCTGCGTAAAGGTATAGGCGTGATATTATTTGATTCTTTTCGATATTTTTATTTTTTTGATGATATCAAATCAATTATCGAATGCAGTAAGTTTCCTGTAAAACTTTTCCTACTCAACCTTTACTGCAAGTATAATAGGAGCCAAAATACCTGTATAGAGAAGCTAATCTCTGGGACACGCATATTTTATTTTGATTTCTATGTTTCTCCTTTCCTCGATAAGCTTAAAAAAAAAAACTATCCAACCTTACTCCCGGTCGGATACTCCACCGTTTCATTTATCTTCGATCTTCCTTGATTTTGACTGACCCTAGAGTCATTTTCGCTTCCTATAGAATCCAAAAAACAAACCACCGGTCTTATTATGATTATGTCTTCCTAATACCCCATCGCACATTCGTTCCACATTATGTCTCAATTTCTCTCAATCTCTCGAAAGGGGGCTTCGAGATAATCAGCACCTGCTTATTTGTCTAGGCCTACCCTGACACACGAACTCTCCGACATTATTTATTCTTATCAAACAAACTATTGTAGTGACACAGAAATAAACCACCAAGAAAAATCGCCAAGAATAAAATAACTGTTAATAGATCTGGTTATTTTGTTGAAAAATAAAACAAACAACAGACAAAACCTGAATCAAACTGGAAAAATTAAATCAAAATCAACTACAACTTACCGAAAATTAAACACCCCAGGAGACCCCAACACTCAACCAGTTACAGCCGGAACTCCTAGTGAAATGGTCTGACCAGCGAATAAAGAAACAAAAGAAACTGAAATCCCTTCTTAAAGATCGATAAGTGGGGTCACACAAAAATAGATGATTCAATTGGAATGTGTCCCTGAAATGCGGCACTTTACTAACATGACGCCATCTGTCACTGAACCCAAAATTCCGGGAAAACACCATAAATCAGGCGCGTGCTGTATGCCGACAAAGAAACGGTACCTCATTACACTAAAAAGAGGGCCGAAATCACGAAATCTTGATGTCAAAGCACTCATAAAATTGGAGGAGAAATTAGGCCGCCGAAAGAACAAAGGAAGGAAGAAGAATATTTTTATATAAAAAGCCTGAATTGCGATAAAAATAGCAGTGTCGGCTCAGAAGAAGTATCAGTCAAGAACGGTCAAAAGTGTCAGTCGAGAACAGTCAGAACGGTCAGTCAAGTGTCAGACGCAACAAGCAGAGTCCAAAGTCGAAGATAGTACGAAAAGTTTCAAGGAGGCAGTGCAAAAATTTCGGGTTTATAATAAAGTCAAGTCGTAAAATTAACGTTTCAGTAATTACGTGTGTGCCAGTAGAATTTTAAAGTAATAAATAGTTACATCTTATAAGTACATTTACACTGTAAAGAAAGGAAATTTGTACTCTTTATAAAATAGGACAAAAAGTTAATGAATTGATAAATTCACGAAAGTTAAATAATTATCCCAAAAGGAATTAAAACATTTTTAAGATGATATTTCATGATTAATAGTTGGTGAAATAAGAAAATTTGAAGCTTAATTTTGTAAAAGAACTTTTTTATTGAAACATATTTCGTTATTCATAATTATTTATAACATTTTGAATTGGGATTTTCGTGATTGATACTTAAAAAAAAATTTGAACTTTCTTATTTAACATTATTTTTGATAAGGCAAACTTCTGATACGAAACTTACCTATTGGAATTTTTATGATAGAATTAAGGTTTTTGTGAGAAAAGAGTGGAATTTTAAATAAGTCAGAGTTGAAAATTTTGGTTATTATATTTCAAGACTTTCTGGCCGACGCCCGATAAATTTATTTTAAATAAAATATAAACATAATAGTCCACAGTTATATTTTACTCTCACACCCGCAAATACGACCCATATCAATCTGTGTCTCCATTCAAACAAAAGCCGCCGCTCGCCAATTCAACATCATATAAGTTTCTGAATTGGGGTCTCATACTATTATTACTATCCAAAGAGTTGGACTTAAACTAGATCCCTAGATAAAAGCCCACATTTTTAAGAATTATATCCCTTCTAGAATCCTTATTCAATAAAAATTCCAGTTAATTCCATTTCGGTCAATGAAAGATTGAATCCACATTTATTAGACTTCAGCCTGCACATAGCATCGATAATGGCCTACTACTCAACGTATTATGACTATTATGTTCTGATAGATTTTCAAGCTTCATTCTCATCTCTGGTTTCCAATCTTCACCTTTTTCTTACCTTTGATTACTTTCTTTTTAATATTTCTCAATTTCCCGTTCCGCAATTCAATCTAATCTCCTGAAACTCATTTATATTTCCTCTATAATTAAACCAACCATTTTGCAGGTTAATTTCATTTTTCAAATTCAGTTCATAAATAACATCTCGATAGTCAATCAAATGTTAATTTTTCCTAACTTGCACAGAACCCTGTCCCCCAAAACCATACTTACATATAAGTATGCCAAGGAATGCCCAACTAGAGATATTATGAATGAGAGTAGGGACTCTCTCCCATCATTACATTGAAGGCAGCCAGTAAATTAAGATCATTTTTGATTTCAAATGATTCCGTACAGGCCCACATCAAAACGTTTATCTATGATTTATTCGTCTCTTATCCGTTACTATGCCTCAATTGTCGCATTTATATCCCCACCACTGGATAGAACCGTTGCAATACGTTATAAAATAAAATACTTCGCTTTCCATACATTGACAGGACAATCACGGTTTGTCGCTAAATGTCTTCCCCCATTCCGATTTACCTTTATCGTTTCAATTCGCAAAGCCTTAGCTTACCTTACCTTATAATTATTCCTGTCGAACCGTGCTCATAAATATTTATTTTTCTTTACATCCTTTTGATGAATAAAGAAATCATCAAATTCGAATAAATTCTACCTCACCATATTTTTTTTAAATCCACCAGTTTTCCATACCTATATTTTTCTTTTCTGGATTTAAATTGTCTTTTTTATCTGGTGGTAAAGACGACAAAAGAATGTCGTATTCACCAATATATTCCGCAACATACCCATACTCCTACAATATTGACATAATAAGTTCATTATCTTTTAATCCTTTCCATTTTCCAGAAATCCGCAGCATAGGATTAATAACTTCTCTTTTCTCCCCAATATTTTCTCCCTTTAATAACATCTGATTTTTTTCCTATTCCTACCTCTTTCTTATAACCTTTACATGATTAGGCCCGTATGTTTTTATTATACAGATTTCACATATATACTAATTTCTTTGTTCTGCGGAATTCCCTTTTTCTCTCAAATAAATATTACTCTCAGGTGGTGATTCCCAAGCTTCAATTATCTTTAAATCTTTACTTCACTCGTGTTTGCTCCAATTAACATTTTCGTATTGTTTTTTTTTTTTTAAATTCTGTCGTGATGTCGTTCCAACACAAAATTAAAAGTGTTTATTAATCCTGCGAAAAATCGAGCATCTAACCGAGACTCAGATCAAAATAATTTGTGAAAGCTGTCGCCAGCAGATAGCGCAACAGCAGCAGCAGCGAGTTAGCAGCGAGCCAGCGGCAGCAATCATGAACCAAAAATTTAAACAGTGTAAGAGGAACATCACGCTCTCAATCCAAAGCCTCTAACAACAAAACTACAGTTTGGAGACCAAACAGATATTGCAAATCGAAATAGATGCTGCGAAAGCCGAAAACCAGCTCCACATTGCAGCCAGAGCATCCACGGCAGAGGATGTAGTCACATCAAGACCTCCGAAATAAAACGACTACACAGCCTTCTAGCTAAAGTGACGGCGACCGCGACGCATTTCTCAAGCTTTAAGATCAATAAACAAACACAAGCGAGGGCACACCCTCACTGTAGGTGGAAATCTACATAAAGAAGCAAGCCTTTTTATAGCACAACAGCGAGCCAATCCATACCTTTGGCTTTTCTGAAGAAAACAAGCTAGGGGTCGTTATGAGAGGCTCACTTGAATGGACTTCATCAAGAAGGAGTAGTACCTAATAAGGGCAGTAATAAGATGGTTTAATGCAAAAGCCGAACCAATCCCACTGCCAGTGGGCCACTGCTGTTTTTGCTAGTACCAGCCACTGAGTCTACGGAAGGAATTCGGACGTAAATGTACGATGTTGCCATGTTTGATTATCAAAAAGCGAAAATACTAGGTATGAAGTATAGTTCAATTATTGAAAATCCATTTTTTAATAACAAAATATGGATAACGATAAAACGCTAAATATTCCAACGTGGTGGTGAGATCTATTCTTATTTTAATAACTATTTCTTCAATTTTGTAAAAAATAAAAAGTTAACGTAAACAAACCAAATATGTGCTCTTCAGAAAAATTATGTTTTTACTGTAAAAAAAAAGGTAGTAGATTACATGAAGTGTAGTCAATGCAAGCTGGTGTATTATCACGAAAGTTGTGCAAAAAAGAGTGGTGCATTGAAGGCCAATATTGTGAGATGTCCAACATGTTCCAAAAGTGCGGTTAAGGGCGACGCCGAGGGAGCCTCTTTACATGGACTTTTGGAAACTATGAGAAGGCTGGAGGAAGCAATGAATTTCCTTAGTGAGAAATTCGACGGTCTCGCGGCTGAGAACAAAAGTGCTTTGAAGGAGTTGAAGGAGGTGAAGCAAGAAAACACTCGACTCAAGGCTCACATAGGTGAACTTGAGAGGCGAGTGCAGGACCTGGAAGGAACTGTGGTACCCCAGTTATTGTAAAATTCTCCAAGGTTGAGCATAAAAATAACTTCCTGAAGCTGAGAAATAAGCGAAATCTTGATTCAGACATGTTAAGACATAATCAGGGCAAGCCCAATATAACTAAAATATACATAAATGAACAACTAACTTTCCAAAATAGAAACCTCTTTAATCTAGCATATAAATTAAAGAAACAAAAACAATACAAATATTGCTGGACCAAGAATGGCAGAGTGTACCTTAAACGGGATGATGATGCAAGAGCCATACTTATTGTTAACGAAAATATCATAAACGATCTAATTCATGGATAGTTATCTAAAAATAGAAGTCAAACAAAAGTTAGATTTAACTGAATGTAATAGTGATAATAACAATTTCAGCATATTGTACCTGAACGCCCAGTCAATTAGGAATAAACTGCCCGATCTGGAGATTCTTGTTAATAAAGTAAAAGTTCCTGATGCTGTGGTCATCACAGAAACTTGGCTTTGTCCAGGGGAAGAAACTTTCTTCAATCTAATTGGCTACAACTCAGTTTACGTGAGCAGAGACAAACGCGGTGGAGGAGTTGGTATACTTCTAAAGGAAAATCACAAATATGCTATACTGGACACATATGAAACAACATGCTCCATGTTACTTTTGTTAATAAATAACTCCTTAATACTGGGAGCAATTTACAGACCACAGGACTATTTGTATAATGAACTTTTGAATATTGTTGATGAAGTTTTCTACAGAGTCAGCAGCCAAAAAAAAACATCATTTATATTTGGTGATCTTAATATAGATTTTTCCAAAATCAACGTACAACAACAGATGCTAAATACCACTATCACATCAAATGGTTTCCAAATCTTGAACAAAAAGTATCCAACAAGAGTGTCATCTTTCTCTAACATTATAATAGACTATGTAATAACAGACTGATTAAAATCAGCTTTAAAACTTTCAATATTTGATGATCCAATCAGTGACCATAAAGCACAGCTGTTAAATATTATATCTAATAAGTTGATAGAACCGAAAAAACACTATTCAGTAACAGTGCTAAATAAAGCAAATTTTAAGAGGAAACTTGAAGAATTAAGTCGCCAACAATGGAATGACCATGACGTTCTCTGTGATGACATCATCAGAACTTTTCTAAGCAATCTGACAACCAATACATTTAAAGACAGATTCAGACCCAATAGTGCTCCGTGGTTCAATGGACATTTGTACGATCTTGTGAAGAAAAGAGACTTCCATTATAAAAGACACAAGCAATTTCCTCGAAGTGAATATCTACTGGGAAAATACAAGTCATCTCAAAGGGAACTCAAGGCTGCCATGAACCTAGCAAAACAAACATACTTCTCCGATCAATTGAAAAACTCCGATGGCAATAGTAAAAAAATATGGGCAGTACTTAATAGCATTATACGCAACTTGAGACCGAAAAAAGTAAAAACAACAATACAAGAAATACAAGACAACAATAAGACCTATACAAATGCCAAAGACATCTCAAACATTTTCAATGAACACTTTTCTAAAATAGGAAACACACTTGCAGACAGTATCCCTGTAGTACAATATCTGCCTGATGACCCTACACCTGCTTATACAAGTTTCCAATTCCAGACGGTGACTATCGAAATTATTGAAGATATATAATTGGGAAACTGAAAAAAAATGCGTCTCCCGGCTTGGACAACTTCAGCACCAATATTCTAAAGGAATTCAAGAACGAACTGGCTCCTCTTTTGTGCCAACTTACCAATCTTACTTTTGTTACGGGCTGTATTCCCAACCTTCTAAAAAGGGCCAAAGTTGTACCAATTTTTAAAGCAGATGATATGAAACTCCCGAGCAATTACCGTCCTATCTCAATTCTGCCTGCGCTCTCAAAAATCTTAGAGTCGTGCATGAATAACCAGTTGGTGAATTATTTTGAATCCTCAAATATATTTTTTAAATACCACTATGGGTTCAGAAAAGGGTCTAGTACAATATCAGCCACCACAGACTTAGTAACTGATATTTATTCTAAATTGGATAAAGGCTCCAACTGCATACTTGTCTCCCTAGACCTACGGAAGGCCTTTGACACCGTCAACCACAATATTCTGATATCCACCCTTGAACAGAATGGTGTCCAAGGTATGGAACTGGCCTGGCTGAGGGACTATCTCACAGGAAGAATTCAGCACGTTTGTATTAACAACACACTGAGCAAGGCTGCTGATGTCACATGGGGCGTGCCACAGGGATCGATTTTGGGACCCACCCTGTTTCTTGTTTATATGAACTCCATCTCTAAACTTGACCTAAGCTCCAAGCTATGCCTATATGCTGACGATACATGTCTTCTGTACTCTGGAAATGATCACACAGCCCTACAAACTAGTATAAAAGAAGACCTAACAAAAATCCACAACTGGCTTTGCTACCACAAGCTTTCACTGAACATCAACAAATACAGCTACATGACTATATCAAACAACATGAACTGGCGAAATATAATACTAGACCTGGGTGAATACAAGTTCAAAAAAGAAGAATGTATAAAAGTGCTTGGCTTGCTCATTGATCATAAACTCACTTGGGAATTTCACATTTCAAAAATATGTCAAAAAATTTCCCCAGCGGTAGGAATCCTGGGTAGGGTGTAAAGGTTCCTGTGTCCTCCCCATCGAAAAATGGTCTATCATTCTCTTATCCACTGCCATCTCTCATACCTAACGCTTGTCTGGGGAAATGCAACTGCCAACCACCTGAAACCCCTAAAAGTTCTCCAGAACAGAGCCCTCAAGAAACTTTTTCAATTGCCTACATTATTTCCGACTGCAGAACTATACAATCCAAATAAAATCATGGACATTAATTCACTTTATATATTTCAAACGTGCACATTTATCCACAACATTCAAATATCAAACATTCATTCCAATATCACTCTCACCACTGTTAACCAAATCCACCAATACAACTCCCGTAACAACCAAACATTGAGGACAGAAGCTACAAGAACCACTAGTGGACAACGCAGCATGATGTCAAAAGGCTTGAACATATACAACAAGATCCCCCAAAATGTGAAAGAATGTCGCAGAATAACGCCCTTTCAACAGAGACTCAAAAAACTAATTTACAGCAACTTTTTCTCTGCATAAATAGTATGACAACAAGGAAAAATTTCCTGATACATTTATTGTTACTTTTTTGTACGCAGTGTTGAGATGCACTTACTGTTCTTTTTCTTTTCTTTATCTTTTTTTCTCTTTCTCCTACCTTAAATTTGTTTCAAAACAAAGTCAACATAGATACATTTAGCCTCACGTAGATTTAACATATATTGAATGACCCATATAGCCTCGCGCTCTAGGTCTTAAACAACCCCTAAGTTTATATATTGTTTTGTTATATCCTGTGATTTACTTGGAAAAAAAAAACATTTTCTAAAGATCAGCTTTTGATAATTTGGCAAGCATCCGTTTCCACGGGAAACCATGCGGTTGTCAATGGGCTAACGTCACCTTACGTCTCGATATTGGCCAGGGTTCTTGTCATTTTATCCGCCCATTTTGGAATATCGATTTATATTGAAATATCCAGTGACGGTGGTTTGGTCATTGTCGATTTTTGTGTACGATTTGCAAGACGATAACACTTCCAAAAAGTTCCGCAAGCAGCTGGGTTTTTTATGAATGAAATCAGCCATTTTTTTTACAACTGCATTCCCCTTACCATTGCCTCGTAGACATAGAGTCGCTGGGCAGACATTAGTAGGTACCAAGCTCTACCAGAATGCTTAAAGTCTACGGGCGATCATTCATTGATTACCTGAGCCAACTGTGGCGATGAAGAAGTATTTTGGTAACTTGAATCGGTCAGTAAGTATTTTAGTGATCTGAAAATTAATAATCATTGGATTTCGTATAAATTGGAGCTTCCTTCACTAACTGAAAATGAGCTTGATTAGAAAGACGTATCGTTCTAAATTTGGGTCTCGTCTTCAGCTAGTCGTCTCATATATCTTGGTGCATTGGCGATGACTGGTGACATTGTTTTGTATAGATTGTAATTAATTTTGATGAGTTTTATCGGCGCCATGGCTGAACATGGAACGATTGAAGAATTTAGAACAGGGAGATTTTGTTTTGAATGGTGATAGGACATTGGTGGTTGAGAAGGGAGAAGAGTGCTCTGCACTCTCCACTGAATATTGGCATTTCTTACTAAGGCTTGGGTTTTGAACATTGAGGATGGAGTTGCCGATGGACCATCGGAGCAAGACTTATAGTACGCTAATTACCTACTTTTTTAATCATGTGATTTCACGTAGTAGAGATAATAGATTGTATTTTGCTAGGACTAAATTTCATCTTCTAGTCTCTCATCCGCTTCTCTATCTGAGACGTAAACCTCCCAAAACCGTGTGATTTAGTGGCCGGAAGAAGAAGTAAAGTAAAGGTTTATTAACGGATTAACCATTTCAAAAAGTACAAAGAATATAAATATAAATATAAATATACATATCCATCTAAAGAACTCTATGCTTAATCTGTAATCTGAATCTGCTTGAATTTAAGTTGAAAAAATCTATTTCATTTGCAATATCATTAGCAATTCTACACAGTCTATTTGTAGGAATATTTTGGCCATAATTTGTTCTATGATATTCAACAAAAAATAGTTCATGGTGTCTTAGGTTGACCTGAGGCACAGTAAACGATATTTTTTGTAATAAAGTTAGTGAATCTATCAATCCATTTAAGATTTTGTATAAAAAAATTAGGTCTAGAAAGTCTCTTCTATCTCCCAATTTTGGTAAATTTAATAGTTCACTAATGTCATGGTAATCTATTGACTCCACAGGAATGCTAAGTTTGTAGCCTATAAATCTGAAAAATTTTCTTTGTACTTACTTTCTCTAAACTATTAATATGAACATCATAGAAAGGAGACCAAACCGTTGAAGCATATTCCAAAACAGATCTAATAAGAGAGCAGTACAAATTCTTAAAACTATAGATATTAGTAAAGTCCGAAACACTGCGCTTAACAAAACCTAACATTTTCAAAGCTTTATTTTTTACATATTCAATATGATTTCCAAAAGATAATGATATGTCCATTATAACTCCAAGGTCCTTTATTTTATTAACACTTTCTAAATTGATATTATTGAAATTGTAGTTAAATTGAAATGGTTTTGATATTTTATAAAAGCTTATTATTTTGCATTTCTCAATATTTAAATCTAAACAATTTTGCGAAACATAATGATAAAATCTATCTAGATCTTGTTGTACTAATACGCAGTGATTCAAACTTGATATTTCTCTGAAAATTTTCAGGTCATCACAGTAAAAAAGAACTTCACAGTTTTTAAAACATTGTAAAATATCATTCAGAAACATACTGTGTCAATTTAATAATAATTGTGTCATTAATTCAATAATTTAAGTCAATAAAAGTTTAAATTAGGTACCGTCTTTGGTCTTTGTGCTAAAATTTTAATTACACACTCAACATTCAATCAACACTACCTATATTCAATACTGAAGAGTTTTTTTGTTAGTTAGCCAGTTTCCCAGCAGATACTGAGGTCCCATACGGGAAGCTACTTAGCTGTAGTTGTTTTTGAGCCAATATCTCTAGATTGATTATTTCAATTTGTTAGGATATTCTCTCGTCAGGGTAGGAAAATGTTAGTAAATTCAACAAGGGGGCACAGGTTCATTTGCACGAAAGCGATCTGCGCTTCGCGATGCTTTACGACGCGAACGCGATGGTGAGGTTCCTGCCCCGCAGACTTCTGGTTTCGACAGTGAGAGCGAACTCTGCATATGCCAGGGTAAACTTGAAATCTTGGCCCGTGATATTTCGAATCTTGACAACGAAAATGGAGACGGCGAATATCGACGTATATGTACTCTTCTCACTCACACGGAAGCACGTCTCAAGCGACTTTCATGCGTATTACGCACTGAACGTGAAACCCAGCAAGAATTCATAGAACGTTGTACGGGGCTATTCAATCGCCTAGTTATGTCCCACAATTCAACCACTTCCATGATTCAATCCCAACCAGTCGCTGAAAATCAGCCGTTCAGTCAGGCAAATCAGAATCTTCTGGACACCGACAATCCTATGCCAGGTCAATCGGATGTACCCCTTGTTAGACCCAGTACTTCCGATTTCGTGACAAACCGCGTATCACAGGATCCCGCTGTGTCTCATGACCTAATACCCCTTAGTGATGATGACGATCATAATTCCGAGCAGGTAACTTCCGCTGCGACTGAGAATATTGCAGTCTCACGTCAAGCATCTCAACCGATTCCCTTGAATCGACCCCCACCTCGTCGAATCATTCCGGCACCCCGACATCTTGTTTTTGATCACACGTCCGTGGGATCGCGTCCGTGCAGGCGACTCTCTTCTTCTGACGAGGAGTCGAATCATCCTAACCATCCCATCGTCAGGATCACTAATGCCACCGAAAATCCTGTAGAACAATTTCAACGGCAACGGTTTCGAGAAGCTCCTTCTGGTTTAGGTTCCAATTTTGGACCAACGGTCAGAACAAGTTTTCCTCCGCCAGTTTCTGTCAGATCTCAGCACGCAGAGATCAGTGACCCTGCTCCGTATCGACAATTTTTGGCTGAGCAGCCATTGCGTCAGATACGGTCATCTTCATATGCTCAACCATCTTCCTCTTCTAGGCCTCAATCTTTTCCCATCAATCCTCAGTTCAGACACGATACATTTACCAGACCACCAGATCAAGCGAATGTTTTACCGTTAACGTCACGGAGACAGTCCCATTTTCAGTTCGAGGATGAATATCCCGGATTCTCCCAACAAGTTCATCTTGATTCCACTCGCCCCAACGAAACTCTGAGCCATTCCAATCCATATGTAGATCTTGGAGAAAGACTGGACAATTTTGAGTATTCTCCTCTCCGTGGCGGAGATCATAGTCGCTCATTTCTATTTCCTCCCTACAACAAACGTCAGGATGTATCTTCTTGGGGTATTCAATTTAACGGTCAGACGAGCGTGACTGACTTCCTTGAGCGCATCGAAGAACTTCGTGTTTCACGAAACGTATCAAAGGAACATCTTTTACGTTCCTCTCCAGAACTTTTCACTCGAGATGCACTGTTGTGGTTTCGCACCGGTCGATTTGCTAGTTGGGATGATTTAGTCTGTCAATTGAGAGAAGCTTTTCAACCATATGACTATGAGTTTGGACTCTGGGACGAAATTCATAGACGGACCCAGGGTGCTCAAGAGCGTATTATTGGCTTTGTGGTGGCTATGGAGGCACTTTTCCGCAAGTTACCCACTCTACCTTCGGAGGGTACTCGGCTTCAGGTAATTCGTCGGAATCTTCTTCCACACATTCAACGACGTTTGTCAACTGAACGGGTGGAGACGCTTCAGGATCTCCTACGCCTGAGTCGATCCATTGAGGAAACCGAAGCCCGTGTCCAACGATTTGCCCCACCCCCAACGAATTATGGCACTCTTCTAGAACCCGCTCTTGCTTATCATAAACCGTCATCTCGTGTCGCTCTCATTGATGGACCGATAGAACCATCACCCCTTGACGATCCTGATCTTGTTATAGACGAACGTCTCGATTTGGCAGCCATTCAACCCTCCTCGCTCACTTGTTGGAACTGTCGTGAAATTGGTCATAATTTTCGCCAGTGTTCAAAACCTCGACAAACGTTTTGCTTTAAGTGTGGTCATCGAGATGTTATCTATAGAGATTGTCCCAAGTGTTCAAAAAACTGCCAATCAGGAAGGCTAAGCTAGACCCCTCGTCTTCCTGTTGCTCTCAAAATCCCGGGGTCGACAAGAGTCGCGTCATCTTGGACTACGTTTTGTCGCATGCCAGAGGTGACCTACGACCTCATTTGGAGGTACTGATATACGGAAAGCCCATGTTAGCTTTATTGGACAGTGGTTCCACTCGCACCATTATTGGATCCAAGGGCTGGGACATTCTTCGACCTTTCTGTCGCGTTAATTCGCAGGCTCAATCCGACTGTATTGTCGCCAACGGCGAAAGCTGCCGAGGAATTGGATCCACCGATCTACCTATTCGCTTGCGAGACAAAGTAATTTTGCTCGAGGTGCTGATCATTCCTTCTCTTCCCCATTGTCTTATTCTGGGCGTAGATTTTTGGTCAAGGATGCAAATTGTCCCTGATCTCTACTCATCCGAGTGGTCATTCCGATGCAATGTCAGTGAGGTTCCTAGAGTCAGCGCCATACATTCCAAAGAGTCACTTTCTCCCGAACAGCGTATTATACTTGACAATCTTGTAGCAAATATGCATGCAACTATGGGTACAAAAATTGGCTGTACTGAGCTAGTTGAACTAGTCATTAAAACAGAGTCTCCCCCATCAAGCAGCGCTATTACCCCTTGTCCCCAGCTCTACAAAAGGTAGTGAATATTGAGCTTGACCAAATGTTAGCTGACGACATTATCGAACCGTCGGACTCTCCTTGGTCTTCGCCAATAGTGATGATCCGAAAAAAATCAGGAAATTGGAGATTTTACGTGGATTATCGGTCCCTGAATAAGGCCACTACTCCAGACTCTTACCCTCTTCCGTATGTCAGCTCCATTTTGGATAAACTCCGTGATGCCCGTTTCTTAACCACCCTTGACATCAAGTCGGCTTATTGGCAAATTCCCATCGCCAAAGATTCTCGACCGCTCACTGCATTTACTGTGCCTTCACGAGGTTTATTCCACTTCAAAAGAATGCCGTTTGGGTTGACTAACGCCCCAGCAGTATGGCAGAGGTTGATTGACCGGGTCGTTGGTGTCGATCTTGATCCCTATGTGTTCGTCTATCTCGACGACGTGATTGTTTGTACGTCAACCTTTGACAAACATATCGAGATTTTGCAGGAGGTCATCGAACGCATTAGACGAGCTGGTTTGACGCTGAACCCCGAAAAATGTCAGGTCTGTAAGTCGGAGCTGAAATATTTGGGCTACGTCGTCAATTCAGATGGATTGTTGGTAGATCCTGAGAAGGTGGCCATTATCCGAATTCCCCCTCCCACTAACGCTACTGAAGTTCGGCGTATCATCGGCATGGCGTCTTGGTATCGACGTTTCGTGCCAAACTTCTCCACGGTCATTGCTCCTCTTACGGCACTAACTCGCAAAAATACTAAATTCGTTTGGCATCCAGAATGCGAGGCAGCAATCAAGTCCATAAAAGAGAATTTGGTGAAGGCTCCTGTACTATCTTGCCCTGACTTTAATTTGCCCTTTGTCGTACAGTGCGACGCTTCCGATTATGGCCTGGGAGCCGTCCTTTCGCAGGTTCAAGATGGTGAAGAGCATGTCCTCTGCTATCTCAGTCGCTCCATGACTAAAAGCGAGAGGCGATTCAGTACAACAGAGAAAGAATGCCTTGCTGTGCTCTTTGCTATTGAGAAGTTGAGACCGTACCTGGAAGGTACGAAATTTACTGTTATTACCAACCACTACAGCCTCAAATGGCTTCACTCCATAAAAGATCCAATTGGACGTATTGCTCGATGGAGTATCCGTATGCAGCAGTACGATTTCGACGTTGTCCATAGAAAAGGTAAAGAGCATGTTCTTCCAGATGCTTTATCCAGAGGTCCCTATCCTGGATGAAATACAAATTCCCGATTCTGACACTTTATCCGATCGTCCTTCAGACTCGTGGTATTTGGGTATGTGCAAAAATGTTCAACAACAGCCCACTAAATACCCTCTGTGGTGGTTCGAAAATAATAACTTGTACAAGAAAGCCCGTGTGCGTTATCCAGCACTTTCTGACCCCTCGCAAGTTTGGCTTCGTGTCATTCCCAGAAAGGGTAGGTCCGCCATCATCAAGGCAAACCATGACCCCCCTGAATGTGGCCATTTGGGAGTATTCAAGACATCTAGAATTTCTCAAAAATTCTACTGGCCCAGCATGCGCCATGATGTTGCAAAGTACATCCGCCATTGTCATGTCTGCCTTCAGACTAAGCCTCAACAGCAAGCCCCAGCTGGCAAGATGATCAGCGTCATTCCAACCACGTCTAGACCCTGGCAAATTATAAGTGTTGATCTCGTTGGGCCGCTGCCTAGGTCTTCGTCTGGGTATGCGTACATATTTTCCGTGTGCGACTTGTTTAGCAAATATGTTTTGTTTTTCCCTTTGCGCACCGCTACAGCCCCTGCCGTAGCGAAATGGTTGGAAGACTATGTCATTTTCGTATATGGAGCTCCAGAGAAGCTCATAGCCGACAACGGTGTCCAGTTTCGCAGTAGGTTATTCCAGAATCTGATGGTCAAACACGGCATTCAAATCAAGTATACTGCCAACTATCACCCTCAGGCGAATCCCGTCGAGCGTGTCCACCGTGTCCTCAAAACCACTCTCTCAGCTTATGTGGCGGACGATCACCGTCAATGGGATAAAATCCTCCCCAAGGCTGCTTGTGCTATCCGGTCTGCTAGACACGAGGTTACCGATTTGACCCCCAACTTCATAATGTTTGGACGTGAAATTCGTTTGCCTAGTAGAGATGAACCCCCCTGCAACCCTGATCTCTCTAATTTTTCCCAAGGGCAGGATCCCCGTGTGCGAGCCAAAGCTCTTGAAACTGTTTTCGCTGATGTACAAAAACGCCTCCAGCAGGCTCATCAGACCTCTAAACGCACTTATGACCTGCGAAGGCGCAACGAAAAGTTTCAACTCCATCAAAAAGTCTGGAAGCGGAATGTGGTTTTGTCGGACGCAACCAAAAACTTCACTTCCAAACTTGCCCCTAAATTCATAGGTCCGTTGACCATCACCCGTGTTGAGTCACCTTGGTCCTTCGAACTCACAGGCCAAGACGGACGGAAAATTGCACGCCAAGGATTTAAAATCACATCCCCCAGACGATGATGCTTCTCGCCTTGATTGAACCCATTCACTACGACCAACTTTAATATATTCTACTTCGGTTTAGTTTTCTTGATGCGTTCTTCAGTTGTGTTGCCACCCTGCCAAAGAAAAAAAAAATCCTCTTGATTTTTTTTTTCAGGAAGGGGAGGTGTTGTTACGGGATTAATTTTCTCCCTAAAATAAAGGTACCTCCATCTACCAATCGAGTCAGTAAGGTTCATAAACACTCACGCAGTTTTCAGGATTTTATTTTCACAGTACCACCTAACAATAATTGTGCTTATTTATTTAAACATTTGACTATAAATAATAACAGTTCCCTGCTTTGGTCCAATTACAGATTTCTGCTTTCCCTTCCTCGATGGTACCATGGTACCCAACCTAAAATTGTGACACTTGAAAATTCCCTATTTGGACACCCATGCTTCCGGAAGGGATAGGTTTTTTTGGTAGAAAGAGGGCAGCTTTTTGAAGAGCACGTTGTGAGCTTCCTCTCTTAGCGTTTTTGCTGATTTTACCATAAGTTTTAAGTCCCTAATTGGATCCCCTTTGTGAGTTGCTGAGATTAAAGCATCACAGTGCCACTAGGCAGATTTTTGGTTAAATTTTAAGGGTTTAAACCTCAAACTTAACCGTTTTCCTTTGTGTGCTGTATCTGGAAAAGGCCAAAGTATTTTGGTAAGTTCTCGTTTCCTACTATTTCTCTTTTGCTTACCCTGTGTGAATATATATATTTTCGTTTCAGGCCTTTTTGTTTTTCCTCTTATTCTTTTCGTGTTACACTGCTACTGTTGTCTTCACCCTTCATCGAATGCTTGGCATCTCCTTCGACAATCTTAAGTACTGATTGCCCACCAACCACCTCAGAACTCAAGAGGACCTAAATCTCCCCATTACCTGCCAACCAGAAAGATTTTGAAGGTTTCCAGACCTCACTCCAAGTCAGAAGTCATCCTGGTCTCTGTAAGACTGGTAACCAACACGTATTTGAGGATTCAATCTGTAAGTCAGTCTGATCACTTGTGTGTGTTGTCCTGGGTCCTGAAATTATATGGCTACACTCCAGCTGAGATAAAGAGTGACGTTCTGTAGCCAAAATATAAACTTACGTCAGTTTCACGACGTAGCACTGTTCAGCGAAGCAAGGGCTAAGAAATTCCATAGCTGGATAGAGGCCTATAATAACCTTTAAGAAATTTGTTGTTTTATTTTTGCGTATTACAATTATTACCTGATTTATCCATCCTTGTATAACTTTGCACTTTAAGTACACTACTTTACGCCTAATTTAACATCGGGATAACTGTACACCGGGAAAATAGGCCTATTTCGAGGGTAAACGACTATTGATTTGTACATTGATTTTTGAGATCTTTAATGACTAAAATAAGGTTATAAATTTTTAATAAAATGGTAGGTATAGTATGGTTTTAAGGCAATAGAATAGGTAGTATTTTTAATGATTTACTGATAAATATTGCACCTTTTTTTGGTATATTGTATACTTTGCATTTTTGGAAGAAAGTATATAAACCATATCAGAGAATATTTGATTTCGATTATTTTCATTTCTTGTCCCTTTTACAGCTGACTTTGACTGCATTTGCGAATCGACGAGTCCTCGCATGCTAATAGGTGATTTCACTTATTGATGCCCTGCTTTTTGTTCTCCTTGCTTTCCTGTGTTGATTTAATTACTTTGTATGTTCTAGGCTGTTTCCTGTTTTATTATTTTTCGCATTCAGGAACCAATTTACTTTAGGGTTGAAAACAGGTGGCGCTTTTAGTTTTGACCCAGACCACTCTACCTTTAATCTGGCTAGTCGGAGCTGCCCTACAAGTTGGTTTCCTTTCGGCCACCTTCAGGAGTTTTATCATCCCCTCCATTCTTTCACCCCTTTCCCTTCTTCAACTCTTTCTTCTTTTCTTCTTTCTCCCCCTTTTGCAATAATCGCTCACGCAACAAATAGGCAATCTCATCACTCTTCATGTAACACCCTAATACACGCTCTAAATCCACAAAATCAAAATCTCAGCACAAAAAGACATCACATGATTTCTTAGGTTTCAATTTACTTCTTTATCTGTGTTGTTTACAGTATGAAACGATTTTTGTTAAATACATGAACAATGCACATGTTATAAAAAATGTTATAAACAAACAAAAAATACATAAAAATGAACAAAATAATAGGAACTTGCATAAATTGAACTCTCAAAAACAAAATAACATTTAATCCACTAACCTGTGAACGATCCTTACACACACACTAATAACAAATTGAATTGAACAATCAATTTTAATGCACAATATAAATGAAAATTGAATAATGAATAATTACAGACACGCGTTTAAAGAAAAAAGGAACAGCCCCCAGCTTCTTCTCAAGTCTCTCTAATGCCTAATCGCCTCTTCTCATCGTTGTTGCGGCCTTAATTGAAAACAATATAAACAAACACCTTGCAACGTTACCGATTTTAATTAATTTACGATCTGAAACCCGGACTCCGTACTTAATGTGAAACATAATGGCTGAGTTCGTTTTTATCATCTTTTTCATCAATTTGCTGCGAAATCATAGAGAAATATAATAGTAGTATATATATATTAATTAATTAGACAAAACCGACATCAATAATAGTGTGTTTTCGAATTTGCGATGATGCGAGATGCAGTAAAAAGGTAAACACAAAGCTTATAATACAAACATATTTAGTTACTGTATATTTATAAAATTGGAATAAAAAAATAAGTTTGTTTGAAGATATCTCAATTTTTGTATTGTTCAATTACCTCCTTGACCCCCTTAAGGAATCTCATTGCATCTAATTTGGATTTTTTAAAAATAAGTTCTGTTATCGTTCTAAACAGTTGCTCGGTAAATTTTAGTAAGTTTTTTCAACAAATGTTTTGTTTTGCAATTAACTGTTTAGAGCGTTTACAGTACTTTATTTTTAATAAATCTTAATTAAAATCAAAGTTAATAATTTAATTATTCAAAAAAGCCGCCTTTTCACTGTCGGTAAAGAAGTAACCTGCATTTAAACAATGTTCACTCTTTTATTGCTGTCCGTAGCCACCAGAGGCGCTAACGTCGACATTGTGCCAGTTAAGTACAGGGGAATGACTTCTCTCGTAGTTTACTACTATTATATTTCTCTATGTGCGAAATTTTGACAGGCACGTGACTAGATAAGACAGTTTTTACAAATCACGTGCCTGTCAAAATTTCTGAGCAAATCGACGAAAAAGATGACAAAAACGAACTCGGCCAAGAAAGAGAAGATCAAAAACTCAACTCAGAATTGATTTTAGTAATATAAGAGGAATAAGTACAAATATGAATTCAGTTCACCAACATCTTGAAGAACAAAGACCTGACATCCTTGTTCTCACTGAAACTAAAATCAGTTCTGAAACACCTATTGTGAACTATCTTTATCCCGGCTATGACCTACACCACCGATTTCGACATAATTTTGGGATCTGTGTGTACATTAAAAATGACCTTTCATGTCATCGAGAGGAGAAGCTAGAACCAGCGAACCTTGATATCATATGGCTAAAATTCACCTCAAAGTCATCGACCAAGTTTATCTGCTGCCTCTACCGACCGCCATCTAACACCGAGTACCAAAACTTTTTCGCGACATTATCCGAAAGCTGTGATAGTATACAGTCAAACTATCCACAGGCGGAAATTTTCTTTTTAGGCGATTTCAACGTCCACAATATACCCTAGCTGAAATACCACAACAAAACAGATAACGAAGGCAGAGAAGCAGAAGCTTTTGCCATAAGTTGTGGTCTAACGCAGCTTGTCGATGAACCTACCCGTATCTCAGAAAGGGGCGAATTTGCAGCGCTTTTAGACTTGTTCCTAACCACAAATCCTGACTCGTACACAATTCAAGTAGATGCTCCACTTGGTTCGTCCGATCATAAACTTATAATAACAAAGTGCGAAATGCTCATCCCACCAAGCCAACAACCACTTCCTCGTAAAATGTGGCACTATAAATCGGCAAAATGGAATGATCTAGAACAGTTTTACCTGCATTTTCCATGGCAAGAGGTTTGCTTTAAAACAGCTGATCCCACTATTTGCTGTAATGAAATAACACAAGTAATCTTATCTGGAATGGATGCATATATCCCACATACAACTAAACGTAGAGCTAATGCAAAACCTTGGTTCAACAGCCAGTGTCAAACGGCTGTACAGAAAAAACACAGAGCATATAACCTTTGGAAACGACAACAAACCGCTCAAAACCACACAGAATTTATAGAAGCCAGAAATAGTTGCAAAATTACTATTGACTCCGCTAAAGAAACATACAATCAAAGAATAAAAAACAGGTTGCTGAATTGTCCAAGTAGTTCTAGGTCCTTTTGGTCTCTTGCAAAAGCTGTTGGATCTAACTTCACTAAGTCATCCATACCACCACTTACAGATACAAATAATCACTTAGCCACAACATCAGAGGAAAAAGCCAATATGCTGGCCCAAATGTTTTCCTCCAACTCCAACTTAACAGTGCCAAACGGAAAAACTCCACCGTTCATTGAAAGAGTTTCCCATAGTATGCCAGAGGTACCCTTTTGTCACAGAGAAATACGAAAATCCCTTAAAAAGCTAGATACAAACAAAGCAATGGGTCCGGATGGCATTCCCGCAATAGTACTCAAAAATTGCGCCAACGAACTCACCCCAACTTTCGCAAAATTATTCAATTTGTCTTACAGGCAAGGAGTATATCCATCATCATGGAAGTCTGCCGCAGTACAACCCATTCCAAAGAAAGGAAAAAAGACAGATCCGTTAAACTATAGACCAATTGCTCTACTTCCGGTGATATCAAAAGTAATGGAAAGAGTTGTGAACAATCACCTAACCAAGTAGTTGGAAAAGTACAAAATTATCAACGATAAGCAATACGGATTTCGAAAATATAGGTCAACTGGCGATTTACTTACATACGTCACTCACTTATGGCAAAAAGCGATTGAGTTGCGGGGTGAAACAAGAACAATTGCCTTAGATATATCTAAAGCATTCGACAAAGTTTGGCATGAAAATCTGCTCAATAAGCTCAAAGCAATGGGATTATCGCCGAAACTTTGCACTTGGTTTGAAAGTTACCTAAAGAACAGATCCATTTATGTTGCACTGGATGGCCAGAACTCCAACTCTTACCAAATAAATGCTGGTGTGCCACAGGGAGCAATCCTTTCGCCAACTCTTTTTCTGATTTACATAAATGACCTCATAGATAAAACAGTAAATCCACTTTATTGCTTTGCAGACGATGGCAATGTAGTCTCCTCACTCATACCACCCACAGGTCTTTCCGCACGTGAATTCCATCATCTTAGACTAACTCAAATATCGCAGATAAATAACGACCTGGAGATAATAGAGGACTGGGGTAACAAAAACCTTGTACAGTTCAACGCGCAGAAAACCCAAGCAGCTCTGTTTTCAAAAAAGACCAGCACCGGTGAGCCAAACATCATGCTATCTGGAAGTGCTGTCACATTACAGAGTCAGTTGAACATCTTGGGGGTTACTGCAGAGACCAACATGTCTTGGCACAGTCACGTGGCAGATATTGCTAAAAGGGCGTCCCAAAAGCTGGGGGTGCTATTTCGTACAAGACATCTGTACACACCAAGCCAATTGCTGACACTCTCAGCGTTGCCAGACGTACGACAGGTGTGGTATTTGTACGACAGTTTAGGGCATATTCGTTACAAGAAAATCAATGCGTACAGTAGTACGGTAATGTACCACAGTTTTGAAATATTCAATTGATTGGGTAATATTTTATGGTAATATGTACCACATTTCTAAATTCTCCTTTTTTTATTATATTATGTGTTGGCCAAATTGGGTTTGGGTACCTTGCTTGACAACCTTGCACCTTGACAACCTTGCATGTGAATATGCTGGGTTATGTGATGTAACAGTTGTGTCATACTCCCCTAACTACCTAGCCATCAAATTCTGGGCCAGCAAGTGACGTCACTATCAGCAGCTTATAGTGATGACGTCGCCCGCAGACCTCGATGGAATGCTTGCGATTCAGGCTGTGCTAGTGAGTTGGTTTTTTTGTAGATTTCAAATGTAAAAAAGGTGATTTTCGGTTCGTTCTCACAGAAGAAATAAAGTGTTCTTGATCTTCCAGTATCCCAAAATTTGATGGTGGGGGAGTTAGGGGAGTATGACACAATTGACACATCACATAATCCAGCATCAACGTTACAAAAGAATTTATTTCAATTTGACTAAGTACCCACAAAGTACAGGGTGATCTATTATAAATGTCAAATACAAAAGTTGCAAGAAATTGTCGAAAGTTTTCAACTAAGTCAGTTTTAGGCATACAGGGTGCGTCAAAAAAGTGCAGCAGTGTGAAGTTATATATTTTTTTAAAATGGAACACCCTGTATATTGTGCGTTTAATTGTTGGTCCCTTTTAACCTGATTTCAAAGATATATGCTTTGATATGTTTATCTTCAATAGTTATAGGGAAAAACATGAAAACTCCTTTCAAGGTTAAATATTGAAAAAAGAAAAATTATACCGTTTAAGCTTTAGAGAATTTTGGTATAAACAGTTCATTGTTCAAATTTTTTTAATTAATATACAAGGTGAAATACATATTGTAATAAATCCAGATGTCTAAGTTATTATTATTTTAAAAATAAATAACATGAGAGACCTAGGAAGGGATTTTCGCGTTTTTCCCTATTACTATTGGAGATAAACCGAGAGATAAACATATTAAACCATATATCGTTGAAATCAGGTTGAAAGGGACTGATAAATAAGCGCACAATATAGGGTGTCCCATTTTAAAAAATATAACTTCACACTGCTGCACAATTTTGACGCACCCTGTATGCCTAAAACCAGGGATGTGCTGTAGACTATGAAATCTATATACTTTACGCGGTTTATCTACATATTGTTTACATCCACTTTTTTCGATGTAGACTGTAGTGAAGACAACGGAAAATTTGGAATTTGAATTACCAATTTTTTTGGAAATTTGCATTGCATTAAATTTATATTGTATTAAATTAGACATTATCTACAGCTCAATGGACCTTTCTCATGCAATTAACAACAAGGATAGTTTATTAAAATTTATGTAATAAAGAAAGAGATACCTATTATGACGCGCGATACCTGTGTGGAATGACTTTGATTGGTTCCACTTGTCAAATTGGGCAATTTCGGTTATGTTTCTGTTTTTGTTTATTTTTAAACGTAAATATGACAAATATGTGGGGAAAAAGTTTGAGAAGTACGAATTTACAAGTGCTAACAAACCTTTAATTGTGCAATTATTATTGTATTTGATATAGAAATCGTTATTTTACGAACCCTCAAACCTCTGTTCTAACTTAAATCGTCTTCAGTCAGGTTGAGAACATGTAACCATTGTTTTCTTAAAATTTGATTACTTGGGAACTTGTGAAAATAAAGGTTTGACTTCTTTTTCGCCTTACTCTGACAAGATCTCACACAACACATTTGAACCATTGTATAATAAACAGTTTTTGTAATAATTTTCAGCAATATTGATTGATTATTGAGGTTAGCTTTAAAAACGTCAGGGTCAGACCGCGTTCCCGCGTTCATTCAATTGACAATTTTATTATCTGTCACCCACAAGCTGCGCGCGCAGCACAGGTAAAATGAGAAAGGTCCATTAACTTTACCAAGAAAAAAACAGAACTAAGCATAAACAGAAACATAACCTTATGACAATTGTCAAAAATAGTATAAGGCATTCCAACGATCTGTCAAAAATGGCGTTTGTCAAAAGTTAGCCAGGGCAGGCAAAGTTCAAGTGCGCAAAAATAATGGTAAAATGCCTGCATTTTGTTGTGTAGTGAAATGTAGTAGTAGGGGAGAACGCGACAACGTTAAATTTATAAAATACCATCGGAACTGAATCGAAAACATCCTGATAAAGTTGAACAAACCAATTAGAAAACAACTTTGGTTAAATGCAATCATCAAACGTGAAGATTTAACTGGCAGTGAGTTGAAATATGCTGTAGTTTGTTCGAGATATATGTATATTAGGACTTATCAAATATCAATACTTAGAGCAACTATCATTATTAACAAATGTATATTAATGGCTACGTTCACCAGAACCAAAACGAATTGTAAACAGTTTACAAATACCAACAGAATATGTTGGGCTGAATGACACGTCACCACACAAAACACAGTGTTGAAAATTATAAACACTCTGAAATTATGCTTGCGACCATTTGCAAAACATGTTTGGTTTTAACTCAAATTCAACGTAGCGTTCAGCAGAACAATCGCAAACCGTTTATCAACGTTTGTATCTGGTGAACGCGGCTAATGACGCGTGTTCGACTGTGTGACACTTATTTGACACAATCGAATTGTGTGCCCTGACTGATTTTTTTTTATTGAAATGCCCTACACTTTACGCGTTGTCTGCATATTTTACACGTTGTCTACATAGATTACATTGTTTACATTGTCTACTCGTTGTTTACACCAGAACGTAGACAATCTTTATTTACGCGTAGATGCCCATCCCTGCCTAAAACTGACTTAGTTGAAAGCTTTTGACAATTTCTTTAAACTTTTGTATTTGACACTTCTGTCACAAACGTCAAATAAAAAAGTTAGCAGGGGTGACATTTATAATAGATCACCCTGTACCTTAATAAATTTAATAAATAGTTTTATTTGATTTCCCCAGAGATTTCCCTTTACTCCTGTTCCTGTAATTTTTAATGCAAGGTCTATTTTCAAGTTTTCAACATTTTGCGCTATCAAAAAAAAAACATATTTTTTCTAGTAAATATGTACTAAAAATGTATTATGTAAGGTAATGTGTACCACAAGTATTCATGGCGCGTACGTCCCTGTACGACAGTTTTTGAGCATTATGTACCACACTTTCATATTTAGAGTCTGGCAACGCTGGACACTCTACAAAGCCCAGATTCGACCAACTATGGAGTACTGCTCACATATACACACACCCAAACATACCTTAATGCTTTTGAACACCGTGCAAAAACGAGCTATCAAGCTGATCAATGACCCCGCACTTACTCGTAACTTGGATGGTCTTGAACATCGCAGATCTGTGGGCGATTTATCTGTCTTCTACAGGTACTATCACGGAAAATGTTCTGAAGAGTTGGCACGTATGATTCCACCGAGAGTAGCGCCTACCAGGCGAACCCGTCAAACAGACGGTAACCATGAATTTACTGTCAAACTAGAGGCACCAAGAACCTCATTATATCAGAATTCATATCTCTGGAGAACAGCATCGCTGTGGAATAAACTCCCTGCGACGGTTTTTCCTGCAGGTTACAACCTGAACCGTTTCAAGACCAACATACACCGACATTTCCGCGCACTTGCCGCTTCTCGAGCGTGATAGGACATTTCCTTGCGAGTGCGCATATCCGTAAAAAAAAAAAAAAATCCTGTTCATGTTTCGAAATACAGTAGGTTGAAGAAGTAGCTGTGTAATATCTTGACAGCTTCGGGAAACATTTGAAAGTTGTTGTAAAAGCGTCTTCTACTGAGCTTCTACTAGACCAAGGCTCATTAAGGGAGATATAGAAGGCAGAGGGAACAAGATTATGATAATCCGTAGGCGCTCTTTTGATCATCCTATATACCATACCTCTGTCTTATCCGAACAAAAACGGTTTAAATAACCAGTCAATGTCTAAAAAGATGTGATTTTGCTTATTAATAGCATCGCGTTAGATACATTTTTGCGCAACCGTCCGTGAAATGAGTTTTCGCGACCGCCACTCAGGCCACACCTTACGTGCAAAATGTGTCAATTCCTTGTCAAATTCATACAATGTTTCTGTAACTTTACATAATTTTCATAGTTGCACAAAAAATAGTGTGTATACCATGACCGAGAAACTTTGGTTTGATTTGTGGCTATTTATCATCTCTTCTACGCCTCCATGAAACCCAGCATTGAAGCTTCCAGATAAACGGATTCTCATACTTTTTAAATACGCCTGAAACGATACCCCCTAAAGACCCAGTCAGCAAGCTGAGTTTCGTTTCTTCTACAAGAATTTTAGTGAAAATTTGGTTCATTTCGCCATACGTTGCAGGTTTTGCCTTGTTACCTTTCGCTTTAAAATGTAAAATCGTGATTTGTCAAGCATCGCTTGCTTGGTATCAGTAAAATTGCATTTTTCATGTATAGCTGTCGCAGCTAGAAACTATTCACAGACACACCAATTTTTGCAAATCATCATTCTCGACAGCAAGGGGCAACGATGTTCATCAATCATTCGATTTAAAAGGGACCTACTCGATGAAAATGTATAAATAAAATGGGATTATTTCAAGCAAAGGAGTGTCAGTTTCTATAAAAACCTAATTAATTTCAAATTAGAATTGAAATTCAACTCTATGTTTGAATAGCATCGAAAATGTTTCTCCTCCTAGCAAATTAATACCAAAGTATTAAATTACCCATTCAAAGATTTAAGCTCAGAGGCAGGCACTAAAAACTTTGGTGTTCATTTCTATATTTGCAAATGCTTTATGTACATTTTTGAACTGCTAATTTAAAAGGGCTAAAGCTCAGAGGGATTCCAATTTCAAAGCGGCTTAATAAAATATTTTATACGAAAGAAATTTTGGTTTCAATAAGGCTACTCATAAAGCTGAAATTTTGAAGTAGCTGTATACCTTTTATCAG
Organism: Ceutorhynchus assimilis; assembly: GCA_917834065.1. Classification (NCBI taxonomy): domain Eukaryota; kingdom Metazoa; phylum Arthropoda; class Insecta; order Coleoptera; family Curculionidae; genus Ceutorhynchus; species Ceutorhynchus assimilis. Next base: position 55,887,919 of record OU892280.1, on the reverse strand, counting down.
TGGAATAACGTATCGAATATCAAAGACAAATTTTGCTCTATCCTTTAAGCTGAAATAATGCATAAAATACGTCCCTATTGGTCAACTTTTAGCTTAGGTATAAAAAACTCAACTTTGAAACGTTACATTTTGTTGTGTATTAGCCTTTATTGAGTTCAGCGGTTCAGCAACACACTTCGTTAACTGAAAAGCGAAATATGTTTTTTGTACGAGAAGTAACAAAGCGCTAACAGTGGATTCTCAGCCGGCTAAAACACGATCTTTTATACTTATTTAATACGAAATCCAGTATATTTCTTTTTGTGTGAGAAATGTTACAGTCCCTGATGGGTGTATTTTTCCTGGAGCTATTTTTATTCTATAGAAACATCTGGCAAAATAGAAGGACAAACAAAAATGTTTCAAATGAACTGGGGTTAAACAGGATTTATATTTCTTTACTGTTGCAATTTCTTTTGTAATTTTGAATAACTAAGTTCAGAGTAGTTGGGTAGTTTTTCTCTGGCGACTATCTCACTGTCGTTGCTATTTAGCTTTAGAGTTAAAATTGTGAATTTCTTAATTACAGCACAGGATTGTCGCTTTGTGCACAACAAACTACAAAATTTAAAAGTTTGCTATTTTATGTAGCATCTTGGGAAAGCTTGAAGACCTTTTTTGCTCTTTCAACCTGACCTGTTTGTGTTTTTCCTCCTAAATGTTTTTTTCAAAGCATCTCTAGACTTGGAATCATCTTTAAAAACTTCTGGGGGCGAGCGTCACGATTTTTTTCTTTAGATATGGATCTGTTACACTCCCACTGAATAATTTTCGATGTGTATCTGTAGGCTACTTTGTCTTTCATAGGCTTCTCTGGACTTTCTGCATTAAAGCGGAAGAACCTGATGGATCTTTTAACTGATCAACTACGTAATGGACGACGTCGTTGAAGTTAGCAACAGATTCAGAAATGAAAATCATGTTTTTACAGTCGACCAAATAAGTAGTGCCACAAATAAAATAAATCAAAAAATCTATTCTAAAAGATTCTCTAACATCATCAAACTTGGTGGAAATAATACTGGGGGTAATGTACGTCAAATACTAAAAAATAATTTGTCCAGGGAATGGTTGAAGGCGGTAGATTCCGCCCCAAAAATGTAAATGAGATCAGATATCGAAAATTTTGTAGCACCACCAAAGTTGGTGGAAATATTTCTTGAACAGATACGAGGGACATATCAAAAAAGCAAATGTTTATCTCGGGGTTGAAGGGGGGAAATTCAACCCCAAAGTTGACGAAAAAAACAAACTTCCTTGAAAAATTTTGTAGCAGTTTCAAAGTTGGTCGAATTATTCCGTCGACAGATACGAGTAAAATATCAAAAAAGCACATGTTTATCTCGGAGTTGAAGGGGTGGAAATTCAACCCCAAAGTTGACGAAAAAAATCAAACTTCCTTGAAAAATTTTGTAGCAGATTCAAAGTTGGTCCAATTATTGCTTGGATAGATACGAGTAAAATATCAAAAAAGCACATGTTTATCTCGGGGTCGAGATTTCCATCCCAGGTTTCAGTTCAGAAAAGTTTACAAAAAAATTAATTTTTCTCGTTTAGAATTAGTTTTCGCAACACGTGCGTCTATGATTCAGTTGATCAGGTACCTATATAATATAAGCTCAGCTCACTTTGAGAAAAGGGGAAGAAAGGTCGGTAACTCATTTCCATTTTATGATTTTACTTAATAATAATAGATGTCGATAAAGTGGCAGGTAGGTACGGTACTTCATCATGGTTAACAGTACAGTTGCGATAGAAAAAAAGTAGTAATACAAAAATTATTCCCCCAATTTGAGCTCCCAGAGTAACATACAAAATTTTGACAGGCAATGATATATTCTAGGTTCAAAACGGGTGCAAAAATGCCAAAGTAATGTCATCTGAAACTTCCTGGGTTAAAAACTTGTCGAAAAATGCCAAAAATGCGTCATTTTTGGTTAAGAATTAAATTAATGCATATAGACCAGGAGATTTTGGAGATTTTTCTTGTACTACTTTTTTTTTATCGCAACTGTATATAGGTACATATCTTGTTTAGTCGGCGTTGATTGAACATCGTTTCATAGTGTCAACTGAAATGGTAAAATTTTGGAGTGTTCCATGTTCCACGACGCCAGAAGTAGGAATCATGTGGATATTTTTCGCCATTTTTTTGGCGCTATTTCTAGAATATTGTTCCAATTGGAGAGGATTGGGTATTGGGTGTAACAAAATTTTTAAAGCAAGTTGGGTTTTCTTCGACAGCTTTGGAGTAGAATTTCCCCTCCTTCAAACCCCAGATTAACATGTGCTTTTTTGATATTTTACTCGTATCTGTCCAAGCAATAATTCGACTAACTTTGAAACTGCTACAAAATTTTTCAAGGAAGTTTGTTTTTTTCGTCAACTTTGGGGTTGAATTTCCCCCCTTCAAACCCGAGATGAACATGTGCTTTTTTGATATTTTACTCGTATCTGTCCAAACAATAATTCGACTAACTTTGAAACTGCTACAAAATTTTTCAAGGAAGTTTGGTTTTTTCGTCAACTTTGGGGTTGAATTTCCCCCCTTCAACCCCGAGATAAACATGTGCTTTTTTGATATTTTACTCGTATCTATCCAAGCAATAATTGGACCAACTTTGAATCTGCTACAAAATTTTTCAAGGAAGTTTGATTTTTTTCGTCAACTTTGGGGTTGAATTTCCACCCCTTCAACTCCGAGATAAACATGTGCTTTTTTGATATTTTACTCGTATCTATCCAAGCAATAATTGGACCAACTTTGAATCTGCTACAAAATTTTTCAAGGAAGTTTGATTTTTTTCGTCAACTTTGAGGTTGAATTTCCCCACTTCAAACCCGCGATGAACATGTGCTTTTTTGATATTTTACTCGTATCTGCCCAAATAATAATTCGACTAACTTTGAATCTGCTACAAAATTTTTCAAGGAAGTTTGATTTTTTTCGTCAACTTTGGGGTTGAATTTCCACCCCTTCAACTCCGAGATAAACATGTGCTTTTTTGATATTTTACTCGTATCTATCCAAGCAATAATTGGACCAACTTTGAATCTGCTACAAAATTTTTCAAGGAAGTTTGATTTTTTTTCGTCAACTTTGAGGTTGAATTTCCCCCCTTCAACCCCGAGATAAACATGTGCTTTTTTGATATTTTACTCGTATCTGTCCAAGAAATAATTCGACCAACTTTGAAACTGCTACAAAGTTTTTCAAGGAAGTTTGATTTTTTTCGTCATTTTTGGGGTTGAATTTCCCCCCTTCAACCCCGAGATAAACATGTGCTTTTTTGATATTTTACTCGTATCTATCCAAGCAATAATTGGACCAACTTTGAATCTGCTACAAAATTTTTCAAGAAAGTTTGATTTTTTTTCGTCAACTTTGAGGTTGAATTTCCCCCCTTCAACCCCGAGATAAACATGTGCTTTTTTGATATTTTACTCGTATCTATCCAAGCAATAATTGGACCAACTTTGAATCTGCTACAAAATTTTTCAAGGAAGTTTGATTTTTTTTCGTCAACTTTGAGGTTGAATTTCCCCCCTTCAACCCCGAGATAAACATGTGCTTTTTTGATATTTTACTCGTATCTGTCCAAGAAATAATTCGACCAACTTTGAAACTGCTACAAAGTTTTTCAAGGAAGTTTGATTTTTTTCGTCATTTTTGGGGTTGAATTTCCACCCCTTCAACTCCGAGATAAACATGTGCTTTTTTGATATTTTACTCGTATCTATCCAAGCAATAATTGGACCAACTTTGAATCTGCTACAAAATTTTTCAAGGAAGTTTGATTTTTTTCGTCAACTTTGGGGTTGAATTTCCACCCCTTCAACTCCGAGATAAACATGTGCTTTTTTGATATTTTACTCGTATCTATCCAAGCAATAATTGGACCAACTTTGAATCTGCTACAAAATTTTTCAAGGAAGTTTGATTTTTTTTCGTCAACTTTGAGGTTGAATTTCCCCCCTTCAACCCCGAGATAAACATGTGCTTTTTTGATATTTTACTCGTATCTGTCCAAGAAATAATTCGACCAACTTTGAATCTGCTACAAAATTTTTCAAGGAAGTTTGATTTTTTTTCGTCAACTTTGAGGTTGAATTTCCCCCCTTCAACCCCGAGATAAACATGTGCTTTTTTGATATTTTACTCGTATCTGTCCAAGAAATAATTCGACCAACTTTGAAACTGCTACAAAGTTTTTCAAGGAAGTTTGATTTTTTTCGTCATTTTTGGGGTTGAATTTCCACCCCTTCAACTCCGAGATAAACATGTGCTTTTTTGATATTTTACTCGTATCTATCCAAGCAATAATTGGACCAACTTTGAATCTGCTACAAAATTTTTCAAGGAAGTTTGATTTTTTTCGTCAACTTTGGGGTTGAATTTCCACCCCTTCAACTCCGAGATAAACATGTGCTTTTTTGATATTTTACTCGTATCTATCCAAGCAATAATTGGACCAACTTTGAATCTGCTACAAAATTTTTCAAGGAAGTTTGATTTTTTTCGTCAACTTTGAGGTTGAATTTCCCCACTTCAAACCCGCGATGAACATGTGCTTTTTTGATATTTTACTCGTATCTGCCCAAATAATAATTCGACTAACTTTGAATCTGCTACAAAATTTTTCAAGGAAGTTTGGTTTTTTCGTCAAATTTGGGGTTGAATTTCCCCCCTTCAACCCCGAGATAAACATGTGCTTTTTTGATATTTTACTCGTATCTGTCCAAGAAATAATTCGACCAACTTTGAAACTGCTACAAAGTTTTTCAAGGAAGTTTGATTTTTTTCGTCATTTTTGGGGTTGAATTTCCACCCCTTCAACTCCGAGATAAACATGTGCTTTTTTGATATTTTACTCGTATCTATCCAAGCAATAATTGGACCAACTTTGAATCTGCTACAAAATTTTTCAAGGAAGTTTGATTTTTTTCGTCAACTTTGGGGTTGAATTTCCACCCCTTCAACCCCGAGATAAACATGTGCTTTTTTGATATTTTACTCGTATCTGTCCAAACAATAATTCGACTAACTTTGAAACTGCTACAAAATTTTTCAAGGAAGTTTGGTTTTTTTCGTCAACTTTGGGGTTGAATTTCCCCCCTTCAACCCCGAGATAAACATGTGCTTTTTTGATATTTTACTCGTATCTATCCAAGCAATAATTGGACCAACTTTGAATCTGCTACAAAATTTTTCAAGGAAGTTTGATTTTTTTCGTCAACTTTGAGGTTGAATTTCCCCCCTTCAAACCCGAGATGAACATGTGCTTTTTTGATATTTTACTCGTATCTGTCCAAACAATAATTCGACTAACTTTGAAACTGCTACAAAATTTTTCAAGGAAGTTTGGTTTTTTCGTCAAATTTGGGGTTGAATTTCCCCCCTTCAACCCCGAGATAAACATGTGCTTTTTTGATATTTTACTCGTATCTATCCAAGCAATAATTGGACCAACTTTGAATCTGCTACAAAATTTTTCAAGGAAGTTTGATTTTTTTCGTCAACTTTGGGGTTGAATTTCCACCCCTTCAACTCCGAGATAAACATGTGCTTTTTTGATATTTTACTCGTATCTATCCAAGCAATAATTGGACCAACTTTGAATCTGCTACAAAATTTTTCAAGGAAGTTTGATTTTTTTCGTCAACTTTGGGGTTGAATTTCCACCCCTTCAACCCCGAGATAAACATGTGCTTTTTTGATATTTTACTCGTATCTGTCCAAACAATAATTCGACTAACTTTGAAACTGCTACAAAATTTTTCAAGGAAGTTTGGTTTTTTCGTCAAATTTGGGGTTGAATTTCCCCCCTTCAACCCCGAGATAAACATGTGCTTTTTTGATATTTTACTCGTATCTATCCAAGCAATAATTGGACCAACTTTGAATCTGCTACAAAATTTTTCAAGGAAGTTTGATTTTTTTCGTCAACTTTGGGGTTGAATTTCCACCCCTTCAACTCCGAGATAAACATGTGCTTTTTTGATATTTTACTCGTATCTATCCAAGCAATAATTGGACCAACTTTGAATCTGCTACAAAATTTTTCAAGGAAGTTTGATTTTTTTCGTCAACTTTGAGGTTGAATTTCCCCACTTCAAACCCGCGATGAACATGTGCTTTTTTGATATTTTACTCGTATCTGCCCAAATAATAATTCGACTAACTTTGAATCTGCTACAAAATTTTTCAAGGAAGTTTGATTTTTTTCGTCAACTTTGGGGTTGAATTTCCACCCCTTCAACTCCGAGATAAACATGTGCTTTTTTGATATTTTACTCGTATCTATCCAAGCAATAATTGGACCAACTTTGAATCTGCTACAAAATTTTTCAAGGAAGTTTGATTTTTTTTCGTCAACTTTGAGGTTGAATTTCCCCCCTTCAACCCCGAGATAAACATGTGCTTTTTTGATATTTTACTCGTATCTGTCCAAGAAATAATTCGACCAACTTTGAAACTGCTACAAAGTTTTTCAAGGAAGTTTGATTTTTTTCGTCATTTTTGGGGTTGAATTTCCCCCCTTCAACCCCGAGATAAACATGTGCTTTTTTGATATTTTACTCGTATCTATCCAAGCAATAATTGGACCAACTTTGAATCTGCTACAAAATTTTTCAAGGAAGTTTGATTTTTTTTCGTCAACTTTGAGGTTGAATTTCCCCCCTTCAACCCCGAGATAAACATGTGCTTTTTTGATATTTTACTCGTATCTGTCCAAGAAATAATTCGACCAACTTTGAAACTGCTACAAAGTTTTTCAAGGAAGTTTGATTTTTTTCGTCATTTTTGGGGTTGAATTTCCACCCCTTCAACTCCGAGATAAACATGTGCTTTTTTGATATTTTACTCGTATCTATCCAAGCAATAATTGGACCAACTTTGAATCTGCTACAAAATTTTTCAAGGAAGTTTGATTTTTTTCGTCAACTTTGGGGTTGAATTTCCACCCCTTCAACTCCGAGATAAACATGTGCTTTTTTGATATTTTACTCGTATCTATCCAAGCAATAATTGGACCAACTTTGAATCTGCTACAAAATTTTTCAAGGAAGTTTGATTTTTTTTCGTCAACTTTGAGGTTGAATTTCCCCCCTTCAACCCCGAGATAAACATGTGCTTTTTTGATATTTTACTCGTATCTGTCCAAGAAATAATTCGACCAACTTTGAATCTGCTACAAAATTTTTCAAGGAAGTTTGATTTTTTTCGTCAACTTTGAGGTTGAATTTCCCCCCTTCAACCCCGAGATAAACATGTGCTTTTTTGATATTTTACTCGTATCTGTCCAAGAAATAATTCGACCAACTTTGAAACTGCTACAAAGTTTTTCAAGGAAGTTTGATTTTTTTCGTCATTTTTGGGGTTGAATTTCCCCCCCTTCAACCCCGAGATAAACATGTGCTTTTTTGATATTTTACTCGTATCTATCCAAGCAATAATTGGACCAACTTTGAATCTGCTACAAAATTTTTCAAGGAAGTTTGATTTTTTTTCGTCAACTTTGAGGTTGAATTTCCCCCCTTCAACCCCGAGATAAACATGTGCTTTTTTGATATTTTACTCGTATCTGTCCAAGAAATAATTCGACCAACTTTGAAACTGACTACAAAGTTTTTCAAGGAAGTTTGATTTTTTTCGTCATTTTTGGGGTTGAATTTCCACCCCTTCAACTCCGAGATAAACATGTGCTTTTTTGATATTTTACTCGTATCTATCCAAGCAATAATTGGACCAACTTTGAATCTGCTACAAAATTTTTCAAGGAAGTTTGATTTTTTTCGTCAACTTTGGGGTTGAATTTCCACCCTTCAACTCCGAGATAAACATGTGCTTTTTTGATATTTTACTCGTATCTGTCCAAGAAATAATTCGACCAACTTTGAAACTGCTACAAAGTTTTTCAAGGAAGTTTGATTTTTTTCGTCATTTTTGGGGTTGAATTTCCCCCCTTCAACCCCGAGATAAACATGTGCTTTTTTGATATTTTACTCGTATCTATCCAAGCAATAATTGGACCAACTTTGAATCTGCTACAAAATTTTTCAAGGAAGTTTGATTTTTTTTCGTCAACTTTGAGGTTGAATTTCCCCCCTTCAACCCCGAGATAAACATGTGCTTTTTTGATATTTTACTCGTATCTGTCCAAGAAATAATTCGACCAACTTTGAAACTGCTACAAAGTTTTTTCAAGGAAGTTTGATTTTTTTCGTCATTTTTGGGGTTGAATTTCCACCCCTTCAACTCCGAGATAAACATGTGCTTTTTTGATATTTTACTCGTATCTATCCAAGCAATAATTGGACCAACTTTGAATCTGCTACAAAATTTTTCAAGGAAGTTTGATTTTTTTCGTCAACTTTGGGGTTGAATTTCCACCCCTTCAACTCCGAGATAAACATGTGCATCTCTCTCTTTTCTCCTCCTCGTTGTGTTCCAAGAAATAATTCGACCAACTTTGAAACTGCTACAAAGTTTTTCAAGGAAGTTTGATTTTTTTCGTCATTTTTGGGGTTGAATTTCCACCCCTTCAACTCCGAGATAAACATGTGCTTTTTTGATATTTTACTCGTATCTATCCAAGCAATAATTGGACCAACTTTGAATCTGCTACAAAATTTTTCAAGGAAGTGTGATTTTTTTCGTCAACTTTGGGGTTGAATTTCCACCCCTTCAACTCCGAGATAAACATGTGCTTTTTTGATATTTTACTCGTATCTGTCCAAGAAATAATTCGACCAACTTTGAAACTGCTACAAAGTTTTTCAAGGAAGTTTGATTTTTTTCGTCATTTTTGGGGTTGAATTTCCCCCCTTCAACCCCGAGATAAACATGTGCTTTTTTGATATTTTACTCGTATCTATCCAAGCAATAATTGGACCAACTTTGAATCTGCTACAAAATTTTTTCAAGGAAGTTTGATTTTTTTTCGTCAACTTTGAGGTTGAATTTCCCCCCTTCAACCCCGAGATAAACATGTGCTTTTTTGATATTTTACTCGTATCTGTCCAAGAAATAATTCGACCAACTTTGAAACTGCTACAAAGTTTTTCAAGGAAGTTTGATTTTTTTCGTCATTTTTGGGGTTGAATTTCCACCCCTTCAACTCCGAGATAAACATGTGCTTTTTTGATATTTTACTCGTATCTATCCAAGCAATAATTGGACCAACTTTGAATCTGCTACAAAATTTTTCAAGGAAGTTTGATTTTTTTCGTCAACTTTGGGGTTGAATTTCCACCCCTTCAACTCCGAGATAAACATGTGCTTTTTTGATATTTTACTCGTATCTATCCAAGCAATAATTGGACCAACTTTGAATCTGCTACAAAATTTTTCAAGGAAGTTTGATTTTTTTTCGTCAACTTTGAGGTTGAATTTCCCCCCTTCAACCCCGAGATAAACATGTGCTTTTTTGATATTTTACTCGTATCTGTCCAAGAAATAATTCGACCAACTTTGAATCTGCTACAAAATTTTTCAAGGAAGTTTGATTTTTTTTCGTCAACTTTGAGGTTGAATTTCCCCCCTTCAACCCCGAGATAAACATGTGCTTTTTTGATATTTTACTCGTATCTGTCCAAGAAATAATTCGACCAACTTTGAAACTGCTACAAAGTTTTTCAAGGAAGTTTGATTTTTTTCGTCATTTTTGGGGTTGAATTTCCCCCCTTCAACCCCGAGATAAACATGTGCTTTTTTGATATTTTACTCGTATCTATCCAAGCAATAATTGGACCAACTTTGAATCTGCTACAAAATTTTTCAAGGAAGTTTGATTTTTTTTCGTCAACTTTGAGGTTGAATTTCCCCCCTTCAACCCCGAGATAAACATGTGCTTTTTTGATATTTTACTCGTATCTGTCCAAGAAATAATTCGACCAACTTTGAAACTGCTACAAAGTTTTTCAAGGAAGTTTGATTTTTTTCGTCATTTTTGGGGTTGAATTTCCACCCCTTCAACTCCGAGATAAACATGTGCTTTTTTGATATTTTACTCGTATCTATCCAAGCAATAATTGGACCAACTTTGAATCTGCTACAAAATTTTTCAAGGAAGTTTGATTTTTTTTCGTCAACTTTGAGGTTGAATTTCCCCCCTTCAACCCCGAGATAAACATGTGCTTTTTTGATATTTTACTCGTATCTGTCCAAGAAATAATTCGACCAACTTTGAAACTGCTACAAAGTTTTTCAAGGAAGTTTGATTTTTTTCGTCATTTTTGGGGTTGAATTTCCACCCCTTCAACTCCGAGATAAACATGTGCTTTTTTGATATTTTACTCGTATCTATCCAAGCAATAATTGGACCAACTTTGAATCTGCTACAAAATTTTTCAAGGAAGTTTGATTTTTTTCGTCAACTTTGGGGTTGAATTTCCACCCCTTCAACTCCGAGATAAACATGTGCTTTTTTGATATTTTACTCGTATCTGTCCAAGAAATAATTCGACCAACTTTGAAACTGCTACAAAGTTTTTCAAGGAAGTTTGATTTTTTTCGTCATTTTTGGGGTTGAATTTCCCCCCTTCAACCCCGAGATAAACATGTGCTTTTTTGATATTTTACTCGTATCTATCCAAGCAATAATTGGACCAACTTTGAATCTGCTACAAAATTTTTCAAGGAAGTTTGATTTTTTTTCGTCAACTTTGAGGTTGAATTTCCCCCCTTCAACCCCGAGATAAACATGTGCTTTTTTGATATTTTACTCGTATCTGTCCAAGAAATAATTCGACCAACTTTGAAACTGCTACAAAGTTTTTCAAGGAAGTTTGATTTTTTTCGTCATTTTTGGGGTTGAATTTCCACCCCTTCAACTCCGAGATAAACATGTGCTTTTTTGATATTTTACTCGTATCTATCCAAGCAATAATTGGACCAACTTTGAATCTGCTACAAAATTTTTCAAGGAAGTTTGATTTTTTTTCGTCAACTTTGAGGTTGAATTTCCCCCCTTCAACCCCGAGATAAACATGTGCTTTTTTGATATTTTACTCGTATCTGTCCAAGAAATAATTCGACCAACTTTGAATCTGCTACAAAATTTTTCAAGGAAGTTTGATTTTTTTTCGTCAACTTTGAGGTTGAATTTCCCCCCTTCAACCCCGAGATAAACATGTGCTTTTTTGATATTTTACTCGTATCTGTCCAAGAAATAATTCGACCAACTTTGAAACTGCTACAAAGTTTTTCAAGGAAGTTTGATTTTTTTCGTCATTTTTGGGGTTGAATTTCCACCCCTTCAACTCCGAGATAAACATGTGCTTTTTTGATATTTTACTCGTATCTATCCAAGCAATAATTGGACCAACTTTGAATCTGCTACAAAATTTTTCAAGGAAGTTTGATTTTTTTTCGTCAACTTTGAGGTTGAATTTCCCCCCTTCAACCCCGAGATAAACATGTGCTTTTTTGATATTTTACTCGTATCTGTCCAAGAAATAATTCGACCAACTTTGAATCTGCTACAAAATTTTTCAAGGAAGTTTGATTTTTTTTCGTCAACTTTGAGGTTGAATTTCCCCCCTTCAACCCCGAGATAAACATGTGCTTTTTTGATATTTTACTCGTATCTGTCCAAGAAATAATTCGACCAACTTTGAAACTGCTACAAAGTTTTTCAAGGAAGTTTGATTTTTTTCGTCATTTTTGGGGTTGAATTTCCCCCCTTCAACCCCGAGATAAACATGTGCTTTTTTGATATTTTACTCGTATCTGTCCAAGAAATAATTCGACCAACTTTGAAACTGCTACAAAGTTTTTCAAGGAAGTTTGATTTTTTTCGTCATTTTTTGGGGTTGAATTTCCCCCCTTCAACCCCGAGATAAACATGTGCTTTTTTGATATTTTACTCGTATCTATCCAAGCAATAATTGGACCAACTTTGAATCTGCTACAAAATTTTTCAAGAAAGTTTGATTTTTTTTCGTCAACTTTGAGGTTGAATTTCCCCCCTTCAACCCCGAGATAAACATGTGCTTTTTTGATATTTTACTCGTATCTATCCAAGCAATAATTGGACCAACTTTGAATCTGCTACAAAATTTTTCAAGGAAGTTTGATTTTTTTTCGTCAACTTTGAGGTTGAATTTCCCCCCTTCAACCCCGAGATAAACATGTGCTTTTTTGATATTTTACTCGTATCTGTCCAAGAAATAATTCGACCAACTTTGAAACTGCTACAAAGTTTTTCAAGGAAGTTTGATTTTTTTCGTCATTTTTGGGGGTTGAATTTCCACCCCTTCAACTCCGAGATAAACATGTGCTTTTTTGATATTTTACTCGTATCTATCCAAGCAATAATTGGACCAACTTTGAATCTGCTACAAAATTTTTCAAGGAAGTTTGATTTTTTTCGTCAACTTTGGGGTTGAATTTCCACCCCTTCAACTCCGAGATAAACATGTGCTTTTTTGATATTTTACTCGTATCTGTCCAAGAAATAATTCGACCAACTTTGAAACTGCTACAAAGTTTTTCAAGGAAGTTTGATTTTTTTCGTCATTTTTGGGGTTGAATTTCCACCCCTTCAACTCCGAGATAAACATGTGCTTTTTTGATATTTTACTCGTATCTATCCAAGCAATAATTGGACCAACTTTGAATCTGCTACAAAATTTTTCAAGGAAGTTTGATTTTTTTCGTCAACTTTGGGGTTGAATTTCCACCCCTTCAACTCCGAGATAAACATGTGCTTTTTTGATATTTTACTCGTATCTGTCCAAGAAATAATTCGACCAACTTTGAAACTGCTACAAAGTTTTTCAAGGAAGTTTGATTTTTTTCGTCATTTTTGGGGTTGAATTTCCCCCCTTCAACCCCGAGATAAACATGTGCTTTTTTGATATTTTACTCGTATCTATCCAAGCAATAATTGGACCAACTTTGAATCTGCTACAAAATTTTTCAAGGAAGTTTGATTTTTTTTCGTCAACTTTGAGGTTGAATTTCCCCCCTTCAACCCCGAGATAAACATGTGCTTTTTTGATATTTTTACTCGTATCTGTCCAAGAAATAATTCGACCAACTTTGAAACTGCTACAAAGTTTTTCAAGGAAGTTTGATTTTTTTCGTCATTTTTGGGGTTGAATTTCCACCCCTTCAACTCCGAGATAAACATGTGCTTTTTTGATATTTTACTCGTATCTATCCAAGCAATAATTGGACCAACTTTGAATCTGCTACAAAATTTTTCAAGGAAGTTTGATTTTTTTCGTCAACTTTGGGGTTGAATTTCCACCCCTTCAACTCCGAGATAAACATGTGCTTTTTTGATATTTTACTCGTATCTGTCCAAGAAATAATTCGACCAACTTTGAAACTGCTACAAAGTTTTTCAAGGAAGTTTGATTTTTTTCGTCATTTTTGGGGTTGAATTTCCACCCCTTCAACTCCGAGATAAACATGTGCTTTTTTGATATTTTACTCGTATCTATCCAAGCAATAATTGGACCAACTTTGAATCTGCTACAAAATTTTTCAAGGAAGTTTGATTTTTTTCGTCAACTTTGGGGTTGAATTTCCACCCCTTCAACTCCGAGATAAACATGTGCTTTTTTGATATTTTACTCGTATCTGTCCAAGAAATAATTCGACCAACTTTGAAACTGCTACAAAGTTTTTCAAGGAAGTTTGATTTTTTTCGTCATTTTTGGGGTTGAATTTCCACCCCTTCAACTCCGAGATAAACATGTGCTTTTTTGATATTTTACTCGTATCTATCCAAGCAATAATTGGACCAACTTTGAATCTGCTACAAAATTTTTCAAGGAAGTTTGATTTTTTTCGTCAACTTTGGGGTTGAATTTCCACCCCTTCAACTCCGAGATAAACATGTGCTTTTTTGATATTTTACTCGTATCTGTCCAAGAAATAATTCGACCAACTTTGAAACTGCTACAAAGTTTTTCAAGGAAGTTTGATTTTTTTCGTCATTTTTGGGGTTGAATTTCCCCCCTTCAACCCCGAGATAAACATGTGCTTTTTTTGATATTTTACTCGTATCTATCCAAGCAATAATTGGACCAACTTTGAATCTGCTACAAAATTTTTCAAGGAAGTTTGATTTTTTTTCGTCAACTTTGAGGTTGAATTTCCCCCCTTCAACCCCGAGATAAACATGTGCTTTTTTGATATTTTACTCGTATCTGTCCAAGAAATAATTCGACCAACTTTGAAACTGCTACAAAGTTTTTCAAGGAAGTTTGATTTTTTTCGTCATTTTTGGGGTTGAATTTCCACCCCTTCAACTCCGAGATAAACATGTGCTTTTTTGATATTTTACTCGTATCTATCCAAGCAATAATTGGACCAACTTTGAATCTGCTACAAAATTTTTCAAGGAAGTTTGATTTTTTTCGTCAACTTTGGGGTTGAATTTCCACCCCTTCAACTCCGAGATAAACATGTGCTTTTTTGATATTTTACTCGTATCTATCCAAGCAATAATTGGACCAACTTTGAATCTGCTACAAAATTTTTCAAGGAAGTTTGATTTTTTTTCGTCAACTTTGAGGTTGAATTTCCCCCCTTCAACCCCGAGATAAACATGTGCTTTTTTGATATTTTACTCGTATCTGTCCAAGAAATAATTCGACCAACTTTGAATCTGCTACAAAATTTTTCAAGGAAGTTTGATTTTTTTTCGTCAACTTTGAGGTTGAATTTCCCCCCTTCAACCCCGAGATAAACATGTGCTTTTTTGATATTTTACTCGTATCTGTCCAAGAAATAATTCGACCAACTTTGAAACTGCTACAAAGTTTTTCAAGGAAGTTTGATTTTTTTCGTCATTTTTGGGGTTGAATTTCCCCCCTTCAACCCCGAGATAAACATGTGCTTTTTTGATATTTTACTCGTATCTATCCAAGCAATAATTGGACCAACTTTGAATCTGCTACAAAATTTTTCAAGGAAGTTTGATTTTTTTTCGTCAACTTTGAGGTTGAATTTCCCCCCTTCAACCCCGAGATAAACATGTGCTTTTTTGATATTTTACTCGTATCTGTCCAAGAAATAATTCGACCAACTTTGAAACTGCTACAAAGTTTTTCAAGGAAGTTTGATTTTTTTCGTCATTTTTGGGGTTGAATTTCCACCCCTTCAACTCCGAGATAAACATGTGCTTTTTTGATATTTTACTCGTATCTATCCAAGCAATAATTGGACCAACTTTGAATCTGCTACAAAATTTTTCAAGGAAGTTTGATTTTTTTTCGTCAACTTTGAGGTTGAATTTCCCCCCTTCAACCCCGAGATAAACATGTGCTTTTTTGATATTTTACTCGTATCTGTCCAAGAAATAATTCGACCAACTTTGAAACTGCTACAAAGTTTTTCAAGGAAGTTTGATTTTTTTCGTCATTTTTGGGGTTGAATTTCCACCCCTTCAACTCCGAGATAAACATGTGCTTTTTTGATATTTTACTCGTATCTATCCAAGCAATAATTGGACCAACTTTGAATCTGCTACAAAATTTTTCAAGGAAGTTTGATTTTTTTCGTCAACTTTGGGGTTGAATTTCCACCCCTTCAACTCCGAGATAAACATGTGCTTTTTTGATATTTTACTCGTATCTGTCCAAGAAATAATTCGACCAACTTTGAAACTGCTACAAAGTTTTTCAAGGAAGTTTGATTTTTTTCGTCATTTTTGGGGTTGAATTTCCCCCCTTCAACCCCGAGATAAACATGTGCTTTTTGATATTTTTACTCGTATCTATCCAAGCAATAATTGGACCAACTTTGAATCTGCTACAAAAATTTTTCAAGGAAGTTTGATTTTTTTTCGTCAACTTTGAGGTTGAATTTCCCCCCCTTCAACCCCGAGATAAACATGTGCTTTTTTGATATTTTACTCGTATCTGTCCAAGAAATAATTCGACCAACTTTGAAACTGCTACAAAGTTTTTTCAAGGAAGTTTGATTTTTTTCGTCATTTTTGGGGTTGAATTTCCATCCCTTCAACTCCGAGATAAACATGTGCTTTTTTGATATTTTACTCGTATCTATCCAAGCAATAATTGGACCAACTTTGAATCTGCTACAAAATTTTTCAAGGAAGTTTGATTTTTTTTCGTCAACTTTGAGGTTGAATTTCCCCCCTTCAACCCCGAGATAAACATGTGCTTTTTTGATATTTTACTCGTATCTGTCCAAGAAATAATTCGACCAACTTTGAATCTGCTACAAAATTTTTCAAGGAAGTTTGATTTTTTTTCGTCAACTTTGAGGTTGAATTTCCCCCCTTCAACCCCGAGATAAACATGTGCTTTTTTGATATTTTACTCGTATCTGTCCAAGAAATAATTCGACCAACTTTGAAACTGCTACAAAGTTTTTCAAGGAAGTTTGATTTTTTTCGTCATTTTTGGGGTTGAATTTCCACCCCTTCAACTCCGAGATAAACATGTGCTTTTTTGATATTTTACTCGTATCTATCCAAGCAATAATTGGACCAACTTTGAATCTGCTACAAAATTTTTCAAGGAAGTTTGATTTTTTTTCGTCAACTTTGAGGTTGAATTTCCCCCCTTCAACCCCGAGATAAACATGTGCTTTTTTGATATTTTACTCGTATCTGTCCAAGAAATAATTCGACCAACTTTGAATCTGCTACAAAATTTTTCAAGGAAGTTTGATTTTTTTTCGTCAACTTTGAGGTTGAATTTCCCCCCTTCAACCCCGAGATAAACATGTGCTTTTTTGATATTTTACTCGTATCTGTCCAAGAAATAATTCGACCAACTTTGAAACTGCTACAACATTTTTCAAGGAAGTTTGATTTTTTTCGTCAACTTTGGGGTTGAATTTCCACCCTTTCAACCCCGAGATAAACATGTGCTTTTTTGATATTTTACTCGTATCGGTCCAAGCAATAATTCGACTAACTTTGAAACTGCTACAAAATTTTTCAAGGAAGTTTGATTTTTTTCGTCAACTTTGGGGTTGAATTTCCACCCTTTCAACCCCGAGATAAACATGTGCTTTTTTGATATTTTACTCGTATCGGTCCAAGCAATAATTCGACTAACTTTGAAACTGCTACAAAATTTTTCAAGGAAGTTTGTTTTTTTCCGTCAACTTTGGGGTTGAATTTCCCCCCTTCAACCCCGAGATAAACATGTGCTTTTTTGATATTTTACTCGTATCTGTCCAAACAATAATTGGACTAACTTTGAAACTGCTACAAAATTTTTCAAGGAAGTTTGCGAATATATATTCATTTGCGAACCGATATTCGCAGAAACAGAAACCAAGTGAAAAAACTGTTAAAAGAATTTTAGAAAACTTCAAGAACTTTGGATCCGTCGAAGCTAAAGTACATAGAAATAAACCAGTTGTTAACAATGAAAAAAGTTACAAAAATTATTTTAATAAATGTTCAAATTGATGGCCTTGAACTTCGAGACATTTTTCGCACCTACGAAGGAATTCTTCATGGGTGGCTCTTCTTATTGACTGAGGATTAAGGCCTTCAAATGCTGTTCTGACTCGCCGCTTGCAGTCTTCCATGGTGGTTAATGCGGTGTTATAAACTCTATTTTTGACTGTTCCCCAAATGAAAAAGTCGAGTACTGTTAAGTCGGGGGAGCGAGGTGGCCAAAGATGTGGCCCATCGTTGGCTATCCATTGGTCATAAAACAAGTTTTGCAAATGGTTGTTGACTAAATGACCATTATGTGGAGGCGCCCAATCATGTTGATAAAATAGATTTCTACGGTCGGCTAGTGGCAAGTTGTCTAAATAGTTGACTTCAAAATTTCTAATGATGTTGAGATAGCGCTCACCTATAAGTGAAAGAATGGATTTTATATCTAGAAGGCTTCAAAAATAGGTATAGTTTTTCCAAAGTCACTTGGAACAAGGTAACAACTGATGGCTGACTGGTCACTGAACATTCTCATAAGAAATGTACTGCCACTAGTCTGCCACCAGTTATGATGTACTTTTACCTTGTTCCAAGTGACTTTGGTAATACTATAGCTCCCCATTTAGATTTTCTTGATAGAATTCTAGTGCCACGACCCCGTCATTTCTTATGGCACAATAAACGTTAAACTGCCACAATTCTTGAAAATTTAATTCTCTAAATAGATGTAGGTTTGAGCCGCTCCAATAATGCGAATTGTGTCGATTGAACATCCCGTTTTTTGTGAATTTAGCTTCGTCCGACCAAATAATATTATCCAAAAAAAACGCATTTTCTTGTGACCGAATTAACATGAAATCACAGAACTCCACTCTTCTTGGAAAATCAGTCTCTTTTAAATGTTGCGAAATGTAGATAATACGTATGGATGAAACTTATGTTTCCATAAAATTCTTAGAACTGATGTTTTAGATAATCCTGATTCTAATGCTACTTGCCTTGTAGATATTGTTGGATTTACGGCAAAATATCCCAAAATTGCGATTTCAATATTTTCATTGTTAACAACTGGTTTATTTCTATGAAGGATCCAAAGTTCTTGAAGTTTTCTAAAATTCTTTTAACAGTTTTTTCACTTGGTTTCTGTTTCTACGGATATCGGTTCGCAAATGTATCACATGTTCTTGAAATAACTTTATTACATTCTCCATAAATAATAAATAAATTTAAATAATCTTCATTTGTATAATTTTAATCTTCCCGGCATGATTATTATCGAAAATTATTTCAATTTTTGTGACAAGGACATGCACGTTCTGCTTGACATTCTGTCATGCGCAAGGGTGCGTTCAGTTATTATTTTTAGAGCAAAATCGCCATATAAAAATATTAAATTGGCAATATTTCGAAAACTAAACATTTTCGGAATAGATAACCTTACACAAACTTACCTTTATTTTTAATGCTTAACAAGATAAAATTATAAAATTTTGGGGTTTCCATTTGAAAAAACTGATTTTTGGAAGTTTTCTCAACTTTATTTTTAATCTTATTTTTTAAGCACCCTGTATTAAAAGTTATCAAAACATAATGAAAATCTAATAAAATAGGTCCTTTTCAACAAGGAATCAAGGTTCAATTAAAGAATAAAGGCTTCCTTATAGGAAAAATTGATAATTATTTTAGGGTCTGCAAACGTAATTTTTTACATAAAAACTTAAATATGTCAAAAACGGTTAGACTTAGGTATAGGACATCGTACATGAAATGTATTTAGAATTTTCCTTAGAATCCAAAAATACATTAATATACGGGGTGTTCTATTTAAAATAACCGAGTTGGTATCAACTTCCGGTATGACCGGAAATGCCGCCATCTTGAAAATATTTTACCTGGATGTCCCCCATCGACATTGCTATGTTGCCAAATTTTCAAATGTTTACCTTTCACAGTTTTCCCATAAGCAATCGATGTCATTCCCGGAGGACCACCCTGTATACTTTACAGTGGCTGATAAGCTGGGTTAGCTAGGCCACTGGCCCCAACTAAAGGGGGCATTGGGGCAGGTGCTCCCATGAACAACCTCTCATGGGTGCTCGGAGCTCTCGTAGAGAATGCCAAAGTACAAACGTATTTAATGGTCATTCCGTTCCGTGTGGTAGTATCAGTATCATGAATGTAATTTAAATTTACACAACTTTGTATAAGAATTATACAAGTCGTATTAGTCTTAGATTAGGGAGGTATTAGTATTCTGTTCTCTCGTTATTTGTGGTCAATTCTATGCTGCATTACTTTATATTGCTAATGTTGCTATTTTCCATCTCTATTCTTTGATAATAATCGGGACATAAGGCATTTTAGGACATAAAAGTACCAGGCATAATTATTTTGATAATGATGTGATATTTTCATGGCTTAAAATGCGTGCATGAAAAAGCACTTTTCGCACGCTCGTAGAAAAATATATATACACTATAAAATAGACGTTTTTAGGCGTGGCATTCGGAAAAAAAAAATTCGACTCGGTCGGCGCCTACGGCGAGCTTCCCCCTCCTCCTATAAACAAATTTATAAAAATATTATCCTGCGTCTATGAGGACTTTCAAAAATCGGCGCCTCTGCCAGGCCCACCCTTGTTGAAATTCCCTATAATAAAAGCGCCAAGAATTCCCTAGATTGGTGTAAAAATCCCTAGTTTCAGAATATATTCGATTTCTAGTACGGGGGAATCCCGCATTCGAACCTGGAACTATTTAAAACTGTCAACAAGTACAAGTAGCTGAACGTGAAATCTGAAAACAACTAATTGGACGACATTAGCCGTTTACGGAAACTATAATCGGGTTAACCCGATCAGCAGCTGAATGTGTTCTATCTTTCCTCAATGAATATGAATGAAAAAAGACAAAATACGTCTGCTGGCGATCGGGATAACCCGATCATAGTTCCCGTAAACAGCTATTGTGTTCTGTACAAAATATTTGTTTTGTATTTTTCTCTATTTGTACGCGTTAGAGAGAGATATTCGATCTATGCAAGCAACCTGCAGTAGAGATTGTGTTTCTTTTCTCCCTCTTAACACATTGTACTAAGCTGCATATAAACGGTGTATTTTCATTATGATATTGTTATATTTTATAAATAAAAAGCAGAATATGTATGAAAAATGCTAAATTATTTTCCATTTTGCGCTAAAATATTATGGGAATATAAATTAAAAAATCCCTAAATCTATCATAAATTTCCCTTTTTCCCTAATTGCTGAAAATTTCCCTAAATCTAGGGAGAAATTCCCTAATATACCATCACTGAACCTAGCCCCCCCCCCAAGTCAGATGGCTAGTTACGCCAGTGAATATTAAGCAAATATTTCAATATATAATAAAGTATTGTTTTACTAAGTAAATTATTACTGGATCAAATATAAAATTATAAGTATATTACTACTCTTGTATATAGAATTGCATTTTTTTCCGTGTTCATTTGCCAAGCAAAATTTTCCATGTTGTCGCGCTTCTCTGTTTACATTCGATAATGTTTTTAAAATTTTTCTACAAATGAAATAATTGATAATTATTCTTCTTCCTTGGAAAAATTTGCAGATCCTCATACGCCATGATTCAAATTGAAACAGAAAAAGCTATACCAACTTATAATGAGGAACTTGATCAAGAATTTCACTGCTAATACTGACAAAATTGATTGACAAATCCCAAAAAATCTGGTATAGTGAAGTATTAGAGCCACTGAGATCATCTTTTCATTTTTCAAGGTGGCCTTTCCACTTTTTCCAAAAAATCAAGTACAAACCATTGGAAAATAAAATTCAACTAGAAGACACTTAACTAACGATTGTTTATTTCAAGTGAAACATGTTCTTTTGCAAAGCCATAGTTAAGTCCCAACTCCTAGTTCACCAACCAGCACTGGTTAGGTACCACAGATTGTGAAACTGGCCGTGAGATGTGACATCATTCCAGAAGTTAACTTTTAGTGATTTGTCAAAATAATTTTATAATACTCGCCCTAAGTCAGGTGACGTTTCGATAACTTGATTGTAATTTCACTTGTAATCATAGGGAACTTCTATAATATTGCAGGCGGAAGTAACTTGAAATAATTTCTCCATTATACCTTTTTTAAATAACTTTAAATTATGAAGTCTACAACCGTTCACTCTTGGAAATGCTCGAATGTCGACACAATGCAATAATAATGTTGAGCGTACACTTGTTAGTTCGTATTCAACGCTTTGAACTATCCAAATATTCCAAATAAACTCATTTATATTTCCTTTTCGCCCTTAGATTGCTTGGCTAAGGGTCGACACACAAACAATCCTGACAATACATAGTCACGTGATTACGAAGAACCATCGGATCGCTGTGACGCACGTCGAACAGAAAACGTGGTATTTACATATCAGAGACGTACAGGAATTGGACAAGGGCTGGTACATGTGTCAGATTAATACCGATCCAATGAAGAGCCAAGTCGGATATTTGGATGTAGTGGGTAAGCGAAAATTGCCAATTTAGAATGGGATTTATTTCGTTCGTCGAGCCGTTGGCATTGTTCGGTTTTAATTGAAAATAAAACACCAATCTTTGATAACTATAATAATGAAATTTAGATCTGCCCGTTTCAGTGCCTCCAGATATTTTGGATTATATTACCAGTACTGATTTGGTGGCAGATGAAAACGCAGACGTTTCTCTTCGGTGCGCATCATCGGGGTCTCCAGAACCCACAATTACGTGGAAACGCGAGAATGGTGGTCCGATACGCTTGGCTAATGGAACAGAAGGTACCTAAATATTTAACTACATAAGTTTGCTGACTAAGTAAACTAAATGTCTGGAGTTGCTCGTGTTATTAATCTTTTGTTTTGTTTTTAGTATCAAATATTACAGGAGAAATGCTGAATTTAACGCGCGTAAAACGCGAACAAATGGGAGTGTATCTGTGCATAGCTTCTAATGGAATTCCGCCGTCTGTCAGCAAGAGAATTTCGCTGTTAGTTCAATGTGAGTGCCCCTGAAAAAATATAAAATGCTTTGAGAAAATTATATAAATTAATATAGGGGGTATATCTGCCCCTATATAAATATAAATGAACCATATGAACACCTCTACTTATAAAAATCTGCAATAGTTCTGTTAGTTCACTGTTCCTATAAGTTGCAAATTATTGCTTATCGTTTAAAACGAGCTCAAAATTTTCTGTTCTCGCGCCATTAAATAACCAAAGGGAGTAATTTCAAGCTATCTCTTATCACCTAGAGCCAAAAAGCGAATATAGTAAAGCCCGATGCAAACTTTCCGTTCCTGATTTGATTCTTGGAGCTAGAAATAACGGGTGCTCAAAAGTCCCGAGTTGATTTTAAAAGTTAATAATTTTTGAAAATTCGCGAAATCCGTTTTCACATAAGGGTAGAATATTTAAACTTGAAAATAATGTCACAGTAGACGTAAAAAAAAAGCCAATAGAAGGGGACAGAAACAAACTAGTAGCTGATCAAAAGCAAATTAAATTACAAGAATTTTCTAGAGAATTTGTTATGTTATTAGCTTAGCCATTCAAAGAAGGATCACGGCAGTTTAAATGCCGGTGGCTAGATAATATATCTAGGTGAAAAGTATCTATTGATGTTATAGGAGTTATAACTGATATAATTATAGAAGTCGGGTTTAGTTTACAATTATTATTGTATTTGTGTTATAATAATTGTTCACGTAAAATTAGTGTCTTTGTTGATTGGACGTTTATTTTATGAATCCTGAGTGGGTATCTGCTATAAATAAACTGATTCAGTGAAACCCGATTTTGGATTAGTGTGAACAATAGTGTGGAGACTGATATGGACTCTACAAATAGTAGTATCCACAGAAAAAAACTTGATTCATTGTGTAGAATTACTTTAGATGTGACTGTGTAAATTTTTCAAATTCGAGAAAACCACATATAAAATTTTATATTTGAACTATGCGAGATCTTCATCTTGGAACTTCGCCGACGTTCAAGTTCTGGAAAGGAATATCAAAGAAATTTGCCAATATTGAGTTCATGTCTCTAAGAAAACAACAAGCAAAAAAAAAAATTGAATAACATCTACCAAGATAGAGGCCCAACCCAAACTTAAAACAAATGACAAGGGCCGCAATTAGGGGGTGGCGAATTAGGCTCCCGCCTAAGGCGCCGGAGTATCAGGGCGCCGAAGGCGCCTAATTTTTTATAATCCATCCATATTTTATAATCCAAAAAAATGCAACGGTTTTACGCGTCATTTGTCGTAGCACGGAAATTTATTTTGCTTGTGTTACATCTCCCTTTGTCAACCATCAACAATACGAATATCAATAGTAATCATATACAGGGTGTCAATTTGAAAACTTCCCACCCCTATTATCTCAAAGTAAAAAAAAATTCAAAAAAATCCCTGAAACACGTCAACTATAATTTGAAAGGGGATGAGTTTTTATGTAAAATTCACCACCCCTCTTTCAACCCCCCAACCCCCACAGCCACCCCCTAGAAAATCTTAAATGGGAAGGGGGGGTCAAGTGATACATTATATTGGAGGGTTTTCAATTCCATAAATTTTGGTGCTAAATTTTAATCCCTAAGTTTAACTGTTTTGGAAATATTGTCACGCTTAGGTTGGTTGTGGTCAGCGGTGCCACCACTTTTACTTCGCTTGGCTGCGTCCACCAAGGGTTTATCTGAAAAGAGAGGATATGGGGGGAAGGGATACCACCACGAATATTTAATTGGTTTTATTACTAAACCTTAATTACACCTTATAGTTCAAGGAGATTTACCAAAATCCTAACACCGCAGATGTTCGTCCGTGGTGGACCATGTTTTCGATTGTCAGCTCGAAAATGTAAAAAAGTTTAATTAAACCCAAGATGCACTAAAAGAACGGGCCCCCTAAGGGCATAGTTCTCGTAGGTCTAAACTTGGGGACGCTGTGACACGGCTGCTATAGACGAGACCTTCATCCACAAAGTTTCACAGTCTCGACTATACCTAGTCGTACCCAGCTAAGAAGGCAGGTCTTTAGGCTCGTACCTTATCAGGCATAAAGCAGTCCAGACCAACCTTGCTTTGCATTGCCGCAGTGCGTGAATTTATATTGAAATTATTGCTGGCATAAGCAAAATCGGTCTGTTTTTAATAGTCCGGGGTGACCTCCTTTGGAAATTTAGGTAATGCGTGGGCTTGTGTACGTTTATGAGTTGACATTTGCCCCTCCCGTGAAAGCATTGGTCCCCAATGCCAACGGAAGAACATCATACGGGTTTACAATTCACTATCTTCTTATGTTCCATGTACTTCATGTAGGGTATTGTTCTGGAAAATGTGCTAGACTTCACGTGTGTGCTTGGTATGGTTTTGTGCCTACTTCTGTCGTGGACACTTGTAGTGGTTTTGTTGGCTGTAGCAGTTGTTTGCTGGCAGACGTGGTGGTTTGCGGACTGTTCACCTTGGTTGTGGACAGTTGTAGTGGTTTTGTCGGCCGTAGCACTTGTTTGCTGGCAGACGTGGTGGTTTGCGGACTGTTATCTGATGTTTGTGGTCCCTTGATCCTTGTTCCGCCCATGGTTGATTTTTTCTGTTGTTGCCTAACGATTTGCTGTAAAATATAAGCCTTGTAAGCGTTTTTTGCGACAATTATTGATTTATGCGTAAGTAGGTCGTCAATTTTTTGTTGTTTGCTTTGAACATGAATGGTGAGTCTAAGTTTCGTTCGTATTTGTATTATTATTATTATTATTATTATTTTTCTTTATTTTTTCTTCTCCCATTCCTCTAGACAAGTTTATGAGAAAGAGGATTTTGCGGCTACTGCATCGCAGGGTTCCCGAATGCAAGGTAGGTTTTACTATATTTTTCCCCTTTATGTCTTGATATTCCTCCTGTGTATCTTTCAGGGACTTAGGTTTGAATTTGCCTGGATTAGGGTTTCCTCCGTGGACGTGTGGCCTCCTCCTTGTCCTCCTGGACATCATGTTCTAGACATACAGACCCTTGCCCGACATATTGTATTTGTCACGTATGTTATAAGATTAAGAAGATCCTTAATATACATATATTTTTGATTATTTGTGATTTATTTCACTTTTGGTAACTCCTTAATAATAATGGTTTTCGTTTATTTTCCTACACTCTAAACTAAAATAATAATAAAATATGGTATATGCACTCTCGTCTAAATCCATTCCCTTTTTGTTTTAAAGTACGAAAACCATATTTTTCACAATTTAATATTAGCATCTTTCTATCCACAGGCCCGTGGTAATTTATTATTAATATTTAAGCTTTTTATATCTATATTATTCTATTATTTCTCCAGATTCCCTTAACTTATTATAAAATAACTAGAATTATACTTTTATATTACAGATTATTATCTTCGTGTTTGCGACTCAGGCTTCAGATTTCACGTTCGTCAACGGTTCCTCCTCAGCCGTCGCCATATCATGATTTTTTATACTTAGCTAATTTGAAGAATTATTATGTTCTATGCTGCTAGACTAATTTGCTTTAAATTAATTCTTATAACCTATGTACTAAATACTACTGGTATAAGTGTCTAAGGGAGTGAGTCCGGACTCTATTCGCGCTGCTATTTTGTACAAATTAATGACTATTATTCGTGTTCCTTGTTTTCGACGTCACTTGTGTGAGATTCCTCTGATTCTTCTAGTAGCTCGTTCAAAATTGGGGACTCTGCGGTCCACGGGTCGTAAAAGGGTAGTATCCTACTTACATGAACAGTGTCTTTTTTCTTCCCTCCAATTTTTTCTACTTCGTAATCTACATCACCTAATCTTCTTAAAATTTTATACGGTCCAAACCATCTTAATAATAGTTTTTCACTTCGGCCTATTTTTCTAACTGGGATAAAAATCTTAACTTTGTCTCCTATATCAAATTCTAGTTCTCTGTGGTTGCTATCAAATCTAACTTTGTCTTTGCTTTGTCTTTTATGTATATTTTCCGCTGCTGTATTCCTTATAGCTAGCGCCCTTTCTCTAAGTTGTAGCATATCTGTTTCCGCGTCACTATCCAGCAGCATTGCCTCCGATGGTAAAGTCGGTTCCCTGGCGAAGGTCACCATAAATGGGCTTAGCTTTGTGCTGTCTTGGATCGCTGTGTTATAAGCAAATGTGACAAATGGTACGTAGCTACACCAATCCGTTTGCTCTGTATTGCAATATACCGCTAGCATGTCGGCCATTGTTTTGTTTAGACGTTTAGTTAAGCCGTTACACTGTGGGTGGTATGCCGTAGTAAATTGATTTCTTATTCCCATGATCCGAGCGAGTTCCTTCACCATTTCTGATTGGAAAACCTTCCCTCTATCACTTAGTAATGTCCTAGGGGCTCCGTGTATCAAAATAATTTTCTCCAATATGAACTTCGCTACGGGGCCTGCTTTTCCATTTGGCAGCGCCGCTGTGATTGCATACCGTGATGCATAATCCGTAGCAACTATTATCATAGTTTTGCCATTGTTGCTTCTCCTGAAGGGCCCAAGAAGGTCTATCCCTACTTTGTCCATTACGCATCCAACCTTTATTGGTTGCAACGGCCCTGGAACTTTCCTATAGGGTTGTCCCTTGCTTGCTTGGCAGTCAATGCATCCCTTAATATACTTTTCTATATCTTTTAACATCCCTACCCAGTAATACCTTTTGCTACATTTCTCGATTGTTTTTGTTAATCCTAGATGTCCTGATGTTGGAGCCGCGTGCATCTCCCACAGTATTTCTCCTATTAGAATTTTTGGGATCACTAGTAAGTTTCCCAATCCTTTGTTTGTATTGCCTATTTTGTATAAAGTGTTGTTTATTATCTTAAAATTTTTTGCTCTTCTTCTTGTCGCTATTGGGATATTCGTGTCATCCGGATTTTCTACTGCTCTTCTAAGTTCTTCTACCTCTTTATCTGATTTTTGTAAATTACTTATTTTTGCACTCCCTAGTGCCAATGTTCTTATCTCTTCCTCTGGGTCGTCTTTTTTGCTGGCTGTGGCGAAGGTGGGGATTTCGTTCATTTCCCTCTCCTCTGACGGTGATAACGCTTTTAGTACTGGATTCCTAGATAGACAGTCCGCGTCGTTGTGAATGCTACCCTTTTTATAACTTAGTTTGTAATCAAATTCTGATAGTTTTATTGCCCATCTCGCTAGTCTCCTATTATTTTCTTTT
Organism: Ceutorhynchus assimilis; assembly: GCA_917834065.1. Taxonomy (NCBI): domain Eukaryota; kingdom Metazoa; phylum Arthropoda; class Insecta; order Coleoptera; family Curculionidae; genus Ceutorhynchus; species Ceutorhynchus assimilis. The sequence goes on along the minus strand of OU892280.1, from coordinate 55,860,266 downwards.
ATTGAGTCTAACCAGCACAATGCGTGATGGTCAGTTACAATTTCTATCGGTCGTCCATATACTAGATGTCTAAGATATCCCAAGCTCCAAACTGCTGCTAAAAGTTCTAGCTCTGTTATGGCATAATTCTGTTCCGCCTTTGACAGACTTCTACTTACATACCCTACTGGGTGTAAATTATTATCCTCATCTTTTTGTAAAAGGATTGCTCCAATTCCATTTATTGAAGCATCGGTCCTATGTCGGGGTTGAAGTGTCTTAGTAGTGGAGCTGTCGTTAGTTTATTTTTTAAGATGTTAAATGCCTCTTCTTGGTTTGGACCCCATTTGAAATTATTTTTTCTTGTGACCTCGTGTAGTGGTTTTGCAATTACTGAGAAGTTTTTTATAAACTTTCGATAGAAGTTGCAAATCCCTAAGAAGCTTTGTACATCCTTTAGCTTCCTCGGCCTCGGAAATTCTTTAATGCCTTTCAATTTTTCCTCGCTTGGTTTTATACCTCTACTATTGACTATATATCCGAGCATTTTTATCTCTTCCTGGAGGTATGTGCATTTACTTGGTTTAAGGGTGAGATTTGCTCCTCTTAGTCTTTCGAATACCTTTCTCAACTTTTCAATATATTCTTCTACGGTTTCTGAAAAAATTATGATGTCATCCATATATATTAATATTTCTTTCCATTTTAAGTCCCAAAAGACCATATCCGCGAGTTCTTGGAAGGCAGAGGGAGCATTACGCAATCCGAATGGGAGGACGTTGAATTCGTACGATCCATGTCCTTGTGCTACGAATGCCGTATATTGCTTTGATTTTTCTTCTACAGGTACTTGCCAATATTCTGAGAACATGTCTAAAGTGCTGAAATATTTTGATTTTCCCAAGTAACTTAATATGTCATCAATTTGAGGTAATGGATAGTTTGTCTTCTTTGTCACACTATTGAGTTTTTTATAGTCTACGCAAAATCTTGTTGCGCCGTCTTTTTTGGTTACTAACACTACTGGGCTTGCCCATGGAGAGTGGCATGGCCTGATGATGCCGTATTCCAACATTTCCTTTATCTGTTCGTCTATCTTTTCTCTTTCATGTTGTGATACCTTGTAAGGACGTCTTTTTACTGGTCTACCTTCTGGCTCTATTTCTATTCTGTGCTCAGACAAGTTTGTTTTGCCCATGTTTCTCGGAGATTTGGCAAATACGTCAATATATTCATCCAGAAGGTTTTGCAATTTCCTTTTTGTTTTATGGTCCCCTATGTTTTCCAAGTTATGATCTTCTCTTGTTACCTCTTCTTTTTCAATATTTAAAATGTTGCACGGTTTCTCTGTGGGCTCCTGATCTTCCTCTAAAAAGGCAATTGTCGTGCCCCTGCGTAGACTCGTTTGACGACTTGATTTGACTACTATGAATAATGATTCGCCTTCAGAGTATATATGTGATTCTATAGTTAGTGCTTTTCTGGCAAGCATATTGGAATTATAGATACAGCGGTATGTAATTTTTTCTCTGGTGTTTTTTGTTGGACTTAGTTCTATTATCCTTGATTCTTGTGTGGCCCAGGAGTGGTCCTCCTTTACACCGAGTTTCGCGTAGCTTGGGTGCTCATCAACCGTAATGTTACACAATATATTTTCTGGTACGAGCGTAGTCTTTCTGTTCTTGTGTATCCAGATTTTGATGTCTGTGCCCCTAAATACATTAGTGATGACCTGTTTCATCGATTGCCAAGTTTTACCTTTTAACCCCCATCCTTTTCGTTGTATGCTTATTGACTTGATTCTCTTTTCTTGTGCGTAGCATTTTGTTTTTTGCCAACATCTGTATAGATTTCTTAATGCTGGGGTTTCTCTTGTAAATCTGATACACTGGAAAAGGGCTGTGTTATCACCTTGTTTTTCTGTCGTTACTTGTCCTACTTTTCCTGGTGCTTTATTCAGATTTGGGAACATTTCTCTGATTTTGTCGCCTAATCCTCTTGTTTCCATATGTCTGTTTACCCCAAAAACGTGTAATGTGTTATTGATTTGTCCCGTTGTGTCTTCAATCCTATTGTTCATTTCTTCCAGTATTATTTTTGATTTATTTTTCCTGAATCGTCCAAACTTGTTGCTCGGTGTTCGTTTTTGGCTTAAGTCTTTTATGGCTATACCTGATGGTGTTTCTTTTTTTCTGACTTTTGTTTGATTTAGTGGCATTGTTAGTCCTTTTAATATGATATTGTTTCGACTTAAATCGAGAATGGCCCGGTTCGTTTTCATAAATTCCATTCCCAGAATAATCGGGTATGGGACTCCATTGATTGCACTCATTTTGCATATGAAAGTTTTGCCTGCTATCTGTATTCGCTCTGTTGTTTCTCCTAGTACCGATATTCTATGTCCCCCTGCTGTTATTAATATCACCTTGGAGTTTGTTAAACCGTTTTTTCTAATCAAGTCTGCATTAATTATGTTATTTTGGGAGCCAGTGTCTATAATTGCCATTTGCTTTGTATTGTTTATAATAACGTTTAAAAAAGGTACGCCAGTGTTGCTGTGCCCTTCGGTTAGGATGGCTGGGGCTTCAAATTTAGCCATCCTTATGCGTTTGGGTATCTTTGTCTGCAGGTGGCTGCAAAGTGGCCGTATTTCCCACAGTTGTAACACTTTTGGCTGTTTTTGGCATTTCTCGGAGGCTGATTGCTTTGTCTAAATTGACTTCTATGATTGTAGCTGTCGTTTGGTTTATTTGACGGCGAGGTGGTGTTTTGCGTTGTCCCCCTATTCTGCCATCCTCTTGTATTGTTCGAATTTTGATTCCTATATCTGTTATCTTGGTGCCCTGACCCATATCCATTATTATGCTGCGTTGGTCGAGCTGAGGAATAATTTGTTTTTTTCGGCCAATTCTGTTGATATGGCGATGTCTGATTATACCCTTGACTGCCGAATCTTCTCTGGTTAAAATTAGACCTTTCTTTTTGACCATTATAATTGTCCGTGTTAGATGCTCTGGATTTTGGGGCTTTATCTATTGTAACGGCTATTTTTTTCAATTCATCGATGGTGTCGGGGTTCCTATTTGGTGTATTAGTCAGCCAATAGTAGCTTGCCTGATATTGTTCATTCAATCCTTCACCAAATATATCTAAAAATTCCTTCATGTTCATATTGGCCTTATAATTGTGGTATAGTACCTGCAATTCGTATAAGTAATTTAACACGGATTCATTTTGAGCCTGTTTCCTTTCTTCAAATCTTCTCCTCACGCTAGAGCGGTGGCCCATGTCTTCGAATTCGGTTATGAAATCTTTACATAAGTCGACCCAACCGTTGTTTTGATGTGCCGTTTTGTAGCTCTGAAACCATAAATTTGCGGCTCCCTCTAGGAAAGTTTCAAAGTAAGCGATTTTCACGCCTTCATCCCATCCATTCGCTATTGCTGTTCTCTCGTAGCTGTTGATGAAGTCCGTTGCATCGTTTTTACATGGATTATAGGTAGATGGACTTAGGAATTGTGGCATTACTGCTGTCCTTCCTGTTGTTGTTGCGTTTTGGATAGTTATATTTGCCATTGCTATTGTTTCACGATTTTCGTCTTCTGACGATGAATCGTCTTTGCTTTCGTCCTCTTCGCTATTTATTGAGATGCACGTAATTTCGAGGTCTTCGCTTAGTTTTGTGTCCTCGTATTCTTGTGAGTTTTCTTTTTCTCCGCCGTCGCTATCGTAGGGTGCCTGTAAGTCGGCCTTTGAAGGTGCTCTTTGTAAACTTGTTTCCGGTTGGAAAACTTCGTCTACCAAATCGTTTGTGATGCGGGTGCTTTCTGCGGCTGGATTTATGGGGGCTCCGGATTTTTCTGATGTAGTTTTTTTTCCTTAAGTTGTACGTTGACCTGCTCATTTAGGGTAAAAAAACAAAAAAAATTGATTCTTTTCAGTTTCGCAATTTTAATTCCTTCTCGGTAAATTGAATTATTTTATTTCATTTAAATGCCCAATAATCACTTTTTATTTTGGCCTCATTTCTTTTCTATGCTCGACGATGTAATTGCATCATGTTTTGGCTGAATATGTGGTTCACTTCCTTGTTGATTTTACGTATGCAAGTAATAACAAAACATTGATTATCGAAGGTGTCGCAACTTAATATGGGATTTTTATTTTTTCGTGGTAGTAAGAGGATGAGGATAAAATCATTTCAGTTGGGGTTTCTTCGTCTTTGGTTCTTAGGTGCCCGATATGAAGATCAACACCTGGTTTTGCCCGGCGCCTCCACCATTTGTCACGCTTAGGTTGGTTGTGGTCAGCGGTGCCACCACTTTTACTTCGCTTGGCTGCGTCCACCAAGGGTTTATCTGAAAAGAGAGGATATGGGGGGAAGGGATACCACCACGAATATTTAATTGGTTTTATTACTAAACCTTAATTACACCTTATAGTTCAAGGAGATTTACCAAAATCCTAACACCGCAGATGTTCGTCTCTGGTGGACCATGTTTTCGATTGTCAACTCGAAAATGTAAGAAAGTTTAATGTTTAATTAAACCCAAGATGCACTAAAAGAACGGGCCCCCTAAGGGCATAGTTCTCGTAGGTCTAAACTTAGGGACGCTGTGACACGGCTGCTATAGACGAGACCTTCATCCACAAAGTTTCACAGTCTCGACTATACCTAGTCGTACCCAGCTAAGAAGGCAGGTCTTTAGGCTCGTACCTTATCAGGCATAAAGCAGTCCAGACCAACCTTGCTTTGCATTGCCGCAGTGCGTGAATTTATATTGAAATTATTGCTGGCATAAGCAAAATCGGTCTGTTTTTAATAGTCCGGGGTGACCTCCTTTGGAAATTTAGGTAATGCGTGGGCTTGTGTACGATTATGAGTTGACATTTGCCCCTCCCGTGAAAGCATTGGTCCCCAATGCCAACGGAAGAACATCATACGGGTTTACAATTCACTATCTTCTTATGTTCCATGTACTTCATGTAGGGTATTGTTCTGGAAAATGTGCTAGACTTCACGTGTGTGCTTGGTATGGTTTTGTGCCTACTTCTGTCGTGGACACTTGTAGTGGTTAATTTTAAAGGAAAACCGATCTCACATTCTTAGATTTTTATAAACTATCATCTTCGAATTTAATCCATGATCAAAAATTTCGGTTAAAAATTTAATCTCCGTTTAATTTCGAAGTTGGTGTAAATGATAGTATGAAAATCTAAGATAAGAATGTGAAATCTATTTTCCTCTAAAATTAACCGTTTAGGTTTTACATCCTGTCAAAGTTGCAAAAAAGTCAATTTTCAACTGTCAATATTTCCAAAACAATTGAACTGAGGGATTAAAATTTAGCACCAAAATTTATAGAATTAAAAACCCTCCAATATGATGTATCACTTGACCCCCCTTCCCATTTAAGATTTTCTAGGGGGTGGCTCTGGGGGTTGGGGGGTTGAAAGAGGGGTGGTGAATTTTGCATAAAAACGCATCCCCTTTCAAATTATAGTTGCAGTGTTTCAGGGATTTTTTTGAAAATTTTTCTATTCTGAGATAATAGGGGTGGGAAGTTTTCAAATTGACACACTGTATAAATTATGTCAAACACAGTGCGCGTGCAGCAGCAAATTGTAATGTCTGTGATAAATTCAAGTATTGATGAAGTAGTTCCCAACATTCGTTAGCCAGAAATTAGCTTCGAGTCGAGGTTTGATCCGACCAAACTGAGCAAGAGCACTGTGGGCGCCCTCTGCATGCTGCATGCATTATCTCTTTTGACTCTTTTCTATTTAGCCGTTTATGGAAACTATAATCGGGTTAACCCGATCAGCAGATGAATGTTTTCCATGTTTCCTCAATGAATAATACGATTGAAAAAAGACAAAATACGTCTGCTGGTTATCCCGATCATAGTTTCCGTAAACAGCTTTTACTTCTACAATAGCTTCGTTCGCGGTAAGAATTCTGAACTGGTTCGAAACTATTTATTTCGCATGCGCAGTTCAAGTAATGGCGTTCGCGGATCACAAAATTCCGAACTTTTATTTACGGTTCTGAATTCGCGGATCAACCAGAATCGGTTCGGAACCGTTTCTAAACCAATTCTAGCGGTCCTAGGATTTTAGCAAGAACCTCAGGATTGACATATAACGTTCGTTTATGTATTATCCCGGAGTCTCATGTATCCGTTTTCCGACGTCCGATGTACGAAAAACCTTCTAAAAAAAATATATATTCTGACATAGGTAATCGTATAAAAATATCAATGACATTTCACTTGTGAAACGTAATATGATGTCATTGAAAAATATGTCAAAATAAAAGGGTTTTCGGATATCGGACGTCGAAAAACGGATGCAAGAAATTCCGGCTTTAGACAGTCTGGAGAACGCGTTCCAAAACTGTTCGCGATAAAATAATGGCGTTTTCCATATTTCCATGTTTCGAAAATGTATCAAGCAAAAACCAAAGCATCAAAAAATATATCTCTTGTTACTTTTGAGAAGGCGGTGGAGAGGCGCCAAAATTTGGACTTGCCTTGGGCGCCGAGAGTTCTAGTTGCGGCCCTGCAAGTGACTCAAGAAGATATTCAACTACAGTAGATACAAACAGCAACAACTTTCCGAAAGGTATGGTTTCCATGAAAATTATTGTTTGCTCTACGTCTAATAATAGTATATTAAACACCAAGTTAGTAAAGTGAGGTTTTACCAAATCTTTAAAAAAATCTTCTGAAAAACGAAATGAAAAACAAATTGGACCTACGTTGTAGAAATTTGCTCAATTTCTTTACTTACTTGACATGCGCCCGACATAGCAAATATTTGGAAAATTTAAGGGAAATTCTCGACCTGGAACTAATGAGGGGAAGGAGCACGGCAGAGAAACCATCAATCTAACATTCCTCAAAAATCGAAACATACTGTTTCATTTTAATAATTAATTGTGAGTCAATAATTCAATAATCAATAATTTAAGTAAATGATGAAAGTTTAAATCAGGTACCTCCTCTGTGCTTGTGCTAAAATTTCAATTCCACACACAACCTTCAATCAACACTGCCTATATTCAATACTGAAAAGTTTTTGGTTAGTTAGTAATAGTTAGCCTATCTGCCGGCAGGTACTGAGGTCCCTGGTTACATGAGACTACTCAGCTATAGTTTTTATTTTGAGCCAATATCCCTAGATTGATTTTTCAATTTGTTTGCTAGGATATTCGCTTGTCAGGGTAGGAAAATGTTAGAAGATTCAACAAGGCCCTAATGCACGTTCTAAATACCAAAAATTAAAATACTAGCACAAAAGACAGTACATAATGTTTCTAGGTTTTAATTTACTTTTCATATGCATTGTTTACAGCATGAAACGATTTTTGTTAAATACATGAACAATGCACACATGTTATAAAAAATGTTAAAAACAGACAAAAAAAACATAAAATCGAAAAAAAAAAAAATTGAACTCTCAAAAATGAACTAATAATATTTATTCAACTGACCTGTGAAGGCTCCTTCTGACACACAAACTAATCACAAATTGGATTGAACAATCAGTTTAATACAAAATAAAAATTGAATAATGAGTAACGGTCAACAAACGGTCCAAGGCACAAGCTCCTTCTCTAGTCTTCCATTCTCTTATCAGTGAAAAAGTCATGATTCGTGGTAAAGTGTTACTTCACTATACAGCGAGCTATACAGGTTAAATGGCACTTCACCACTGAATTTTTAATGCATTTTTGCACTGTCAAAAATGCGATAAAAAACATCGAATACATAAACGTTAATGGCAAGTGGGCCGAGGAAGGTCAGTGGCAAGTCCGGTTTCCCGAAATTAGTATCATCATTGATCGCGGATTGGGAAGACAGGAAATATAAAACGGTGTTTTTGGGAAGACGAGGAGGTAGTCTGTAAATTAGCAAATAGCAAATCAGTATCGGTGTATGATGCTTGTGATAATTCATGGTGCCCTTTTCCGCTTTGACGTATTATTGGCAAGGGTTATTATTGTGTATTTAACTATAGGCTACCCACTAGTGCATTTGAAGAATAAACTATCAGGCGCCTCTACCATAATATATCGTAATGAGAGGGTGTGTGGGGATGGGAACCAAAGCAAGAGCAAAGTACAAAAACATAAAAAGGGTTTAGTCTTCAAATGTAAAAATGGACAGTTTATAGTGAGGAAAACCACCTATTTAAAATATTATTTCTTCAAATCTTAAATTCTTAAATCGTTTACTAAATAAAAGTAAATGTTGCAACCTTGTATGCACTGTGAAATTGATGGGAACGGCGGCGTGCCGCAGAGGGCCAAAGTACCGAAGCGAATGAGAGATAAAAGAGAATGGGAGACTAGAGAAGAAGCTTTTGCTTTAGACCGTTTGTCCACCATTGTTCATTATTCAATTTTTATTTTGTATTGAACTGATTGTTCAATTCAATTTGTGATTAGTTTATGTGTCATAAAGGGCATTCACAGGTCAGTGGATTAAATTTAATTTTTTTGAGAGTTTAATTTATACAAGTATATATTTTTTTTATTTTATATATTTTGTTGTTTGTTTATAACATTTTTTATAATATGTGCATTGTTCATGTATTTAACAAAAATCGTTTCATGCTGTGAAGATAAGATAAAAAGTAAATTAAAAACCTAAGAAATTATGTGCTGTCTTTTGTGCTGGGATTTTGATTTTTGGTATTCAGAACGTGCATTAGGGTCTTGTTGAATCCACCTGACGAGCGAATATCCTAGCAAACAAATTGAAAAATCAATTTAGAGATATTGGCTCAAAATAACAACTATAGCTGAGTAGTCTCCCATAAACAGGGACCTCAGTACCTGCCGGCAGATGGGCTAACTAACCAAAAACTCTTCAGTATTGAATATAGGTAGTGTTGATTGAATGTAGTGTGTGGAATTAAAATTTTAGCACAAGCGCAGGGCGGTACTTAATTTAAACTTTCATTATTGACTTAAATTATTGATTATTGAATTATTGACTCATAATTATTATTAAAATGTCACAGTATGTTTTGATTTTCGACGAATGCTAGATCGAGGGTTTTTGTGCCGTGCTCTTTTCCCTCGTAAGTTCCAGGTCGATTTCCATAATAACCAATAATACCTTTTGACGGACAAAAGAACCATCAATTTTAACAAACACCATATAATTTGGACGTATTCAACGGACTTGAGGATATCAAATTCATAAAAGGTAAAGATCAATTCCAAGGACTCTCGAGACACGATCTTTAATAATAGGATGGAGAAACGAGGACTAACCAATATCGGGGGTTAAGGTCGTTTATATAAAATTTCATAAAATTGAAGTACAGATTAATAGAGAATTCAAAAATATTTGTTTTGACAGTGGAAGCTGCTGTTTCTATAACAACAAGGAACCTAGTGGAGCCTCATTGGTCAAGCCTAGGAATACATAACATTTTAGTGAGACAACATTACGAGCAAATCAGTATGTACCAATGTAAGGAAGGGATGCCATCGTTTGAATTTACTTTGTTCAAGCAAAGAATCTTGGTGGCCGGTATAGAGAATAAATTTATTGTAGAAATGAACTCGATCGAGAAACCATGTGAGGAAAACCACCTATGTAAAATATTATTTCTTTGAATCCTAACTTTTTAAAAAACGTCTACTGAATAAAATTAAATGTTGTCACCATATAATGCTCTGTGGAATTGATGAGAACGAGAGCGCGCTGCAACAGAAAGGTAGCGAAGCGAAGGGTAGGTAGAGAATACGCAACTAGACTAGAGAACAAGATGGGCTGGTCTCTTAGCCGCGTGTCTGTAATTATTCATTATTCAATTTTTATTTTTATTTTGCATTAAACTGATTGTTCAATACAATTTGTTATTAGTGTGTGGGTCAAGGAGCGATCACAGGTCAGTTGAATAATTGTTATTTTGTTTTTGAGAGTTCAATTATTTATACAAGTATAATTTTTATTTTTTTTCATTTTTATGTTTTTTTGTTTGTTTATAACATTTTTTATAACATTTGCATTGTTCATGTACTTAACAAAAATCGTTTCATGCTGTAAACAACACAGATAGAGAGTAAATAAAAACCTAGAAAAAATTATGTGCTGTCTTTTGTGCTAGGATTTTGATTTTTGGATTTAGAGCGTGCATTAGGGCCTTGTTGAATTTACTAACATTTTCCTACCCTGACAAGAGAATATCCTAGCAAATTGAAATAAGAAATCAAGAGACATTGGCTCAAAAACACCTATAGCTGAGTAGCATCCCGTATGGGACCTCAGTACCTGTTGGGAAACTGGCTAACTAACCAAAAAACTCTTCAATATTGAATATAGGCAGTGTTAATTGAATGTTGTGTGTGGAATTAAAATTTTAGCACAAAGACAAAGGATGGTACCTAATTTGAACTTTTATTATCTTAAAATATCGATTATTGACTTACAATTATTATTAAAATTACACAGTATGTTTCGATTTTTGAGGAATGTTAGATCGAGGGTTTCTCTGCCGTGCTCTTTTCCCTCGTTAGTTCCAGGATGAGAACGGTACGATTTACTTTAATAATAAAGTAGACGTTTAACAAATTTTTCGTTTCTTTTACATATCACAACTTCCCTTAAATTTCCCAAATATTTGCTATGTCGGGCGCATGTCCAGTCCAAAATTGAGTAAGTTCTCACAACGTAGGTCCTATTTGTTTTTCATTTCGTTTTTCAGAAGATTTGTTGTTTAAAAGGTAGTAAAAATTCACACCGTTCAATCTTGCTGAACGTACCCAGGTATGTTATACTACACATGTTTTCTCCTTCGACCTTTCTACGGATTCAAAATTCAGTAATAGAAACACGTCTCCAGTAATGAAAGTAGCTTACAAGTTACGCCAATGTTAATACCTTCTGGATTTTGATAATGCTGCTTCTACATTTAAACAGTCCCAGATGATGTCAAGATGAGAAAATTAATTTGAAAATCTTTCGAATACCTACCTGAAAGAAGCTATTAGCCGCTTCGTAAATGTCAACTTAGAGTCTCTCAATCAAAGAAGTGCTTTTTATTCCAACAGAAATTATACATCTTGAGTCAGTTTTTAGACAATAACGTTATGGAGGAAAATATGTAGATGCAGCCAGGAAAATATGTAGCTGCTGGTCCAGACCAAATAACGAACATGCATTTAGGATTATGATTTTATTATCGCGCTGATTTGTGAAAGGGTTCGCTGTTAAAGCTTCGACTAACCGAAAAAAAAATAAGTTGATTTTATGATTTTTGACACGGATGCCAGCCAAACCACTATTGAGGCAGTGGACCTGTATCTTAGGGCCGTATATGTTCACAAATATAGGATTTCCGCACTGTAGAATCGTATTTTTTGTCAAACAAATTACTTGTTCACTCGTTTTTCCAAAATTTTCCCCCGATACGTTGAAATGATTGGGTGATTTGTGTCACATTAGAAAAATACCCAAATTTAATTAGTTGTAGAAATTGTCGAAAAAATTTCATGAAATCGATAATAATTGGTGCCAAAATTTACATGTGCTCTCAGTAATGTGTACCGAAGCATCGTCGGTTTTCGATTCGAAATAATGGTTAGATCCTGATAATAAATACATATCAGTCATCACGTTCAGAAATCAGAATATTGAGTGAAGAAACTGGACGAGGACAGTTATGGATAGGCAGAAATGGAAAATATTTACATTCAAGAGTGAATGAGAACATACTCAGAAAAAGATTTCATTAATTGGCCAGAAGTTTTCGTTATTCCGATATCTCAGATGCCGCAGTTTTTAGTCGTCATCGTTTACTAATGAAGAGAAACATTCAATTGGTCATCTCCACGAAAATATGTAACATCAGGCACTTGCCAGACAAGGAAAAAATCTTTATATCTTCAAAGCTATAGAAATTAGAAATGCTGGCAAAGGTAGGTAATTGCAATGCAAGGACAATCATTAATTCAGCTGGATTTCGGAGAGGTAATTTAGTGTGGCCCAACAATAAATTGTCTTCACCATGGGAAGGACTATACGAGAGTTTAAATGATTTAGCTAATCGAACTTAGCGCATAACACCAAGAGAATTTAGAGATTGTTATAGGTTGTAGTATAACATACCCGGGTTCGTTAGAAAGATTTTTTCAGGTAATGACCAACGTGAATACAGGGACACTACGGTCCCTGTTTGGGAATCGGCCCACTGAGCAGTGGACTCAGGCTTCCCGAGCCAATCCTTGACGCGTTTCGTCCTTGTTAGGACTCATCAGAAGGACATAGGCTGAAGCTCCCTGTTCAAGCAAAATTGAACTTCGTTGACCAGTCAGAAACAACTACTCCGAGGGCAAATACAAACAGGGACCGTAGTGTCCCTGTATTCACGTTGGTCATTACCTGAAAAAATCTTTCTAACAATTTCCATTGCCAACGAAAGCTCAGACCAATCAGTGTAGTTCAACGCCGGTAGGGGTATTTGCCCTCGGAGTAGTTGTTTCTGACTGGTCAACGAAGTTCATACCCGGGTTCGTTCAGTAAGATTGAACGATGAGAATTTTTATACCCTTTAAACAACAAATCTTCTGAAAAATAAAATGAGAAACAAAAAGGACCTACGTTGTGAAAACTTACTCAATTTTACTTACTGGACATGCGCCTGACATAGCAAATATTTGGGAAATTTAAGGGAGGTTGTGATATGTGAAAGAAACGAAAAATTTGTGAAACGTCTACTTTATTATTAAAGTAAATTGTACCGTTCTCATCCTGGAACTAACGAGGGGAAAGAGCACGTCAGAGAAACCCTCGATCTAACATTCCTCAAAAATCGAAACATACTGTGTCATTTTAATAATAATTGTGAGTCATTAATTCAATAAAAGTTGAAACTAGGTACCGCCCCTGTTTTTGTACTAACATTTCAATTACACACACTACATTCAATCAACACTACCTATATTCAATACGGAATAATTTTTTTGTTAGTTAGCCAGTTTCCCAGCAGGTACTGAGGTACCATACGGGAAGCTACTCAGCTATAGTTATTTTTGAGCCAATATCTCTAGATTGATTATTTCAATTTGCTAGGATATTCTCTCGTCAGGGTAGGAAAATGTTAGTAAATACACAAAATCAAAACCTCAGCACAAAAAGACAGCACATAATTTCTTAGGTTTTAATTTACTTCTCTGTGTTGTTTACAGCATGAAATGATTTTTGTTAAATATATGAACAATGCACATGTTATAAAAAAAAAATTATAAACAAACAAAAAAACATAAAAATGGAAAGAATGATACTTGTATAAATAATTGAACTCTCAAAAACAAAATAACAAATATTCAACTGTCCTGTGATCTCTCCTTGACACATACACTATAATAACAAATTGGATTGACCAATCAATTTAATGCAAAATAAAAATAAAAATTGAATAATGAATAATTACAGACACTCGACACGTGTCCAAGGAACCAGTTCGGTTCGGTACTCTCGTTCTCCCCTGAACCTAAACGCCGCGGCGCAATACATGGTTGCAATATTTCCTTTTATTCAGTAAACGTTTTTTTAAAAAGTTAGGATTTAAAGAAATAATATTGTAATAGGTGGTTTTCCTCATGGTACATCTGGGCGATCGGGCTCGAGGGTGGGGTCAGTGTAGTGGGGATAACCTCATAGGAGAGGCATAAAGAATCCAGAACTGGCAAACTCTCCAAATGTCTTGTATTTACTCTTCATTTACCATCTCTATTATACTGGGTGTGTGAAATGATTGATGAAATGTGACTTCATTTTAGTGGAACCACATCTCCGGCATTTTTTTTTGGGGGGGAGACAAGAAAAATATCGGAGCATGCAAAACCCTATTTGCCATTGTATGTGATTGGTGATTGGTGTTCAAAATCAAATTCCACAATACCAATTCTTTGTTCAACGGGAAATTTCTCTATGGCAAAATTCTAGTCTTTGCTAGACCTGTCACATAGCTATTTTTTTAAAAATTGATCGACGCAAAAATTAATAGTTTTTAAAACCATTTATTAACTTAGTAACTTTCGAGAGTCCTTCTTCTTGGCCAAACCAACAAGATCCTCTCCCAATTCTAATTTAACATAAAAATAAATTGCTTTTTAAATCAAAGAGATTTGCCACCCATTTAAATCAAATTATTAAGATAGGAGCAGGGCTAACCCTCTTGCTGAGTTTAAATTAAATTCAAACCTCTGACTGCTTTGTTACAGTTCCCCCTTCGATTTGGATTCAGTTTCAATTAATCGGAGCGTATCAAGGACAGAAAGTTACCTTAGAATGTCATTCGCAGGCTTTCCCTAAATCAATTAACTACTGGTCTAGGGATAATGGAGATATTATACATCACAGTGAGACTGTCTAATCTAACATATGAATATTTAATTAGTAATATTGTTCTATTTTACAGGCACGAAATTCGTTCCGGAAATCATCGGGGACAATTACGAAGTCCACATGAAACTGACTATTAATTATTTGGACGAGCGAGATTTTGGGATCTATAAATGCATTTCAAAGAATTCTTTAGGGGATATGGAGGGATCGGTTAACGTTTATAGTAAGGACACATTATAATCTCCATAATCTAATAAAATCGAAATTATACCTTGTGTACATGTGTTTATATTATGTTAGAAAAATGCCTATTAGATATTTTTTCTATGATTTTAGAAATTCCTCAACCAAATATCATGGCAATGATACCTGAGAAAGAAAAATCTTATAAAAGTGAGTAGGTAGTAGTTTTAAAATTTTCATTGTAAGAGAATTTCTCCAGGAGACTTCTCAATAAAAGAACATACCTTGATAGAATATGTGCATATTTTTAAATGTTTTTCCACCTTTTAGGCGCGCCAACTGTCGAGATGGAAGATTTACTTTATCAAGTGGAAAATAATAAAAAAGGTAAAAAAACGCCATTCGATTACAGTAAACTTTAGGCATGACGCATTAATTTTTTTTACAGCTGAAGAGAAAAAAGTTCTAAAAGAGGAATCGCAGCATTCGACGAGCGACAGTTATCGGATTATAGAATCTTTCCCGTTTTGTTTAATGCCTACTCTTTTAGCTTTCAGAATTTAAATAATTTGCATTTTTTTATATGGGGAAAATAATTAGGTACCGATTGAAAAATTTTTATTTCGGAAAAATGCCCTGTAAGGAGCAACTTGTAAATATTGTATATGACTTTAAAAAAAACTTTGTTCAATAATCAATTTTCAGGCATATAAGACATGTAAATGCAAACAAAATGTAAATAAGTTATTGACTAGTAGCTAAATTAAGTGTAATTTTATTAGGCCTACAACTTGAATTAATTTATTTTTTTTTTTTTGGTGTTTTGCCGATCATAATGGAACGCTATAATGTATAGATTCTTATCAGCTACTATTCCATAAAGAAAACAAATATTTCCAAAAGCTCGCCAACATATTCAAATTGAGTTTTTTTCAAGTTGCCTGAAAGTGAAGCCTGATTAAATTACACCTGAAATATAAAGAAAAGGTAGATAGATATTACAAACTAAAATAAATGTAAGTTCATTTCACGAAGGTTTGTACTTTTGACATCGATGATGTCATAACTTGGAGAAAAAGGTTTGTCGTAGATTGATTCATATTGTAGCAAAACGCCCCAAGTACTCTATGTAATTGGTTAGATGGTAAATGGCGAGCGGTATATTGACGGTGTTTATTTCCTTGGAGCTGCTACCTAAAAAATTGTGGAAGGGTCTATTCGCAACAGAGAGAAACAAGCTATTGAGGTTTACTAATTTATATTTTATTATACTTAAAACCAAAAATTCAAATCAGCAAAATATTCTTCAATTCTGACAGCCTCATCTATTTTTCTGAATTGAATTACTTCACATCCGTTCAAATGTCATTATTACGGACCGGGAAATATCCATACAAATAAAGAAACGCCCTATTCCTCAATTGTCAATTGTCAATTAACTTCTTATCATTCAGAATCATTATTAAAAGTCAGAAAAACATTAATAACCACAAGTACTTACATTTAAATTATCACTCGATAAAATACTTAATTAATTACTTCAAAATCTCTAGAGCACGCACATAATTGTTGAACGAATTTAATTGTTCTTTCTTTCGCGATTTTCCGTACTTTTCTAAGTTAAATCGAACGCGTTTTTCCCGAGGCCCTAAAAGAACTTTTCGCGGATTTTGAACGGTCTGACTCATTAGGTACTGTAGACTTTAACTCAAACTGGACTAAACTAACAACTCAACTGACCACTCCACTTCTAAAACCGCTTGTTTTATAGTTTTTCGATTCCCCCCCCCCCCCCCCCAAAGTATTATCAATTATCCACCAAAATCGGCAATAGGCGGTCGTTCGACTATCAATAAGTCAATTCCATTGGCCGACCTAGATTTTATCAAAAAATAATGATGCAATGTATTTGAAATTTTTGTCATTTTTATTTGTTTAAAATCGAATAATTATGTCGCAATATCCTGATTTATAGAGGTCAAAAACTTTAGTTTAAGAATGTGAGGGCAACACAAAGAAAGCCGACACACGTGTGCCATAAATCTTCAATTTAATAATTATGGCCTTGCTTGCAATTAAGGAATTTTGGATGATGACACAGGCTTGATGACAAAATACCTAATATAATATTGAACGTTAATTTGTTTCCTTGTCAGTTTATTGATACTGATTTGAAATACCGGAAATTCAGTTTTTGATTATTTGATTACATTTAATTTTTACAGTAAAGACATTGTTAATATCGGGACTATTTTGCCGGACCATTACATCCCTCCGCCCTTCAAAACCGAAATTATATTGAATAAGATAATTTTGGTCAAATCTTATTCAAGGTCCCATTAAAATATAGAATTTCCCCAAAAATTTAGGTACCAGCCTCGTAAAATGTGGTTCGGTCGATGAACCCTCTGTGATTTATGGGTTACTTTTCTCAATGTACCTGCTCAAAACTGAAAATAACATCAATAAGAATCCTAGATCATTTTGGTCACATTTCAACAATCTCAAAAATAACTTTGTCCTTCCCTGTAACATGAGTTATAATGGCTCTACTGGCTGTAGTAATCAAGAAACCGTAGACTTGTTTGCAGACTTCTTTTCAAGTGTGTACTCGAGCCGCACCACTAACCAGGCTCCAGAATACTCATTCTCCAACGTCACTGATGTTTCTGCATACTCTGTTTCTTGTGCTGATATAATAGAGCAAGTAAGAAATTCACCTGATAAGTTGTCATGTGGGCCGGATGGAATTCCCTTGCTCTTTATAAAGAAATGCCTGTATACCCTTGCGACGCCCCTGGCAAGTCTCTTCAACCATTCATTGTCAACAGGTTCTTACCCAGTTTTGTGGAAGTTCAGCTTTCTGAAACCAATATTTAAAAGTGGGTCAAGAGAAGAGGTCACGAATTACAGGGCTGTTTGTACGCAGTCTGAGATTCCTAAGTTGCTAGATTGTCTCATTACCAGGAAACTTAGCTGGGACTGCAGGTACCTTTTAAATCCGGAACAGCATGGGTTTACGGTGGGTAGGTCAACATCAACAAATTTGGTTTTGTATCAGAATTTTATTTTGTACAGCATGGAGAGGGGATTCCAAGTTGATTCTGTATACTCGGACTTATCTAAAGCCTTTGACAGGGTTAACCATCGCCTGCTCATTAGGAAGCTTGGCTGTTTGGGGCTGAGAGGTTCAATTCTGAGTTGGTTTGATGACTTTCTTGTTGGGAGAACACAGGCAGTAAGGTATGGCGGTGTTGTGTCTCGGGTCTTTGATGTTCCTTCTGGAGTTCCTCAGGGGTCTCACTGTGGACCAGTCTTGTTCAACCTGTTCATATCTGATGTGGGTAGTTCTGTTGCCCACAGCTCATTTTTGTCATTTGCAGATGACCTTAAACTTTATCGTCAGGTATCATCATTGGAAGACTCACAACTGCTGCAATATGATATCAATTCTTTTAATAAATGGTGTGGCTTGAACGAAATGGACCTCAATATCGCCAAATGTTATGATAACTTTTTCCAGGTTGGCCCAGTCGGTGAATTTCCCTTACACAATTAATAACACATCAATCAGGGAAGTAGTGAGCATTCGAGATTTGGGTGTGGAATTTGATTCCAAGATGTCATTTAATGGCCATGTTACCAATACTGTATCAAGGGCTGTTAGATGTTTCGGCTTTATATGTAGGTCCACTACTGATATGTCAGTGAGTACATTGCGAACATTGTACTGTGCGATGGTCCGATCCTTGTTGGAATACTCATCAGTTATTTGGTCACCCCAATATGCTGTTCACATTGCAGCTCTGGAAAGGGTTCAGAATAGATTTCTAAGGGTGGCTGCTTACAGGTTGGGCTTGGCTCATGATGAGTATACTTATGATGAGATGAGGGCTATCTTGAATGTTCATACCTTGAAGAGCAGGAGACTTCAGGCGGATCTTTCCTTTCTTTACAGACTTTTGAGAGGGTTAATTGACTGCCCGGATCTTTTGGGTCTCGTTTCTTTGAGAGCAGGAGAAAGAAGGGTGAGAGGTTGTGACCTGTTTTATGTACCATTCCATAATACTAATTATGCTCAGGTTTGCCAAATCCAGGAGCCGGAGTATTGACATCTTTGGTTGTCCTTCTGTTGCTGCCTTTAAGAGGAGATTGCAACCGCTGCTTGCTGGTTAGTTTTTTAAAAATGAGTCGTATGTTTTTTGGTTAGGTATTAACTTGGGGAAGAACAGGATGTGATTGTTAGTGCTTAGATTTAGTTATTGTCAAACTATTTATTGTAAATTGTTTTACGATTGTTTTTGTAAATTGGCCTTGCCGTTAATAAATAAATAAATAAATAAATAAATTTTAAAAATTTGACGATAATATTATCCGAGTATTTATCAGTTCGTTCAACCTAATTATGTGCAAGCTTTTTCTACCCTAAATTTCACATTTCTTAAAAATATTGGTTATATTTTTAATTTTACTAAAACAACAGAATTAATACGGAATTAACTTTTCCCGTATAATTTCGCAAGTTCATTCACAATAATAACTATTAAAGATTAATTTATAAATCTTTACTCAAAACTAGATTTTCCTAGCATCAAAAATTTTTCTTAATTTTCTTCATTAATACAATTTTCATTTAATATTTAACTTCAAAATTGTTGATGCTAGAACGACACAAAACAAATTTCAATCTTACAATAACCCTTGCTTGTAGCAAAGTTTACTTGTAACGCTTGTTGCTCAGTTAGGCCTATATTGAGTGGGCCTATATTACGGCCATCCATGGATCCTGGCGACTCATTGGCTAACGGTGTGTTTCAAGTGTCTAAACAATTTTTATATAATTATTTCTCTAATTACCTAAACTACGGCTTTTAAATTTTTGTAAATTCTTAAAATCTACTCTAATTTTTCTTATTCTTAAATTTTATAGCTAACATCCTTCCCTATGCATTTCACTTAATTCCTAGTTAGATTTACATATAGACTAGACATACTCTGATTTTTATTTTTACAGTTTCTTCATTTCATAATCCTTAAATCTAGCGGGCCATTTTATGTCCCGTGTCCTCGTACTTCTTCGTACTTCCGGATCGTGTTCCTCGACCTCTTCTTCTTCCTCTTCCTCTTCATCTTCGGAATTTTCCTCATTTTCTTGGTTTATATTTTCTTCCATTTCTCTATGCCTGCCGGGTAATTCTTGTCCCCGTGCTAAAAACTCATCTTCTTCTTGCGCCCTTATTTCATCATTGACGCCATTATTTTCATTTTGATCGACGATTTCTTCATTCTCGTCTCTTGTCATTTCCCTATGAATTAGTGGAAATTCTATAATGTCTTCTCCTCTGGGTAGAACCTCATTGTCCTCCTCTTCATCGGATTCACTATCTCCGTGATCTTCGTGTAGGATTTATCATTCTATCCTCCAACCCTTTACATGGTTTGAGCCTTTCAGCATGTAAAATCTGCTCTTTCCCTTTATTTTAAAAGTAACCGGTCCTAGCTGTTGAGTAATTTGACTCGGTCCTGACCATTTACAACGGAATTTTGGTGCTAAATTCCTCCCTGGAAAAACTGGATTCTTCACATAAACTAAATCCCCGACTTGGAATTCTTTCTTAATCCTTTTTCTATTGTGCTTCTCGCATCTTTTCTTCATAAACTTTTGTCGATGGTATGGTACTGTATAAGGCCTCTTTATGATTGGCTGCACATCCTCCGTAATAATTCTATGTACGACCTCTGTTGTACAACTTAGTTTATCTTCTGGTGCTTTAAACACGTCAATAGTCAATAAACTCAAGAACAAGCTGTTTAAGTCTTTGTTCATCACTCGATTTGGGATTGTCTAATTTTAACTTCTCCAAAATTTCTTTGATTCCCTTTTGGTCAATACTCCTTATTTGTAGGGTTTCTTCCTTCTTCTTCAATTTCCGCTGCGTATGTTGCGATTACAGATTTACTTTTAAGAGTTAATTCTTTCTCAGTTATATTCAATAACCTCACTGGGACTACACTGTCCTTCTTACACAAAACACGTGCCACTGGCAATCCTGACAAAGCTTCCTCACATTGTTCGATAACTATGTGCTGAGCCTTAACCCTTGAAGCTCTGCGTAGAGTTGCTTGACACACTACTTGACTCATTGGCGGTATTATCACCTCCTCCCTCAGAATCACCAGAAAACCATATTGGTTTCTGTATTTCATGCCCTTCACTGGACCTTCATTAGAATTTCTTTCCAATGGACCCTCAAAATTCCTTCGGAATTTCCCTGGAAGTTCACTGTCCTTCCACTCCAAAACTGGTACTACTGGCCAGCCTGTCAAAACTTCATCACATGGTTTAATGTGTTGAGCCTTAGCCCTTGAAGTTCCGCGTAGGTTTCCAGAGCCGTCGGAAAACCTTCATCCAACAAAATCTCGTCCATCATTGGACCTTCATTAGAGTTTTTCTCTAATAGAAACAATAAAATCTCGTCCTTCACTGGACCTTCATAAGAGTTTTTCTCTAATGGAAACAACAAAATCTCGTCCTTCACTGGACTTCATTAGAGTTTTTCTCTAATGGAAAACTTTCCTCGTCTTTCACTGGACCTCTAATAATTTCATCCTGTCGAAGTGGAATGGATCTATGGATTTCTCTGGAACCGGCCGTTTTCCTAATTGATGATGTCAGACTTCTCCCTTTTGAGTTGCCAAGTTGTTGGTTGGTTGTAGTTATCGAGCGGGTACCAACCGCTACCAAACTACGATCCTCTGTTATTGGTACTAACGTCAGATGCTTCATCATAAAATGTGTCCCACTCATCGTTGTGTTATCTTTTTCAATTTCTGTTTCAACTTTTAGATAATTTTTTACTTCTACACCATTTCCATTCCTCTCCAAATTTTTAACATAAGTTTTCAGCTCGTCAAGCTCCATTTCCAAGTTTCTAACTTTGTTCATCAACTCTTTTTCTCCTTTCTGTATCGCATACGCAGCATCAATATTTTCATCATACATTTGGATTTGCTTCTCAAAAGCGTACATACAGTTATTCTGCCAATCTACTTTAATACCATATTGGCGCAGAAAATCTATTCCCAATAGTAAATCTGCCCTTAATGAATCTGTATTAACCACAATAAAATTGTGCCTCACGACGATGTTTCCGTCGAATATCACAGGTATATTTGCCATACCTCTTACAGGAATTTTATTGTCCTGTATATCCACCAAATTTACATCACATTTTTCTTTGTTGAACCCGTTGGCAATCTCGGGGTTAACTAGGGATACTACAGCTCCAGAATCTATTAAGGCTAGGTACGAATTATCATTAACCCTAATCCTTACTACATTACAACTTTCTGGGTTTCTCACTTTGGAGCATGTATATATCCCTACCCATTTCTCTTCATTTAATCCCAACTTGCCTCGTTGGCAGCCACGTCTCGGGGTTGATAGGGGGCTGCGTTCAAGTTTAAATTCTGCCTATTTCCCGATTGCTGGGTAAAAGCGCTGACGTCCGTGCGGCAATTTTTAGCACAATGCCCTTCCTTGTGGCATCTGAAACACACAAGCGTACCTCTGTTACCTTGTCTGTTCACACCCCTTAGTTTCGGACAATTTGGTATTACGTTACTTTCTTGGTTGCAATTGTAGCACACCATTTTTCTAGCTTGCGGTGTTTTTTGGTTCCAACGGTTCTGACGGCTTGGGTCTGCTGTCTTCTTTTTATTCATAATTCCGCGGCATTCTCGACTGTGTGGCTTCAGAAAATTTACGTTTGATTCTTCCCTCTCAGCTATTTCTAACGCTTCATCCAAAGTTGCTGGATTTCCTGAGAGTACACACTGTTTAATTGGCATTAACAATCCTAGGGTAAATTGGGTGGCAATGTTTCCGAGCAATTTATCTGTTGCTGGATTTCCGCGGTCCGGTGCCCCAATACCTTCAATCTAATAAGGTACTGCCTACAAGCTTCACCTGCTCGTTGCTTGCATTCAATGAAATGCTTCATAGCGGTCCCCTTCACATAATGCCTGCCAAACTGTGTTTTCAAACTGTCCCTGAGTAGAGCCCAGCTTGTTGTGGTCTTCAGGGTTGGCTCTGATTCTATGTACTGCTTGGCTCGATATCTCAGTTTCAATCGGGCTACTGAAATTTTCTGAGTGTCTTTCCAGTCAGCTAAAATACTGGTTTCATCTAGAACATTCAAAAATTCTTCGGCACTCGTAGTTCCATCATAGGTAGGTATGGAATCTAATCCTATAAAAAGGTTAGGCATGGTGGTGTTGAATTGTGGTACAGGGTTCGGAGGGTTGGACATTTTTGACGTCGCTTGGTTAATCTTAATTTAAATTTTACTAATGAAATTACAGTTTCTCCTAGTTCACAAATTATTTTTAACTCTACCGATGCTCTCACAATACAATTAAAATAACCTCACAGTTGCTCTCAATATACAAATAATAGACCCCACACCTGACACCAATGTAGCAAAACGCCCCAAGTATTCTATGTAATTGGTTAGATGGTAAATGGCGAGCGGTATATTGACGGTGTTTATTTCCTTGGAGCTGTTACCTATACAATTGTGGAAGGGTCTATTCGCAAAAGAGAGAAACAAACTATTGAGGTTTACTAATTTATATTTTATTATACATAAACCAAAAATTTAAATCGGCAAAATATTCTATTCCTAATAACTTATAAGTTTATTCATTTCAACACTTCCGATTCATTCCTATTAAACTACCCTTCGCCTATCTCCATAAATTCTTAAAAATTCCTTTACTGACCGCTTATGCAAAAATCAAAATAATTGTTTGTTTATTAATTTAGGTCTTACTAACTTATTCTTAAAAAACCTTACAATAATTTCTACATGAAAAATAAAACCCTAATTCAAATTATCAGCACTTTATCATCAATGTTACAACATGAACAACAATTTTCAAACAAAAACTTTTTATCAATTTAATTCAGAACAATTACTATTTTCGGAATCCTAGCCTAGCTAATAATAAATCCAAATGTTTAATGAATAAATCCTTCTCAAAATCGATTCTTGTTAAGTGCATTATAAATTCCCTTCATAATTTCTTTGCAAAGTTAGATTAAAATGTCATTATACTCGAAGGCAAAACACTCGAGTTATTACTATTTATGCAATAAGTTCCAAAGTTAATTCACTTCATAGTCAATCATCAATTATAAAGTCAAAAGTTTTTCTAGTCAAAATCACTCAAGCTTTTAGGCATTAAAGTCAATTGTCAATTCACTTCTTATCATTCAGAATCATTGTTAAAAGTCAGAAAAACATTAATAACCACTAAAGTACTCACATTTAAATTGTCACTCGATAAAATACTTAATTAATAACTTCAAAATCTCTAGAGCACGCACATAATTGTTGAACGAATTTAATAATTTAATGTTCTTTCTTTCGCAATTTTTCGTACTTTTCTAAGTTAAATCGAACGCGTTTTCCCCGAGGCCTTAAAAGAACTTTTCGCGGATTTTAAACGATTTGACTCATTAGGTACTGTAGACTTTATCTCGAACTGGACTGAACTAACAACTCAACTGACAACTGCCTTTCACTTCTAAAACCGCCTGTTTTATAGTTTTTCGATTCCTCCCCCACCTCCCCCAAAGTATTATCAATTATCCACCAAAATCGGCA
Organism: Ceutorhynchus assimilis; assembly: GCA_917834065.1. Lineage (NCBI taxonomy): Eukaryota > Metazoa > Arthropoda > Insecta > Coleoptera > Curculionidae > Ceutorhynchus > Ceutorhynchus assimilis. The sequence goes on along the minus strand of OU892280.1, from coordinate 55,836,064 downwards.
ATAGGCGGTCGTTCGACTATCAATAAGTCAATTCCATTGGCCGACCTAGATTTTATCAAAAAATAATGATGCAATGTATTTAAAAATTTTGTAATTTTTATTTGTTTAAAATCGAATAATTATGTCGCAATATCCTGATTTATAGAGGTCAAAAACTTTAGTTTAAAAATGTGAAGGCAACACAAAGAAAGCCGACACACGTGTGCCATGAATCTTCGATTTAATTATTATGGCCTTGCTTTCAATTAAGGAATTTTAGATGATGACACAGGCTTGATGACAAAATACCTAATATAATATTAAACGTTAATTTGTTTCCTTGTCAGTTTATTGATACTGATTTGAAATACCGGAAATTCAGTTTTTGATTATTTGATTACATTATTTAATTTTTAGAGTAAAGACATTGTTAATATCGGGACTATTTTTCCGGATCATTACAATATAAATTCAATAGCGTTCAGATTTTGTATTAAAATTTTTTAACGGCCAATTTCATAATAGAGAATTAAAAGTTACTTTAGCTAAATAGACTTTTAGGATAGGATTTTTCAACTTTTAACTTCAAATGGAGCTTTAAATTTAAAGTTTACTTTAACCTTTGTGCTATCAAGGGGGTACATTGTGTACCCCACACGCACAAAATTGCGTGTATTTGAAAGAAATATTTTCAAATTTATCGTGCTTTTATCATAGCCATTAATAATACTCTAGTGAACTAATAACATCATAGTCAATCATTTACAATTAAAAATTTTCAAATTATAATTACTTTTGTTGGCTGGGGTACAATTTGTACCCCGCTTGGGGTTTGATGTCTTTTGCTTTGCAAAATAGATTCATGCACAGTTCTCGACGAAAACACACATGTTTGTAACCTCAACTGAAGTGCATGTTTATTGTTTTGCTAATCGTTGTATTGTGCGGTTTGTTTAGATTTGTGCTCCTTAGAAATGGCCATTTCTGTAAAAATCATGGCCATCAAACAAAAATCAATTATTGCAACAAGTGCGATGAAAATGGAAATTCAACTTGAATATATAATGTGTTTTACGAGTGTTTTATAAAAATAACCGAGAAAATAACATTATTTTGAAGAAAATTTCCACGAATATTTGGTATTTTTTTTATGTGTAGCAGGATTTTTCCCTCCAAACTTGACAAAAAAACAAGGGGTATAATTTGTACCCGCTTGGTACTCTGCGTTCGTTCAAAAGCTTGATAGCACAAAGGTTAAGTTGATTATGAAATTGGCCGTAACTTAGAATAGAGTTCATTTGAGTTATCCAAAAATATATAAATTATTTAACTAACTGCGTATTTTATACCGCGGAATCGAAATAGGTAGTAATTTTAATCGCGAAGGTGAGGTTTATTTTTATTTACGCGTCTTTCGACACAATCAATTTATTGACAAATTTAATGGATGACTTCCGGATCTAAGAACCGACGAATGAGGAAGGCAAATGATGAAGTAAGTACAAACCCTCGTGAAACAAACAGTAATAAATATTAATCCATGAATAAATGGAAATAAACAATATTTTTTTTGAAAATAAAATACCTTTTGAGATGTTGTTATTAACCCCCAATATATTTCACAATAATGTATGAATAAGAAAATTAGTTTAAAATGAATGAGATATCGCATGACATTCATTATCATACATCTTGGAAACTGAACGTAATTCAAGAGCAAAATATCCATTTACGTAAGTAGGTAAAGACGCAGCAGAAAATCGCCCTATACCTATGCCTACCAGGCATCAAGAGTAATTTACCGTAAAGTTCGCCCAGTTTACCCATAAAACGACGATATTATTGCCCAATAAAGGTAAATGTTGTAGCATGTGCCACCAGGTAAATTAACCTTATCCTGCGGCCCGGGCCTAGCTTTAGCTAAATAGCCGATATGCAACTTGAACTTTATAATATTATGTAGACAGCAATTTTTGAGTCTAGCTCTCAAAGTGCGTTTAATTTACTTAATTATTTGCTTGAACATAGCAACTTACGCAATACCTACCTATTTGTTTTATTAAATATTTGTGTATGAGTAACAAGGCCAGACGGATGTTTGTTTTACTTAAATTGTATAATACGGGATTTTGTCATTTATTTTTAGGTATTCAAAATAGATCGTGGGAAAGATTGAATAAAACAATTTCGGCACAAAATTTCACAAACAATTATTAGATAGGTATTATCTATTCACAATTCGATGTCCAAAGGTAAAGGTAAAATTTATCACCTTTCAATGCTATTTGATAGGGAAAGGTGATAAATTTACCTTTACCTTTGGACTACGGATTGTGAATAGGATAATAGTCGGCTTCCACAGTCTTGGTTCAAATCTTGGTTTCAAGAAAGTGGCTTGTTCGTTGTTCGGGAGCATAATGTATGAAAATAGCTCCCCGTGACAATCTTGATGAAGGGAAGGTGCCAGGTTGCTTGCCAGCGCTATTACGTTCGTAACAGATCTGTTACTTAAGGCAATTATTTATTACGCTATTATGCCGCTCAGGAATCTATTATGTTTTTCCTGCATGCCCAACTAATTGAAAAATTCTCACAATTGGATTCGTATCAACCAGAGAACCGAAAATTTCAACCCCCTGTACCGGTTACGCTACAGGAACTTACTTTGCTCCTTGCAGCTTGTTTGAGTTTGCATCCTACGATTCTAAAGCTGGGTTCGGCTATTCAGCACGGAGTTGGAGTCAAGTAGGGAATATAATCTTAATGAAAATAGCTATCAAATGACGTATCACTCGACCCCCCTTTTCATTTGAAATTTTGGGGATACCTGTCACCCTCAGAGAATAATTTTGCCTACATAATTTTTTCTTGAGTGGTATTCGGCTGGACTATTTCACAAGAATAACAAGTCCAATTTTCATTTGGAAAATTTTCTGGTCCATTTTGATGCTCGAGTGGTATTTTGAGGATTATTTCGCGAATGAAAATGCAAAATATGTGCAAATAAATATTTATTAAACGATTTGAATATCTTAATAATCAGTACAAATGATTGGTTCCTTAAAGCAACCGTTTGTATCAAAAATTAGCATAATGACAACCATGAATACAATAACATAGGAGAATTATCTTAATAATACTACAAGAGGTTTTAAGATTATCGGATTACCTGTCACGAAACGCGTTACGCAGGTGTTGCTGGTAACGCGTTGAGTATCAGGTAAAACTATTAGGTAATCCTGAAACATCGAGTGGTATTCAAAAGGTTATACAACGAACTAAACTTCAATACACCAAGCGCGATAATCCCAAAAGGCTTATCACTTTTTAAGCCTGTCGTGTCATATGGGAATAATGTACAGTATAATCGCTGAAAAACCATCATGTTGGTTTTGTCCAGATAGGAACAGGTAGGACTAGGAGTTTTGTCAGTAGGAAACCGGCCCGGCCGTTCCTATGACATTTCGCCAGTGTTAAACACTCTAGTGAAATAGTCATTTTAATTTTAATATCTATGGCCGAGTTCGTTTTTGTCATCTTTTTCGTCGATTTGCTGCGAAATTTTGACAGGCACATGACTGGATAAGACAGTTTCAAGTTACAAATCACGTGTCTGTCAAAATTTCGGAGGAAATCGATGAAAAAGATGACAAAAACGAACTCGGCCTATGTATCTTTATAGGAAATGTAAACAACGAAATGTCATTAATGTTGAAATTGAATTGTCAGACCTATCAAAGCACCGACAATCTGCAACATCTTTAGGAGGCAGGGACACTTTATCCGTTAGGACAATTAGGTCATGTCCTACGGGCCACTAGAAAATTAAGGCCAACTGCTGGCCTTCAATTTATAATATAAAATATAAAAGCCCACTATACTAAAAACATCGACTTGTTTAATAGCAGGACTAGCATATACATATATCAATACTCTTCAATTCTTATAATTCCCACTGCACAAGCACATTTGGTTTGGCCAGAGTGCACTGGCTGACGTCAGGATGCTCTGCATCAATCCGGAACACGTCCTAGAGTCACCGAACTACGCTGAATCGCCGTCGCGTCATTAGGCGTCATTAGCGCAGCACGAGTACGTGGCAACTGGCAACGACTACAGCAGGAACATGTAAGTATTTGCGCTGCTTTCCCAAATTGTAAATTTCTTTGAGCTTCTTCTGGAGCATCCAGGGACTTGAGCAGTGTCTTAAGGGTCCAGTGTACCACGAAGTCGTGCCTTGTTGTTGTTTAGCTTGTAGGACAGTGTTGTTCAAAGGGCACAATTGTGCCAAAAGTGAGCACTTTTCGTCCGCAAAATGCACGGTGGCACCACTTTGAAAAATTTGGCACGATTCATATTTATTAGATATTATAATTTTCAAATTTTAAAGATGAGAGAGACTATGGAGCTGGAGCACGATTTTTTGTTTATTTCTATTCTGGCTGCGTTCGGTAATTGCATCTGCGAGCAAAAAGAGAATATTTTGACGGACGTCACGTGATCACTTATCTTTTTTCACGTGTCAAATCACGTGAGATCTGTCAAATTTTGCTCAGTTTGCTCGCAGTTGCAATTACCGAGCCCCTTGAGCCTTTATTGTATTTTTTTGACTGCCAATTGTCATATTATAGTATATATGAAAGATATTATATCTTTCTCCTTTTAATCATGTGATAAAAAGAAATTGGTAAAAAGTTTCTCCCGACAACCACACTCCCATCACATTTTATAGCAAATTCCATTCCACTAGTAAAATGAGTGCAAAAAAATATATATATTTTTATCTCTTCCTTATACAACCTGGTAGAAAAGGACACGAATACACGCAGTGCGCACTAACCCTTCTAATGGAATTGGCTTTTAAAGTGGCACTATTTGGCACTATTTGAGTGTTGTTCCAGGCACACACGAAAATTTCCCAGGAACAACCCTGTTGTAGGACATGCTCAGGCAACGTGGTACGAATTTTCCTCAGAGTTGCAACCCTTAATGCATCTTGTCCTGGCTAATGGATTTGATCCAAGCCATGCAGCTGTTCTACCGAAGCGCCCATCAGTACACTTAGTCCCCAGCATCCATATGTGGTGATTGGTAGGCTGGGAGCTCAATGTCATCATTTTCTTTTAGGACGTTCCGACCATATAGCATATTTGTGACCATTCTTGTTCCATCATTTTGTAGTACCTTTCTTTGATTTTACCGAATACTACTTGGCAACATTTTTTGTCTTCATATTCTGCCAGGTTAGTAGTTTGAAATCGTCTGAATAATTTTATTAAACCCTATAAAAAAGAACAATCACTCATGAAAGGCCATACCAAATAATTGACCTACGGGCCAGAGAAAGGTTAAAGCGTCACTGTTAGGAGGGAGGAGTTATATTGTCCAAATCCCTTACAAACAAATATGGTTGTTTACCTTTTTCACTACCTTTTAGCAGTATATTTAATCCCCACCGCTTTTTAGCATACATTGTAAGTTTTTAAACAACATAGTTGCTTATTCAGCAATATCTATATATATAAAACACAGTTGGGTTGGTTCCACTACTTATAACTCGAGAACGGCTGGACTGATTTCAATGATTTTTGGTTTATTGGATTTGTTTTTGTCCCGAATAACATAATAAATCGAAAAAATCGGAAAAAAAAACAAAAAACAAAATTACCTATTTTACTTATTTATAAAAAAAAATCATTAAGCCCGCATACGGCGCCATCTCTTATAACCGATACTAAGTTTACCACCACATTTTTATTGCAAACCATTTTGTATACGGCGCCATCTCTGATACCTAGATCGAAGCTCGCCGTTGCGCGGTAATTTCATTGCAGATACAGTAGAACAATGCTGCTCAGGAACTGGAGCTATTCCGAACAGAACTATTCCGATCAGATAGAGTGGTGCAGAAAGAGTAGATCAGATAGAGTAGTGCAGATAGAGTAGAACAGATGGAGTAGTGCAGTGCATGCAGTGCAGATAGAGTGAAACGGAGCTGCGCTGAACAGAGCCTACTCTGAAAAGAACTATTCCGGACAGATAGAGTAGTGCAGTAAGAGCAGTGTTAGAAACGGTTTGAACTCTTCGGAGCAGCTGTTTTACCATTCTGTATGCGACGCCATCTATGATACCAGATAGAAACCTTTATTTAGTATTCGACCTCGAAAAGAATGGGTACATTCAGGCGGTCCCAGCGGCTTAGCTCAGCCTCTCAGCAGGAACTTTATTCTCGAAACCAAGGAACAGCGTTTTCATAAGAACGATTACTCTGTCATTGTCAGTGTTATACCGGACGACAAAGACAGAATCTTGGTTCCAATGATAATGCTGTTCCTTAGTTTCGAGAATAGGGTTCCTGCTGAGAGGCTGAGCTGAGCCTATGGGACCGCCTGAATATACCCAATAACCCTTTTCACGTGGCTCCGGTTTAACAAACCGCAATATACCGCTCAAATTCGAGTGGTAGGTAGCCATCGCGTCACTTTGTAACCGGGTTAGAAAACGGTATGTCATTTCTTTAACCGTTTTGTAATCCGGTTAGTTAAACCGGAGCCACGTGAAAATAACTAATGTGTACATTAGGCAATTTAAACCACGTGACATTCAAGATGACGTGGCGGCCACACATGGGCAAAATCTGAAGAAACGAAGTATCCTATTGCAAGCAAAATCACCCTACGAGACTTTTACTGTCAGGAGCCAATGACTTAGATTCGGCAATAGAAATTCAACAACAGTTACTCAATATGATGCAATCTGCTGGTTTTAATCTCAGAAAATGGACCAGTAACAATCCAGCCCTGCTTCAAGCCCTTCCCGAATCGCAACAAAACCAAACCGTCCAAGAATTATCCGAAGATGACATTCAAAAATCACTTGGCGTATTTTGGTCGCCTTATGATGACAACTTCATGTTCAAAGTTACCACATCAACAGAGAATCTAATAACAAAAAGGCACATCCTATCAGAGATATCAAAAATTTTCGATCCCTTAGGATGGTTATCACCTATAGTCATCAAATCAAAAATACTCATACAAGACTTATGGCTTTAAAGATTAGGATGGGATGAGAAAATAGAAGGTGAACTAGCAGACAGATGGATAACCTTTAGAAAGGACATGAATAAAGTCGAAGATATCAGAATTCCAAGATAGATGCAATTTAGCCAAGGAAACCTAATTCAACTCCACGGATTCTGTGACGCCTCTGAAAAGGCCTATGGAGCTGTCATCTACAGCCGAACACTCGACTGAAGAGAACATAGTTGTCACACTTCTCTGGGCAAAATCAAAAGTAGCTCTAGTAAAACTAAGAACAACGTTACCGAGACTTGAACTCTGTGCAGCACACTTATTAGCGGAAATGATAAACCAAACTATTGCGACACTAGAGATAGAAAATATAGAAACTTTCGCATGGAATGACACCATGATAACATTAGGCTGGATAAAAGGCCAGCCCAATCGATGGAAAACATTTGTTGCCAATCGCGTGAGTGATATAAATAGACACGTAGATAGCAGCCACTGGAACCACGTAAAAACATCCGAAAATCCAGCAGACGTTATATCCAGAGGGTCTAATCCAGAACAATTAGCAAACAATCTCCTGTGGTGGAATGGACCAGCATGGCTTCATAGTCATGAACCACTACCATTAGCTAAAGAAATCCCGAAACGGACCAAGAAGCTAAGAAAACCATAAAATGTTTCCAAGTTAAAACACAAATCACAGAAAACATAATCGAACGATTCTCCGACTTAACCAGAATGATAAGAATATTAAGCTACTGTCGAAGAGTTTTTCACAGGTCCAACGAACCAATATTATCTGTCGAAGAAACAAGAAAAACGCTCCAAGAAGTTATCAAAGTAATCCAAAACTGCGAATTTCCATCCGAGATATCGTCCATTAACACAAAGAAAACCGTGGAGAAATCAAGCAAAATATTTAACCTAAGCCCATTTATTGACGGGGAACAAATCCTACGAGTTGGCGGAAGATTACAGAATTCAGAGTTACCATACAGTCAGAAACATCCTATAATACTACCAAGTCAAATCATTTGAGCAAACTAATAATATTGGACACACATCACAAAACCTTGCATGGCGGAAACCAAGCAACACTGGCTTACCTCAGAAGAAAATACTGGATTATCAATGGGAAGAAAAGTGTAAGAAGCATCTTGAGTAAATGTATTACATGCATCAGGTACAAAGCAAAAACCTCAGAGCAGCAAATGGGCCAATTACCTGCCACGAGGGTCACATCATCCCCACCGTTCATTAACAGTGGAGGAGACTATGCCGGCCCTATCAAAATCAGAGCTACTAAAGGAAGAGGTCACAAGTCATATAAAGGCTATATCTCAGTTTTTGTATGTTTTTGCACCAAGGCAATACACCTAGAAGTAGTAAGCGATATGACGACTGATTCGTTTTTAGCAGCCTTCCGGAGATTTACTGCGAGAAGAGGTCACTGCGGAAATATTTACAGTGACAATGGAACAAATTTTGTTGGGGCAGCACATTATTTTGAAGAAGAAGTTCTCAAATTAACTCAACACCAATCCCTGCAAAATACAATGGTCAACCTTGGCACTAACTGGCACTTCATCCCACCGGCGGCACCTCATTTTGGTGGACTGTGGCAAGCTGGAGTCAAGTCAATGAAACATCACCTCAAACGAGTAATTGGAGAAACAACCCTCACGTATGAAGAACTTACAACTTTGTTACACCAAATCGAAGCAAGCCTCAATTCTAGGCCGTTATGGCCACTCTCTGACGAAGTAGACGACTATTTCGTCCTAACTCCTGGTCATTTTTTAATTGGAAGAATATTATCTCCAATTGACCCAATAGCAAGTAATATAAATTCCAGTTTGTCAGAGAAATGGAAGCTTACCCAAAAAATGAAAAAGGACTTCTGGAAAGTTTGGAGCACAGAATATTTAGGAAGATTGCAGCAAAAATATAAATGGCAAAATCAGGAAACCAACCTTAAGAAAGGAACCATGATAATTATAAAAGAAAATACAATAAATCCCAGCCAATGGCCCTTAGCACGCATAACAGATGTTCATCCTGGCAGAGATTCCGTAGTAAGAGTAGTCACACTCAAGAAAGCAGACAGAGCTGCATTGAAACGACCGATACATACATTGATCCCACTTCCATTAGAAGAAATGGGAGAAGAAACACTGACCATTCCCACTCAGGTTACAGCAAATATGGCCATAACCTCAAGCAGTCACAATATCAAAAGAGAATGCACTGTGAAGCAGCATGTGAAAACCAAGAAATCAAAAGTATCGTATTTTCAAATCATTCAACTATTTATGTTATGGTTCAGTTTGATGCTTCTCCCAAAATGTCAAAGCAGCTATGATTACCTAATACTTTTACCTGACACTCAAGCGTTACCAGCAACACCACTCCTCCTTCGGAGTCGTGGTGTTGCTGCGTAAAGCGTTTCGTGACAAGTAAAAGTATTATCCGGTAATCCTGAAACCTCTTGTGGTATTACATTCGATAATTTTGAACTGTGTTTGACTTTCTAATTTTGTGGATTCATCAATTTTAATTTTAATTTTAGGTGATTTCTGATCCAGAGAGTAAACATTAATTTTCTTCAACCAAGGCCAAATTCACCATCGGAAAAAACTGAATTTAATTCAGCTGGATACGTTAACACAACATTTAATAGGTATTTAATAATTCAGAGGCAGTACGAAGTTCACCGGGTCAGCTAGTAATTATATAAAAGAAATGGCAATCAAGCGGGAGCGTTCTATTATTTTCAGACATTGTCCGAGTAATAAGTTAGTTCCACCTATTTCGTTTCTTTTTTTATTTAAATAAATTGTTTTTAAAAAGTTTAAGTTTCTGATTCGAAAATATAATTAGTACACGGGCGCCAAAAATAAATAAAATAAAATAAAATAAACATTATTTCAGATAAGATATTTTTCAATCTACTCAATGAAATGGAGGTAAATAAATTACCAGTTACAGTCATAAACGCAGACAATACAACAAATACGCATTCGTTTATCTACAATGGAAAAAGTACAGGAATATTACGATTTTATTGTGCCTGTGGTTCTTGAAGCTGGGAAAGTAAGTAAAACTGTCATATATTATATCACAAAAGTTTTAAATTTGATCGATTAAACTATCCAACATATTTTGAACACGATTATAAATTAATAAAAGCTTTTATTTGGAAGTTATTGTGCATGAAACTATTTGCCAAAAAGCAAAATCATGCAAAAAATATTTGGATAGTTTAATCCATTTAAATCTATGAGTGGTATCGTGGCTAGATTATTTCCTGAATAATTACATCGTGCTTAAGAAATATTCTGTGGAAATAAAAGGGTGTCCGCATAAGACTACCGAGCGGCAGTATCTCGACAATGGTAAAGTTTGGAGTTTTTTTTTTTTTTTAATTTACATAATTTCATGATAGCTAAGGTTTGAGGATCTGTCAAGAATTTTTTAGGAAAAATCATGAAAATGTGTAATTGTAACGCCCCCTAGATTATTTTTGATTTAAATTGAACGGTTCTCAGAGGAATAAAAAACAATAGAGTCCCACATAACAAAATTGCATCCTTAGAATGTATTAAGAATGTTCTTTTTTTAGGAGGAATGTGCCTAGAATGTTCGCCAAAACCATTGCGAATGTCCTGAGAATGTTCTGAGAAAAGATTGTAGAAATACTGTTTGCAATACCCAAGAACTTCCTGAGAAATCCATTAGGATATTCCTAGAATATACCTATGAGATTCTCAGTACATCCTGAAAAGAATATTCTTGTTTGATTCTAAAAATATGCTCGATATGTATAGGTATTCTCACATTCAAAGAATGTTTCTATGACATTATAGTTATGTTTTCAAAAGAATATTATACCAATATGCTTGAAATATTCTTAGAATATATCTACATAAATCATTCTCAATATGTATCCTAGACATAACATTCTTGGTTGATTCTAAGGATATACTTGGAATGTTAATTTTCGCTTCCAAATAATGCTCCTTCCAGTCCTTTTATATTAAAGGCAGTGAAAGAGTTGTTGGGAAACTTCTCTGGAAAACACAAGTATTTAACCAAAGCTCCGGTTTCGAGCTTGTTATGCTCTCGTCAAAGCACACCAACTGAGAGAAACAGGTTCCAAGGTGATTCAAACGCGAGGTAAGATGTAGATCTTTAATAGCGCGTGATTCCCTCTCTTGGAAATCCTACAAAGCAAAAGGAAAAGAATATACCTATAATATTCTTAGTAGGTTCTAGATAGATTATTGTTTAATTGTTAAATTATGATTTTTGAGTAGGTACTTCAGATAATTAGGTGAACAATATGAAAATATTCTTATCATGGTTACCTACCTATATAAACTTCTCAGCACAACTTGGTAGGTATATTCTTAATACTTGATAGAGATGTTAGCCCAAAGAACATTTTTTAGGGTACATTATAATAATGTTCGTATGAAAATATTCAAAGATTGTTATGTAAAGTAGGTTCTTAGCACAATCTTTCAGGTAGGTGCATAGAAGCAACATTCCTAGTACATAAATAGAACGTTCAAAAATGAATATTTCAATCGAAACAATCTTAGAATATTCATTAAACATTCATAAAAGAACATTCCAAAAAGCACTTTGAGGGAATATTCTGAGAATATGAATGTTCTTTCACTGTTATGTGGGATGTAACAAGCATTTTAATATGCTCGTTCCAATTAAACAAATCAGTTCTTGTTGATTTCTTTAAAATAATGAGAGTGGACTGTATTATTTATATATTTACATTTATTTACACACACGACTATTTACACTATTTACAATTTGCATTTTCTCGTTTTTGTTTACGTTTTTAGACTTATAGAGTCTGTAAAAATGGTCATATAGGACCTGCCCAGAATTATCTGGTGCGCTCGGTGAGGTTCGATTCGACACTGACTGTTCCCGTTGGTTCACTCGCGTAGATGCCGGAAGCCACTTTACCAAAAACTTTGACAAGTGATTTTTGACACTGTTTGACACATACGCGCACACTTCCGGTGCATACCGGGAAAATTAAAATTTGAATTTTAAATTTACTGTTGGAATATTGTTTCCAACATGCTCGCGGCCAAGAAAGATTCTTAAAATTATTACAAATACTACAACATTGTAAACTTAAATTAAACGAGAGTAAAATATATGTGCATCGTTGCACAAAATAATTAAGCGATATAGCACTTATTAAATGGCTTATAGAGCCTCAAAAATTTGACCTATAGAGTCAAGTTATTACATATTTTATGAAACTAAGAAAGTTACATTATAGGTACATAGATTATGGGTAGCTTATAGAGCTTAAAAATTTGACATGGGTAGCTTATAGAGCTTAAAGGCTTGACTTATAGAGCCAAGTTATTATTTTATATAACTTAATAAGTTATACATAAATTATAGATAGCTTATAGAGCTTAAAGGCTTGATTTATAGAATCAAGTTATTATTTTATATAACTTAGAAAGTTATACATAAATTATAGACAGCTTATAGAGCTTAAAGTTTTGACTTATAGAGTCAAATACTTCTAGATATTGCTAGAAATTATTCTACAAAAAATATTTAGTAATGGCGACTTGAAATTTGTATTTACAAAATGTACAAATATTATAAAAAGTATTAAGAACCTAAACTATCTGAGGCAACTTAAGATCTAGGTATCTACAAAAATGTACAATTTTATGGACAATAGTAAAAACCTTAAGTATCTAACTATATAAATATGTATAAATATGTATAAAATTGACATTGAGTCACAAGTCACTCGATGGGTAAGACGGCAATTTTTGTTACCGACCTTAAATAGTTACCTGTTCGTGTTCGAACTTCAACGACTCGAACTTTGCCATCTTTCCCAGGTATTGTTCTTGTGATTCTGGCAATCGGCCATTGAAGAGAGGGTACATTATCCTCCTTCAGCAAAACTAAAAGCCCTTCCCTTAGGTTAGGGACCGAGTGTTGCCACTTAGGCCTACTCTGAAGCTGCGCTAAATAATCTTTGTGCCACCGCTTCCAGAAGTGTTGCTTCACCTGAGTAGCCATATTCCAAAATGACAACCTATTTTCCGGAATTTCAGTCAAATCTTTTTCAGGAAAGCTTGTTATAGCTGAACCGGTTAAAAAATGACCTGGCGTCAAGTATTCTAAATCGAAAGGATCGTTTGTTAATTGAGTTAGTGGCCTAGAATTTAAAATTCCTTCCACTTGGACTACTAGAGTGTTTAATTGCTCGTAGGTCAATCAGCGCTCTCCCATTGTTCTCTTAAGGTGGTGCTTGGCACTCTTGACCCCGGCTTCCCAGAGACCCCCAAATACTGGCGAGTAGCTAGGAATAAACCCAAAAACGATTCTTTCATTTGCAACAAAATGTATTATTTTATTTCTGCTTTCAGATTCGAAAACCCGGTTAAGTTCATATAATTTGTTCTTTGCGCCTTTAAACGTTCCGCCATTGTCGCAAAAAACCTGTAAGGGTTTCCCTCTTCTAAATATAAATCTTTTGAAGGCCTCTAGGAAGTTATCGGTAGTCAAGTCCGACAAGACTTTCATGTGTATTGCCTTAACTGAAAAGCATATAAAAAGCGCAATATAAGATTTAGTTATTATAGGTTTTCGAATTCTTGACTGTTTAGTATAAAAGGGTCCGCAAAAGTCAATACCAACATTTTGAAATACTCTTGCAGGGTTAACTCTATCGCGAGGTAACGAGCCCATAAGCTGTTGCGAACAACGAGCTTTACTTTTAAAACAAATCACGCATTTGTGTATATTTTTCTTGACTTCTCTGACATCATTTATTATCCAAAAATATTCATTAAGACTGCTCAAGACCTGTCTTTGTCCTGCGTGTAGTTCAGGATTATTTTTGAATCGTTTTTCGAGGTTTTCGAATCGTTTCAAAGCTACCGAGAAAGAATCTCCTAGATTTAAATCCTCAATATTTCTTTTCAAAGGTAAGTACACTTCAAATTTATTATTTATTTTAGACACAGTATTTTTAAAAATGTTTTCGCAAGCTTCTTGCTCACTAGAATACTCTTTATATACTAAAGGTACTTTTTCTGTTTCCCAAAATTTTGAAATTAATTCTTCCATTTTAGGTTCGTTATCAACAATACAATGAAATGAAGCTACTGCTAAACTGGACTGGATATTTTTCGAGTTGCTAGGTATGGAACCACTTACAACATAGCCCAGGTAAATATTTTGCAAAATTAATCCATTTTTCCTCAAAAATATTTTTTCAGGTAACAAAATATCAAAAAATATATTCGCTCCCAAAAGAATTTGTATCGCATTTGGTTTATTGAATTCTAAATCAGAAAGTTTTATGTTTTTTGGAAGGTTATTAGAATTTTTACTAAATTCAAATTGTGGCAAAATGCCTGTTATCTCATCTACTATAGCGCAGGAGACATTTATTTTATAGTTTTGAACACAAGAATTAAGTGTTACGTCAATTGACTTTTTTACGTTCGTTGAATTATTCGAGACACCTATAATATTTAAATTGTTTGAAAACGTTTTATAACCTAGTTTATTAGCTAAATATGTGACTCTAAAAGACACTTGTGATCCGCTATCAATTAACCCACGAACAATCAAACACTCTCTGTTACTAGTAAAAACCTTTACCTTTATTGTAGGCAGTAAAACCGAATCAAAATTTCCATCCGAGTAGCAATGTTTTGAATGTGCTGTTGCAGCACTGCTACAGGACTGGACTTGGTCCATATCTGTGTTAATATTATTTTTGTTTTCTTCTTTTCTAGATCTATCTAAGTGTAACAAAGAGTTATGATTTTTATGGCAATAATTACATTTGAAAGAATATTTACAAGTTCCATTATGGCTATTTAGACACATTTTGCATCTTTTACTTTTGTCAATAAAGGAAACTCTATCACCAACTGGTTTTGATTTAAAAAATACACAACTGTAAAGTTTGTGACCTGTGTTTTGGCAAAACGGACACTTATTATGGTTATTATTATAATTTGAACTAGTACTTACATGGCTGTAATTTGCATTTTTATTTTGGTGAGCTACTTTATTTTCAGGTAGAGCAACAGCTTCGAGAGCAGCAGCTCTATTTTCCAAATAAATAAGAAAATTATCCAATGTGGGCATCTGCAATTGATCCCTATCTATTTGATAAGCCCTATTCGTAAACTGATCGAGCTTTCTTGAAAGTATGCAAATTAAAAGAGCATCCCAAGCCTGCACTGGCTGTTTTAAATTTTTTAATGCACCGAGCTGTTGTCGTATTTTACTAATGAATTCCCTAATGCTATGGGAAGAACTTTTTTGAATGCTAGGAATATCTAGGAGAGCATAAATATGGGAGTTAACTAACAGTGACTCATTATTGTATCTTTTTTGCAATATTTTAAAAGCCTCATCGTAAGAGTCATTTACAATAGGAAGATTATTGATGAGAGCAAATGCTTCACCTTTTAAATAATTTCTTAAATAGTAAAGTTTTTCAACATCACTCAAACTTTTATTTTTATGAATAATTGCTATAAACATGTCTAAAAAAGGTTTAAATTCATTTAGGTTTTTTCCATCAAAGGTTGGAATTTCAATATGCGAAAGCTTGGCGGTTGATACATTATTATTAGCAGAATTCGAGGCAGAATTATTGTTAGATATAGCTAACTATGGCGAGACTATAGGCTCATTATTTTGATTTGCTGAGATAAACTCATTAATTTCTGCAATTAAATCAAGATAATCTGACTCAAAATCGTCATTAGTTACTGCATTTTTATTAATTAGACCTTTTTCGACTTGTATTTCTATAAGTTTTATAACATTCATTAGCTGTTACCTTGCGAGCTTGAAACTTCTCAATTAAAAGATTAGTAACTTCATCGTCCCTATGCTCTAGTAGAAATCTTTGAATTCTTTGCATTGTTTTTGTACACAAATTTTCTCTTTCAATTAATTTTTCCATGTTTTTCTTATTTATAGCCTTGGCTTCGGCCTTAGACATTTTAAAAAATTAGATAATACCAAGATAATACGTAAAATTATTTGGATTGTGCCAATATAAATAAATTATTGGGTTCACTTTAATTTTAATTGCAATAATAAATAAATAGTAAACGTAAACAAGAAATTGTTCAGCTGACTGCCTGACTGGCCGTTGACAGTTGCTTTTGAAATTTAAAATTGGAACAGACTCACCATCTGTTGGCGTAATCTTGAACCTCTGCTACTGCTTACAGCGGTTTTGTTGTCGCTATAGTTGACTTGAAGATGGCGCGAGTGGAGTGAGCCTGACAGATCCTTATTATTGATTGATCAATCCCGCCAATTTCCGCGCTTTTCATTGGAGGAAAGGAGGAATCCATTTTGTTTTTCTTGCACAAACCATGACGCCACATTGCATTTTGCATTGCACAATATTTTATTATTTTTTCACTGAGCCGTTTATAGAAGGCACTTTTGGGCAAGCTCTGGACACTGCAAACAACACACATCACCTTTTTGCTTCATACTTTTCACTTCGCGGCACTTTATCCGGTTACGATTGGACCAAAAAGAATGTTGATTTCTTTAAAATAATGAGAGTGGACTGTATTATTTATATATTTACATTTATTTACACACACGACTATTTACACTATTTACAATTTGCATTTTCTCGTTTTTGTTTACGTTTTTAGACTTATACAGTCTGTAAAAATGGTCATATAGGACCTGCTCAGAATTATCTGGTGCGCTCGGTGAGGTTCGATTCGACACTGACTGTTCCCATTGGTTCACTCGCGTAGATGCCGGAAGCCACTTTACCAAAAACTTTGACAAGTGATTTTTGACACTGTTTGACACATACGCGCACACTTCCGGTGCATACCGGGAAAATTAAAATTTGAATTTTAAATTTACTGTTGGAATATTGTATCCAACAGTTCTGAATTTTGCACTGAGTAGGGTTATCGAGCGCGCTCGGACTACATTTGTCAATTGGTGTTCGAACCACTCTTCGAGCACGGAAGTAGTTTTCTTGGTTCCACAAAGGGATTTCTTTTCGACAAAGCAGTACATCAAAAGTTATTCACACAATAACCTCAATAGAGTTTATGACAGGCTTGCGTCATATTCTTATTCAGGGGCCAGTTCAGAATGAATCGTTCCTTCTTTCTTTGTAACGTGTAATTTGACAAAGAGCAAACTAATACTTTACATATTACTTGAACTCACCGCAGTTTCGTTTAAGGTTATGTTAGATTATACTTGACATATTCCTTCACAATTTCATTGAGCGATGTTGCCGGATGAAACATTTATCAAAATAAAAGTGCAAACGATGTTTATCCATTTCAAAGCTCTTCTTTTGTCTGATTTAAGGCGTTGTGAAACACTTGAGACTATATTACTTCTTTAATGTTATAATGTTGGATTTGTATTGTCTACATTTATTCTGAAACAATACAATCTGACTACACTGCAGCCTACGAGTTGCGCGCGCATGTCATCTTTTATTCTTTTCTAACTTGTATTTATTACAATGAAGCTTCCTTTTTTTAATCATGGGAGATAGGTCTATTATTAGATTTTTATTGATTTTTGCGCTCTCCGCGTGGAAATGTCATTTTTTATAACAACAAAATATTATTTAAGGGAAAAACTGGAATAGGTCGCCCCCTTTCAGCTGCCAGAACTTGAAGAGAAGTGAAGTGACCTATATATAGGCGATTTAAGCCACAAAGTAAAAATAAAATTTTAAAATTTCTCATTGAAATTTCACAGCAATGCTGGATTAAAAAATAAGGTTTATTTTTGGTGGAAACAATCGTCCGCGAAAAGCCAGACCATCAGGTAAATTAATTTTCATTTAAGGCACGTGGCCATTTTCTAGCAAAATCCTTTGTTTCAGGTTTTTTTAGACAACTTGTAAATTACTTTTAAACTACCTTTAAAGTACTTTCAACCACTTTAAACGACTATTAATGACCTTCATTTCACCTTTGTCACTTCGACAGTGGCGTAGCCAAACCAAACGTGGACGTCGGTTACATACGAATTGCGAGGCCCTTTGCATGTAGGGTAGCAGTGGCGGATCCACGGGTGGAGGGGTAAAGGGGGTATTTTCTCCCCCCCCACCCCCTCCCAGAGAGACCCAAGAAAATTTTAAATATTAGAAAAACACACAAATTATTTTTTTGGAGGCTTAAAAGTTTTGAGCGTGGCACCCGAAAAAAATTTCTACCTCCGGGGCATTTGCGGTGGGCATCACGTGGTCCTACTTTAGGTGTTAACACCTTCAGGTATAAATCACGAGCCGCCACTGGTTGAGAAGCTCTATCCCTCAGAATGGTGCTATAGATCCGCCACTGTAGGGTGGCCATATTTCTTGTGACAAAAAGCTGGATATAACGACAGGGACGGGCCTGCTAGCAGCTACCCGCTAGCAGGCCCGCCAAAGGTAAGAATTCTTTGAGAGTCACGCCTCTTTTTTCAGGCTAACAAATCCTTCCAATCAAAAATAAATTTCTCATTTATTACAGTATTACACAAACATGGACCGACAATTTTTGGTAGGAATCAGGCAATTTTTTAGGAAACCTAAATAATTTCCAAATCTCTGTATGTTAGCATGTTTGCTGTACAAAAACAAAATGTACAGGGTCTGTTCCTTATAATTAGTGTGGACTCTACAACTTAAACAAGAAAAAATTTAAGAAAATGTTGAATACAAAAGTTTTAG
This sequence comes from Ceutorhynchus assimilis, assembly GCA_917834065.1. NCBI lineage: Eukaryota > Metazoa > Arthropoda > Insecta > Coleoptera > Curculionidae > Ceutorhynchus > Ceutorhynchus assimilis. The sequence goes on along the minus strand of OU892280.1, from coordinate 55,817,287 downwards.
GGTTTCATCTCAATTATCTTTCGCATATGTCAAAGCGAGCAATGACAAGTGCCAACTGTCATAATGACAAGTACATACATTTTTTAAATGGATCACTGTATATTTTTGGCTAGAATGAAAGATTTTTGTCTGCTGATTCCAAATATACCATCTAGGTATGTTGATATGTGGTTGAGCTGTTTTTGCGCTATTTAAGTTTACAACTGCATGAAAATTGCATTAAATTAATTAAAAAAAAGTGTATAAGGAACCGGGAACAGACCTAATTTGGGGTAATAAAATAAAACTATAAAAGCCGCCAAAGACACCTATTATAACAACCGGTTCGCTAGAACTGAAAATATTGCCAAAGAAACGTGGTCTATTGTCAACGACTTGAGAAATAAGGCTATCTCTTCCAGTATAACCTCTACTTCCCCTGAGAACTTGAATAACTACTTTGTAAATGTGGCAAAAAATTTAATGACCACTATAGCTCCTTCTCGCGATCCGCTTTCATATCTTTCCAGTACCAATATGAATTTACACAGTTTCTTCCTAACACCCGTAGAAACACTAGAGCTTTTCAGCACAATTAAAGACATAAAAAACAAAGTGTCATCTGGGACTGATGGACTAACTTTAAAAATGTTCTTCAATTTACCGGAGTGTACATTAAATCTCCTCACTGCTTTAATAAATAAATCTTTTCAACAAGGAGTGTTCCCAGATTGCCTCAAGACGGCTATAATTATTCCTCTGCACAAGGGAGGTGATAAGGACCAAGAGTCGAACTATCGTCCAATTGCACTTCTTCCTACTTTATCCAAAATCATTGAAAGATTGGTTAAGAAAAGGCTTCTATCATTTCTGCATAAATATAATATACTAACTATCCACCAATTTGGATTTTTAACCAACAAATGCACTATTGATGCTATGTTCTCTGTCTTCAATAATGTCTTCTCTAGCTTGAACAATTTGCACTCCACAGCATCAATTTTCTGTGATTTTTCTAAAGCATTCGACTGTGTAAGTCATAATATCCTAATTAACAAATTGCAGCATTATGGAATTCGAGGCTCTCCTCTGGAATGGTTCAAGTCGTATCTTAACAACAGAAAACAGCTTGTGAGGGTTGATACGACGACATCTTCATGCAAGCCAATAGAATGTGGAGTTCCACAGGGTTCCGTGTTGGGTCCAATATTATTTTTGCTGTTTATCAACGATATTGCTAGTCTAGACATCAGCGGTAAAATCTGTCTTTTTGCTGATGATACTAGTTTCACTTGGAGCAACCCGGATATTGTAGCTCTTCATAGAACCATGTCCATCGACTTGTTGGCTATTAAAACATGGTGCGACTCTAACTTCCTCTGCTTCAACGCTGCGAAAACAAAAGTTCTATCATATAGAAGTACGATGCAACCTATTGTACTTAATAACACTACTACTATTGACGTCGTTGATTCCGTAAAGTTTTTGGGCCTTATTATAGACAAATCCCTAAAATGGAATTCGCACATCGATTCTTTATCAAAAAAATTAAGTTCCGCTTGCTTTGCGATAAGATCAGTTTCCAAGGAACTCAACTTGTCAACTTCTAGAACAGTCTACTTTGCCCTTTTCGAATCACATCTTCGATACGCCCTTCCATTCTGGGGTTCGTGCTGTGCGACTCAATTTGACCGTATTTTTAAATTACAAAAGAGAGCTATTAGATATTCCCTAAAATTAAAAAATAGAGCTCATTGCCAAGATTTTTTCAAAAAATATAAAATATTAACACTTCCTTCCCTTTTCATACTAGAATCAGTCTGCCTTATCCGCAAACACCTACCCAGTATTTCAGAAAGGCCATTGCATAACTATCCACTTAGAAACGCGGAGCATGATCTTTATCTGCCAACTCCATCCTCCGAGTTAATTAAGAGCTCCATTCTATACAACGCAAAAAAAATGCACAATCATCTGCCAGTAGTCATCAAGTCCATAGCATCTCTTCCTAAATTTCGCATAGCTCTAAAATCCTATTTATCAGAGAGAGCCTTCTATAAAGTAAATGACTTTTTTCTGACTTAATTTTGAGCGTTCCACACACTGGATCATAGTTTATAGGTAATTTGTTCATTTTTGTATTTGTTCATGTTATATTTGTTTATGTTTATATCATTTTATTTTGACTTTGTATACATGTAGATGTATATAATATGTATTTTTAACTTTAAGGCTTAGTCTACAAATTATGTTATAATTTTTTTGACAATAAAGCATTATTATTAATTTCAATGCATCTTTAAACTTAAATAGCGCAAAAACAGCTGAACCAAATATCAGGATATATGATAATATATTTGGAATCGGAAGACAAAAATCTTTCATTCTAGCCAAAACTATACCGGGTTAACTATTTAAAAAACTGCATGTGCTGTCATTATGACAGTTAGTACTTGTCATTTGCCCGTTTTGACATGTGCAAAAGATACTAGGCGTATTCTTTCGATCTGAACAAACTGACAAACATTTTTCATCCGGTGCTACAACGATTTCATTGGCCAGCTGTTGACGCCTCATGAACTAACTTCATGTGATCAGTATCAAGAATGCCAGGAATAGATGAAACCCTACAACTTTTGTATTTAACTTTTTTTAATTTTTTTGTTTTGTTCAAGTTGTAGAAGTCGCACTAATTATGAAGAACATACCCTGTACAATACACCGAAATACCTACTGTACGTATGGTCACCCTATGTTTATGTCTCGGTCGGTTGCCAGTTAGGGAAAGTGCCTTATGTACCAAATTTATGGTTTGAGAGTTCTAGGTTAATTTGCAGTAAAAATAATAATTTTTAGTGAATTCTGTGATATTAAGAAGTTTCGTATATAGGAATATGCTTATTTGTTCTCTACGTTTTATTTTGGGAAATCGAAAAGTACCAATTTTCAGGTTCGGTAACCTATTTTTTGCGAGGCTCCTTAAGGCGCGAGGCCGTCGGCAGTCGCCGACGCCTAGCTACGCCACTGCACTTCGAGTTCAATGTTTTATCCACTGGTTGAAGCTTATTTCCAGTTAAATTTTGGCTATTAGTCAGATTTTATCATAGTCAAAAAAAAAAAACAGTTTAAATTTCATTTCCTCCATGCCAATAATTGGATGAATCGACGAGCTTGAGCTGCTAAAAGTATCTACTTATTGCCAAGAATCAAGAAGCCCCTGTCTTTGGAAGCAGTCCTTTTGACGACGAGTCTACGTTTGTTTTGGCTGGTGGCCGACTTCGTCACCAATATCAGTGGCGGCTTTAAGAAAATTTGTGGGGAGTTTTCGCGGACACCGCATTTTGCTGTGTGGCGTTTAGAAGTTCCTGACGAGTTATTGTGAGGAAAACTTCGCGGATGTTCCACAGGCAAACCCTTACGAGTCAAGCCAGGACCTTCAAAATTTACTGCACAAGATAAGTTACTTTTCTTAATTACATCTTGAACTTTTAACTCCTCGTAATTGATTCCCTGATGAAACCAACAACCATTTATTATCGAGCATTTTTGTAGTATAACTATAGCTTATTTTATGTAATTTATAACTACATCTGTCTGTTTGGTATAATCATATAGTCCAATATTGGTTTGGCATTAATTATTGGATATTCATAATTTTTTTAATTCACTGACTGACTTTGAGCTAACTTTGGGAAAACTTCAAGTTTTTTTTTCTTTTATTTTCATTTCTTTGTTATTTTCTTTTTTAAGTAATTGTTTTCGCAAGAGTGTAACTAGAAGTTATTATATAACTGGGCTATTGAACGAAGCCAATTAATCATTGAGTACATTGCGAGACAAACTTCAAGTTTTATATCATTTTCATTAATTTGATTTTTTTTTGAAGTATTTGCTTGGTAAGAGCGCAACTGCAGGTTATTTAACCAGTTTATTGAACAAATAGCTAATTAATAATTAATGCATAACAAGGCAAACTTCGAGTTTTCTTTATTATTTTCATTAGTTTATTATTTGAAGTGAATGTTTTACAAGGGCGTAACTGGACGTTATATTATAGCTAGGTTATTGAACAAAGTCAATCGATAATTGATTGCATTGTAGGCAAACTTCCAGTTTTTTATCATTTTCATTATTTTATTATTTGAAGTAATTGTTTCTGCAAGAGCGTAACTGGAAGTTATTGTATAACTACGTCATTGAATAAGGCCAATTTTATTAATTGCATTGCAGGGCAATCTTCAAGTTTTCTAATTTTCATTATTTTATTTTGTATTATTTGCAGTTTGATTTAATTTGATTTTTTTTTGAAGTTTGGCTCAATATTTCCAGTCCTACGTAGCAACTTCATTGTATGTAGGAATATAACTTGTTTTGAAACTTTCTAGATGAGATTCTAGAAAGCTTATTTTGTTTGTGTATCAGGTTCACTGAACACAAAATTTAACTTGCTGTACCGACCCGAAACTCGCTCAGTAGGTTAACAACTTGTAAGTCGACCTTGGTCTCCATCGTGCATTGTTGTTAATTCTAAAGGGTTTCGTTACAACCAACTGTTGTTTCTCAAAGTTATGTTTAGGTTACGTCAGTGAATATTTTCTTTAGTCTTACTTACAACTTCATTATATGTAAGAATTTACCTTGATTAGAGCCTTTTGTTAGACTTAGGTGACATAGATTCACTGTAGAATCTAATTTGCTCGACTTCTTAAGCAGGTATTACACCAACAATTTCTTCACGAATAAATTCAGGAATTATTGGGCAAATTTTTTCAAGGTCGCATTTTGGTTTTACACTGCTCAAGGACTTCATGAAGTTTTTTGACAATTTAGCTATCAGATGTCATTCTTGCCAACTTTAAAATAATATTCACAATTTGAGGTGATAATTTCCATTTAAATATCAAAAATTTGAAAAAATGAGTAATATATTTAGTAATTATATTTCACGCCAAAGAAATAGAGTTAATGTTGATAAAAAAAAACTGCCCTTGCTTTTATTATCGCTGCTGCTCTGTTACTATCGGGGCCAGAGAATGAGACAATGCAACGAAGATGGTGGGTACGGCCTTGGCTAGAAGATAAGCACAAGGGAGGGTTGAAACTAACTGAAAAAAACTTTGAAGAGGATCCCGAACAATTTAAACAATTTCTGAGGCTGTCTAAAGAGAGTTTCTATAAATTGTTGGAGCTACTGAAGCCTTCAATAGAAAAGCAAGATACAAAATTCCGAGACTCAATAAAGGCTAAAGATAAATTGATAATCACCTTAAGATTTCTGGCTACAGGGAAAACATACCGAAGCTTGATGTATAACTTCAGAGTCAACAATATCTTTATTTGTGCCAGAAGTTTGTCGGGCAATATGCAATGGTATGCAATGATGGTATGCCGCTATCCACTGTCATTGATCCGTTGTCATTGTGCCGCTTTGCATTTATTTTTTGAGTTGGCACTACCGAATTCACGCAAAAATTGACGAAAAATTAGAACACGTCCTATTTCGTGAATAACTATTAGGCAATTTAATCCATCTGTCAAAAAGGAAAATTCAATATGGCGTGGCGGCCAAGCAAGCTTGTTTTGAATATGTTTTTATGTGTATTTTAAATTATTTTGCTTAGAGTTTAGCTTGTAACTTTGATTTTGATTATTTAATACGATATTTGTTGACTAGGTACCTAAACTATTAAATCGGGCAAAACATAGATATTTTTTTGTGTTTTTTGGCCCATGTGTGGCCGTCACGCCATCTTGAGTGTCACGTGGTTTGAATTGCCTAATTGACGAAGTTCTTCATGAATTTATTTGACATCCAAGTTTAGTATTACATTTGTCAATTTCACTTCAACAAGCGACTTGATGAATTAATTCGTGAAGAAATTGTTGGTGTAATACCTGCTTTACATATCAACTTCATTGAGTGTAAGTGCGCGTTCACATTGACACCGTTCGAGCGGTGAGCGTTGCGCGATGCCGCTGTAGTGATGCCCAAAAATAATTTATTTCAAATGAACAAGTTCACAATGAGGCGGCGTGTCGCGCGGTGTTAACATGTTCATTTGAAATATAAATGTTTAAATTATTTTTGGGCATCACTACAGCGGCATCGCGCAACGCTCACCGTTCGAGCGGTGTCAATGTGAACGCGCACTAAGAATTTGAACTTTGTATTTTACGTTTTATGTAATAAAATAAGTTAGTAACTTGTAAGTCGACCTTGGCTTCCATCGTGCATTGTTGCTAATCCTGAGTATTATGTATTTTGCAATTAACTGCAAATTGCTTTCAATTAATTGTTTGAATTAATTAATGAATTAATTCTACTTTGTTAAATTCTATTTAAATAAATAGTTATCTACATTGTTTTAAATTTTTGGTTTTATTTTAATTGGCCTTATTATAGGCTTGGCGCCCAATATAAAATAACATCAAATAAAGATAACCCACGCCCATTGCCTCCTAAACTTTTGTCTGAGCAGCTGTAGGGCAACCCAAAGAAGTGATACAGATGAATCATTTCAAGAGGCTGTTATTTACATTTTGACGAGGTGCCAGTGAGAAAGCATAGTCTAAAAACGCCATCCTAGACGAATCAACATGTTGCCAATTATATTTTGGAAAAAACCTTTATTGGACTTCTCGTCGAATAAATAGGGAAAAAATGCCTTTTTAAATTTAATAAAAGTGCAAATAAACTGAGTAACTAGAAAAACTCCTCAATGCAGATTTTTGATAATTTCAAGTTGTTTGTTTTAGTAAAAAAGGAGCTTAAAGAATATTGTTATTATTCAAGTATCCTTATTTATTTTTCAACGTGACAACATCGCATAGTAAAACGGCGTCAAAGCTGACAGTTAACGTCAGTTTGATTGTGCCTTGTTGCCTTTTGTTAGAAAGCATCGTGAAATCGTTTTTGTGAGGTTTTTCTGATATTTTATGTTTGGAAAGTGAATTATTTGTGTGTTTTAAGACTAATATTATACAGCAATATGGTTAGCCAGTGTCAAATGTGTGAAAAATTGGATTATTTGAACCCGGAAATTTCATTTCATAGGTAAGTAGGGGGTTATATTATGATAGCAAAGCAGTGGCGTAGAATAGGATATAATGTACCTACTTCGCCAGAAAAATATCAAATTTGTTCCAAGATTGAGAAAATTAGTTACCAGTTGTTAATTTTGATAATTTTTTCTATGAACTTCTATAGAAAGCAGAATAATAATAATCCTTATGCTTGATTAAAGTTAAATATGCATCTTTGTAGGATTCCAACAAATCCAGAGTGCAGGCGTATATGGATTTGCCTTCTAGGATTAGAAAATAAGCGACTACCTAAAATCGCTGATGTGTGCTCCGATCATTTTAACCTCAATGATAATGCACTAGGCCTAATGGATTTAGATATTTGAAATCTGGTTCGGATTCTTCACCTGTTTCCGATGTTTTCAATACTTCAAAGTAAGTTGGTTATTTAATATTTGATATAATTTCTACATATTAGCTACATTAATTTCCAGTTCAGACCTCAGCTCAGACTCTTCAGTCACAGAGTCTCCAGTCTCCTCCAAAAACAAAAGTAGTGTAAGTTGGTTTGTAATAACAAAAAATATTGAATTATTGCTTATATTATGCAGACTACAAAAAATGAATTGGAAGGATTTTATAATCCAAAAAGAAGATACAAAATATTATCCTGATTAAAAAGGTTATGTGATTTTAACTGAGTTCAGTTTCCAAACTCAAAATTCAATATTTGTCAGATAGGGCAAAAACGCTTATTAAATCATTTTAGATTCCAAGGACTGAGTGTACCCCATGTATCCTGATGTTCCTCCAGGTCTGTGGTTGAAATCGGGAGAGTCATGTGTTTGACAAGAAAGTTGTTTCTGGAGGGTTCGTATTTTTCATCTGTGTATAGGATGCTACATAGGATTTTATTCGGTTTTGAGATAAAAAAGAGTCAGTGGTAATCATATATGCGCCTACCTACTTCTTAAAACAAGGGATTGCTCTCTCAGTCCTCAGAAACTGAGGAACAAATATTGAAGAATGTAGTCTCATAACCAGACGTAGGGACCCTTTTTTTGTATTATTTTGTAATGTAACATGAATTTGATTGATCTAACACTGCTCTATTTATTTCATTTTAGATAGTAGACCTAATTCCTAAGATCTGTATCAAAAAGATTTATTGATCAAAAGTTCCCCAGAATCTGTTTTGTTTTCATGTTTCTGCTAATGAAGCAGAACATTTTTTTTTTTAATTTGCTTAATTTTTGTCACTAAATAGAAATATTTTCACCATTTAACCTTCCTTCCGCACGCCTATGATCACTCAGGTAGAGTAAAGCAGGTGGAAAACTTTCTAACAAAGTGGCGTTGAAATCCTTTAGAAAAGATAAATTTTTCCCTAAATTTAAGGAAATTTCGGCTTAGAATGGGCGTTGTCAATGGCATACAAACAATAACGTATTTATGATTGGTATGCTCACTCTATAGTTTGTTATTCCTCTGAGGAACGGTTCAACAAAAGATGACGTTTAAAAGACCATGAAATGCTGTCTTAAACGAGACCAAAAATATTAAAATTGGTTAGATGGTTCAGGGGATATTAGCAGTGGTGTAACGAGGGGGGCGGAGCGGCGAACCGCCCTTGGCGCCATCTTCAGGAGGGCGGCAAAATTGGCCCTTCTTGTACGCTTCAAGACTTGAACTTCAAGTGGCACGTGGCATGCAACCAACATCATTATTTTTGTGATACGCCACTGGATATCAGGATGTAAAAATTGAAAAATGCATTGGCCTCTTTCCCTCCCTTATTATTAGAAATGCGAAAAAATATCGCGAAAAAAAAAATGCTGCATTACCCAAGCTATCAAAGTATCACATGATGTTTTCAAAGATAGCTCATCGTTCAACTTTTCTAGATAGCGTAATTTTATTTTTCTCTATAGCAGTTACACCCCTAGCGGTCGAATTACGAACTTCAAAATAATTTCCAGCCATTTCTCTTGCCCTCTTTATCTATAAAGGGTTTTTTTTCCTACCATTATCGCGATACAGCCGCTTGGTACAGTTATCCGGACAACCTATTCAGTTGAAAAAAAAAACCTGTATTTTTTTTCTAAATGCCTGTTTTTATCTTTTTTAATACAGATTTTCAAAGATGTCCAAGAAATTGAGGCAGAAAGTAAAGGCGAAGGGAAATGGGACATAGTCACAATTTATGATAGGAAAATTGAGGACATTTTGGTAAATCAAATCAAAAACAAATATCCTGATCATAAGTAAATAAGCATCTCTGCCACGAGGTTTGATAGTCGCACTATTAAATCTCTTGGAGTTGAGTGTATTCGACAAATTTCAGCTTGACTTTGCATTTATTTTCTAGACATATTGCGGAAGAAGAAGTATCGAAAACAAAAAACAAAAAACTAGAACTGACCAACAGCCCCACATGGATTATCGATCCCATAGATGCCACTGCGAATTTTGTCAGAAGAATTCCCATGATATGTATTTCAATTGGTTTTACTATCAACAAGGAACAAGTTTTGGGAATTGTTTATAATCCTTATATGGATGAATTATTTACAGCAATTAAAGGAAAAGGGGCGTTTTTGAATGGTCAAAGAATTCACACCACCAATTGTACAGGTATAAATGACTCATAGAATTTTTTATTTTTTTTTTTTCATGTTCTACCAATATTGATTACTTGTTCTTGGAAGTTTCGAATTAGGGTGTGCTGATCGAAACTTTGATCCAGATGCTCTTGCTCGACGAAATAAATATGGATAAAGTTAAATTGATATTTCGAGATTGCCACTGTCCCTACCCATCCCATTACGATGCAGGCTGGTTCGCGGGTGCAATTTTGTTAACACCTATCGAACTGTCGTATCTTCCATCTCACGAGGTAAAGAGGAAGGAGCTCTCGAACGATTTCAGAATTAGTTGTTGTTTCACATATCATCTATATATGTCTGTAAATCTTTCAAAGGTTGAGGAGTTTAATCATAAGTGCTCTAGAATATTCCGTAAATTGAAGTCAACCACCTCAGAGAGGTATAAAAAAAAGTTGGCGTGTTCATGTGCATATTTGTAACTTTTTGCGTGTCTAGAGAATAGGGCTTCATCGCAAATGTTTCCGCACGAATTATCGAATGTAATACCACAAGTGGTTTCAGGATTACCGGATAATACTTTCACCTGTCACGAAACGCGTTACGCAGCAACACCACGACTCCGAAGGAGGAGTGGTGTTGCTGGTAACGCGTTGAGTGTCAGGTAAAAGTATTAGGTAATCCTGAAACATCGAGTGGCATTCAAAAAGTTATACAACGAACTAAACTTTGATACTTTAAAATTTAAAAAAATTTCTATAATAGAATTTGCTATAAATGCCACCAAGCGCGATAATCCCAAAAGGCTTATCACTTATCAAGCCTCTCGTGTCATATGGGAATAATGTACAGTGAGTTGTATAATCAGAGTAACGGGTTTTTTTCTAAGATATTTTTTTATCAATCTTATTTTTTTTTTCGTATGAAGTTCATAATATTGAATATCATTGTTTATTAGGATTCTGGAAGACCAAGACATTCTGGATAATTCTCTATCTACTAAACTCAGCCTTGATACTATCCGGGCAATAATTAATTGATTCAATCTGAGCTAGGGTATAAATCTAGCAGGCGCTCGACTTTTCTATGCCTGAAAATATTAAGATTAATTTTGGTTTTCTTTTCATTTTTTTTGTTTTCTTGATATGCCTTTCAGTTAATTAGGCATTGATGAAGCATTTTAGTCTGACATTCTTAAAAATATTTTCGATATCCTGATAATTGATTTTCTTCCCCCTTCAAATATATTCACTCATAGTGAATACTTTTCTCAACTAATCCTTCCTGGCTTGTCTTACCTTATGCAACTTTTTTATAATGTCTATGCTTTTTTTCCTTGCTCCTTGGTTGATGTTTTCAGCTTTCTGTGGCTATTCTTCCGGTTCTTCTGTTGTGTCAATACTTTCTTCATTGATAGGTTATTTTGTTACATTACTCTGATGTTTTATTCCATCATTTCTAATCTCACTTTTTGTCGGTTTCCTTTCCGCTTCAGTAATGCGCAGTCTCAATAGGTGCAATTTGTCCGCGTATTTATTTTTTGTTTGCATTGGGACTCTGGACAAAGCAGGTATTTCTTTCTTCCTCATTTCTCGTTTTTATCCTGATAGTTCAGCCCGTTATTCTTTTGTTCTCACTTCTAGGTCATGCATCGCTTCCATTTATGTTAGTCAGGGAGACGACCGCGTTTTTCTTACTCCAATCGAGTTATATGTTAACACTATTATCAATATATCGTAATAGGTGCATCTATCCACCGTTATTCCTGCCTAAGAGTAAAAGCTGCCGGAAGTATCTTTTAACAAATTGAAAAAAACGTAAGAGTACCCTCATGATGTTTTCAATAAAAAAATACATGTACGAATTATATTTTTCATTTAGTAAATCTTGCTTTTGAAAACTATTTATTTTATTGAAAACTGAGAAGTTACAACAAAAAATACTAGACTCTAAATTGCTGCGGCAAAAGCAGAAAACAAAAAAATCTTGATTCTAATTGCTATAGTCTAAGTTAAAAACAAGAGAATGAGACGGAAGGCTCTGCGCGCCGTATCTATATCAAAATACTGCTGACGGTACAACTGAGTGGGTGAAACCTTGATATGACGGTACTTTTCCAGGCTGATTATTCCTTACTCAGCAGCTTTATAATATGTGGGCTTTTAAGGTCAATTCTCACTTACGCTTTTCTCAGCTCGGCGACGCGACACGACGCTGCGGAGCAAATTGTCGCTAGATAAATATTTTATTGTTTTAAATGAATATATTCCCACTTACGCTGCACTACACTTTACATTTAAACCAATGAAATATTTATCTAGCGACAATTTGCAGCGCGACGTCGTGTCACGTTTTGAGTGAAACGTAAGTAAGAATTGACACTTACAGTGACGTATGCTTATATTTAACATGTATATAATAGCATAGGGTTTTATAATATAACTCCTCCCTCCTTAAGTGGTTGCAAATGGGGATTGACTAACAATGTTGGGCAATCCAATCTGCACCTCAGTTTTAGTTTTACTACATTTTCCTTCAAAATATAGAATTATAGAATAAGAATAATTGTTATAAAAATAGAACTTAATACTATGATTATAATATAGGTTGGCACGTACATTATTGGTTTTGAAATTTAACTCTTTTAATGGGTCAGTCTTTAATTTGTTTGCTTTTTTAATTGCTCGTTGAAAAGCGTCATGGTCAACTGCTTTTAGTCTTACAGCTGTGATATTCTCTAGAATTTCAGGAATATCGATGATGGGTAGTTCTAGTTCTAGGTTGAAGTTATCATGCGTGTCTTCCAAAAATGTTCGATTTTTAATTGTTATTGAACATTTTCCTTTGGAAATTACGATTGGACTGGAAATGATTTTCATGTATTTCTTCTCGTCACATTGCAGCATTGCTGTCACATGTTATTTTGGAATAACCAATACTTGATTATTGGGTATTTCTTCAACTGTCGATTTTTCGTATTGAATTTTCGTGAATGGGCATAATTGTTGTTCACTAGATACAATATCGTGAACACAGGGCTCATCTTGTTTCAATAGTTCCATTTTGCACAAATGAATGTCTCCAATATTTGACATTTTTAAGAGCATTGTAATTCGTGTCTATTGTAAGTAACAGGTAAGGATACTTAACACGAATTATAGTCTGGCAAGTGGTAACTTGGTAGAGACGAAAGGGGGAAGAAAAGTTGGGCGTAACCTAAGAATATTCACTGACACCGCCTGATGACAACCATGTCTTTCGGTTCAGTGGCACCGAAAACACCAGGAAAATAAAGCAAAAAATTATTAGGAAAAAAATTCTTGAGTTTTACCAATAACCACGCCACTGGTGCTGTCGTTCAAGCTCTAACCAATAGAATCATGCCTCTGAATAATCACGCCTCTCCACATCCTTCATTTGGCAATGCTGCCGGATTTTATTCTATTTCAAAATGCTACACATACCCATATTGCAAAAAAAATATGTCACCAACTTGTTTATTATTGTTTCTGTCAAGTTTGGCAAAGCAGCAAATTCTTTTGCAGTTCGCCGTTTCGCTAGCCAGACAATATATAATTTTGGATGGGTATAGATAATAATTTATACATTATAAAAGGTTTAGGATTTATTATTGGTGTAAATATAGTAAATATAATTAAATCCTTTTGAATTATTACATGAGAGGACATTGTTTCATAGTATTTAATTACGTTGTCAAACGATATTTCTTGACTGGTGGGTATGTTTTTCAAGATCAAGTTCAATTCATTATGCTGCAGTATTTTATAGTGCATTATGCTTGTGTGTGCAAAACTGATTGCGTTTTGTATGTGGTTAATTAAGTCGCGTAATTTACTATTATTTTCGATATTTGATAATTGATCATGAAATGTTTTCGTTACTTGTTTAAGTACGTTTGTTTGATCTTTTAGATTTTTATCGATAGTTTTCTAATTCTCATTTAACTGTGATCATTTCATCATCTGTGATCATCATTTAACGTTTGAATATAAGAATCATATCTATCACCGTCATTCGCGTCTGATGTACCATACAGCCATTTTTGTGCTGTACCTATGAAATTGAATACCTCACTTCATTTCGTTCGTGTGAGAATTGTTTCACAAATTTCTTTAATGTATTGATACTTGATTGACTAGTTCCAATATTTACTTGTGGTAAAGTAACAATTTCGACTTTATTAGACCATTTGGTAAGATTTAAAGTATTGCTTAAATTCTTTAAAGTTATTTCGAGAGTTTTGATACTTTTTTCAATAAAGGTAGCATTATTGTGATGGCATACAGTACCCGAGTCAAGATAGTTCATATTTTGGGTGAAGCTAGACAAAAATAATATAAAGCTAATTTTTGGTATGTAACATAATTCAGGGCTAAATTTTAATATATACTAAAAGTCCCTGCCTTTTAATATTTTGGTGACTTTCTCGAAAACCATCCACTTTAAAGAAAAATATCAAGAGAGCACTTTTGAAGCTGATAAAATTTCCCTTGCAACGACGTACTGCGAGCCCATATATTATAGCGTGGTACGCACCAGTGGCATACCAGAAGAAAGTTTGTCCCGATATTAATTGAAAGTTCTTGACATGGGTTTATTGATTTTAACCAAACACTATAAGCTTAGGGAAAAATATCGTTACCAATTTTGGCAATTTTTTTGTAGGTGATAAAATTTCAAATCCATTGATATATAGAACGACCCCCTAGAACCAAAAATATTGAAACTGTTTTTTAATTAATTTTTTATTCAGTTTAAAAACAACACTTTAAACATCTTTCTTAAGAGTGGAATCCTCTGTAACAGTTTCCGCATTATTATTGCACGTTTCGCTATTGCAAGGGGAACAAAATGCGCTACACTTTTGGCCTGAGTGTCTACATGAGCATCTACCAGCATAATAGGTTTTGCAATGACAGAGAAGTGATTCGTGTGCGGGAGGTAGCGCAGTTTTGACAGGCAACAATTGTCCTTCTACTAACTTCCAGCCCCATTCAGTAAGAGGTAACCGGTTTCCCAGCCACTCTTGTACCTTATAAAAAACAATAGAAATACATATAAAAACACAAGTTAGTTTTTGTGTATCCGTTGCTCACCTGAATGTATACTCTCAGTGATAATAGTTATTTATACACCAAGTGAGTTAAATGAATGTTTATTCATGAGAAGAAAGTTTAACCCACGAGCTCTAGCGAGTGGGTCAATTTTCTTCGAATGAATAAATATTTCAACTCACAACCACAAAATTTTATCCCATTTTGTGGAAATTTAAAAAATAAAGTACAAGGAAAAATGCCGGGAGTGAGTTAAAAATATTTTAAATCACTGAGGTTTCAAATTTTTAGTTGAGCAGAGTGACTTAAAATGCCGAGAGTGAGTTAAAATGTTTCTAAATCACTGAGGTGATAAACATCTACTTACCTTTATTGTTATGCGTTCAATAATGTCATTTTTAAACGTCAAAATGGGATAAAATAAAGTATTAGTTAGCTTTTTGTCAAATTAGACGTTACAAAGAAAGAAGGGACGATTACTTCTGAAAACGCCCCTGGGCTCGGACTCTGTAACGGATATAGATTGTTATCCCTATCGCTATAGTACTTTCTGTTTTCTTCTCTCTTTTCGAAATCAACATATAGAGAGGGGACATCAATAGAAAATGTCTCTATTCGTCCCAACCATAAATGTAAATATGACGCAAACACTTGCTTCCCATTGGACTCTGTTGCACAAGCGCAATCAAGATTTAAAAAAAAAAAAAAGATACCCGCCTCAACGTCGCGCGGGGCGCTAGGCGCACCTGTTTTTTGGCAAATTGATAACTGAGAAGTCTCGGATAAACTTCTATTTCTTTTTTTTTTTGGCTGAAGTGATAAACTTCTTATAGATTCGCAAGTAAACTACCTTTTAATGGTCGTTTTAGAGAAAAATATGTTTCTCCTAAAAAAATTATGGTAAGATCGAATAAACTGAGAATAAATAGCAAAAAGTATATTTTTTAAAAGTAACCCTTCATTTGATACGCCACTGGTGCGTACCACGTTGCACTATATGAGCTTGCAAAGTCGTTGCAAGGTAAATTTTTGTCAGCTTCAAAAATGCTTTCGTAACATTTTTCCTTAAAGTGGATAGTTTTCGAGAAAATCACCAAAATATTAAAATGGTGGGGATTAGGGGGCGAAAAAAGGGGGTTGCGGAAGGAGGATTGTCCAGGACTTTTAGTATGTTGCAATTTAGCCCTCACGCATGATCTCTACCAAAAATCAGCTTTACATTATTTTTGTCTAGGTCAAATGCTATCTTGACTCGGGTACAGTGTTATGTTGCGTTGTGATGTAAGTGGTTCCTATATAAATCGGTAAGATAGGATTTCTTAATGGAGTTAACAGGTAGGCGTTACTGAAAATTCCTATGAGGAGAACGATGAAAGCTACCAGGACAGCGATTCTGGAATCGTGTGATCCCTGTTCTCAAAGGAAAAGTAGAGGTGGTTCTATTAATAGTATATTACATACCGAGTAGGGAAGTGTTTCATTACTGTCGAGAGATTCATATAGTCAATCGAGACGGGAAGCGTCGAGATTGACTATTAATCTCGAGACAGAAATGAAAACTTTCCTCCGAGGTTTGTATACTATTTTATTTGCACACAGCATTAATAATGATTAGTCATTTAATTTTTTTAAATTAAAAAAAAAATAAAACAAACATGCCAAAATGTGTCATTCACTGTTTTGACGTTTTCACCTGACAGGTTCTCATTGTTCCCAGCAAAGGTGAATAAATTAGAGTGAGGGAAATCGGTGAGAGAAATCGAATAGGGAAATCGGTGAGGGAAATCGAAGAGGGAAGTGACACAAGTAAAGTGACACTTCCAAATTTTAAAAAAGTCAGATTACATATATGGTTGCAAATAAAATTTATTACGACGTGTTCTCGAAATAGGGACCGTTCACTTCCTATGAAAGTTGAGAGAATTTTATTCTACTACTTTTTTTGAAGAGAACGTCTGTTCTCAGGAGAACCAAACGTCAAACATGCGATTTTTGTCAATTCTACAGTCATCATCCATGGTATTTTTTTGTTTTTTTTGCAAATCATTGGGGTTATAGGAATAATTCCTGTACTGAATGATGTATAAACGCCTCTTGTCTCCTATGCATTATAGCCAGGGGGCTGGCGTCAAAATTTCATGGGTCATTTCAGCATAATTTTTTCTCATTCTGTACGGTAGTTTTTACTTAATAAATAAGTAACCCTTAGAGCAGGTAAAGCGCTGTCCTACGGACATAAGGAGTAGGAACGCGCCATTCTGCTTATGAAACTAAAGTGAAGCTAAGTTTTTGGCAGGTGTTTGGCATCAAAATATAGGTAGAGCATTGAATTGCCATAACCGCCATTTTTTGTGGGCCAAAATACCTGGAAAAAAACGGCTTCATTTTCCAAATCCAGGTTACTACTCCTTTACCTTTACCTGCTCTAAGAAGTAACCCTACTGTCAGCTGGCACACCCCCGTGGCGAAAGGGTAGTAAGAGACCCCGAAACTTGTAAAAAAAAATAAAAAATCGGGTCTTTTTAGCAAAGCTGGAAATTTGACATTTTATTTTTATGATGATTCCATGAAAAAAGAAATGTGTCAGCTTTCTGTGGTGGGGGGCAAAACTTGTCAGCTGCGCATAAGAACAGGCATGAATGTTGGAAAAAATCTACCTACAGTAGAAAAGTGACAATAGAGGTCCCGCCGCCATACTCTTGCTAATTTTCAATCAGAATCTAGGAACCCCACGACCGCGCCGCCATTTGCAATATGAATATATAAAATTTTAGAGAACCATTCACTATGGTATATTGAGTCACTGTAGTTCGTCTTGGCTCAAGCCACAGAACACACCATTACCCCCCACCCACTTGTTTCGCATTAGCCAGTCACCAGTTTATTCTATACGATATTCTTGAATAGTAAGAACGTACGAAAATGTCGAAACCTCTTTGTGTCATTTGTCATTTGTTTAAAAGGTTCAGGGTTGGGATTCTGTAACGACTAACGAATGGCGATATTTTCGCTATCTCTATTGAAGTCCCCTCTCTATTGATTTCGAAAAGAGAGAAAAAGACAGCAAGTGCCATAGCGATTTCGATAACGATCTCTATCCGTTACAGAATTCCGCCTCAGGAACGCTTTCGCCATTCACAGACATTCCTCTAAATAAGTGCAAAGGTGTTTTGGTAGTTCGTTAGAAACATACTTTAATCCCCAAAGATGTTGATTTACCAGAAACGATACAAAACCACGTGTACAGGGGGATCTATTATAAATGTCACCTCCTTCTTACTTTTCCATTTGATATTTTTGACAAAAGTGTCAAATACAAAAGTTTCAAGGAATTATCGAAAGTTTTTAACTAAGTCAGTTTTAGGCATACAGGATGCGTCAAAAAAGTGCAGCAGTGAGAAGCTATATTTTTTCAAATGGAACACGCTGTATATTGTGCGCCCTTTTGTTAGTCCCTTTCAACCTGACTTCAACCATATACGGTTTGATATATCTATCTTTAATAGTTATAGGGAAAAACATGAAAATCCCCAGTGGCGTAGCTAGGCGTAGGCGATGTCGGCGACCGCCGACGGCCTCGCGGCCTAAGGGGCCTCGCAAAAAATAGGTTACCGAACCTGAAAATTGGCACTTTTCAATTTCCCAAAATGAAACGTAGAATAAACTTAATCCTCTATGAAACTTCTTTTGATATCATAGAATTCGTGCAGTATTTCGCTGTATTGTACATTCTACAGTAATTTGAAAGTTTGTCCAGCATTTGATTTCGTTCAGCAAACCTGTTAACATACACAGATTCGGAAATTATTTAGGTTACCTGGAAAATTGCTTGATTTCTACTAAAAATTGTCGGTCCATGTTTGTGTAATACAGTAGTGTCGCGATAATCCGGATCAATTAAAACCAGACCAATCCGGATTATCGAATTATTCGGATTACTAAGGCATTTTACAGTCCACTTTTAAAACTATTATGAAAATATAACATGCTGTATTCAAGCAAAAAAAGCTTCATATTTATTTGAAAAACAAGACAAATGAAAAAAATAATTCTATATAGAGTACGAAATATGTAAGTATGTATTGTGATGGACAATCAAACCAGACGGACCAGCTCAATTCAACACAAAATTGATATGTACATAAGTGTAAAAATAACTAGTCAATATTGTTCCAACTTTCGTTTACATTATTTTCACCATTTGAATTTTGTCCACCTTCTTCGACATTTTTCTGCACCTCTTGGAAGAAGTTGGTCATTTTACTTTGATGATTGCTGTGCTGTTGTTTTTCAAAAGCAATTTCTTGGTTTTGTAGCATCATAGACATGTAAAAACTACCTATCCACTTGAACGCAGTTACAAAACGACAAGTGAAAACCTGTGCTTTTATTTTCAAGAGTCATGTAAATGAATTCGGATTACTGAATCAAGTGAAATCCGGATTACAGAGTACATCAAGGGAACGAAAATGCGATGCGGATTACAGAAGCATACGGATTATCGCGGGATCGGATTATCGCGGGATCGGATTATCGCGACACTACTGTACTGTAATAAATGAGAAATTTATTTTTTGTTGGAAGGATTTGTTAGCGGAAAAATATTGATATTTTGGACTAAATATTCTTATCGAATACCGTTGATAGGCCTCAAAAAATTCTCGCCTTCGGCAGTTATCCTTCGTAGGGCTTGCCAGCGACCAGTGGCGGATCTAGAAGGACATCAAGGGGGGGGCTAAGCCTCCACCATTTTGTGAAAATTTCTAAAAAAACTCTGGCTTACCAATGTTGAGCGCTGGTGCCACATTATTTTTGAATTGATCACAGACATAGCAATTTGCTGCTGTCTCCATTGCACGCGAACTGTTATGTACTAATTTTTTAATCCAATTCCATCACGCTCAACATTCGGTGGCCAGAGTATAAATAAGTAATGAACACTGATCCGAAAATAAAATATTTTTATTCAAAACTCATAGGAAAATATACATTCATAAAAGAACTATTTTTATTCAAAACTCATAGGAAAGTATATGTACATTCATAAAAGAACATCAGTCATGCCAATTTTCCATTTCTAAGCGTCGAGGTTTAATCTTACAAAACATGTCAATCACTGAATCTACGGTTATTTCTCGCGACTTATTAATATGAGCGAGAGCTAGACCATTAAGCCTTTCTGCGCCCATAGTGCTTCTTAGGTATGTCTTTAGCCTTCTTAGAACCGAAAAACTCCTTTCTGCTGTTGCCGTGGTGACAGGTAAAATGGCAAAAATATGGAGTAGCACTTGCAAATTTGGGAAAAATCTTTCGTCACATTCCTTCAGTGCCTCAATAGCAGTTTTGGGTAGAGTTTCATTTCCCCTCCATTTTTGCTGCCATATTTTCATCTCGGAACGAAGTTCTAAAATTGAGCCTGGCAAATCATCTTCGTAAAATTGTGCTGCTTCGAATATTTTGGCATCTTCGTGCTTACCAAAATGGGCCGGAATGAAACCCTCCAGTGCGATTACACTAGATATGCCTTCAAACCTGGCTCCAATTTGGCTAATAATATGATCTACGAAAGGATTAAAAATGGAGGTTCTAAAATACTCTTCGGAATTTGTTGCATTGAAGTTGCTTCTTTGAGTTTGTCGACTGCATACTCGTGGCATTGAAATAGCCGCTCCAATTGCATTGACTAATTCACTTGCCTCGTTATATATGGACTGAAATTCTACAACATTTTGTGTCCTCATATTTTCAAAAATAGATTTCACATGATCGACATATGCTGAAGCTGTTAACAGATCTTGTTGTGGACTTTGCAAAAATTTACTCAAAGTCAACGTGTGACTTAAACAGTAACTCAATATATGCAGTGAGATAATAAAGTCACTTCGCTTTAGGGAAGAGCTGAACATGGCAGATTTACTTGAAGTATTAGCATCCCTGTCACCTTCTAGTTCCTCCAGAGTTCTCAAAATTGGTAGAAAAAGTTGTTTAAATGTGAGAACACTTTCATGCCTTTCGACCCATCGAGTATTGCAAAGTGCCTTCAATTTGCACTTATTAGTCTCTGATATGTTTGAATCGTGTATAGATTTTTCTAACATACCAACTCTCTTAGCAGATGCTGAGATAAAAGTGGACACAGAAGCAAGTATTCCCATCATATTTCTAATTGCTGGAACTTCGCAACTTTTTGATATACACAAATTGAGAGAGTGGCTAAAACAGTGTGTGTATAATGCCAGTTTTTGATCTTCCCTAATAAGAGCTTGAACGCCATTAAACTTCCCTGACATATTGCTACCCCCATCGTAACCTTGCCCTCGAAGCTTCACAATAGATAAGTCTTCTTCCGTAAGTTTCTTGTAAATTGCGTTTTTGATGTCCTTTCCAGTCGTAGACTTTACTTCAATAAAACCTAAAAACTCTTCCTTGATGATGTAGTTGTCTGTATCTAAATATCTAACACAAAATGTCATTTGTTCTTTAGTGCTAACATCGGTCGTTTCGTCACAAAGTATTGAAAAAAACATCGACTTTTTTATGTCTTGCACAATTTGACCTCTTATGACTACTCCCAGTACTTCAATAATTTCATTTTGTATAGTTTTGCTGATCATAGTCGCATTTTTTTTGGCCGTATTTAAATGGTATCTAAGATCCTCATCCCCAGCATCGTTACGAAAGGCCAATAGATTTCGAAACACCCCTTGATTGCTCATTGTTCCTGTTCCTGGTGTATTCTCGGTGTATAATAATTCACCGTCATCTCTGTGGCCCCGTAATGGCAAATTATTATTGGCACAAAATATAATAGTTTTGATTATAGGTCGAAGGCGTTTTCTGTTGTCGTCAATAATTTTCGATTTTTGTCTGTCAAGTTGAACTGCAATACTTGTGGTTCCTTCAAAATTTTTCTTGAAATTAGAGGCTTTCACCATCGAAAACGTATGATAATTTGTACTCTGATGATGCTGAAATAGTTCAACAGCTTTTTTATATTTTGTAAGAGGTTCTTTTACCAGCGTTTTCACAGCCTGAAAGAATACAAGAAACGTAGGTAGGTATATAAAGTGAGAATAATTTGAAAAGTTAGTAATGAGAATGTTATATTGTGCACCTACCTGACCTCCGACTCCTGCTTCAGATGGTCCAAACAAAACACAAATCTTGCAGTATGCGCCCTTGAACTTTTCAGCTTCACTATACGCTAACCACTTATATCGGCTCATCCACTCAATTTTAAATCTTCGATGTTGTTTGCCCTCTAGTTGTAAAGGAAAATCGTATGTATTATCCGGTTCCCAGGTATTTGTTAATTTGTTATTTTTTTCCTCATCGCTTAAAGTCTTTTTTAGTGCAAGACCGATGTCATACAAACGTGCAAGATTACTTTGATCCTTGTCCTTTTCCTACAATTGATGACAAAACTAGCTTCAGCATTTATATACATATCAATCCATAATCATAATATTAATTTTCTCAATAAATTCGGGATAAAGGCATCCCATTTGTCAATGATACATTTGAAGTGAAACAAGTAACGTAACCTTACCTCATCATATTATTTTATCAAAATCTGGCCTACCTGTAAATCCTGTGAACATCTAGAGGTACTAGCAACACATTCATTACTTGAATCAATAATTGAACTGGAACAGGTTGAACTGTTAACATTTTTCGTATTATTCAGTTCTATTATTTTACTGGTTTTGGACAATTTATTTTGAGGTTCGTCTTTAGATTTAAAATAATCTACAATGGTGCGTTTCATAGTCGTGAATAGGAATAGAAAAACAATAAAGATCCTTCAAAAACTCAACAAAAGAAGTCACTAACATTCACTTTGATTGATTATAAAATTAATAGTGCAACGTGCAACAAATTATGCGGCAGGAATAATTTTTCATCGCTATTGCATCGATGCCCATACGAGTCACAGCGTAACGCACTTGTCGAAACACGCCTCCGCGCCAGAGATTTCCACGATAATAGGCGAACCCTTCCCGCCATTTTTAGTTTCTATCGGGTAGTGAGCGCGTTTACATCGTTATTAGTTAAATAAACAAATTTATATCGTAACTTTTAATTAAATTTAGAAATCGTATTATTTGTCCACAAATATTGCAGTGCCCATGGGGGGGGCTTGAGCCCCTGTAGCCCCCCCCATAGATCCGCCACTGCCAGCGACTACCTAGTACCCGTCCCTGACGTTATATTCAGGTTTTTAACAAGAAATATGGTCACCCTGCAGTGGCGGATCTATGGCACCACCCATTCTGGTGGGGGGGGGGGGGGTATAGAGTTTCTCAACCAGTGGCGGCTCGTGGTCTATACCTTGATGTGAACTAGTGAATTTATTATTACTTATATTTTCAATAATCCTAATGACGATGCCAGCTAGAATTATTATAAAACCAATGTCCTGTTCACATGATTTTCTCGGCGAGAATTACAACCCCTAGGCTAATTTTAGGTTAATGATTGTACAAACGTTTCGTAACATTTTAGCACCTAAATAAAATATGTTGTTAGGATAAGTTAATTTTAGGAAATTGTAAAATACCCTTCTTTAGGGAGGTCCAAACTTGCCTTCCTTGGTGGATGATAGTTAAAGACAAGGTATTCAGATTTCGAGCTTCACTCTGAACAGTCGGGTTGCCTCTCAACATTCTTAACTAAGGCGACGTTCCGTAAGTTAACCAAGTTTCTTGGTTTTTCCGGTTCCCGTTCCGTAACTTAACCACTCCTGAAATCTGGTTAGGTTATGGATCGCGGTTCCTGAAAAATTCGGTCCCAACTGTCTACCGATCAAAAAGCTTCGGTTGTTTCGGTTTGTTTGCAATTTCTGACATTTGTTTGTTAGGTTAGGTGATGATTTTTCAATTTTTTTATTTTTCTTCCGCTGTCGAAGTGTATTCTATGGTGTATTTGCGGTGAAAATGAAACAAGAGGTCAATATTACATATTCCTGTTTATGTTTTTTAATAATTAAAATTTTCTTAGGCCTCTCTTGGGGGGGGGGGGTAATTTCCCCCCATCACCCCCCCTCCCCCCCACGTGGATCCGCCACTGCCACCCTACATAAAAACGGCCTCGCAATTCGGATGTCGCCGACGGCCTCGTTTGGTTTGGCTACGCCACTGAAAATCCCTTTCAAGGTTTCTTATTGAAAAAAGAAAAATTATACCATTGAAGCTTTAGAGAATTTTTTTCATAAACAGTTTATTGTTCAAATTTTATTCATTAATATACAAGGTGAAATATTATAATAAATCCAGATGTCTAAGTTATTATTATTATTTAAAAAAACAATAACATGAGAGACCTAGAAAGGGATTTTCGCGTTTTTCCCCATCACTATTGAAGATAAACTGAGAGATAAATATATCCAACCGTATATGGTTGAAATCAAGTTGACAGGGACTAACAAATAAACATACAATAAATAGGGTGTTCCATTTAAAAAAATATAACTTCATACTGCTGCACTTTTTTGACGCATCCTGTATGCCTAAAAATGACTTAGTCAGAGATAAATACTATATAAACTGTCGAGAATGGAATCTCAGTGTTAATTTTGTTGACAACAAAATCGAGCCAAGAGAGCGCCATCTACCATATCGGAAAATCACTATTTACTGGTTTTGCATCGATGCTACAGACACCTACTTTACATAGGACATTTTATGATAGATGGCACCCTGTTCGCTACTCTCGGTCTGTTCAAATTCGTTTATTCTAGACTTTAGAGCATTAATGTTTGCTTAAATTAATTATTTGTTAATTAGATCAAAAGACAGTTTCTTTATCGATGGTTAAGGGTATCCTTAACATATTTTTTCAAAGTTCTGATTGATGTTTAATTGAACCTGTCATTTATCTAATCAACAAAGATAAAAATAGATCTTCCAATCTATAAAGTTTGAAGTTCTTCTTGAAACACACAAAACAACTTTGAAATCACTTAAGAACACTTGACAACACAGAGAAAGATGAAATACAAGACCGGCGAACAAAAAACATTATGAATTAGGTATTAGTTATGATTAAATGAATATTTTGGCATATTGTCATTGTTGACATGTCAGTTATCGACATCGGACGTGTTCTTGATTTGCTGGGCTGCGTTCAGGAATGGCTACAGCCAAGCCAAAATTGGCATTTTGCGTTCGAGTTTGGCTCCGACCTACGTGGCTCGGCATTACCGGTGGAGGGGGAAAAGTAAGTTTTGGCATAAGCATTGCCGTCTTTGAACACACCCCTGGTATTTTACAATTTTGACAATTCTGTGGTTGTCAGCGACATCTAGAAAAACGGAAAAGAGTTATTATGTGGTTTATAACTGGCAATGAGAGATCGCAGGGCCTGGACTTAGTTAAAAACTTTTGACAATAGGGAACTTGCAAGTGAAGTAAAATTTTCCAAATTTGTTTTAAATCGATAGTTTATGCTGCACAATATTCATATGACCAGTTTTTATTTAACTGATACCGCCCTTGTTACACAAAAAATAATATTAAATTTGAAATAAAAATTTTCCCGCCAAAACAATGCTTCTATGATGAATACCTGTTTTGACGTCACGATTCTGTAAACAAACCCGTCAATAGGAAAATCTGCGATAGGGAACTTGCACGTAAAAAAAATACAAAAACAGTCCTTCACAATATTCTTCATCCACTGTGACAATTTTCATAAAAAGCAAACTTTAACACACTTGAATAACACAAAAATAGCACTGCGTCAGCAGGAGTTCGTTTGCTGCGTATTTGATATTTACAAAATCTCAACGTCACAAGCGCTGTCAAATTGAGATTTCGTGTTTTCACGCCAAAGTATTTCATTTGAATTTCAATAATTTTTTT
This sequence comes from Ceutorhynchus assimilis, assembly GCA_917834065.1. NCBI lineage: Eukaryota > Metazoa > Arthropoda > Insecta > Coleoptera > Curculionidae > Ceutorhynchus > Ceutorhynchus assimilis. The sequence continues at coordinate 55,791,745 of OU892280.1, read as the reverse complement.
TTCGTACAACGTATGAATTAAAATGGAAAAAAAGAAAATTATGTAATAACTGATGACTAGAAGTATCTAAAAAAAATAATTTGAGAAATATGAAAATTCCCTATTTCTTAAAACTTTTGTATTTGACACTTCTGTCAAAATCGTCAAATGAAAAAGTTAACAGGGAGTGACATTTATAATGGATCACCCTGTACCATCGTGTGTGCTATCAACGTTTCACAGCTTTGCCGCCAAAATATAGAGCGTCGGTCAGCTTGCCAAGGTACCTACTTAGTTATTAACGTTATAAGGTCGGTAGATAGCAAATAACGGCCAGGCTGAAGTTTGTGTTAGCTCAAGACTCTTATCTGAAGTTACCGGCCGTGTTTTGTTCTAGATTTTTCGTCACACTGCAGGTTTTAAGAATTTTTCAATCTGACAAAAAATAACACACCCCTGTAATGTTTGAAAATAACGACCGGCGGCGTTATTTATATTTTCACGGCCGGCGGTCTTTGAATATACCTTTTCAATTTCCCTCATGCTAAAATGAGATAACAGTACAGTATGACGAACTAGTATTTTACATTAGCCAGTTAAAAACTGTTACTTTCATACCGTAATTTATTATATAAATAATTTTGAGCTTTGCTGAAATTATCCGATTTTTTCCGACATTCATGTATGTTCCCATGCGCAGCTGACAAGTTTTGCCCCCAACCACAGGAAGCTGACACATTTCTTTTTCCATGGAATCATCATAAAAATAAAATGTCAAATTTCCAGCTTTGCTAAAAAGACCCGATTTTTTATTTTTGTTTCACAAGTTTCGGGGTCTCTTACTACCCTTTCGCCACGGGGGTGTGCCAGCTGACAGTAGGGTTACTTATTTATTAAGTAAAAACTACCGTACAGAATGAAAAAAAAATATATGCTGAAATGACCCATGAAATTTTGACGCCAGCCCCCTGGCTATTACACGTTATGAATAGACTTTTTCAAATAAGAATAATTCTCTTAAGCATACGCAAAACATTGGTGCCAACCTAACGCGCTTCGATTTGTACAAGCCGACAACGTCGCACAATTTGACTGTCATTTCAATCAGCTGATTATTGTTTTGCGGTCCATCTTACACGTTTTTGCATGGGGAAATATTGGAAAAACCTGTTTGAAAATTAGTAAAAACAATAGGGCACACAAATATTGTGTTTTTGGAAAGTGTAATAGTGACAGCAGAGTTGGAAGTCCCAGAAATTCCGATGGATTAATTTTTTACCGCTTTCCCTAGCCATGTCTTCAACGTAAATTCCTTTTAAGTTCTAATACGCTATTTTTCTCTACAATCTCATTACGTAAAATCGCACCCGGCACATCCGCTGCTGATAATTTAACTTTTTTAAAAGGTATTTGGGCCATTTTCAATTGAAAAAGGTATTAATTACAATTTTTTTATAATACTTGCTATGCTTTTTGGACCGCAAAACAAACAGCCAACATAACCTCACTTATTTGACGCGCAAGCGCGTTGTGGACCTTGAAAAGGTTTATCAAATATCAATTATGAATTAAAATTGTGCATTATCCATTAAGAGTTGGCTAAACCCACCTTAAAATCGGAGGTAAATTTTCCACTTTGATTTGAAGTTTCTCATTTTGCCTTACAAATTCAATGAGCTAATGAGCATTTCTTTTTGAGTATGATTTATAGGTGAATATCTTGATTTTTTCAAATTCATTTTTGACATAAACAAAACAACACGATTTTCAGTAAATAAATAAGCAAAGAATGAGGTTACGTCCCAAAACACAAATAAAACAAACTGATTATACTTGCGTTTCCTTCTTCAGATGAAATAAGAACAACATGTAGTACCTCTACTTTCTGCTAGCTGATCACAATTTCAAAGCCTCAAAAAAACAAGGCTTTAATCACCTACTACTATGCAACCCACAATACATCACACCCTCGTTAGCTCCGCCTCTCTGTTGCATTATGGGACTAAGTCGTTTCCTACTCACTTCTCTTCTTGTGCTAGCTGTTCGCGTCCATTTTTAAATTTACGGAAGAAAATACGTTTAATTTGGAGAAAAAACTATGGGAAAGACAAGAAAACGTGCATTATCGTCATCCTCGATGTCCAGTGAGAATTCTGAGGTAGAATATTGGCGTAGAAAATGTAGGAAAATGAAGAAAAGGTTGAGAAAACCGTTCCGGCGTTCTCCGACTCCATCATCGACGTCAGAAAATGGCGACTCGGTGAGCCAAAATCATGATGAATCGGATTATATCGGTTCTGAGGAAAATGAAATCCTAAATCTAGGCAAGGATTCTTCTAATAAGGAGAATCAATCCAAAAATGTTTTGGAAAAACAAAGTAAGTAAAAAATAGTTGGATACTTTCAATAAGATAATAGGCTTATTGGAAAAGAAGGTCAATGCACCTTATTTACAAAGCAGTCAATGTACTGTTAGCCCGAATTTATAGTCAATGTACTGTTACCCCAAATTCATAGTCAATGCACTATAGTAAGATCGGTAGGTAGGTACCTATACTTACAGATATACATTATTTTAGGTGAAGAAAATGAAATTAAAGAAGGGGAAGACACCATTGTTGGTGGTCCTGCCTTGAGCCAGGAAATACTGGAGGTACTGGGCGAAAGCCAGGAACCAACCTCTTCATATGACGAAGAAATTCATAATGACATTGCTGTGTTATGGACTAACATAATGCAGGTTGGTCTCAAGACGGAATTGAGAGATCAACTTATGGCAAAATATTCCGCTCCGAAGAATTGTAGCCTCATGAAGGCTCCACAGTTAAATCCTGGAGCAAAAGTGGCTTCAACTGAAGCAGCAATTAAGAGAGACGAGAGACTTCAACTGTTTCAATCTCAACTTTGTTCAGGGCTCTCAGCAGTTGGGAAAACTTTAACAATTTTATTAGCTGCTGAGAATATGGAAGGGGGAGGTGGTAACCTAGCTCTCCTCAATTTGGTCAGTGATGCCAGCAGATTGTTGGCAGATCTTGTATATCAGGAAACAGAGGTCAGGAGGAATTTGTTATTGCATAATTTTAATAAGGATCTTCGAGAAACCATGACAGATTTGAAACACGATGAATTTATTTTTGGGTCAAATCTTGGGGAGCGTATAAAGGCAGCAAAAGCAATGGAGCGTTCAGGGCGAGACCTGAAGATCAAGAAATCATATTCAGGCCCTTCTACAAAGTCTTTAAACTCCAAGGGTCCGCTCAAGGTCAATTCAGGTCCCAGACAGAGCGGACACAAATCCAGGGCCTTCAAGACAGTTTATCGCTCAGGGACCAGAACAAGTTATCAGTCGAGCCCGTACAACAAACCGAACAAAAGATCAGATGCAAAATCGAAAAGATTTTAAAAAATCAGGTTAGTTTTGTTGCTGGAAATTTATCCAGAAATTATAAATCTTGGCAGAATATAACCAAGGATTCGGCTATTTTGTCGATAATTAAAGGTTATAAGTTATCTTTTTTAAAAAAAGTAAAACAAAATAGGGTACCTTCCGAGCCCACTTGGTCGGAAGAAGAAAGGTGTAATATTAGAAGTGAGATAGACCATTTGTTGAAAATTAGGACGATCAAGCCTTGTAGACCTTGCAAAAGTCAATTTATTTCAAATATTTTTCTGGTCCCAAAACCCGGTAGGAAATTTAGATTAATTTTAAACTTAAAGACTCAATTCATTCATGTCTCCGAAGCATTTTAAATTGGAAGACAAGAACACGGTTTGTAAACTAATTTCTAAAGATTGCTTTATGTCAACAATTGATCTAAAGGAGCTTATTTCCTTATCAAGGTGCATAGGTTTTCCCGAAAATATTTACGATTTTATTTTAATGGTTGTTTATATGAATTTTGCGCCTTACCTTTTGGATGCTGTACAGCACCCTTAATTTTCACCAAGATTATGAAACCAGTTTTGTCTTTGTTGAGGTCAAAGGGATATCTTTCAGTAATATATCTAGATCACTGGTTACTTTTTGGTCGTACTGTTGTAGAATGTCTGAAGTCCTTTAAAGAAACAGTATATTTGCTTGATAAATTGGGTTTTATTATAAATCAAAAGAAAAGTGTTATTACACCACATGCATGTTGTACTTACTTAGGTTTTCTGTTTGATTCAAGAAATATGATATTTTCAGTGACTGCGGAAAAGAAAAAGAAAATAAAGGAGATGTTAACCAAATTTAAAGGTTTGTCTAAATGTAAAATAAAATATTTTGCACATGTTATTGGGGTCTTAGTTGCTGCTTGTCCAGCAATTAAATATGGTTGGGTTTATATTAAAAAACTGGAACGTGCAAAATTTATAGCTTTGAGAAACAACCGGGGTAATTATAATAAAGTAATGCAGATTCCTGAGTATATTAGGGATGATGTGAACTGGTGGTTAGCAAACATAGTGACAGCACATCAAAGTTTAAAAAAGCAACCGTATAGGTTAGAGATTTTTTCAGACCCAAGTTTATCAGGATGGTGCGCAGTTTGTTCAGGAGAAAAAATTGCTGGACAGTGGTCCATACAAGAAAAATCAAAGCACATAAATGAGCTAGAACTTAAAGCCGCGTTTTTCGGTTTAAAATGTTTTGCGAGACGTCAGAGGGACTGTAGTATACTTTTAAGAATTGACAACACTACTGCAATAGCTTGCATTAACAAGATGGGTAGTGTTCGATTTTCAAATTTAAATCAACTTACTAGGGAAATTTGGCAGTGGTGCGAAACCCAAAATATTTTGATTTTTGCTTCTTACATTAGTTCCTCTAACAATGTCGAAGCAGATAGAGAGTCAAGGAGGCTTAAATTTGAGACTGTCATTAGATATTAAGGTTTTTGAAAAAATTGTTTGTAATTTTGGAATGCCTGAGATTGATCTTTTTGCATCTCGGCTTAATGCTAAATGCCAAAGATTTATTTCTTGGAAGAAAGATCCAGAGGCATCAGATATTGATGCTTTTAAGGTTGCATGGCGTGGAATGTTTTTTTATGCCTTTCCACCTTTCAGTTTGATTCTTCCAGTATTACAAAAGATTATTCAGGATAAAGGTAGAGGCATTGTTGTGGTTCCTTTTTGGAACACACAACCATGGTTCCCTCTGTTGTGTTCAGAACTATTTTACTGTCATCCTAGTTTTGACCTACTTTTTTCTAATTGCAGGACCCCACACCCATTATGGCAGAAACTTACCCTGGTGGCAGGGATTTTATCAGGAGAGCTTATGAACTGAAAGATGTTCATTATACAGCGATTAGATTTATACTTGCCTCGATCTCATCATCTACTTTAAAACAGTATGAGGCAGGTTTAAAACAATGGTGGTCTTTTTGCATAGAACAAAATTTGAATCCTTTTCAGCATACAATCAGCCTTGTACTTAAATTTTTGTAGAAGGAATTTGACAGGGGTGATGGAACCCTAAATAGTTGTAGATCTGCATTAGCGCTAGTATTATGTCCAGACTTGGCTGCAGATTTTCGCATTAAACGTTTTTTTAAAGGTGTTGCTAACTTAAGGCCATCTTTGCCAAAGTATTCTGCAGTGTGGGATCCTGCAATAGTTTTAGGTTTTCTTGGTAGTTTATATCCCAATGAAACTCTATCTCTGGAACTTCTATCTTATAAATTAGTTACCTTGCTCTCTCTTATAACTGCCCACCGAGTTCAAACTTTAGCAGCTATTGAAGTTGAAAATATTCTAAGAAATAAGTTGGGTATGGAAATTAAGATTCCAACCAAGCTCAAAACTTCAGGTCTTGGTAGAGTACAACCGATCTTATTAGTGCCTATTTATAATGATAACCCAGCAATTTGTCCAGTTAAAACACTTGAGTCATACCTTAGTAAGACTGAGACGATTAGACCAGTTGACAATAAAAGACTGGTGTTAACGTTTAAGAAACCATTTAGTGAAGCTTCAAGCCAAACAATAAGTCATTGGATAAAGACCACTCTTGGCCGAAGTGGGGTAGACACAAGTGTTTTTACTGCCCACAGCACTAGACATGCTGCAACCTCATTGGTAAAACGTAAGGGGGTTAGTATTGATGTTATAAGAAGTACGGCGGGTTGGTCGAGAGAGTCAAGTACTTTTGCGAGATTTTATGATAGACCCTTAAATGACAATTCTCTTTTCGCAAAGACTGTTTTAAAGTTACCTCTAACAAAGTAAGTTTTTAGTTGATAACATGAATATTATTATATTCCATTTACCGTAAGTTGTCAGTTACCAGACGGCTAGAGAGTTAATTACATTAGTTTGTCATTATATTATTTTGTGTCTAGTTATATATATGGTTAACAGTTATGTACCTATTTATTTGAATTAAATAAGGTAGTTGTTGATGCGACTCGCCTATACTTTAAACATCTACATGTTGTTCTTATTTCATCTGAAGAAGGAAACGCAAGTATAATTAAATAATCAAACGAACTTACCTAAGTGAAGTTCGATTATAATTATACGTAGCGTTTCCTTCGAAGATGATTCCCACCCTTTTACCCTATTATCGATAGCCTGTTTGTTATATTATCATAATATCTTCTTCACCCTTAAATCATCTGGCTTCGTCGCAAGGGCTTCAAACTTAAGTGAGTAGGAAACGACTTAGTCCCATAATGCAACAGAGAGGCGGAGCTAACGAGGGTGTGATGTATTGTGGGTTGCAAAGTAGTAGGTGATTAAAGCCTTGTTTTTTTGAGGCTTTGAAATTGTGACTAGCTAGCAGAAAGTAGAGGTACTACATGTTGTTCTTATTTCATCTTCGAAGGAAACGCTACGTATAATTATAATCGAACTTCACTTAGGTAAGTTCGTTTGATTATTTAATTTTCTTCTTTCTCATGACATTCGTTCTTTTAACGCACTAAAATTGTGGCTAATTCTAAATATTATTGTTGGCAACAACGCATTGTGATTTGACAAGTTTTCTCTCATTCTATCATGATCCCATAGGTTCGAGAATACCAACTTTGGCACCAAGAGAATGAGCGTGCGATGTGATCTCTCACTTCTCTTAAGGGAACGTTCACCTCTACCAAATTCGAGAATCGACTACCTGGAACATTTTGTTTTTTTCCGAAACAAAATGTTGTCGCTTTACCATTCGTTTGCTAAATCTGACTTGCGTTTTAGTACCATATCGAGGACTAATTTTATTTCTGTCAAATTGCTTAATGAGTTTCTAATAATTCGACGAGATTATTGATATAATCTGTGGTTATCTTATTTTGTGAATTTTCAATAGGTATTGAATAATTTAAATCGCCCTTAATCATTTGTAAAGGTGTATAACCTGTAACACTATGTATATACTAGTATTGTGTTATTATAGTTCAAGATTGCAATTACCAATAGGTTATTTATGTATTTATTAGGGCTTTGTAATTTCAAGCCTGTTAAACTTTCTCTCAAGGTAGAATGTAATCTCTCTATAGGACTGTTCGAATTAGAATTTCGAGGAGTAGTATTATGGAATTCGATTTTCTGTAAAGTACATAAATCTGTTACAATTACATTTTTGAATTCAGTTCCGTTATCAGAAGTAATTCTTCGTGGAATTCCATGGTCACTGAAATATCTTATTAGTTGTGATGCAATCTCAACTGAAGTTTTGCTTATAATTGGACTAGCTTGTGCAAACTTCGAAAAGCTGTCAATGATTGTTAGGAATTTTTGATTCGAAATAATGTATGTATCAATATAAAGGTGTCCAAAGGGTTTTGAACCGATTGGAGTTGGTTTGAATATTTTTTTGTAGGGTTGCTTTTATTATTTTGTCTTATTACATATTTCACATGTTTTGACATATACTTGTACTGCCATCTTCAACTAAACTGTCAATATTCCGTGCCATTAAAGACAAATATTGCTAAGAAAGACATACGTTTAAAAAACCATAGCAATCTTTGATTGTTTTTTTTTTTTTTTTTTGAAGACCCGATGTAATACTTTCTTTGCGAATAGCATTAGTTATTATTAGAATATCTGACAATTATTTGATTTACATGTTTCTTTGTATATGGGGCTCCTAGGGTTTTCAAGAGAAGTGTGAATAGTTTGATCATCTTCAATTATTTCATTCTCAATTGTATCTTTTTGAACTATATCTTTTTCAATTGTATCATTTTCAATTGTATTTTTCTTCAATCTTTTTAGAGGTATTCTTATTTTGAGACAAGATTTTAATCTTAGGTTTTATTTTTTTCTTTTTGTGGTAAATCTGCTGAACAAGTAGATTCGGACAACGGAACTTGTTTATGTTCATCAGTTATTCTTTACCTTTAATAATAGGTTTCTTTGCTTGTATTTGAGGTTTAAAAATATCAGTATCTTTGAAATATTTTTCAATTATCTCGTCATTATTGAGTGATGTGTCTTTTAACATTGCTTCTAAAGTTTTATGAAACTTTTCATCGGAATCTAATTCTGTACTGGAATCTTATCTGGAAATCGCATTTATCTGTAAAGAAGGTCTTGATAATGCGTCTGCATTCATATTGAGAGTTCCTTTCTTGTATTTAATTTCGTAATCATATTCTGCTAAATTTAATCTCCATTGGATTAATTCAGATCCGTGTTCTTTAACAGAGAATAACCATTGAAATGGTTTATGGTCAGATAAATTTGCAAATTTGTGTCCAAATAAGTATGGTCTACAGTATTTAGTTGCCCATATTATGGCTAGTAATTCTTTCTCAATTGTGGAATAATTTCATTCCGCAGGGTTTAATGTACGACTTGCGTACGCAATTGGTGAATCTGAGCCTACTGGTCCTTGTGACAATACAGTGCCAATAGCATAATTTGATGCTTCTATAGTCAATAAAAATGATTTATTGAAATCAGGGTGTTGTAAAATAGTATAATTGATTAATAATACAATACATTATTGTGTTTTTCACTTCCTTACTCGGTATGTAATATACTATTTACAAGTTTCAAAACTTTTTAGAAATTCAGAATCGTGGAATACTTTTCTATCCTTCTTTAAACAAATTTTCATTGGTTTTGTTATTTTAGCGAAGTTTTTTATGAACTTTCGGTAATATTCTATCAATCCTAGAAATGAGTTAATTTCTTTTACGGTTTTTGGGATTAGACATTTGTTCATTGCTTCGATTTTCTTTGGGTTCGGTTTAATACCATTTGGGGTTATTACATGTTCCAAAAATTCTACTGATTTCAAAAATTCTGATTTATCTACTTGAATTTAATTATTTCAAATATCTTTTTAAGATTTTCAATATGTTCTTGAATAGAAGTGGAAAATATAATAATATCATCCATGTAAACTAGACACATTTTGTTTTGTAGACCTATTGGAACGTTGACCATTACTCTTTGAAATGTTGCTGGGGCATTCTTCAATCTAAAGGGCATACGATTAAATTCATAATGTCCATTTTCTACATTGAAAGTTGTTCTACTTATCGAGTTTGGATGCATTTCAATTTGGTGGAATCCAGAAGCTAAGTCTAATCGATCGACTATCGTTTTTTCATTGATTTTTCTATAATCTACGACCATTTTAGCCATTTTTTTATGCCTGAAGCATCTAACTTTTTGGGTACAATTCAGACAGGGGATGACCACGGACTACATGTTGGTCGAATAATCTTATCTTCTAACATTTTCTGGATTTGTTTATTCACTTCTTGTTTATGAATATGTATATATCTATACGTCTTTGTGTGAACTGGTATTTCGTCTTTGGTCTTAATTTCGTGATTAACTTGATTTGTGAATAATAATCAGAGGTGGGCACAGTTAATCGAAAAATTAACTTCGTTAATCGTTAATTCGCTACTTGAAAAGTTAACTTCGATAATTGTTTATCGTTAAATTTTTGAGAATATAACGCAAGTTAAAGTTATCCGTTAAGAGTTAATCATCGAAAAGTTATGCCGATGTTTGAAGGTAATGGGGTAGTATACAAGTGCATTGATAGTATTGATATACTCGACGTATCGTACTATTTAGTGAAATCAGTTGCTTTGTAAAAACCGCAATACCCTGGATTTTTTTTATTTTTTAAAGGACCCCGCACATTTCTTATGGAAAAGTGATCTATGTGGAATTTTGCTGAATTTTTGATATTGTGTAGAGGAAGTCGTCCTTAACAAAAGTTACCATTGCGCTAATGTTTAATCCCGAACAGTTTTGATGATATCCATTAAAAACTTTTTAAAAGTGATACCCTTCAGTATGACGTCATCAGTTTGCTCACAGCACCGAAAATTAACACTATCCTTTCCACTTTTGACTTTGACTATATTCTTCTCCTTTTAACATTAAGAAATAAAAAGAAACAACAGATACAAATAAAATTGCTATATGACTGACATGACAGCTGCTTTTTTTTCAGGGGCTTGGGCGCCCCAGGGCGCCATAGATCACGATTTTGAAATGTGTCAACCGTTCTTTTTAATCGGGGAGTCAAGCGTCCAAGGATGATATAATGATGATAACACTACTAGAGTCCGCGTCAAGACTAAAGAGTACGGTGTCGTCATATGCGCACAAACCTAATTTTGAAGACTAACCGAACTATCGTATTGATGAGTGCTGCTGCCGAACGCCAAGCACGTTGTTCATTGTCGTACGGCCAGCAGGCATATTTATTCAGTTTATTTTCTATCCAAGTTTTGTCTAAAAAGATACCCCGCTGCTGGTTTCAGCTCACGACCGAGGTCACCGCAGACAGCGAAAGATAGACGAGGGAGAGAGATGCGACCCGCTTCGCGCAGCTTTCCGTGTCGTCACCGTATTCTTTACTGCTGACGCGGACTCTACTACTAAGAGTTTGTATTCTCCTTGGGGGTCGTCTATTCCCACCGCTAGCGCCTCAGCGAGGCGTCGAAGCTCTACAGCTCCAGTGTCCGAACTGTCACTAGTGTCAAATAATTATATGTCTCTTAATTACCGTTCTTTTCAGAGCGTGCGCTGATGCGCCCCAGGGCGTCGAATCCCGGGGTTTCAAAGCTGTGAAAAGAAAGCACCTGACATAAAGTTGAAGATTGCGGCAGGAGCTAGGTATTAAGGGCCCATAGCACCGTCTAGCATTTTTGACCAGCTAGGGAGTCGCACCGGTGTCACACTCATACCGGGTGTGTCATTCCTGGACTATACACTTGTTTATCTACTTATTTGTCACTAATCGCTATCGCTATCAAAGTTTTTAATTGATATCTTCAAAACTGTTCGGTATTAAACATTAGCGCAATGGTAACTTTTGTTAAGGACGACTTCCTCTACACAATATCAAAAATTCAGCAAAATTCCACATAGATCACTTTTCCATAAGAAATGTGCGGGGTCCTTTCCTCTTAGCCCCGCCCCTACGTGAAAATAAAAGTTCGTGACGTAGTTAGTTTTTCCAATCTGGCAACACATCCCAGTTTTGAGAACGCACAATTTGCACTGACATTGACCGTCAAGAACAAAACGTCAAATTTACTACATCAAACAACGTAATGGTTCATTTACATTCACTTCAAAGTCCAATTTGTCTTGAAATTGTTGTGCTTGCCATATGGCAACAGCACAAATGCATTTACATTGAAATAAATTTGAAGTTCACTTCGAAGTGCACTTCAAATTTGGGCGAGCTGCTTACCAAGGGCAAGCAGAAATTTGTGAAATGTCAAATTTTTAGATTATCCATCCGATAATCATAAAATTCTGACGTTTTGACTTGACGTTTATGTTCTGCAATGTAAATGATAAAATATCAAACGTCAAATTCAACTTGAAGTTAGAAGTGAATGTAAATGCTCCTTAAACAAGTTACTGTGACAATGTCAGATGTCACACGACACCACACGTCGTTGAACTGTTGAAGTCAGCTGTCGTTTTGAGGCATTTTGAGCAGCGTTGTCAGATGGTCAGCGGCTCGAATTCTATTGGCCGCTGTGGCGCTAAATTCAAATTACAGTTTGTTTTTCTCTAACTAATTCTATAGACCCATTTAGCCTATAGAATAATGTCGAACAGTTTTTTTTACTGATTTTTGTACATAGTATACTACCCCATTATAAGTAATAGATAATTGAAATAGAATAGGCTGGGCTAGGGTATAGTATTTTCAATACCTATTTGAAAGTATCAGTCGTTTTAGATTGGTTGGTAATTTTCTGTTTCATCTGATTCATGATTGATGAACAAGGATGGTGTTATTCCCAATAGGTACTAAAAATACTATACCTACACAGGTGAATCTGAATTTAAAAAAAGTATCTAGATCTAAAAAGCGGCACTATTTCCAATTTAGGTAGCTGATTTATTTATCATTCACCTCTGCATGAAAAAGGAGCTTATAGAATAATGCAGACAACGCCACAGTCTAACGATATGCCTCAGCTCACAGCCTACCTCACAACAGAAATAAGGGCTTGCGCATCGATCTCACTAAACGGAATCGGCTTTGGAGTCATTCCAGAACAGTTCCAAACTGCGTAGTGTAGGGAACTGAAATATTCTTACGCCTGTGCGAACTGTTCCGATTGACCTTGACGCGCAATTCAAGCCAAAAAAATGACGTCATTTACCAATGTAACGGAATAAAGTTAACGGAAGTTAAGAAAACCGTTAATATTTTCAAGGTTAACTTAAAAGTTAAATTTAAGCAATTTTTTTAACTTCGTTAATTAACGGATAACGGATTAACGGTTTTCTGCCCAGCTTTGATGATAATTTATCATTTGGTTTGTGGAAGACTCTAGGAAACGAATTTACCAGTTTTTGTAAAGCTTTAACTTCTGAGTTTAAATGATCGGTTCTTAAAAGGTTTAAGGACGTTTTTTTATAAGGTTTTTCTTTATAATTATTGGTTTTATCTGTTCTATGTTAAACAATTGATAATTCCCTTCTTCAAATGGTTCACATATTTCTTGAATATCATCAATATGACAATCTGTGAGGATTTTGTCTTTTAAATTATATACATCAAGTGGTATTTTAGGATACTTCCGGCAGCTTTTGCTCTCAGGCAGGAATAACAGTTGATAGATGCACCTAATACGATATACATATTGATATAATAGTCGGCACATAACTCGATCGGGGTAGGACAACTACTTGGTCTTCCTCTAACAATGATCGTGTCGTCATGTCTATAGCATTGAAACTGTTCAATATACATTTCTCACATCCTACAATTTTTATATCTTTGTCCTCTCCAAGCTCTACGTAAGAGAGACCTGACCTAACTTTATCTATTAGTCCGCTCCACTATCCAATCTTCAATAAAATTAAACTGCTTATTCACCTAGAATCTCCAAACACCAAATTTAAATTTTTTTCCCATAAATAATAATTAAAATATGTAAAGTTTCTAGAAAATCGCGTATTTTTGAGAATTTCGAGTGAAATAAATATTTGCAGCCGAAAAATGTGAAAATCCCTTACCTCAAGCTAAAACCTTATTTCTAGGTAGATATCACGCGTACCTAATAACAATTTTAATTTGGGTGGCTTCTTGACTGATTTTCAACATGTCTTCGCAATATTTATCAACCACTTTATAGACATTCTGAAAATTTAGAATGTATAAAAAAAAAAAAACCTTAAACTTAATGCTGGAATAAAATTCTTGATGGTACCTATCTTATATTCATCTTATGACGAGGAAAGAGTTTTTGAGTGAGAATCTCACGTTAGGCATTTCTTGTTTTGCATTGTAAAAAGTAATTTGGGCTATCCGTTAATAAATAAATAAATAAAATATTTGTAGAAATTCAAAAGTCTTTAATGGAGTATCCAATCGGTGTAGCGGCTAAGAAGTCACTTTACAATTTGTACATGTATCGTTTCAAGCATCTAATGAAAAATGTTGCTGGGTAAGATGATGAAATTTTGGAAATAAAACCGCAATAGGAAGATATTTGTTTAAGAATCCGTGCTTTTGGGGGTGCTGTTCTAGGACAGTGTTATGTGGCGTGTGGAAAAATTGACGCTTATCAATGCGATGGACTGTATCCGTGGGATGCAGCTGCTGGCACTCTTATTGTGAAAGAAGCTGGAGGGTATGTTGCAGATTCTTCAGGTATGATACCGTATTTGCTTTTTTTCATTTCTCAACTATAAGCTGAGCTAATAATAAGTAATCGATTACTGTGTCAAACTACAATTGTTCTGATTAGGAATCACGGCTGATTACGTTTTTCAGGAATAATCGGTGATCATTTCTAATTTTCAAGATTCGCGGACGGTATACGAATCCCACTTAATTAACGGAATGATGAACAGATGATTGACGTTTTTCAATATTTTCCGAACCTCAAAAGCTATAGTTTTATATCCATGGAAAACTGTATAAGTAACTTATAATGAAGGTAAATGATTTCTTAACTTTTTTTTGTAATAGTTTTGAATAGATATGAGAATACTTTTAAGTAGATATTTTGTTTTCTGTGCATTAGTGTGTTTTAAAAAACAATACGTATAGCGTATGTAGAGTCCTACAAAGTAGTTGTTATCAGTAACCGATTACTTACCTTATCCAGTAATATGTCCCTGTCCTGTTTGTGACTTGTGTGAGTAGCCAAAAAATAACTAAACGCTTTGTTTTAGGGAAAGAATTTGATCTAATGAATCCAAATTTCATAGTAACAGCGACTAAAGAATTATGCGATCAGTATTTGGAAGTTGAGAAAAAAGCCGATGAAGAGCGAACTGAACGCGTAATATAGGATTGTCAATAATACATGTCTTATAATAATTATGAACTCATTATACGGAGTTGTTCAAAAATACTACATAAGTACTAATATTTGTTGTGTTTTTTTTTTGCCATCTAGAACCTGTAGTAGTGTGGCAGTTGAGCTAGGATATTTTAACATATTGTGCACTTTCTGATAAAAGCACCAAATTCGGCACAGAGGTAGACCGATGTTATATGAACAGATTTGGATGTGGAGCCCATCAGCCAACTATACCCCCCAGCGGCCGGGACGCCCATTTTCCATGGACACCCCGAAAGACAACGGAAATTAGATAAAATTTGCTGTTGAAGGTTTTAGTGAATGTTTAGGTATTGAATATTTTGAATCAAAACATACCAGATAGTTTGTAGGTTACATATACAAGGTGTATATTTTAAGTGATACCACTATTGCTTTATCTGAAACGGCAATAGCGGCAAGGTCGGTTAAATTAGGAAAAAGTTGCCTTTTTTGATGCCCATTTAGGACTCGTTAACAGCGTTGCCAAATTCCTTTTAGTTTATGAAATACAGAGTGATTTCTAAGGAACGTCTAAAAATATTTAATCAATTATTTCGAAATCTATTGCTTTTCGAGACACAATTTAAATTTGAAAGTTTTATAATGTTTTTTCGCTCTACAAGATGACATCTTCAAATAATAAATCCGACGTTTCGTGATCGAGCTACCATCATCTACTTCATTTTTTAAAATACGGACCTGGTTTTTTTATGTCAATTTTAACGATATACTTCCTAAGTATGATTTGCCGACGTTACTGCTCTAAAAAGTAATCATCAGAGCCGAATTTAGGTAAAATGTTAGTAAAAATCACTGATGATCACTTTTTAGAGCAGAAACGTCGGCCAATCATACTTAAAGGGGGCGTGACCCTAAAAAACGACTTAAGCTACTTAAATCAAGAAAAAAATTCTAAGATCTCTCGTGAAAACCGCAGTCCTATATTCAAAATAGTCTCAGAGAAAATTGCTTGTGAAAATAAATTATGCAGGAGCTTGTGATATCACAACCAGTGGCGTAGCTTGTTACGATACATTTATCATTTACGTAACATGTTCCATCTCTTCTCAATTTCATTATAAAGTTGTATTTTTTTCATTTCAGAATCAGCAAAATAATAATTTTTAATAAAAATATCCACAAAGTTCAAAATAATACAAGTGCTGCCATCTATCCATCATGTGCGTAAAATGCAAATATCTAGAATTCATTTACCAATGCTGCCATCTAGTACCGGATGAGTTTTTTTTTCTCATCAACTCTTTATTGAATCCAAGCAGAAGTCTGAATAGCCATTTTCTGTTTGACTTTGTCAATTATTATCTAAAATAAATTTTCTTTAATAGAAATCCAACAAGTCAAAAATTCAGTTAAAACGTTTTAAGGCCGCGTTAATGGCCGCCATGTTTAAATTTAGTTTTTGAAAATGACGACTGCGTCACTCTACACATAGGGTTCAATATTTTATTATTTGTCCAAAACAAAATCTGTTTGTCAATGAAACACTTAGTGACAGAGAAAGACAAATAATATACAATTATGATGTTCCCAATGTAGCTTATAGCTACTACTGCTATGTGTTTGCTTGATATATCACCAGCGAATGAAAACACTGTTTTACTAATAACTCGGTTTAATTCTGGGCACTGAACATACAAATAAATCGAAATACTTTATTTTGTTAACAACAACACGATATCATAATTGCGCGGCCACAAGCTGACTAGAAGTAAACAACAACCTGGGACAGCTGTCTTCTGTCACGTCACGTCAGGCCGCCAGGGTTGTACACAATAGTTGAGCCATCCAGGGTTGAACACAACGGACTCGCGGAACAATGACGCCACATCTACTCCCCTCCCAGTGACGAAGCCACTTGTGGGAGGAACGAAACCTTCTTTTTTGAGTAAGTGCGAAGAGGGCGGTCCATGGTGAAGGATGACGCTGGGTGATTCTCCAGGGTGGATGAAACGGTATCGGGTTTAAGGGTGTAGGCTGGCTTCAGAGCGTCCACAGAGACAGTCTTCTCAACGCCATTGATTCGAATGCTGTACACTCGGTCATTTATTCTCTTGACGACTTCATGCGGGCCAGTGTAGGGCGATTCGAGCGGGCGACGAACAGAGTCCACTCGGCGGAAGACATGACTGCAAGTTGCGAGGTCCTTGAGGATGAAGCAGCGAGATTTGATATGGTGAGCCGTAGGTGTTGGGCGGACTTTCCTGATGTGGTCCCGGTATTTTTCGAGGAAGACTTGGGGATCAGCTGGGGGTGACTCAGAGGTGAAGAATTCACCAGGTATACGCAGGGGTGTCCCATAAAGGAGCTCCGCTGATGAGGCATTCAGGTCTTCTTTCAGGCACGTACGCAGACCCAGAAGAACGGTCGGAAGCACTTCCGTCCAGGGCGTGGGTGCTTGACACATAAGGCCTTCAAAGTCCTATGGAAGCGCTCTACGATGCCATTGGACTGCGGGTGATAGGGCGTGGTGTGGATTACCCGCGCTCCTACAAGGCGTGCAAGAGCCGAAAATAGTGAAGATTCAAATTGCGTGCCCTGGTCAGTTGTGATGGATAGTGGCGTTCCGTAGTTGCAAATCCAATTGACATAGAGAGCAGACGAGACGGTGTCAGCTTCCATGTTCTGGAGGGGTACTGCAACAGGCCATCTAGAAAATCGATCAATTATGGTTAAGCAGTAACGAAATTTGTTGACTGGTGGTAAAATGATGAGGTCTAGGTGAATATGCTCGAATCTGTTGTCAGGTACGGTGATGTGCTGTGGTGCGAGCCGATTGTGTCGTTGAATTTTGTATTTTTGACACTGAATGCATTGGCGGGACCACTGGAGGGCGTCCTTCTTGATTCCAGGCCAAACAAATTTTTCTTTGAGGCTTCGAGCAGTGACTCGGCCGCTGGGGTGTGCCAAACCATGCACAACATCAAAAGCTTTGCGTCGGAGACTTGTCGGAATGTAGGGTCTGATGCGATCTGAAGAGATATCACAGAGGACGTTGGCGTTTTCAATAACAAGCTGTTGCAGATTGAGCGATGATTCTTGTGGCGTATCTTGGTCTTCAAGCTGTGCGGCTTCGATGGCTTTAGGAGACAGTGACGTTGGCATGGAGATAGCGTTAATACGAGACAGGGCGTCAGCAACGGCGTTGTGTTCTCCCTTGACATAGACGATTTCTGTGCTGAATTGTGAAATAAAGTCCAGTTGATGGAGCTGTCTGGGGGATGCTTTTTCAGCGCGCTGAGCAAAGGCGTATACCAGTGGGCGATGATCAGTTTTGATGATGAACTGGCGTCCTTCCAGCTGGTGACGAAAGAACTTTATTGCAGCGAAAATCGCTAGCAGCTCGCGATCGTAGGTGCTGTATCGCGTTTCGGTGGGACTCAACTTGCGGGAAAAAAAACCTATGGGCTTCCAGCAGTCGTCGATCAGCTGTTCAAGTGCAGCTCCAATGGCGAAGTCCGAGGCATCAGTGACGAGTGCGAGACTTGCAGAGGGTGAGATGAAGCTGGTACAAGTCGCTTTGACAATGCTTTCTACACAGTCTTGGTAGGCCTTCTCTGAGCTGGGTGTCCAAGGGATGGGCCGTTTGTCTTTTTTCTTGGCACCCTTCATAAATGCATTGAGAAGGGCTTGAAGTTCAGCGGCCTTTGGAATACAGCGACGGTAATAATTGAGCATTCCCAAAAACTTACGAAGGTCAGAGATGGTCTCTGGCTTGGGGTAAGAAGCGATGGCTTGGATCTTGGAATCAGGTGGTTTGTATCCGAGCTTGTTGATGGAGTAGCCGAGGTACATAACTTCTGACTTGTTGATTTGGCACTTGCTGAGGTTGATAGTGAGTTTGTTCTCACGCAGAACATTAAAGATTTTGCGTAGATGTTGCAGATGTTCCTCATGGGAATCCGAGAACACTATCAAGTCATCAATGTAGCATGCTGCGAAGTCAATACCACGGAGAAGGTTGTCCATATGACGTTGAAATGTCTGAGTGGCATTGCGCAGGCCTGGAGGCATACCCAGGAACTCAAAAAGCCCAAAAGGAGTAGTTATCGCTGTTTTGGGTATGTCCTCTGGTGCTACAGGAATTTGGTGGTAAGCTCGAACCAGGTCAATGACAGTGAAGACACTTTTCCCATGCAGCCGCTGAAAGATGTGTTCTGGTAGTGGTATGGGGTACCGATCTGGCACAGTCTGGGAATTGAGCCTCCTAAAATCACCTGTGGAACGCCATCCACCTTGCTTTTTCTGGACCATGTGTAGAGGACTGGCCCATGGACTGCTGGAGGGACGGATAACAGCATGATGCAACAGGAGGTCGAAATCCTCTTTAGCAATCTTTAGTTTCTCTGAGTTTAGCCGACGTGGACGGTCATTGACTGGCGGTCCAGTGGTGACTATGTGGTGATGAGTTCCTGTAGGGGCGTCCACTGATGGGGCTGACCTTGGACGGGTGATGTCAATAAACTCTTCCAGCAACTTGCTATAGGGTTGACTGAGTGTAGGAGGTGCATATTCTGCATTATTGACAGTGGAAACAGTATGAAGTTCGGTTTCATGCATTTCAGCAGGAGAAGACAGTGAGGTGAGAGAGTCCAGAAGGCGCTTGTGCTTTAAATCAGGAAGGAGGCCATGATGTGAAAGCAGGTCGGCACCTATGATTGCTGATTTGACGTCTGCAATGATAAATGCCCACTTGAAGGATCTGCGGAGTCCAAAATTGAGGTTAAGAAAGTGTTGACCATACGTTTTGATAACTGTTGCATTGGCTGCATATAGCATGAGGTCAGCAGGCAGAAGTTTTCGTTGAAAGAAGCTTCTTGGAATCAAGGATACAACGGAACCACTGTCGATAAGGAACTTCATGCCAGTGACCTTGTCTATGACGTGCAGGCGACTTTCTTTAGATGGGAGGCAGGTGCTGTTGACATTGCTGTCGCTTACCACCTGAACAGGCGACAGCATATTTAGTTTTCCTGGCGCGGAGATGCTAGTGGCAGCTGAGATGTGCAGGGTTGCACACATTTTTGGGCCCGGGCACCGAATTTTCGATGATATCGGCATTCTCCAGAAGTTACAGAACGCTCACGTGGTTGTCGACTGGCAGAGGTGAGACTCTGTCTGATGGCAGAAGTGAGGTCCTTCTGAGCAATGGTTAGTTCTGTGATGGCTTGTCTGAGTTCGTTCAGCTCGGAGGCTACTGAAGAACCATGTCCATGCTGGCGAGAGCTCTGGTTGACGGCCATGACACTGCCACCAGGGATGTTTGTCATGAGCTCATCAGCTGCAGCAGCTAGTTCGTTAAGTGAATTGGCCTTGAAAATGTTCAGCAAGTGCTGAATGCTGACAGGCAGAAGGGCCAGCCATCGTATGCGGAGCACGTCTTCTGTAGCACGATTGCCGGCAAGGGCTCGCATTTCACGAAGCAACTGTGAGGGTTTTCGGTCACCTAGTTCTAGATCAGTGAGCAGTTTGTGCATCTGAGAGTCTTCGGAGGCTGTTAGTCTACTTATTAAGTTAGACTTGAGATTTTGGTACTTATCTTGAGGTGGTGGAGCCTTCTAGATGTCTGCAACTTCCGTGATTGTGTCCGGGTCCAGTGATTTTACCAATTGATAGTACTTGGTGCTATCGGACTGTATACGGTGGGCTTGAAAGACTGATTCAATCTGCAGGAACCATAGGTCTGGATGAGAACGCCAAAAGGGTGGCAGATTGCAGTTGTAAACTGCGTCAATGGCATAACTCTGCTGCTGGTTGAGCATCATGGGGGCTGGCAACGAATTCACTACTGGTTGGGCATATGCTTGCTGATAGCTCACCGGGTGATTTGTTGAATTAAAATGCACCGCGGGATCAAATGCTGTACTGCCGTGAGGGCCAGAAGGTTGAGGCATAGGAATACTCACTGACGAACTCCTGTCTGGTTGCTGGTTGGTAAAAGAGCTGTTTGCAGCCAATTGCTGATCAGGATCTACTGAGGAGTCGAAATTGCTTTGCATCTCGATTTTTTTAGTAGTCAGACACGTCTTTTAGGTTAGAGGCCGAGTGGTACGCGGAGATATATCACGTCGGGGTCACCAGTTATAGCTACTACTGCTATGTGTTTGCTTGATATATCACCAGCGAATGAAAACACTGTTTTACTAATAACACGGTTTAATTCTGGGCACTGAACATACAAATAAATCGAAATACTTTATTTTGTTAACAACAACACGATATCATAATTGCGCGGCCACAAGCTGACTAGAAGTAAACAACAACCTGGGACAGCTGTCTTCTGTCACGTCACGTCAGGCCGCCAGGGTTGTACACAATAGTTGAGCCATCCAGGGTTGAACACAACGGACTCGCGGAACAATGACGCCACAAGCTTTTTTGCCGTGGCGCCATCTACTTGAAATTGCTTAAACTGTTTTCACCTTCAAAATTCGTTTTAAGGTCATCTCAAAAAATCCGCAATAATTTCCAAAATCCTTTAGCATAAACATTATTTAATAAATTATCTACAATCTCTACAATTAGCTTTTTTTTTATTGATAACCTATTTTACTTATTTTTTTTTATTGATAACCTATTTCACTTATTTAAAGTACTCCTCAGCGTGTTTAAATCCAACATTCAAAAACGCGCGTGTTTTAAAGTTACCAATGACAACATCAACAACCAACAACCCGAGAAAGGTCTAAATGTCAACTTTTTAATTATTGATTTGTCAGGAGTAGGTACTTGTAGATAACGTCAAATAAAATGTAACAAGTGTCAAGCACAAATTTAGCATTCTACAATTATTAGTAATTTGTGATTTGAACGTATACCAATAAAAAAAAATAGTGTAAAGTATTCGTGGATAACTGGTCTTTAAAACACTTGCTCTATTTCGAGAACTCGGCTGCGCCGTCGTGCTCGAAAAATCGCGCGTGTTTCAAAGACCTTAATATACAGTTATACTTTAATATACTATAAAATACTCCTAAGAGTCCTAAGCGTGTTTAAATCCAACATTCAAAAACGCGCGTGTTTCAAAGTTATCATGACAACATCAACAACCCAAGAAAGGTAGGTAAAGTCTAAATGTCAACTTTTTGATTATTGATTTGTCAGGAGTAGGTACTTGTAGACACAGATTAACCCGTCCTAAAGATAGAAAACTCAGGCCTTTTTCCCTATCCTTGTCTTACTCATGCAGCGAGTTGCATGACTGCCACAGCATGGTGGCGCCAGTGTGCACTTCGGTGTGTCCAGTATTGTGGCAGTAGTCATGTGATTCCCGCCTTCTTTCAAATAATTTGTCTAATCAATTTCATTTCATTATTAAACCCTATTTTTTGGAAATAAAACAATAGCATTTCAGTACTATATCTCCTTCTTTAACAGAACAGCCTTTAACACAACAACAGAAAACCATATTGAAAAAAAAAAAACAAAAATTGTAAATAAATACCATCACTAAAACCATTTCCACAATGTTCACATGTAACATAAAGTCTCTTTGGTTAAAAACATATTGAGAAGTCGAAGTTTTACCAAAAATTGATAGAAAATCAAATAAAGAACACCATAGAATAAGAAGAACACTAACACACATCAAACGGCTGATCAATAATACAATGACAAATTACATTCTTTCACAGATGACATTTGCTTGTGGCTTTGCTATACTAGCGCCGCATAGCTTTGGCAGTCATGAAACTCTCATCCGTGCAATTTTTTAGACAGCTCCGAACGAACATTTTACATGGAAGTTTCCTATCTTTAGGATGAGTTAATCTGTGCTTGTAGATAACGTCAAATAAAATATAACAAGTGTCAACGAATTTAGCATTCTACAATTATTAGTAATTTTTGATTTGAACGTATATCTACTGTAGCAAAACGCCCCAAGTACTCTATATAAATTGTTAGATGGTAAATGGCGAGCGGTATATTGATGGTGTTTATATTATACTTGGAGCTTGCTATCTAAAATCTGTGGAAGAGGGTCTATTTGCAAGAGAGAGAAACAAACTAATGAGGTGTACTAAGTTATATTTTATTTCACATGAAACCCAAAAATCAGCCAAATATCTTCCAATACCTTACATCCTTCTTTATTTTTATAAAATCAATACTTCACATCCGTTCTATATTGTTATTTTACGGACCACTGAAATATCCCTACTAAATAAGAAACGCCCTATTCATACTATTTCTCAAAATTATAATTTAACTCATTTTACTAAATCCGAATCATTCCTAATAACTATCCTTTACCTAATCAAATAATTCCTTAAAATCTCTAAGTCCTTTACTTATGAAAACCCAAAATAATTACCTATTTGTTTATCAACTAATTTATTCTCATAAAATCTTACTATAACTTGAAAAATAAAATCCCTAATTTAATAGTTCTGCCTTTAAAATCATCAATGTCTCTTGATGAATAACAAATTTCACATACAACTTCTCAATACGTCTAATGATAATCGTTAGAAGTTTTATCTCCTGAATGACAACAGTTTTCAAACTAATCTCTCCATTATATTGAATGATAATCGTCAACAATCTAGGTTTCAAACACAAGTTTCTTTTCTACACATCCCATTTCCTTTTCAACAGACCAAAATTACTATCATAAAATTTCTTTAACAGCTTTCCAATATCTTAAGACAATTCTATTTTTCAAGATTTCCTATTCTATTTAATTAGAACATTTACAAATTCTCGCCATTCCTGGCTAATATAAAAAGTTATTTAAATTCTTATGAGTTCGATATTATAGCCCTTAATTTTCAAAGAGGACGAACCAGTTCAAACTTCTACTCAAATCAAAACTGTTTATGTTCTGTTAAATGGATTATAAAGTTCCTTCATAATTTCTGTGCACCTTTTGATGTCATTATATCTGAAGGTAATTAAGTTATGCGACAATGTTTCCTTTATAAAACACTCAAGTTATTAAGTTTATTGTAATAAAGTTCCATTGTGATTAAATCAAAAGTTTTCTAGTAAAATTCACACAAAGTCATGTTCATCAAAAATAAATCTTGTCACTATAGAGTACTTACATTTTGTCCATAAAACACACGTAAAATTACTTAATTAATTACTCAAAATATTTAGCTAGCACGCACATAAATTATTGAACGAATTTCAAATGTTATTACTTTCACCATTTTCCATAAATTTTCTAAGTTAAATTATACCCGAGGCCATAAGCCATAAAAGTAACTTTTCGCGAAACTGGACAGACTTTAACTCAAATGGACTGGTCAACTATTAGCTGGCAACTGTTCTCCCGGCAACTCAAACGCGGCTTTTTATATAAAATCGATGACCCCACATCTCTTTGTCCATGACAATTACGATGATGCAATTTCCTTGGAATTTTATATTATTTTTAGTCTAAAATCGATTAATTATGTCGCAATAATCTGATTTATTGAGGTCAAAACGTTTTGGGTTCAAGAATGCCATATATCATCCGAATTAATTAGGTACGCATTGGCCTTGTTAACAAAAAAGTTCATTGATCGGGTTTTAGGATGACATCATGACATCATGCTAGAGTTAATTTGTTTCATTTTTTTCAATTTATCGATACAGATTTATAGATACGGAAATTCAGTTTTTGATTGTTTGATTAATTATTTAAATTTTTACAGTAAATGACATGGTGATTTATGAGTCTATTTTCTCGGAATATTACACTACCAATAAAAACAAATAGTGTAAAGTATTCGTGGATAACTGGTCTTTAAAACACTTGCTCTATTTCGAGCACTCCGGCTGTGCCGTCGTGCTCGAAAAATCGCGCATGTTTTAAAGACCTTAATATTCACTTATACTTTAATATACTATTTTAGTTTTTCGTGGTTATCAATAAAATATGCTTTTCACGGATCCAAGCTTGATAAACATGCAAATATGCAACCACCTACACATTTAATTGTTTTGGTGGTTACGAACATGATTTTTGAATTTAAAAAAAAGGCTGAATATCGAAAACCCAAAATGAGGAATTGTAGATAATCGATCAAATAATGTTTATGCCAAATTTGAGCCAATTCTGATGTGCCGTTTGTTTAAAGACCTTAAAACAGATTTGGAAAAATCAACCAATCACAGTTTAAACATGGCGGCCATTAACGCGGCCTTAATTAAAACATCACAAGAATTTTGACATATTCTGGTTTTGATGGATTTCACCGACAGGTTTATCTTCTAGTATCCATACTAGCCACCGTAATTTGAAAGGAAAATTTCGTCTATTTGGAAGAGAATCCAAAAATTTAATTTCTTATTGTTTTACCTTATTTTGTTCATATTTTTGCCTGCTAGTGCTACTATCAGAAAAGCAGCATTTTGCTCAATCATAACGAGCATTTTAATTTAATCTTGTTGTTATTATTTTAATTTTATTATTACCTTACCATTATTCTCAATTATTTAATTGTATTTTCTTATATTAAAATATATATATTTTTTTCAGCTTGCAATAGCTGTTCATACCTGATTCTGTTGGCAGGGAGTGTCTGTACAACAATAGTTTTATATTAAATTTCAATTTCAATTTCCTTTGCAAGACACTCACTTTTTGACAGAATTCAGATATTTAATATTCCAAATATTGGTGAACCTGATACTGCCTGATACTGTCTTATTCTTTTCGACATAAAGATCACTGTTTGGAGTCTGGATCAGCTGGAGTGACGTCACCCCAGCAATCTATCCTCTTCCTGGATACAGGAAACAACACGAAGAGCTCCAGTTCACGAAAGTGAAACCCCAACACCCACTGAAGAGCTCCGGATTGGAAAGGTATTTGGTATCAGATTGACCAGAACAACCAAGCTGTAAACTTTATAGAAAGTAACATTGAGTGTTACTATATAACATTGTAAACAAAATAAAATAATTGTTTGTTGAATTTTGAGTGGTTTCATTTGCACATAAAGGGGCTACACGTTATCTTAAATTCTTGAATTCCACGACCTTAGGTTATCTTGTCTTAAAGTTCAAATAATTCAATTAGATTTGAAACAAGCTAGGCGTCGGCGAAGTCGGCGACTGCCGACGGCCTCGCGCCCTAAGGAGCCTCGCAAAAAATAAGTTACCGAATCTGAATTTTTTTTTTCCGTTTTCCCAAAATAAAACGTAAAGAACAAATAATCTTAATCCTATACGAAACTTGTAAATATCATAGAATTCACTTAAACTTATTAATTCTACTGCAAATTAACCTAGAACTCTCAAATCATATGGTTTTTATAATTTCGGTAGATTGTCGGTATTTTGATAAATCGGTAAATGTGGAAACGTTCTTATCACGTATTTTTGTTAAATTCAAATAATTAGCAGTTTTCCTAACTGGCAACCGACCGAGACATGAGGCGATTTAGCCCCAGATTTTCATCTGCTATTTGATAGGTGAATGGTTAACCATTTGGTACGTAAGTGACGTAGCTCAACAATCTCATCCGAATTCAGTGGTATGTTACATTTTGACCAGTGGCCTAGCCAGTAGGGGGACAGGGGAGCGACGGCCACCCCACCCCTACACGTATAGCACCCCTACCGCTCTTAAAAAACAGAAATAAGAAATTATAGTTTATTTTATTTTCTTATTCAATTTATTGACCTCTTCATCCTTTATTCTTTATCGTAAGTCGGCATTGTCGGCAAATAGTTTAGTTCAATCAAATAGTGTAGTCAATCTAGGCAGGTTTATGCAGGAGAGATAGAAAAAACTAGTAACAAAGTGATCTCTTCGGAAATGAGTAGTCAATACGGTCCTTATTAATCCCTCAAAAATCGCACTTTGTTGCATTGGTGGAACTTGGAAAAAAATGGCCGCCATCTTGATTTTTTTCGAATCTATTGAATATTTCGTAAAGTATGCATTATATCAAAAAAACCCAAATGACCTTTTGTGTAAAGAATGAAAAGTTACTTATAATAAAAGAACTTTCATCACTATTAGCTAGAAAACAAAAAAGTTATTGGAATAATTTATTTTAAAATCTGGGAATTTTAGGTAAAATCGCGAAATGTATGCATTTTTCCAATAAAACTTAAGAATGCCTTTTAGTAGAGAATTAAAGATAGGTACCTATTTTGAGATAAAAACATCAGTAATTATCAAAAAGTTTGGTGTCAAAGGTTTAAAGCATGGTCTCAAGTTTCCAGTCTTCCTCTTCCACTATTGGGAAGGTTTAGTGATTTTTTTTAAAAACCTTAAAGTATAGAATTAAATTTTTTTGAATTACCTAGTGTCTATCCAGATAGTACACAGACGTCTTAAAGACATCCCAAGATGTCCACAAACGACATTCAAAACGTCTTTTAAACGTCTGCTTACGTCTTAAAGACATCTTAAATACGTCGTATGTTACAAAACCCAACGTCCTTCAGGCTTCTGCCTAAAGACGTCTTCAGGACTAATATTTTATTAATATTACTCATTTTATAACTTTCAGTTTTTGTCTATTCCAAACACTAGGGTCTTAAATTCTTGATTTCTTTAAACGAAAACATACGAAAAATTCATTTTGGAAGAAAACCATTTGAAGAAACAAGACTAAAAATTTAAAAAAATAAAAAACAAATCAAGAGCCTGAAATTCTAAAATACAGGAATAATGAGAATTCAAGGACTTGGAGAAAAAAATTTCAACAGCCAAAAGAAAATTAAGAATTTAAAATAAAGAAGTAAGGAAAAATTAAGAGCCTGGAATAGAAAAAAAAATATAAAAATTCAAGAATTTGAATTGAAAGAGGAACATTTTCTTGTTTATATTTTCCTATTATTTATTACTCATTTTATAACTTTCAATTTTTATCTATTCCAGGCGTTAGGCTCTCTGAAATAATTCTGAGGTTTGTCTAAAGTGTTCTAATTTGGCTTGAAGAGTTCTGGAGCATTCTAGAAGTTTTTCAATAATTTCTAAATTGGGAAGTCCGCTCCTTTGAAGAATCCATGTTAAATTTCAAAATCTTCTGACAGATTTTCAAGTATTTTAGAGCCCTATGGAAGTTCTAAGGTGAAGTTGAATTGGTTTAAAAGCATTCTGAAAGGTTTCCAGTTCTAAATTGAATCGTAATTGTTCTAAAATATCTCTGAATATTGTAAATTGTTCCAAAATGCTCCATTCTAATAATGGTTCTGCAGTTTCCAAAATGTTTTGAAGCGCTGCAGAATGCTTTTGGAAATTATGAATTGAATTTTAAGTGTTTTGAACTTTCGAAAAGGATTAAGTGTTCTGTAGCATTCTAAATGGTTTTAAGTAACTTCTAAAATTGAATGAAAAAGGAATTCTGTGGGAAATTTTCGTAGACATCTTAAAGACGTTCATACGATATCTACTAAACGACATTGAAGATGTCTTGCTTACACCTTTGAGGCGTCTTAAAGACATCTTGAAGACGTCGTATGTTACAAAACCCAACGCCTTTCAGACGTCTGCCTATAAAGACTGCCACGCTTTTACGCTGATTGAAAAGTTTATTAAAAAAAAAAAAATAAGAAATAAAAAAAAATAATAATAAAAAAAAATAAAAGTCAAAAATAAAAAAATAAAATAAAATAAAAATAAAAAAATAAAAATAAAAATAAATGAATGGAGAACTTGAGATTGTAGGACTGAAGGTCGAAGTGCGTGCAAATTATGCCTTAGCTCAGAACTAAATAATTCGGAGAGGAGGGGTGGGTTTTTAGTTTTGGGCGCCACCAACTCTGAACAGATGAGTCGGACTCTCCAGGATGGTATCTGGCTTCAGGTCCTTGCAGTTCAAATAATAATTAAGAAAAAGAAAAATATTAGCAAAAACCAGGCTGTGTGCATAAAACCAAATAAAAGTCAATTAATCAAGTGCTATAATATATTTATTACCAAATGGCCGCAGTCCACAATGAACTATATGTATTGTGATAATAATTTTGAAACAAAAATAATCAAGTAAATTTTCAATATTATCTACGAAAACTATTTGAAAAAGAAACTAGAAAAAAAACTATTGAAGAGAAAGAACAATCACTGGATTAATTAATAAATGGAGTGACTTTTTGGGGAAGGGTCAATCGACAAATACAGTACGGCTACTATTGGAATAATAGCTATAGTTATAACAATTAAATTTAACTGTGAAAATATTATTGAAACTCAATAACTAACTGAGTAATAAAAAAAGATATATATGAAATGTAAGGTTTGAAAATCAAAAAAAAAAAATAAAGAAAATAAGAAAAAAAAACCAGTAACAAAGAATTAGTTCTCGGAACGGTTATCTTACACTTACGTAACCAGAACTACCAGTAAGTTGACATAAATTAATCAGGTTATGTCTAGCTAAGTTACCTATTTAATAATTCATTTGCCACATTGGGGCAAGCAATGAATTACTTCCGGGAATACCAATAGTGATCACTGAGGTGTACAAATAGGGACAGAATGTAAATAAACAATAATAATATATAGGTTAACTAAAACTAGTACGATACCAAATTGTTCCAGGTGAGGGTAGTTCATACAATTAACCAAATTAGTCCTGGCTACTGGTTGTGGTTAAGTTGATTGAAGATTTGAGTAACTGTCCAACTACTTAGGCTGGTGTCTGATAGCCTTTTAGTTCAATTTCGGTTACGATTGAACGTCTATTGTTGTAACCGGGAGTAAAAACTCGGTGGTAAAATAAAACTCGAACGAAAAACCCTAAGAGAAAAATTGTTATACACACTGTATTTGTAATTGAACCAATAGCGAAGCACTTCATGAACAGATTGAATTAGAAAATGAAACTATAATGTAACTCAATTAGCTTCCAATAGCAACTTCACTTGATAAAAGACTATAGCTCTTGAAAATTATTTTAATAGAAAAATTGAACAATAATGTATTAATTAATTAAATTAGATGGAATCATAATAAAGCTTTGAGAGTAATTAAAGAAAATGTGCCTCGAGTTTGCAAAAATTGAAGTTAATAAGGTTACGTTTTTACCTGTTGGAAATAGGGTTTGTTTGCCTCGAAAATCTCTGGTAATCTGGATCGAGGTCTGGATTGAATATCCTGGAGTGAGTGAGATTATTCTCTACTCTTTAGGGCAGCTTTCAACTAATAATTGAATGGAAAAAGTCAGAATCTACTATGGGAAAAAAAAACGTGTAAGCAACTTACCACAAATGACTGTGTTTTAAATCCGATAACATCGGCGAAAATTATGGCACTTTACGAAAGTAAAACACAACGCAAGGTAACTCAGTGTGCCATAGATTCAATTCAGAAGAAAATCAGGCCCAAAATCCCTTTTTAAGATGAAGACAAAAATAATTCAGAAAAGTGCTACAGATAAAATCAACCAAGTAGCCTAAAGGTAGATTCAGAGATGATGCAGGATAACGACAAACGTCAAAAATTAATCGATAGAATTCTCACTTACCAAAAATTGCACACAACAATACAAACCGAGAAAAATGACAACGGCTGACGAATAATGATATTAATAACAAATAATTATCCCATAAAACAATCAAAACTTGAAGAATACAACATAGAGTAAGTGCTCCGTTTGCAAAATTAGAGGGCTTAAAGAAGAATCGACGATACTAAAAACATTACTAATCGACCGCCGGTTGACAGAAATTATTGACAATCAAAAGTCAAAAAACCGAAAGCAAGGATAATGCAGAAAATCTCAAAAGGCTATCGAACCAATGATCGACCCGGGGTTCACTAGAACTTGCTCCGAGATCAATAACTCAATAACCGAACAGAGTAAGTACGAACGGAGTAGTTCTGTACATACACTTGAAAACGGGTCATTATGATTTCGGAACATAACCCCACGAAATATTTTTGACAAATGAATATTTATTTGTTATGAAAATCAGATGGTAGAATTTCAAATTTGAATCAAAATATTGATTTGTTTGGATTTTGAAATGGGCTCTTTCACTAAAATTTAAATACGTAATTTAAGTATAAAATCTCAAAGGAAGGACTATTTTAGGCATATATACCAAAAAAAAAATGTTCTACAAGGTTCAATAAGTTTTTCACCGGCAATCAAAAGTGGCCAAATTCAAATTAATTTTAAACGCGCCGATTTGCCGACGTCACATAAATATTCTTGATTTCGCTTATGTTGTTGTAAGGAGGACCGGCTCGGCTGTGTTTGCGCTCTGTAAAGATACGTAAAGGTTCGAATGCGCTGTTGTCGGTTGTGACTAAATGTAGTGCAGCGTAAAATAAATAAATAAAACTAAACATAAAAAATTGTATTAAATTGTGTTTAAGCATAATTTAAAAAAAAAAGTTATAAAATCTTGAATCTATAACTAATTAATTAAACTACTTTTCATGAGATTTTGCCAACATTTCAGAATTAAATCTATTACAAATTTTCAATGTTGACAATTAGTGGCAACACGGTCAAATTGCGAGCTGCGACGTCATAGAAATAAATTCTGGGTTTTTATTTGGAGGTATTTCTTTGTTTTCTGTTTTCTCAAGAAGGACTTTGAATTTTTCAAAAGTAAAAATACAGAAAATTCTGTTTTTAGTTGCTGTATCCAAATATGCCAATTTCAAAAATTAGTGAAAGAGCCCATTGAATTAAAATATGGATTAAAACGAGGAAAAACCATTACAGCACAGGAACCAGCAACAAATGAAAATAGAATTTGACTATTGAAAATTAGGAAATTTACAGGATTGTACAACCGTTGTTGTTGAAATTTTATAGAGAGAAAATATTGACAAATTCAAGGAAATTTTGAATAGAAAACGGAAAGTAGGTAAGAATTAGTTGTGCAATTTTGGCCTGTTACAAGACGCCTTTGAAACTAAGGCATTCTAAAGACGTCTCCAACGAAATTTCTAAAAGAAGTCTTTGAATCTCTTTTGAATACATGAATCATTATTCACTTTTAGGCCTGGTTGTACAAAATAGTGTGGCTCAGTTGTCCTCAAAATGTGAATTTAGAACATCCTATTATGGAAGTTTCGAAAACCATTACTTAATTATTAATTATATGTTGTACATCCGCATAATATGAAATCTATTCCAAACACCCGAGATTTTAAAGAGACCTACAGTTACCTCCATATAGATGCGAACTTTGCCCTAAATATGACAACGTGTGTTCACGAAAATTTGC
Organism: Ceutorhynchus assimilis; assembly: GCA_917834065.1. NCBI lineage: Eukaryota > Metazoa > Arthropoda > Insecta > Coleoptera > Curculionidae > Ceutorhynchus > Ceutorhynchus assimilis. The sequence continues at coordinate 55,759,847 of OU892280.1, read as the reverse complement.
GTTAGGTTTTCGAAAGTTTAAAGAGCAGCGGGACTGTAGCGCTAAATTCAATTTTGCCGCACAAATATTAATGGACATAAACCCGAGCCATACAAAGACAATGGAGGATTGGCACTTACTTGGTTTATGCTGGTTTTCGTCGATCCAGAGGAGCTCCTCGTGTCCAGAAAGTCTGCTTCTCAGCGACACACCGATACAACACAGTCTTAGAAATAAAAATAAGGAATTTTTGCCTTGAATTCGATAGGTTTTTTGATTTTGATAACGACCGAAAAAGCGGACGTGGTTTTAGAGACACGGCTTCGTACTGTCTCCTTCCTTCTCATAAATCACATATTTTTCACCTACGCCGAGTCTGCGCGAGCGGTGCCAATTTTGATTTGAACTTGTATGGCTTTTAACGGTTTTTTCTTTCGTATTTTTGAATAAATATATAAAATAACAAAGTTGCATGAACATTAACCGCCCACTTAAAACGGAGTTTTACGTTGAATAAATGAGAGAAAAAAATATATATAATACTAATAATAAAATAGAATAAAATAGAATAAAACTACAAAAACAAAACACAACACACAGAGATTGCTTATCTGAGTTTAACGCGAATCTAATAACAAAGGGCACAACTTTACCACTGGACGAGTAAGGAGCCCGTGCTGTGTTTTTACTGTAGCAATTCTAACGTGACCATCCGGACCAGGATGCACGGTTACTATTCTTCCCAGTGACCAGTGCAATGGTGGTCTGGATTCATCCTTGATTAACACCAAAGCGCCAAGCTTAATTTCGACGGAAGGATCGGACCACTTGCAACGTTGTTGCAAGGTGTTAAGGTACTCGATTTTCCAACGCTTCCAAAAATCTGAATGAAGGCGTTGAACAAGTTGCCAACGATTTAAAGTGTTTAGTTTTAGGGAAGAAAGGTCCGGATCAGGACAAGAATTTAATGGTTCTGTGGTCAGAAAATGACCAGGTGTCAGTGGTGACAGGTCATTTGGGTCTGAACTCTGTTCCCAGAGAGGTCTCGAGTTGAGAAGAGCCTCTATTTGTGAGAGAAGGGTATAGAGTTCTTCGAAAGTTAAGATTTGGTTGCCAATTACGCGATATAAATGAGTTTTGACAGATTTGACTCCCGCTTCCGCTAAGCCATTTAGGTGGGGAGCCCCAGGACTATTCAGGTGCCACTTTATGTTCAGACTTTCCGCAGCTAATCTTGACAGGTTTTGGAGTTCTTTTATAGCTCCGACAAAATTGGTTCCTTGATCACTTACGATTTGAACGCAAGTGCCACGTCTAGCTACAAAGCGTCGTAACGCTGCAATGCAAGCTTCCGTAGTCAAGCTTGAAACTAACTCGATGTGGATAGCTTTGACACAAGTGTCGACTAACACCGCAATATACGATTTCGTGACTTGCGCTCCACGACGTCTTTGACCTACAAAGGATTTTATTGGACCAGCATAGTCCAGACAAACGTGGGAGAAACACTTCAGCTGGGAAGTTCTGAAATCGGGTAGATCTGCCATATATGGTGTGTATGATTTAGGCTTTAAACGAGCGCATCGAATGCATTGGGATAAGACCTTTTGAATTGCTTTACGCGCAGATATGATCCAAAATTTTTGGCGAATAAGATACTGCACTGTATTAAGCCCAGGGTGCAGATTTTCGATATGAGTTTGAGTTATGATTAAATTGGTAAGATGATGAATTTTGGGTAATAATAAGGGATGTTTCGCCTCAAAAGAGAGCTGAGAATGCCTTAATCTACCGCCCACTCTGACTAAACCCGACTCATCTAAAAACGGTGCGAGCTTGCGGTACGGCTTAGGTAATAATTCATTATTTTTTATTTTCGAAATTATGTCTGGAAAACACTCTTCTTGGACCCTTTTGACTAAAACAAGCAAGGCTTTGTGCAATTCGAAAGCTGCAAAGGGTCCCAAGATTGGATTTTTCAGGTTTTTTCGATTATGAATAAGTCTTAGAAAATGGCAAATAATTTTTTGAATTAGGGTTAGGTTAGAAAACTTACTTATTAGATTGTCGAAAAAGTTTGGAGTATGCGATTCTGCCATTAATACGGTATTGTTAAGTGGCTTTTCCTCTTTTATGACTTCATCAGGTGCTTCCTCGGAAAATTCCTCTACGAATTTCTTTATTTTCCACTCGGAAGTTGGCAGGATTACCCAAGGCGGACCATGGAACCATAGAGGATGATTTATTAGACTGTTTGGGGTTAGACCTCTGCTGGCACAATCAGCCGGGTTTTCGAGTGAAGGAATATGGTACCAAGGAACTTGAATGGTTTCTTGAATGTGACTGACGCGGTTCGCTACAAAAGTTTTCCACTTGTGAGGAGATGAGGTAACCCAATGCAGCGCAACACGTGAGTCCGAAAATGCAAGAATTTCATCGATTAGGATCAGCGAAGAATAAGTTCGGATAACTAATTCGAGCAAATCAGCTAGCAGGGTGGCTCCAAGAAGCTCCAAACGAGGAATGGATTTAGTATGAAGGGGAGCAACTCGTGATTTCCCAACGACTAGTGATGATTTGATAATATTGTTAGGTAGCTCAACACGAATGTACACGCAACAGGCATATCCTAGTTCTGATGCGTCACAGAAACCTAACAATTGACAACGTTGAATTTTATTTGGAAAAATGTGTCTAGGTAGACAGATACTCGAAAGATTATTTAATTGATTACTAAATTGCTTCCAAAGGGTAGTGATCGATTCAGGGGGTGTTTCATCCCAGTCAATATTGCATAACCAAAGCTTCTGCATTATAACTTTCGCGAAAAATGAGACCGGAGATAAGAAGCCGAGAGGATCCCAAATTTTTGCAATAGCGGATAGAATGCTTCTTTTAGTGCAAGTTTTTTCGGATGGGGTGCATGAGTAGGTGAATGTGTCGGTTGAAGGGTGCCATTGAAGGCCCAGAACCTTGATAGAGGCGGAGTTATCATTCTCGAAAGTTATTGGGATTTGGCAATCCGATGGGGACAAATGAGAGATGAGTTTAGGGTTATTTGATGCCCATTTACGGTGTTCAAATTTTCCTAATTTGAGCAAGGTGATTAGATCTCTCTGAAGCGATAAAGCGCCCTCTAGGGAGCTAGATCCGCAGCAAATATCGTCCATGAAAATGTTGTTAAGCAATACTTGGGAAGCTTCAGGAAATGTTTGACTTTCACGAGTGGCGAGTTCTCTAAGGGTTCTAATTGCTAAATAAGGACTTGAACTTATACCAAACGTAACAGTATTCAACCGGTATTCCTGTAAGGGTTCGCTGGGATGAAAGCGCCAAAGTAGTCTTTGGTAATCTCTATGAATTGGGTTTAGTTGGATTTGCAAAAAATGTTGCTTGATATCAGCTAGAAGCACGACAGAATAGAATCTAAATTTGAGTAGAATTTCGCAAATATCATTTTGCAATTTAGGTCCCGTTAAAAGGGTTTCGTTTAGGCTTGTGCCGTTTGATCCTTTAACGGAGGGGTTAAAAACCACCCGGAGTTTTGTGGTTGATTTATCCAGACGAAGCACTCCATGATGCGGTAAATAGCAGCATAGATCTGGCCTAGATTCGGTTTTTGGGATTAAAGACATATGACCGTTTTTGAGGTATTCGCTCATAAAATCAGCATACAAGCTATAAAGACTAGGATTTTTTAAGAGTCGAGATTCCAGCGACATGAATAAACGATAGGCTATTGAATAGGTATCTCCAAGGTTAGGAGGGTCGATGTGACGAAATGGTAAATTGACTGCAAATCGACCAGATGTATCCCTGGTGGTTGTCTTTTGGTAAATTTCTTCACACCTTTTTTCTTCGGGCGATAGAAAAGTTTTGGGTTTGATTGCCTCTAATTCCCAGAATTTTCGGATACTTGAATCGAGAGATTGCTCACATGAGATGAAATATGAGCTGACATGGGGTTGAATATCTATATTTTGGGTTTGTCCCAAGAATACCCATCCAAAGATGGTTTCAAAGGCAGAAGGTTGACCTGGTGGTCCTTGAATCCTCCCTGTCCGAAGAATTTCGGTGAATATTTGTGCTCCTAATAGCATGTCTATGGGAGCAGGAATGTTGAATTGGTCATCAGCAAGCTTTAAGTTGGAAATGTGACTCCAAGTTGAAAAATCAATTGCATTGAAGGCATATTTGCACAAAGTTTTGGCAGGATGAAAACTTGAATATGAAAGGTAGGTTGGGTTTGACCTAAAGGTCGAATGGTGCAAGTAGCTACGCCATTTGTAGATGACGAGGATTGATTTATACCTAAAACCGGAATTGCATTTTTATTTCTTCGAATGCCTAGGCGATTAATACAAGAATCGCTAATTAAATTAATTTGGCTACCACTATCCAGAAGGGCTCTAACTGTTTGGTAATTGCCTCGAACATCGAGAACTTCGAGCTTTATGGTTGCCAAAAGTACTGTGGTTAGTGTCGACGGCGAAGTACAAAGATTGTTTGGATTAGGATCGATCGCGATGAGACTCATATTTCTTTGGATTTCATTTGGATTTGCTTCGATTTGACTTGAATGTTCTTGGATTGCATTAAAATTGCCTTGGTTTAAATTGGGATTCGTTTGGATTAGACTTGTATTCGCTAGGAATTGATTCGACACTTGGTTTTGATTCAAGGTAGAGTTTGGATTCGAGTAAACTAAATTGGAATTGTTCGAGTTTGAATTTGGGTTTGACGATATTTCAATGGATTGATTATAGGTTGGGTTTGGATTTTGGCGATAAGAATCAGTTATTTGGGGTAGGTGCAATAATGTGTGGTGTCTGTGTCGGCAAATTTTACAGTTGAAGGTACTTGTGCATTCTAGTAAATAGTGATTTGCGCGCAGACAGTTCACACATGCGTTTTGTTGTTTCACGTAGTTGAAACGTTCCGAAGGTGTTTTTGTAATAAATACTCCACATTGAGATAATGGGTGATATAAGTTGTTGCAAAATTTGCATTTAGTTGAATTTTGAGTTAATTGGGGTTGATTATTAGTTGGTTTATAGGCTGGAGCTGGTGTTCGTACCAACAAATTGGAAGGTGTATTCGATTTGTACTGGTTTTGGGAATAGGAATTATTCTTTTTGAACTGATAGTTTGAATTGTTATTTTTTGGAATTTGTTTTGATGTCGAGGGTTGCATATTTTCGCTTTGTGGGATGGTTTGCATTGTTTCTAGGGCTTTGCACTGATTAGTAAGAAATTGGATCAGATTTTGGTAGGTTGGAATTTCGGTAGTGCTAAACTTTAACTCGAAAGCGGTTCTTGTAGAAGTATCAATTTTTGACAATAAAATAGAAAATAAACAAAAACACCATGCATCCACCGGGAAGCCTAGATTCTTGAGTGCTGCAATATTCTCCACGAACGTGTCTACTAGCGATCTGAGATCTTTTGATGCATTATTTTTTATTGAATTTGCATTATAAATTGAGTTCCAATAAGTGCTAGCCAAAAGTCGTTTGTTTTGATACCTTTCGGTTAGTGCATTCCATGCAATGTCGTAATTGCTGGATGTTAATTTGATTGAGTTAAGAATATTTAATGGTTCGCCCTCTAAACATGAAAGTAAATTTTGAAATTTTTTGATATCTGAATAGTTTGTATTATCGTGAACAAGTGACGTAAAAACATCAAAAAACGTTGGCCATTTCTTGAGGTTTCCGTTGAAGGTCGGTATTTTTAATGGTTCTAGTTCATCTCTATATGAATTATTGTTTACAATCGAGGGGGTGAAACCGGAATAATTTGCGCTAGGAAACATCGTAGAAAATATTGCCCTTGTTTGGTGATAAAATGAGTCAGTATCTTTTCGAATTTTATCTTGAGCATCAAATTCTGCGTCGCTATCTCCAAGAAGACCGATAATCTCATTATGAATGGTTTTAAACTGATCATAGTGATCGTCTAGTGATTTATAGGACGCTTTAAAAACTAGCTTTACAGTATCATCGCTTTGAGATTTAATTGCTAAGTTGAAAGTTTCTATAATACGAGCGATTGATACTTTTCGTTGGTTTGTCAACTTTTTTGTTGCCATTTTGTACAATTATAAATATAAATAAATTAAGTTGAAAACTCTGAGTAGATTGTTTATTTGCTAAGAATTGATTTTTTCCTTTTGAATATAGAAATAAAAATTATTACCTTTTAGCTATTATTAATCCCAAACAAATGCACAAAAGTACACCCAAAAACACATCACTAATTCTTCCTTAATTTGTTTTACGTACGCGATAACCGAATAAAAGATTTGAATTGTTGAATTATTGAATTATTTATGCACCTTTGATTCTAATAAGCAAAGCAAGCCCCTGTGTTGAATTTATTCTTGCGAAAAACAAAATAAATGGAATCTCGTTTTTCTTACTAAAGGAATTTAAAGGTAAACGTAAACAAACTGTGTACCGAAAATTGGATAGAGTGAGACCTGGGTTGAAAAGAGCGCGGACGAATCGGACAGCGCGGACGACACCTAGCTTGAACCTTGACTATTTGAGATTTGAAAATGACGATAAAAAATTGAAATAATATTCGCGAGACCAAAATTATTTCTTTTTTGAAATTAATCGGGTCGTGGGACCAAATAATTGTTCACGAAAATTTGCGTTAGGTTTTCGAAAGTTTAAAGAGCAGCGGGACTGTAGCGCTAAATTCAATTTTGCCGCACAAATATTAATGGACATAAACCCGAGCCATACAAAGACAATGGAGGATTGGCACTTACTTGGTTTATGCTGGTTTTCGTCGATCCAGAGGAGCTCCTCGTGTCCAGAAAGTGTGCTTCTCAGCGACACACCGATACAACACAGTCTTAGAAATAAAAATAAGGAATTTTTGCCTTGAATTCGATAGGTTTTTTGATTTTGATAACGACCGAAAAAGCGGACGTGGTTTTAGAGACACGGCTTCGTACTGTCTCCTTCCTTCTCATAAATCACATATTTTTCATATACGCCGAGTCTGCGCGAGCGGTGCCAATTTTGATTTGAACTTGTATGGCTTTTAACGGTTTTTTCTTTCGTATTTTTGAATAAATATATAAAATAACAAAGTTGCATGAACAACGTGTATTTATCAGAATTCATAAATATTTCAATGGTGTTCTCCGGTAGCATTTCCGCTACCCGTTCTGGCAAAAATGTTTCAAAAGTCACATCTCCTGCTTTGTCATACAATGTGGCAAAAATAGTTTAACTAAACCGTTTATACCATCGGCATCAGTTTTCTAATTATGTAAACTTCATCCACGTTCAATGAGGAAATTTTTCTTTTTTCGAGAAAATTAACATCTTTGTTAGCATATTCATTTCAACCAAGGTATCTTTTGAAATAGGTAGGTACTCATAATTGGAGAAAAATGTGGTGCTAACATCCAAAAATTCAAGGCCAACTATGTTAGAGAAGTGGGGGTGGGCTCAAGTTTGTGTGATTCCATCTAGATCCATTGTGGATTTTTAATTCTACTTTGTATCATAAGTTTGTAAATAAAACTACTGTTTTTGTTTATACAATATTTTTTTAATAGTGTGAAAAAATTATTGTCAAATCTTTTATGTCCCATCGAGCACTTCTCTAACATATTGTGACGTTGAGTTGTTTGGGTGCACCAACCTATGCATTTGATCTACGAATGCTGTGCCCTTGGAAACGAATTTGTCTTTTTTAATGAGTAATCGGAAAATAAAACGATTTATTTGAACTTAATTTATTTTATTCATGGAAATAATTTATTGCATATGTTACAAGAATTTTCTATCATTATTTTTATATCACATCTTCAAGCTTACATGAAATTATTGACGTTAGTAATAGAGGAATTTAAAAGAATTATTTGGACTTTTAACATCTTGAAGCTAGCCTAAAATAATTTCAAATGTTTTATTCTCAAATGAGTTATTTACAAAAATTTGCGCCCCAAAGCTTTTACAAAAATTCACATCCCAAAGCTAACAAAAATATATACATTACTTATCACTAAAATAATTTATTCACAAAATTTACATCCTTAAGCTAACAAAAATAAATATATGGGTTTTCAGCGTCCCGCGCTTTCCGCATTTATTTCTTAAAGTCGCTTTTGTGTCCTTTGAAGAAGGCTGGTCAAATAAAAGTGTCTGTATCTCACACTGTTTTTGATACGCGAGCGAAAATATGTCTTTTTGGGACACTGAAAACGCACTCCAGTCCGGCTGTGAAGAAAAAGAAGTTGAAAGGGAAGGGATTTAACATTCACACTCTTCTTCTTCACAGCTTTCAACACCATTTTCGACGTTCTCCGCCGCCGATGATCGGTGATAACGACCGATCATTCATATCACAGACCAGTGTCGATGGGGTTATCGGTGTCACCGTCGTCGATATCGGCGAATACACCATCGTCGATATCGGCGAATACACCATCGTCGATATCGGCATCATCACTTTTCAATGGCGATGGCGGTGACAACACACCCTCTATAATTTCCACGTTGCCGAGTCGATATTTTGGGAGAACTGGGTTTGGCTTTTTTCCCCTTCGCCTTCTTCGATGGGTGATCTGTACGGACCGCCTCATAGAATACGCATCTGTTTAGCGTTACTGCTTTCGGCATTGTCAATTTCCCCACGAATACCGAGAGCAATCTCAAGGACAAGGCCAAATGACGTCACCTGCAAGGTCATATTTCAAGGTCAAGCAAAATATTCCGTGATTTTGAAAATGGCCTAGACAACTTAAGGCCACATTTTCACGTTCAAGGACGCGTAGCCAAAAGTCAAGGACGCGTAGCCAAAGTCAAGGTTGCCGCAAAACGCCACAAACGCATTTGAGAATAAATAAAAAAATTGCGAAAAATGTCCCTAATAATATATCACGCTGAATTGTATATCAATGCTAATGGCTCCAATTGAAGTCGTTTTTTCATTTGTTAAACGCACACTTTAATAATACTGTGGATAGATTTCACAATTGAAATCTTCGATTTTTCACTTCATCATCATCTCAATAGAAGGCAGACAGAAAAACTCGCTAATTTTTTTTATTTGACATTATTTGTGATTGACATCACAAAATGACAATTTACTTTCAATACGTGGGTTGAAAGTACTTTCAGCACGTTTGTTGAAAATGGAAAGAAATAAAATAAGAGAAAATTGGTGTAAATCGGTTTCTGGTCGTAGGAAAAATGGTGTATTGTTCGTCTATTTTTATCTGACACTTTCCGTATGAAGAGCGAGGGGGTGAAGTATATGGCAAAAACAGGTGTGATGTCAGGTGACCATTGGCGTTTATATTTGGTTTCCTGTCAGGTATTTGTTACCTAACTCAATGCGTGAACAAGGCATTTCGGACATTGGGTGAATCATTTCGTGAACAGAGTCATGGGAACGTTGAAGAAAATCTACCTGGAAAAAAGTGTCACTTTGCAAATTGGCACCAGTGTGCAAACATCATCATTCTTTAACAGTTGTAGAAAAAAAAATATAACTTTGCGCTGCTACACTTTTTATGCACCCTGTATGCTTAAAACCTTAGACAAGGAAAAAGGGAGTACACGCAACATCATTTACCTGCATTAACAGCTGAGCGTTATCGTGTTACGATAAATTTATCATTTATGTAACATGTTCCTCTTATTATAAAGTTGTATTTTTGGCATTTCAAAATCAGCAAAATAATAATTCATAATAATCTAAAAATATCCTAGTTCAAAATAATAACAGTACTGCCATCTATCCATCATGAACGTAAAATGCAAATATCTATTATTAATTTACCAGTGCTGCCATCTAGTACCGGATGAGTTTTTTTTTTTTTTAAATTGTGATAGTTTTCCTTAGTTATTTTTATTATTTCTCATTTAACAGTGATTTGTATTTTCATTTAAAGAAATTATATTTATTTCACTTTTAGCAAATGGATATATTTCTGTCTTTCTCTAACTTCTGATTCTGAAATAATCATTTTTGGCATAATGACCTAATTAATTAGGGAATCCAAACCACGTGACTTTTGCCAACCAGTCGGCATTTTGAAATTTTTATGAGGTTAGAATGCGGGTTTTTACATGTCAACGATGTCAGAAAAGTGTCAGATTTGAGAACTCGTCCCGTGTATTGATAAAGCCTGGTACTCATAAAAGCGAAATTCGCTCTTTTCTGATATTGCTTCGACAATTTGACGTTTGATTCACGCATAAAACGTCAAAAAAGCGCGAATTTCGCTATTATGAGTACCTACTAGGTTTAATCTTGCAAAAAAAAAACATATGTTTTTTGTTTATTGTTTGCCAACCAGACGCCATTTGGACAGGTCGTTGGATTGCCTAATTAGCAGTTTTTTTTATTTTTAACATAACCTTAATTTAAATTAGGCATTCCAGGTCACGTGACTTTGACAGGTCCGCTGGGGGGCAAACAAAGCCTAGATCAGTATTTACACCGTTCTTTCAGATTGTGTTTCCGAATTTTTGCGTTCTTAAATTCTTTCAATAAGTTTTAAGTTGTTTTTGTGGTAGAATGGCTAACATTGACTATTATTCATCGTTAGCTAGTGATGTGAAATGTCGGTATGACCAAAAAATACAAATAATTGCCAATATAGATCCTTATAAACTTCTACCTAATGAGTTTACTTTAAGTATCAATGAGTTGCCAGAGGTTTCAATTTTGGATTTATCCGAATATTTGACCCACACCCACAGTTACTACACAGGCTTGCAGTTGAAGGCGTATAAAGGGTTATTCAAGTTCTGCTGGACTACCTAAAAGGTATTAAAAGTAAATATTACTTGTAGAAACAAACCAATTTTTCGATATAAATGTGTTTTTGTATTTTAACAACAAGACAGTCATAATACTTACCATTAACAAAATGTTTTGAACAAATACGAGCATTTTTCAGAAATGTTTCAGTTAAATCTCTCCTTTTGAGGCATTTAATCCACAGATTTCGTCGTTCCTTTTTTAGCTCGTTTAGACGATTCCCTAGATCTCTTAATGCTGCTGGGATCCTGAAAAACCTTTCTTTATCTCTTTCCGCTCTACTAGAGCACCTAACAACGTAGCAAAAAGAAGGCATCTTCACAAAATAGATTGAAAATTCTTGGTTTAACATTGAATCAGGTTATGTTTGGCTTTTGTGTGCCCCCCAAACTAATATGGCGGATCGGTTATGACATTAACCTGGAATGCCTAATTATTATAATTTGTAAACAATTAAAATTAATTCTAGTGGATTTTTATCTATTCTCTTTTGGACAGCATTAAACAGAAAAGAACCAACCATCATGACTCATGATTTGAGAAAATGGTGGTTGAAGTAAAAGTGATTTTATAAATTAGCATTAGTTTAGAAAGTGCTGATTTTAATTTAGAGGGGTGAGGTAATACTTATTGTAACTTTTTTCAATAAAAAATATCAATTGATTTACAATAGCTATTGCTCATTTTTAAATTTTTGTGGTTTGGTTCCTTTCCCTCATAGTAAAAAAAAATTATTATCTGAAATGCAGAAAAAAATCAATGTTGTTGGTTCCGTTCTACGAAATGCACAGGGTTTTAATGAAATCAAAAATAATGCATTTTTGGTCGCAAAGCTTTTTATGTGACAAAATTAAAAAAATATAATTGGTTTTTATTCACCTTACAACTTAATAATTATTTTCTTCAATATATTTTTTTTTTCTAAAATCTTATCAACTACACCTCCTCAACATTGTCTGGCTCAAAATCAGGCGGAATACAAAATCCATCCACATCATCCTCCACGTCGCGACTACCAGAGAGATTGCGATAAAAATCCTTAGCATCAGCTGGAATAAGATGTAATAGGGACTTTAGGTCCTTCAACTTTGCGGCTGCAATATCTTTTCGCTTTTCCCACATTGGCTGAAGTAAACCTCTAAAAGAAATTTCATTTTGTTGTCGTCCTCTAGCAGGTTTACGTTCTAAGTTTATAACAGAATATGGCGATTGAAAGTCATTACGACAATATAGTTTCAGAGGTTCTTCCTTTAGCAATTTGATTTCTCGAATTTTAAGCCAGTTTATTTTTTCTTTTTCTTCGTCTATTTTCCTATTAACTATGGCTTTTACAATTTTTGTGTCCCAAAAAAATCAAGACTTTGCATTTCAGTTACAATAAATGTTTTTTTTTTTCTAGCTCTTTTCATAACTTGGACGTAGTCACTTGGCAAATAAAGCCTTTGTACATGTTTTAATGCTCCTTCAATATCGCTAAAGTCATTAGCTAAAAAGCTGTGTCCAGATACAAGATATTTCATTTTTATTGTTTCCAGGGTGGGATGAGTTTCAAGGCACGATTTTAATATCAAGACCATCTTAATATTCCGGTTTTGGCCACCGCATGAATCACTCCACAAAACAAGATCCTTTATTCCACTCTTCACTTTGGTCTCAATATGCTTAATCAAACATGAACCAATTTCTTGAGCCCCTCTACCCGCTTGATTTTCTGTCCAAACGTAGCAATATCCTTGATTGTTTTTAAAAGAATGAACACCAGCGTTATACAACCACAACTGCCTCTTGTAGAAAACGATACCAGTAGGAATTCGAGGAAGAGGTAACGTTTTTTCCAGATCATAACTTAAGCATTCAAACTCCTTCACTTTGTGAGCCTCTTATTCTTTCCTCCCTGTTTTTGTCCTCTTTTATCTTTTAAATCGTCAGATCGTATTTTCTGTAACGCGGTGTTTATTCTTTTGGTTGATACCTGAAACGTATGCCTAAACATTTCACGGCAAACAGGGACTGCTCTGAGAGTGTATATTCTAGAATATTGCCTTTTTGATGGCCGGTTAGTGTATTGTCGAGCTTTCTCTTTCTCCCTCATAGAAGCTGCAAGAAACATATTCTGGGCGTTGTAATCACCTAACGCCCAAAATTTGTTAAATTCTTCCTCTCTTACATCTTGTCCAACTTTATTGTGGCATTCTGCTTTACAGGGGCACTGAAAATCTTGAAAACATTTTTGTTTAACAAGCTTCCCTTTATAATTATAATATTCTTTGTTACTATTTCTTAATTTTTTTGCAGTAACGTTTGTTTGCATTTCAAATTTTCATTTTCTTCCTCTGGAAGTTCTGGTGGTTTTATTTAGAGTATTATTATCAGACACTACAACAGCCTCAGGATCATTATCTGAACTTGCATCAGATTCGTTCTGATAATCTGGATCTGTTCTATTTTCAAGATTTTCATCTTCAAAATCACTCATATGCTCTTTCTCGAAATGTTCTGGTCTCGAAACTCTCCTCAACCGGCATATCTTGGATATTATCCAGCACTATTATATTTTCCAACGATTGCAAAGTTGTATCTCTGGTAGTTCTTACTGGAGTATTATTAGCGGTCACTGCGCAAGAAACTCAGGATAATTATCTGAATTTACATCAGACTCTTTCTGGTTGCTTATGGTTGGACCATAATCTGGATCTGTTTTTTCATATTCAATTTCGTCCTGAAGATAAGTCATATGCTCTACTTCAAAATTTTCTGATGTTTGTACTTGGTTGTCAAACTCGCAGCTCTCCACAATCGGCGTATCTAAAATATTGTCTAATCCCATTATGTTTTCTAAAGATGGGGATTGACACAAAGTTGCTTGCTGAAACGCTTCAATATCAATCCAAGAAGATGTGTCAGAATTATAAACAAATACTTTGCTTTCATCTAAAACTGATCCTGTTCCACCCGAGGTTCCACATCCTTGTGGAATATTATCTGATTTGATGCGAATCGATTCGTTAGATACTTCAGTTAAATCTGGAGTATATTGATTGCTCCCAAAGTCTTCTGCTACAACATAAATTCCCATTTTAAAAATATGAGAAATCAGTAATTGTATTCACTATACTTACCTTGGCTTTCATCTAAGACTGATTCTGTTCCAGGCGAGGTTCCACATCCCTGTGCAATATTATCCGATTTGATGCTAATCGATTTGTTAGATACTTCAGTTAAATCTGGAGTATATTGATTGCTTCCAAAGTCTTCTGTTACAACATAATTTCCCATTTTAAAAATATGAGAAATAAGTAATAGGCTCGTACAGCATATTTTTTTTATTACATATTCTGAAAGAGCATATTGAGTTAAGCAGTTGTGCAAAATTTCATAATTTTCGGAGCCCTTGTTCATACTTAAATAAATTATCAAAACGCCCCAAATTTGAAACACGCAGTGACGTCACTGCATCTCTCAAGTTGGTCGTGGTAGTCCTGGTACGCACCTGGTACGCCCGTCACTACGACATTACGGGCATTGCTTTGACAAATTTTAGTTTGGCATTTTTTCTATTTGGTAGAACTGGATGTTTTTCTTTCGAACATATTAAAGTATATTTGATTAATTCCCTGACTTTCAATATTTTATGAGCACAATTATGGAGGTAGCATGCAAAAAGTAAAATTATTGATAGTTCCGCAAACTCGGGTAAACCATGTCCCAGTTGACATTGCGTTACGCAAAACCGTATGTAACGGCCTTAAGCCTGTCTCGACTCGAGAGATGACGTCATACCATCTCTCAGCGATGAATTTCTGAGGCATAATGTTTTATTATTCAAAGACGCATAACTTTTTTTATGTCATACCAGTACATTATTGTGTTTTTATACCTTAGATACCATCTACATAATTCATTACTTTATGCCCGTGCGGGCATAAAGTGCACATTATGGCCCGCGCGGGCATAAAGTGAACATTCTGGCCCGCGCGGCAACAAGACGCAAAAAACAGTTTTCGATTAACTTATTCTTTATTTACAAAAATATATATTTATTATCCAAAACCAACTGGTATGACATAAAAGGTTGTATGCACCACGGGTACTAATAGATATATACCCTCGGGCGACTTACGAACCCTCGGGCCAGAGGCCCTCGGCTTTGTAAGACTGTCGCCCTCAGGGCATAATCCTCTATTTAGTACCCTTGATACATAAATAACTATAAAATTTATCCAATTGAATTGAAATTTTTTTTTGTGTGCTATATGTGAGTAATACTCCATAAAAATATGGAAAAACGTGGTTAATGAAACTTCACTGAACGAGCCTATTCTATTTTGGTATACTTAACTTGGCTTTTATCTAGAACTGATTCTGTTCAATGCGAGCTTCCACATCCTAGTAAAATATTATCCGATTTCATGCGAATCGATTCGTTAGATGCTTCATTTAAATCTGGAGTATATTGATTGATTCCAAAGTCTTCTGCTACAACATAAATTCCCTTATTAAAAATATGATAAATAAGTAACTCTATTCTGTTTCACTTACCTTGGCCTATCACACTATCAGACACCTCGGTACCTGACTCTGATGAGGTGCTTGACAAATTTAACAATTTATCATCTAAAAAAAAGGTTGATTGTAGACATAACTAGATGCACCGTTGGTACAGGGTTATTGGTTATAAATGTCACCCCCCTCTATCTTTTTTATTTGACATTTTAGAAAAAAGTGTCCCAAATAAAAGTTTTATGGTTAAAATTGATTTTTTTGAAAAACTCACTTTCGCATATACAGGATGTTTCAGAAAAGCTGGTCGTACTCCAAATTTCTTATTTCAAATAGAATACCCTGTATATTATTGGATATTCGGATTCTACATAAAATTCTGAGCAGATTTCATGTAATATACCCTATACCTAAGTTCAACTGTTTTGGAAATATTGGCAGTTGAAAATTGACTGTCTTGCAACTTTGACAGGCTGTAAATCCTAAACGGTTGATTTTAGAGCAAAACCGATCTTACATTTTTATCTTAGATTTTTATACACTAACAGTTGAGACCAATATTTGACATCAACTTTTAATTTAATCCATGATTGAAAATTCCAATTAAATTTAATCTTCGGTTAAATTCAAAGTTGATGTTAAATGATAACTTGTAAAAATCTTAGAAAAAAATGTAAGATTGCTTTTGCTCAAAAGTTAACCGGTTAGGTTTTACAGCCTGTCAAATTTGCAAAAAAGTCAATTTTCAACTGTCAATATTTCCAAAAAAGTTGAACTTAGGTATAGGGTATATCCTCGGGTATATCACATGAAATCTGCTCAGAATTTGACGTAGAATCCGAATATTGTATAATATACAGGGTATTCAATTTAAAATAAGAAAGTTGGAGCACGACCAGCTTTTTTGAAACACCCTGTATATGCAAAAGTGAGTTTTTCAAAAAGTTTAATTTCAACCATACATTTTTTATTTGGGACACTTTTTTCTAAAATGTCAAATAAAAAAGTTAGAGGGGGGTGACATTTATAACCAATAACCCTGTACATTGAGCGACGCAAGAAAATTCCTACATAATCTAAGCACCCATAATGAAAAAGGTTGATTGAATGGATATCCCTCTGTTGCATAAATGCTCCAACCGTTGTTTCAAAATAAAGAAATATAATTTTGCATGAATCCCAGAACAGATAATAATAATTATTGTGATATTTACCTTCGTATTTTTTGAAGACTAATTCAAGTAATCGCTTTCCACGGCGTGACATGATAAAATGATGAATTTTGCACTTTTTCAGCACTACCCATTATAACATAAAAACTCACAAAACCTTATTCGCATTCAACAATATTATTCGCCTAGACGCACTCAACTAACAGGTTTTAACAAGTTAATATGTTAAAAAAAGGGAACCAATGTATATTGGTTCCTTATTCTGAAATAAAATTTCGTCTTTTTTGTTAATTAAAAAACCATTTTCTCCTGGTTCTTTCTTGAGAAATAAATATCAATATAAAAGTGAACCAATGTCTAGTGGATCCATTTTGCAAAATAAAGAATAATATATTTTTTGACTACCTTTTTTTGGTTTCTTTCTATGAAATAGAAAAGTGTGATTTTCATTCTAGGATTTTTTTTTTGTAGTTTTTATTATAGAAATGGCCATTTGATGCATGGTTCTTTTTTGCGAAAAGAATTAATACCTAAACCACATTCAAAATGTATTATTGGTTCAAATTTTAATTTTTTGTGGGTTGGTTCCTTTCTGCTTAATGCCGTCCTTTTATTCCACGTGGTTTTTCATTGTAAAGTGAATATGGTCTTTTGGGTGTAACCTTCTGATTGGTTGATCTGGTTAAAACGCAGTTGAGAATAAAAAACACAGGATTGTTTTCCTATAGGGATTGGTTTCTAAAACGTTCTCTTTTCTTGGCAGTAGTCTAGCAGGTGAGTCATTTTTATTTTTAATAATTCTTGCTTTACATTTTTAGATTCTCCCTTATAAACTTTTCAATAAATTTTACCATCAGTGCATATTATCATATCATTGTTAAGTTTTTACCTGATAATTCTTATCTTATCAATTCTTGAAAATAGAAATCCAGACAGGTCAAAAATTCATTAAAAAGTTTTAATTAAAACATCTTAAGAATTTTGACATATATTTGATTGATTTCACCGTCAGGTTTATCTTGTAGTATCTATAGTGGCTACCTTAATTTAAAAGGAAAATTTTATCTTTTTGGGGGAGAATCTAAAGATTTAATTTCTTGTTGTTTTTATCTTATTTTGTTCATATTCTTGACTGTTATTGCTACTGCCGGAGAAGCAGCACTATGTTCAACCTGTGGGGAGCACTTTAATTCAATCTATTTTCATGATTATTATTTTCCAATGGGCTCTTTCACTTATTTTTGAAATTGGCAAACTGGCATAATTGGATAAAGCAACTAAAAACAGAATTTTCTGTATTTTTACTTTTGAAAAATTCATAGTCCTTCTTGAGAAAACAGAAAAAAAAGACTAACTCCAAATAAAAACCCAGAATTTATTTCTATGACGTCGCAGCTTGAAATTTGACCGTGTTGCCACTAATTGTCAACACTGAAAATTTGTAATAGATTCAATTCTGAACGTTGCACTACATTTAGTCACAACCGACAACAGCGCATTCGAATCTTTAAGGTAGGATTTTTAACTATCCGGCATTGCGGTATGCAGCAGCGGTGTGCGGTACTGCGATGTTGCGGATATCGCAACCCGCATGCTGTTGGCGGCAAATTTGTTTTTTAACTGTCAGGCACATGTACAAAATATCTGCAAAGGTAGCAGTTCCCCCGCAATCTACAACTGTCAGGCAAATATTTTTAAAAAGTCGCGATTAATGGAATCAGCTACTCTTCGTATGCAATTATCTTGCTCGAAGAAGATGAAGAAGAAAAAGCTGTATTTTACCGTTGTGAAAATCGCAGTGAAATATCAAACATTTATAAAAGTCGTGCACAAGAAGAAGCGTATTTTCAGCAGTTAAATGATAGTAAACATGAAAGTGAAACTCAATTTGAAGCATACCGTACCTAAGAGTTTCACGTGACCTCTTTTACTATATTTTGAATGCAAGTGAAGCAGGGGATATAACAACAAAGCCTCAAAACTGTAGTATTTTGCCAGGTCGTGGGGCGTCGCACTCTACTGCTACAGCTACTGCGGTGTCGTCGAAAAACATTTGGGAGTTTTTTAGCGGCACGCCGCAACGACAACTTGCGACGCCGCAGTGTCGTTGACGCATAACGCATGATAACAAAACAGATCGATATAACATGGATATAACAACATGGTAAACAACTCACCGGCACGTCGCAAAGCCGCACACCGCTACCGCACACCGCAATGCCGGATAGTTAAAAATCCTACCTTTACGTACTTTTACAGAGGATAACACAGCCGAGCCGGTCAGCTCCTTGCGACAACATGAGCCAAATGAAAAATATTTATGTGACGTCATCAATCGGCGCGTTTTAAATCATTTCACATCACATTCACTTTTTGACAGAATTCAGGGATTTATATTCCAAATCTTGGTAAACCTGATACTGCCTTATTCTTTTCTGGGTACCTACTCGACATAAAGATCACTGTTTGGAGTTTGGATCAGCTAGAGTGACGTCACCCCATCAATCTATCCTCTTCCTGAATACAGGAAACAACACGAAGAGTTCCAGTTCACGGAAGTGAAACCCCATTATCCCTTGAAGACCTCCGGATTGGAAAGGTACATTGTATCAGATTCACCAGAACAACCAAGCTGTCAACTGTAAAATTTTACAGAAGCATTGACTATTACTACATGTTACTACATAACATTGTAAACAAAATAAAATTATTTTTTGTTGGATTTTGAGTAGTTTCATTTGCACATAAAGCGGCTACATGTTATTTTAATTTTTTGAATTCCACGACTCTAGGTTCTCTTATCTTAAAGTTCAAATAACGGGTATTATTTGTAACAACCGAAAACGCCATTTCGTGACAAACTTTCATGGTGACACTATACGAACTTTAGTTCAGACAATATTTTTTGTGGTATTTAGCATGATGGGTTGTTCAGCGTATGGCTGCAAAAGCCACAGAGAAAAAAAAGTGGACGAGATTACATTTACCAGGCAAAAAACGATATGCTTTCTAGGTTATGTTATGAAAAAAGCAGACTTTTTTTGGTGACAAATTAGACTCTCCAAACCACGTGATTTTTCAATATGGCGATCGTAGAAAATTTGACGTTTGTTTGTTTATCTTGAGTTTATTTGGAATATTTTCAAGCTAATTACAGTTTACTTTGTTATAATATACTTTTTGAGATGCAGAGTGAATATTTAAAGACTTGAATGCAGGAAAATCGGGATCTGGGCGAACGGTTAGTTTAAAAAAAATGTCCAGATGACATTTTGATCCATAGTTCACATTAATGAGCAAATGAAGGCCTACAAAAGCTTAGATTCTTACGAATATTTCGAAAATGGCTTTATTTCAGATGCAGGAACAGTGGTAGTGAAAAATTTTCACGTTTTAATTGGAAAATTTTAAAACAAAGGGCAATGAAAAAAGCCTGACATCATCCTTGTTACCTTGTTGAAACTACTTCTACAATCAACTTCAAGACCCGTTTGTGGCATTTTTAATTGGAAGAAACACTAATGAAGTCAATAAAATAAAAAAATAAACAGAGTTCATTCACAAAACAACCACAAAATGCACTTTAAAAAGCTTTAAATTACATACTCTCATATACGGGATAATGAACTTCTGCCACAACGCACTTTTTGACAGGTCGTTGGAATGCCTAATTGCCTCATTTATACCTGCTGTGATACGAGTCCCCTCTCTTTCCTTTCCCAAGCTTAAAACTGACTTGGTTAAATATTTTTGACAATTTCATGTAACTTTTGTATTTGAAACTTTTGTCAAAAACGTCAAATGAAAAAGTTAGAAGGGGGTAATGGGTAACATTTATAATGAATCCAGGGGCGTAGCCAAGAGGGGGGGAGACTGGGGAGCCTCCCCCCCTGGGCGCAGCTGGCACAGGGGCCCAATTCTTGAATAATCTCGCATACGAAATTGGATTCGAATTGGAATGACAGCAACGTAAATTAAATAGGATAGATTCGAAATCATATCAAATTTCGTATGCGAGATTGTTCAAGAATTGGGCCCCAGGGGCGCCAAAATATATAAGTGCAAAAAAAAAAAAAACTTAAAGTGTGTTTTATTTTTTAAAGATAAAAGTCAAAATGACATTATGTTGGCAATACAATGTAAAATTGTCAGCTTTCAATTTTTTTTTTATGTAGAAAAGGCTTGTGTTGCCGACATACTCACTAAATTTTTGACTTGGGGAATTATCTTTAAAATAAACACTTTAGACAAAAGGCAAGTTTCCTAGTAGGTAATTAAATACTATTTTACAACAATTATAATTCAGAAAGGATAGTATTTTTATGCTAATTCAACATGCAACCGGAGGCTGCAGTGCGCCCGGAACGCGCCCCGGCGGTATTGTGAACACGTCCCGCCGCGCCGGCTATAGTGAACACGCCCCAGTCAAGAGTTCAATTTCTATTGTGAACTCGCCCCAAAAGTTCCATCGAAACGGGGCAACGGAAACTCGGTGAGTTCCGGCTGGATTCGGTAATTGGAATTGCATCTGCGAGCAAAATTTGACAGATGTCACGTGATTTGACACGTGAAAAAAGATAAGTGGTGGATAAGTGATCACGTGACGTCCGTCAAAATTCACTCTTTTTGCTCGCAGATGCAATAGAACGATCTCCTATTACCTGGACTGCGCGCGTCGCTTGTAGGCTGCAGGTGAGCGTCCAATGAGAAGCAAGTTTATGATAGGCTTGCCTCATATTCTTATTCAGGGGCCAGTTCAGAATGAATCGTTTCTTCTTTCTTTGTAACGTGTAATTTGACAAAGAGCAAACTAATACTTTACATATTACTTGAACCCGCAGTTTCGTTTAAGGTTATGTTAGATTATACTTGACGTATTCCTTCACAATTTCATTGAGCGATGTTGCCGGATGAAACATTTATCAAAATAAAAGTACAAACGATGTTTATCCATTTCAAAGCTCTTCTTTTGTCTGATTTAAGGCGTTGTGAAACACTTGAGACTATATTACTTCTTTAATGTTATAATGTTGGATTTGTATTGTCTACATTTGTTCTGAAACAATACAATCTGACTACACTGCAGCCTACGAGTTGCGCGCGCATGTCATCTTTTATTCTTTTCTAACTTGTATTTATTACAATGAAGCTTCCTTTTTTTAATCATGGGAGATAGGTCTATTACCCCAATTACCGAACCCAACCACCGACTCAGCTCTCGGTGACGTAAGTGAGGTGCACTTATAACATGGAGACAATAGTGAACCAAATAAGTAAGACACACAATAGGGTATCAGAAGTTAATGAAAGAAGTAACACTTAAGAAGGCAAGATATACCTAAATGGGTTCCTTCCGTGTAATCTGACAACGTCGAACTAACCGAATCCTGCTGGCGCACATATGTTTATTCAAATAATACGAATACGAAGGAAATTATCAATAAGTATATTCCTCCAAAACTGGCCGTCATCGATAGGTAGACAAAGGAAACAATTTAAAGAAATAAAATGTTTATCGGAATTCGGAACCTAAGCCGGAAACAGAAGTTAGGAAACACCTAGTTAAACTGAAAGATCAAAAGGGAAAAGAAAAAGAAAAGTGACATTGTGAAATACAGGGTTATTGGTTATAAATGTCACACATCTTTTTTATTTGAAATTTTAGAAACAAGTGTCTCAAATAAAAGTTTTATGGTTGAAACAAATTTTTTTTAAAAACTTACTTTCGCATATAAAGGATGTTTCAGAAAAGCTGGTCGCGGTTTAACTTGCAACTTTCTTATTTTAAATGGAATACCCTGTATATTAGTATATTATTGAGTATTCGGATTCTACATAAAATCATAGCATGAGTATACAAAAACAATCAGCAGGCTAACTCGAGATTTGAAGCCTCAAATGGCGGCATGTGCAGAAGACATACGCGTTATATCATGTGATTCTGCCGTAGCCGTGATAGGCTGTATTCTCGAATGGCAGCTTGCGCAGAAGAGATGTGCGTGAGAGTTAACCTGGTGTTTGTTTTTGTATATGATATGCTGTGGTGAAATTCTTAGCAGATCACATGTGATATCTATACCCTATACACATTCCTAAACCTAAAAGTTCAACTCTGTTTTGGAAATATTGATAGTTGAAAATTGACTTTTTTGCAACTTTGTTAGGCTGTAAGGAATTTTATGTCATACCAATACATTATTGTGTTTTTATACCTTAGATGCCATATACATAATTCATTATTTTATGCCCGTGCGGGCATAAAGTACACATTATGACCCGCGCGGGCATAAAGACGCAAAAAACAATTTTCAATTAACTTATTCTTTATTAACAATAGTTATATTACATACCGAGACAGAAATGAAAACTTTCCTCCGAGGTTTGTATACTATTTTATTTGCAAGCACACCAATAATTACGATTAGTCATTCAATTTTTTTAATATTAAAAAAATAAAACAAACATGCCAAAATATGTCATTCACCTGTTTTGACGTTTTTACCTGACATGTTCTCATTGTTGCCAGCAAAGGTAAATAAATTAGAGTGAGGGAACTCGGTGAGGGAAGTCGAATAGGGAAATCGGTGAGGGAAATCAAACAGGGAAGTGACACAGGTAAAGTGTCACTTTCAAATAAAATATAAATTTACGCTTATAAACATATTACTTTTGTCAAAAAATGATGATGTTTGCACACTGATGACAATTTGCGAAGTGACACTTTTTTCCCAGGTATTTATTATTCACAACCAACTGGTATGACATAAAAGTTTGTATGCACCACGGGTACTAATAGATATATATATATATATATATATATATATATATATATATATATATATATATATATATATATATATATATATACATATATACGGCCCTGTGCCCGCGCGGGCCATAAGGTGTACTTTATGCCCGCACGGGCATAAAGTAATGAATTATGTAGATGAAATATAAGGTATAAAAACACAATAATGTACTGGTATGACATAATAGTTATTTATGTATCAAGGGTACTAAGTAGATGATTATGCCCTGAGGGCGACAGTCTTACAAAGCCGAGGGCCTCTTGCCCGAGGGTTCGTAAGTCGCCCGAGGGTATATATATATATATATATATATATATATATATATATATATATATATATATATATACCCTCGGGCGACTTACGAACCCTCGGGCAAGAGGCCCTCGGCTTTGTAAGACTGTCGCCCTCAGGGCATAATCATCTACTTAGTACCCTTGATACATAAATAACTATTATGTCATACCAGTACATTATTGTGTTTTTATACCTTATATTTCATCTACATAATTCATTACTTTATGCCCGTGCGGGCATAAAGTACACCTTATGGCCCGCGCGGGCACAGGGCCGTAGCTAGAGTCAAATTTAAGATAGGGCATGACAAATTCGACATAGGGCATACATAACGTGACCATACGTTCCATTTCAACGGGACCTTTCCTTATTTCGGCTCTCCGTCCCGGTGTCCCCGAGAAACACTGCGAGACGCAAAATTGTCCCGTTTTCCCAAACTCCACGGAAAAAAATAATAATAATGGCGTAACAAAACATAATATCAGAGTCGTATATCATATTATATGCTTAAATTTCATTCCAGTGTGTCTGTGTCTATTCTCGAAACCGGCGAACACTGAAAAGCGTTCTCACGAGAACGATTGTGCTGTCTTTGTCAGTGTTATGAATATATAAATATGGGCGACTAAGGCAGAACCTTCATTCTGATGAGAACGCTGCCCCCGGTTTCGAGAATAGACACCCAGTCAGGACTAGAGTGTTCGCTCAATGGCTCACCTGGTTCTCGGACGCACCAGTAGAAACGGTCTTTTTTTTTATGAAGAAACTGTGGATGACAGAAAAAACCCAGTTACAGGTCTCGGTTCTTGAGGCAATGTTGATATCAATATAGAGAAATTATTTAGTGTATGCACGTGATCAATGACGTCGAAATTATTGCCAATTGCGGTTTGTAAGAAATTAAAATTCGTTTCAAGCTGAGAGCTTTTATTTAACTTTAGTTAAAAAAAGACAGAACACTGTTGGCATTTAACCGAATCGGCCGATAAAATGACATTTAGGTTGGCACTCATGGGTTATGTTGCCAAATATTGCTGCAAATCTGCGGTTACTGATTTTAATAATTTGAAATTATTTCTATTTGTGTATCTATAAAATGCCAAAGTCATTGAATAGTCAGAGTCAGAAACTCGTTGTTGCGTCTTTAATTAGTTTCTTTGAACAGGAACGAGATAATGGGGGCCCCTTTTTTCCATTAAATAGCGTTAGTGAGCTGAAGTATCTCTGGGGCTTTAATTGGGAATATTTTTCCAGCGTGTTGTAGCTGCACTAAATATTGGTATAACCACTGTGAGTAAAATCCAATGTAAAATCTCTCAAAAAGTTAGGGATAATTTAGCATTAAATTCACCAAAGAAAAAACGTCCACATGAGAAGCGGGTTACGAATCAAGATCACCTTGATGTTAGCTCTATTCGCAATCAAATTTACGACCAAAAGTGAGTAGTTATTTTACATTGTGTTCATAATACACTATCTATACATATAAAAATTGATGTTTGTTTGCTTTAGTGATAACAAATTTTACTAGACATGGTATGTCAAAGTAAAACGAAAGTTAATAGCGGCAACATTGCGACGTGCTTATGTCATTAATTTTGATTACGTGCATACAATGTTTAATTAATTTCACTATAACCAAGGTTAAGATTAAAAAAACGTGCCAAAAATTTTAGAACTGTTCCAGAACCAGCAATTTCCAGTTGCACACTTTTTGAATAAGTTGAACGTTTATCCTACTTGACAAATGAATTGATCGTCTGGAAATTATCGTTCTAGAACGGTTCTCATGTCTGTTGGAATAGAGCGGATTCTTACATGGTTACCGGGTCCTTATTCAACAGGGGAGCAACATTCCCAGGAGAACAAGTGTTCCATCTTTTAAATGACATGCAAATGATATAATATAAGTAACAAAGACAAAACACTCGTTCTTCTGGAAACGCTAAACCCTGGTTTTTGTTTCTAGGATAAGGACTGGTGATGATTTCAGGGTCCTTATTCTAGAAACATGAATTGAATCAGATTTGTCTCTCTGACAAATATAAAAATACCTGAGCAATTATGTTTCATGCCACAACTTATTTTTGTAGTACTATTTCAATAAATAAAATAAAACTTATTAAGAATGTGTTTTTTCTATTGTGAAACTGCTAATTGACTTAAATAAACATTTGTCCCGTTTTGAGTCCACAAATAAATGGTCACGTTAGGCATACACTACTTGCCCCCACCCCAGTAAATTTTATATAGGTAAACAAAATTTTTCAATAATTTAATGACGCATCAAGGTATGTATAATGTATGGTAAAGTATGGTAATGGATAACTTGATGACGCATCTGATTTGGGATACTGTTAAATTACATTGATCAATATCAGTATTTTACTCGGTATTTAATTATAAACTTAAGAATTTGTATTTTGTTTAGAACAACGTTAATCCTGGTAGAAGTGTGAATCTACCTTTAGTTGGCATGAAAAAGTTTGGTTAGGATTTTTCACGTTGTTGTTGTTCTGTCTGTTCGGTTCCAGCCTGAGCGTTGGCATGTTGTGCAAAATAAAAAGTTAATAATTCGCCGTTGTTTCATTGAAGCCCAAGCCATTAATTTTAACAGGTTATGGGCCCAGGCTCGCGATCAAGCTTGTAAAATCGTGAAAGCGGAATTTTTTTTTTTTTGGACAATTTTGGTTTTGTTGAAACTGGTTTTTTTCGGTATCGTGTTTTCGGTGTCCGAATCGTGTTTTCGGTGTCCGAAAAGTCGGGTTAAGGACAGTATAGCCGTGCGCGATATTGTTCGTGTGAAAACTCGTGCAGGTAGTTGCACAGAGGAAAACCCAGTCGGGGCTTGAAGAAAATAAATAAAAACCAAAATGGGAGATCAGGCAATTCAAGTTATAAAATTCAATGGTGAAAACTGGACGACTTGGAAGTTCCAAGTGCTGGTAACATTCCGTGCGTTCGTTATTTTGGTCTGAGTTCTCCGAGCTTGACTTTACCGTTCGTTTATTTGAAAAGTGTACTCGGTGCAGCCTCATTCGCGTTCGTTTATAAAAAATTTCTGGAACTTTTATACAGCGTTCAACTACTCTGTTCGCTCGCTGGTCACGTGATTACAGCTCCGCTCAGCACGCTCTGCTCTTTGAGCAAAATACCGAACGCAAGGATTGAAGGCAAAGGCTTGTTTCGACATTGTGAGCGGAACCACCATCAGGACAGCACAAAATGCAGAAGAATATGACAGAAAAGATGCTAAGGCACAAGAAATCATTGTATCGAGGCTACATGAGAAGATAATTACACATATTCTGTCGTGCAAGACAGCAGCAGAAATGTGGACAAAACTCGAAACAATATATGAGCACAAGTCACAAGTTAGTGTGCATTTACTCCAACAAAGATTCTTCAATTTGGAATATAAAGAAGGCGGAATAGCAGAATTTATATCTCAAGTAGAGGAGATTAAAGCTAATTTGAAGCATTTAGGAGAAGAAATAAGTGAGAAAATGGTCATAACTAAAGTTTTGATGGCACTCCCAGGTAATATGAGGCACTTTGTGACAGCATGGGAGTCATCTCCTAAAGATAAACAGACTCTCACAGAATTGACTTCAAGATTGATGATTGAAGAGGAGAGGAATAATGGCATAGAAGAGTCAACAGTACTGGCAGGTAAGTACAAATACCAAAACAATAATGCTCACAATAATTCAAACAATAAAATTAAATGTTTTGAATGCAACAAGTTCGGGCATATAAAAAAGAATTGCCCAGTGTTAAAATCAAAGAAAAAGTGTACTTATTGCAAAATAGCTGGCCACCTAGTGCAAAATTGTTTTTTCAAGAGAAATAAAGAAAATGCAAATGGTAAACAACAGAATCAGGATAACACTCAAGTGTTGATGGTAATTTCAAGCATTTTAACAGAAAATGATGAGACTGCATTGTTTAACCAAGAGCATTTGAATGGAAATGGTGCTTGGTGGCTAGATAGTGGAGCAACTGAGCATATGTGTAGCCAAATCGAATGTTTTGAATCATTGACAAAATTAAAAGAAGGGAGACAAGTAAAAATTGGAAATGGGACACTAATTGATGTGAATGGAGTGGGAAAAATTCAAGTACAAGCATGGAATGGCAGCTCATGGGTAAAAACAATCCTTAACAACGTTTTATTTGTTCCCAATTTGGCAGTAAACTTGTTTTCTCTGAGTGCTGTGTTGGACCGAGGTTTTGAAATGCATTCAAACAAGGATAGATGTGATTTGTTAGATATGGAAGGTCGAATCATAGCAGTAGCAGTTAGACAAGGAAATTTGTATAAAATGCAGTTCAAAAACCAGATGAAAGTTGATAATGAAAAACCTGAAATATCACAGTGTAATATTGTGGAAAGTCTAACGGATTGGCACTGTAAATTGGCCCACATTAATTTTGAAAAAGTGAAAAGTGTCCTAAAGCATACCAATATAAAATTCAAGGATGAAAAGAAACCATTATGTACACTATGCCTAACTGGAAAACAACACCGACTTCCATTTCCTATAAGTGAATCCAGAGCAGAAAAATCAGGAAAGTTAATACACGCTGATTTGTGTGGACCGTTTGAAGTAGCCTCCTTAGGAGGAGCAAAATATTTTCTTTTGCTGAAGGATGATTTTTCTGGATACAGGTATGTTTATTTTTTAAACAATAAATCTGAAACTTTCTTGAAGATTAAACAGTTCATGGTGTTGGCTGAGAATATTACTGGCAATAAAATAATTACATTCCGTTCTGACAATGGTTTAGAATTCATTAATAAAGAATTGAAAAACTTGTTTGATACAAAGGGCATTCGACATTAAAGATCCTGTTCCTACACACCCCAGCAGAATGGAAGGGCAGAAAGAGATATGAGAACCATTGTAGAAGCTGCAAGGACCTTGCTACACAGTAAAAATATGGATAAGTCTTTCTGGGCAGAAGCAGTTAATTGTGCTGTATTTACACTGAATAGAGTGGGGAGCAATTGCCAAACCAATGAATCACCATTTAAGTTATGGCACAATAAAGATTTTGATCTGACTTTCTTCAAGGAGTTTGGTACAACAGTAAAAGTACATGTACCAAAAGAGAAAAGGCTGAAATTAGATTCTAAAAATAGAGAAGGCATTTTTGTAGGCTACAGTGAGGAAATAAAGGGCTATCGAATTTACTTCAAGGACAAGAATAATGTAGAGACGCATAGAGACGTCGTTTTCATACCTAGAATGAGTCAAGATGAAGTAAATCTCGAAGTAAATAGTCCCACTGAAAAAGTCATAAAATTGGACCTAGATAACAATGATGAGAGTGAATCAGAACCGGAAGTGGCCGAAGATGAAAACCAAGAAATGTATGGAATAGAAAACTTAGATGAAATAGGTGACCAAAACTCGAATGAAAACTCCATCAATGAAACAGTCGATATACAAGAAATAGAAATTGAAGATACCCCAGAATCCAGTACAAGATTACCTAAAAGAAAAATTCAGGCACCTACTTGGTTGAACGATTATGAGACGAGTTTCTTTTCAGAAAATGAGAACCCTATTAGTTTGGAAGAAGCCTTGAATGGAAATAATGCCACGAAATGGCAAGAGGCTATGGATAAGGAGCTGCAAGTTCTAAAAGAGAACAACACATGGTCGGAAGCACCATGGCCAAATGACAAGAAGGTGATTGAAAGCAAATGGGTCTTCAAAAAGAAAAGTGAAAGTGAATTTAAAGCGCGTTTAGTGGCTCGCGGATTTCAACAAGAAAGTGATGACAATTTTTATGACATTTATGCACCTGTGGCAAAATTGACAACCGTCAGGGTGCTACTAGTGCTTAGTCTGAAATTGGGTAAGCCAATTTTCCAAATGGACGTGAAAAGTGCATTTTTATATGGTGAAATCGAGGAAGAAGTTTTCATGACTTTACCAGGTAAAAATAAGAATAATTGTAGCACAGTTTGTAAATTGAATAAGTCCATTTATGGTCTCAAAAGATCACCTAAATGTTGGAATTCTAAATTTGATAATTTGATGAAAAGGGAAGGTTTTGATAGGTCAGAGAATGATTATTGCTTATATTCAAAATGTTCACAGAATGATCAGTTATTTGTAATATTGTATGTGGATGATCTTTTAATTCTTGGCACTAAATTGGAAAAAGTCAATAGCTTGAAATCAACTTTGCATACCAACTTCAGCATGAAGGATTTAGGAGTAATTTCTCAGTACTTGGGTATAGAGGTTGAACAAAATTTAAATCAAGTTATGTTCAATTGAGTCAAGAAAGTTATTTAAAAGAAGTTTTGCAGAAATATGGTATGCAAGATTGTAAAGCTATTAGTACACCTATTGATATGAATAATGACCTTAGCTACTTAAAAAACTGTAATGCTGACCCTAAATTTCAAAATATTTGTAGAAAAATCATAGGCAGTCTCATGTACGCTGTACAGGGCACTAGGCCTGACTTATGTGAAAGTGTATGTCTTCTCAGTAGATTCCAGGAAAAAGCAGACGAAAATTTGTATAAAGCATTGAAAAGGGTCTTGAGATATGTAAAGGGCACCCTGAATTATGTTTTATTTTTTAAGTTAGAAGGTAATACTGCTTTGAGAGGATATGTAGATTCAGACTGGGGAGGGGATGTTCAAGATAGGAAGTCCACAACAGGATATATTTTAAAATTATATAACTGTACCATAATATGGGCGAGTAAGAAACAGCAAAGTGTGTCAATCTCTTCCACAGAATCAGAATATGTGGCTCTAATGTTTGCAGTCAAAGAAGCATGTTGGCTGAGAAAAATTTTGAATGATTTTGGTTGCTTCAAAATGAATGAAAGTGTTATTATTTTGGAGGACAACCAATCTGCTATTAAAGTTGCTAACAATCCTGGAGACAATAAGAGATTGAAACACCTTGACATAAAACTAAATTTTGTGAAAGAGAAAATAGACAGTGGAGTGGTGGATATACAGTACATTAAAACCGAAGATCAACTGGCCGATATATTTACCAAGCCATTGTCTAGAGTCAAGTTTGAGAAATTCAGGGAGGGTTTGGGTTTGACCAAATCACTGCTCTAATTTTTTTTTTTTTTGCTGTAAATTTTTATATTTTGGAATAATGGTAAAATACTTATATTGAGGGAGGGTGTTAAATTACATTGATCAATATCAGTATTTTACTCGGTATTTAATTATAAACTTAAGAATTTGTATTTTGTTTAGAACAACGTTAATCCTGGTAGAAGTGTGAATCTACCTTTAGTTGGCATGAAAAAGTTTGGTTAGGATTTTTCACGTTGTTGTTGTTCTGTCTGTTCGGTTCCAGCCTGAGCGTTGGCATGTTGTGCAAAATAAAAAGTTAATAATTCGCCGTTGTTTCATTGAATTTTACAAGCCCAAGCCATTAATTTTAACAGATACCTTATAGAGATTTGCATTATGTTAAGGCACCCCAGATGACGTCATAAAGTTACCAGGCATCCTACCTCTCTCGCCTTTATCAAACAACTTTGCAATAAATAACATCTCTGGCAAGTAAACAAAATGGCGCGGATTTTCGCACCGGCCGCCTGGGCCATTCGCATTCTTTCAAAACAAAAAAAAAACTTCCTCTGTGCAAATAAACGTCAACCATTGTTCATTAGATTTAGGCATTTTCGGAAACATTCATCCTCGCTTACTCGATTTCAGGCCTATCTACTTCAGGCATCATCTACTCTTAAATTTTCTAAAGAAACCTTAATGTACGTATGTTGATTTTTAAAGGTAGGGCATTACCATTTAAAAGATAGGGCATTGCCCCCCAATGCCCCCCCCCCCCCCCCTGGCTACGGCCCTGCGCGGGCATAAAGTACACATTACACAAAAAAAGAGTTTTCGATTAACTTATTCTTTATTAACAAAAATATATATTTATTATTCAAAACCAACTGGTATGACATAAAAGTTTGTATGCACCACGGGTACTAATAGATATATACCCTTGGGCGACTTACGAACCCTCAGGCCAGAGGCCCTTGGCTTTGTGAGACTGTCGCCCTCAGGGCATATTCATCTATTTAGTACCCTTGATACATAAATAACTATTCAATCATGGATTAAATTCAAAGTTGTCAAATGATTGCTCTAAAGTCTAAAATTAACCGTTAAGGTTTTATAGTCTGCCAAAGTTGCAAAAAAGTTAATTTTTTCTCGCCTTTGAATTGCCTTAGCTGCGCTTAGGGGGCGCCGAATCTCAGTCTCCCCCTCTAGGGATAGTCATATCGCTACGGCCCTTAATGAATCACCATATAAATAATCCTAATACACCCATATATACCTACAAATTTTCTGCAAAAATGGTTCACT
Source organism: Ceutorhynchus assimilis (assembly GCA_917834065.1). NCBI lineage: Eukaryota > Metazoa > Arthropoda > Insecta > Coleoptera > Curculionidae > Ceutorhynchus > Ceutorhynchus assimilis. The sequence goes on along the minus strand of OU892280.1, from coordinate 55,727,922 downwards.
AATTTAGACGAAGGACATTTTTCGTTGCCCGGGAGGAAAAAAACCACTTGCCACTCTTGTTGAGTTTTCTAGTAAGGGAGTAGAGAGTAGAAAAAAAGTACCTATATTATATGCCTAGTTGGTTATTACACATCGAGCGCTTCTATAATGCGCAAGGTATACCTATAAAGACTTGCGCTTCCAAGGAATATATAGAATTTTTTTTAACTACTACAAGTAATGAATTAAAAAAATGACTTGGAGGAAACACATCATCATCCAAGGCACGACATAAACATAAAAAGCTCAAAGAAAAAATCATTATAAGTTCTATGTTTCACACAGCAGAAAACAGAAAATAAGATTTAATCCCTTGGCTGATTTCCTAGCCTCGTCTACGCCTCGCGTGCTTTTCCGTCTAGTAAAACAAATAACTATTAATGATTTAGTGGTCTGATAGGTTGATTCTTTCTTGGAGGTTTGTATGTTTATGTCGTATATTGGATGATGTGTTTCCTCCGGGGGTTTACTGTTGACTTTGTTGACTGACTGACAGTTCTGGGTGGATTCTGGGGATCAGCATTTTTTGTTGTTAGCTCAGGAAATTCATTTACATCTATTGCTTTAGTCACTTTAGTGGAATGATATTTATTTTTGTGGGTTTTAGGCTCCTTGACTGCTTTTTTAAAAAATATTGTGTTGATTAGGGTTGCGGGTGATGATTGTGGCTGAGGGTCGTTCGTTGGGAACCTTGAACTCGTAAGTTTAGTTCGTTTAGTTGGACAGTAATTTTTCAACATTTGTTTTCCTATAACAGGTGTCTATTTAGTTCGGAAATACTTTTCGTTTGTTCTCTGAAGTCATTTTCTTTGTAGAGGGCTTTTATTATCTTCTTTGTTATTAAGGGATCTTTAACAGAACGGGAGTATTTCAAAATTTGGCCTAATGGGAGGGATTTAGTAAAGGATTAATTAGGCTAGGATTCAGGTTCTGTCGATTCAATTCCTTTCACTCTCATTGCTTTTTTATGAGATTTTTCAGAAAATTTTTAGACTTCAAAAAATAAATTTCGCACGAGTACACACTCTAGCAGCTGCATCACTAGTATACTACTTATGCCCTGTTATGCTTGTCCAGAGGGTGGAATTTCTGCCAGTTGCGGCATTGAAGTCTCCTAACAAAATAACGTTGCCTCATCAAGGTAACCTTAATAAGATTTTATCAAGATAATTATTAAAACTCTTATTTTTTCCGTATGCACTGATAATAGTCAATTTTTGGTTGTTTATGCCAGAAAGAAGCTCATCTTCAAAATGATCCAAGACTTTATTTCTTATAACAGAGTACCCAGAGTACCACGTGCATTCGAAGCTTGTATTATTTCCTTTGCAGCAGAAAGTGTAGCCTCTGTCATGTTCTGTGAGTTGGGCATCGCCCGCAGTCTTGCTTGGCTTGTTGTCCTTCAAGACATGCCTGTACTTGATGTATTTTAGCGTGTGAATGTGGCTGCACTACAACAATCACACGATCCTTAAAAGCTAAAATCTCAGCCCAGTGGCATAGAAACCAGACGACCTTAGTAACCTTCTGTTGCAGAAAAGTTATAACCTAGAAACCTTGGCCTTAGATAACTACCCGTCTGCAGGAATTTGTTATGTTGGGGCTAAGAACTCTAAAAAGTAATACATAGACGCAATAAAAAAATATTGTGTTTGTCGAAAAGGTAGAATTTTGTAGGGTGGGATCAAGGTAGGGGTATCGGAGAATTGGCATCACTGCCTGTACCGACTATGCTTGCCGTATCGACAATCAATATTCCAGTGATACAGATGATTTTCAAACAGACATTAAATATAATAAATAAAACAATAACTAACTATATAATAAACCTTCTTCTAACTCTTATCTTTACAGTAAAAAAAAGCACAAGCGTGCTCAGAAACGTCACTCCAGTCGCCATAGTATTTTGTTGCCCTCTCATCATTAAACTCGACCCAAGTGGATTTATCTATAAGTCCGTGTGCGATATAATGGCCATGATTCATTGTACCTTTATGCTCAGCAATAGAAAACAGCTTATAAAGGGAGTTTCCAAATTTGAATTGAAAATCAAACTCAACTGGAACAGAATTTTTTTTGATCTCCTGATATTCGTCTCGGAAATATCTTTTTAGGATTAACACAAGAATTTCTGGAGCCAAGGTGATTTCTTTCGTGTTTATTACCCCCAGATTTTTACACTTGGAACATTTATAGTCCAATATTTGATTATCTTGCAAATAATTGCTGATAAGGTGTTTTAGCTGCACACTTCGTACGCCTGGGTCATGAGGAACTGGTAGCATAAATGAATTATCCGTTTCATATGAGTCCACAGTTGCTTTGCACACTAAGCAAGTTTTGGTACATTTGAATTGATGGTAAAACAAATCTACCCAGAAGGATGTCCTACCTTGCAGGTGAGTATACCAAGATTTTGTCCTTTCGAGCATCACACCGGTTTGTCTGCGTAAATCAAATGCACAGTCATCATGTAGTTGGTTGAATAAAAATATGAAAAATTCCATGCAATCTTCATGGTTGCCTTTTGAATATAATGGATCTAGTCTGCTGACAGCCTCATAAAAAGCAGTGGGACGAAACACTTTCCTGTCATTTTCTGCGCCTTCACAAAGGGATTGGATAACTTTAACAAATTCTGTAATTATACGTGGATCTCTCCTGGTGATTCGGTTTGATAAGTCCGAATGCATCATTCTTCTGATAATTGGTATGCATTTCAAGCATTGGAGCACAGTATTCATGTAACATGTGTTTCGTATGTTTTTTAAGCCGCAATAACCGGCGGTAGGGGTTTCACTCTAGAAAAGGACAAAAATAAAATAAAATAGGTTAACAATGAATAATTTTTTTCTGTACATTTCTTAGATGTAGCCAGTGAAATGACTACTACGTAAATGGAATGGCATCAGTATTTATCACGCCCGAGGCAAATTTTTAATAGAGTGATAAGGGTGGCCGTCTATGTCTTACGCATTCTTAGACAGGGCTAGATGAATTTATTATACCCCACCATTGCTCGTAAACATGTACTTGTGCGACAGAGCAAACGACCCCTTTTATTGTCGTTCTCACTTCCATGAAATTTGCCTTAAAAATGGACATTGAAAGTAGCTGTTAGGTCCGTTCCAGTTACGTGTAGTAGTTGACTGGCTGTAGCATGGTTACAGAAATTGACATATTACGTAGAATTCAAAAACACAAACGAAAGAGGAAGTAGACAAATAGACTTTGGACACTAAAACTCTTTGTGATGGACCCCTTCAAAAAACGTGCTAACGAAAAATGGACATGGGCAAGCCCTGGCGGTCGAACAAAGAACGCGATAGATTTGATTACCAGAAATGGAAAAGATGTTTTTGAAGTAGTCAGGAACATGGATTTTTGCAGAAGATTCTGAAAGAATAGCAAATATCACATGGTGTGAGCAAAAGTAGAAATAAACACAAGGCAAAAACAAAACAGGGTTTTAACAACTGGAGAGATGGAATACACCAAAACAAAACTAACAAGAATAATACAAGAAACAAATACCAGAAATGTCTAATCTTGAAAAGCAGCCAAAATTAGCCATAAAACAATATAAACGAATTATTTTAAAATTAATAAAATGGACCAGTTTGGAATTATTGACCCGCAGTCCGCAGTGACGCAACCATTTTTATACAAACAATTTTACATTATTGTTGTTAATTAACTAGTAAGTTTGAAAATTGAAGCAATCCTGATCGACGCAATAATGCTTATACAAACAACTCCTGGTGGAAAAAAAGCACAAATTCATCGGGTTAACAAACTGCAGAATCATCACATAGTTCCAAATTACGTATTATAATTAACAATAACTTTTTTATATTGTCACAACTACCCGCTTTACGGAAGTGACATGGGGGGTTTGTAGCTTTGGGGGTTGATGGAGAGAAACTCGCTTAGGTTATATAAAAATATATATATATATTTTCCCAAATATAACCTTACATGCACGCTAATCCTATAAGATACATGACCCTTCGAACACTGGGGTCCTTATAGGGAGCGACACGCCAATGCTGCTTGGGAGACTGTAGATTAGTTTATCGTCACCCTTATGCCTTGTCCAGACGGGCGTTCCCAACGAGAGGTAATTGCACTGGACAACGATAAAGCTGAAGATACCGAGAGGGGCGTTCCCAACGAGAGGTACTTGCACTGGGGAGACTTAATTCCAGAGGGGCTTTTCCAACGAGAGGTACTTGCACTGGTTTAAGTCTGCCTTTGCTGCGGCTTGCAGAGCAATTTATATCAATTTATTGCTGAATTGCAATAAACATCCGACCGAATCGACAATTAAATCAATAAGTTTGAATACCGGGTCCTCCTTTCCCAAGCAGCTATTTGACAATATAAATAGCGGCTCATTTCAATTAATAAATCAGTATAAAACCTCTCCTGGTGTACTACTCACAAACTACAACACCCAAGCCTATATCCAGAGTGTGAGGCTGCACTCTATACACAACACCCTTCACAGTTGTCACCTCTAGCAGGGCACTGTAAATATACCTATTGACAGCAAGGAAACCTTAGTCAAAAGGGCCTTATTATCAAAAATTACTAAGAGGTTATTCCCATATCAAAAGGGAATCTTTTACATGGTCCTTCGAGCAAAAAGTTGAACAGAAGAGAAGGATAACTCCCTTGAAAAAAGGGAGTTACAGTGAAATTACCAACAAGCGGTTCAATCAGCCACCGACAACAACAGCCCCATCAAGGACACACCGGCGGATCACGTGCACCAGCCACTGTCGTTCATCCTCAACTTTAAAAGAACTTCAACTCCAATCCAACAACGAGAGACTAATTATCAACAAGCTGATTGATAAGATCTTGGAAACACCATCAATCATCCACGAATCAGCATACAAGCTGAAGCAACTGCATGACACAATGATAGAATGTATAAAAGCGCTCAACAACATGAAGGTAGATACCAAATCTTGGGGACCACTAATCTCAAGACTAATATGTCGCAAATGGGATGCCGCAACAAATCGATTATTCGAGCAATCCTTACGAGAGCCAAACAAAATGCATCAGCTAGACGACGTACTCAAGTTTCTGCAAACAAGATTTCAATCCCTTGAAGCCTGCGTACAAAGTAAAAAAAAAGTCCAGCGAGCAAACCCACAGCACAACTGAAAGCTGCGGATACTGCAACGAGCCAAACCATAGCATCTACAATTGTCAGAAGTTTCAAGCATTAACTCCTTCTGCAAGATTTAAAGTCATTATGGAAAAGAAGATCTGCATAAACTGTCTGAGACACCCAGCGCACATAAGATGTAATTCAACCGCCGTATGTCACACCTGCAAGAAATTCCATCATACAATGGTACATGTAGACTTTAACGAAGAGAGAAACCAGAACCGAGCCAGAAGCTTCCAGCAACCAAACAACAGAAACGGCCAACCAAATCAGCAACCCCGTAGAGATACAAGGCAGTTCTCAACCAATCACCTTGGGAGACACAACGAATTGGTCCTGTTGGCAACAGCAGTCATCAAAGTTCACCAGAACCAAGGGATAGTTGAGCATTTACGTGTGTTAATAGATCCAGACTCTCAATCCACATTCATAACTGAAGAAGCTGCTTCATTACTATCCATATCACGTCAGCGCATAAGAGCCGACGTATCTGGACTTGGAAGCGCAGAACCTTAAGTGGCAAAATGGATAGTAGAAATAAACGTCAAGCCAAAATTCCCGAGCAGTTTCTCAATGGAAATTCCATGTATTGTTCTACCCAAACTGACAGGAACGCTACCAAGTGAAGAAATCGCCGTAAACATCGACCAATGGAAAAACGATGTACTTGCTGACCCCACGTTCTACCGACCTGGGCCAATCGACATCATATTGGGGGCAAAAGAATATGGAGAAATAATTCAAACGGGCATTCGAAAAACAGAAGATGGACTACTGGGACAGCACACTGAATTTGGGTGGATTCTGTCCGGAAACATTCTACGACATGAGAGAAAAAATATGCAAGTTATCAGTCTAATAACGTGCATTGAGGAAGTTCCTTTCTGGGAACTAGAAGAAGTAGCCCAAAGCAGGCCAACCACTGAAGAAGAGAAATTCTGCGAAAACCATTATCAACTCAACACGAGCAGAAACAGCGACGGTATGTGTACGTACCGTCGCTGTCAAAATCCCATTCAACGATAAACTACAACAACTATCTATATAAGGGATCTCAAGATCACGTGCAGCCGCACGACTACTGCAGCTGGAGAAACGATTTTCAAAAGATCCTCAACTTGAAGAGAAATACACTCAATTCATGGAAGAATACATGAAACGCAATCATATGAGAACATGTCCGCAACTAAACAGTAGCCCATGCTACATTCCTCACCAGCCTGTAATAAACGAATCCAGCTTGACAACAAAATTGAGAGTAGTATTTGATGCCTCAAGCAAAACTTCAAGTGGAATCATACTTAAAGATGCAATGCACTCTGGCCCGAAACTCCAGCAGGAATTGCCAGACATATTACTTCGTTGGAGACCACATAAAATTGTATTGGCAGCAGATGTCGAGAAAATGTATCGGCAAATTAAAATTCACCCAGACGACCAAAAATATCAAAAGATTCTATGGAGATTCGGACCAAATGAAGCAATACACGAATACACGCTAACGACAGTTACATATGGAACCACCTCAGCCCCATACTTGGCCATAAGAACGTTACAGTAACTGGCAGAAGATGAGAAAGACAATTTCCCACTAGCATCTAGAGTTACTAAACCGGGGCAGATACGCTCGAAGAAGCCATCAATCTTCAGACAGAACTCATACGCATGTTCAAAGCTGGAGGATTCATCCTACGCAAATGGTCCAGCAACCATATACAAATCCTCAACTCTCTTGATGAAGAACTGCGAGAACAATCCTTACAAAAAATTACTGAAGACGGCACGCGAAAATCATTGGGAATCCATTGGGCACCATATGATGACACTTTCAGATTCAAAACGCAAGTCAACATGGAACAGAAAGTCACCAAACGCATTATTCTCTCCGAAGTTACGAAGCTGTTCGATCCGTTAGGATGGTTAGCTCCAGTAGTCATAAAGGCAAAGCTCTTAATCACGGAAGTCACTAACATTGAAAGCGGAGTGTCAAAATTATTTTTAATTATTGTTTATGTAGTATCTGTATCTATGTAAATATAATTTTATAAAGTACGTAAAACCTGTTGTTTTTTTTCTATTCACATCAAAAAATTTAAGTAATAGTACATTATATACCTAGGGACTGAAGTGGCACTTCTAATTCCGAGACAAAAAGTTTATAGCCCCTATGGTTACAAAATTTAAAATGGGATGACTCGATCCCGGTCAACATCCAGACAAAATGGAGGTCATTCCAGGATGAACTAAAGGCCGTGGAAGACATTTTGCTGCCCCGATGGACCAACTAAATGACAAACAATCAGAAGGAGTTACACAGATTCTGCGACGCCTCTGAAAGAGCGTACGGCGCTGTAATCTATCTCAAAGTTAACAGTAAGGAAGGACCACCCAAAATATCACTTCTCACAGCCAAATCTAAAGTTGCTCCCAACAGAACAAGAACTACACTCCCAAGATTAGAGCTATGTGCAGCTGTTCTTCTTGCAAAACTCATGAAAAGAACCGTCACTGCATTATCATTGGAGGAAGTTGATAAATATGCATGGACTGATTCAATGATAACAATATCATGGATAAAGGGAGACGTCACAAGATGGAAGACATTCGTGGCAAACCGAGATGAACTCCCTACTACCAGACAAAAGTTGGAACCATGTCAGAACTTCGGAGAACCCAGCAGACGCTATCTCAGAAAACTGAAACAGTTCAAAATGTTGTGGAATGGTCCACATTGGCTAGCGTCAAAACCCACTGTGGAAGTATTGTCACGGAAAATAGAAATACCTCCAGTTACAGAAGAAGTAAAACTGTGTCACGCAACAATTATTTCGGCAGAAGATACTAACCAGATGAAAATCACTAGCAGATTTTCGTCACTTACAAGATGATTCAAGTTCTAACGTACTGTCGTTGAATGCTCAAAGAAAACTGGCACAGAAAAGGTCTACTACAGGTTGATCAACTCAACACTACTCTAGAATTAGTAGTTAAAAAGGAACAACGTTGTCATTTCAGAGAAGAAATAAAGTCACTTCAAGAAAAGAATCCTGTCAACAGCAAAAGCAAAATCATCAACCTCAACCCAATATTAGATCACAAGGGTATGCTGAGAGTGGGCGGACAATTAGAAAAGTTATATCTACCATACGAAACCAAACATCCGAAGATCATACCTTACAAAAGCCATCTCACCAAGCTCATAAGTCTCGACGCTCACAATCAAACCTTACATGGAGGAAACCAGCTCACACTGGCATATACAAAAAAAAACAGTTTTGGATAATAAATGCCAAAAAAGCTGTTAAATCAATCATTGGAAAATGTATAAAATGCATTCGATTCAAGGCAATTACAGCGGACCAGCTCATGGGAAATCTGCCGGCAGCAAGAGTATCACCATCTCATCCTTTCGAGCATGCAGGCGTAGACTATGCCGGGCCACTGCAGATTCGGACAACTAAAGGAAGAGGACACAAGGCATACAAGGGATACATCGCCATTTTTGTTATGTTTTGCGACCAAGAAGAAGTCGTAAGCGACATATCATCCGACACCTTTTTGGCAGCCTTCCGACGCTTCATCTCACGAAGAGGACGCTGTGCACATCTCTATAGTGATAACGGCACCAATTTCGTCGGTGCAAGCAAAATCCTTCAAGAAGAAATAGTCACGACCATCCAGAACTCCAATGTTCAAGACGAGCTATATCAGTGGGAACACAGTGGCATTTCATACCCCCAGGAGCACCACACTTTGGCGGGCTATGGGAGGCGGCAGTCAAATCTGTGAAGTACCATCTGCGAAGAGTTGTTGGAGAGACCCGTTTGACATACGAAGAAATGACAACACTCATGCACCAGATCGAAAGCTGCTTGAATTCTCGACCACTGTATGCAATGACAAATGATCCGAGTGATCTAGATGTGCTAACTTCTGGTCACTTTCTAATTGGGAGATCTATAGTAGAACCTCTGGATCCAGTCTCGACAGCCATCACATCAGTCTTACCGAGAGATGGAGGTTGGCACAAAAATTAAAAAAGATTTTTGGAAAAAATGGACGTCCGACTACTTACATCAGCTACAGCAACACTACAAATCAACAGAATAACCCACGAGTAGGAGATCTTATGATTATTAGAAAGCAAGACATCAACCCTAGCAAATGGCCCCTCGGTATAATAACGGAAATCCACCCATCACAAGACGATAACATGGTGCGAGTGGTCACTCTAAAAAAGGCAGAAGGAGGCCCTACAAAACGGCCCATACATAAACTAATCCCTATTCCAACAGAGAAGGATGACTTAGAAGCAATGAGACTCGAACGAAGCCAGCCATCCCACTCAAAGAATTACAGGAAGACTTGGAGAATAGTAATTTCGGCACTGATATTTATGTTCGCCTTAAGAAATACTTCAGCCCAGAAATATGAGATACATTATCCTCCTGCAGGCCTCTATGTAGAGCACATTGGACACACAAAGATAGGTAGGGGGACCTTTAGAATGGAACTCCGATTCAACAAGTCTAGGATATTGAATGACACCATCAACATACAGTCTTCAATTCAGCAAGTTTCGTCCCTTTGTGAGAGGGCCAGAGAATTAGCATCTAACACGGAATGTTCATCGCTAATTCAACACCTGCAAGAGAAACAGCAACACTTCGAGTGGATGAACAGAGGGATGCAGAACGTGATCACTAATCGTAATAAGCAAGGATTTATGGGAAAATTACTCACATCAGTATTTGGAGTCAACGATGAAGTCTACGCAGACATTGAAGAATTAGAGAAAAATCAAAAGGAACTCATCAAGACCTCTTATCACCAAGCAAAGTTTATGCTTCATGCTCTGGCTACATTTAACCAGACAGAGATACGAATCAGCAATCAGCTAGAAAGATTCAGGAAGAAACTCAATGAAGGCATTAAAGCAATAAATGACATGCAGAGCTTGACGAAAACAAACTTAACATTCATTTATTGAGTGCGTACCAAATCGTGGCAAATTACATAGATGAAGTCACTGATTATCATCAAAAACCTTTAGACATCCATTATCACCGTGGACATCTATTTGAAGTCATATCTCCAACTCACGTTGAGGAAACCATAGCGTCAGCCAACAAGAAACTTCCAACAAACATCAAGATATTCTCGTATCCAATCCTAAAGACCCAAGTTCAGCACAGCAAGGACTTCATCCACATCTTTGGATACTTCATCATTACGGAAACTAACGAATTTTTGCTCATCAAGGCAACACCAATTCCAACAAAAATAACAAAAGAAGCCTACTGGATACTCGATGTGCCAAAAGAATTCATTGCAATAGACTACAATTCACAATTATACTTCCAGCTCAGTGATGCTGAGCTAAGAAATTGCATTCATCTGCTCACCGACTACGACTCGAAACATTGAAGCCACCCCCAACTGCATAATCGATGAAGTCTATCAGCGATCGCAAAATATGTCGTGCACACTGCGAAGGAAGACCTTGATATCTAGTATCATATGGAAGCGTTTGAATACACCCAATGTTTGGATGATTATTAGCGCTGATCAACTTAAGGTGGCAATCATCTGTGATGGCATTCGTGAAGATGTGAACTGCATCATCAAGACCAATAAAAACATTTTGACTCCAAAAAGAGCAGAATCAGTCATTGTTTTGGCATACATGACACAACCGATCAACCCAAACACAACAGATACTTCCGTTGTCAATATCGGGCACGATATTCTAGAAGAACCAGTTCTAGAAGCCTCAGCATCTCTAGATAAAATCAAAGAGGAAGAGTCAGATATTCAACAGCAACTACAAGAAACCCATTGAGCTTCCATACACCACCTGGCAGTATTCAGCACTGTTACATCGAGTATACTTATCACCATCACATTCTTAGCACTCTTGGGATATCTTGCGTGTCGGAAACACAAGTCGAAAAACGTCAAGAAGACCACTTCAACGGAATACCTTTGGAACCTCTCCGAAATTTCACCAGCAACCACGAAACTGACACCGTTACTAGCTAACCAACACTGCGGGCGGCCAGAATGTCTAATCTTGAAAAGTAGCCAAAATTAGCCCAGTTTGGAATTATTGACCCGCAGTGACGCAACCATTTTTATACAAACAATTTTACATTATTGTTATTAATTAACTAGTAGGTTTGAAAATTGCAGTAATCCTGATCGACGCAATAATGCTTATACAAACAACTCCTGGTGGAAAAAAAGCACAAATTCATCGGGTTAACAAACTGCAGAATCATCACATAGTTCCAAATTACGTATTATAATTAACAATAACTTTTTTATATAAATGGCGGCTCATTTCAATTAATAAATCAGTATAAAACCTCTTCTGGTATATTACTCACAAACTACACCCAAGCCTATATCCAGAGTGTGAGGCTGCACTCTTCACAGTTGTCACCTCTAGCAGGGCACTGTGAATATACCTAGTGACAGCAAGGTAACCTTAGTCAAGAGGGCCTTATTGTCAAAAATTACTAAGAGGTTATTCCCATATCAAAAAGGAATCCTTTACATGGTCCTTCGAGCAAAAAGTTGAACAGAAGAAAAGGATTACTCCCTTGACAAAAGGGAGTTACAGTGAAATTACCAACGAGCGGTTCAATCAGCCACCGACAACAACAGCCCCATCAAGGACACACCGACGGATCACGTGCACCCCCCACTGTCGTCCATCCTCAACCTTAAAAGAACTTCAACTCCAATCCAACTAAGAGGTTATTCCCATATCAAAAGGGAATCCTTTTCACTGCCTAATGTTCAAAGACAACATGATATAGTTATTAACGTTATAAGGCCGATAAATAGCAAACGGCCGAGACTGAAGTTTGGAATATGAGGCGGTAGTCGAGGATTATAAACTGATTTTAATCCTCGAGGTTGTTATTTTTCAATTTTACATATCAAAGCGTGCTTTTATTAGGAAAATGTACGTCGCATAATTGTTTCTTTATTGGTCAGGATTTTTGACATGACGTTTTGACATTAAAGTTCATTGAAAAAATTAGAGAAAAATATTGCTAAGACATACGTTCAAAGAACCATTAATCTTTGATTGTTTTTTTTTTTGAAGACCCGTTAGAACTTTGATTATAGTACCACTTGCAAGTTGGAACATTAAAGAAACATTGTGAAAAAAAAAACAGAAAACATTAAATAGCTTGAACAACCTCTATGGGATAAACAACATGGTCTTACTTATGTCAAAACAAACTAATTTAGGTTCAGGTTCAAAAATTGAAATAATTAGGGCAAAGAGAATTTGTGGGTTAAGGACGAAAAATACCCTAAAACGCCTCGGTTTCGATGTTCGTGAAACACCCTGTATGCAGTATTGCATCTTGAGCCTTTTGACTTGGAAACTTCTGTTATATAAAGAGACTTAATGAAACCTTCGCGAATTTATAAGTAAGGAAGTTTTATTCCAATTCGTCCTCAATCCAAAACTTCTCTCTACCATAACTAATACTTTGGTGGACACTATATTTTCACCAAATTAAAATGATACAATCAATTAAAAGCCAAGAATATTCATGGAATTTTGAAACTACAAATACCAATACATCACCACACAATACTTTAAAACTTAGTCAATGAAGGTTCTTGTGGAAAAGTCAATGGAATATATATTAAAGGAACCACTAATGTTAGTTTTTGTACACTTTGAATGAAGACGCTATCAACTTCGAAGATCAGAAAAAACTTTTGAAAGCACTCGAAATATGTGGCAATACATAGATCATAGAGCACTGAAGTTCTGCAAAAATTAATTATACATATTTATAGAACAGCAACGACAAAGGTGAAAATATCAGACACGACAAACACAAGGAAATTCAAAATATAGACCAAGACAAGAAAATGTCCACTCACATAAATTATCTGTCACACCGCTGCAAAGCATGCTCAATGGCTTGAACTGGGAGGACACGGCAGTGAACATCGATGAAGACAAAATACTTTCGTTTGCCGCTGATACTGTTCTAGTGGCAGACAACTTTCAAAGAATACAGTTGAATGCCAGAGTCAAAAAATTGCATGACCAACTATGACCAAGAATGACCCAAATTAAGTTCACAGTTTATTACAATTAAATAATGCAGGTTAGCAACACTGCTTGATGTTGCAAGCAATGAAGTAGTAAGAAGGTTGGAATAGCCCTTTGCCTATCAACTCAATACATATATTTGCGGCCAACATTAGAGTGAGAGATAAGAGAAATCCATGAGATTTTCTTGCCCTTACTAGCGCTATCTCATTCTGGAATCAATTGGATGACGCAAAGTTCATTCCATACCTCTTTCTACTTCATTGGTTGCAAGTCGATATGCAATAATGCAACTAATGTCAAAAACCAGGGGGCAAAACATACATTTTTACCAACAAATAAACGATAAAAAATCTCAATTACCTTTTTTGGTTTTGTTTCTCTCCTGATAGGAGGCGGGATACTCTTCGCTGGAACCTCAGGTTTATCCTCATGTTCTTCAAAAATAGTATTCTTATTGTCGTAAGAAATCAGCTCCTTTTTCTTTTTCTCTCTTGCTTCCAATAACAATCTATTCTTCTCTTCTTCGATAGTCCTTCTAATTTCAGAGATGAACGGCTTATCATCTACATCCGCCGCAAATTCATCTTTATTAAATTGCGGCAAAATGGGAGCTTCACTGGTATCATCGTCTACATCTTTATCTGATTCCATTGAAGTACTTTCTTCTAGTTCTTCAATTGAATGCATTTTCAAAGGCATTATTGGCACATTTTGATCTGGTTCTGGGTAAGAGATACTATCTAACTCAAGCAATTCATCAATATCTTCATTGTTTCTTATAAAATTTATATGAACATTTGTCACCGTGCCAGGGTAGCTATCCAAAAATTCTTTGAAACCTCCATTTAAGACTACTGGGTGTTGCTTATAGGAACGTAACAAATCCCATTCTACAACAGAATCAATTATATATTTTAATTTCGAGAATGTCATATTGTCACAGTTGGAATTCCAGTCTAAGAAAACTATGGCGTCGAAAGTGTCTCGTTTATCCCATAATTTTTGTGTTTCATCTTTTAGTTTCTGTCCTAAAACATTTGCTGATAGACCGGCCCCAATAAGTTCCTCAGATATATTTATGATATTTTCAAATTTAATTTTTGATTCTGCATATTCATTCGCTGGTCTTATATCGACTATTAGAATGTTAGCGTTTTCATGGATAGCTTCAAATAAATCTTTAACAGAAATACTTTTATCAGGGAATAATTTTTTAGTTACATTCAGTTTTAGCTCCAAATCTTTGTTGAAGATTTTCTTGTTTGATACAGCTTTCTTCACTGACAATTGCTCTAACTGATATCGTTTTAGTAATTCGGGCCTTAATTCTTCTAACCGATCGCTAACTCTAGCAATTTCGTGGGCGTAAATTGCATTAACGTAATTGCCATCGGCTATCCTACAGAGAGTATTGATACAATACAAATATCTGAGGCAGTGGATATAACATTTCTCTTGGTCGGATGTCTCTCTGATAATTTCCTGATATAAATTTTTCATTGCTTTTTCTAATGATTTCGGATTCTTTCCTAGTTTTTCCGGGTAAGCGAGTTTATTAAGGTCTTTTATATTGTTGGCTATGTGTAACTCTGTGATTCCTTCCATTTTGCTCCCACCAAAATCTGAAAATAAAATAAATGTTTTTTTGTAGTTTTAACAATAATGAGTTACAGCATAGCAATGGTTTAAAGCCGATGAAATTCATTAATTACCAGAAGCAGTTTTGAAAATTTACATGTAAAAGTTATCAGTAGTAATATAACGAGTGCATTAAAAATTATCGATAACTTTTTAGGATTTTTTTTTTCTTCCTGGATGCACCTTTATGATTTCAAAAATTAAGGAAATTTTGCAAATTTCAGCGTTCTGAAGAATTCTAAAAAGCGTATGACAAAAAAATAGTGTTTGTCACACGTACCTAAAGAAGTTTTTCAGGACTCATCTGCTATTCCGGAATCGGCTAACGCCTCGTCCGGAAACAGAAATGACCCGACCTGAAAAACTTCATTTTAGGTACTTGTGACAAAAATAACTATTTCGTGTTTTTTTACACCCATTACGCGATAACTCCGGAACTAATAAACTTATCAACATGTTTTTTTTTTAATCGGTAGAGGACATATAGGCGGTGATAACTGTGATAGTTTAAATTCCATAGTGCCTGTATTTTTTTTTTTTGGAAAATGGATTGAACTTCAAATCGTACTTTAATTGCAGCATGTTTTTCGGTAAGCGAGAAACTTTTTTATTTGAGCGAATTTTGTCATAGTGTCTGCGTATGATATGACGACAAAGTATCAAAAAAGTTTAAAAAAAAAAAAATCAAGCATCTGTAACAAATAGTTTTCTAGTTATCCTCGATTGAAGTTATGAATATCCAGAGCATGCGATGTACCTGCTTGTCGGCGACGCCGGAAGCACGGGCGGACGTTGAGATGGTTCACCCCTATTATATTTTGTAAAGCAGGGTGGAACGAAAGATTCGTCAATCACACGATAGATGGTTGACGGAAGTGACAGTCAGTGACGGGAAAGGTCAGAGAGAAAAAGAGTCACGGTCTTTCTTAAAGCTCTAGCTCTGATTGTTCATCTGTATTTGGTATTAATATAACGTTTTATTGTTCCGTTCTCGTGTTGAATTTATCCACGACCCATATTCGGTGTTGAGCTGTTTCATTGGCGCCCAACGTGGGGCACGAGGCGAAGAAAATTGAAAAAAAATATTTTGAACCAGATAAAGCGGGTAAGCTCGTTCTGATTACTTATTGGCAAGCTGAATATTCAACGGAGGCTGCGCGCAGACATCGTTTCCGTTCTGAGCTGCGGTGAACCAGGATATTCAATTCAATTTTAATTTTTTTTATTTTGACATTGACAACGAAGTTGGTAGTCAGGTCGATAGGAATCGATATTAATTATTAGAGACTAGTTTCTCGATTCACGAGTCATTTGGAGAAGTTATTTATTTGTACAGCCTCTAGACTGCGTATACTGGTGTACTTAACTAAATTACATTTAGTTATTGCTAAGATTGTACGCTTTGGTCTTGCAATGTTGTGCGGTGTCGTTTAATTTGTAAATGATATTTAATTATACATAAAATGACACCCAGAAAAGTGAAAAGTAAAAATAGAAAGTCTGATTCTCGGTACGATTTAGACCAAGATAGTGCGGACGATTCCCAACCAACTGTGTCGATCCGCGCGAACAGTGCACATACCGATAGACTTAGTATGGTTCTCGATAAAATAGTGACCGATATCGATAAGTTGCAGCGAGCGGTAGACGATTTGACGGTGAAACAAAACAGTCAAAACGTGAGCGTGTGTGAAAATCTACCCCAAGTTGCTACGGTACGCGAAGAAATTAAAAAAGATAAACCAAACATTATAGATAGATCATACATTTTAAATTTTAAGGAATTGGGGGGTAATAATCTATATTTCTCTCCTACGGGAAAAATGAATCCTAATGCTTTTTTGAGAAAAATAACGAAAATTTTTGACGAGGCGGGCGTACCGGATAGACACAAATTGGGTTTAGTTTTACTATGTTTGAAAGGTACAGCAGCGGACTGGGCAGCGATTAAAGAAAATACATTCATGGACTTCCACGATTTCGAAGTGGCCTTCATCAATAGATTTTGGGGGGTTGACAAGCAACGAGATCTGTTTTTAGAAATCAGTTACGGGAAATTTGAGTCAGGCAATCGTTCTGAATATTTCTTAAATCTTTTCAACCAGGCTGGTTTTTTATCAACTCCAATCCCAGAACACAAATTAATATCGCTCATAAGTAGACACTTTTCGGCTGATATTCAACGAGGCATCGTGACCAGAGGTCTTAAAACGTTTGATGAAATCGATGAGTATCTTCGCGATATCGATGCGACATACGAGGACGACGGCGACCGCGGGAATCATTTTCGAAGTAATCGTACAGCGTTGCAGAGGCAGCCTTCAAATATTCACGCCTCAGGGAACCGTGGTAATTTGGGGCAAAACAATAATAATTGGCGACGACAGAGTCAAATTTCGAATGAGAGGAATTCCGAGGTGGTCGATGCTAGGGTTGATAGGCATAATATGCGCTCGATGGGAACGACGCGTTTTAATGAGGAATTTCATTTTTCTAGCGAATCAGAGAGTGAGAATGAGGGCGAATTTTCGGTATGCAAACCAATAATAAAATCGCCGGTTATAAAAGCCGTGGTTTGCGAAGTTGACGTGGAAATTTTAATAGATAGCGGAAGTGAAATAACCGCGGTTTCGGAAACTTTTTTTCAAATCTATTTCGAGGGTATCAAAGGTACCTGTTTTACCGGTCTCAAATGTAGCGATTACAGTTGCAATTGGGGGTAAACAACAGAGGGTAAAAACGCAAGTGCTTATTAGCGTGTATGTCCCAGTGGCGAACGTTAACCTTGACGTAAAATGTTTAGTGATACCGGAATTAAATCGAGATATTTTGTTTGGGTTTGATTGGTTATTACAGTTTAAAGCTAATATCGATTTTAATAAATCCTTAATCGCGTTTTACGTAAATAAAACCGAGTACGTGGTTGAATACAGTAAAAATGAGACGAACTTTTTGGATGAACGCAGCCTTAATTTATGTAGCAATGCTACGACTATTTCAGTCGAGCACCAAGGCAATGATATCGTATCTAAACGTAAGTATAGTGAAAATGACATGCGTGCAGTTGCCGATGCAGCTAGCGCTTGTGAATCCGATAAAAATCACTTATTCAATCTTTTAAAGGAATTTCAACCGATATTCTCTGAATGTCCGGGTTTTATAAAGTCATATCGACACGAAATAGTTATGACTGACGCTAGCCCGTTTTATTGCCCAGCATACCCCATTCCTTTTGCGTATAGAAGCGAAGTAAAGTCTCAAATTATTGAAATGCTTAATTGGGGTATAATTTCGAAGGAAAAACATGTTATATTTCACCCTTGGTAACAGTTAAAAAAAAGACGGAACAGTCCGAATTTGTTTAGATGCTCGTACTTTAAACAAGCGTATGGAAAAGGATTTTGTAAATCCACCCAATCCAAACGAGTTACTTTGCAATTTTAAGAGTGGAATGGTAGTAAGCACCATCGATCTAACGTCAGCCTATTGGCAAATAGGAATTAAGCCGGAACATACTAAATATATAGGATTTATTTATGAAAATGAGTCATACACCTTTAAAAGACTTCCTTTTGGGTTGTCTACCTCAATAGCTAGTTTAATTCGTTGCTTAAATTCGGTTCTTCAGGAAGATTCGCGCGACTTCACAGCAGTGTATGTGGATGATTTATTAATTTTTTCAGATACTATCAATGAGCATTTCAATCATTTGGAGAGACTTTTTAAGCGATTTCAATCTGAAGGGGTGACGGTAAAATTGAGAAAGTGTCAATTTCTTAGTAATCGAGTAAAATTTTTGGGACATATAATTTCAAGTAGGGGAATAGAGATGGATCCCACACGTGTTGAGGCCATTAAAGACTTCCCCGCACCACGTAATATTCGGGAACTACGCGGATTTCTGGGATTAGTGAACTACGAGCAGCGATTTTGTAGTAAATATTCTGATTTGACTTTGCCTTTGTTAAGGTTGTTAAGAAAAGGAGAGAAGTGGTCATGGGGAGTAGTGGAAAAAGAGACATTTAACGCTATAAAGGACAGCTATATTGAAGCTACTATGGTGGTACATCCAGATTTTAAAAAGGGGTTTTATGTTCAATGTGATAGTTCCAATTACGCGGTGGGAGGATGTCTTTTCCAAAAATCAGAAAACAGTGAGAAGGAGGTCATAAGTTATACTTCTACTACTCTAAAGGGTAGTCAGCTGCGATATACTACTACAGAAAAGGAGTTATTGGCCCTAGTGCATTGCTTGAGGCAGTGGCGCACATTGTTATTGGGTCAGGAATTAATTGTTATAACTGATCATAAATCTCTCTGTTTCTTGATGACGTGTAAGTTAAAATCAGCCAGGCTATCTCGCTGGATACTTCTTATACAAGAATTTGATTTCAAGGTTGAACATTGTCCTGGGGTACAAAACAAGGTAGCTGATGCTTTATCGAGAAATCCTCCAAATAAAAATTTATTTTTGACACCTGATAGGTCGTCTAATATTCATATTATGGTGATGGGGCTGTCAGAATGTTATAAAAATTTACAACAAAATTTAAAATCCATGCGTGAAGATCAACTAGCGGATGAATGGATTGGAAAAAAAATCAAGTTGTTAGAACAATTTAATAGAGAGCCTCGGGTGTTTTCGGACAAGGAGCACCAACTATTTTTATGGTTCCGGGTGCATGAAGATTTGCTTTTTAAAAGAGGGGACCCTGTAAATCCAGGGTATAAGTTGTGCGTTCCTAAGAATCAGATTCGGGATCTTATAGTCGCTCATCATATCGGAAATGGTCATTTTGGCCGAACGAAAACTTATAGTCAGATGAAAGAAAGCTTTTATTGGCCGAAAATGCAGCGACATGTTGGTCAAATAGTGGCTGCTTGCGATCTTTGTCAAAAGTCTAAATGTTTAAAAATAAATAAAGGAACTTTACATTCTGTATTGTTGGATAAACCTGGAGATCTAGTATGCACAGATTTAATAGGTCCTTTACCAGCTTCGCGCGGGGGTGTCACTCAGTTACTTGTGCTGGTGGACGCCTTCTCTAAGTACGTCAAGTTGTATGCGCTAAAACGGGCTACCGCCAGAGTCATTGTTAATAAGATATTCATCGATTACATACCAAAAATACAGAAGCCAAAATGTATACTTAGTGATAATGGAACACAATTTACCGGAAAATTGTGGAATGATAGCCTATCACGAGAGGGTATCCGTGTTAAACATACCTCTGTATATTTCTCTGAAGGAAATATGACTGAACGATACAATAAGGAAATCGGGCGTCTATTACGTCTATATTGTTTTGAAAAACATACTAAATGGGCATGTTTGCTTGATTTTATCGAAGATTGCCTCAATAGCGCTATTAGTGAGGTAACGGGGTTTACACCGAAGTTTCTTCAGTTCGGAGAGAGTTTACGACGTCCGATTGAGACATTTATATCATTTCCCTATGAGGGTGTAAAGCCACCAGACTTGAAAACTGTTCTTTTGCTGGCCCGCGAGCGGTTGCTTTCTCGTGCTGAACGTCGCGCGGAAAAGTACAATGATCAAATTAAACCGACAGTTTTTAAGAAGGGCGACCTGGTTCTTGTAAAATCACATGCTCAGTCCTCTGCTGATGACCATACCATTAAAAAGTTCTTTCTATTATTCAATGGCCCTTTCAGTGTTTTGCGGCAAGCGGGTCCTAACTCATATGTAATTGGAAATTTGTCAGGCAAAGAACACTCTTGTCAGAATATAATCAATCTCAAACCCGAATGTTTTGCTAATTTGAATAATTGTAGATTAATATTATCTTTATCAATTTGTATCATTAGATTTATCTCCTTGTGGTGGAGTTAATAATATTATTAGATATATATATATATATTTTTTTTTTTTTATTAGATTAAAGTTATTCATGGTGTAGTCATTGAAAATTGAATCCATAAGCTGTTATTAGATTCAATTGGGGGGTCATGAGATGGTTCACCCCTATTATATTTTGTAAAGCAGGGTGGAACGAAAGATCCGTCAATCACACGATAGATGGTTGACGGAAGTGACAGTCAGTGACGGGAAAGGTCAGAGAGAAAAAGAGTCACGGTCTTTCTTAAAGCTCTAGCTCTGATTGTTCATCTGTATTTGGTATTAATATAACGTTTTGTTCCGTTCTCGTGTTGAATTTATCCACGACCCATATTCGGTGTTGAGCTGTTTCAACGTGGAGATTTCACTGCGGATTTGAAAGTTGGTACTCGAAAGGTTCCAAAATTTGAATAATTTATTAAATCTTCTTCAAATAAAACGGCATTAGTGAATTATTCAACCAACTATTTTTTAGAAAAGGAGCCTTCTATACTTAGCAATGAAAAAGAAATAATAATAGCAGGATTCAAGAATGCCGAAAGTTGCTTTCTGCTAACCAAAAACGGTAAACCACAAAATTTAAAAACTTAAATAGCTGGTCCATCACACTATCCGGAAACAAGAATTTGACATTTTTGAAGCTTTTACATTAAAGTAGACAACTCAAATAATAGTTTTATGAAAAAAAAAATGCGGGTTTTTTCATTTTTCTGCAAGAAAATTCAGTTCAAACTGACTAATAAGTTCCATTAACCATTTGTATCTATACATTATAATATAAAAATGGAAAAGTTGAATTAAGAACCACTAAAACTAAACAAAGCAAACTTCCTTAAGGGAACAAAATATATCATTAATCAACTAAATAATCCTATAAAAAAACCATTTAATATTTTTGTCCAATTTGCAATGTTAAGTTATACATTCGTTGAATGGCATTTTTGCCATATATCTGCTTCCACATTCCTATATTGGTCAATATATTGTGGCAAATATTTTGAATGCATAACACCCAGAGTTCTGACATATTTTTTCAAGCCAGACCAATACCCTTCCACCTGGTTGGTACAGACCCCTGTAATGGGATCTTTGAAATATTTGGTATGGTTTACTGTTCGGTGGACGTCACCATAGTCTACTAATCCAGAGTAAGCGCGCCAATTGTCTGTCCATATTTCCCTACCGACCCTTACATGTTTTCTTATAATCGGTAAAAGAATCGCAGCGGATCGATTTTTGAAATATTGAATATATTCCCTTTTTTCAGTCGCATTATAAATTCTTAATATCCACGACTCTTTCACCAAACGACCTCTGTTATATTTTCTTTTAGAAATTACTGATTCATCAATCTGTACCAAATGATTCTCCCGCCTAAATAGAATAAAAATTATAACAGACGATCCTCTTCTCAACCTTTGACACAGATCAATGAATAATATCAATTCTTATCAGTTTAATATCACTATCGCTCTGTTTTTCGATAATGACACATAAATAAAAAAAAGAATCAATAGTAAAGTTATTTTTTTCTGGTCTCGTAAAGAAAAAGATGATCTGACTTTTTCAACAAAAAAAAAAACATAAAATCAATAATCTTCGTAAATTAAATGACAAATATTTTCCTGTATGAATTTCAGTAAATTTATTTATTCATAAGAATATTTATTGTTTTCCGCATCTAATTGAACATTTTAAAGAGGAACTGAACGGTTTTATGAAGAAAGTATATCGAACTTGTAAGTTTTAGTGTTTCCGTATAGTATGATGGAACCTAAATAGCAACCAAGAAGAAGCTGATACGAGGATAAATCTTCACTTATTAAATGATTTTCCGACTTGCAATTCCATTCTAGTAAAATCTGTGGATACAGATATTTTGATTTTACTAATTCATTTTTACTGTATTATTCCTGATAATATGACCGGACATAACGTATTCATGCAATTGGGCCACAGTACAAAAACGCAGTGTGTCTTTGTCCGAAATTGTAGCAAATATTAGATAGCAAATTTGTAAAAAATTATTAGCTGTTCACTGTCTTACTGGTTGCGATACAACACTTTGGATTCAAATTGTTAAGAATTTATATGTAAGCTTACCTTCTCATTAGGAGATAGAGCTCTATGTTTTAGATACGATTTTATAATGTGCAACCTGCTAATATTGCAATGACATAAAATGTGTGTTCTGTCAACTTTGTCAATGTTGTTGGTTGCTCTCTTCTATTGTACCCGAATTGTTAATAATAAATACGTTGTTTAAAGTCGTCGAATCTGGGATTTTATTAATATAAAATAACAGGTTATGGGCCCAGCTCACCCAAGAAAGAAATACTAATTTGTGGAAAAGAAGCAAGACTTCAAAAGCAGAAAAATGAATGTGATAACAGTACCTCAGTTAAATGCCGAAAATTTTAACAATTGGAAGTTCAGAGTGGGAGCTTTATTGGAAGAAAAGCAGATAGAAGATACGTTGGAAAAGGTTTTAGACGACTTCACTGGAGATAAAGAAAAATCAGAATTTAAGGTAAGAGATGCAAAGGCCAAATCAATAATAGTACAATGTATAAGCGACAAACACCTTGATATAATAAAAGACTCCAAAACAACAAAAGAAATGTTAAAGGCATTGGAAGATGTATTTCAAAGACGAAGTGTATTTACTAAACTGACACTTAAAAAACGATAACTGACCTTAAAACATAAACGAAATGAAAAGCTAGAAGACCATTTTCATAAATTTGACACGTTAATAAGAGAACTAGAAAGCATTGGATCCAAGGTAGAGGAAGAAGATAAAGTTTGTCATCTTTTATTAACACTTAATGAAGAATTTGATCCAGTAATTACAGCAATCGAGACAATGAATAGTAAAGTAACAATGGACTTTGTGAAGTCTCGCCTACTCGATGAAGAACTGAAGTTTAAAGCAAAACAAGGACATAGTCATAGTGTTACCCAGCTAGAACAATCTTTTAAAGCATTTCAATTAAATTGTTTTAAATGTGGTAAAGTTGGACATAAAATAGCTGATTGTCGGCTGAATTCGAATACAGTTACACGAGGGAATTACAGAGGTCGGAGAAACAGCAGAAGAGGATATTATCAGTCAAATTATCAAAACAATAGGGGTCAAAGCCATGGTCAATTTCAACCAGATAACAGAACAGGGCTCCAAGCAAAAAAGGCAGACGAAATTGCATTCATTGCATTAAGCACTGTAACCTCACCATGTGCAATAAACAGCTTCATCCTGGATTCAGGATGCACTCAACATATGGTAATGGGGGATTTAGAAAAGTACATGTCAGATGTCAAGGATCTAGAACACGAAATTAAAATTGGAACAGCCAAAGAAAAAGAAATTCTGTATGCAAAGAAGAAAGGAACAATTAAGGGAATCTGCCAAAGAAGAGAGATAACAATTGAAGCTTTATTAGTTGAAGGTATGTCACACAATCTTATGTCTGTATCTAAATTGCTTAAAAATGATTTTCAAGTTATTTTCAATAATGATATGTCTGGTAATAAGTGTGCCATTTTACTAAAAAATGATTCTAAATTTTATTGTAATTCTCATAATGATTTATTTTATTTAAATATTGATTTTAAAACTGATACTAACATTAATAGACAAAATGAATGTAATAATAATTGTGAAGTTGATATTAAGTTAGGTAATGAGTGTGTTTATACAGCACATGAAAGTCTAGGTGAAGACATATGGCACAGAAGGCTAGGTCATATTAACAGATTTAATTTAAAGAGATTAGGTTTACCGTTTAGTCAGGAAATTTGTAAGAGTTGTATTGAAGTTAAAAGTACCCGAAAACCATTTTATAATAGTCAAAAGAAACCCGTCAAAATTGGTGAATTGATACATTCTGATATCGCAGGTCCTGTAGTAACTCCTACTCCAGAAGGTTATAAATACTTTCAAGTATTGATTGATGATTTTTCTCATTTCTTGGTAGTTAAATTGTTAAAGAATAAAAGTGAAGCTTATCAAAATGTTATTGATTTTGTTCGATTAATTAAAACTCAACACAGTTTAAAAACAAAAAGAATAAGATTAGATAATGGAGGGGAATTTATATCAGATTATTTTAAAATTTTTTGCAGAACTAAGGGTATTCAGCTCGAGTATACGATGCCATATACTCCGCAGGAAAATGGAACATCAGAACGTATGAATCGAACATTGTTAGGCAGGTGAGAACCAAATTTGCAGAAACTAATTTACCCAGAAAACTATGGGGAGAAGCAATACTATGCTCAGCTTATGAATTAAACCGGTCACCAACTGAAGCAAACAATGGTGAAACGCCGGCAAAGAGATGGTATAACAAGAACGATTTATCAAAGTTAAGAGTATTTGGTAGTCAAGCATGGGCTGTAATTTTACCAAGAAACAATAAACTAGAACGAAGGGCAAAGCCATGTATTATGATAGGATATTGTGGGGCAGGATATCGGTTGTGGAACTATATTGAAAATTTAACTTTTTGCTCAAGAGATGTTAGATTTAATGAAAAAGAAACAAATTATGATAATATTCTAAAGGATGAAAACATTGATAATAAAAGAGAAATGATAATACCGATTGAAAATGAATTAGAAATAAAAGAAGGAGAAAACGATATTGAAATTGAAGTTTGTGAAGACAAAATCGAACCAGGTGGAAGCGATAGTGAAGAATCTGACAATTTAGAAAAATTAGAAACAAAACTAAGAACAAAGGAAACAAGCACCAGAAGAATAATTAATAAACCAAAATATTTAGACGAATATGAGGTCTATCAAGCTTACTGTTTAATTTCGACCGAAGAAAGTGATCCAATAGAGTACAAAAATGCTATTAAAAATAAGGAATGGAAAGATGCCGTGGAAAAAGAATTAGATTCACACGCAAAATTAAATACTTGGACAGAATCAAATGTACCAGATGGAAAATCTGCAATACAAACCAAGTGGGTGTTTCGAACAAAAGAGGATGGAACCAAAAAGGCCCGAATTGTGGCAAAGGGATTCCAGATGAAAGAAAACGATCCATTTAATCCTGTATATTCGCCTGTTGCAAGGTTATCGACAATAAGGCTATTAATATCAATGGCCTTACAAAGAGATTTTAAAATAAGACAACTAGACATCCCAACTGCATTTCTAAACGGAAAATTAGAAAGCGAAGTTTATATATATGCACCTTTAGGACTAAAAGTAAAATCACCTACACTAAAATTGAATCGAGCCTTATATGGATTAAGGGAGTCACCAAAAGTATGGAATGATACTTTCAATAATTTTGCAATTAGAAACAATTATAAAAGATCACTGTATGACTGTTGTTTATACTTTAATCAGAAAACTTGGATATTAATTTATGTCGATGACATGTTAGTCGTTGGCAAAGAAAAAGATGTTGAAGAGGCAGTAAAACTCTTGAAGAAAGATTTCCAAGCCAAAGACTTAGGCGAAGTTAAATTTTTTTTAGGAATGAACATTACAAGAACTGAAGAAGTTATAGAAATAAACCAAAGAAAATTTATAGAAAAGTTACTGACAACATTCAAGATGGAAAATTGTCATGGAAAAACAACACCAATGGAAAAAGGATTTCAATACAACACTGAGAGCGAAATAATTAATGTACCTTATAGAGAGTTAATTGGAGGACTAATGTACCTATCAATAACTACCAGACCCGACATTACATTTTCAGTATCATATCTAAGTCGATTTTTAGATAAACCAACAATGGATACTTGGAATGCAGGGAAAAGAGTTTTGAGATATTTACAGGAAACCAAAATGAAAACTTTAACCTATTATAAAACTGATATTACCGAATTAAAACTCACTGGATATTCAGATGCAGATTGGGCAACAGACAAAATAAACAGGAAAAGTGTAAGTGGATGTATTATTTTGTATGGTAAAAATCCAATATATTGGTTCTCGAAGAAACAAAGTTGTGTTGCACTGTCTACTGCAGAAGCAGAGTATGTGGCAGCGGCTACTTGTGCACAGGATTTAGTAAATCTTAAGGGGATTTTGAATGATTTTGATGTTGATAATGAAACGATTTTGTATTGTGACAATAAGAGTTCAATTTTAATGTCAAAAAGTAACGAAAACTCTAAAAGGGCGAAGCATATAGATATAAAAAATCATTACTTGAAAGACTTAGTTGCACGAAAGGAAATAACAATTAACTATGTATCAACTGATCAAAATTTGGCGGATATATTAACAAAATCTTTAACTAAAGATATTGTCGCGGCTTTGGGTTGCCTGCTGACAAAAATCTTGGGTTCGTTGTTCGTTTCGTTTATTCTAAAAATCAAAGTCCAATTAACACAGCAATAATTTATTCCACTTAACAAAACACTCTGACACTAATTACTTTATTAACAAACTCAACAATTAAACTCTTTACAATCACTATTTAAATCGTATCACACTCGAACTGAAACTAACTTACAAACCAATGCCGGCCTTCTTATATATCCCTAAATCTATTCCTGTGAAATCTAGAATACACACGATAATCTAATTTTCCAGATTAAAGTAGAATAATTCGCTAGATTCTAGTATTTCCGCGATCGATTCTTGACAGCCTGGCGGACGTTTAGCTTATTGTGACACTGCCCTCCTCTTAAGGTTGATCGTCCCGATCAACTTCACGCCCATGATATTTCGCCAACCTGTCCAGATGTACAACTTTCATCTTACTCCTGGTGTTGCGCTGGACTCGATAAACCAAATCATTGATCCTCTTGATTACTCTATAGGGTCCTTCCCATGCTGAAGACAATTTCGGTGATACTCCTTTCTTCCTTACTGGGTTATACAACCACACTAAATCACCTTCTTGAAATCCGACCGAATTGGCCTTCAAGTCGTATCTGGTCTTCATTCGGTCACTGGCTAGTTGAATATGCTCCCGAGCAAAATCATGGATACCCAGAAGTCGTGCCCTTACTTCGTCGGCATAATCTCGGATTTCTCTTCGTTCTTCTTCGGGTACTCCAAACATCAGATCGCAAGGTAGCCTGAGTTCCCTTCCAAAAACAATTCTAGCCGGACTTTCACCTGTTGAATCGTGAACAGCCGCTCTGTAAGCCATTAAAAAGAGAGGCAAATGCTTGTCCCAATCTCGTTGGTTCTTTGCGACCACTTTTGTCAGGTGTTCCTCTATGGTCTTATTGAATCGTTCAACCATGCCATCAGACTGAGGGTGTAAAGGTGTTGTCCTTGTCTTACGAATGCCCATGATCTCACAAACTTTCTTAAAGATGGCAGAAAACTTCTGGCCATTTACTGAAGTAATCCATGATAACTAGGATGTATTTGTTACCACGCTCTGACTCTGGGAACGGTCCTGCTACATCTATCGCTATTCTCTCAAATGGAAGACCAACGTTATACTGTTTCATGGGCCCCCGAGATCTTAGTTTAGGGCCTTTACTGGTAGCACAGATGTCGCATTTTCGGCACCAGCTTTTAACGTCTTCATGGTAGTAAACCCAGTAAAAATGTTCCCGAATTTTGTCCAAAGTCTTGTTAACTCCGAAATGTGCCCCTGAGGTTCCGTCGTGTATTTCTTTTAATACATCTTCCACTCGGTCTTTTGGGATAACCAGTTGGCTCTTAGTGGATTTCCCATCGGCACTTTCCCAAACTCTTTTGAGCAAACCATTTTCTACAGCCAGAGAGTTCCATTGGGCCCACAACGCTTTGTAAATCAAGCTCTTGTTTGACACTTCCCTCCATTCTGGCCTACATTCATCGTTTTCTTTAAGATGTAGAATTTGCCCGATGTCCTGGTCTGCCTCCTGATCTTCTCTCATTTGCTTGGTAGTCCATTTATCATCGACGATCAGGCCCGTTCTTCTTACAGCTGGACTAGTGTTTTTCTCATGTATATCGATTCTTTGACAATGTTTGCAATCTTCTTTACATGGCCGTCTAGACAGAGCGTCAGCATTTTTATGTAGGTTTCCAGGTCGATGTTTAATTTGGAAATCGTATTGCTGCAATTTCTCAATCCGTCTAGCAAGCTGTCCTTCAGGAGTTTTCATTTCTAAAAGCCATTTTAGAGCTGCGTGATCTGTTCTAATTAGAAATTTGCGTCCGTAGAGATACTTATGAAAATGGTCGACTGCTTTTACTATGGCAAGCAACTCTCTTCTGGTGACACAATAATTTCGTTCCGGCTTTGATAATGTTCTGCTGTAGTACTCCACGACATGTTCTTGTGAGTTTTGGATTTGTGAAAGGACAGCTCCAACACTGGTGTTACTTGCATCTGTGTCAAAAATCAACATGCCTTTGTAATCAGGATAGGACAACACTGGGCTCGTACATAATGCTCCTTTCAATCTTCTAAATGCGGAATCGCATTCTTGGGTCCAATTGAATGTTGATTTTTCTTCTGTCAATCGATGAAGTGGAGCAGCTATTTTGGCGAATCCTTCCACAAATCTTCGATAATAAGAACATAATCCTAGAAAACTCCTTAGTTCATGTTTGTCGCGTGGTTTTGGCCAGTCCCTGACAGCATCTATTTTTCCTTCCATAACTTGTATGCCCTCTTCAGATACCACGTGACCCAAGAATTCCACTTTCTTTTGAAATAGGAAACACTTATTTGGATTGAGTTTCAAGTTGGCATTCCGGAAGCGGTCAAAAACTTCTTTTAGGTTATTGAGATGTTCTTGGAACGAATTTCCCATAATCATGACATCATCCAAATATACCAGGCAAGTTCTCCATGTAAGGCCTCGCAAAACAAGATGCATCAGTCGCTCAAACGTAGCTGGAGCATTACACAATCCGAAAGGCATTACATTAAACTGGTATAGTCCGCTACCGGTACTGAAGGCAGTTTTCTCTTTGTCATCGTCATGTATTGCCACTTGCCAGTATCCACTTTTGAGATCCAAGGTGGAAAACCATTTGGAGCCCGATAGAGTTGTTAGTGTATCGTCTATTCTTGGGAGAGGGAAGCTGTCCTTCTTGGTGACGTCATTAAGCTTTCGGTAGTCCACACAAAATCTAAGACTCCCATCTTTCTTCGTAACCAATACTACTGGCGCGGACCATGGACTATTTGACTCTTCAATGATTCCCTCTTGAAGCATTTTATCAATTTGGTTTTCCACTTCCTGTTGCTTCGCTACTGGCATACGTCGTGGTGGTTGTCTAATTGGGTGTGCTAATCCAGTATCAATTTTGTGTTGAATTAAGCTGGTTCGGCCGGTTTGATTGTCCATCACAAATACGTCTGCTTCTTTCAAAATTAAATCTGTGGCTTGTAACGGGCCAAAATTGCATAAACATTTCTTACCTACTACTGGCCTACTACTACTCCTGGCGCCCAACGTGGGGCAGCCGTTTCTTTAAAAGAAAATTTAATTCACTTTTCTTTTGGCTGTTTTGAGTGCATAGAATCAAATTTCAAGTTCTATCTTTAAATTTTTATTCATTTATTTTTTTTAAATTACTTTTGGGTAACAGGTATTACGAATCCCTGTGTATAATTAATTATCTTTATTCTTATTTTATTTTATTGTTGATTACTTACCGTATTGATTGATAGACAAAATGGATTACAAAATGACTATCTCGTACCTTAAAAAGGAAATGCTCATTCATGAGATTACTGTTCGAGGTGTCTCAGTTAGTGATGCCAAGACTGTGGACGAATTAAGGTCTATATTGCGACCACTTTTAAAATTGGAAAAGTCTGGTGCATGTTCTTTTGCCCCATATTCCCTTAACTTCAGTGATGAGAAAGTTCACATTAGGCAATTCCTTGACGAGGCTAATACTGTCATTCCCACCATATCAGGTGAGGCCAGTCAAAATAAATTCATTTCCACCCAGTCACGATTAGTTCATTTGCTTGAGCGGGTAAAACGAATACCTGATTCTATTTTGTCAACGGAAGAACAGTCCGAGAGGACTGAACTCCTCATTGACGTTTTGGCTGCTTTAGATCATTTAGATAAGAATAAAGATAATTAATTATACACAGGGATTCGTAATACCTGTTACCCAAAAGTAATTTAAAAAAAATAAATGAATAAAAATTTAAAGATAGAACTTGAAATTTGATTCTATGCACTCAAAACAGCCAAAAGAAAAGTGAATTAAATTTTCTTTTAAAGAAACGGCGGCCCCACGTTGGGCGCCAACTAGTAGCTACTTACCTACTACTTGAAGTCTATCTGGATCGAGATGTTTCCATGATTTCGCCAAGGTCTGCATCAAGGTGTCTGTATCTAATTTGGATTTCACAAAATGTCGCTTATCTGGTAGGTCACAGTTCGATATTTGCTTCACTGGTTCGAGAGCTCCAATAATGTCTCCTTCTTTTATTCTTACTGTTTCGGAAGAAACATTGGCAATTCTTATCATAATGTCTCCATTTGTTCTTACTAGGGTCTTTCCAACAAGAAATCTTTCTGGTTTATCTCCAATGAAATTACGTGTTAGCCCAACGCAACACCCAGGGTTTGTTTCTAATTTTCCGCAAATGATCTTCTCAGTACTTCCAGGAATCCTCACTGGGGTTGTGGCCAGGATCTTTACGGCATCGGATTCTTCTTGTGTTGTTAGGACAATTTCTTCATTACCAAATTTAAGGATGTTCATGGAAGGATCAAAAGAGAAACCATGTTGGCCGATCAAATCCATTCCCAAAATAAAATCATCTTCTATATCGGCGACTAATGTTTTGTGCCTGAAGGTGGTAGATCCAAAAGTGAGCTCAACCATAGCTTCTCCTTGAACTTCTGCAGATTCGCCGGTGACTGTTCGTAGTGACAGGTTTCTAGTGAGCGGTTGGATTGCCCGAGACTTGACTAATGTTCTTTTAATTATGGAAACTTCAGCACCCGTATCAAAAGTAATGGTTTTCAATTCCCCATTAATTTGTCCTTCGAATTTTAATCCTCTATAATGACTGCCCAATGATTTTATGTAAACAACCCTGGGGGCTTCGTCATTACTAACCAGCATACTGGTTAGTTCTCGTTTCCCTGTCTGTTATTAGGGCTGGCGTCTCTCGATCTCGAAAAGCGTTGGAAACGATCCCTTGATGGAGAGGACATCCTCACTCTACAATCTCGTTGAATATGCCCAAGTTTATGGCACCGGTAGCACTCTATTCGGTTTCTCGGGGTTGGTGTTTGTCTGGAATCGTTTCCCATTTTTCTATCTTCTAGTAACAGTTTCTCCATTCTCTCCATGAAATTACTCATTTTAGTTTCGAAGCTACCATCCTCTTTTGACAACTGTTTATCTTTTGGGTCTTCAATGGACACTGCTCGTATTCTGGGTCGTGAGGCACCAAAGATTGCGTCCAGTTCTAATGCTCGGACAAGGGCTTCGCTACTTTGTCTGAACTTGGACATTCTTAGGTTTTCCTGGATCTTCGAATCTCTGAGACCATCAATAAACGCAGATACTGCCATTCATTCCTGCATGTCTTCCCCAGCTGCAGGAAACGCCAAACTCACTAGCCTTTTAACTTCCGATTCGAATTCTTGTAGACTCTCGTCGGGTTTTTGAACTCTTGATTTAACTTGAGTTCTGAATACTTCTTGTCTGTAATGGTCTCCGAAGCGCAGTTCTAAAGTTTGACTAAGATGCTGGTAATTCTGTTGGTAGATTGAAGGAATGGACTGAAGAAGATCTAAGGCTGGTCCTCGTAGCGCCACTATCAGTGCTGTAGCTTTTTCTTGATCGTTCCATCCGTTGGTATTTGCAGCAGCTTCAAATTGTCGAATATACATGGTCCAGGACGTAGAGCCGTCGAAAGTTGGTGGTTTTATCTTCATACTGGAGAATGCTCCAACACTAGCTGAATTGATGGACTGTATTTCTAATCTACGCATCTTTTCTTCGAGTGCTTGAACTTGGTCCTCAACTTCTTGTCTTAATTGCTGAACATCGGTTTTGACTTCAGCTTTTACTTCTTGAACGTCGTGTTTAACTTCTTGCACATCGTCTTTAACTTGTTCAATCTTCTGGTCTAGGTTAGCGACAGTTCCTTGTATGGTTTGGAATATTTTCTGTAGTCTTCCAAGGTCCTCCTGCCGTTCTTGTTGTCGCTTAGTTTCTTCTTGTTGTCGCCTAGCTTCTTCTTGTTGTTGCCTAGCTTCTTCTTCTTGTTTTTCTTGTTGTCGTCTGGCTTCTTCGTCTTGTTTTTCTTGTTGTCTTCTAGCCTCTTCTTGTTGTCGTCTAGCTTCTTCGTCTTGTTTTTCTTGTAGTCGTCTGGCTTCTTCGTCTTGTTTTTCTTGTAGTCGTCTGGTTTCTTCGTCCTGTTTTTCTTGTTATCTTCTAGCTTCTTCGTCTTGTTTTTCTTGTTGTCATCTGGCTTCTTCGTCTTGTTTTTCTTGTAGTCGTCTAGCTTCTTCGTCTTGTTTTTCTTGTTGTCGTTTGGTCTCTTGAAGTTCCAACATTTTGCGCAGAAGTTCTTCAACTTTTTGTTCGTCCATTTTGGCTTGTTGTCTTGTGATAGGCATATACAGAATGTTCTAGAATTTCCCTCGAACTTTCTTCAAATATCTTTTCTGGTCTTTGCTCGAAGTTCCAAACACGCCGGTGAAGTCACAAATTGGATAACTTGCTTTATTCTAGAATAGAATGTTCTGGAATTTTCTTGAAACTTCTTTTCTAGATGTCGATTGATACAGCAAATACGTCGGTGAAGTCACAATTTCGATATCTCCTTTGGTTTCCAAATAGAATGTTCTAGAATTTTCCCGAAACTCCTCGAAAAACCTCTTCTGAATGACGATTGATGTTCCGAATACGTCGGCGAAGTCACAAATTCGATATCTCCCTTAGTTTCCAAATAGAATTTTCTAGAACTCACTCGAAGATTCACTATCACAGTCTAAATCGGGTATAGAGTCACTTCCGGGGTAATTCACACGATCGGTTAAGTCTCTTTTTGTGATTGTCACTATTTGCACTGCACTAACTGTCCCAGTGTTCACTTAGTGTTCAGTTTTTATACTACACTAGTGTCCCCGCACTTCCCTAATTGGATTTCACTCTGCAGTCCTTTATATCCCACTCCTGACACCACTGTCGCGGCTTTGGGTTGCCTGCTGACAAAAATCTTGGGTTCGTTGTTCGTTTCGTTTATTCCAAAAATCAAAGTCCAATTAACACAGCAATAATTTATTCCACTTAACAAAACACTCTGACACTAATTACTTTATTAACAAACTCAACAATTAAACTCTTTACAATCACTATTTAAATCGTATCACACTCGAACTGAAACTAACTTACAAACCAATGCCGGCCTTCTTATATATCCCTAAATCTATTCCTGTGAAATCTAGAATACACACGATAATCTAATTTTCCAGATTAAAGTAGAATAATTCGCTAGATTCTAGTATTTCCGCGATCGATTCTTGACAGCCTGGCGGACGTTTAGCTTATTGTGACAATATATTTGTATATCTAAGAAATAAGGTTCACATTGTTTAATGTAGGTACCTAATTCAGTTTAGTTCTTTATTTTATTTTATATAACATTTAAAATCGAGGAGGAGTGTTAAGAATTTATATGTAAGCTTACCTTCTCATTAGGAGATAGAGCTCTATGTTTTAGATACGATTTTATAATATGCAACCTGCTAATATTGCAATGACATAAAATGTGTGTTCTGTCAACTTTGTCAATGTTGTTGGTTGCTCTCTTCTATTGTACCCGAATTGTTAATAATAAATACGTTGTTTAAAGTCGTCGAATCTGGGTTTTTATTAATATAAAATAACACAAATATCATGCGAACTAAAAAACAAATCGATGAGCGGTTTGCCGAATTTGAAGGATAATATCTGAACACGCTGCTTTGATCCAAATTTTTCTGTTGTGAAGCTCCTTACTGACAAGGTGAAAAAGAATGTAAAGTTTTTTTAACCAAAATTTCCAAGTACCGAGTTTCCACAAAACAAAAACTAAATATTTTTTATTGATATTTTTTAGTCGTCATTTATTTATTAAGAAAAAACTAATTTCACAAATTTTTAATATTCCTATTCGTCAATGAAATTTCGTTCTTTATCTCTAAAATCCTGCTATTTTCAGGGTTTTTGTGCTGGTAGAACCCACTATATTTGGTAAAACTAATGCCGTTTCATTTGAAGAAGATTTAATAAATTCTTTAAATTTTGGAACTTTTCGACACCAGATAATTTAAAATCCACAGTAAAATCTCCACGTCCGCTCGTACCGTCAGCGGCAAGTAAATATGTACATCGCGCGCTCTGGATATTCATAACTTCAATCGAGGATAACTAGAAAACTATTTGTTACAGATCTTAGATTACAGATGCTTGATTTTTTTTTTTAACTTTTTTGATACTTTGTCGTCATATCATCGCAGATACTATGACAACCGAAAAACATGCTGCAATTAAAGTATGATTTGAAATACAATCCATTTTCCAAAAAAAAATACAGTCACTATGGGATTTAAACTAGGATTTAAACTATCGCAGTTATCACCGCCTATATGTCCTCTATCGATTAAAAAAAAAAACATGTTTGATAAGTTATCGCGTAATGGGTGTAAAAAAAACACGAAAATGACATATTTGTCACATTTTTTGAAATAAAAAATGTATGACCCCGCGAAAAAAGCCGTAATTAGCCATTTTAGATGCAGAAGATTATAATCGATCATCCTGTATAGGTTCCATGTGGTTAGACCTTCAAAAAAAATTTTGAAACATTTTTATATCGTTTTTACTCCACTAGTTGGGTAGGTGTATAGTTCGACGTGCGTTACAATATATTTTAAACGGCGCATTCAATCCCCTTGCAAAAAAATGTAATATGAATTGCTTAATCTAAAAAAAAAATAAATATCAAAGTTATAAAAAAAACATAAATAAATAAATAAACCTGCCAAATTTGAAGAAAAATGGCAAAGGGATTTTTGAGCAAAACCAAAATTTTTTTTCAAAATTTGACACCCTGTATCTCGAAAACTTAAATTTTAATAAGTAGGTACTATTTATCCTAGAAGTTTGATCCCATCATCCATTAAGACCCTGTATACTCTTTCTGAGTTTCGTACGTTAATTATAATTTTCTGTACGTCAAGTTTAGTTAAGTTGATGTAAATGACACTTTAGTCATGTCAATTCTAATAATAATTTTTTAACAAAAAAAAAAATATATTTAAACCTCAATGTGAATATAGTTATTTCCTCAGTTATTTCTATTCCACACTATTTCACAATCATGAAAAAGAGAAGTGTGTAAGGTGTGTGAAAAGCACTTTTCACACAGGTTTGTGTCGCTCACCTAAGGCTCGTGCCACCTAACTTCCTCACGCGTGTCAAAAGTGCTATTTTCAATACTTGTTGCAAAATATACAATTTTTTTCAGGATTATTTGGAAAGGACACGAGACCATACCTCATACCCTATATTAATAAAGGCCGGTTTCTCAATAGCGAGTCATCTCCGGACTTGTTTCAACTCCAGGGTAAACGTGTCCAGTTGCTATGTTTACCCTGGAGTTATGCTTAACCCGAGGGTGACCTGCTATTGAGAATCCGACCCTAATAGACTGTGAGATAGGGACTGTTTAGTAGAATCATTTTTTTTTTTCTGGCATTTTGAAGGCTGAATGTGGCTAGTTAGCTGATGAGAATATGGGTGATTTTAATGCCTGCTACCTGTTCGAAAATTTGGAGAAGAAAAAAATTGATTTACATTAATGATCTCAAATTTTTTGGTTTTTAAATAAAAGATAAATAATTCACCCATAAAAAATACCAGATGCTTTTCAATAGCTGAAAAATTGGAGATGAGTGTCAACTTCCAAGAGAAAAGAAAAGAAACTTCCGCGTTTACTTTTTGTCTGGCAATTGAGAGAATAAAAGGTTTTGTTGCGAAAATAATGCTGACAAATCGCCAGACGGTAATCACAGTTCGAAATCGAGTTTTCCGGTGAAACATTCTGTGGACATTTCGAACAGGGAGCATGCATTAAAACCACCTATATTCTCATCAGCTAACTAGCCCGATTCAGCCCTCAAAATGTCAGACAAAAAAAAATTACTCTAAACAGGCCCTATCTCAGGGTCTATAAGTATTAAGCTGTGATATCTTGATATCCGCATAGCCAATTTTTTTTCTTATCTATGTTAACGATTTACCATTAATAATCAGAAGCGGCCATTGTACAGGGTGGTCCAAATGGGACACTTTCTTATGGAAACACACTTTATTTTGAGAGATAGAAAAAAATGGACCCCCCACTCTGAGGCTCAAATTTCATTAAATTTTGATTGGTGCAAACCACATTTTGATATCTTCAACCGTTTAGGCGCTAAAGGGCGATTCTCGATTTTGAGCAATACTGTAAAGCCTCCATAACTTTTTTGTTTATGAAAATAATTCATTTCCGTACAGACCTTTTGGAAACACTTTTTCAAGCAGAACCTCGAACAGAACTCAGTGACGTTCTCAGTTTTTTTCTGTCTGGCTTCGATTTCGAGATATTGACCAAAATTCGATTTTTTTCAATAGGACACTCTTTATATTAATAATTGATTAGAAAGCTATGCTTTCGCTGATTTCAATGATATAAAGTTTGATAGGTTTATCTCTAACAGTTTTCGAGAAAAAAAATTATTTCGGTTTTTGTCATAAGAAACAATGTGCAAGAAAGAGACCTTTCTCAGTTTCCTTACAGAGATAAAGTCCTTTTCCAACCAAGGGCGATTTAAAGGGGGGGGTAGAGGGGGTAATTACCCCCCTCAGACAGAGATTTTTTTATACATTTATTAATTACAACAAAATTTCAACAAAAGACATTTCAAGACAAGTTCTACATTCTACAAACTAAAGAATTAAAGGCATCGTATATATGAATATGATAGGCTCACCAGTACCGACGTACTTACCAAGGTTCCTAAAGTTCATAAGTTGTCTGGTAATGGGTAACTTAATGACGCATCTGGAGTGCCTTTCGTATTTGCTACTATACAGTGCTATGGTTGTTTGAAATGTCTGGTTTTGTGTACAGTATTGCGAACACCTTGTAGAATGCTAACAGATTTTCATAGGACCATGAAGTAAATGTAAGTAAAGTCAGTCGTTTTTAAACTGACACTTTCCGTATGAGGAGCGAGGGGGTATTTCATATGGCAAAAACAGGTGTAACGTCAGGTAACCATTGGCGTTCTAATATAGGGAGATACCAGCTCAAATTCCGTTGCAGTATTAGATCAAAATCGAAATCGACAGACATTATGCACCAACAACCTGCAAAAGCTTCAGCTTATAGGATCTCCAATGGATGAAATATGTTGGTTTTTGTTGAGACATGCAAGCTTCCATTTTTTTGAAAAAATATTAAATATTTTAAAAACGGTGGAGTTTTGGTATAGATGATTCCTAACAAAAAGTATGTAGGATTTTTAGAACGATAGAATGTACTAAAATATAGGGTGTTCCATTTAAAAATAACAAAGTTCTGTCGCATACCCTATTTACAAAGCACCCTGTATATTTAAAAATATTTTTAAGTAATGCACCTTAGAGAATTAAACAACTTTGAATTTTTTATTTTTTTTTCTTGCATCACCCTGTGAGAAGTGGACACCCTGTATAACTATTTTGATGGCATCGGCATACATTTTTGCCCGAAGCGTGTTTTTGAAACGACTTTCGGGTGCAAATTTGGGCGTGGCACCCAAAAAAAAATTTGTACGTTGCGACACTTGATGATTTTCCCGTCATCCATTACCCCCCCCCCCCCCCCCCAGAAAATCATGTATGGACCGCCACTGTTTCCAACACATTGTTTCTTATGACAAAAACCGAAATAATTTTTTTTTCTCGAAAATTGTTAGAGATAAACCTATCAAACCTTATATCATTGAAATCAGCGAAAACATAGATTTCTAATGAACTATTAATATATTGGGTGTCCCATTGAAAAAAATCGGATTTTGATCAATATTTCGAAATCGAAGCCAGACAGAAGAAAACTGAGAACGTCACTGAGTTCTGCTTGAAAAAGTGGTTCCAAAAGGTCTTTACGGAAATGAATTATTTTCATAAACAAAAAAGTTATGGAGGCTTTACAATATTGCTCAAAATCGAGAATCGCCCTCTAGCGGCTAAACGGTTGAAGATATCAAAATGCGGTTTGCACCAATCAAAATTTCATGAAATTTGAGCCTCAGAGTGGAGGGTTCATTTTTTTCTTTTTCTAAAAATAAAGGGTGTTTCCATAAGAAAGTGTCCAATTTGGACCACCCTGTACATCCTTTGCTGATGACACTACTCTACTTTGGCATAGCAAAAATCCACATGATCTAAGTGGAATGATAAACCAGGATCTGGCTAGTACAAAAAGATGGTGTGACGGCAACTGTTTGTCTTTTAATGCATCAAAGACTAATATTTTAAATTTATAATGCATTTTGAATTATATTTCCTTGAATTCTCAGCCCATCATGAAGACAAATTATAGTAAATTTCTAGGCTTGGTTATTGATGCTAGATTAGGATTTGACAAACATATTGAGCAGTTGTGCTCGAAAGTAGCATCAGGCTGCTTTGCCATAAAAACAATGAGGTGTGACCTGAATGCTGCAGTGGCTAGAGATGCCTACTTTGCGCTGATTGAGTCTCA
This sequence comes from Ceutorhynchus assimilis, assembly GCA_917834065.1. Taxonomy (NCBI): domain Eukaryota; kingdom Metazoa; phylum Arthropoda; class Insecta; order Coleoptera; family Curculionidae; genus Ceutorhynchus; species Ceutorhynchus assimilis. Next base: position 55,688,414 of record OU892280.1, on the reverse strand, counting down.
TCTGAGATATGGCGTTTGCTTCTGGGGTAATGCATCTGCTTATATTTTGTAACCATTGTTCTACAGAAGCGTAACTTAAGGTGTCTTTGTGGACTTAGTTATAGGACGTCTTGTAAGCCATATTTTATTCGTGAACGTATTTTGACTCTTCCAGCCATTATCATACTGGAAACTGTTTGCCTGATGCATAACAAGCATTCCTCTATGATTTACTATTTAAACTTAAATAATACCCGCTCATATTTTAATATAAATTTGCCTACTCCTAGTCCTAAATCGTCACTGACCCAAAATTCAATTTTTTACCAGTGTCACTTCGGAAGATAATATCATACAAAATATGGACCGCAGGTTGAAAAGATGTTGATTGAAGAGGTTTATTACAGCATGGAGAAATACTTCCTAGACCATTTTTAGATTTTTTTAATTTACCTTTTTCTGTGACGGGAAAAAAGTGATTTTTTTCTATAACCGTTAAAAAGTAAACAACTTTCGTCATACTTCACCTTAGCCGAAAACGTCACTTTAGTCACTAGTGATAAAATATCCCATAACGTTAACTTTCGTCACTAGTGACGAAAGTAAAGTTTTACAATTTTACATCCTAAATACATTCCTTCAAATCTACTTATAATTTTATTCTGCAAAGCACAATGGAAAAACATAGTTCAACACAAAAAAATGTGAAAATTTGCTTTATATCTATATATATATAAAACACAGTTGTGTTTTGTGGAAGCATTTATAACTCGAGAACGGCTGGACTGATTTTTATGATTTTTGCTTAATTGGATTTGTCTTTGTCTATCCTAACATAATAAATCGAAAAAATCCAAAAAAAAAATTAATAAGCCCGCATACGGCGCCATCTCTTATAACCCATACCAAATTTAACGTCACATTTTCATTGCAAACCATGTGGATTTTATTGTCACACACTTTGCACAAAAACAATTTAAGGAAAGCACTTCACTTTCAATTGTTCTTCACAATAAAAATGTCCAAAAATAAATAGAATTACAATGTTTTAATTGTGTATTTTATTTTGTTGTTGGTCTATTCCGAAAGAGCGCGAACTGGTCTTCCTGTCATTTCTTGACGCTTGACCATTGACGTTCTGTGACTAAGTTCCGTTTCTGCTCTCAGGCATCCCTTGACAGCCGTGTTCCGTGCCGACTGTTCGGAGTGCTCCGTCCGGCTGGTGTCGAGTGGCAGAGAGCCAGGTTATGAGTCCGCCACAACCATTTTGTATACAGCGCCATATATGATACCTAGAACGGAGCTCACCGATGCGCGGTAATTTCATTGCAGATGCAGTAGAACCATGCTACTCAGGAACTGGAGATATTTAGAACAGAACTATTCCACTATTCTAATCGGATAGAGTGGTGCAGAAAGAGTAGATCAGGGCCCGGATCACGAGACTCGATCTCGATTGAAATGGATCGAAAAACTCGATAGTCGACTTAAAATGCATCACGTCACTCGAATTATCGACTCGATTCTATTGAATTTTCTCGACTAGTTCTAAGTAATAATTTTTTTCCGTTATTCTATTGCAATTTTTCACAGTTTGTCTGTTTGAGGTGATTGGTTAATTGTTTATTAATAAAGAAATATGCTGCCGATTGTGCGTGAGAGAAAGATTTTGATGAAAAGCAGGCCTGAAAATGTCTATTTGCTTCGGAGAATTTAGAGGTTGAGAGATTTAAAGAAATATCTCGTCTAGGTGAAAATCGCATCCTTTTTGTAGCTTATTTGGTAACATAGCTGCTTAACATTGCCATTAGGTTTTCCCATTTTTCTCTTAAATTGGCTTTGACTGCAAGTCCTGTATCATACCTCCGCCAGTCAGAAACAACTCTGAATTTCTTTCCAGCCAATCTAAAATTGCGCGTTTCTTGTTGTGCCCATGAACCGGAATCTACGATGTACGGTTTTTAGACGTGTTGAAATGAACCTTTCACATTCGTAACAAACAGGGATGCTGAATATCAACACTTGAAAATATACTTGGAACAAGCGCTTAAGGAATTGGAAAAAGAATGCAGATATAATGGGCATGTCGCTCAATGAATCAATCAAGTATCAATTGCACAGGATTGACGACCTAGAATACATGACACGTAACTTGATAGAGAAATACGAAAAATGGAGGTAAATTTGATCTAAACGAAGCAATTATAGATCGGAGTATACAAGGCCAAAAACCCAAGGCAATATCCCTACTAAATAGAATACTTTGGGACCAAAATAACAAAAGAAATACAACTAGAATATACACCATCATAAAGGACAGACAACTAGGTGGATGAACATGGCAACAGACAGAGAGGAATGGAGAAGACTGGGGGAGGCCTACGTCCAAAGATACACTGAAGAAGGCTGAATAGATAGAATAGAAAGGACAGAACCGCAAAAATGCTGGAACCAGCTGAAATGGACTTTTGGAGAAGTGCGACCGGCAAGGCCAAAATGGAAAGGACTAAAGGACAACAAACCAGGGAATTAGAGAAATTATGAACGTAAGCGAAAGCTACACAATAGTAGGTAGATAAGTTGAAGACAAACAACTGATTTGATAGTTTGCTGCTGACATGTACGTACAAAGAATGGCAGATACGAGATTATACAAGCAAATCATTGAGTGGAAGCCAGGGGGAAGAAGAAGACGCAGCGGCCCAAGAAGAAGCTGAAAAGTGGAGTAGACGAGGAAATGAGAGATAGGGGCTTGGAGGAAGATGCCTGGATTCACAGAAACGGTTGGAGATCGAATCGGAAGACGTACAACATTATAGACCGATAATATAGGGTCTGTTTCCACAGAAATCACAAACCAGTCAGAGCGTTTTTGATTTGTCCAAATTGCAAAAAAACAGTTTCCTGACTATTTTCAATCAATGAAATTCGCTCTGACTGCTTTGTGATTTCTGTGGGAGCAGACCTTCTAATACATCCTAACGTACCCAAGAAAATGCATGTCCAAAAAAAAAAAATCGAATCGAGTTTCTCGATTCTCCTCTCGATCGAACACCATGAATGAGTTTGTCGACTCGATAGACGATTGCTCGATTGAACGGGACCGAGTTTCGTGATCCCATAACAGATAGAATAGTGCAGATAGAGTAGAACAGATGGAGTAGTGCAGTGCAGATAGAGTGATACAGGGCTGCGCTGTAGATTTTTTTCTTTTTTCTTTACATTCTTTGAACATTCCTGTGCCTGAGTCTATTTATTTGGTGGTACACTTTACAAGAAAAATGCCCACAAGCTGCCTTGAAAGGGATGATGTAAAATTTTAATTTCAGGTGACTTCTGATCTAGAGAGTGAACATTAATATTTTTCATCCAAAGCCAAATTCACCATCGAAAAAAACTGAATTTAATTCAGCTAATAGATACGTTAACACAACATTTAATAGGTATTTAATAATTCAGAGGCGGTACGAAGTTCGCCGGGTCAGCTAGTAATGTAATAAAAGCAAAAATAGTAAAAACATTAGCCAGCGCCATCTATCAATGCTTCACTGAATAACTATTCCGAAGGATTCTTTATTATCGGCCGAACTAGGTGTTGTTTGCTATTTGCCGCCTTCAACAAACTGTCATAAATATTTAGTTCAATTTGTGAATTGTGAATTGCGGCAAAGAATATTATAGTTAACACTTAGTTAACTATAATATTCTTTGATTGCGGATTGCGTTAATTACAATTAAATAATCAATAGTAATATAACTAGTGCAATGGAAATTATTGATAATTTTTGGAAAATTTGCCCGAATGCATTTTTAGTTGAAAAAGAGCACGAGTGCCTTTTTCAGTTAAAAACGCATGAGTGCAAATTTGTCGAAAATTATAAATAGTTATTTATGATATAAGTGTTAAAAGTACATTTTTAAGGCACGCATGTGAAAGTTTGCAGAATGAGCGAAGCGAATTCTGCAATTCACATAAGTGCCTTAAAAATACTTTTAACACAAATATCATACAATATTTTTTCTACAAACGGCAATAACAAGCAATAACCAGTGACAAATTGGATTTTTAAATGAATAATAAATTGGAAGCATCTTTCCTACGTAAAATTATTGAATTTGATATTTGTCAAAAAATTCAAACAACCAGCACCTTGTTTTACAGGTAATGAAATGTCTCGTCAGTTTCTTGAAAGTCTGTCGTATGGTCTATCGTGGTCAGTAACCTTTTTGCTAAAAATGCAACAAAATACACAAGAAAAAGAAGGTTGCATCAATCCCTTGAAAAATATAGAGGAGGCGGCCGATGGAGCTTCCTCAGTTGTTCAAATTTTACCATTAATATTAATGTAAATAATTAAAAATACAAACTTTTTTTGACGTTTGCTTTCAAATTTTGATGTTTCATTTTTAACACTAGTGCCTTAAAGACTTTTAACACTAGTGCGATAAAGTAACATTTTTAATGCTTCGAGGGGGTGTTAAAAATTGCATTTTTAACACGTTTGTAGAAAAATATATTTCCATTGCACGAGTTGTATTTAATGAGAGAATTTCATAAATCAAAAATCGAGGGGTCAACACCTGATTGGAAATTTGTACACCTACTGTAAACTAACCGTTCTAGTTGAGTATTGTTAGAGTATTGTCAGGCATTGTCACTTTATTTTAGGTATTGTATGGTATTGTAGGGATTGTCAAGTATTGTTAACATATTGTAAGTATTTAACTGGTACTGTAGATGAAACAGCAATACTTAACCTGTATTGTAAAGCAATTTTTAGTACTGTTACTAATGTAGAAGTACTGTCGGTACTGTTTATGTATTTTCAGAACCAATTTTAGTACTGTGAATGTAATCATCTTTGTTATTGTTAAGTGTAAATTGTGACTGATGGTTTATTTTCATTGACAGCTCTTGTTCATTAGGTACATATTTTTAAAGCTTTATGCACTATGCATTGGTAAGATGCCAATTGTTTAATCGGATGTGATGAAACTAGGGAGTTTTACATGGCGGACCCCGTAAATGAAACGTTTCCGCTTGTTAACTAAAGCTACTGATAACTTATTATATAGGGTGTTTAAAATACCACGGGCCACCATCGGTAGGTATATCCGAAACTGTAAGAGATACGAGGGCCGTTGAATTAAAAAAAGTTGCCATTTCCCGAGCCATTTCCGATGGTTATCAAAAATATATTTTCGTTGTTGTCAAATTTCTATTAGTTTCCGAGATACAGGGTGATTTGGTAAAAAACACCTAGAACTGTTTTTTTTTTACAAATCATCCTGTATCACGGAAACTGATAGAAATTTGGCAGCAACGAAAATATATTTTCAATCACGATGGGAACTTTTTTTTAATTCGACCGCTTTCGTATCTCTTACCGTTTAGAGATGGCCCAATCATGGTATTTTTGACAACCTGTATATCGTTTATTAATTCCTAAACCCGTTTTACCTAGGTGCGGCTCACTCACTACAATTTGTACATCGATTTCGGAAATCGCAGGGGTCTTCGACAATTTTTAAGGGATTTCGAAAGTTTTCGTATATTCGAATTTCAATGCTGTATCACTAAAGATTTAGAGGATTTCGTTAAAATTGGGATTTCAGAAGGATTTCAGTTAGGATTTCGGGATTTTTGAAGGATTTTGGTTGGGATTTCGGGATTTCGTGAGGATTTCGGATAGAATTTCGCTCTTCGCGATTTCGAATGGATTTCGGGATTTCCAAAGAATTTCGAAGTGATTTCACGGGATTTTGAAAATGTATGTACAGGGTTATTGGTTATAAATGTCACCCTCTCTATCTTTTTTATTTCACATTTTAAAAGTTTTATGGTTGAAATTAATTTTTTTGAAAAACTCACTTTCGCATATACAGGATGTTTCAGAAAATCTGGTCGTGCTCTAAATTTCTTATTTCAAATAGAATACCCTGTATATTATTAGATATTCGGATCCTACATAAAATTCTGAGCGGATTTCATGTGATGTACCCTATTGGGATTTCAAGATAAGCGATACTCTATCTGGCGGCAAATTATGGAACTACACTGCTCAACAATCGAACTGGATAATTGCAAATATACTAAAATCCTCACTTAAAAAAATAGAAAATAAAAACGTGTTTTATATTATCAATAACCAGTTTATTGATAATCAATTAACTGTTTATTGATAATATAAAACACCTTTTTATTATCTATTTTTTTAAATGAGGATTTTAGTATATTTGCAATTATCCAGTTCGATTGTTGAGCAGTGTAGTTTGTAGTACATTGTCGTTTGTTATTGTATTCTTTACCATTGTGTTTTTGTGAATATTTTTGAAGTGTTTTTGAATTTTTAAAGCGTGTTGGGAAATAAATAAGTGTAAATTATATCAGATACATTCAATCATGACCTCAAATCACTACTGTTGTGTTCCTCAGAGCAAGTTTTGGGCCAAAAAAGATGCTGACAAAGGGTTGAGTTTCCACATATTTCCCCTTTGAACAGGCCGGGTTTATTTGGAAATAAAGATGAGAAAATAGTTACAATGGAGAAGAAAAGCCTGGATTTTAAAACTTCGTATTGGCAAACCAGTCACCAAATTCAGGAAAGTGTATTTCTCTGCATTTCAAGCAAGAAGTTTGTGTTAAGGTAAAGAAACATAATGGATATTTTTGTGTCCTAGCTTCCTTTTAGGACTGCTCCTAGGCATTGATTAAGAACCTATTATCTATTTTTGAAATGTTTTGTTTGAAAATATTGACTGTTATTATTATTTACAGGTGGGAGTACAGGTAGAGGTCAGATATTGAAAAAAACAGCTGTACCATCCCAGAATTTGCCCTATTCTACAGTGATCCATAGACCCAGCCAAAAAACAGATTCCATGTGTGCTGAAAGACTTGCCAAAAGAAAAAGAAATCAAGATTCTAGTGAGAGCAGTTCAAGTAATGAATGTAGTGATATTTGTAATCAATTATTAAACTCTTTTGAAACAAACATACAAATGGACAAGCAAACAGCAGAAAGTGTCATTAACTTCTAATTAACAGTATTATAGGCAGGTTTTTGTTCAAGTTATTTGACTGTTAATTCAATATTTACCTATTTATAAATAAAAATAAAGAGTTATTTATGAAATATTTATTCTTTTATTGCACATACAAGTTATTCAAATACAGACATTATAAGGGACATATCTGCCTTGACCCTTTTGGCAATGTCCTATAGTGGAAAATTTTAAGAAAAGGAACCGTTTAGGCTGTTGTATGGATATGACCATTTCGGGTCAGGTAAGTGAAATAGATTATATTGAATTTTGGCCTGCATCAAGAGCCATAAAGCCCATAAACACAAGACAAACATTCAAGCTAATGTAAATCATATGCAAATTAAGTTAAAAACAAAAGTGAGGTTATGAATCAATGTACTACAAAGTAGTTGAGCTATTCGCCACCACGGCGCTACGATCTTAATTTGAAATCCCAATACCTAAATCCAACTGTTTTGGAAATATTGACAGGTGAAAATTGACTTTTTGGCAACTTTGACAGGCTGTAAATCCTAAACGGTTAATTTTAGAGCAAAACCGATCTTACATTTTTGTCTTAGATTTTTATAAACTCTCAGTTGACACCAATATTTGACATCAAATTTGAATTTAATCCATGATTGAAAATTGCAATTAAATTTAATCTTCGGTTAAATTCAAAGTTGGTGTCAAATGATAACTTGTGAAAATCTTAGAAAAAAATGTAAGATCGGTTTTGCTCAAAAGTTAACTGTTTAGGTTTTACAGCCTGTCAAATTTACAAAAAAGTCAATTTTCAACTATCAATATTTCCAAAACAGTTGAAATTAGGTATAGGGTATATCACATGAAATCTGCTCAGAATTTGACGTAGAATCCGAATATTGAATAATATACAGGGTATTCAATTTAAAATAAGAAAGTTGGAGCACGACCAGCTTTTTTGAAACACCCTGTATATGCAAAAGTGAGTTTTTCAAAAGATTTAATTTCAACCATACATTCTATATTTGGGACACTTTTTTCTAAAATGTCAAATAAAAAAGATAGAGGAGGGTGACATTTATAACTAACTAGCTAATGACCCGCTGCGTTGCCAGCGTGAAAATAGCTTTTGAAATAATACACTTCTTTTCAAATTTTGTTGTTGATTTTCTATTTAAAATTTTTATTTAATCCGATGTCAGAGTCGTTTGCCAGTAAATTCAGTGACGCATTTTAAGCACTCCAGAGCTGCTCTAGAGCACCCCGGGCTTTTTATAGGCGTTCCAGTGTATCAGAGTTTTCCGCAACCGAACTTTTTTTCGGGATAAAAAATAGCCTATATCACTCTTCTCTATAGCCGATTCGATTGACCGGATTAGATCGATCTGGTTCAATTTAACTGTGTTCAATTGAGGCTGGATCAGTGCACCCTCATCAACAAATAAAATGATCTAGATCAGAAGAAGTTCACTTAAATTGAACCCAAATCGATCTAATCTGGGTCAATCGAATTCAGCTTATATAGAGATACGTGGTATTAATTCAAGATCGGTCCAGCCGTTCTCGAATTCAAAAAATAATACAGATACGTCGGTTGAATGCAAGCCTAAATAAATGAAATATGGCAACGTTGTTTCATGCTGTCAAAAAAAGTTGGGTTATGTTGTTATGTAATGTGAATGAGTTTGTTTACAATTAAATTAATAATTAATTTAAAATTAATTTCTTTTCCCGAGATGCGTAACCTATCCACAAACCTTCCTTGGGATGGCCATAACAACCTACCAAAGTTTCATCGTAATCGGATAAGTGGTGTAGGAGCGCATATCCGGATAGCCCTCGAACTTTGATTTTTATATATATAGATAACCCTGTACATACAGCAATTTCGGGAGTGAGGCGCTTCTCGCGTTTTACATATGTGTATTTTTACGTGTGTTTCTACGTATGAAAATAAGTATTTATTCATGAATTTCTTCACGAGATTAGCTAGGTATTTTTTGGTGCAAATATACAGAAAATTTCAGTGCTACTAACTTTCCTTGCCAAAATCAAAAATTAAAACCAAGCGGCAGTAATGACAATAATAACCTAAATTTAAATTGTTAACAAACACCAGCTGGGAATCCAGGGCTGGGACTCTGTAACGAATACAGATATTTTCTGTAACTCTATTGGCGTCCCCCGTCTCTAATGATTTCGAAAAGATAGAAGAAGATAGCAAATGCCATAGCGATAGGGATAACGATCTCTATCCATTACAGAGTCCCAGCCCTGCCTTCCTATTGCTTGTAACGCCCTACCAGGACCAGAGCGCATGCGCGGAGGACATTTGGTAGGTTGTAATGAAAATGACCAGTTGTGTCATTACTGCCACTTGGATTTGGTTCAACTATATAGTGAAATAATTAGAATAATGGATGCACGTCATCAATGACGTCGAAATTATTTCCAATTGCAGTCTGCAAGAAATTAAAATCCGTTTTCAACGCGGAGCACATTCTCTCTTTTGTTTAACCTTAGTTAAAAAGAGATAGAATGCTGTCGGATCATTATAACAGAATCTGCCGATAAACTGGGATTTAGGTTGGCACTCGTGGATAATGTTGCCAAATGTTGCCTTCCGCAAATCTTCGGTCATTGATTTCAACAATTTGAGGTTTATTGTCAGTTTTTAACGAGTCGGGGGTTGATAGTTGGGATAAAATTTAAGTATACTTGCTATAAAATTGTATTAATGGAATTCAGGTTTTTTGGTATTAGGATTCTTGTCAATTTATTAATAAAAATGTAACCTGGGAAAATGACAAACTTTACTAGACATGGTATTTCAGAGTAAAACGAAGTTGATGCGGCAACATTGCGACATGCCAATGTCATAAATTTTGATGACGTGCGTCCATTATTTTATTAATTTTCCTATAACAAGCCAGTGGCGGATTTAGGGGGGGGGGCGCGCGCCCCCCCCCTATTGAGCGACGCAACAACGAAATTTTTAACGAAAACACAAACATATTCATCAAGCATTATCCAACATGAAATTTCATATGGTTTTTGCTATTTTTCCAAATTTTTAATACTTTTAAATACGTTTGGCAGCAGCGAGCTGGGAGCGAATCGACTGCGGATGACGTAAATCCGCACCAACTTTGAATTTAATCTATAATTGAAAATTCCAATTAAATTTAATCTCCGATTAAATTAAATGTTGATGTCAAATGATAGTTTATGAAAATCTAAGATAGGAATGTGAAATCGGTTTTCCTCTGAAATTAACCGTTCAGGTTTTACAGCCTGTCAAAATTGCAAAAAGTCAATGTTCAACTGTCAATATTTCCAAAACAGTTGAACTTAGGTATAGGGTATATCACATGAAATCTGCTCAGAATTTTACGTAGAATCCAAATATGCAATCACATACAGGGTGTTTTATTTGAAAAAATGAAAGTTGGTCTAGATAGGAAACAAACCAGAAGTGACACAGGCAATACGTTTAAGTAGAATTGTGGGAAATATTAGGGACATAAAGCTACTTGAAATAATTCATCGGTATCGGTAGCCGTAACGCAACTAGATACGTTGACAAGCGAAAAGGCTGTTAAAGCGCTCCCTGTTCCGGTAAACGTAAACGCATTTCATAACCTAGACATTTTTGTCTCAAAACTTCGGCGTTTTTATATCTAATCTTAAAATTGTTATTTTTTTTGCGATAGAGAAGCACTAAACACACAAGAAACTCAAGAAAGTATAAACTAAACAAATTAAATCAACCCGGAAGAAAAGGGAGGTTATATTCATTTGAAATTTGACACATGCGTCAGGAATGTCAAGATACGTTACCGATACGGATACCGCGAGAGGGCCGTAACGTTACGTTGTACGTACGGTATCTCGGCCTCCGTATCGCTTCTGCACATGCGCAGTACGATACCGATACGGATACCGAGCAAAAAATACGGAAGCTTTATGTCCCTAATTTACTGAGCAACTTTCATTAAGGTCACTTTTTCGTATACGAGGTAATTAGAAAGTTACAGGTATTATGCGCGACTTTTTTGCCACTCTGTATATTTAAGTCGTTTTTTTATTATTTCTTATCTGAGCCTGAGGCCCTGATGGATCGCCCCCCCCTAGAAGGAATCCTAAATCCGCCGCTGTAACAAGCCATAGCGCCCACAATTCCAAATTGCACCCAAGCACTTTTTAAAAACGAACCTCGAAATAAACTATAGATAATAAATTTATTTTCCCCTCGATTTTCCCCAAATTCCAGTAAAAATATATTTTTAAAAAAAAAAGTGAGGTTAAGAATTAGCAGTTGCGCAGTTGGTAGTAACACCGTAGTAATGAAATACACGATCAAATCACAACTTAAAATACATCACATTTATGTATTTCTTTCTGTAGTAACTACACGAAAAAATACACGAATATGTAAAACGGGCTTTATTGTATAGGTATTATAAATAGAGTCTGTTTTTTTTTTAAAGATAGGTCTGTTTCTGCAAAAATCACAAACCAGTCAGAGCAAATTTCATTGGTTGAAAACAGTCAGAAACAGTCAGCAAACTAGTTTCAACTAATGAAATTCACTCTGACTGGTTTTTGATTTCTGCAGAAACAGACCTAATAATTCCCCAAGTCAAAAATTTAGTAGGTAACTATGTTGGCAACATAAGCTTTTTCTACATAAAAAATTTGAAGCATTGACAATTTTACATTGTATTGCCAACATAATGTCATTTTGACTTTTATCTAAAGTCGTGAGCATTAAAAGTGGGACACCCGACTGACAGGTCTTGTCATTTTTCGCTATTTTGGGTAAACGAGTCTTTTCTGTACAACGGCTTTTTGTCAAACATGACAATCCCTGTCATTGCCGACGGTGTAGCTGGTGAGGCCGTTTTAAGCTTATGGCGTTTCCGATTGGTAAATTCAGTGCGCACTGAGTGTATTTGCATCCTTTTAATCGACATGTAGAAGAAAAAGACAGAAATAGAAAAAATTGCACTAGTTCCGCACTAAATCTACCAATCGGAAACGCCATTACTTTTCATGCATCCGTTTTTCCGTCAATCTGTTGATCGGGAAGTATTCTTAGTAGTCCAATATTTTGGCGCCAAAATATCGGACCAATAAGAATACTTCCGGATCAACGGATTGACGGAAAAACGGATGCATGAAAAGTAAGCTTTACAATAAGAAAAATCGGTGTCCCTTTTTTATGCTCACGTCTATACATTTTCAAAAATTTTCTTTCGCTATGCAATATGACACTTCACTTATTTTATTGCGAATTTGCGAATGAATGCATCTCTCTGCCACTTGGCCTGTCATGTGGTGCAACGCTTTTAAAAGCTCATAACCCGATTTACACGTATTCTTTTAGTATTGTCAAGGGATTATCAGTATTGTCGGCGGATATTGTGAGTACTGTAGAGATACTGTTAAGTATTTTTGACAGATTTTTGGTATTGTTTCAGTATTGTCAGTACTGTAGAGCTATTTTGAAAGTATTGTGAGTCATTTTAGGTATTGTGACAATTGCTATGAAAATACATGGTATTTTTACAAACCTATGACGGTATTGTTTAGATATTGTAGGTACTGTAAACTGATTTGTACACCTACTGTCAGGAGGTGTCGACCCCTCGTCAAAAATTTAAATTTTTTGTCAAAAAATGTCAAAACATCAGTTTTCGCACCAGTTAGTATGCAATTATCTGATAATTAGGCATTCCAACGACCTGTCAAAACTATTCCAAAATGGCGTTCGTGGCGGAAGTTCCTTATTTCCTATATGACAGTACACAATTTAAAGCTTTTTAAAGTGGATTGTGTGGTTGTTTTGTGACTAAACCCTATTTGTTTTTTCATTTTATGGACTTCATTAGGCTTTTTTCTAATTAAAAATGTCACAAAGGTGTCTTGTAGTTGATTTTAGAAGGCGTTTCAACAAGGATGATGTCAGGTTGTTTTCAGTGCCCAACCTTTCAAATTTTTCCAATTAAAACGTAAAAATTATTCAGTACCACTGTTCCTGCATCTAAAATAAAGCCATACTCGAAATACTTGTAAGAATCTAAGCTTTTATAGGCCTTCATTTGCTCATTGCTGTAAAAACTAGGTCAAAATGTAAACAAATGTCAACTAGACATTTTTTCAAACTTATCGTTCGCCCACATCTCGATTTTCCTGCACTAAAGTCTTCGAATATTTACTCTGCATCTCAAAAAGTATATTATAACAAAATAAACTGTAATTAGCTCGAAAATATTTCAAATAAACTCAAGATAAACAAACAAACGTCAAATTTGCCACGCTCGCCATATTGGAAAATCACGTGGTTTGGAGAGCCTAATTTGCACTAGTGCAAATAATCGCGTAATTGCAATCTGATTGGTTCAAATCAACAATCAAAACATGTCAGTTAATTGTTGGAACACCAGTTTTGACAGATGTATGAAATTCTCACCATAAAAGTGTATCATGATGAGTTCTAGTTCTGAAGAGGATTTTGAGTTAAGCAGTACTCCTCCAGAAATCACCAATATAGCTAAAAACACTTTGGACGAATTACTACCAACCAAATCCAAAGAACGGTATGAACAAATTTATACAAAATTCATGGATTGGAGAGCCACAAATGGAGTGAATTCTTTCTCAGAGAATGTTTTACTAGTATATTTTGGGAATTTAGCGAAGAATTTTAAGCCATCGACCTTATGGTCCATCTATTCAATGTTAAGAACCACATTATCAATTATTAAAAATGACGTAAATATTGAAAAATACCCCAAGTTGTGTGCTTTTTTGAAGCGAAAATCTGACGGATTTAAGTCCAAGAAATCAAAAATCCTCTCTGCCAACGATATCAATAATTTTTTGCAAAAAGCACCAGACAACAAATATTTATTGATTAAGGTAATATATTTTTATTAAGTATACCAATATTATGTATGTATATAATATGTAGGTATTTTATACCCTTCTTCAATATCGATACTTTTCAGATTGCTTTAATTTTCGGAATTTCTGGTGCTTGCAGATGTCATGAATTAAAGGATTTGACCACAAATAACATTAAAGACACTGGAAATGGTCTATTAGTGGAAATACGTAACACTAAAACAAAAGTTTCATAATCCTTCCATATTTCCGGACTCTTCTATGATATTTCCAAAAAGTATATCAACCTTCGTCCATCGGAAATGAATCAAGCTAATTCAAGATTTTTCGAAAACTTTCAAAATGGTAAATGTACCAAACAATATGTGGGTATCAATAAATTTAGTAAGTTTCCAATGCAAGTAGCCCAGTATCTAAATTTACCTGCTGCACTAGAGTACACTGGGCATTGTTTCCAAAGAAGTTCCGCGACCCTATTAGTCGACGCAGGAGGTGATTTGGTTCAATTGAAGAAACACGGTGGTTGGAAATCTAGCAGCGTAGCTGAGGGATATGTTGACCAATCTTCTCTGGGAAAATCACAAATACAATCTAAAATATTACAATCGTTGCAAAATTCAACTCCTATAGTGCCATTTCCTAGCCCATCTACATCAAGAAGTTCAATAATAAATACCCAAGCAGACATCTCCTCATCTACCTCCATACATGAAAAACTTATTTCTAATAGCCCTATCATCTTAAATAATTGTTCGAATGTTACTATTAATCAATTTGCCCATAGAAGAGAATAAATTTGAAAATACTTATATGTTTTAAGGTGGGTAAACTGAAGTTAACTTCTGGAATTTCATAGTAATTCCAGAAGTTAACTTTTACTTTTTTGTCAATAGTTTTATAATATTCTATGATAATACTCAGCCCTATAGTATTAAATCACCTATTCAAAGTTTGTATTAAATTAATTTAATCACTAATAAATTATAATCATCGTTATCAAGTCTTACTTTCTATTTTTAGCACTTTATTAGACATATGTTTCAAATGGTCCTAACCCACCAAACATTAATTTATTTCACTCTATTTTTATTTCATAAGAAAGAGGAAGGCAAATTATAACGTAGGAACTAGGAACCCTTGTGAAAAAAAACTTTTACTTAGCAAAACACGGTCAAAGAAAAAGTATAGTGGTTTACTCGTCAAAAAATGCTATTTTCGTCACTGTTTAAACAATATACTATTTTTCTCAAAGGGAAAAAAGTATAAGTACCTACTTAGGGTCACAGAAAAAAAAAATGTATAGATGGAAAATGGTGATATTTTTTCGTCACAGAAAAAAATAGTGTATTATACTTGGGAAAAAAGTAAGATTTTAGCCAGGGATCGACCGATACCGATATGGCATATCGGCGTATCAGCCTTTTTCAGGTATATCGGTGTATCGGCATATCGGCCCTTCATTGGCCGATAACTTTAGACCGATACAAATCATACTTTGAAGATCAGTAATCATCACTAAGGCTTTTTTGAAGCTTAAAAGAGCTAATAATTTTGGTTGGTACATATGGGAGTGACTAAGAAGAAAGTAAATATTAGAAATTGTTTCTCATAAATTTATTTTAAATTAATTAGGTTTTCATATAAAAAAAAAACTTAACATTCTGCTTATCTAAACTCAAATTCAAAATTATTTATTTATTAAAAAAAAAAAAAAAAACTTTCTGTTTATCTGAACTCGAACAAACAATAATAAAACTAGGAGAAAACAAATAAATAAAACATTCAAACTAAAGGAAAAGGTTGGAGAAAACAGATAAATATATATCGGCCTTATATCGGTATCGGCCTTCTATAAAGCCATATCGTATCGGTATTGGCAATATCGGTTTTTTTTAAAAAAAAATGTATCGGTCAATCCCTGATTTTAGCACTTGCTGTTTTGTCTCCATCCGCTTCACAAACAAACCACACCTCGCGCTAAAATCTAGTACTTTTTTCCCTTGTATAATAAATAACTTTTCAATTTTTTTTTTGTCTTGTGGTTCGTATGTTACCTAAACATTTTGTGTTATTTTTTTTATTGATATGCCAGCTTATATTTTATAGCACTTAAGTATAGCATTGTCTACAACAACTGTGTTTGACAATAAAGCATACCTATTTGATTTGATTATGATTTGATTTATACTCAACCCGGGGGTGACTCGATAATGAGAAACCAGCCCTAAGTATCTTTGGTTTACTCTAGTAGTAGGTATGAAGTGACGCTTCCCCTAGTTGCTCATGTAACAAAGTGGATCAAAAAGGGCCTTTTCATGTCTAATCATGAATCTTCTTTACCTTCAGGGCCGATTTCTCCATAGCAAGTCACCCCTGGGTTAAACATACTCCAGGGTAAACATTGCAACTGGACACGTTTACCCTGGAGTTAAAACCAACCCGGAGGTGACTCGCTACTGAGAAACCGACCCACAAAAGCCTAGAATTCTACCATCCACTACGACCACTACCCACAAATTATACCAGTTTTGCCAAGTTGCCAACCAACAAATTGGGTTACCTGTTTATTCCTATGAGTTATTATTTTCGGTAGTAAATCTCATCAAATAGTGATTATTAGGACACTTTTATTTGAATGAGAAGCAGATAATTTTCATTTTCCAATTTCCACTTTTCTATAATCTAAAAACTATTTTATTTTTATTTACACTACACTACAACAATGCAAAACAACGTCAACGTCAAGTCATGGGTGGCCGGCATACAAGGATAATACACACTACTAAAGGATTGCTTATCGGCCTCGTTTTGTAATCGCGGCCATATTGGTATAGCACCATTGTCGACGTCATTAACTAAGTCGTCAGCTGTTTGCTGCAGCGGTCATAGATTAGAATTTAAATTTATGATGAAAACAACAGAATAGACAAAGAGGATGATGCAAATGAAATCTATAAAAAGAGTTGTTTAGAATGTGAATTAAT
This sequence comes from Ceutorhynchus assimilis, assembly GCA_917834065.1. Classification (NCBI taxonomy): domain Eukaryota; kingdom Metazoa; phylum Arthropoda; class Insecta; order Coleoptera; family Curculionidae; genus Ceutorhynchus; species Ceutorhynchus assimilis. The sequence goes on along the minus strand of OU892280.1, from coordinate 55,671,531 downwards.
ATACCTAATGGCCATTTGCGTCAAGCAAAAGTTGCCCGTTTGTTCCGTCTTCGCCGTAAACAGTGATTAGCTAATCAGTGATTTGTTTTTAATCAACGTTTATATATTTGTGGTAAAGGAATTTCGACAATAGCCTTGCGACAGTAGTTGTATTCCTTTCACACCTAGGAGGAGCTCCGGAACAGCTCCGGGGCTTCACGCGCTTATTCCTTTCGAAAAGTGTTTGTTGCGCCACGCATCTGTTCCCTGCAAATCGGGGGCGACTGAACACCGGAACGAGTAGCTCGAGTGTTTCAATCTCTTGAAAGGAATACAACTAATAGGGCAATCCAATGAACTATAGCTAAAAACTGGAATGCGCACACATTGCCATATCTGCCAAAAAAATTAAGCCATGAAATACAGATGCCACAAGGGGAAATGTTGTTTTTTTCTGTTACTCGCTGACATAATATGACGTTTTCCAAAGTTTTGTCATATTTACCTTCACAGGTTTCATCAATAGACCGATCTCCTATTACCTGGGGTGCGTTCAAGGATGGCAATGCTAATGCCAAAACCTACTTTTCCCCCTCCACCAGGTAATGCTGAACCACGTAGGTTGGAGCCGAACTCGAACGCAAAATGCCAATTTCAGCTTGGCTGTAGCCATTCCTGAACGCAGCCCTGGACTGCGCGCGTCGCTTGTAGGCTGTACAGTGGCTAAATAAACCTTTACATACAGTGGCGACAATAGAGGTCCCGCCGCCATCTTGCTCCCAACCTCTTGTTACTTTTAAATATTAATATATAGGATTTAAATGGACATCTATCATAAAAAATTGAAATCGACGTATTTGATGACCATTATTAGGTCCATCAAATACGTTGTTTTCCATGATTTTGATGGATGTTCACCCAAATCCCATATATTCATATTTAAAAGTAACAAGGGGTTGGGAACAAGATGGCGGCATTTTCAATATAAATATATGGGATTTTTGAACCAATCAAAAATAAGACAGCAATTGTCGCCACTGTGGGTTATAGAGTCACTGTAGTAGGCTGCAGGTGAGCGTCCAATGAGAAGCAGGTTTCTTACAGGCTTACGTCATATTCTTATTCAGGGGCCAGTTCAGAATGAATCGTTCCTTCTTTCTTTGTAACGTGTAATTCGACAAAGAGCAAATTAATAATTTACATATTACTTGAACTCACCGCAGTGTCGTTTAAGGTTATGTTAAATTATATGTGGCGGATGTCCGCCCCAGATCCGTTGGCAACCATGCAAAGGGAGCGGCAACGCGGTACACCAGCGGTAGGAACGTCAACTGTCTCCGAGTCCCGGCCAGCTGATGACTGACAGGTCCGACGCCCGCTCGAATAATAAAACAACACGCCCGAACAATTTCTATTTTTTCATTTTTTACCGATGTTTTATTTTTGTATTTGGCATAAATAAACAGTAGATTAATTAAGTTGATCAGTGCGCCTTATTTGCCCGCCGCAAACCGGCCACAGTGGTGACCCCGACAAACGCGTGAGTGCGACGTGCTACCATCCAAAGAACCTTGACTCTTGACCGCGTGTGCAGTGCCCCAAAATTCACACCCACACGGCCAACGACGACGCCATGGACCCAACCGACGATCAGACCATAATCGCCCGTGTAGGGATCAAAGCGCCAGAATTTTGGTGCGCCGAACCAGAACTATGGTTCCTTCGACTCGAAGCCCAGTTTCGGCAAGCAAAGATAACAACAGACAACTGTAAGTTTGACCACACGGTGACTAGTTTAAACAGCGAGGTCCTATCAGAGGTAGCCGACATAATACGAAACCCAACTGGAGGTACTTCTTATGAAGATCTAAAAACCCGCCTTCTCGAAAGATACGGTACTAGTGCTGATGAAAGAACCCGCCGACTGCTGGAGATAACCTTGGGTGATTTCAAGCCGACCCAGCTTCTCCATCGCATGCAAGCCCTAGCCACCACCAATGTAAGTACAGAGGTACTGAAAAATCTGTGGCTCGACCGCCTACCGCCCCAAGTCCGAGGGGTAATATCCGTCCTGGATGGAGACCTAGAAGAGCTGGCGAAGAAGGCTGACAAGTTCATACGCAATAACAGCCTTCCAGTTATGTCTATTGAGGAGAAGCCCACCTTAGAGAAAACTGTAGCTGAACTAGGCGACCAGATAAGAGCTCTGTCTGCGAAATTAAGTGTCGACGAGAAATCGCAGGAACCTCGACCTGCCCGAACAACCAACACTGCAGTCGCTGATGGGCAGTGCTATTACCACCGAAGGTTTGGCCCGCAAGCCAAGAAGTGCAGACCCCCATGCACTTATTCAAAAAACGACCAGGGGGCGCAGTAGTGGCGACAACCGTGGCCTCCCATAGACACCGTCGCCTGTTCGTGACAGATAAACTGCTCCAACTCCAGTTCCTCATCGACACCGGAGCTGACCTAAGTGTGCTGCCACGTAAGATCTGCACCGCTACACAACCAAGCACTATCAGCCTGTACTCCGCCACTGGTTCCCGTATCAGAACGTATGGGCATAAGCAATTGGAGTTGAACCTCGGTCTTGGCCAACCGGTCACGTGGACCTTTGTAGTTGCAGACGTCACCACCGCCATCCTAGGCGCTGACTTTCTCACACAACATGGCATCACCGTAGACATGCGCAGAAAGCGCCTTGTTAGTCCCACCGCTCCGAGCAGCATTGCATGTGTGTCCCGAACAGTGAAGGAGCCGGAAGTGGGGCTATCGACGGCCCACCCCTACGATCGCTCAACTGGTATGTCTGATAATCCTGGAAAAGTCCAGCACTACATTGATACCCAAGGATCCCCGGTATTCTCCAAACCACGTAGGCTCCCGCCAGACCGCCTACAAGCCGCACGAGCCGAGTTCAACGACATGATGCAAGCACACATAGTTCAGCCATCAAAATCTCCATGGGCCAGCCCACTTCACATGGTACAAAAAGCCAACGGCCAGTGGCGTGCTTGCGGAGATTTCCGCCGACTGAACGCCATTACCAAACCAGCTACATGGCAAGAAAATCTTTTCGACCATTGACCTCATACGTGCTTTTTACCAGATCCCAGTCCGCCCTAGAGATGTACAGAAAACGGCTGTGATCACGCCGTTTGGCCTGTACGAATTTCTAAAGATGCCCTTTGGCTTACGAAACGCCGCCCAGACACTGCAGCGCTACCTCGACCACCTCTTCCGAGGGTGCCCCTTTGTTTACATTTACATCGACGACATCCTGGTAGCCTCCACGACGGAAGCTGAACACGAACAGCACCTGGCATCAGTCCTACGGATCCTAAAAGAGAACGGGCTTCAAATCAACCTGGAGAAATCTAAATTCCGGACCCGTGAAGCCCATTTTCTGGGCGTCATTGTCTCTCCGACTGGTGTCAGACCTTTGCCGGCTAAAGTCAGTGCCATCCGAGACTTTCCACAACCCACAACGTACAAACAGCTACGCCGCTTCATGGGAATGGTCAATTTTTACCGACGCTGGTTACCAAGCGCTGCAACCGAGCTCATGCCACTAACCGAGCTATTGGCCCATCAGAAAAAAAAGCAACAAGACCTCAGCTTGACCCCAGCAGCAGCAGCTGCCTTCTCCAGAGTTAAAGAACTCTTGGCCACCGCTGCAGAGTTGGTCTTCCCAGCACCACAGGCCCAGTTAAGCATGTCAGTCGACGCCTCCGACACCGCAATTGGTGGTGTACTGCAACAACTGGTCGACGAACACCTACAACCCATAGCCTTTTTCTCACAAAAGCTATCCGTAACACAGCGAAATTACAGTACCTACGACCGTGAGCTGTTGGCCATATTCAGTGGCATCCACCATTTCCGCCATTTCCTCGAGGGCACTCAGTTCACAATCTACACTGACCATAAGCCTTTGACATACGCCTTCCAGCAGCGTCACGACCGCCAGTCCCCACGACAAATTCGGCAGCTCGAATTTATTGGCCAATTTTCCACCGACATCCGACACGTCCAAGGTGCAGCAAACATTGTCGCTGATGGTCTCTCGCGACCTGAGGTAGACGCCCTCGCAGCGCCTATAACCATCGACTTTGACAGGCTCGCTGAAGCCCAAACTACAGACGAGAGCCTACAACAGATCCTACATGATCCTGCCAGCTCCCTACACCTCCAACGCATCATCACATCAGACACCGAACGACCTCTCTACTGTTCAGTTCAAGATGGGCGCCTTAGGGTGTATGTACCAGCCGGTTTTCAGAGGGACGTTTTCCGCAAATTCCACAACCAGTCGCACCCAGGGCATGCTGCTACACTCCGACTGATCGCAGACCGATTTGTGTGGCACAACATGAACCGCCAAGTTAAGGAATGGTCACGAGAGTGCATCCAATGCCAACGTGCCAAGGTAGGACGCCACACAGTCACTCCTGTAGCACCACTAGGAATGCCCGATGACCGTTTTGCCCACATACACATCGACATAGTAGGACCACTCCCACCAAGCCACAACTTCCGATACCTACTCACCATTATCGACCGATTTACAAGGTGGCCCGAGGCCATCCCTATCCAGGAAATGACTGCCGAAGTAGTGGTAGAGAAACTCCTCGAAATATGGATATCCCGTTTTGGTGTGCCAGCAACCATAACCACCGACCGAGGCCGACAATTTGAGAGCCAGTTGTTCCGCCAGCTCAACACAACGCTTGGGGTGCAGCACATCAAGACGACTGCCTACCACCCACAATCAAATGGGTGTATTGAACGGTTCCACCGAACCCTCAAAGCCGCCCTCATCGCCACCGACGTGGTATCCTGGACCGAAGCCCTCCCCCTGGTCATGTTAAGCCTACGCAATACCTTCAAGCAGGACATTTCTTGTACAGCTTCTGAGTTGGTGTATGGTACACCAGTTCGCCTTCCTGGACAACTGCTAGCTCCGAGTGCTGTCGCACCCGACGAACATCGATTTGTCCAACGACTTCGTGAAATTATGGGGGCATTACGGCCAGTACCAACAAGCAACCACTCAACCCGCACAGCCTATATCCACCCAGACTTGTCGACAGCAACGCATGTATTCATACGTACCGACAAAGTCAAGCCGCCGCTAACAGCCCCCTACAGTGGCCCGTTCAGAGTACTGGAACGTCACGAGAAATTCTTGACAGTGGACGTCCAGAATCAGTGGCGGATCCAAGGGGGGGGCAATAGGGGCAATTGCCCCCCCCTTGAGCCTTATAAAAAAAAATAGTTGTGAAATTTTTGCAAGGCCGCTTGCCGAGAGACCCGAAATATAATTAATAATAGGTATATAGGTAATTAAATTAAAATAATGTATAAATTATTTTACAAAAACGGTTGCAGATGGACAATGCGGCATACACTCACACTAGCAAATTTATTGCATCAACACCTCTGTTGCGGAATTTGTTTGCTTGTGCATGGACTTCTTCAAATAGGATTCATAGGCACGCAACCAACCAGACGCCGCTCGCGCGTGACAGCCTAACTTACTTAACCGGGCGCGCCGGACGCTCGACATGACATTTCCGACACACGCTTTCCAGGTTTTCCTTCCCTGTTTTTTCCTTGTCAATACAATAGACAGTGCGTGGAGCGCAGCGATAGGCACAGCACAGCACAATTTGTTGCTATTAGGCCGGCGGCGATGCGCCGAAAAGCCTTCTCCTAGAGGATACGAATTACGTCAATTACGATAAAATACTCAATCAGCTAAACCAGGTATGTATGCTCATAACTAGGTACAATATTTTCATCATCAGGCGCAGTCAGTCGCGCAATCGCGCATTTTTAATATAATTTTGTTGGACGAAAATTATCATTCTTGGGGAGTTTTCGCATGTAGATTAGTATATAAATGCATTTTTATTCAGGAAGGGACCAGTTTCTCGTTTTTTTTGCTTTAGGGCTTAGAGACAGGATTAGTTTTTGTGGTTGTTCGTGGAACGATTCTTGTTTCTTATTTTAGAATGGATCACTTGGGACAACCTTGTAAGAAAAGGGCGAAAAGGCAAAAAACATTAGATTTTTTCATAGGAAAAAAACAGAAGGCTTCAGATGCAGGTAATCCTGCTACTGAAAATCAAGAAACTGACAACGATACAGCTACAGACTCAGACTCAGGTGTTTTGCCTATGAATGGAGAGGATACTCCTCAACTACAAAATGAGCTTCCCGCTCCTGTTATCCTTGCTGAACCTGAACATGCATTAAACGATATTGGGTCATTTATTGATAAAATTAATAATATTTCAGACTTACAAAAAAAAGAGTTATTAGAAAACCCCTATATACCACCAAGAAATTATAATTTCCCTTATTCCGAAAAAACACTACATGGTAAAAAAATTAAAAGATATTTCAGTCATACTTATTTGGACAAATTCAAATGGTTAGTTTATTCTCCCTCCAAAAAAGGGGTGTTTTGCAGGTATTGTTCGTTGTTTGCACCTACTTTTGTTGGTGAAACCAAGTGCCAAAATGAGGCAAAAATTCTGGTGAAGCAGCCATTACAAAATTTCGGCAAATTAACAGGAAAAGATGGGTATTTAGATACCCATCAAAGTAATAAGTATCACAAAAACTCAATTGAGAGGGCTAACTTGTTTTTAAATAATTTTGGTAAACCGCAAAATGAAATCCAGAATCAAATTTCACAAACAAATTTGAAACAAGTCCAGGAAAACCGAAAAAGATTAATGCCCATAATTGATACTATTATTACCCTGGGAAAACAAAATATAGCCTTTAGAGGACACAGAGATGACGGGCTCCTAGATGTGCCTTCAAATTCTTCACCACAACCTCAACAATCGATCACAAATGAAGGCAATTTTCGAGCTCTTTTAAAAATGAGAATTCGTGCCGGAGATGTAACTTTAAGCGACCATTTGAAAAATTGTAGTTCACGGGCAACCTATATTTCTAAAACAACTCAAAATATTATCATCAACTGTTGTGGTGAAGAAATTTTAGACACACTAAGGAAAAACATCAGTGAGGCTAAATTTTTTTCGATAATGTTTGACGAAACTACGGATATTTCTGCTTCCTCTCAGTTGAGTATTGTATTAAGATATGTACATAATTTTGAAATCAGAGAAGATTTTATAGGGTTTACCGACGTTCACGATCTCAATTATGGAAGTGAATTTGACATTACAACTGAGCCTAAAATTTGCGGCGAGAAATTAGGTAAATCTGTTATTTCGATTTTAGAAAATAACGGTTTTGAAATTAAAAACTGTGTCGGTATATGTACCGATACTTGTAGTATTATGACTTCTCTACAGAAAGGAGCTGTTAGTGAAATCAGAAAAAAGGCACCTTTATCTGTTAGAGTACCGTGTTACAACCATTCCCTAAATTTGTCAATATCAAAATGTGTCCAGATTCAAGGAGCTAGGGACTGTTTCGGTACAATTAGAGAAGTAATTGCCTTTTTCCATGCTTCAGCAAAAAGAAGTTTTTTAATTAAAACAAAACTTGGTACAAAACTTGGAAGTCTTTGTGATACCCGTTGGGTGGAAAGACATAATACTTCCCTTTATTTTGACAATAATTTATCAGATATTATTGAAGTACTCGATAATATTAAGACCTGGCAGGACAATGTTTCGAGTCCGAAAGCTAATATGCTAATTAACAGCATGCTAACGGCTCCTTTTTTAGTTGCACTAAAATGCATAAACTTTATATTTTCTATAACTCAGATATTGAGTAATTTGTTTCAAAAAAAATCTCTAGATTTATTTTACGCAAAAGAAACAATCGATGATTTAGTTCAGACATTAAAAGAAAAAAGAGAAAATGCAGCTACATATTTTAATGAAATTTGGCAGGAAATAATAAATTTGGCCGAAAACTTGAATGTCAGTTTGCAAAAACCAAGGACTACTGCGCGACAAACAAAAAGAGCCAATTATGACGTAGAGACCGTAGAAGACTATTATCGAATAAGTATTTTTATACCCCTCTTGGACGACATAATTTCCGATTTAAAATCTCGCTTCAGCGTTGAAACTATAAATATTTTCAATCTTACAATTTTATTACCTCAAAATTTATCAACAGCTGATGACAAAACTATTGATAGCAATATTACTATTCTGTGGCAAACTTATGAAAATATTTTAAGCGATAATGGCCTCACTAATTCTAAAGCTGTTTTTAAAAACGAAGTTTTGTTTTGGAAATCAAAATTATCTCGACTAGAACAGACCAAACGAGAAGAGCTAAATGATGTAATGGCTGTTTATAAATTTTGCGATAAAGAAATATATCCAAATTGTAATATTCTATTGCAAATTTTACTTTCAATTCCTGTAAGTGTTGCTTCATCAGAACGCTCTTTTTCTGCCCTCAAACGTCTAAAAACTTGGCTTAGAAACAGAATGTCTCAAGAAAGACTCCTTGGATTGGCCTTACTCCATGTTCATTTGGATATGGACATAAGTATAGACAAAATAATTAATCGTTTTGCAAAATCAAGCCATAGGTTAGATTTTCTAGTCTAGTTATATGTGATATTATTTGTTTTTGTTTTTTTATTTATCCTGTTTATAGTTCCTGGCTAGTCATTTTGTTAAACGTTGACGCAATGCTAATGCTGAATAATGACTAAGTACTAAGTTAGTAGAAGTTAGTTTATTTTTTTCCCATTGATCATTGTTTATCGCTTGTCGCTTGGGAATGGGTATTGGGCTATGGTTATGTAACGAGTAACGTAGCTTTGGCAATATTCTCACCATACCCAAAGAAATAAGAGATCCTTTTCATCTTGTCAAAGATTGTTTTTTTTATACCTATCTAGATATTATTATGTTCAGCTTTGTGAATTAGGCAGGTTTAGACTTAAGAAATTCAATAAAAATATGTTTTTTGTAACTTATGTTTCACCTGAACCCTCCCGTCCCTGCAACTAGGAATTGGATTAATTATTATTTTTTTTATTGTCATTAGAGTAGCAGTAGCTTTACATTATTAATGGGCCGCTAAATAAATAATTATATTTCATTATCTATGAATTCGAATAAAAATTATTAGGTAGTGAGTCGATTTTTTTCAGCAAAACGTTTAGTTGCTTGTCATTAATTTTTTGGAATTATTGTGTTTTTTACGACTTTTGGATAATAATTTGGGCGTGGCACCCCAAAAAAATTTTCGCCTACGGCGGCACCTGCGGCGGGCTTTCCGCCACACACGCAACCTCTGTCGACGTTGCCCCCCCCTTGGACAGGTTCTGGATCCGCCCCTGTCCAGAATGCCCCGCAGCGAGTCTCGATGGACCGACTCAAACCAGCATACGTTCCAGCGTCTCATCAGGTGTTAGAAGAACATGCATATGCCAACCGCCTGCTCCTCAACACGTGCCAACAGAACCGTTCGCAACCAGAGGGTCCCTCACTGGGGGGGAGCCCTGTGGCGGATGTCCGCCCCAGATCCGTTGGCAACCATGCAAAGGGAGCGGCAACGCGGTACACCAGCGGTAGGAACGTCAACTGTCTCCGAGTCCCGGCCAGCTGATGACTGACAGGTCCGACGCCCGCTCGAATAATAAAACAACACGCCCGAACAATTTCTATTTTTTCATTTTTTACCGATGTTTTATTTTTGTATTTGGCATAAATAAACAGTAGATTAATTAAGTTGATCAGTGCGCCTTATTTGCCCGCCGCAAACCGGCCACATATACTTGACATATTCCTTTGCAATGGCAGCAAATATCCAGTTAAGTTCCTCAAAATTTTTTAGAGGGCGCGAGTGAACTTGGAGTGTTTTAAATTTTGGCGGTAAATGTCAATAGTTTAAAACTGATTAAATTGAGTAGAAAGAAAGATGACTACCTATGAACAATGGACAATGGATAAGTTAAAATATCTTCTAAAGCGTTTAGTGGCCCTTAGAGAATATTTTTAAAAGTGTCAGCGTCAGCTTGTCTTGAAACCACACATCAAACTTCAGTTTTGAGGTTAGAATTACAATCGAATTTTTACGCGCCAGAATTTAAAGAGATCCAAGTACAGAAGCGCCCTCTTCAACTCAACTGTCAATATTACATGCCATTGCATTGTGCGATGTTGCCGGATGAAACATTTATCAAAATAAAAGTGCAAACTATGTTAACATACACTTTTCAAGCGCTTCTTTTGTCTGATTTAAGGCGTTGTAAAACACTTGACACTATATCACTTCTTTAATGTTATAATGTGGGATTTGTATTGTCTACATTTGTTTTGCTACAATACAATCTGGCTACACTGCACCTACGAGTTGCGCGCGCATGTCATCTTTTATTACTTTCTAACTTGTATTATTACAATTAAGCTCTCTTTTTCTATTTATACGAGACAGGTCTATTGGAAATACGCGTTGGAAGCAATTTCCACCATTTAACATAATGAGTGCGACACAAAAACAGGTCTCCCCTCCGCAGCAGCGGCACTAGGCTTCACGTTCGTCAATAGTTGTATTCCTTTCACACCTAGGAGGAGCTCTGGAACAGCTCCGGGGCTTCACGCGCTTATTCCTTTCGAAAAATGTTTGTTGCACCACGCATATGTTCCCTGCAAATCGGGGGCGACTAAGCACCGAAGCGAGTAGCTCCAGTGTTTCAAGCTCTTGAAAGGAATACAACTAATATGTGTGCGCATTCCAGTTTTTGGTTATAGTTCATTGGGGCAATCCAACGACCTGTCAAAAAGAAATTCAAAATGGAGGCCAATGCCTATTTGTTTTTAAAAAATGCCGTTTTATTGCGATTTTCGATTTGTATAAAGTCTGTGAAGTGTTGATTTTTTGGAAAATGCATACGTTATGTATTGTACTTAGTTGTGGAAGAATCGCGAAAAAGTCTAGTTTCATGCCCTTCCTGCAGAGACACAACACAAGTTTTTAACGGAAAAAAACGATCTGTCTGTACTTTGTAAGGGCTTCATGGATTGTAGCAAAAGAGAAGGAAATCTGACGAAATCCATATTAAAAAACCAAAAAGTGTCTCTACATAAATGGTGTATGGATCCAAGACACAGGGCCGATCCTAGCAGGTGTGCAGCGCGTGCCCCGCACGCGGACGGCCAAATCTAGGGGCGGCCTTATAATTCTGTCATTAAAGATTGAAGTGAAACTTTTTACGAATTTCTCAAAATAAAACAACTTCTAATAAAAAAAATAAGCTAAACTTTAAAAAACTCCTGAAAAATGAAAATAAACCCTGATCTCCTGATAGCATGAATAGAAAGTTTAGTACACAGTCCATGCCTGGATTAAGGGGGGGCTAAAGGGGCTGCAGCCCCGGGCCCCGCGTTCCAGTAGGGCACGCAGGGGCCCTAACTTTTGAAAAATGAACGTTGAGGTGTTGAGGCTTATGCTGGTCAAGGGCCCGTGGGCAAACAGTAAATATTAAATGCACTAGTCTTTCGCGTCATGTTTCGCAAAATTTCAGCCGAACAATTTAACCTATTTTTAACAAAAAACCTTTTGAAACACAGTGGCATGACCGGTTGTAGCGACACCTAGCGGATGTCCTACTTCATTCTGCAAGCATGCATCATATAATTGTTAAGATTGTTTCAGGTCAAAAGGTTTCTCTTCCGTCTTCCGCTACCTGGATAATCACCTAGAACACTTTCTTATCCAGAATTTTTGGTGTCAGACGAAAATAGCTGTTTATGCAACAAGTGTGTAAAGTGAACCTTTTTTTCACGAATGTGAATTTTGACGACTCATGACATCACATGACTGAAAAAAGGTGCTTAAAGGTGAGTTTACACATGCATGGATTTAGTGGCGCCAGTGGTCGCGCCAGTTCTATTTGCACGCCAGTAAAGGTTTACACTTTCTGTGGAAAACAGAAAAATAGTGGCACGCCAGTTTCACTTTTAAAGTGTTTTTCTCAGTGCGCACTATGTCAAGTGAACTTTCCGAGCCTGTAAAATAGTCGCTAAACTTTTAGTGAAAAAAAAAAGATAAAAGAAATACAGAAAAAGAAACGCAACCAACAAAAAGGCCGTTTTTGGGTTAAACCATGGATTGGTCGTCGACCCACTTTGGCTGCTTCTGCAAAACTTATAGGAGAACTCGCAGCAACCAAAATCAAAATCAAACGAAAAATTGGCGAGCAGACGCCGACATGCAAGTTTACACTTGCAAGTTTTGATTTTCTGTACGAATTTCTCACCACTGGCGCCAGTGGTTTCAGAAGGATGCAGACTTTTTTGGACTATGCATCCAAATATAAAATGTGTATGCAAGTCCATGTTTACACTTGCTAATTAAGTTTACTGGCGCGCCAGTTTTTATTAGCGCCACTAAATCCATGCGTGTGTAAACTCACCTTTACACACGTAAAGCATACAATATTTTTTCTACAACCAATAACATAATATGTGTAAAAAAATAAATTTAGACAAATACTTTACGTACTAGTGCTCAAAGTTTTTGCAGTGCGTGAAGTAATTTACAGAAAAATACTAAATTGACGACAGTGTTAACATCTGTCATTGACATTACCTTACGCACTAGGGTATGAAGTGAATTACTTTAAGCACTAGTGCGTGAACTGAAATTTTACGTATTCTGAAATCTGAATAGTGCGTAAAGTGAGTATTTTAAGCATGGTAGTAGAAAAAAGATATTTTGACTTACTTTTGTAAAACATGTAGGTATAGCAGTGTCTTCTGTTATATAATATATAGAAAGGAAGGAATATAGTTTTTTTATATATATTTTTTGGCACCCAATTTATAAAGGGGCTACAGGGCCCCCTTAAACTTCACTAGCCCCGGTCCCCATGAAAGCTTAATCCGGCCATGACACAGTCAATGTATAGGCTCGAGCATAATGTTTTAACTCTTTACACATCCATCATAAGATTGCATAATTTTTTATGTTTCCTAAATTCTTCTTCTTTGTTTTTTCAAAATGTTTATTTTTGTTCTCAATTCACCTAATTCTGCCAAAATAATTACTAACTGTTCAACAAAACTAGATGAATACTCCTGCTAACAATATTACCAACTTTTTTGATATAGTATTTCCAAACTCAATTGGAACAAGGTACCAACTGGGTGGTTGACTAGTCACTGAAAATTTCCATAAGAAATGTACTGCCACTAGTCAGCCACCAGTTATAATTTATATTCACCTTGTTCCAATTAACTTTGAAGAAACTATACCAAAGACTTCCAAGTGCAGGTGGGTATGTTATGTAGGTCAGTATTACGACTAGGGACTGGGGTGTCTTGATTTTCCACAGGGGCCTATTTTTCATTTTCGTACCCAGGCCCAAGCCCAGGTCCTACTTAGTTTTAGGATAGTGTTTGTCATTATTGATCACAACTCACCCGCATTCAAACAACTCATAGAAAACAAATATGTTCCAAAATTTTTTTTATGTCATACCAGTACATTATTGTGTTTTTATACCTTAGATACCATCTATATAATTCATTACTTTATGCCCGTGCGGGCATAAAGTACACATTATGGCCCGCGCAGGCATGACATAAAAGTTTGTATGCACCACGGGTACTAATAGATATATACCCTCGGGCAACTTACGAACCCTCGGGCCAGAGGCCCTCGGCTTTGTAAGACTGTCGCCCTCGGGGCATAATCATCTACTTAGTACCCTTGATACATAAATAACTATTATGTCATACCAATAGATTATTGTGTTTTTATACCTTAGATACCATCTACATAATTCATTACTTTATGCCTGTGCGGGCATAAAGTACACATTATGGCCCGCGCGGGCATAGAGACGCAAAAAACAGTTTTCAATTAACTTATTCTTTATTAACAAAATATAAATTTATGCTTATAAACATATTATTTTTGTCAAAAAATGATGATGTTTGCACACTGATGACAATTTGCGATGTGACACTTTTTTCCCAGGTATTTATTATTCACAACCAACTGGTATGACATAAAAGTTTGTATGCACCACGGGTACTAATAGATATATATACCCTCGGGCGACTTACGACTGTCGCCCTCAGGGCATAATCATCTAGTACCCTTGATACATAAATAACTATTTTTCAACTCTAACTCTAAATGCCCAAAAAAGTTCATTTTGAGGCTTGAAATGAACACTTTTGGGCGTGGCAACCAAAAAAAATTCACTTTTTGCGCAGATTCCTGGCGGTGAGAATGTTAAATATACAGTTCACTACTGCTGGGTTGAAAAAACTGTGGTTGAAACAAAACTATTAAAAAGAGCGATTTTCCGGGATTAAAAAATATGAATCAGGGATGTGGGACTACACAGTTACTTTCTGGACAATCCAGGAAAATCCCGGCCATGTGGCAACCCTACTTTTACCATTTACAAGTTATATTTTCCAAAATTAAAATTACCATCCCAAATTTAATTTGTTGTTTTCCAAATTTAAAATAACTATTTTGGATTTTAATTTACATCTTCTCAAAACTGAACTTACAATTCCAAAATTTAGGTATTTGGTATTTTACACAATTCAAAATAACCTTATTATTGGGAAATTATTATTATTATTATTATAATTAGGGAAACTGTCCTGTTGATAAATAAATAATAATTATCCAAAAAACAACTAAAAACGGCGAAGATTACCAAATATCTTATTGAAAAATAGATTACATGACATGCTATTTTACATCACTATTTGATGCCTCTTTACTATTATGAGTTTTCATATGTTTTTTCAAACCAGTTGAATCGTAATAGCTCTTGTCGCATAATGGACAAACATACGGCTTTTCACCAGTATGAGTTCTTGTATGGACCTGGAAAAATAATAGAGAACTTGGTACAAAATTAAAAAAAATTAAATATCCATGATTACTAATAGACAAAAATCCAAAAAATTGCCTTTAGATAGTCATCCTTACCAGTTACCTTACCTTCAAATTGCTTCTCAAAGCAAACTTCTTCTCGCAAAAACTACAATTGAAAGGTTTCTCGCCACTATGCACTCGCATGTGCACTTTCAAATGTGCAGATTGGCCAAACAGCCTCTGGCAAATTGTGCACTGGTGCGATTTCTCGCCCGTATGCATCAGCTGGTGATTATTGTAGGCACTTTTCTGTTTGAACTTTTTTTCACACAAACAACATTCAAAGGGTCTTTGATCCGTATGTGTTCTTCTGTGTGAGACAAGTTGAGAGTTTGTGTTAAAACCTGATATGAAATATAGAAAATTAAAAACTAATGAAGTAAACGTAAAAAGTATACCTTTCCCGCAATAGGTGCACAAGAACCGTTTCTCCTTTGGTTCTTTTTGATGTAAAATCAAATGATTTTCCAATCCCCCCCTACTGGCAAATATTTTTTTGCAAATTTTGCACTGTATCTGCAAATACAATTTTTGGTCTTCAGTGTCCTTTATTTCCCCATTAAGCAATTTATGTCTGTGAACATGAATAAAATGATTGGCGTATCGTTTAAAGCCTTTGCCGCAGTAATTGCAAATATAGGGATTGTGTCCAGTGTGGATGTTTTTGTGATCGTTTAAGACATGAAGTCTCGAAAAAGCTAAAATCATAAAAATTGGAATAAATTTTTCTGAATCGTTATCTATTTCTCACTTTTTCCACACTCTTCACACTTAAACTTTTTAACACCTCGATGTATTAGTAAATGTCTTTTTAAATTTTGTTGAAACCGAAAT
This sequence comes from Ceutorhynchus assimilis, assembly GCA_917834065.1. Classification (NCBI taxonomy): domain Eukaryota; kingdom Metazoa; phylum Arthropoda; class Insecta; order Coleoptera; family Curculionidae; genus Ceutorhynchus; species Ceutorhynchus assimilis. The sequence continues at coordinate 55,655,844 of OU892280.1, read as the reverse complement.
GTTTTGTCACATTGTGTGCATTTATAAGGAGCTTCTTGTGTATGACTTCTCTCATGTACTTTTAATCTAGGAAGCTTTTTGAAAACTTTATTGCATTCTAAGCATTTATAATCAATTGGTGTGCATTTAACACATTGTGCACTGTGTAGTTTTATTTCTGATTTGTTATCAAATACTGCCTTACAATTTTTACATGTTAATGTTCTGGGTTTTGAATTATTTTTTGGTATTAATGTTTCATTCTCAAATTCTTCACACTGGTTTTCATCATTGTTCACTTTTTCACAGAGAGTTTTCAATCTCTCAATGTTCTGTTTTGATGTTTCAACAAAAGTGGAAAAAGATTGAAATGTCTGGATACAAACGATGCATATTTTTTGGGGCAAATCGTCATTATTCTGGAAAAGAACACTATGTTAACATCATGTTTCACAAAATATCCAAGGGAACAATCAAGGAAACAATTTAAACCAAAATGTAGGTACTGACTAGGTACAGGGTGTTTTTTTATATATTGAAACCCCACCTACAGCCTCAACCTTCACAGGTAAAAGAAAGGTGTAATTACAAAAATTGTACAGCTTTGGCTAAATTTTTAGAATCCATAGTCAGAAATAAAAATTGAATACCTATCAGAAATGTGAAATTTTGCATGCTTCCAGCTTTTTCCCAATAAGATACCCTATATTTGGTTCAATATTCTTGAAGAGCACAATTTCCTGATTGCAAAAATATATAGTCTGTCTATATTTAATTGAGCCGTCTCCAACATATTTGGTTCTAAAAATTTCAAAAATACTATCAGAAAAACCAAGTACCTCAAATTTTACCTGCAGCTTTCACCTGGACATACAGGTAGAATGATCAGTAGGATAGTATTTTTACAATTTTTGGACCTGAATATATAAGAAACTGCTCAACGAAATATAATAGACAAACTATATATTTTTGGAATCGGGGCATTGTGCTCTTCAAGAATATAGAACCAAATATAGGGCATCAAGCATCTCATTTGAGAAAAGCTGAAAGCATGCAAAATTTCACATTTCTGACATTAAATTTTTTTGTTCTACCTGTAAAGTAAAGGCTGTGGTGGGGTGAAAATATATTAAATAAAAAAACACCCTGTACTTATATTTTTTACCTCAATACCAGTTAATACCCTGAATATGTCTATAGAAGGAACATCGGAAATTTTTCTTAAATCATCAGACTTGGATGTTTTCATCAAACAAAAACGACAAATAAGTGGGAAATGGGAAATACAAGGCTGGACCATTTTAAATAAACAGGTATATACATACTCCTATAAAAAAAAGATGATATAAAATGATATTAACTATTTATTTTTTATTATTTATATTTTAAATTTTCAAGTTTGAGGTTTTGTGGGTTTTGTTAACTTTTTTTTTACACTCTTTTCCCTAATAAGCTTTTTTCACTTACAATCCTAGTCCTTTTCACGTGGCTCCGGTTTAAACTAACCGGGTTACAAAACGGTTAGTAGCGGTATGTCAAGTGATGACGTTATTGACGGCTATTTGCACCGCTACATCTCAAGGGATATTTAATCCCAGTAGAGCTTCGAATGCGACTCTTGTAAAAACAAAAGTCACATTCAAAGGTCGACTTAGATTAAATATTCCATAAGTGATAGCCGTGCAAATAGCCATTAAAATGCCACTTGAAAACGAACGGTTAGAAAATTGTTATTTTAAAATTTAAGCAACCCAACTACCTGTCAAATATTTGTAATAGGTTGATTTACCTTCTAGTAACTGCACAAAAATTTTCCGTGTATCTTGAAAAAAAATGTCTCTATTATTTATTTTAACTTTAATTGCTTCCATATTCGTCAGTCGATTATAGGTAGGTAGAAATTTTAAAATATTAACAAAACACAACTTAATGGGTACATTCAGGCGGTGCCAGCGGGTTGGGTCAGCCACTCAGCGGGAACTTTATTCTCTAAACATGGAAGCAGCATTCTCATTGGGTGCATTCAGGCGGTGCCAGCGGCTTTGTTCAGCCACTCAGCAGGAACTTTATTCTCGAAACAGGGGAGCAGCGTTCTCATTGGAACGAAAGTTCTGTCTTTGTCGTCCGGCATAACACTGACAATGACAGAGCAATCGTCCTTGGTCCTTATTCTTGAAATAAGGGAGCAGCGTTCCCGAGAGAACGAGTGTTCCGTCTTTCTCAATGATATGCAAATCATAATATGAGTAACAAAGACGAAACACATTCTCCTGGGAACGCTGCTCCCTTGTTTCAAGAATAAGGACCCTTATGAGAATGCTGTTCCTTGATTTCGAGAATTACGTCCCTGCTGAGTGGCTGAGCTTAGCCGCTGGGACCGCCTGAATGTACCCATTGGAACGAAGGTTCTGTCTTTGTCATCCGGCATAACACTGACAATGACAGAGCAATCGTTCTTATGAAAACGATGTTCCTTGGTTTCGAGAATAGAGTCCCTGCTGAGTGGCTGAGCTTAAGACGTCTTTTTCTGTTGAACCGTGTTTTGAAACGTTTCAAAACTGGTTCGATTGCTACGTCATCATATCGGATCGGTGGTGATCAAAAATGCCCCGTTTTAAAACGGAGCCCGCGACATCCCCAAAATTATTGTTTTGTGGTATTTCGAGATCAGCTGTTTAACGTTTATTTTGAAACAGGCTGAAAGAGCGGTTTGAAACTGGTTGAACCGCCTCCGTATATGACGTCACCGTTGCAACACAAAAATATAAGGTTTTAAAACGTTTCAAAACATTTCAAAACATTCCTTCAGAAAAAGACGTCTTTAGCCGCTGGCACCGCCTGAATGTACCCAATATTTCAGTTTACACCTGTCACAATTTTCCCGCTCTCTGTTGTTTACAAATTTTCTATTGTTTTTGTTCTAACCGTTAACGTAACCAAACACCTTTTCACGTCGTTCCGGTTTAAACTAACCGGGTTATAAAACGGTTAGGGGCGGTATGTCAAGTGATGGACATCACTGAAAATGCCACTTGAAAACGAACGGTTAGACTAGGGATTGCTTATCGGTCTCGTTTTTGGTAATCGCCGCCATATTGGTGTATCACCATTGTCGACGTCATCAACTATGTCGTCAGCTGTTTGCGCAGCAGTCGTAGCTTAGAATTTAAATTTATGATGAAAGATATTATTTAATTTTGATTAACATGATAGGCAAATGGGAAGATGCAAACGAGATCTAAAAAATAGTTGTTTTAAAATGTTAATTTATGTACACTTTATTTTTTCCCAAGATTGATTTTGACATTGAAAACTTTGTAACATAAACAATAACGCTTGACCCTGATTGGTCGCAAAATGAGGTGTTTCTGCAGGTTAACATCAGTTTTACAATAGCGACCAATAAGCGGCATTAGCGGCATTGTTTATGTTTCAAAGTTGACAATGCCAAAATCTATCTTGGAAAAAAATAAACCATAGTAAAACCAAGTATGCATAAAGCAAAAGCCCGTGGAATCATAACCTGTGGTGCAAACAGCCTACGTCAAGGCGATAAACGACATGCTACTTACGTCACAAATGGTGATTTGATGGGGTAATGGGCTTCAGATTTGCTCTACACAGGCCTTATGAGGATAGGGTATCCTGTAGTAGTAGTGTGTATTATCCGTGGGTCCGGCCTACGGGCGTGGTCCCGAAAAAAAACCAAACCAAAATATTAGACCAATAGGAATACTTCCGGATCATCGGATTGACGGATAAACGGACGCATGAAAAGTAGGCCAAGTTTTTAAATTCACCATTTGCTTATGCGCATTTCTCTAGATGAGTAACCTATCCCTGTTTTGCTAGTGTCAAATGACAAAGACAACATTATATTGGTGAAAATGCGCATATGTAATAGACCCATCTATTTTTACCTGGTATGCGCGCGCAACACGAGGCAATGTCTTTTTATTGGCTAGCTAATACAGGTGTGAGGTGGTCGTTTTGCACGCTGGGTATCTCTTTATCCTTGTTCATTGCACGTGGTCTGACAAGAATAAATCTAAAGTTAATATTCAACTTGACAAGTGTCATTCAAAAGTTGTTTGACATTTTCATTGACGAATACGTTGCACAACACGCGATTTTTCTCCTTTCCTTTTTATCCTGTGCAAATAAGAAGGACGGATTGCTATACGTAAGTCCAACATAATTTGGTACATTTTGCCTCGTCTTGCGCAATGAGCGTTTTGTGTCTTTTTTTATTTAATAAAAGGCCTGTTCGCACAGCAATCACAAACCAGTCAGAGCGAATTTCATTGGTTGAAAACAATCAGAAACAGTCAGAAAACTATTTTCAACCAATGAGATTCACTCTGACTGGTTTGTGATTTGTCTACGAACAGGCATAATGTTTTCGTATTATTACGTCTTTGTCTGGTAAAATAGATAGGTCTATTGATGATTTCAAAAACTTGCCCGTAAGCTTAAAGCTAAGTTTTCATAATCGCGAATTGCGAACTGCAAAAAACAAAACAAAGCAAAAATAGAAACATAACCTTAAAGGCCTGCCAACTGTCAAAAATTGTATACTTTACGCGTTGTCTACATATTTTACACGTTGTCTACATAGTCTACATTGTCTACGCGTTGTTTACACCAGACGTAGACAATTTTTGTTCTCGCGTAGATGCCCATCTCTGGTACGAAGCTTATGTTCAAGTCTGTGTGCCGGCAAGGGCGCCCACAGGGAGGGTCAGGGGGGGGGTCACTTGACCCCCCCTGGAAATCTCTTATAACTTAGTTATTTTCCTTGATGAAAATATTCTAATTTCTGATATTAGTTGAACTATGATCGCGGACCGACTTTGCGACTTTATTTTTGTTAAAATGCTAAACGTGAATGTATTTAGGCAATCCAATCCATCTGTCAAAATAAAGATTCAATATGGCGTGGCGGCCAAGCAAGTTTGTTTTGAATATCTGTTTTCATGCAATTATTTTGCTTAGAGTTTTGCTTGTAACTTTGATTTTGATTATTTAATAAAATATTTGTTGACTAGGGGCCCAATTACAGTATATTTGTATCTGCAAATTTGCAGTTCTGCAAATATGGCCGACTTGCATGGGCGTCGTTACGAGGTTTCTCAGGGGGGGGCAGTATTATAATAAGACCATTTCCATTAGCGCCGCAGGCAACCGCCGTAGGTTAATTTTTTTTAGTGCCACGTCCCTTTTTGAGCATTTTAAGGTACTTAGTTGATATCGATATTTAGTTAAAAATGATGGTATTTTTTTCCGCAACAAATTCACTGTCCGCATCATTTGTTCAGTGGCGACGCCAGGGAAGGGCCAGAAGAGGCCGGGGCCGCCACTGAAATTTAGCCGGCCCCCCCCTGAAAACTTGTTCTCATGTCGGCAACAATGCAATGTAACATCAGCAGTCTCTGTCGGTTAATTCGGTATTCGGTGAGCACAGGCCAAGAATCGTAAACTAACAGGAATTCTCATCCTCATAAGGCGTACGTTCGTCAACTCTCGAGTCGGCAGGGCCTGCGAGTGACGTCACTTCGTATTAGCAGCACAAACAGCTTATAATGATGACGTTGCCCGCAGGCCTGCTGCTTTCGGTTTCCTGGGATTACCTCAAACATAATAGTGTCGACAGGTACTTCCCATTTTTTATTCCAAAGAAGAAAAGCAGTAAAATAAAAACAAATTCCCCCCCCCTAAATTTTTCTGGCCCAGTCTGCCCTCCCCCCTAACATAGAACCCTGGCGTCGCCACTGCATTTGTTTAGTTAATTTTCTAATGGCCGGTACTATAAAACACTGAATCGATGATTGAGTTTCAACCTTGGGTTGACTCCATGCAAATTGACAGGATTCAACCGAAGGTTGGAACTCTACCATCGGTTCGGTGTTTCATAATACCGGCCCTAAGCAAGTGAAATTCAATTCCGTTGAATGTGACGAAAATGCCAATTTTTCAAAGTACCTACCTAACAAATTTTGAAAAAATGGAAAAAAGCAATACGAATACGAACTCTCTTTTACTGCTTTCTTGTTCAAAAGACTATTTCTAGGGGGGAGGGCAAATGCCCCCCTTGCCCCCCCCCAAACGACGCCCATGCCGACTTGCATATATGTGCTCTATTTGCAGGAACGAGCAAATTACAGAAAAAATCTGCAATTCTGTCATAATTACCGGAAAAAAGTGTTCGGGCGCTACTGATTTACCAGTTTTAAATGTCAAAGTTGTCAAAGGACTTACGGGACCGTTTCACCAGGCGCAAATTTGCAGGTGCATTCTGCTTCTGTAATACGAAAAGTCAGACTTGCAGGTTCTGCATTTGTATCTTGGAGTTGCAGAGCTTCTGTAATTCCGGGCTAGGTACGTAAATTATTAGGTTGGGCAGAAACTAAATATTTTTTTATAATTTTGACATTTAAAGTGACACTTTTCAAAACTCGTTGACGTAATCAAATGCCCTACTTTACTTAAATTTCACCATTAGTTGCAGAAAAAACAGGAACAAAATATGTGATACTTTTGGGGCTGAACTACTTGAAGTAGGTACTTTGTTGTTATTATATTCTTATTTGTACGTACAGGGTGGGCATTTTATTAGAGGCCTATGTCTTTTCTCAGAAACTACAGGGTGTACAAAAAAAATATAAATACAGGGTGTCCCAAAAGTGTTGCACCATGTGGAAAAAAACTAATTAGCTATAAATATTAATACTTAACACAATTTGAACAATTATTGATGATATTGACAACATAGTTTTCTGTGTAGCATTAATTAATTGCCTAAATTGAATGTTTTTTCCGCATAGAAGTCTCTCCAAGAATGCTGGTGACAGTTCCCTGTTTCCTATAGTTACCCTATAGATTTCTCCACATAGCCTTAGCGGGCTAGCGGCTGTATTAGACCCCCATGCTATTCAATTCTCAGAAAATCAGCCACAGAATCTACATGCAGAGTAGGTAGTCGATGATCGCCGAAAGCAATGACAGGTTTGAGTCGCCAAATCTGACACTTAACAATACTGGCCTCCATAGCAACGGAATAGGAAACATCTCTGAACCCACTTGACGATTTAGAAATAATTATAGAAGTCGTCGAACAAAGAAATTGTTTGTCCGTGTCAGAACTGTCAGATGTCAAATAGATCCTCTGACGACAAATTTGTTAGCAATGGTTGATATCAGTGCATTTCTTTCGGGGAATACCCGTGGGTCCTGTGATATCCGAATTTGTTTTCAATATCTTGTTATTGCCGATTGCCCCATTCTTCCGACAATGTTGAGTGCACATTCTCAACCATAAATCCAATGATAACAGCACAAAGAAATAGACTTTCCACGGAAACAATCACTGGTTATACCCAAAGATATTACACACTGCTACTATAGGATAGCCTATCCTCAAAGACCTGTGTAGAAAAAATCTGAAGCCCGCCACTACGCCAAATCACCAGTTGTGACGTAGGCAGCACGTCGTTTCTCGCTGTTTGCATCACAAAGTTATGAATCCGAAGTCTTTTGCCTTAGGGCCAAATTATGGACCAACTAGTATGTGTCTGGTTGTTACCTAGCAGGTACTTTCTATTCTCTAGTGCATAGAAAGTACCTGCTAGGTAACAACCAGACGTTTACCAGTCAGTCCATAATTTGACCCTTATGCATACTTGGTCTTACTATATTAATAATTAACATTAACAACTCCTGTTTAGATTTCGTTTGCATCTACGACCGCTGGCGCAAACTGCTGACGATGTAGTTAATCCAATATGGCCGCGATTACCGAAAACGAGGCCGATAAGCAATCGTTAGTAGTGTGTATTATCCTTGTGTTATACCTACCGATTTTGTGCAGTAATTTACCGATTTTCAACGTTAGTTTCTCCCGATTTAGTATTTTGACGTTCGACAACACTGCTTGGGTCTCAAGGGCTTGGATGGGAAACAAAAATGAGGCACTTTTTGAGCCACCCTGTCTCACCTCAGGGGGTAGCTACCCTTATTTTTTTCAATACGAATCTACCTTGTGCTGCACATCGTTGGATAGCTCGTTGCTTTTCCTTTACAGTCTTCTAGCCAAATCTAAATCGTACGATTAGTTTTTGAGATATCAATGTTTAAAAGTAAGCATTAATTTTGAAAACTAATAATTTTGACTATCTCTTACTAAAAAGAATCCTGTCATAAAAGTCTCAAATATACATAGGGGAAACCAAATGTATTTATTGCCTAACCGCTACCTCTTTTGTCTGGGGGCCGCCCCTAATAATTTTTCTAAAATGAGAAACTATTCCATGTGATCCTCCTTTAAAAGGTTTTTTATTCCTCTTTAGAGGCGTGCAGAAGCAGATATAATTACGATAAACACATTTGATCGATGTGTACCTATCTGAGAATCATATGACACACTTTTTTGTTTAGGGATTATAGTCAAAAGTAATTACTATAGTTTTCAAAAATGTTGCTTACTTTTAAAGCCCGATATCTCAAAAACTAATCGTACGATTTAAGATTTTGCTGTCAGACTGTAAAGGGAAAGCAACGAGTTATCCAACCCAACGATGCGCAACACAAGGTAGGTTTGTATTAAAAAAAAAATAAGTTTGGTTAGCTACCCCCTAAGGGGTGAGGCGGGGTACTCAAAAAGTGCCTCATTTTGATTCCCCCTTCAATCCCCCAATACGTATTTGACATCTTCCTGATAGTATTTTTTGTCTAAGAGATATTCCCGATTGCTAGTTTTCGAATTGTCCCCCTGTATACCTTAGTATCTCCGAATTGTTGATTTTTTAGATACTTTAGAAAGAAGGTTTTAAGATTTTTTATAAATTTATTTATAATGATTTTTCAGACTCTATGTGGAGTGCCCTTTTTTATCTATGGAAAATAAATTCATTTGATATTGACCTCCCCCTACATATTTTTCTGCGGGCGCCCCTGTGTGCCGGTTTCTCAATAGCGAGTCACCTCCGGGTTGGTTTTAACTTATATCCTATTCACAATCCGTAGTCCAAAGTTATAGGTAAATTTATCACCTTTCCCTATATCAAATAGCACTGAAAGGTGATAAATTTCACCTTTACCTTTGGACATCGGATTGTGAATGAATAAAAATAAAATAAATGGTTTGATTCGGGCTTGAGCAACGCGTGTGAAGTTAGCACCCGATTTCCAGCAACGATTTTTCAGGAGAAGCGCATTACCGCCAGCGGTAGTTTAAATTCTAACGTTTTGGACGTCGGCAATGATAAATACATAGGTATAAAAAAAGCAAGTTTTTAAAATTTCTACAGAAAAAAAAACTTTTCATCGGTAGGAAATTTGTGTTTTTCAAGAATGTGTTTTCCAATACAAAATTGACATGACAGAAAACATTTTTTTTTCGAAAACTAAAAGATGTGTCACTCTAATTTTTTTTTCAAAATGAAGGTCTGATAATAAGCTTCCATTAAATCCACCAGAGAAAAATTTTTCATCGGTAGAAAATTTTTTATCAGTGAAAATTCGAGAAGGTGTTTTCAAACACGAAATCAATATGACAGGAAATATTTTTTTTTTCGGAAACTAAAAGATGTGTCACTCTAATTTTTTTTTCAAAATGAAGGTGTGATAATAAGCTTCCATTAAATCCACCAGAGAAAAATTTTTCATCGGTAGAAAATTTTTTATCAGTGAAAATTCGAGAAGGTGTTTTCAAACACGAAATCAATATGAAAGGAAATATATTTTTTTTTTCGAAAACTAAAAGATGTGTCACAATAATTTTTTTTTCAAAATGAAGGTGTGATAATAAGCTTCCATTAAATCCACCAGAGAAAAATTTTTCATCGGTAGAAAATTTTTTATCAGTGAAAATTCGAGAAGGTGTTTTCAAACACGAAATGAATATGAAAGGAAATATATATTTTTTTTCGAAAACTAAAAGATGTGTCACTCTAATTTTTTTTTTCAAAATGAAGGTCTGATAATAAGCTTCCATTAAATCCACCAGAGAAAAATTTTTCATCGGTAGAAAATTTTTTATCAGTGAAAATTCGAGAAGGTGTTTTCAAACACGAAATCAATATGAAAGGAAATATATTTTTTTTTTCGAAAACTAAAAGATGTGTCACTCTAATTTTTTTTTTCAAAATGAAGGTCTGATAATAAGCTTCCATTAAATCCACCAGAGAAAAATTTTTCATCGGTAGAAAATTTTTTATCAGTGAAAATTCGAGAAGGTGTTTTCAAACACGAAATCAATATGAAAGGAAATATATATTTTTTTTCGAAAACTAAAAGATGTGTCACTCTAATTTTTTTTTCAAAATGAAGGTGTGATAATAAGCTTCCATTAAATCCACCAGAGAAAAATTTTTCATCGGTAGAAAATTTTTTATCAGTGAAAATTCGAGAAGGTGTTTTCAAACACGAAATCAATATGAAAGGAAATATATATTTTTTTTCGAAAACTAAAAGATGTGTCACTCTAATTTTTTTTTCAAAATGAAGGTGTGATAATAAGCTTCCATTAAATCCACCAGAGAAAAATTTTTCATCGGTAGAAAATTTTTTATCAGTGAAAATTCGAGAAGGTGTTTTCAAACACGAAATCAATATGAAAGGAAATATATTTTTTTTTTCGAAAACTAAAAGATGTGTCACAATAATTTTTTTTTCAAAATGAAGGTGTGATAATAAGCTTCCATTAAATCCACCAGAGAAAAATTTTTCATCGGTAGAAAATTTTTTATCAGTGAAAATTCGAGAAGGTGTTTTCAAACACGAAATGAATATGAAAGGAAATATATATTTTTTTTCGAAAACTAAAAGATGTGTCACTCTAATTTTTTTTTTCAAAATGAAGGTCTGATAATAAGCTTCCATTAAATCCACCAGAGAAAAATTTTTCATCGGTAGAAAATTTTTTATCAGTGAAAATTCGAGAAGGTGTTTTCAAACACGAAATCAATATGAAAGGAAATATATTTTTTTTTTCGAAAACTAAAAGATGTGTCACTCTAATTTTTTTTTTCAAAATGAAGGTCTGATAATAAGCTTCCATTAAATCCACCAGAGAAAAATTTTTCATCGGTAGAAAATTTTTTATCAGTGAAAATTCGAGAAGGTGTTTTCAAACACGAAATCAATATGAAAGGAAATATATATTTTTTTTCGAAAACTAAAAGATGTGTCACTCTAATTTTTTTTTCAAAATGAAGGTGTGATAATAAGCTTCCATTAAATCCACCAGAGAAAAATTTTTCATCGGTAGAAAATTTTTTATCAGTGAAAATTCGAGAAGGTGTTTTCAAACACGAAATCAATATGAAAGGAAATATATATTTTTTTTCGAAAACTAAAAGATGTGTCACTCTAATTTTTTTTTCAAAATGAAGGTGTGATAATAAGCTTCCATTAAATCCACCAGAGAAAAATTTTTCATCGGTAGAAAATTTTTTATCAGTGAAAATTCGAGAAGGTGTTTTCAAACACGAAATCAATATGAAAGGAAATATATTTTTTTTTTCGAAAACTAAAAGATGTGTCACTCTAATTTTTTTTTCAAAATGAAGGTCTGATAATAAGCTTCCATTAAATCCACCAGAGAAAAATTTTTCATCGGTAGAAAATTTTTTATCAGTGAAAATTCGAGAAGGTGTTTTCAAACACGAAATCAATATGAAAGGAAATATATTTTTTTTTTCGAAAACTAAAAGATGTGTCACAATAATTTTTTTTTCAAAATGAAGGTGTGATAATAAGCTTCCATTAAATCCACCAGAGAAAAATTTTTCATCGGTAGAAAATTTTTTATCAGTGAAAATTCGAGAAGGTGTTTTCAAACACGAAATCAATATGAAAGGAAATATATATTTTTTTTCGAAAACTAAAAGATGTGTCACTCTAATTTTTTTTTCAAAATGAAGGTGTGATAATAAGCTTCCATTAAATCCACCAGAGAAAAATTTTTCATCGGTAGAAAATTTTTTATCAGTGAAAATTCGAGAAGGTGTTTTCAAACACGAAATCAATATGAAAGGAAATATATTTTTTTTTTCGAAAACTAAAAGATGTGTCACAATAATTTTTTTTTCAAAATGAAGGTGTGATAATAAGCTTCCATTAAATCCACCAGAGAAAAATTTTTCATCGGTAGAAAATTTTTTATCAGTGAAAATTCGAGAAGGTGTTTTCAAACACGAAATGAATATGAAAGGAAATATATATTTTTTTTCGAAAACTAAAAGATGTGTCACTCTAATTTTTTTTTTCAAAATGAAGGTCTGATAATAAGCTTCCATTAAATCCACCAGAGAAAAATTTTTCATCGGTAGAAAATTTTTTATCAGTGAAAATTCGAGAAGGTGTTTTCAAACACGAAATCAATATGAAAGGAAATATATTTTTTTTTTCGAAAACTAAAAGATGTGTCACTCTAATTTTTTTTTTCAAAATGAAGGTCTGATAATAAGCTTCCATTAAATCCACCAGAGAAAAATTTTTCATCGGTAGAAAATTTTTTATCAGTGAAAATTCGAGAAGGTGTTTTCAAACACGAAATCAATATGAAAGGAAATATATATTTTTTTTCGAAAACTAAAAGATGTGTCACTCTAATTTTTTTTTCAAAATGAAGGTCTGATAATAAGCTTCCATTAAATCCACCAGAGAAAAATTTTTCATCGGTAGAAAATTTTTTATCAGTGAAAATTCGAGAAGGTGTTTTCAAACACGAAATCAATATGACAGGAAATATTTTTTTTTTCGGAAACTAAAAGATGTGTCACTCTAATTTTTTTTTCAAAATGAAGGTGTGATAATAAGCTTCCATTAAATCCACCAGAGAAAAATTTTTCATCGGTAGAAAATTTTTTATCAGTGAAAATTCGAGAAGGTGTTTTCAAACACGAAATCAATATGAAAGGAAATATATTTTTTTTTTCGAAAACTAAAAGATGTGTCACTCTAATTTTTTTTTTCAAAATGAAGGTCTGATAATAAGCTTCCATTAAATCCACCAGAGAAAAATTTTTCATCGGTAGAAAATTTTTTATCAGTGAAAATTCGAGAAGGTGTTTTCAAACACGAAATCAATATGAAAGGAAATATATATTTTTTTTCGAAAACTAAAAGATGTGTCACAATAATTTTTTTTTCAAAATGAAGGTGTGATAATAAGCTTCCATTAAATCCACCAGAGAAAAATTTTTCATCGGTAGAAAATTTTTTATCAGTGAAAATTCGAGAAGGTGTTTTCAAACACGAAATGAATATGAAAGGAAATATATTTTTTTTTTCGAAAACTAAAAGATGTGTCACTCTAATTTTTTTTTCAAAATGAAGGTCTGATAATAAGCTTCCATTAAATCCACCAGAGAAAAATTTTTCATCGGTAGAAAATTTTTTATCAGTGAAAATTCGAGAAGGTGTTTTCAAACACGAAATCAATATGACAGGAAATATTTTTTTTTTCGGAAACTAAAAGATGTGTCACTCTAATTTTTTTTTCAAAATGAAGGTGTGATAATAAGCTTCCATTAAATCCACCAGAGAAAAATTTTTCATCGGTAGAAAATTTTTTATCAGTGAAAATTCGAGAAGGTGTTTTCAAACACGAAATGAATATGAAAGGAAATATATTTTTTTTTTCGAAAACTAAAAGATGTGTCACTCTAATTTTTTTTTTCAAAATGAAGGTCTGATAATAAGCTTCCATTAAATCCACCAGAGAAAAATTTTTCATCGGTAGAAAATTTTTTATCAGTGAAAATTCGAGAAGGTGTTTTCAAACACGAAATCAATATGACAGGAAATATTTTTTTTTTCGGAAACTAAAAGATGTGTCACTCTAATTTTTTTTTTCAAAATGAAGGTCTGATAATAAGCTTCCATTAAATCCACCAGAGAAAAATTTTTCATCGGTAGAAAATTTTTTATCAGTGAAAATTCGAGAAGGTGTTTTCAAACACGAAATCAATATGAAAGGAAATATATATTTTTTTTCGAAAACTAAAAGATGTGTCACTCTAATTTTTTTTTCAAAATGAAGGTGTGATAATAAGCTTCCATTAAATCCACCAGAGAAAAATTTTTCATCGGTAGAAAATTTTTTATCAGTGAAAATTCGAGAAGGTGTTTTCAAACACGAAATGAATATGAAAGGAAATATATTTTTTTTTTCGAAAACTAAAAGATGTGTCACTCTAATTTTTTTTTTCAAAATGAAGGTCTGATAATAAGCTTCCATTAAATCCACCAGAGAAAAATTTTTCATCGGTAGAAAATTTTTTATCAGTGAAAATTCGAGAAGGTGTTTTCAAACACGAAATCAATATGAAAGGAAATATATTTTTTTTTTCGAAAACTAAAAGATGTGTCACAATAATTTTTTTTTTCAAAATGAAGGTGTGATAATAAGCTTCCATTAAATCCACCAGAGAAAAATTTTTCATCGGTAGAAAATTTTTTATCAGTGAAAATTCGAGAAGGTGTTTTCAAACACGAAATCAATATGAAAGGAAATATATTTTTTTTTTCGAAAACTAAAAGATGTGTCACAATAATTTTTTTTTCAAAATGAAGGTGTGATAATAAGCTTCCATTAAATCCACCAGAGAAAAATTTTTCATCGATAGAAAATTTTTTATCAGTGAAAATTCGAGAAGGTGTTTTCAAACACGAAATGAATATGAAAGGAAATATATTTTTTTTTTCGAAAACTAAAAGATGTGTCACTCTAATTTTTTTTTTCAAAATGAAGGTCTGATAATAAGCTTCCATTAAATCCACCAGAGAAAAATTTTTCATCGGTAGAAAATTTTTTATCAGTGAAAATTCGAGAAGGTGTTTTCAAACACGAAATCAATATGACAGGAAATATTTTTTTTTTCGGAAACTAAAAGATGTGTCACTCTAATTTTTTTTTCAAAATGAAGGTGTGATAATAAGCTTCCATTAAATCCACCAGAGAAAAATTTTTCATCGGTAGAAAATTTTTTATCAGTGAAAATTCGAGAAGGTGTTTTCAAACACGAAATCAATATGAAAGGAAATATATATTTTTTTTCGAAAACTAAAAGATGTGTCACTCTAATTTTTTTTTCAAAATGAAGGTGTGATAATAAGCTTCCATTAAATCCACCAGAGAAAAATTTTTCATCGGTAGAAAATTTTTTATCAGTGAAAATTCGAGAAGGTGTTTTCAAACACGAAATGAATATGAAAGGAAATATATTTTTTTTTTCGAAAACTAAAAGATGTGTCACTCTAATTTTTTTTTTCAAAATGAAGGTCTGATAATAAGCTTCCATTAAATCCACCAGAGAAAAATTTTTCATCGGTAGAAAATTTTTTATCAGTGAAAATTCGAGAAGGTGTTTTCAAACACGAAATCAATATGAAAGGAAATATATTTTTTTTTTCGAAAACTAAAAGATGTGTCACTCTAATTTTTTTTTCAAAATGAAGGTGTGATAATAAGCTTCCATTAAATCCACCAGAGAAAAATTTTTCATCGGTAGAAAATTTTTTATCAGTGAAAATTCGAGAAGGTGTTTTCAAACACGAAATCAATATGAAAGGAAATATATTTTTTTTTTCGAAAACTAAAAGATGTGTCACAATAATTTTTTTTTCAAAATGAAGGTGTGATAATAAGCTTCCATTAAATCCACCAGAGAAAAATTTTTCATCGGTAGAAAATTTTTTATCAGTGAAAATTCGAGAAGGTGTTTTCAAACACGAAATCAATATGAAAGGAAATATATTTTTTTTTTCGAAAACTAAAAGATGTGTCACAATAATTTTTTTTTCAAAATGAAGGTGTGATAATAAGCTTCCATTAAATCCACCAGAGAAAAATTTTTCATCGGTAGAAAATTTTTTATCAGTGAAAATTCGAGAAGGTGTTTTCAAACACGAAATGAATATGAAAGGAAATATATTTTTTTTTTCGAAAACTAAAAGATGTGTCACTCTAATTTTTTTTTCAAAATGAAGGTCTGATAATAAGCTTCCATTAAATCCACCAGAGAAAAATTTTTCATCGGTAGAAAATTTTTTATCAGTGAAAATTCGAGAAGGTGTTTTCAAACACGAAATCAATATGACAGGAAATATTTTTTTTTTCGGAAACTAAAAGATGTGTCACTCTAATTTTTTTTTCAAAATGAAGGTGTGATAATAAGCTTCCATTAAATCCACCAGAGAAAAATTTTTCATCGGTAGAAAATTTTTTATCAGTGAAAATTCGAGAAGGTGTTTTCAAACACGAAATGAATATGAAAGGAAATATATTTTTTTTTTCGAAAACTAAAAGATGTGTCACTCTAATTTTTTTTTTCAAAATGAAGGTCTGATAATAAGCTTCCATTAAATCCACCAGAGAAAAATTTTTCATCGGTAGAAAATTTTTTATCAGTGAAAATTCGAGAAGGTGTTTTCAAACACGAAATGAATATGAAAGGAAATATATTTTTTTTTTCGAAAACTAAAAGATGTGTCACTCTAATTTTTTTTTCAAAATGAAGGTCTGATAATAAGCTTCCATTAAATCCACCAGAGAAAAATTTTTCATCGGTAGAAAATTTTTTATCAGTGAAAATTCGAGAAGGTGTTTTCAAACACGAAATCAATATGACAGGAAATATTTTTTTTTTCGGAAACTAAAAGATGTGTCACTCTAATTTTTTTTTCAAAATGAAGGTGTGATAATAAGCTTCCATTAAATCCACCAGAGAAAAATTTTTCATCGGTAGAAAATTTTTTATCAGTGAAAATTCGAGAAGGTGTTTTCAAACACGAAATGAATATGAAAGGAAATATATTTTTTTTTTCGAAAACTAAAAGATGTGTCACTCTAATTTTTTTTTTCAAAATGAAGGTCTGATAATAAGCTTCCATTAAATCCACCAGAGAAAAATTTTTCATCGGTAGAAAATTTTTTATCAGTGAAAATTCGAGAAGGTGTTTTCAAACACGAAATGAATATGAAAGGAAATATATTTTTTTTTTCGAAAACTAAAAGATGTGTCACTCTAATTTTTTTTTCAAAATGAAGGTCTGATAATAAGCTTCCATTAAATCCACCAGAGAAAAATTTTTCATCGGTAGAAAATTTTTTATCAGTGAAAATTCGAGAAGGTGTTTTCAAACACGAAATGAATATGAAAGGAAATATATTTTTTTTTTCGAAAACTAAAAGATGTGTCACTCTAATTTTTTTTTTCAAAATGAAGGTCTGATAATAAGCTTCCATTAAATCCACCAGAGAAAAATTTTTCATCGGTAGAAAATTTTTTATCAGTGAAAATTCGAGAAGGTGTTTTCAAACACGAAATGAATATGAAAGGAAATATATTTTTTTTTTCGAAAACTAAAAGATGTGTCACTCTAATTTTTTTTTCAAAATGAAGGTCTGATAATAAGCTTCCATTAAATCCACCAGAGAAAAATTTTTCATCGGTAGAAAATTTTTTATCAGTGAAAATTCGAGAAGGTGTTTTCAAACACGAAATGAATATGAAAGGAAATATATTTTTTTTTTCGAAAACTAAAAGATGTGTCACTCTAATTTTTTTTTCAAAATGAAGGTCTGATAATAAGCTTCCATTAAATCCACCAGAGAAAAATTTTTCATCGGTAGAAAATTTTTTATCAGTGAAAATTCGAGAAGGTGTTTTCAAACACGAAATCAATATGACAGGAAATATTTTTTTTTTCGGAAACTAAAAGATGTGTCACTCTAATTTTTTTTTCAAAATGAAGGTGTGATAATAAGCTTCCATTAAATCCACCAGAGAAAAATTTTTCATCGGTAGAAAATTTTTTATCAGTGAAAATTCGAGAAGGTGTTTTCAAACACGAAATGAATATGAAAGGAAATATATTTTTTTTTTCGAAAACTAAAAGATGTGTCACTCTAATTTTTTTTTTCAAAATGAAGGTCTGATAATAAGCTTCCATTAAATCCACCAGAGAAAAATTTTTCATCGGTAGAAAATTTTTTATCAGTGAAAATTCGAGAAGGTGTTTTCAAACACGAAATGAATATGAAAGGAAATATATTTTTTTTTTCGAAAACTAAAAGATGTGTCACTCTAATTTTTTTTTTCAAAATGAAGGTCTGATAATAAGCTTCCATTAAATCCACCAGAGAAAAATTTTTCATCGGTAGAAAATTTTTTATCAGTGAAAATTCGAGAAGGTGTTTTCAAACACGAAATGAATATGAAAGGAAATATATTTTTTTTTTCGGAAACTAAAAGATGTGTCACTCTAATTTTTTTTTTCAAAATGAAGGTCTGATAATAAGCTTCCATTAAATCCACCAGAGAAAAATTTTTCATCGGTAGAAAATTTTTTATCAGTGAAAATTCGAGAAGGTGTTTTCAAACACGAAATCAATATGAAAGGAAATATATATTTTTTTTCGAAAACTAAAAGATGTGTCACTCTAATTTTTTTTTCAAAATGAAGGTGTGATAATAAGCTTCCATTAAATCCACCAGAGAAAAATTTTTCATCGGTAGAAAATTTTTTATCAGTGAAAATTCGAGAAGGTGTTTTCAAACACGAAATGAATATGAAAGGAAATATATTTTTTTTTTCGAAAACTAAAAGATGTGTCACTCTAATTTTTTTTTCAAAATGAAGGTCTGATAATAAGCTTCCATTAAATCCACCAGAGAAAAATTTTTCATCGGTAGAAAATTTTTTATCAGTGAAAATTCGAGAAGGTGTTTTCAAACACGAAATCAATATGAAAGGAAATATATATTTTTTTTCGAAAACTAAAAGATGTGTCACTCTAATTTTTTTTTCAAAATGAAGGTGTGATAATAAGCTTCCATTAAATCCACCAGAGAAAAATTTTTCATCGGTAGAAAATTTTTTATCAGTGAAAATTCGAGAAGGTGTTTTCAAACACGAAATGAATATGAAAGGAAATATATTTTTTTTTTCGAAAACTAAAAGATGTGTCACTCTAATTTTTTTTTCAAAATGAAGGTGTGATAATAAG
Organism: Ceutorhynchus assimilis; assembly: GCA_917834065.1. Classification (NCBI taxonomy): domain Eukaryota; kingdom Metazoa; phylum Arthropoda; class Insecta; order Coleoptera; family Curculionidae; genus Ceutorhynchus; species Ceutorhynchus assimilis. The sequence continues at coordinate 55,636,850 of OU892280.1, read as the reverse complement.
CTTCCATTAAATCCACCAGAGAAAAATTTTTCATCGGTAGAAAATTTTTTATCAGTGAAAATTCGAGAAGGTGTTTTCAAACACGAAATCAATATGAAAGGAAATATATTTTTTTTTTCGAAAACTAAAAGATGTGTCACAATAATTTTTTTTTCAAAATGAAGGTGTGATAATAAGCTTCCATTAAATCCACCAGAGAAAAATTTTTCATCGGTAGAAAATTTTTTATCAGTGAAAATTCGAGAAGGTGTTTTCAAACACGAAATCAATATGAAAGGAAATATATTTTTTTTTTCGAAAACTAAAAGATGTGTCACAATAATTTTTTTTTCAAAATGAAGGTGTGATAATAAGCTTCCATTAAATCCACCAGAGAAAAATTTTTCATCGGTAGAAAATTTTTTATCAGTGAAAATTCGAGAAGGTGTTTTCAAACACGAAATGAATATGAAAGGAAATATATTTTTTTTTTCGAAAACTAAAAGATGTGTCACTCTAATTTTTTTTTCAAAATGAAGGTCTGATAATAAGCTTCCATTAAATCCACCAGAGAAAAATTTTTCATCGGTAGAAAATTTTTTATCAGTGAAAATTCGAGAAGGTGTTTTCAAACACGAAATCAATATGAAAGGAAATATATATTTTTTTTCGAAAACTAAAAGATGTGTCACTCTAATTTTTTTTTCAAAATGAAGGTGTGATAATAAGCTTCCATTAAATCCACCAGAGAAAAATTTTTCATCGGTAGAAAATTTTTTATCAGTGAAAATTCGAGAAGGTGTTTTCAAACACGAAATCAATATGAAAGGAAATATATATTTTTTTTCGAAAACTAAAAGATGTGTCACTCTAATTTTTTTTTCAAAACGAAGGTCTGATAATAAGCTTCCATTAAATCCACCAGAGAAAAATTTTTCATCGGTAGAAAATTTTTTATCAGTGAAAATTCGAGAAGGTGTTTTCAAACACGAAATCAATATGAAAGGAAATATATATTTTTTTTCGAAAACTAAAAGATGTGTCACTCTAATTTTTTTTTCAAAATGAAGGTGTGATAATAAGCTTCCATTAAATCCACCAGAGAAAAATTTTTCATCGGTAGAAAATTTTTTATCAGTGAAAATTCGAGAAGGTGTTTTCAAACACGAAATCAATATGAAAGGAAATATATATTTTTTTTCGAAAACTAAAAGATGTGTCACTCTAATTTTTTTTTCAAAATGAAGGTGTGATAATAAGCTTCCATTAAATCCACCAGAGAAAAATTTTTCATCGGTAGAAAATTTTTTATCAGTGAAAATTCGAGAAGGTGTTTTCAAACACGAAATCAATATGAAAGGAAATATATATTTTTTTTCGAAAACTAAAAGATGTGTCACTCTAATTTTTTTTTCAAAATGAAGGTGTGATAATAAGCTTCCATTAAATCCACCAGAGAAAAATTTTTCATCGGTAGAAAATTTTTTATCAGTGAAAATTCGAGAAGGTGTTTTCAAACACGAAATCAATATGAAAGGAAATATATATTTTTTTTCGAAAACTAAAAGATGTGTCACTCTAATTTTTTTTTCAAAACGAAGGTCTGATAATAAGCTTCCATTAAATCCACCAGAGAAAAATTTTTCATCGGTAGAAAATTTTTTATGAGTGAAAATTCGAGAAGGTGTTTTCAAACACGAAATCAATATGAAAGGAAATATATATTTTTTTTCGAAAACTAAAAGATGTGTCACTCTAATTTTTTTTTCAAAACGAAGGTCTGATAATAAGCTTCCATTAAATCCACCAGAGAAAAATTTTTCATCGGTAGAAAATTTTTTATGAGTGAAAATTCGAGAAGGTGTTTTCAAACACGAAATCAATATGACAGGAAATATTTTTTTTTTCGGAAACTAAAAGATGTGTCACTCTAATTTTTTTTTCAAAATGAAGGTGTGATAATAAGCTTCCATTAAATCCACCAGAGAAAAATTTTTCATCGGTAGAAAATTTTTTATCAGTGAAAATTCGAGAAGGTGTTTTCAAACACGAAATCAATATGAAAGGAAATATATATTTTTTTTCGAAAACTAAAAGATGTGTCACTCTAATTTTTTTTTCAAAATGAAGGTGTGATAATAAGCTTCCATTAAATCCACCAGAGAAAAATTTTTCATCGGTAGAAAATTTTTTATCAGTGAAAATTCGAGAAGGTGTTTTCAAACACGAAATCAATATGAAAGGAAATATATATTTTTTTTCGAAAACTAAAAGATGTGTCACTCTAATTTTTTTTTCAAAATGAAGGTGTGATAATAAGCTTCCATTAAATCCACCAGAGAAAAATTTTTCATCGGTAGAAAATTTTTTATCAGTGAAAATTCGAGAAGGTGTTTTCAAACACGAAATCAATATGAAAGGAAATATATATTTTTTTTCGAAAACTAAAAGATGTGTCACTCTAATTTTTTTTTCAAAATGAAGGTGTGATAATAAGCTTCCATTAAATCCACCAGAGAAAAATTTTTCATCGGTAGAAAATTTTTTATCAGTGAAAATTCGAGAAGGTGTTTTCAAACACGAAATCAATATGAAAGGAAATATATATTTTTTTTCGAAAACTAAAAGATGTGTCACTCTAATTTTTTTTTCAAAATGAAGGTGTGATAATAAGCTTCCATTAAATCCACCAGAGAAAAATTTTTCATCGGTAGAAAATTTTTTATCAGTGAAAATTCGAGAAGGTGTTTTCAAACACGAAATCAATATGAAAGGAAATATATATTTTTTTTCGAAAACTAAAAGATGTGTCACTCTAATTTTTTTTTCAAAATGAAGGTGTGATAATAAGCTTCCATTAAATCCACCAGAGAAAAATTTTTCATCGGTAGAAAATTTTTTATCAGTGAAAATTCGAGAAGGTGTTTTCAAACACGAAATCAATATGAAAGGAAATATATATTTTTTTTCGAAAACTAAAAGATGTGTCACTCTAATTTTTTTTTCAAAACGAAGGTCTGATAATAAGCTTCCATTAAATCCACCAGAGAAAAATTTTTCATCGGTAGAAAATTTTTTATGAGTGAAAATTCGAGAAGGTGTTTTCAAACACGAAATCAATATGAAAGGAAATATATATTTTTTTTCGAAAACTAAAAGATGTGTCACTCTAATTTTTTTTTCAAAACGAAGGTCTGATAATAAGCTTCCATTAAATCCACCAGAGAAAAATTTTTCATCGGTAGAAAATTTTTTATGAGTGAAAATTCGAGAAGGTGTTTTCAAACACGAAATCAATATGACAGGAAATATTTTTTTTTTCGGAAACTAAAAGATGTTTCACTCTAATTTTTTTTTCAAAATGAAGGTGTGATAATAAGCTTCCATTAAATCCACCAGAGAAAAATTTTTCATCGGTAGAAAATTTTTTATCAGTGAAAATTCGAGAAGGTGTTTTCAAACACGAAATCAATATGAAAGGAAATATATATTTTTTTTCGAAAACTAAAAGATGTGTCACTCTAATTTTTTTTTCAAAACGAAGGTCTGATAATAAGCTTCCATTAAATCCACCAGAGAAAAATTTTTCATCGGTAGAAAATTTTTTATGAGTGAAAATTCGAGAAGGTGTTTTCAAACACGAAATCAATATGAAAGGAAATATATATTTTTTTTCGAAAACTAAAAGATGTGTCACTCTAATTTTTTTTTCAAAATGAAGGTGTGATAATAAGCTTCCATTAAATCCACCAGAGAAAAATTTTTCATCGGTAGAAAATTTTTTATCAGTGAAAATTCGAGAAGGTGTTTTCAAACACGAAATCAATATGAAAGGAAATATATATTTTTTTTCGAAAACTAAAAGATGTGTCACTCTAATTTTTTTTTCAAAACGAAGGTCTGATAATAAGCTTCCATTAAATCCACCAGAGAAAAATTTTTCATCGGTAGAAAATTTTTTATGAGTGAAAATTCGAGAAGGTGTTTTCAAACACGAAATCAATATGACAGGAAATATTTTTTTTTTCGGAAACTAAAAGATGTGTCACTCTAATTTTTTTTTCAAAATGAAGGTATGATGGTAGGCTCCTATTAAATTCACCAGGGAAAAATTTTTCATCGGTAGAAAATTTTTTAGCAGTGAAAATTCAAGAAGATCTGTCACTTTTATTTTTGTTTCAAATTGAAGCTAAAGGTGGGCTTTTATAATATTCGCTAGGAATATATTTTTCATCGGTAGAATACCTACTCTCTAGTATACTGTTGTGATCCTTCAGTGTTTTGCCTTGGTTAAAACTACTTTTGTTTTTGGTTTGAAACTTGTAGCTTTATTAGGTAATGGAATATAGAATGAAATTGAACTACAGCAAAAGTAAGACTTATTTTAGAGAGAGTTTTAACAAAATGTGTTACTACGACTGAAGCTGTCTTAAGACTGTCTTCTTGCTTCACTAGATCTCTTACAAATCGACCTTTACATCCCTTCTAAAACGTTTCTAAAACCTACATAATTACAACTGGAAAACCCTAAATAAATATTGGCAATAAATGACAGTCTGTTCGCCCAAAGAATGACCATTAAGGATATTTGGGAATTTTGGGGTTTATGGTGGACAAATGTTTAATTTATTTACATACAATATCTTTGGGTTCTTTAACAGAAAGTCTGGGTCATATAATAGTATTGCTTTCGGCGACGGCGAGACATTATTTGGGAAAGTATTCGAGAGTCGTAAAAGGTACAATGTCATGATATTATGGAGGAATATGACACTTCCCCCCTTGAAAAAAAAAAGAAATTTTCATAAAGAAATTTCTTCAAAACAAATCCTTTAAGAAATACAATTATAAAAAACTAACGTAAAATAATATGAAGCTTAACTTAATATAAAGGTAGGAATAAAAAGGAAAGAGAAAAAAAAAATGTAAACTAACTTATACCTAAGAATATACAAACATATCTTTTACTAAGACATTTTATATGGACGGTCTTGGGGTGACTGATCTTCGCATGGACATGGAATTCGTAGTGGATGTGGTTGCTTCATTGGAACTTAGAAGGTTATTTAGTTCAATCCCTTCGCCCATTTTTGTTCTGGCTTCTTCTTCTAGAATTCTTGATATGTTTTGACTTGTCCCTGGAGTGGTATTTATATTTGTATTGAAAAGCTTAATACAGCAGGAATCCGATATGTGCTTTGGGCTTTTAGTACAACAAAACATACTTTTAATGCATGATATTAATCCGCACCACTTAAGAAAATTGTACACTATTACCAAAAGAACAACTGACGCTATAAAAGAAATAATGATAATGAACCAATGAGAGTGTTGAATAATAAATGGCTTCTTCAATTCTTCATCCAGCAATTGGTCCAGTTGTCCAAGTTTGTGATTCGCAAACTGTAAATCGTCCAATTTGATATTGGAAAGTCTTATTGGTTGTAGTGTGATTGGTGTGTTGTTGAATCTGGCTTCTTTGGCATAGCAGCAATCGTCAAGTGCAATATTGATATCTGAAATTTGTTTTGAAATATTCCGTGTAATGATTCCTGAGCTTTCCAAGATAATATTTTGAGTATAGCCTCTGCATTTGGGTTCCAAACTTAACAGCCCTGTTGATGCAATTTTTATATCTTCGATTGGAAAATTATCACAAGCCAGAGTAAGCTGTAAAGGCGTCGATAGTACGAAAAGCCAAGAGTTGTCGCTCAGTGGATGCCATATCTCGAAGTCTGCTTTGGAAGTAACGGTATGACAGTCAGCAGGGATTTTGGTAGAAAATGATGTAAACAATGCGACTTCGCACTTAGGAGGTTCTTGAATCCTTGTAGCTTGAGTGTTTTGGAAGATGAATTCCTCTTCTGTGATCGTTGTACACTTGGTAAGGTCTTTCATTTGCACATAACTAACCTTACTAATACTTATCAGCAGGTAAGGAAAATCAGGTAGGATATAGTAATGAATATCAGAAAAATTATGAGGTGTTGGAAGTGGCAATAATTTGAACAGATTGTAGGTCATTTCGTCAGTCAATGGAATTTCAATTGCAAAAATAATTATGTTATCAGAATGAAAAACTTTTAGTTTACTGATCTCAAAATATTTATAAATAGTTGAATAAGATATTGGGAACGATAATTGAAGTCCGTTGTTCAATTTGATTTCCGAAAGTACATTTAATAATTGTTTTGGTGTTATAACTTTCGGATGTAGGATATTATGTCTGGCCATTGTTATAGCTGAGATTAATAAATCATATTCTTCGTTCAGATCTTCTAATATTTGTGTGAGTAAGGCAATATGTGAACTGATGATAAGTTTCAGTTTGTTTACGTGAATACGTTTATTGGTATCTGCTGAGGCTGAGAAGGAGTTGAAAATTTTAATATTAGAGTTTAGAGTTTCTTGATTAGATTTAAAATTTCGTATACTATAATTAAAATTAGATATCGTACTAGAAATTATGCCAATTTGTTGTTTCATCAAAAGTTGTGTATTTCTATTACTTTGAATTAGAGTTTTTATCGATTTGTCATAAAATTTAGCATCATCGGCATCAGGCATGCCAAATAGCCAATTGAATGCGTAAGAAGCACCATCAAAAATTCCTCTTTTAGTCTGTTTCGTATTAGTACCGATTATTTCGCTGACAACTTCAGATTTTCCGAGCAATTTATTAAACCGAGATTGAACGACTTTTAGTTTCGTGTTCGAAAACACCTTCTCGAATTTTCACTGATAAAAAAATTTCTACCATTGAAAAATTTTTCTCTGGTGGATTTATTGGAAGCTTATTTTCAGACCTTCATTTTGAAAAAAAAATTAGAGTGACACATCTTTTAGTTTTCGAAAAAAAAATATATTTCCTTTCATATTAGTTTCGTATTCGAAAACACCTTCTCGAATTTTCACTGATAAAAAACTTTCTACCGATGAAAAATTTTTCCCTGCTGGATTTAATGGAAGCTTACTATCACACATTTATTTTGAAAAAAAAATTGACACAAAAAGTGACACATCTTTCAGTTTTCCAAAAAAAAAAAAGTTTTCTGTCAGTCAATTTTGTATTGGAAAACACATTCTTGGAAAACACAAATTTCCTACCGACGAAAAGTTTTTTTTTCTGTAGAAATTTTAAAAACTTGCTTTTATTATACCTATGTATTTATCATTGCCGACGTCGAAAACGTTAGAATTTATACCATCCTTAAACTACCGCTGGCGGTAATGCGCTTCTCCTGAAAAATCGTTGCTGGAAATCGGGTGCTAACTTCACACGCGTGCTTGAGCACCAGAGGTGCAACAAACACTTTTCAGAAGGAATAAGCGCGTCGCCCCGGACGGAACTGTTCCGGAGCTCCTCCTAGGTGTGAAAAAGAATACAACTATTGAGAAACCGGCCCACAACTGCACTGCCAGTCGCTACGGCTAGCGGTTGCGTACGGACGCAGCCGCCATACGCACAAGTGAAACCATACCTTAACTTCCATCGCTTTAACCCTGTTCACGTGGCTCCGGTTTAACAAACCGCAACATACCGATCAAATTCGAGTGGTGGGTATTCATCATCCATCACGTCACTTTGTAACCAGGTTAGAAAACGGTATGTCATTTCTCTAACTGTTTTGTAGCCCGGTTAGTTTAAGCCGGAGCCACATGAAAAGAACTTTTGATTTGATACCGCAAAAAAATAAAAATTGAGGCAATTCAAACCACGTGACATTCAAGATGGCGTGGCAGCCATACATGGATCAAAAAACACAAAAAAATGTCTAATTTCTGCCCGACTTAATAGTTTACGTACCATCGTCACCAAAAGTAACTGGGACAGCATCACATAAGCTCTTATCCTATTATATGAATTTTATTGTCAAATATTTGTCAAACTATGTATTAAATGCATTGAAATGAATGACAGTAAAATTAGTCCAGGAGATTATTATGCATTATTTGTGTCCCAGATACTTTTGGTGACGATGGTACCTAGTAAGCAAATATTTTATTGAATAATCAAAATCAAAGCTGCAAGCAAAGCTTGAAGCAAAATAATTAAAATATACATGAATACATGAAAACACATATTCAAAACAAACTTGCTGGCCGCCACGCCATATTGAATTTTTCGTTTTGAGGTTAAAGTTATGTTTATTGTTTAGTCAGTTGTTGCTTAAATTTTTTTTTATAAATATTCATGAAATTTAAAAATTACTAAATCGAATTTATTTTTTCTACACAGTTGGAAATTTATTTTTATTATTAATCCTATTTTTAATAAGGACAAGATGAGGACTATCCTGATGGTGGCGGAAAAGCCGTCGTTGGCAGCCTCCCTTGCCACTATTTTGAGCAATGGTAAAAACTCATCAAGAAAAGGTAACATACCAAACTTTTATTTATTTATTTATTTATTTATTTATACGGGTTGTCCCCATTTTAACAAAAATTTACAATAAGTAAAAATATTCTAACCAAAACAAAAATAATATCTCTATTACGCAATATTATAAAAATGAATAAAGAGAAAAAGAAACAGAAATATATAGACTACTACTTAAGGAATTTTACCTTATATTTCTAATATATTTACTAACATAAAGTTTATTGAATTGAATTGAATTGAATTGAATTGAATTGAAACGTCTTTATTGTAATAAATTTTTACAAATAGGCGAAGTCTAGCTCTAAGGCTACTCTACTTAACCTTTAAGTTAACAAAAGAAAATATTTGTAGATGGTAGTACAGAATATATAGCTAGCAAAAATAATTATTAAAATCACTATAAAAATGAAACTAACAGAAATGTTACCCTGAAAAAAAAAAAAAAAAAAAGATACAAAAAAAAAGAAACAGTATTTTACATTACCATTAAAAAGAAACGTATGATTTTCATCTGATCAAACCCTGTTCCCTTGTTCCAATAATAAATGGTTTTTAACATTCTTTCGAAAATTTGCAACAGAGCAATTTTTACTTTCAACAATATTTGAATACTTGTTGTAGTGTTTTACTGCATTATAAGTGAAACTACGGAGAAAACTGGTTAAACGATGTTGAGGCATTGTAAACCCATTTAGGTATCTTAGATTTACACTATGTACTTGACTTCTTTGAATTAGTTTTCGTCGAAGGTAGGGAGGAGAGGAGGATGAAATCATTCCATGTACAAACACGGTCAAGTTACAAATAAATAAATTTTCCATTCGTAACCAGCCCAGCTGGTTGATTTTTGTGGATATACCTCTTTCAAATTTTTTCAAACCATAGACGAATCTGCAGCAAGCATTTTGAAATTTCTGCAGCCTGCCCGCAGTTTTTTTATCTAAACATGGAAAGACAACTATATTGCAATAGTTCAAAATCGGAAGAACTAATGATTCGCAAAGCCTTTTTCTTAACCTAAAATTGATGATTGATTTGTTATAGTACAGTGGTTTTAATGCAAAATACGCTTTTTTTATAGTATTAGAAATGTGGGTATTGAATCTCAAATTTGTATCAAAAGTAATACCTAGATTTTTTGCCCTGTCGACTATTTCTAGCTGTGTAGGACCTACAAAAATACGTAAATTTGATCTGATATATTCTTTTTTGTTTTTTGGGGAAAAGGTCATGACACAGCATTTAGAGGCATTTAATTTAAGGTTATTCTTATTAGCATAATCCAGAATTCTTGAAAGGTCATTATTTATAGATTCGGACGCTTGCTCAACTAGACTGCTATCAAAACTATAAGAAAGTTCTGTATCATCAGCGAAACCTCCAATTTGACAATTTTCAACCATTTTGAACATGTCAGCTGTGTAAATTAAAAAAAGAATGGGACCTAAAACGGATCCTTGTGGGACCCCTGACGTTATATTTTCCAACCCAGAGGGATCGCAATCTGGAATAACCACCTGCTGTTTACGGTTTTTCAGATAGTTCTTGAAAAAGTTGACGACCACATCATTACATCCATAATAACTTAGTTTGGCACAAAGAAGATCAAAATCAAGGGTGTCAAATGCTTTGGAAAAATCTAGCATTATCACTGCAGTAGATAAACCTTCGTCCAGAGCAGTAAATATTTCGTCTGTAAGTTTGGCAAGAACGGAAGACGTGCTATGGCCTTTTCGAAAGCCTGATTGTGTTTGTGGAATTATGCTGTTCAAAATAAAAAAATCATATATTTGCGGTTGAATATGCTTTTCTAGAATTTTAGACAATGTAGGTATTAATGAAATAGGTCTCAGATCGGAATAAGACTGTGGTTGATTTATTTTAGGTAATGGTTTCACTATTGAGATCTTCCACGCATTCGGAAAGTATCCTGTCTCCAAACAACAGTTTATAATGTTTGTAATGTGTGGTAAAAGAAAGTTTATGCATAATTTCAGCATCTGCGCTGATATACCATCATAGCCAGAAACGTTGGATTTTAAATCCAAAATTATATTTTTTATTTCTTCCATTGTTGCCAAATTGAAGGAAAAGTTTAAGTTTTCATCGTACCTGGCACCTGAAAACTCTTTCACAGTGTCTGTACAATTATGATGCTGACCATAGACTGAGGCAAAATACTGATTTATTTCGCTTGGGTTACGTAAGTTTTCAGGTAACTCTCGGTTTGCGCTTCTTTTCAAATTAAGCTTGTTAATGGCCTTCCACAGTTCTTTACTGTTGTTGGATCTTTGGTGGAATTCAAGAAAAGATTTCTTTTCTTGCCGTATAGCATAGCCCACAGTGTTTCGTAGTTTTTTATAGTAGGCCCAATCCCCAATATTTTTAGTCTTTTTAAATTTGGACAAAGCTTTATCTCTCTGGTTCATAAGGGATTTTATATTATACGTGATCCATGGAGAAATAGGTTTAGTCACCCTGGCCGTTACAAAAGGAGCATGTTTATTAAATAAATTTAAAAGATTTGTGTTGAAAAAAGTAATTTTTTCCTCTATGTCTTGAATATAGAAAATGTCATCCCATAAAATGACCTGAATATCCCTATTTAATTCATCAATAGTGAGCTGCTTAAAATTTCGATAAAAAACCATTTTTGGTTTAGACTTTTCCACGGATATATTTAACTCACAAATGATAGCTCTGTGGTCAGAAATCAAATCCGCGTTGAGCGTGATACAATCTATTACCATTGAGGGTTGGTTAAAATATATAACATCAATAATTTTCTGAGTGGTGCTTGTTATTCTGGTGGGCTCACTTACCAACTGAGCAAAGTCGTAGGTCGAAAAGCATTCTAAAAGAATATTATCAAAATAATGGTCTACGTTTACGTCACCTAGAACAATAATATTTTTATATTGAGGACCAATAAAAGACAACAGATCATCGAAATAATCAACACATTTTTGTAGGTTTGACTTTGGGGGTTTGTAAACTGATCCCACCAAAATTTTCTCCTTTCCAATCATCAATTCAATGAAAACAAGCTCCAACCCCTCAATCGATGGGAAATCTTGTAGCGTGTATGCACAATTTAAACTATTACTAACATAAATACCAACACCTCCTCCCCTGCCATCCCTATTTACCCCAAATAGTGTATAATTAGGACTTTAAACTTTGAAAACCCAATATCAATCAGTTCATAGTGGTGTTGGGTAAAATAATTTCCCAACAACTGAATTCTATTAACAGGAGAATATTTCCCATAATTTGTGTGATGGTTTTCAATTGTAAACAATGGCATATTTCTAAGAATTCTATTACTACATTTAAAATTTATAAGGCCTAGTAAATCAGAGCAGTCAATATGGCAATTAAGTAATCCATATAAAAATGTTAGGTCACATCCAGTTCTATAATCCTCAAGGGAATCAAGTGGCGTATTTTAGCGAGAGTTTTAACCTAGTAGTATGTTGTATTTACTTGGGATACTACATTTTAGCGATCATGGCTAACATACTATGACGTCACAACATAAAACACAACATAAAACTCGGCTGTAAACATGTAACCATCCTACGAGGGATAGTTACTGGTTGTAGTATCTATGTCAGTGCCTCTTTTTCTAATACCTACACGAAAATGAGTATATGGGCAAAACATCAGCTGACTACGCTACGATTACCAACACAGTTCTTTGTTCTTTCCATTATAAATAGAGGATTGTTTTTCCCCATTTTGTTATGGTTTTCTGTGATTTTATTTTAGAGTTTTTTTTTAGGTGTTTTGCAAAAAAAAATCTTCACTTGTGTACAAAAATGTAATTTTATTTATTTTATTTTTTTGGCATGAGGTCCCCATAAAATTCAAAATACCACAATCTATCGAAAATATTCGAAAATCTTCACTGGAGAAATAATAATGAAACTCGAAAATGCAAAATTTTGCAAAATTCAGCAAACCAAAATAAACAACGATCATGGTGTCCTCTTTTAGACCCTTTGTCAAATACACTCCACATGTTATTTAGGTAACTATGACGTCATGAATCGTAGTATGTGTAGTATGATGTTTACCTGTCGCTAAAATACGCCTAAGATTAAGCAATGATCTTATCTCTACCATTGATGAATTTTGCAAATTTAATTTCCACGCACAACTTTTGAGAAATTTGTTTTGCACCTTTTCCAGGGTGTAGATATGATTTAAATAATAAGGAGACCATACTATTGAAGAGTAGGATAAGATAAGGATCTTTTATAAGTAAGGTTGATAGGATTTCTGAGACATCTTTGGAACACATAGATATCAACAACAAAAAAGGACTGTGTGTTAGAAACTGGCAAATTGGTAAGCTTGTGGGGGAGTCAATAATAAATTTATCGGCAAACCCACACCGCTACAACAACTTAAAGCCACTAATATTTGTGAAAACCTGTGACCAACCTCAACCTCTACTTTCACCATCAATACATAGTAACTTAGAATCTCACGAGTCAATTCTGAATTGTAATAGTAACAGCGACTGTGCTAGTGTTGGCGATAAAGAAGGTTTAATTTTGGTAAAGAAAGTTTTATCAAATGGCACTTCCGTAAACGTCTTAGAGCCACGAACATGTTTCAATAACTCCAAAAGTGAAATGCATTTTATTCAGCAAGAACAGATAGATTTTTTAGCTCAAATAACACCCCCAAAAACTCTAACATAGCTCAAGATTGCAATCGAAAAAAACAGGTGTCTGTATTTTTATTGAATATTCAATCGCTACGAAACAAAATTGATGATCTGTACCTATTTCTTGAAAATGAAAACTTCCCGGACATACTGCTGCTGACTGAACATTGGTTGGCGACAAATGAAATATTTTCTATCAATGGTTATACACTGGTGTCTAAATATTGTAGAATTACCAAGAGTGGTGGAGGTACTGCTATTCTTATAAGGGATGAGTTTTTGGAGACTTTCGAAGTTATTGCTGTTTCACACTGTGACATCCTTATAGTAGAAGGTGGTTTTGAGTTTTCATTGTTGTACAATGAGAGAAACAACTTGTATATTTTGTGCATTTACAGACCACCATATTCTTCAAATTTAAAACAATATTTTGAAAATCTAGAAACTCTTTTAATGAATCTACCATGTAAGGCAAACCTTTTGTTGGGTGGTGATCTGAATATAAATTATGACGATGAAACATCAGAGGCTACACAGGTATTATCCAATTTGTTTTTATCATTTAACCTGCGAATGTATGTGCAGCGACCGACCCGAATTACTGCACATGGTGAAAGCAAGATTGACTATATGTGTTCCAATTTTGGCTTGGGAAATATTTTCGTGAGTTGCGAGGTAATGCCTGTTGGTTTTTCGGATCATGAGGCAGTTTTGGCTTACTTTAGATTTAATTTTAATAAGGGGCGAAAGCATAGGTTAGGTAGGTTGTTTAGTCGGAAGAACTACTATAAGTTTAAGTCTGCCGCTGAGGGTTTGAGCTGGTTTGAAGTGTTAAACACAGAATCTCCCCTTGCGTCTTTTCAAAACAAAATAAGTGGTACTTTTCTTAAATGTTTTCCACTACAGAAAATTAAACAAATCAACAGAAAGAGTTGGGTGACAAAGGGTATCAAAATATCCTCGAAAAATTTCAGATCTCTTCAAGTAATAAAAAAGCACACAAACAATCCCCGTTTTCTCTGTTACTTTGCCAAATACAGGTTAACATATAAAAAACTTATCAAAGCTGCAAAAGACAAGTTTTACCGCGACCAAATTAAAAATTCAAATAACTCAACCAAGGAAAATTGGAAACTTGTGAACCAGTTAACGGGTAGGGACCCTTATCCCTGGTCAAGGGTGAATGTGGATGCTAATATTCTGAATAACTTTTACTGTACAGTTGCCAATAACCTGCAATCGGGTCTGAAAAGTGACATAAATCCTCTTTCGTATTTGTCTGATGTAAAAATAGATGGTACATTTGAGCTACAACCTACAAATATCGGTGAACTGAGAAATATTTTTAGGGACATAAAAAATCCGAAATCAAGCGGCTGTGACAACATTTCAGTTAGACTACTTCGGAATCTCCCTGAGACTGCTCTCTATGTGTTGGCTGAGTGTATAAATATCTCCTTTCAATTGGGCAATTTTCCTGACGTTCTTAAAACAGCAGTTGTTGTTCCAATACATAAGGGAGGTGAAACTGACAAGCCCGAAAATTACCGCCCGATATCATTGCTTTCAACACTTTCAAAGGTAATAGAGAAATTGGTCAAGGGAAGAATGTTGGAGTACCTGAATAAACTTAATATTTTAAGTGATTCTCAGTTTGGTTTTCAACCATCCAAAAACACTCACGACGCAATTTTTAATCTTTTAGATCATGTTTTCACAGCTTTGAATGAGGATGAAGTGGTCGCCACAGTCTTCTGTGACTTCTCTAAGGCCTTTGACTGTGTAAACCATGAAATTATGTTAAAAAAATTGCATGTTTACGGCTTTAGAGGAGTCTCCTTGATGTGGTTCAAATCGTATTTCTCAAAAAGAGAACAGTATGTAAAAATCGGTTCTACACAATCTCTAACTTTAAATATATCGAATGGCGTTCCTCAAGGGTCCGTTCTCGGACCGATTTTATTTTTGCTGTATCTGAATGATATATTCAGACTACCAATTCAAGCTCGCTTCACAGCTTTTGCAGATGATAACACTCTTTCTTGGAGAGGGAAAAATTTTGAAACTCTAAAGGACACAGTCTCAAGGGACTTAAAAACAATTAAGGAATGGTGTGACGCAAATTTACTGTACTTTAATACAAAAAAAACCAACCTCATGACATTCAAATTTATTTACAATGACCTCTACCTAGATGCTCAATTAATTGAAAACAGGTCCAACTGCAAGTTCCTTGGGATTCATGTTGACAACCAGCTCAAATTTTCCACGCATGTCAACAACCTTAACAATAGACTGGCTAGCGGATGCTATGCCATACGAACTGTATACAACGAGCTTGGCCATAATTCTGCCAAAATGGTATATTTCTCTTTAGTAGAATCTCACATCCGGTATGGCATAGCCTTCTGGGGATGTTGCTCGCAGACACTTTTTGATTCGGTGTTTATTGTACAAAAAAGGGCAATAAGATTTCTGTGTGGAAGAGGATATCGAGATCATTGTAGACCACTTTTCTTGAGACATGAAATTTTGACAGTTTACTGTATTTTTATCCTAGAGACAGCAATTTTAATGCATAAAAAATTTTATGACCAAATAGATCTCTCAAGAACCTACGAAACTAGACAGAAACTAAAAATTTCGTTGCCGATCCCGAGGTCTTCTTTGACACAGAACTCAGTAATTTATAAAAGTAAAAAAATATTTAATCATTTACCTGTTCACCTAAGAGAAATTAAAGAACTAAGAAGGTTTAAAACCGCTTTGAAAAGTTTTTTGTGTAAAAAAGCATATTATAGTTTGCAAGAATTTTTTGATGATAATAGTTTAGGATAACATAGTTTGTATTTTTTGTATAAAAATTTTACTATAAATAAATATTAGGAGATGCTGTTGACCAAAAATTTTATTTTGTGTTTTGTTTTTTTTAGCTACTGTACTGGATATTTTTAATTTTATGTATTTATTTTGACTGTTGTAATTACGTTATTTAGTCACTTGTTTAAATGTTTTACTCTAGTATTTAGGAACTAAAGCTTTGTCAATGGAAAATTATTTTTGTTTTTCGGACAATAAAGTATATTTTGATTGATTGATTGATACTACGAACCAGTGTCAAGTACAGTACTCTAAATGTCGATACTGAAAAATCTCGAGAGTTTCTTGTAATGAAACCAAGAATACGAAAGGATTTGTTTGACATGTTATTAATGTGGGAGATAAAAGACAGAGAGCAATCAAAAACTACACCCAGGTCTTTAATCTCATTAACTCTTTGAAGAAAATCTAAGTTGATATGGTAATAAAATTTAATTGGATCCTTTGACTTAGAAAAGGATATAGCAAAACATTTATCCTTATTCAGATGAAGATCATTAGCGATAGACCAATCATAAAGGGAATTTAGATCTTCCTGGACCATTAAGCAATCTGACAAATTTGATATCTTAAAATATAATTTAAGATCGTCAGCAAATAATAAGAACTTGCAAAATTTTATTATGTCACCAATGTCGTTTATAAATAAATTAAAAAGGAGGGGGCCCACATGTGAGCCTTGTGGAACTCCGGAAGTAACTGATATGGCAATTGAGATTGATCCCCTAATGTTCACGAATTGAACCCTGCCACCCAGATAACTAGTTACCCACAAAAGGAGCCACTCAGGGAACCCATGCCATCTTAGCTTAGAAATGAGAAGTGTATGATTTACCGTGTCAAACGCCTTCGAGAAATCTGTATAGATGGAATCTACCTGGTAACCGCTCTCGAAGGCCCTGACAATGTAATCATGATATAAGACGAGATTGGTAGAGGTGGATTTTCCCTGACGGAACCCATGTTGCTGGTCAATTAAAAATTTTTGACAGTGCCATGTTAGATGTTTGTTTAGTATTGACTCGAAAAGTTTAGGAATAGAAGAAAGCATTACGACCGGTCTGTAGTTCTTGATATTATCTCTGTCGCCACTTTTATGTACGGGAGTTATATAGCTATCGCGCCATTTATCAGGAAAAGTTTGTAATGTTAAAGACAAATTGAATAAGACTTTTAAGGGTTTTGACAGACTATAGACACATCTTTTTAAAAAATAATTAGGGATACTGTCAGGGCCATGACTTAACTTGTCCCTGAGATTCATGATTGACTCAAAAACTTCGGAAAGGTTAAACTGAATAAAAGGTATATTGAGTGAGTTGTTTGGTGGAGATTCAGAGTTATTAAAAGGTACATTATTATTGCAGTACACACTTGAAAAATGCTCTGCAAATAAATTAGCTATTTCCTCGCTTGATTCAGCAGACTTGTCATTGAGATGCATCACGTTGGGAATCCCATGACTCTTATTAAGGGAGTTGACATGATTCCAGAATTGTTTGGAATCAGAACGGATTGAATTATCAATGGTAGCCATATATGATCTATAGCATTGATCTGTCAATGTTTTGCACTGCGCACGAAGATTAGAGAACAAGATATAATCAGTTGCCAATTGACCCTGCTTAAATTTCAAATGTGCAGCCTTCTTTGACAAAACAAGATTTTTTAATTCTGGACTAAACCAACGAGGAAACTTCGAAGGTTTAAATGTCTTTTTAGGAACATATAAAGATATGGCATTTAAAAGAACTTCATAAAAATTATTTGTAGAACTATTAATATTAGATTTGTCAAAGAGACTCTCCCAGTCAACCGAGCAAAGATAATTATTTAATCCAACAAAGTCTGCATTTCTAAAATCTAAATATGTGGTTGTATAGTCCAACTGATGAACACTAGTAGAATAATTAATATCACAGGCAACTGACACGTGATGATAGTTATTAGGGAGCAGAGTGTCAACTGCTTGGTATACAGACAGCTTTTGGTTGTCACTAACACTACCAAAAATGAGATCCAAAAATACACCATGCTGATTCGGAATAGAATTTGATTGCATGAGGTCCAGATAGGAAAAGGATTCACCCAAAACTCTAGCTGGATAATTTTGGGGACACACCACTGAAAGACCATCATCCAAAGAATAAGCCCATGTAGCCAGTGGCAAATTATAATCACCAAATAAGTACAAAGGAATTTCTTGTCTAGTATTTTTAACATTTTCCACTGCTGAGCAGTGGGAAATGTAGATGTCCTCTGCAGAGTTTGGTGGAATGTACACCCCACCCAGCATAAATGAACCAGCTTGAAAATCCACCTGGACGAAGAGATGCTCTATATTCAATGCCTCAGTCTTGACTTATTTAGCCTTTGATCTTATTAATAATTTAATTTTGGCTCCGATGCCCTCCTCATCCAACTGCTCAATTTTGAAGCATAAGGTTGTTGTGTTTTACCAGTTTATAAAAATACCTATTTTAATTGTTATAGATTGTCATTGTCATATATGTTAATAGCAGTCGGTCAGTGACAAAAATTATAATCATTTTGTGTTGGCTAATAAAGTGAATTAAAGCTCAGTAAGTGTGTTTCAATACACAACATAATTGGCGACGAGAAGTGGTCCGAACCAACGTGTAGAACTCGAAAAGTTAGTAAAACGGTATCGGCTTTTTTTTTTTAGATTCGTTTGTCAAAACTGCTGTCAAAAGTGTATAGGCCTCAGTAAAAGCACGCAGCATTAAAATGTCTTTGATTGGGTCAATTGAGCAATTTAACTCTAAGACAGGTGATATTGCATCTTACCTAGAAAGACTAGAACAGTTGTTTATTTGCAACGTTGTGGAAGACGACAAAAAGGTACCCCTTTTGTTGACCCTAATAGGAGGCGAAGCTTATAGTGTCCTAAAAGATATATTGGCTCCAGAATTACCGAGCACCAAGACATATGCCATTTTGAGGAAGTCATTGATAGAGCATTACAGTCCCAAAAGATTGGTCATTGCGGAACGGTACAAATTCTACAACACGAGTCAAGAGTCAAATGAAGAAATCAAGTCCTTTGTAGCAAGATTGAAAAAAGTGTCCCAATATTGCAATTTTGGTCAATTTTTGTCTGAATGTCTGAGAGACAGATTGGTTTGTGGTATTAGTTCCTTTGCAATAAAGCGTAAACTCTTGGCGGAAGACAATTTAACTTTTGAAAGGGCATTTGAAATAGCACTGTCCATGGAATTAGCTGAAGGACAAGTTAAAACGATGGGTGCTGAGAGCAGCAGTAGTGGGTTGTCAGTGGTCATGGAAGACTTAGATAAATTGTCATTTAGAAAAGGAGGTCCTAGCTCAAATAGGTTAGCGGATAGAAGTCATTCTGCAAACCAAAGGGATCAGTCGAGGGAACTCAAGTCTTGTTTTCGATGTTTACGTAAACATGATCCTAACACCTGTCCTGCGAAAACTTGGGAATGCTTTAAGTGCAAGAAAATTGGTCACACCAGTAGAGTTTGCCGAAGCCAAAGGGTAAATCTTGTCGAAGAAGAAGATGAGCCAGAAAATGAAGATTCCTTGGTCTTGGGATTTTTGTCAACATTAGCGACAGGTAAAACCGAACCAGAGAAAGTGAAGCTGAAAGTAGAAGGTAAATTTTTAAACTTTGAAATCGACTGTGGAGCATGTCGCTCAGTAATGCATATTGATGATTTTCATAAGTATTTGTCAGGGCTAAATTTATACAATGTTAAATATGATTTAAGAGTACTTACTGGTCAGGGAGTCCGTATAATGGGAGAAACAGATGTTTTTGTTACTTTCAACAATGAACTTGTTAGTTTACCTTTGGTGATATTGAAAAGTAGTCACAAGTTTGCACCTCTGTTAGGTCGAAATTGGCTAAATATTTTAAATCCAGATCGGAGAAAAAAAATTAACTTCAGTATTAAGCCTGAAGCTGTGGGTGTAGTCAGAGAGGTTGGTGATTATGGCGGGCTGATGTCTGAATCCGCAAAATTGCAAAATATCAGTCTTGTGAGTCAGTCTAAGGTTAATCCAGTGAAGAGTCAAGAAATCTCTAAATTAGTGTTTAATATTAAAAATGATTTTAGAAATGTTTTTGTTGATCAACCAGAATCTGTTATTAACCATTTTGAGGTAGAACTAAAGCTCAAAGAGGGAGCTCAGCCCATTTTTCATAGAGCGTACGATATGCCATTTGCTTTGAAAGAAAAAGTGGAGCTGGAGCTGTCAAAAATGGTAAAAGCAAATATTTTGAAAAAGGTCTCTTTTAGTAACTGGGCTAGTCCTATTGTCGTTGTCCCCAAAAAAGCATCTAATGAAATTCGTATCTGTGTAGATTTTAAAAAAACGTTAAATCAGGTCTTAGATAGCGATCATTGTGTTTTACCCTTGCCTGATGACATTTTTGCTAGCTTGAATGGTCATAAATATTTCACGGTGGTCGATTTAAAAGGTGCCTACCAACAGCTCAAAGCAAGTAAAAAATCTCAAGAAATGCTAGTCATAAATACTCATCTGGGCCTCTTTGCTTATACGAGGTTAACATATGGTGTTAGTTCAGCACCTGGTATTTTCCAGTCCATGATGGATAATATTTTGGCGGGTCTACCAAATACAAAGTGTTACCTGGATGATATTTTGATAGTAGGCTCTTCCTTGAGTGAATGTTATGCGAATGTAAGAAAAGTCTTTGAGCGTCTTCAGAATTTTAATGTCAAAGTCAATGTTGGTAAATGTAAATTTTTTCAAAATCAAGTTGAGTTTTTGGGTCATATTATTGATGAAGCTGGAATACATCCAACAGAAGAGAAAGTGGTGGCCATTAAAGCGGCACCTGCGCCTAAAACAGTTACCGAATTGAAGTCATATTTAGGTTTATTGAATTATTATGGTAAATTCATCCCAATGTTATCAACAAGATTGAAACCTTTGTATAAACTATGTCAAAATAATATCAATTTTTCCAAATGTTGGTCCAAGGAATGTGCCAATATCTTTCAAGACAGTAAAGAATGGTTAACATCAGAGAGTGTATTGACACATTATGACCCAACTCTCCCAATTTATGTCACTTGCGATGCGAGCAGTTATGGTGTGGGGTGCGTTTTAAGTCATAAGATAGGTAATGAGGACAAACCTGTCATATTTGCTTCGAGTACATTGTCAGCGGCAGAAAAAATTACAGTAATTTAGAACGCGAAGCTCTTGCTATTATTTTTGCTTTGAAAAAATTGCACAAATACCTTTATGGTCGTAAGTTTATTCTGGGTACTGATCATCAACCACTACAATTTATTTTTGGACGTAATAAGGGCATTCCGACATCAGCCGCTGCCAGAGTCACCCGTTGGGCTGTCACGCTATCAGGGTATGAATATGACATTAAATATAAAAAAGGTACTTCTATTTCCAATGCAGATGGTTTGTCCCGTCTGCCTTGCAATAAAGGAACCGAAGTTCCCGATTTTCTGTATTCTTTTAACTTGGTGAATCAGATGCCATTAAACTGTTGCGATATTGCCAACGAAGTAGCTAAAGACTTGTTGCTTCTTAAAGTAAAGGATTTTATTCTATCAGGATGGCCTGATTTTGTATCAGACGAAAATTTAAAGCCTTACTTTAAAAAGCGCAATGAACTGTCTATAGAACATCATTGTATAATGTGGGGGAATAAAGTAATTGTACCCAAGACTTTACAAAAAGATGTTCTAGAATTATTTCATGAACAGCATAATGGCATTGTGAGAACAAAAATGTTACTTCGTTCCTTTTGCTGGTGGCCTAATATAAGTTTAGATGTAGAAAAATTTATATCTTGTTGTGATATATGCCAACAATGCCAAAATTTCACAAATTCTAATACCGCCTTAATGCCATGGTCATCTGCACCTCGAAATTTTTACAGAGTGTACATTGATTTTTTTGTTAAACATAAGTATGTTTTTTTAATTCTAATAGATCAAAGATCAAAATGGATCGAAGTCAAGCTAATGAATAATGGCACAAATGCGTTAGAAACAATTTCAAAATTAAAAGACATATTTGCAGTCTTTGGCCTCCCAGTGGAACTTGTATCCGATAATGGGCCGCCATATAATTCTAGCGAATTTGTGGCATTTTGCCAGGCAAATGCAATTAAACCCATCAAGTCACCTCCTTATCACCCACAGAGTAATGGTGCAGCAGAGCGTAGTGTCCAGACTGTAAAGAAAGGATTAGAGAAAGCATTATTTCCTCAAAAAGGGGAAGATGTTTCAAGAAATTTAATTTTAAATAAGTTGCAAAACTTCTTGTTTACATACCGGAACACGCCCTCTACTGTAACAGGCATTTCACCTGCTGAAGGAATATTTAGAAATAAACCAAGAACAAGATTTGAATTGCTAAAGCCATCTTGTCATAACAATCAAAGAACATCAAATATAGATAAGCGTACGCTTTACAAAGTCAACGATCAGGTTTTTATTAAGAACAAACAGACGAAGTTATGGCAAAAGGGCATAGTAATGAAAGTCCTTAGTTACTGTACATATTTGGTCAAATGTGAAAACAATATTAAGTTTGTACATTCAGGCGATTTACGTGATGGGGGAGAGTGCTCCCAAAAGTGTCGCTCGGATGCTGGTGAATCAATTTTGGAGGAATCTGAGAAGCAACAGGTACCTAATATCAGTGCCGCTTCGGTGGAATCTGAAATACCTTGTGAAATCATCAGACCACCAATATGTGAACTTGTTACACAATCTGTGCCTACATCAGAATCCGATGACCAGATTCAAAATCCCTATGTAAATGAACCGCCTCGTGTTAGGGAAGTTTCAATTGAGCCACAAGAAGGTCAGAGTACCAGACGCTCTATTTCAGCTTCCTCTGCGGTGCATACACGTTCTGGTAGAATTGTTAAGCCTCCAGTAAGATTGAACCTTTGAGTCTTTGTCTTACGCGGGGAGAAATGTTGTGTTTTACCAGTTTATAAAAATACCTATTTTAATTGTTATAGATTGTCATTGTCATATATGTTAATAGCAGTCGGTCAGTGACAAAAATTATAATCATTTTGTGTTGGCTAATAAAGTGAATTAAAGCTCAGTAAGTGTGTTTCAATACACAACAAAGGGCTGAAGCAGAGCTATTACAAATACATACTGGGAAGAAATAGTATTTCAAATATCAAGTATTGCATCAATTACGATGTGCCCTATATGCGTTCAGTGCATTTGAACCAAACTGAAACTATGGGTCTGGGAGATAGCTTCAACTATACTATAACTTTTAGAAGTGCCACACAAATTCACAACAAATAATTTCACTCTCCACATAGCCTGGTTTTTTTGCTGGTTTTACATTCCAAGTTCAAAAAGTGGTTAAGTTGAACTCACTGGTACTTGAACTTGCCAGCATAACCCATAGCCTACATTTACACTTGGAAAGTTTACTGGCGGAACTGGTTGTTACTAAACTGTGTCTGTGTGTAACTACAGGAAAGTGCACTTGCTACTTGCCGGCCAGCGCTTTCCGAAATTTCATGGACCGGCTACTTTACTTGCCAGTACGCCGAATTTCTGTTTGTACTTTCCGTGTGAAAACAGGTCACAAAAACAGGCAACCACATTTCTGTATAAATACTGCAATGAAGCTAAACTATCACCAGTGGCAAGATATCGTAATGTGACTTCCAATTTGATTTTAGGAGAAATGGGACTTCTCATCTACATTTCTGACTCTGTCAGTTCAGGTTCAACTTCAACTAGTGTGACAGTTCTTGAAATTGTTGGTATGATAATCCCATAAAATTCCTTTAAGAATCAGGATCTTCAATCGATATCTCCTTTAAGAGTCGTTCTGATGCACCCAGAAGTACTTCTACGCCTGATCCAATCTCTAACCCAAACTCGTTTTTTCCTATTTTTCTTGCGTTCTAACCCAATTATTAAATTACTTAACTACATTTATTTTACACGACTAATCCGGCTTAATTGTGGATTGACTTAAATATCGGATTAAAAATTGGGAAATAAACTCCCCCTAAGCAGATGTTAATCCAGCTTAAAATTCTAAGTCAATCCTGCAAAGATGTAGGAACATTATTTTGAGATTACGTACATATGAGTTTGTTTTGTTTGATGTTTTATTTATAAATTTTGCGTTTATTTCCTGTATTAAAGTTTTCCAAAGAATCATATTCGAAAATGAAAATAAACAGGGAAACCAATTATTTTACTCTCCATTTTCCAACACTCAAAAACCAAGCTTACAGCCGATAACCAGCTGATACTTTGACAGTTCGTATTTGTTATTCTCTGAATCTAGGTGCATTAGTCACGCACGCTCACATAACTGGCTTAAATAAGGATTAAATAATAAATCTAATCCAATTTTTTGGATCAATATAAACATTTGGGAATTGGCCTAAATTTTAATCCTTATTTAAGTCAATCCACAATTAAGCCGAATTAATCGTGTGAAATAAACATTGTCATTGGCAATTTCACTTACAACTTGCTTTGATAGCAGTTATATTTTGACATTAGATTTACCGTCATTATTCCAGTGATGCCCCAGATTGCAACTATGTTGGTAAAAGTAGAAAAAAAAATTCACTTCACTGAGAAAGGGATTTTTAAGCTAAAAAACCGAGCTTTTTTTTCAAACTTTCACACCCTGTATCTCGCAAATTAAGCATTTGCGGACCGATGTTTCTATTAGGTATCTTTTTTTTATTTTAATAAATAAAGTCTGTTTTTTTTTTAAAGGTAAAAGTCAAAATGACACTATCTTGGCAATACAATGTAAAACTGACAATGCTTTCAAATTTTTTATGTAGAAAAGGCTTGTGCACTTGTGTTGCCACCATGGTCAATAAATTTTGACTTGGGGAATTATCTTAAAAAAAAAACAGACTTTACTATTTATTTATCCTAGAAGTTTGATCCCACTATTCAGAAACACCCTGTATACGACCCACACTATAAGGAAGAATTCACACCAAAGCAACTAGCAACTCGCGATATGCAACATAAAAATCGTATTGATCCTGAGTTTACACCAACACGGGGGGCGGTTAACTCTGTTAAATTGGTGTACAAATGGACTTAAATCACTTTAAATCCCTTATTAAATCACATAAATCATCTTGTTTTGCTCTAAATCAGATTAAATGAGGTTAAATCCCTTCAAATCTCTTTAAATCCCATCAAATCTCTTTAAATCCCTCTCAAATCTTTTTAAATCAATTAAATCCGTAAAAATCTGAGATCCGGACCACTTAAATCCCTAAATAAATTTCCTTAAATCACCTTAGTTTTTTCATAAATCATATCAAATCACTTTAAATCAGGTCAGATCAATTTAAATTTTCTTAAATCTTTTACAATCCCTTCAAATCTTTTTAAATCTAGTTAAATCTGTTTAAATCCCTTTAAATCTTTCTATATCTCCTTAAATCCTTTTAAATCTTCATAAATCTTCACAGGGTTGGAAAAAACTCGGTTTTTTTCTTCAAATTTGATTAAAAGTTTCTGCCTCGGTTTCTGCTCTAGCAAAAGAATTACAAAAATTATGACTTTTGTTACAAAAATAAAATATCCTTACAAAATAAAACAACTAGAGTCTAGCCGTCACAGCCGGAGCAAATCCGATAATAGCCGAACAGCTAACTCTGGTACATAGAAAATCGAGAACAAGAATTTAATTGTTATTTTTATCGTTTCTTTAACCATTCTTATTTTTATCAAAACAAAATTATTTCATATTCATATCATTTTTTGTAGTTTGGATTTAGGATAGTAGTATAGAAAAAAACAAACAAAAGTAAAATCCTTTTTTGAGTTTATTTTTTTCCTATTTTTTAATATTTCTAAAGAGGACAGACTGGACAGATGTATCAGCCTGCGTATCGCGTTCAAATATTTCAGATGATCCAGAAAAAATCTGCAAAAAAAATTCGCTTCAATCTTAATGAACGTTAATAATGTAGAAAGTTATATAGGGTGGTAGAAGTGGTAGAACCAGGCATTATTGCCTATAAACCCAGTATTGACCACTTTAAAATGAAAACAAAATGAACTACTCCGCTTACTTACAAATGAGCGAAAAAAAGTACCCACCGATTACTCCACAGAGAAAATTTATTTCAACAAAGAAAAAATGCAATAATCCGCATCTAATCTTTAACGTCCTGAAAGATAAGAAAATACCACATTCATTTTGCAGATTTGTTCTTGTGTTCCTCTTGATTTCCAATTTAACGAGTCCTTAATAAATATCAACTTTTTTTTTTTGAGCAGCGTATTACATTACCGAATATACACCTCTTTGAATAGCGCATATCTTTTCTCTAGGTTCTAATGGAGCCTGTTCAGTGCACGAATGGTCAGGCACCTTTCAAAACCAGCCAGCTCGCCTTAAAATGACCTCAGTATGTGGTCACGTTTTCGGAGTGGATTTTGAAAGCAAATACAACAATTGGGACAGAGTGGATCCAGTTGAACTGTTCTCTTGCCCCATAGAGAAAAAGGAGGCAATGGCCAAACTCAGGATGCCTGCCTTTTTAGCTTCTGAAGCTAAAGGATGTGATATACTCGTTTTGTGGCTTGATTGCGATAAGGAAGGCAAGTTATAACAATTGTATTGAAAAAGTTGTTTATTTCAATAAATGTATTATAGCAATAATTCATTTTAGGGGAAAATATTTGTTTCGAAGTCATGTCTTCAGTGGCTAAGAGCATGAACGCAAATGTATATTCAGACAGTGTTACTTACAGAGCAAGATTTTCAGCAATTACTGATAAGGATATTAAGGCAGCATTCAATAATTTAGGTAAAATCCCACTGCAGTAAAGATTTAAAAAAAAAATCATAGTAATGTTATAATGCTCCATCAATTCAAATATAATGTGTTAATTTTAAGCTCATCCAAACGAAAATGAAGCGAAAAGTGTAGACGCACGTCAAGAACTCGACCTAAGAATCGGATGCGCCTTCACCCGCTTTCAAACTAAATTTTTCCAAGGCAAATACGGCGATCTGGATGCTTCTCTCATATCTTACGGACCTTGTCAGACGCCCACTCTCGGATTTTGTGTTCAAAGGCATGACGAAATCCAATCCTTCAAACCCGAAACTTTTTGGGTACTGCAAGTATCGGCCATGACTAAAGACGGAACTACTGTACCTTTAGAATGGGAAAGAGTAAGAAGTTTCGATCGAGATGTGGCTAATATGTTTTTACAGTTGGTCAAACAAGAGAAAGAAGGACGGTAGGAAATTTTAATTCCACTATTTTTGCCTAATGTAATTCGTTATCGAAACATTCAGGGTGGTCAGTGTAATATCAAAAGAAAAAGCCAAACCACGCCCAGTAGCCTTAAACACAGTTGAACTCATGCGAGTGGCCAGTTCGGGTCTCAACATGGGCCCTCATCACGCTATGCAAATTGCAGAAAGGCTTTACATTCAAGGCTACATCAGTTATCCTCGTACTGAAACCACTCGGTATCCTGAAAACTTTGATTTAGCGTAAGTTATCTTATTTAAACTTATAACAGGCTAATGTTTAGGTACGATTTGATATAGTGGCACATTAAAACAACAACAAGGCAGTCCAGATTGGGGCAAAGAAGTTAAGGAAATAATCACTCAAGGAATTAGTAGGCCCAAAGGTGGTCATGATGCCGGTGACCATCCCCCAATAACCCCCATGAAAGCAGCTACAAGATATGAACTTGATGGGGATGCTTGGACATTATATGACTACATTACAAGGCATTTCATCGGAACTTTGGCCAGAGATTGTCGTTATATGAGTACAACTATTAAAATAGTGATAAATGAGGAAATGTTTTCTGTTACTGGAAAAACTCTAATTGACCCTGGATATACTAGTGTCATGACATGGCAGGTGAGAATTTTTATTGAATATTTGTTGCAACTTATTCTACAAAAATAGATGATACACTAAAAAATTGGTTGGTCATCGAAGTCTTATAGTATAGTATAGTCCTATACAAGGTGGTTGTAGTGGGGTAAAAAATTCCTCAAAAGCGGCATCGTCAAATAGCGACTTTAATATTACGAATGACATTATAAAAAATTGGTTAATGCTTTTCATTGCAAGTGGTTTTTAAGTTAGCGGTGAGAGTCACCGTAAACGTAATGACAAATATTTCCACCGCTTATGACGGTCGCTATTTGACGGGACCGCTTTCGAGTACAAGGTTTTACCGAGTAGTTTACATTTTGTCAATGACATCATCATTTTGTAGTGCATTAGTGCTCAAGGACACTTTAGATTTATCAAGGAGCAAGCAGTATAATTAATGATTATACTATGTTTAATATCATATACCAATTCAAATTTAATAAAAACACCATCGTTTGTGATGTATTCTGCATTATTATGCATGGTATAGCTATTATACTGGGTGTTTTTCAAAACCTGCTCACCCTTTAACTTTTTTACTTTCACGAATAAACAAATGAAATTTGGTGTGCTTATTTATGACCCGAATGTGCATTATTTGGTGTATTCAATTATTCATTATAACTTCCGGTTCGACCGGAAGTGACCCTAGATTACGAATACAATGACACCTCGTTTGTCACTTTTCGACATTTTTTCTCAAGAATATTCAAATTTTTACTCTTCAATCTAGAGCACCATGAAATAGTCCGAATACTATATTCAGAACCCTTGCAAATTCCTTAATTTAAGTATAATAAGTAACAAAGTAGGGATTATGTGGTACTAAATTGTTCTTTAGAAAATACTCTTTCGGAATATGCTAATGAGCCACACCCTTTCCATTCGAAAAAAATGATATAATTCCAAAAATGCGCTTCTACTATTTGTAAATGAGTCTGTAGAGGATAATAAAATACAAAATACGACCATAACAAATTTTCCCTGGTTTCTTGGAGCAAAACCAAAGGCAAAACTAAGCATTTCAACTAATCCATGGTGCTCTAGATTAAAAAAAGTTGAATAATTCGGAGATAAAATGTCGAAAGGTGACAGATGAAGTGTCCTTTTACTCGTTATGTAGTTGAATAAGTTAGGCTCACTTCCGGTCAAACCGGAAATGATACATAATTGAATACATCAAATAATGCAAATTCGGGTCACAAATAAACATACCAAATTTCATTAGTTTATTTGTAAAATAGTTATAGGGGTGAGCGGGCATTGAAACAAGGTCAATTTTATCCAGCTTGCATTATATTGTTTGTGTGTCATCTTTAGTTTTTACAGTTTGAAACAAAGTCAAGTCAAAATTTTTACTGGAAAAATAATAAATTCAATTATTAGGCCTTTGGTAAAAACGAAATAGTACCAAACTTCACTGAAAACGAAATGGTTCCTATTCAAAATGCCCGCATAACTGAACGTCAAACTGCTCCTCCTGATTATTTAACAGAAGCTGAACTGATTACTCTTATGGAAAAGCATGGAATAGGCACTGATGCTTCAATTCCTGTACATATTAATAATATATCCCAGAGGAATTATGTCACAGTAACCCCTGGAAGAAAATTGAAGCCTACTACTTTGGGAATTGTGCTAGTGCATGGATATCAAAAGGTAATTTATTTATTTATTTATCAGCATGTTAGATAACAATGTATTATTTATTTATTATACGTACATAGATTACAATATACACCGTGATTTACGTAGCCCGTGCATTAGAAGTTGTCCGCAGGTAGATAAGTAGAAATAGCATCTAAATCAACCTGCAAGCTAATGCACGGGCTACGTAAATTCTGTATAGTACACTGATGTTTCACCAGCAAGTTATCAATTAGAACAATATTTAGGAATTCAAGGAAAAATTACTTTATATAATCCATTGGTTCCCTAGATGCTTAACTTTTTCAAATTGTCCACTTCTTATAAGAATAGGGAGGGCATTGTACACTGTTGGACCCCTGTAGCTGATATATCTCTGAGTTGCAGAAAACCTGACAAAGGACTGGGCTAAATTTTGATCTGCAGCACTACAAATTTTGTGGTTGATTGATAATTCATTTCTATAGTAATTATTGGTTACCACGTTAACTGCCGCACTAGAGTAAAAAAAAACGTTTCGAGGGGGCCATCAATATATTTCTTTATTTTCAGATTATGTTAAGTGCGAGAACACATTTTGTGACTAAAAAAACCCAAAATATTCTTAACGGTTGAAGTTATCGCCGTGAATCATAAATAATTCACGCAGCCTCAGAAGCAAAATGATAGCTCCTAGGCCACGTGAATTATAGTACAAAGTACCTACATACATATTTTATTCATTTTTATATTATAAATAATCATCTATTTTAAGCACAGGAACTAACAAAAAATGAATCAAATAATAAATATTTGTTTCATTAATTGTTTTTTTCAAATTATTTTCACCTGAACTTAAAACGCATGGCTGTATCTCTAAACCGCAAAAAAATTGTAGGCCATTCACAGATATTTGCTCCCCAGGCCACACTTTTTAAGATCCCTTAAGGAGCATTTACATTCACTTATAACTTTAAGTTAAAATTGACGTTTGATATTTTATCATTTACATTGCAGAACAAAATTGTCAAAATTCACTCAGGTTGACCGAGGTTTGTTTATTATTTGCGTTTTCTGTAGGTCTGAAAGTTTTTGAATTTTTGAATATGGACATGGACAATCAGAAAAAAATAGTGGTTCTGGGAACGTCTGCGGTTGTTCTGGGTGTTTTGCACCTAAAAAATAAGAAAAAAAGACCCCCCTGCAGAAAGAGATCAATATGGGTTAGGAATATTTTCCTACTAAGGAAAGAACAAGGTTTTTTTGATAACTTAATTCGGTAATTACTTCTTTCATTATGTGGGCCATTTTTATGCAAAAATTTACCGAGAGAAGCTATACCACCAGCAACAAGACTGATATTGACATTAAGATTTTTGGCCACACCATAATTTTCAATATTTTCCTGGATATTTCCGTAATTTTCACTTTCACTACCGACACCCTGGCTTCCATCGTCTAACCAAATATTCATGATTGCTTTTTTTTTTGCTTGTTCTTGTTTATTTGGATATTAGGCAATTCAATCCATCTGTCAAAAAGGAAAATTCAATGTGGCGTGGCGGCCAAGCAAGTTTGTTTTGAATATGTTTTTATGCGTATTTTAAATTATTTTGCATACAGTTTTGCTTACAACTTTGATTTTCATTATTTAATAAAATATTTGTTGACTAGGTACCTAAACTATTAATTCGGGCAGAAACTAGATATTTTTTTGTGTTTTTTGGCCCATGTGTGGCCGCCACGCCATCTTGAATGTCACGTGGTTTGAATTGCCTAATATGGGCAGGGCCGGTCCAATAGCTATTATATGCCGAGGCAAAGTTCCATTCTGGCGCCCCCTTCTCAAATTGTATTGTCAAAATGGTTAAAGATCAATATGATAAACAATGAATTTTAGGCTATCGTTTAGAGAGTAGGAGAATAAAACAAAAAAAGTAACTTCATTTTTTCCAATAAGTTTATCATATGTTTACTTATTACATGAGGTCTGTTCTCACAGAAATCAGAAACCAGTCGGAGTGTTTTTGATTGGTGCAAATCGCCAGCAACTGATAGTTTACAACCAACGAAATTCGCTCTGCTGATAGGTATGTGATGTCTGTGAGAACAGATCTATACTGTAGATATATACAGGGTGAATATTCCAAAACTTAAAATGGAATATCTCTGAAAGTAAAAAAGTTAGAAAAACGTAATTTAGTGCAAATGTTATAGGTACCGGTAGAGGTAGGGGCAACTATAAAACCACCATATTTTCGTAACAATGACCCTTTAGGCCCCATGCGCCCCAACCCCGATATTTTAAATGGCATTACCACTTTGTGATACCTAAAATTAAATATTTTTTGGAAAAATTCTTGTGCAGGTGAATACTATAAGTACTCAAAAATATTTAATTTTAGGTTTCACAAAAGGGATGGTGCAATTCAAAATTTTGAGGTTGGGGTGCATGGGAGAGATAGTCATTGAAAGTTTTCAAATTGAGACCCTGTATGTATTTTTCAAATTAAAACACAAAAATAATTTCTCAAAACTAATTAAATTATCAACACTAAAAATGAACCCGTCTAGCTTTACGTCTTGCAAAGTCAGAGATGAGTGATGAGTTCGTTGGTAGGTCTGTTCTCACAGAAATCACAAACCAGTTAGAGGCCAGAGGGAATTTCATTGGTTAAAAACTCGGTTAAAAATAATCATAAAACTGGTTGTTGGCGATTTGCGCCAATTAAAAACGCCCTGACTGGTTCGTGATTTCTGTGAGGAGAACAGACCTTTAATCTACATCATTCTAACATGTTATAAACCATCAAACCATCGAGTGTGTACAATGGTCAAAGGTTATAATCGAGGTTATAATATTTCCAATTCAGAGCGATAGTCCATTCAATCTACCTTGTTGAGACAAAGATCATCGAAAGTGCCTTGATGAACGGTGACAGGTGACAGTGGTGACACACGTAAATTAACTTTTACTGGACAATGTTGTTGGATCTTTCATTATGACCCTATTATCCTTGTGGCATAAAATATTTTTTTTATTAAATTGTTCACTCGAAATAAATTTGTTTGCAATTTGGCGCCCCCAATCGTGGCGCCCTAGGCGGTTGCCTCGGTTGCCTGTGCCTAAATCCGGCCCTGAATATGGGCCGTGTAGTATTTTGAAATAGGGAAAAATCCGGCAACATTGCGAAATGAAGGAAGCGGAGAGGCGTGATTATTCAGAGACATGATTCTATTGGTTAGAGCCTGAACGACAGCACCAGTGGCGTGGTTATTCGTGAAACTCAAGAATTTTTTTCCTAATAATTTTTTGGTTTATTTCCTTGGTGTTTTCGGTGCCACTGAACCCAAAGACATGGTTGGCATGAGGCGGTGTCAGTTGAGGTGTCAGTGAATATTCTTAGGTTACGCCCCACTTTTCGTCCCCCTTTCGTCTCGAACAAGTTACCACTTGCCAAACTATACGTAGAAACACATAAAATTCACTTCGAAAGCAGCAAGGGCCAGAATACAAATGCTCTCCTTATGAATGTCAAACGTCACCGGCTTGTCACCGCAATATTTGACCCGAACGGCCATTAGAAAATCACGTGATTGAGATTGCCTAATTTCAAGACAAATTGGACTTTGAAGTGAATGTAAATACACCAATATACTGGCCACGGTCGCGTGCATTACCTGCTATACACCCGGCCTCAGAAACAAAAAGGCTTTGGAATCATATATGTCTCACACGGCCCCCTGAGCTCAAGGCCGTGTGAATCATATTTAATGCATATGGCGGTTAACGTGTTAACAACATAAATCTTACTACAGCCCTAGTATACAGGGCTTTCATTTCAAAACTTGCCACTCACGTTATCTGCGTAAATAGGCATATTCGTGGAAATCGCCGAAACATTTCAACAAATTTATTGGGGTGAAGGGTTTTTATGTGGAACTGGAGTTCCTTCCTTCAACCCTCTAACCCCCAGGGCTACCACCCAAACATTTTCAAATGAGACAGGGGGTCGAGTGATAGACCATTTTAAAGGGCGGTTCAATCTGTACATTTTGTCATCCTATTTTTTGAATTTGACCTCAGTGTTGCAGAATAACACCCATTTCAATGTTTAAAAATGCTTATTTAACTTTAAACACACCTGCTTCTTTACCTACCTTCTTATTACAGCAACAGGTAAACAAGCAGGTGTGATCAAGGATAAATAGGCATTTTTGAACATTGAAATGAGTGTTATTCCACAACAGTGTGGTCAAATTCAAAAAATAGGACGACAAAATGTACAGATTAAACAGCCCTTTAAAATGATCTATCACTCGACCCCTTGTCTCATTTGAAAATTTTGGGGTGGTAGCCCTGGGGGTTAGAGGGTTGAAGAAAGGAAGCCCAGGGGTCGTATTTTCGAATTTATTCGAGTACACTTCGTACTCGAAATTTTACTGAAAGCAATGTAAATTAAATGGGAAGCATTCGAAAACGTATCAAATTTCGTATGCGAGAATATTCGAAAATACGACCCCAGTTTCACGTGAAAAATTTTCCCCACTAATAGATTTGTTGACATGTTTCGGCGATTTCCACAAATATGCCTCTTTACGCAGATAACATGGGTGACAAGTTTCGAAATGAAAGCCCTGTATAATTGTTCTACAGATAACAATTTACTTTCATGAAAAAGTAATGAGAATATTTTTTGTTGGTGTTGGTAGGGTCCTTGGAAAATGGGCAAATGTGAAAAATTTTGTTTTCCCGATGTTCAATGACAAGAAGCTCTGATCGAGCCAACATGTTATTTTTGGGTCAGCATTTTCAGCGTTTTTTATGGCAAGATTCCATATTTGATCTTGAACTATTATTACTGTATCGTCTGCAAATCAAAACACTGTCTTCTTCCCATCAAGAACCGAAAGAACATCGTTAATATAGACACTAAATAATATTGGGCCAAAGACCGTTTCCTGCGGCACACCCAAGGCACACCACACACTGCAAGAGGCTCACTTATGATGTTTCCAATTTTGACTCTTTGAATATGATTCAACTAACCCACAACTCTTTTTCCATCATTTGACGTTCAAAAATCATCTCAGTAACCCTTGCCAAAGGATTTCCGATACTGGAGTTTCTTTTGTAAGCATACAAACTTTTTTTGTGAAAGCTGGTTCCTTTTTTCGAAAAATGATTGGAGTCAAAGTTTAATGTACTTTTCAACTACATAGTTTACCAATTGTGCTTGATAGGGCGATTGGTAGTTGGAAATTAATATTTTGCGTTACAGTTCATTTTTTTGTCATTTGTAGTTTTAATGTTCAACAAAATGGGATAATGATCAGTAACGTCTCTTTTTAAAATAACAGGAGTTATTCCACTCTAGCTTTCATTTTTACATTTGATATTTTAAATTTGACATAATAACAATACCCGTTACACTAATTTGGTTCTAGATTGATGCCGAACTAGTTCTCCCCACAATGCGCTCAGCAGTAGAAGAGCAATTGAATCTTATAGCTCAGGGAAAGGCCAATTTTAATGCAGTATTAAAACACACCATGAACATTTTCAAATTAAAGTTTCAGTATTTTGTGCAAAACATCGACGGTATGGATCAGCTTTTTGAGGTATCTTTCTCGCCTCTAAGTGCTTCTGGAAAAGCACATTCAAGGTAAGGATTCCACAAAAATTAACGAGCATTTTTTTTAGTTCATTATATTCTAGATGTGGAAAATGCAGAAGATATTTGAAATACATCCAAGCCAAACCTGCCAGATTACATTGTCCTCAGTGCGACGAAACATACAGTATACCTCAAAACGGCACAATTAAAATATTTAAAGAACTAAAATGTCCCTTGGACGACTTTGAATTGTTGTGTTGGACCACTGGAAATAAGGGCAAAAGTTTTGTTTTTTGTCCTTATTGCTACAATAATCCACCATTTAAGTACGTAACAATTGGAAAATATATATAGTTCCAACCTATTAAAATTGTGTTTATTTAACTAGAGATATGCGCAAAGGCAACGGCTGTAGTTCTTGTACTCATCCAACATGTGCCTACAGTCTTAATTCCAATGGCGTAATTAACTGTGCTGAATGTGAATATGGCGTTCTGGTTCTTGATCCATCTTCAGGGCCCAAATGGAAATTGGGTTGTAATAGGTAAGCTTATTCACGTAAAAACCGGCACAGCATACAATTAAAAATTCTAGATGTGATACAATAATAAATCTTTTGGACGACGCTCAGAAAATCACGATTCTTGATGACAATTGCGATTGTGGTGCCCAATTGGTAGATGTAGAGTACAAAGCGGAAAAATCTAAATTGCCCAATCAAGTTACTGAAATGAAGGGTTGCATTTTTTGCAGCCCTGAGTTTGCCAAATTGGTGGACAAGCCTAAAGTTGCAGTTATTAGTAGACCACCAAGGCCGTTTAGGTTAGTGTGATCTTTATCATTTGAATTCACTTGATTAACTTGTTTATTTTAATTTAGGGGTGGAAAGGCAGCAGGCGCAAGAGGGGGCCGAGGAACAGGAGGAAGAGGCGGCAGAGGAGGACTTGGCAGGGGCAAACCAAAAGACAAAATGGCTCAACTGGCAGCCTATTTTGTTTAATGCAGTATGATGCCTAGCCAATTACCTAATAAATTAATTAATAAATTTACATAATAACGCTTTAAATTAGTTCTGAAAATTTATATTATGTATGTTTTTTATTTATAATTATTTATTTATTAACTATGTATTAATTATATTTTCGATTCAGAAACTTTTATTTTAAAAAACATTTATTTTATCAACTAAAATACAGGGGTGACAAAAAAAAATATGTGGATCAAAGTGCTACAGCAAAAGCTTGAAAACAAATTAGCATTCCTTATGGGACTGCGCTGGCTTAAATAAGAATTTAATGCCGATATAGCAACTTGATGTTTACTTTACAACAATGTATTTAAAAAGTCATAAAGGAGAGGGGTAAGCTCATTAAAGCATATAAAAAATGGATAATTGAATATTAATTAATGTGGCAATTGGTTAATATAACTCTTCCCTCCTTAAGATGTTGCAAATATAGATTGTTGTTTATGCAA
Organism: Ceutorhynchus assimilis; assembly: GCA_917834065.1. NCBI lineage: Eukaryota > Metazoa > Arthropoda > Insecta > Coleoptera > Curculionidae > Ceutorhynchus > Ceutorhynchus assimilis. Next base: position 55,600,275 of record OU892280.1, on the reverse strand, counting down.
ATCAGACAATTCAATTTGCACAACCTTTTTCTGAAGTTTTAAGCTTCCTAGAACATTACACCGATAAAATTATGATTAAAATAGGCAAGACTAATAGGTCAGGACAGTTAGCTGAAAAAATGGTCTTTAGGAGAAGTTTTTGCAATCAAGCTGATTTTTTCACAGATGATAGTACCCATCAATAGTACTCTGTAAATAGTTATTCACCTAACAAGTGCGGAAATTTATACTTTTCCGCACACAATGGCGTTTGTGGAAGCCGTAATTGCGGAAAAGATACTTTACGCTCGTGTTAGGTACATTTTTTTCTACGAGCGTGCGGAAATTAATATATCGTTTTTTTGTTTGTTTTTGAAAAAAGACTCATATTTATTTGAAAAAGCCGCTAATAGTCATTTGTATACCAAGGCCGCGAAGTGCCTTTTTAGCGTATGAAGAGAAAAGTTATCGCCGAGGCCGCTTGCGGCCGAGGCAAGATAATCTCGAGGACGCTAAAAAGTTTCGCGGTCATGGTATACACACTATTTTTTGTGCAACCATGAAAATTATGTGAAATTACAGAAAAAATTTACTTCTTTCAACAAGCATGTGGAACTAACTACCAGTTTGATATAATATAACCTGGTGGCTATGGTGGCACAGCGTTTCTATGGATATCATATTTTGCATGTAAACAATAAAACAAAAAAATTTGACGGTTCTCAAAAAATCGTGAAAATGTCCAGCACTGATACAGATATTTCACCTTCTTGCACTCCTCCAGAGCTAAAAAGTGTAGTTCAATCAGCTATTTCTGAGTTGATACCTGAAAAATCTAAGTGGCAATATGAAAATTGTTACTTCGAGTTCAAAAATTGGTGTGACAAACAAAACGTCAAAATGGTGTCTGAAAATATATTGTTGGCTTATTTAATGCAGAAATCGAAAGTTTTGAAGAGTTCAAGTTTATGGAGCATTTATTCCATGTTAAAGTGTATGCTCAACGTACGAGAAGGGATAGATGTGAGGAAGTTTTCAAAAGTGGTACCTTTCCTGAAAAAAAAGTCTGTAGGTTATCAAGCAACAAAAATTGATTTGTTCATGAAAGAAGCTTGTGATGAAAACTATTTATTGTTGAAGGTAAATTGTTAAAAAAGTAAGCTTTCGATTAGTTGGTTTATTTATCACAATTATTGTTTCAGGTAGTTATGATTATGGGAATATCAGGAGCATTGCGGCGAGATGAAGTAGTTAAAATGATGATAGATGACATTCAGGAGAAAGATGCCGTATTAATAGTAACAGTTCCTGATACTAGGACTAACCAGAAGCGCGTTTTCACAATCACTAATTTGAATTTTATAAAAATTTACCTCAAATATGCAGCCCTTCGACCAAAAAATATTAATAGTCGTCGTGTATTTTTGAGATATGAAAATGGAAAGTGCACTGCACAAGTTGTCGGGGTGCATACGATCGGAAAAATACCCTCCATGATTGCTAAGTATCTGGGATTGCCAAATAGTGAAGCATACACGGGTCACTGTTTCAGAAGAAGCTCTGCTACGCTTCTTGCAAATACCAGTGCCGATATGTCAGTTCTGAAACGCCACGGTGGGTGGAAAAAAAACTAAAAAGCGTGATTTTAAACCGTTCGGACGTGTAATTTTAGAGCTCCGTGAAAAAGAGAAAAAAACAGTGTTTATTGATCGAATATGCTTCCGATTTTTTGTGAATGTGTGCATAAACGACCCAAGTGCATCATATTTCAAAGGCAACTGTCTGGACACATTATTAAGCGCAGTAAAATTACATTTTGATTGCCTAAAATAGTCAAATTTTCAATACCTACATATATAAAAAACTAAAATAAATTTCAAGGTAAACACTGATGGGATTCCGAATCGAGTGTTTTTTGTGCGGTTTGTTTTTCTCACCTCCAAAGCAGCTGATTTGATTTTAATTTTAGATAAAAAATAGCTCCAGGATGAACCCTTGCAATTTATGTAATACAAAAATTGTTAGCCAACGTAAAGAAATCAAATGCAAAACGCATACGTGTACTGTAACATCCCATATAGACTGTGCAAAAAAAATTTGTGTAAGGGTTGAGGACTGGATCTGCAAAGAATGCAACCCTTCAATAGCTGACCTCATGAAGCTTATCAAAGACGTATCTGAAAAAATATGCAATATAGAAACTTCGCTCAATAGCTGCCACGATAAAATTGATGAAACCAACGGATTGATAAAAGCGCAAGCCGATCAAATTCAGACATGCATGGACAAAATAGACCAATTAGAAACAGAATGTGCCTCTCTAAAAAAAGAAAATCAGGAACTGAAGTCAGTCCTTCATTTTCAAGAGCAAAAATCCAAACTTAATATGGTTGAAATTGAGGGGGTACCCGAATTTAAAGAGGAAAACATACTTCGTACAGTTACGTCATTATGCAGATCGTTGAATGTAACAGTCGAACAAGGTCAAATCGACTTCTGCTACCGCGCAGAGAGAAAAAATAGGAAAAATGAACCAAAAACACTATTCTTAGGGTTTGTATCACGGTTGAAAAAAGATGAGTTTCTGAAAGCAAGAAAAATGAAACAGGCCCTAAAGGGATCAGATGTTTTTCCGGAGATTAAGGGAGCTGAAGCCAATATTCCAATATATATAAATGAAGCACTAACTGGACAAAATAAAGTCTTATTTGCCAAGTGCAGAGAATATAAGAAAACGAATAACGTAAGATTTTTGTGGGTAAAAAATGGTAACATTTTTATGAGGCAGAGCGAAAACTCAAATGTGTTTTTGATAAAGACTGAATCAAATTTGAACGATGTCCATTAAATCTAACCATAAAAAATTAAACTTATATTATCAAAATGTGCAAGGACTGAATTCTAAAATTAACGAGTTTTTATTGAGTTTAAGTGCTGCCTGTTATGATGTTATAATATTAACAGAATCTTGGCTATCATCTAGTGTATTTGATGGGGAACTTTTTAGTGATAACTACATGGTATATAGGAGGGATAGAAACTTTGAAAATACAAACAAAAAAAGAGGTGGAGGTACATTAATAGCGGTAAGAAGGGAATATCCATGTGAGGAAATGATATATCATTGTAGGAATGTTAATGTTGAGGATGTATGGGTAAAAATTAACTTTTTTGGTCATAACATATATATTACTTCGTTATACGTACCAGATAGTATGAACCTTAATACCTATGAGGATATTTTTGATAATATTGAAAACAGGCTACTAGGTACAAGTGACATATTTATTTCAGCAGGAGACTTTAATATTCCTGGTGTCATTAATATTGAACAAAAAGATAGATTAAGCAACATTGAACAAAGATATTTAAGCCATATAAACATATTAAATGCAAAACAGTATAATCTTGTACCTAATAGTCTACATAGATATCTTGATCTAGTTATAAGCAACCATGAAATTTTTCTTGAAAAATGTGATATGCCTTTGGTTGAAGAAAATGGTCATCATCCGTCACTTTTTTTTTCATTGGAGGTTACTAAAGAAAACTTTCAACCAAATAAAACATTTAATTCTAAACCTAATTTTAAAAAAGCCGACTTTTTGAAAATGTACTATTTGCTAGGAGAGGTTTGTTGGGACGAACTTAAAAATATAAAAGATGTAAATATTGTTGTAGATAAGTTTTATGAAATTTTTTACAAAGTTTTAAATGAATGTGTACCTGTAGCCAAAGAATCTAAACGATTCTACCCACCATGGTTCACAGGAGATATAATAAAAAATTTGAAAAAAAAAGATGAATATAGGAAAAAATACAAAAAAACCAACAACATTCATGATCGACAAAATTTTATTTATTTGCGTGCGAAAACCAAGCAAGATATTAAAAATGCACATGGGGTGTATCTGCAACAAATTGAAAATAGCATTTCCAATAATTCTCAGAATTTCTGGTCGTATGTCTCAAAAAATAAAACTAACTTTGATTCCTCTGCTGAAGCCATGGTATATGGGGAGGAAAAAATTACCAATTACCAAAACATAGCCGAAGCTTTTGCACATAACTTTTTAAGTGTATATAACGAAGAAAAAGCAAAATATGACACAAATAATTTTTCTGGACAAATATTAACCAACTCATGCTTAGATATTCGCGTGATACACGATGAAGACATATTAAAGGCCGTAAAAAAACTCAAGCCGAAAAAGTCCTTGGGCCCGGATTTGATTCCTCCCTATATATTTAAAGGATGCGTACAGTCTCTCATCCAACCTTTGAAAATTATTTATAATTTAATTTTGGAAACAAATACGTACCCTACGTTTTGGAAACGTTCGAAAGTGTGTCCGATTTTCAAAAGTGGTGAAAAAGGAAATATACAGAACTACAGGCCAGTTGCACTTATTTGTGTACCTAGCAAGATTTTTGAGTCCATTATTTATGAAAAAATTTTAAATCATGTTAACCCTTGTCTAAATGAAAAGCAACACGGGTTTTTGCCTAAGAGGTCAACAGTAACTAATCTCATGTGTTTTGTGCAAGAGGCAAGTCAAGTTATTGAGAATAATAGACAGTTAGACGTCATATTCACAGATTTTAGTAAGGCCTTCGATAAGGTGGATCATGATGTCTTGTTGGAAAAATTGCACTCTTTTGGACTGTCGGACGGACTTTTGAGACTTTCTGCATCCTATCTATCAGATAGAAAACAATATGTTGTTTATAAGGGCGGGGAATCCAGGGAGTTTGATACAAAATCTGGTATACCCCAGGGATCTAATCTTGGTCCACTTCTCTTTTTATTGTTGATAGACGATTTGCCGGGAATTGTTCAAGACTCCCAGTGTGCCTTGTTCGCTGATGATTTTAAAATATATAAGGAAATTGAAAATGAACAGGATGCTATTTTATTACAAAGTGATCTTGACAGAGTTTATGAATGGTCCCTGAAAAATCGTCTCTCATTCAACATCGAAAAATGTTATAGCATGTCAATAACAAGAAAAAATAAAAAAATAATCTTTCAATACAAAATAAATAATAAAAGTTTAAATAAAAAAACAGAATGCAAAGACCTAGGGGTAACCATTGATGAAAAATTAAGCTTTGAAAAACATACGACCAATATTGTGAATAAAGCTTACAGAATGCTAGGATTTATAATATCTAAGAAATTCTTTTAGATTTACTAAAATATTGACACTAGAGATGCTTTATAATTCTTTTGTTCGGAGCATATTAGAGTATGCGGGAATAATATGGTCACCATATTATATAATTTATACAAATGCAATAGAAAAAGTCCAAAAATTCTTTTTGAGATTTTTATATTATAAGAAACATGGCGAATACATTTATAATCTTAGCTATAAAGCCTCTCTTGCTGAATTTCACTTAAACTCTCTAGAATTTAGACGGAAGGTTGCAACAGTTTTATTTCTTTACAAACTATTGTGTAATAAAATAGACAACCCAGAATTACTCTCAAAAATAAATTTCAATTGTAATCCTTATTTAAACATACGAAAAAGAAACATCTTTGTTTATCCAAAACCTCGAACCAACTTAGGTTTAAGTTCTCCATTATATAATATGTGTTTCCTCGGAAATGCACTGGATATAGACTATTTTAGTATAAAAAACCTGAAAACATTTAGAAAGCATGTGGAAGATAAATTAATTTTATTTGAAAAAAGAAACTATTAGGTTCTATGCGATTCTAATTTTAGGGTTACTTGCTGCTGTTATAGTGTGATATAAAACAAAAAGTGGTTTAACGGAAATATTTTGTGCAATGTTCAAAGGAGTTCCTTTTATTATATCTTTATTTTATATATATATATATTTTTTTTTTTTGATTTACCATAGGGTTTGGAACGGTTTATTTAGTTTGTAATTTTTGTAATCGATTATTGGAACTTGTTCTGTAGATTACACAATAAATAAATAAATAAATTAAAAAAATCCACCATGTAGAGATCCGTGGTTTTGATGGGCTTTAATTCAGAGGCACTATTCGATTTTAAAGAGTTTTAATTGGAAATTATATCGCTGGCAAAATTAATATCGTGATAACTTGACACATACATCACAGAACATATCACCTATAGAAAAATATCTCAAATGGAAGAATCGCGACAAAGGTTTTTAGTTAGGTTTTCATTCAACGATGGCGACACTGTCGGGAGATAAGAGAAATTTACAGGTATCTGTGGAGTGGACAGTGATTTGTGTTGGTTGGTTTTATCATTTATTTTGTCATTTTAAAAGTCAAAATTTGAATTTTTAAATTGTGTTGTACCCCACGGTTTCCACGCGCGTTAAAGTGAAAATTCAAAAAGTTTTGGTTGAAAAAAAACCTAATTTTTGTTCGTATTTTTTTGTATTTATTCGTTTGTTTCATTTCGTTCGTATTTGTATTTATTATTCGTATTTACTTTGCGATCTACCCATAGAGGATCTAACTATAACTGTGTGTCTCTTGCTAACTTACTAACTCTTTTTGCACTATGTTCGACATCGGAAACTTCCTGCCAGTCATAGTTTTTAAAAAAATGAGGCGAAAAGAGCTAAGAGGAGCCAGCAAGCCAAATGCAGTTGAACATTAAAAATTATACAACAATAATAAAAGTTTATGAAAAAAATCAATTCGCCTTTTTGTCAAGAATACTCGATTAGTTGGGTTTTCAGTCAACGAGGGCGCCGTAATTCATAACCGGTACATACCATTGCAGATACTTTTCTAGAGGTGATATGTTCTGTGACATACATGACAATATTATAAACTGGTTATTAGTTGTCATGGGAAACAAAATGCGTTCATAGATACCATTCTTCTTTAGATCTACATGAACAATTATGGCCGTTTCCACCAACGCAAATTGGGGTTTACTTAACGTTAAGTGCCGCTTATATTATAATTTTGTTTCCACCAGTCTCACCTAGTCTCATCAAGATAAGCTTAACTAAGCATAGAAATTACTAGGCTTATTCCTCCCTTAACAAAGTGGGGATGATAAGCGCAAGCAATTTGCATCATACCTATATGTTTTGTTGACATAACCAAACGTTAAAATTGAATTGAGATAAATAATGATCTCAATTTTCTAATGTCTGGTGTAGATACTCCGTCTGTTTTCATTTTTATTTTCGATTATGTTCTCATTTTTTGATGTTAGTGATAATAGCAGCACTTTTTCCTTTATTGTATAGTTGGGTGTCCGGCTTTTTTGAATAAACTGTCCCTGTTTGTTTCTCTTCCCCGACTCCACGCTGCAATAGACACCTTCGTGTTCGTGCACACGCAATGCAGAATGCAGGATAAACTACGAATATCTAAACCTCTCCTCTATGAAATATGAAATAAACCGAACTCGGACAACAGTAACAACTATTATTAATATTATTATTTTCATCTAATACAAATTAGCGGGAAACGTCGAATGACAGATAACATTGACACGACTTGTATGTAAAAACGAAAAAGTACGCAAATCTTTCAATTAAAATTCAATGTTGCCAAAGCTTCACGACACTTAGCTAAGCTTGCACTCAAACACTATGGTGGAACGAAATTATATTTAAGCGTCCCTTAACTTTTAAGGGCTTCATAGTTAATCAAAGCTTAGTTATAGTTTGGTGGAAATGGCCATTAATGTTCTATCATAACAAATGAATATAAGAATTGCATTTATCAACACACTTCCCCAATTCTTATAATACATTAACAAAATCTAATACATATAACTGAGCAGTTCCTAAAAAAAAAATTTATCATTGTTTATGCACAATTGAACAAAATAATAATTTCAATTTTCCTCATAAACATTTAGTAAATTTCGAAAGTATTTAAATTTAGGTGCACTTAGAGACTTTGTGAAAACGTCTGCAATCTGCTCAGAAGTGGATACATAAAACAATTTAATCTTGTTTTCACTGACACATTCTCGTACAAAATGGTGTTTAACATCTATGTGTTTTGTACGTTTAGTTTCTAATGTGCTTGACATTTTCATACAGGCTTGATTATCCTCAAAAATATTCACAGGAAAAGCATCAAGGTTAAGCAATTCAGATAAAAGTTGACCAACAAAAATACACTCGGCAACGCAATCAGATAATGCGATATACTCTGCTTCAGCGCTACTTAAAGAAACAGTTGCTTGCTTCTTGGACTTCCAAAAAACAAAATTATCGAAAATCTTAATTCCATATCCTGTAATGCTTTTTCTGTCACATGATTCATTTGCATAATCGGAATCTACATAAGCACTTATGATTTGATTTGATTGTCCTGACTTTTTATATAAAATACCCAAGTTCTCAGTATTTTTCAAGTATCTCAAAACATTCTTCAAATATTTCCAGTGCTCACTACTAAAACAATTTTGAAAACGACTAAAAAAATAAATAGAATAACTTAGGTCAGGTCTTGTACCTAGCATTATGTACATCAAGAAGCCTATTAATTCTCTATATGGTAAACATTCACTTTTATTTTCGTGTTTATCAAAACTCAAATTCAATTTTACTTGTATTGGAATACTGGTTGGTTTACAATTTTGCATATTGAATTTTGATATAACTTTTTGAATCAAATCTTTTTGACTCAAAAACAACATATTATCGAATTTCTCAATTTTCAAACTTAAAAACGTTAAGCTAAAAGTGTCCTGATATTTAGGTGAAAGGTCACGCATTTCAAAAATAGACATCATTTTCTTTTTAAAATTGTCTAACTTGTCCTGACATTTGCAGAATAAAATTAAATCATCTACGTGAACAATCAGATAAATATTATTGTCATAATATAAACAAGGATCACATTTAGATCTTTTAAAGTTAAAATCAATTAACTGCATGTGAAGTTTTTGATACCAACACTTAGGAGCTTCCCTCAGTCCATATAATGACTTTTTAAGTTTACATACATACTCACTGGCTAAATGGTTTGTCTTTAAACCTTCAGGTATTTCCATATACACTGGTTATGGTAAATCCCCATTCAGAAATGCACATTTAAAGTCTAACTGATTGATACACAAGTCATTTTCTACACTCAGGGATAAAAGTACACGAATAGACATCATTCTTGCCACAGGGGAGTACACTTCGAAATCATTACGCTGTCCTTGTTGATAGCCTCTAGCTACTAATCGAGCCTTTTTAATCACTTTTCCATTACTCGCGATTTTTTGTTTAAATACCCATCTAGCGTCTATCACTTTCACATTCATAGGTCTTTCTATCAGTTCCCAAGTTTCGTTTTTGTCTATTGCACTTAACTCACAATTTATAGCTTCTTTCCATCCTTTTGACATAGCTTCATTGAAGTTCTGTGGAGAATCGAAGTTTTCTAAAAACAATGCAATGCTGCCATCATTCCTTCATCATCATCAGAATAATTCATTTCATAATCAGTTAATCGTAAAGGTATTTGTCTGCTTCTTCTTGGTCTATCATTTTCAATCTGGACATTCTCATCTACTTTGTCGTCAGATTCTTCATTATGACTACTTTCAGGGTCATTTTCTTTATAATCAATTCCAGTTGTAGTTTTCTCTTTTTCCTTAGAAACTCCACACATTTTTGTCTCATCAAAAACAACATTCCTGGCAACTACTGCCTTTTCCTCTGCTGCATTCCAAAGACGATACCCATTGTTCGTATACCCAATAAGGTACATCTTCTGACTTCTCTTGTCAAATTTATTTTTCCGATTTTCAGCAGGAATATGCACATATGACATACAACCAAATATTTTGATTTTGGACAAGTCTGGTTTTTGTCCAAACCAAATTTCTGCTGGTACCTTTTTCTCAGGTAATGTTGAAGTAGGCGTTCTATTGGTTAGAAAAGCTGCTGTAGATACAGATTCCTCCCAAAAAACTTTCTCCATGTTTGCCTGAAAAATCAAACACCTAGCTTTATCCAAAATGGTACGATTATATCTTTCCGCAACCCCATTTTGTTCTGGTGTTCTTGGTATGGTGTATTCAATTCGTATTCCCTTTTGTTTGCAAAAGTTTCTCATTTCATGAGAAATATACTCTCCACCGTTATCGCACCTTAACCTTTCTGGAAGCATCTGAAACTGCCCAGCCAGCAAGGGTACGTCATATTGACGTCCTTATATGGTGATAATTCGTCAATACTCGTCACCTGACCAAAAACTGACGACATATTGACGTGTGATAAATGCCGTTCAAATGACGTGCTTTTTATCACGTAATATTGACGCGTTTTTCTGGTGATAAATGTAATACACATTGACGTCAATATATATCATGTAATATTCACGTATTTTGCTTGTGGTTCAGTAAACCTGGTTTTTTGAATTAGGTTTTTTTTTTCAATGTGTTTTGAATGTATTCCTAGAATTCCTAGGGTTGTGCCGTGTATACTGTATTCTATAGTGAATAGGAGACAAAGTGATGATACAAATCATTATTTTTTTTCGCATTTGTAACTACTCACGAAAATTTTGATCGAATCGAATGCGAATAATACCCCTACCCTCGCATTTTTTCGACATCCTGTTTTTTAATTTTTACTACAGCAAAACTTTGATGCGTTTGAAAACACATCTTTGAATAAAAATTAAATGGAAAACTCCCATAGTTCATACTCATAGTTCCATCTCTGACTTTCAAATAGTATAGAAATAAACGGTAGAAACTGTGGAAAGGCCAGAAAGGGGACGTATTTGGTTTGTTTTTGTGTTTGGTCAACGGTTTGGTGAATGCGGAAATTACTGTATTCCTTTTATACATCGAGTGACACCGAACAAACACCGAACGAAAAACGTTCAAGCTTCTGACTTTGAGCAGCTCCGAGTAACTCAACGGGAAAAAGGAAAAGAGTAAATACAAATACACTCACTCCTGTATTTTTTTTGTTTCGAAATTCTAGCATTAGTTTAGTATTAGTAAGGGACAACAATAAATATTGCATCGCCGCGTGGGGAAACGAATATGCTATTCAGCGAATTCTATTGGTAGAACCAGTGCAGAAAAATGTTTTTTTATCTCTTTCTTATAGAAGTCGGTAGAAAAGACACGAACACACTCAGTGCGCACTAACCCTTCCAATTCGCTACTGTGTGTGTGACTGTTGACGTTGATTGTTGTGAGGGAGTTTGTTGAGGTTATGTTGTGGTTGTAGCATGGCGTGGTCGTGTTTCATTTGGTTTTCCCTCGCTTTTTGCTTTCTCATTTCCCTCCAAGTTTCCCTCATTTCTTTTTTACGCAAGTATCGCGTGGAATTATTAATTCTTGATATATTTTTCGGTTTTAATTTCTCTTCAGAATCATCCTGCTGCATCCAAGTGAAACGCCTCTATATGAATGTGAGTTTTATTCACGTGTTTGTGTTGAGACTAATAACAATCACCAACCGTAAGTATATGTCTTTTGTTTTAATCAGAGCTGGGCAAAGCTCTCACTGAAAGGGCTTGAAGCACTAAGCCCTAAGCCCTTTCTCAAAGTGCTTTCAATTCCAAGCACAAATTCCTTTTTATTTTCAAAAGTGCTTCACAAGCACAAAGCCCTCAAAGTGCTTAGGGCTTGGCAAGCACAAAGCCCTCAAAGTGATTTGAAAAGGGCTTGTGCTTCAAGCCCTTTTCAAAAGTGCTGGGGTGCCTTAAAAAGTGCTTTGAAGCTCTTTAAATGTGCTTGAAGCTCTTTAAATGTGCTTGAGGCTCTTTAAATGTGCTTGAAGCTCTTTAAATCTGCTTGAAGCTATTTGAATGTGCTTGAAGCTCTTTAAATGTGCTTGAAGCTCTTCAAAAGTGCTTGAAGTTCTTCAAAAGTGCCTGAAGCTCTTCAAAAGGTTTTGAAGCTCTCCAAAAGTGCTTGAAGCTCTTCAAAAGGGCTTGAAGCTCTTGAAATGTGCCTAAAGTACTTTGAATTTGTGATACAATTCTCAAAGTTGCAAAAACTACTGCGCATACACTCATCAGTTGAATTAGTATAGTAGAAATAGAAATGAACTTTAAATTTTACAAATTTAAAGTAGTATTTTATTTTATTTTTTGAGTGGTAATGGTAATGGTAATTCAATTTTGAGGTTTTCAAATTGTTTAATGAGGAAAAGTGAAAAAAAATCCAGTGATAAAGTTAAATAGGGTACCTTATATAAATTAATTATTTATTTAAACAATCAGCCCATTAATTTTTTTTAAATTCAATTCTAAGGTCAAACCCAAAACCTCCATTATTAATAAAGAAAAGAAATTGGAGGGTCCTAGTTCAAATAATAGAAAAAAAATTAAGCCACAAAACACATCGATCCAAACTTTTTTGGTGGGGGATAGGTTAAATGATGGTCAATTCAAATTCCTTTCAAAGTGCTTCAAGCTCTTTTAAAGTGCTTGAAGCCCTTTTAAAGTGCTTCAAGCCCTTTTAAAGTGCTTTAAGCCCTTTCAAAGTGCTTCAAGCCCTTTCAAAGTGCTTCAAGCCCTTTCAAAGTGCTTCAAGCCCTTTCAAAGTGCTTGAAGCCCTTTCAAAGTGCTTCAAGCCCTCTAAAAGTAATTGAAGCTCATTGAAAGGGCTTGAATTACTTTTTTTCAATTACAAATTACCAAGCACTTTTCTGATGTAATTGACTTTGCAAGCCCCAATTACAAATATATAAAAGTGCTTGAAGCACAGGGCTTTCAAGTCCTCAAAGTGCTTCAAGCACTTTTACAAGCACAAAGCCCTCAAGCCCTGCCCAGCTCTGGTTTTAATATAACTTATTTTATATTATAATATACATTATTATTATTGCTTGTTCACCTAAGGGCCAACTTATGGACCAACAGGTAAGTGTCTGGTTGTTACCTCACCTAGCAAGTACTACAAGTAATATGTTTAATACGCCTACAGAATATTTATATTGTCTTTTTTTAAATATATTTTTCTCAAAAGTGATATAGTGTTGGTTCATTTTCGTTACAGGTCATATAAATTTGAAAAAACAAGGATTTATAGAAAATATATCAGGTAAATATGACGTCATTTATAAAATAGATATCACGCGAATGGAACGTTATTAATACGCCAATATCACGTTAAATAACTCATAAACTTGACGTCAAATAACACGTAAAAATGACGTACCAACTATGACGTCATTCGTCCCAGACATTAGGAAGTCATTTTCACGTCATAATTAAGTCATTTAGCTCGTCATTTCTCGTCACTTGATGACCAGTATTTAACGTCATTTTCACGTGCTGTTGTTACTTGGGTGATTTTGCACCATGGCGACGTATTCCTTAAATTTCTGAAATGTTTCATTCTTATTTTTCATGAAATATACCATTCCAAAATGTGAATAGTGATCAATGAAAGAAATGAAATATTTCTTACCATTATGTGAACTTGGATTGAGTGGACCACAAACATCACTTGAGACGCATTGCAAAATATGTTTGGCCTTTCTATCATCTGGTAACTTCTTGAAAGGTTTCCTTGTTTGTTTACCTTCCAAACAAATATCACAAACTTCACTTGATGGATATTTTGAGGAGTGCCCCATTCTCTTGTGCCATAAATCTTTCTCATTCATATTTACCAAATTTGCTTCATCAGAAAATTCCTGGTTTACATTTAGGTTTAACACATACAAATTTCCCTCTAAGTTGCCCTTTATAATAATATTTCCATCATTTTTGCATACAGAGACTTCTTTGTTATGAAATACTATTTTCAATCCTTTGAATTCCATCTTTTTGACTGACAACAAATTGTGTGTCAGATTCTGACATAAAAACACATTTTCTAATTTAATTTTCTGTCCATAATCTGAAATCAAGTGCAATGTGCCCTCATAAATTGCCTTCACATATTCCCCAGCTTTTGCAACTTTTATGGAGTGATCAACCTGCTTTTTGTTCAATAAAAATTGTCCCAATTGTTCTGAAATTAGATGGTTAGTAGAGCCTGAGTCGACAACAAATTTCAAAGGGTTGTGATTTAACTTCAATTTTTCATCAGAAAGACAACCAATGAAGCTTACCTCATTATCTTCTTCGGCAATGTTCACCTTTCGGGTTTCCCTTTTATTTTTAAAACAGTCGGCCTTTTTGTGACCAATTTTTCCACACAAATAGCACTTAAATTGAAATTTCTTTTTGAAAGTTTTCTTCTGATTTCCATAAAAAGCTGACGGACTTTCTTCGGTTGCTGAATTACTTGTCTTATGTCTCTGTTCTTCAGCTAGCAATTTACTTTTAACAAAATCGAGTGTAACAATTGAGTTTTGTTGTGAAAACAAAATCTCAATAGCTGTCACTACACTCTGGTATTGTGGATCAGATATAGAAGCTAATAATTGACTAATGACTTCAATATCATCAATCTTGCCTCCAGCATTTTTCAATTCAGTGATGGTTCTCTCAAAATCTATTATATATTCACTCAAAGAGTCACTTGCCTGGTACTTCATATTTCTCAGCTTCCGTTGTAGCTGCATCTGTGAAGCTACCCCACTCTTTGCATATGTGCTACTCAATGTGTCCATTATATCTTTTGCAGTCGTTTTATTTCGAACCATTTCAATGATATTGTCGCTTATGCCTTGAACAATTATATTTCTCGCTTTTATATCATTCTTTTTCCATGTTGCTAAGCCATTTGAATCTGTTGTTGGCGGTGCCACTTGGTTTAGAACTTCAAGAACTTCATTTTGCTCCAGAAGAAGCTTGATTCTAAACTCCCAGTTCCCAAATCCACTGCCATCAAATGCTTTAATGCTAGCTGTCATGGTATTTCCCGACATTTTCACGTTTTTCTGCGTTAATTTTCCACTGGCACTTTAACCTTTACTTTCCTTTAAATCTTTCCTGTGTTTCCTGAATTCCCGACGTTACACGACTCTGGGACCCGTAACCTGTAGAGATCCGTGGTTTTGATGGGCTTTAATTCAGAGGCACTATTCGATTTTAAAGAGTTTTAATTGGAAATTATATCGCTGGCAAAATTAATATCGTGACAACCACAAAACATCCCCCCTTAGAAATGTAAGTCTTATGAGAGACGTCAGTCTAGTCGTTTCAGCTTTCCCCTCCAATCACTAGAGGCGCTTCAATCAACCTATTAAAGTTTTCTTTTTCTTGCCGGACCGTGCGCCAAGATTTGAAGTTTATTTTGTCATTTTCAGTCGTCAAAGTTTAAATTTTGAACTTCTCCCAACATTTAGAATTATCAATTAACTATCAATTATCAATAATTATTATCTCAAAATGTCTTCTCCCAGTTTGTTAATTGAAAAGCATCAGAAATGCTGTGTTCCGGGGTGCGGCGACAAATACAGCAGCTATTTCCGGTTTCCAAAAGATGCCGAAAAAATGAAACAATGGCTAATCAAAATTCGCAATCCTTTACTAAATAGCCTCAGTGTCGAGAAGGCTTATAATAATTATAGAGGGTGAACAAGACATTTTCCTCGAGAATTTATTTTTGACGATCCAAAAGCCAGACGAGGACTCACATGGAATGCTGCGCTTTTGCTGTATCTCCCTGAAGGTAAGTTAATACTAGATATATGTGAGAAAGACGTACTTACATTTTCACTTAATCCTCCCCATAGTTCTGATTAACGATAACGTGTTAGAATTCGGGTTTAAAGGAGCATAGGTCAGAAACATTAAAATTAATTTTAATTTTAGCCCCAATTATCAAAAACAGTGAGGAGTCATTAATTGATAAACCACAATCACCAAAATGGCAAAAAGTGGAGATCGACACAGTTGAAACTCGTCGAAGAGTCCTAAGACGCCTTCAGAAATTAGTTTCGCAACTATGATTGACATAGGTAGGTAAACATAATAACTCTGTTCCAACACGTCAAAAAATCGTCCCATGAACGGTTTCGAAAGCACTCAGTATAACAATTTTAGTTTCTGCGCAGAATCGTGACGGTACATTGTACGGTTTTCTGCTGTGTTGGAACAAAGCTAATATTATTCATTTCTTTTTTTTAAATGTTTATTCCTTTATCAGGAGACACAATAATTAAAATATTCCTGGTTACATACAGGTACACCATATTCTACAATGCGTGTATCCAAACTTTTTTGGTAAAATCATTGGTAACGAAATTTCTGTTTTAGATCAACCAGGCCCTTCATGTCGTCAATTTTTATCTACTGAAACGGCAAACTTTTATTGGTAGGTACCTAAGTGTTATTGCTTAATGAATAACCACCCAGTTGGGAGTAGGTGAATTTTAAAACATCCTAACTGAAGTAGGACTACTACCATAAAAGACTACTAATTACTAAAACTTGCAGTCGAATGCTAGAAAAATTAGAAGCTAAATGTGCGAAAAACTCGTCTCCAATCTTGATCTATTTTTTTTTGCAGGTCATGAGAGACGATGCCAAATTTTAAAGAACATTAACGTCACTAAGCAAAAATTCCTATCCCCAACGGAAAAATATCTTTATTCCAAAGTTATAGAATCCAGCAATAAGTTAAGAAGAATCAGTAGAAGGTTGTCGTCATTTAAATCCAAAGTTTCTGCTGCTGAATAACTTGCATCATAAACCAAATTTCAAAGGCTCGTAGACCACGTCAATCCATTGATATACAGCTTTATTTTAAGCCAAGTCCGTACTCAAGACCAAAAGCCTAAAGCTAGACGATTTACATTGGACGAGAAGTTGTTGGCGTTGTCTTTGCTTAAAGCTAGTGGTAAAGGGTATAGACTATTATCAAAAATATTTATTCTATCATTCAGGCGAAATCAGTTTCTTGAATGAGCTTTATATTATGTATAACTACATAAACTTTCTACCTAACACATGCGGAAAGTGTATTTTCTGGACTTAAAGGCTTGTCCGAACTCTGCTTTTTGTTGTCATTCGTGCAACTTCGATCATGTGCAGAAACACTTTCCTCACTTGGTAGGTTAACAACGATTTTGGATTGTGAGAAAAGGACCTCTTTTGTCATTTTATTTACGATTTAAGTTTTTCATCAAGCTGTACGTCATTACTTCTTGTAACTGTCCTTATTATCTTTATACTAGCATTACCTACCTATGTATGTATACTTACATGAAAAAAAACTGTTTCGCAATAATTGTAATTAATTCCATATTCTATTATATTTTCTGTTTCAAACTTTAATAAATATCTAAATTTGTCATCTTAATTCTTAGTCAATTTTACCTTGAAGGCGCTTCAACACTAACGATTTTATGAGTTTCTTCTTTTTGGCACAATTACTTTATGCCAAAAAATGGTAGAAACTTTAAAGTGGTAGTGTTGACTCGCTAGAATCAAACAATGGTGCAAACGATCCACCGGAACGAATAAGATACCGAACGAACCCTAATTGCGTTTTGCATTCGCCAATAAATCCAGAATTACAAAAGCTGACCCCCCCAGTCACTAGAGGCGCTGAAAACTTATAGACAGGTTCTCAACACGGCACTTACCTTTCTAAGGGGGGATGTTTTGTGGTGACAACTTGATATTATAAACTGGTTATTAGTTGTCATGGGAAACAAAATGCGTTCATAGATACCATTCTTCTTTAGATCTACATGAACAATTAATGTTCTATCACAACAAATGAATATAAGAATTGCATTTATCAACACACCACAGTAGCGGAAGGATATATAGAGGACTCCATCGAAAATAAGAAAAAAAATTCTAATTCAATTTCTGGCAGTATAGCTTCTAGCTCCAATGTTAGTAATAATTATTCAAAAACACTGGATTTAGTTGCTTCAACTTCAGGAGTAAATATTAGTAATAATTCTAACTGTCATATAACTGTTAATATTTATTCTAAATAATGTATGTCGTTGTGAAGAATTTGGAAATAAAATTTATTTGTTGTCAAGCTGTTGTCAAAGTGTCAAATTTTGATTTTTAGTTTCGCGGCCGTCACCAAGGGCAACGGCCGCGAAATTGAACTTCGCGGACTGTGTGGCGTCCGCGAAAGCTCATCTCGCGGATGGTTGCACAAAAAATATTTTTTTCCAAATAGATGCCAAAAATTTTACACTGTGCGCCGATGTTACATTAAGGCTGATCCAACCCTGCCTGGGGTTATTTTTCGGGTCGGTAGGAAGCGGGACGTAGCAAAAAAGTGGAGCGCGATGTTTAGTCTATCTCTTTATTGAAGTAGAGCGAGACTATGAAGGAATATTTTAATCCACGCGACAGGTCCGGCCGCAGAACAGCGAACATTGTTGTTGTTTGCTGTTGAATATTTTTTATCGATGACATATTTATAAAAAACATTTTATTTGAGGCTTATTGGGTATTACGCTATTGTTATCATAACTATACTGATTAAATAGTACACTTAGATAACTGTTTTAATCTTGTTTACATAGTTTAGGAATGATTTATTAGATACATTGCTTGGTAGGCAGTTAATAATACGAATAAAGAAGCTAAAATACCGTCGAGGGAATAAAGCCCGATTCAGAGTTAATGCGAAACGATTGAAAAGAAAAAGCTTTTCAAAATCAAAGACTCAAACCAGTAAGTAGATACCTACAAGTAGAAAGATAGTAGCGCAACCGATAATTAATATTAAAACCAGTTAACCAGTTATACGTATGTACATATCTATACTAAAATCGAGATGTATTAGCTATTTTCGGGTTCGAAAAAAGGACGGTTCTAGAACGGTTGAAAACAATCGCACAGTTCATCAATCAACAAAATGAGAACTGCTCAGCTATCACAAATTTCAATAATAAACTGTGCAATTGTTTTGAACCGTTCTAGAACCGTCCTTTTTTCGAACCCGAAAATAGCTATTATCTATTCAAAATCCAATGTCCACAGGTACAGGTAAAATTTAACACCTTTCAATGCTTTTTTATAGGGAAAGGTGATAAATTTACCTGTACCTTTGGACTACGGATTGTGAATAGGATATAGGTACCTATACCTACTGTATTTTTTCCCAAGATAGATTTTGACACTGTCTACTTTGAAACATAAATATGCCGCTTATTGGTAGCAACATGTCATTTGCACGACATGCATTGTAATTCCAACCTACAGGGACACGGAATTTGGCAACAAATAGGAACAAGCGAAAAGGAGCATTTACGTTCACTTCCAACTTCAAGTTAAATTTGACGCTTGATATTTTATCATTTACAATGTAGAACAAAAACAAAACAATCCATAACTCACTAGTGAATTATGGTTTATAACTCACTCCTCATTCCTGTTATAACGTCAACGCAAAACGTCAGGAAATAAAAAAATATAAATCCTGCTTTGAAGAGGACCCGTTTACAAAAAATACGTGTTAGTTTTTTCCTCGGTTTTTTCAGTTCTTGTATGCTGCTCGCGTGTTATGATTTCTCAGTTGTTGGATAAAACATTGTATGTACATACTCGTGTGTTATGTTTTCTAAGTCACTCGAGAAATTTTTCTCGCGTAACTTATTTTCAACATAACACACTAGCAAGCCCGTCGCCAGGGGGGGTGCGGAGGTGCAGCCGCACCCGGGCGGCCAAATCAGGGGGCGGCCGAAGGCCGACTGATTGTGTATGTGTAATATATAATAATACCTATAATAATATAGATAATAACTTTTTCCTACGAGCGTGCGCAAAGTAGTACTTTTCCGCACGCATTTCCGGGCTCAAAGTTACACTTTTCCGCACTCAGTGCGGATACAGGCCTTATCCGCACTGAGTGCCGAAAAGTAATTATAATTGTCAAGCAACAATAAGTGCACCTGTCAACTTATGGTAGCGCCACGCCACGGCTACAAATTTCGGTAATTAGTGCTTACGAAGCAGTCTAATTACTCAACTTTTGATAAACTTTTTGATATTTTTTTTGTTCCCTTCTAAAGAGGAAAAGTAGATCTATGTCCCTATAAGATTATTTTTTTGAAAATGCTTCCGAAAATAGTCATAATATTCGCACAAAATAGCTATTTTCCTAACGAGTGCGGGAAGAGAAATTTCTTCCCGCAAGAGTTAGGAACTATATTTTTTCTACGAGCATACTAAAGCTGATGTTACGAAGAGTTTAATTTAAATAAAATGCGATTATGCACTGAGTGCGGGAAGAAATCTCTTCCCGCACCGATGCGGGAAGAAAGTCTTCCCGCACAGCAAATCGTGCGGGAAGAGCCATTTCCCGCACGCTCGTAGAAAAAAACAGTTTTTTGATGATTTTTAAGCTCAGTTTCTGAGCTAATTTGGATTATTAAAAAAAAAGAAATTCTATAAAAACATGCCTAAACATTAGTAGATTAGGCTACAACAAGAATTATTTCAATACAACTTATGGTTAAGCAGTAATTAGACTGCTACGAAACCCTTTCCGACGCTTTGAATGCGGGTTGTTAGATCACCCTTAATGTACACTTCTGTTATACCGAGGTGTAATAAAAATGTACACCAAACTTATTTTGTTTGTGGTTATTGTGTATCTTTAATGTTACGCACCTTTCATCGGTATCATAATGGCAGATATACTGTACTGGCCTAGGGCTTATACACTACTATACAGGGTGGTCCTTCGGGAATGACATCGATTGCTTATGGGAAAACTGTGAAAGGTAAAAATTTGAAAATTTGGCAACATAGCAATGTCGATGGGGGACATCCAGGTAAAATATTTTCAAGATGGCGGCATTTCCGGTCATACCGGAAGTTGATACCAACTCGGTTATTTTAAATAGAACACCCCATATATTAATGTATTTTTGGATTCTACATAAAATTCTGAGCAGATTTCATGTAATATACCCTATACCTAAGTTCAACTGTTTTGGAAATATTGACAGTTGAAAATTGACTTTTTGCAACTTTGACAGGCTGTAAAACCTGAACAATTAATTTTAGAGGAAACCCGATTTGACATTCCTATCTTAGATTTTTATAAACTATCATTTGACATCAACTTTGAATTAAATCCATGATTAAAAATTTCAGTTAAATTTAATCTCCGTTTAAGTTCAAAGTTGGTGTCAAATGATAGTTTATCAAAATCTAAGATAGGAATGTGAAATCGGTTTTCCTCTAAAATTAACCAATTAGGTTTTACAGCTTGTCAAAGTTGCAAAAAGTCAATTTTCAACTGTCAATATTTCCAAAACAGTTGAACTTAGGTATAGGGTATATTACATGAAATCTGCTCAGAATTTTATGTAGAATCCAAAAATACATTAATATATGGGGTGTTCTATTTAAAATAACCGAGTTGGTATCAACTTCCGGTATGACCGGAAATGCCGCCATCTTGAAAATATTTTACCTGGATGTCCCCCATCGACATTGCTATGTTGCCAAATTTTCAAATTTTTACCTTTCACAGTTTTCCCATAAGCAATCGATGTCATTCCCGGAGGACCACCCGGTATACAACTTTGGCCTGGGGCGTACCCGAGCACCTGAAGAGGTGCAACAATGCCCCAAAGCTGAGCGGTCGAAAAAACACAGGTATAATAATTAAATATTCAACTTTATTTGCATTGTAAGACTCAAAAAGTACAACTCAGAAGTTTTTAAAAAAAATGAAGGAGATTTAAACAAATTTAAAAATAGTACATTATACACCTAGGGATTAAAAATATTCCAAATAAACTCAAGATAAACAAACAAACGTCAAATTTTCCACACTCGCCATATTGAAAAATAACGTGGTTTGGAGAGCCTAATTACCTAAATACCTATTTGCCTCTCCAAAAAAGGTATTATTGAAAGAACAGGGATTCTTAATTATAAATACCAAGACTGTTTCACCGCATAGTGTGCGGTAAACTGCTATGTTTCTTGCCAATGAGTGCGGTAAAGTGCACTTTCCAGATTAGTTGCTAAAACCAGATTGGGACTTTTTTTTATATGCAAATTTTCGAACTAAGCGAGATTAAACTCCCAAGGTCTTACGGTGCATACGGGTGTAAGACTTTCGACTCTATTCACCACAGATTACTTTTAATAAAGCTTAAGGGATGGAAATGGAGCTTTTTACTTCTCATTCGAAAAATAGATGTCTGTTAGTAAATATACAGGGTGTCCCACGGTGGATGGCGTATTAGACGTTTATGGAGAACTAGAAAGCGGATCATTTTGAAAATTAGGCAACCGGGATAAACGACCATAATCTACACTTTAAAAATATTTTTGTTTATACGGTGTTGCCGCTTCCACTCTGGCACCATCGCTATTTTAAATGGAACACCCTGTATGTGATTGCATATTTGGATTCTACGTATAATTCTGAGCCGATTTCATGTGATATACCCTATACCTAAGTTCAACTGTTTTGGAAATATTGACAGTTGAAAATTGACTTTTTGCAACTTTGACAGGCTGTAAAATCTGAACGGTTTATTTTAGAGGAAAACTGATTTCACATTCCTATCTTAGA
Organism: Ceutorhynchus assimilis; assembly: GCA_917834065.1. NCBI lineage: Eukaryota > Metazoa > Arthropoda > Insecta > Coleoptera > Curculionidae > Ceutorhynchus > Ceutorhynchus assimilis. Next base: position 55,577,932 of record OU892280.1, on the reverse strand, counting down.
TTTTCATAAACTATCATTTGCCACCAACTTGGAATTTAACCGGAGATTAAATTTAATTGGAATTTTTAATCATGGATTAAATACACAGCTGGTGTCAAATGATAGTTTATAAAAATCTGAGATAGGAATATTAAATCGGTTTTCCTCTAAAATTAACCGTTCAGGCTCTACAGCCTGTCAAAGTTGCAAAAAGTCAATTTTCAACTGTTAATAATTCCAAAACAGTTGAACTTAGGTATAGGGTATATCACATGAAATCTGCTCAGAATTTTATGTAGAATCCAAATATGCAATCACATACAGGGTGTTCCATTTAAAATAGCGATGTTGCCACTGGTTTAAAGTAGAAGCGACAACACCGCATAAACAAAAATATTTTTAAAGTGTAGGTTATGTTCGTTTATCCCGGTTGTCAAATTTTCAAAATGATCCGTTTTTTAGTTCTCCATAAACGTCTAATACCCGCCATCCACCGTGTAAAATAGAGAGAATTATTTTTCATATTCTTCTATTTTCAGTGGGGTATTCCGCAGAACTTCATACTAGGGCCAGGGCCAGCTTTAAGAGATAATTGTGTCCCTACACTGGATCTGAAGGAGACAGAAACGTTTTAAGATAGATGGAAGACTGTCTTAGTTAATGTCCCAAAGAGCTAGACCCAGAAGCGAGTGAAATTGAGGCACATTCTCCATGACAGTTATAGACCATATAACCTGTGATATAACTGCGAACCATAATCCACCCTTTATCACACAGAAAAAAATTTCAGCAGCATAGAAGTGGATATGTCGTAGCAACATTGTAAATTTCGCCATTTTATTAAACGCGACCACATTGTAAAATAATTGTTTATTTTACATTATTTTATAATATGGCTTTTAATAATTTTATAAACTGGCCGATCAAGTACGAGCCATATTCTTAAACAGGAATATATACCTGTTGTTTTGCATTTCGACTGAATTCCTGAAGAAAAAAAAAAAGGAGAAAAGCAATACTGGATCTAAACGAAAATTGGCTTCCATTTGGTATCCTACCAGGTAGAAACGGCCCTGCTCACCTTGAATTTATGACTTAATTGCATAAATGATTATAAGACAAAGATTTTTTCATAGGTAAAAAGGATTAGAAAGATAACTTTAACATACACTAATAATTCCTCTTAGCTAAAAGTGGCTAGCCGTTTTATAAAATGGCGGAATCTACAATATGTCTATGAAAGAAACATAAGAAATATGTTTGCAGTTTCTTCAACAGGTTATCTTAGGTATTTGTTCGTTTTAGCTTCAATAAAATAACCTTCTAACACAGTTCACTAGATCCTTTGCTCCCTTTGAAGATTTTTTTTGGTAATAAAATTCTCAAATTTAATGTTTTTGTAACGTTTATTGTATGCAATATGTTTAAATAGGTATGGAATAAAAAATTCAAAACATTACAATTAAAGCGAACAATACAATGTTTATCATAAACAGGACACATGAATAATAAAATAGAGCATTAAAATACATGCTTTAACATTTTTTAAAGTTTGTGGAAAATTCACAACAGTTAGTAACAGATCTTTTATAAATATTACAAAAATACATATTCTAGTGGGAATGAGAAAACTTGGCATTACAAAAATTTATTTTTGGCAAACGTGTTTCATGTTGGCCCTAATAATATTACAGTTTTGCCAACAAGGATTCATTAAAGATTGGTCAGAGCTAAAAAAAAAACATTTTGACTGTTTCCAATAATTATATATAACTGTTACTGATTCCTTGTTGGGGACTGGAATATGTATAAATTGATCAAGCACATTAAAAATATACCATCTAAAGTTTAAAAACGTGTAACAAATTAGGCATCTCCTACTAAATGTACAAGACATTTTTCATAATCTCCAGAGCATTCTCCCTAGAAAAAAATGGAAAATTTTACAATCACATATTCCATAATAAATTTACTTTTAAAGAAGTAAGTACACAAGTGAAATAACACATTAAAAATAAAGCATTTTATTCGTAGATAAATAATATTAAGGGGACAGTATAACAAACATAAATGCACGTGACAGTGTATCAAATACAGATTCATATAAAATGTTTTTTAAAAAAACTTAAGTCAAACACATGTAGATTAAAATGGTTGCAACAATTTATTATATTTAATTTGCAGATCGGTTCAGATCTAAAGCATAGTTTGCACAGATTAAATTAAGGCTGCTCTCCAATCAAGTGCAACAAGCATTTCTTGTAGTGACCTGAGGTGTCGCCCTGAAAATTGAGAAAAATTATTCACTTTTTCAATAAAGAAGAAAATAAACATGCAGTTTGCCTAGATATTGAAGTAAATTACTATAAGGATATAATAGTATAATATAATCATTGAACTAAATCGAGATACTGTAAAAACTATTGTGTAACAGAACTGTTGCTACTAGAAGAAAATGTCAGCCGAAGAAATATTATTTCATCGAATATTGTGTTGTTTTTTTTTTTACATAGTTTTGATAGCCACTCAATAACAGAATCATTCAAAAGAATTGAGGCTACAAAATAGAAAAAAATAATTCATAATGATAATGATGCATTTTCATTAAATTTATGCTTCTATGCATATTCTGGCAAGTGACTATTTCTAAGCAATCCTAAGATAAATAATCTGCATATTCTTATCAGTCTGAAACCTTCTTGTTCATGAGACTCAAACCACTTAATTTTCCATTTATCATAGTCTTCACACAAAATTTCCATAAGCGCAACTATAGGCTCCAAATTTGAGGGGTGCTGCAGCATTTGCATTTTTTTTTGAAAAATAGTTTTTTTTATGTCTGAAATTTATTTATTTATTTATTTATTTATTCAAAGATATCAACAGCTTAAGCCAATTACAGATATCCACTTATCCAATAATAATAGTTAAGTAATAGTATGTGTCATGCTATAATATTAAAATGTTAAATATACCTAATCCTAACAATAAACATACAAATAATACAATTAAAACACCTTAATACTATTCTTCTTTTAGTTTGGACAGAATAAGTTGTTTAAACTGATTGTAACAAATGACATCAATGTCAATGTCACAAGCGTACAAGTTGAAAACATCGCACATTCTGTATATAGGGGAGTTTTTATAAAGATTAACTCTCGGATACGCCAGGTAAAATACTTTCGAATTACGCGAGTTAATACGATGAATAGCAAAAGGCAACTGGCTCAGAATATCAGGACTATCTATATTTCCTTTCAATAACTTAAACATCATGCAAAGCACTATATTAATTCGTCTATGTTCCAAACTTAATCTATTAAATTCTCTCAAGAGTTGAGAGTTGTCATATCCAATCGGTGGATAGACACCGTGCTTTCTGAAATACATACTTTTTAAAAACTTTCTCTGCACACTCTCAAGCACTGTTAACCATACATTATATTGTGGGGACCATATTATGCTTCCATACTCCAATATGGGCGCCACAAGGCTGTCAAAGAGGTGTAAGCTTACATCCACTGAAAAGTCTTTAGAGTTCCGAGCAATGAAACCAGCCATCTTTTGGGCACTTTCAACTTTACTGACAATATGTTTAGAGAAAGATAGAGCCGAATCAAAAATTATACCCAAGTCCTTCTGAATGTTGACTCTATTAAGCGCAACGTCATTCAGTGTATACTCAAACTGTACAGCATTGTTATTAAGGGTAAAGGACATACATGAACATTTACTGACATTCAACTTAAATTGGTTGTCAATGCACCAGTTGGCGACATTACAGAAATCATTCTGAAGCATTTCACAGTCTGCAATTGAACTAACCCGGAAAAAACACTTAAAATCATCCGCAAAGAGTAGACCCTTGGCATTTTCCAATTTATTTATAATACTGTTGATGGCTATTAGAAAAAGAAGAGGACCCAGATTGGAGCCCTGTGGTACCCCTGAAGTGCTTTTATACACAGCTGATTTGCAGCCCTTCACTTCCACATACTGATGTCTTTGATTCAAATATGATTGGATTAGGTTTACCAGATATGCAGGCACGTCCAAGTCATTTAAGGCCCTTAGTATTATGCAATGTCTTACTCTATCAAATGCCTTTTCCATGTCCATAAAAATCACATCCACTTGCGACTTGCTGTTGAGTGCCTCATGAACATATTGACAGAATGTGATAAGATTAGTCATAGTTGATTTTTCAGGAAGGAAGCCATGCTGGCATGATGTAATCCTGTTAGATACTTCATTAAATAGCATATCATAAATTATTACTTCAAAAATTTTGGAAACTGCACATACGATACTAATAGGCCGATAGTTTTTGATTTCCTCTCCGGATCCATTCTTGAAGATTGGAATAACCTTACTGATTTTCCATTTATCTGGGTAGGTTGATGTTCTCAAAATTAAATTAAACAACGCGTGAAGTGGTTTTAAAAAATGATTGCTGCAACCTTTTAAAATATATGCTGGTATTCCATCTGGACCAATCGCCTTATTAGGTTTAACTTTTTTTAGAACCACTTTAATCATTTCAATAGATATCTCCTTCTGACAGAAAAATGACATGGAGTTTGTAGAATTGCATGTTACATCAGGATCATTGATATAAACTGATTTAAAAAATTTAGCAAAACCTTCAGTTATATTTTGCGTGCCAGAATAAGTTTGGTTCTCAAAAACGATTTCTTCAAGGATGTCATGGTTGTCTTTCAGACTTTTAACATAAGACCAGAAAAACTTTGGATTTGACTTCAAGCTCCTTTCAACATTATAAAGGTATTCAGTGTGATTTAGCCTAATTTTTTGTTTGATGGTGCTGCGCAGAGCAATATATTTGGATTTCCAGTATACTGAGATTTATAACGCTTGGACCTTAACAAATAGCTATGCTTAAGTTTAATTAATTTAATTATTTCCTTGCTGAACCATACTGAATATTTCTTGTCGATTTGTGTCGATTTTGGCACACACTTAACAAAAATGTCATTGAGAATAGAGTAAAAAAGATCCATTGCCACATTTACATCAGAAATTTCATCTATAATAGCCCAGTTTTGATTTGTAATAAGATCATACATTAGCAAAAAAATTTGCCTTTCTAAAATTAAACTTTGTAGTGGACACAACTTTGCAATATTGAATTGGCGTTTTAGTATTAACGGTAACACACAAGCAGGGATGATGACTATCTACAGGCAATACACAATCGTCGGACCTGGCAACACGAACATTATCAAATGATGCAATCACAAGGTCCAAAATTACATTATTTAGATTTTTAACTTGATTTAGCTGCCTTAAGTCATTAAATGCTAAAAATCCCTTTAAAACATTTAGATTATTGTTACACGAAAGCTGATTAACATAGCTAGGAATGTTAAAGTCCCCAACAACTATGCATTCAGACCTAAGTCGATCAGCTAAAAATATTTCAATTTTCTCAAAAAAAAGATCATACACGTTACTTGGACTGTTGGGAGTGATGTATACTACAACTACATATAATAGATGATTACTATCCAGTCTAATTCGAATGCACAATGCTTCCTGATCATCGTCAAAAACCTTAGCCTCGTCAACAATAAGATTGTTTTTTACAGCCAACAGAACTCCTCCCCCTTGAGATTTACCGGTCACAATCCTATTTCTATCCTTCCTAAATGTAGTTCTGTCCTTAAAATTAAACTCCCCCGAATAAATTGTTTCATTCAGCCAAGTTTCAGTTAATGCCACAACTTCACAATCATTGTTTAACATATTATATTTAAGTTCATCTAACCTAGTTTTCACACCCCTACAATTCTGGTAAAAAATCATAATATTATTGTCTAGGTAACTATGGTTGTGTTTAACTCCTGCTGAAAATTTGAATTAGTAACTAAATTGGGCGAAGAATCAGTCAATTGAGAACCTGACAAAGAATTATTTTCATAAAAACCATTATTCAATGGAGAAAGTGAGACATCTGATATGATCGGAATATTGTTGCTTCTCATAGAGGAATCGTCATTGGCATAGACAACACTATCCTGGAGCGTAACAGAGATCAAATTTTTCGAGTTTGAACATTTAATTTGGTTAAGTATTAGTCCTGATATTCTACGATTAGTATGAATTCTTCCCAAAAAGTTGCAGCTATTTATGAATGATACTTTGTTAGAAGAAAATTTAACAAAATTATACAATAAATTACTTAGCTTACTATTAAAATTATAACACTTATTAACATACTCAAAATGAATAGGAACAGACAAGACAATGACATTAGTATGAACACATTCTTTTAATTTATCAAGTACGTATGAACAGTTAGGAGATTTGTTGACGCAAAAGTCATTATATCCGGCGAATACAATAACATAATCATTCTGATCAAAGTCTTTAACGAAAGCTGAAATATTATTGATTATGTCTTTGAGGAGAGCAAAAGGTTTGATGACACTTTGCACCATGAATTGATCATGATCCAGCATCTGGTTCAATTTGATTGAATTGATTTCAAACAAACATATAGTTCGTTGCACAGCACGAAGGTTTTTAAGACGTCATAACTTAAAGAAAAAGTTAAGTCATAGATAAATTCATAGAGCACCTACGAAATTGTTTTGTAATACATTTTTTAACTTAGAATAGAGTTTATTCAGTTATCCGAAAATAAATAAAGTACTCTTAAGTGATTTTTCACTGGAAAATTTTGAATTGTTCCTCTAATGAGCTTCTCACTTTCTTCTTTCTCCTGTAAAAATTTCAAAATTTTACAGTTGCCAGTTTTCCAGAAAAAAATTAAAATGTAAGTGGGTGAATTTTCCTTAATTTTGCCTAAATAAGTCTTTCTTTGAATTTTTTCTGGAGTGATTTTTCACTGGAAAATTTTGAAATTTTCTTAATATGAGCTCCTCATTTTCCTCTTATTCCTGGAAAATTTTCAAAATTTTCCCTTTGCCAGTTTTCCAGAAAAGAATTAAAATGTAAGAGATAAATTTTCCTTAATTTTAGTTGAAAAAGTCAATTTTTCAGAACTTTTCCTGGAGTGATTTTTCACTGGAAAATTTTGAAATTTTCCTATAATGAGTTCCTCACTTTCCTCTTTCTTCTGAAAAAAAACCACAATTTTTGCTATGCCAGTTTTCCAGAAAAAAATTGAAATGTGAAAGGATGAATTTTGCTTAAAAAAGTCAATTTTCCAGAACTTTCCTCTCGACTTTCTTTGAAGTGATTTTTCACTAGAAAATTTTGAAATTTTCCTATAATGAGCTCCTCATTTTCTTTTTTCTCCTGGAAAAATTTCACAAGTTTTGCTTTATTAGTTTTCTAGAAATAAATTGAAATGTGAGAGGATGAGTTTTTCTTGAAAAAGTCATTTTTTCAGTATTTTTCCTCGATTTTCCATTGGAAAATCTTGAATTTTCTTATAATGAGCTTCTGACTTTCCTCTTTTGCCAGTTTTCCAGAAAAAATTGAAATGTCAGAGGATGAATTCTCCTTAATTTTACTTGAAAGTCAATTTTCCAGAATTTTCCCTAGAGTGATTTCTCATTGGAAAATTTCGGAATTTCCTTATAATGAGCTCCTCACTTTCCTCTTTTTCCTGGGAAATTTTCAAAGTTTCCCTCTGCCAGTTTTCCAAAAAAAAATTAAAATGTAAGAGCGTGAATTTTTCTTAATTTTGCTTAAATAAGTCAATTTTCCAGAATTTTTTATGGAGTGATTTTTCATTGGAAAATTTTAAAATTTTGCTATAATGAGCTCTTTGCTTTTCTCTTTTTTCGGGAAAATTTTCACAATTTTCTATTTGCCAGTTTCCCAGAAAAAAATTAAAATGTAAGAGGGTGAATTTAGTCTAAAAAGGTCAACTTCCCAGAATTTTTCCTGGAGTAATTTTCCACTGGAGAATTTTGAAATTTTTCTATAATGAGGTCCTCACTTTTTTCTTTCTTCTGGAAAAATTTCATAATTTTCCCTTTGTCAGATTTCTAGAAAAAAATTTAAATGTAAGAGGGTGAATTCTCCTTAATTTCGCTTAAAAAAGTACGTTTTTCAAAATTTTTCCTAGAGTGATTTTTCACTAGAAAATTTTGAAATTTTCTTATAATGAGCTCCTCATTTTCTTCTTTCTCCTGGAAAAATTTCACAAGTTTTGCTTTATTGGTTTTCCAGAAATAAATTGAAATGTGAGAAGATGAGTTTTTCTTAATTTTACTTGAAAAAGTCATTTCTCCAAATTTTTCCTGGAGTGATTTTCCAATAAAAAAATTTGAAATTTTCTTATAATGAGCTCCTGACTTTCCTCTTTTTCCTCTTTCGCCAGTTTTCCAGCAAAAAATTGAAATGTGAGAGGATGAATTCTCCTTAATTTTACTTGAAAAAGTCACTTTTCCAGAATTTTTCCTGGAGTGATTTTTCACTGGAAAATTTTGAAATTTTCCTATAATGAGATCCTCACTTTCCTTATTTTTTGGAAAAATTTCACAATTTTTGCTTTGCCAGTTTTCCAGAAAAAAATTGAAATGTGAAAGGATGAATTTTACTTAAAAAAGTCAATTTTCCAGAACTTTCTTCTTGACTTTCTTTGGAGTGATTTTTCACTAGAAAACTTTGAAACTTTCCTATAATGAGCTCCTTATTTTCTTCTTTCTCTTGGAAAAATTTCACAAGTTTTGCTTTATTAGTTTTCCAGAAATAAATTGAAATGTGAGAGGATGAGTTTTCTTAATTTTACTTGAAGAAGTCATTTTTTCAGAATTTTTCTTGGAGCGATTTTCCATTGGAAAATTTTGAAATTTTCATATAATGAGCTCCTAACTTTCCTTTTTTTCCTCTTTTGCCAGTTTTCCAGAAAAAAATTGAAATATGAGAGGATGAATTTTCCTTAATTTTACTTGAAAAAGTCAATTTTCCAGAATTTTCCCTGGAGTGATTTTCCACTGGAAAATTTCGAAATTTTCCCATAATAAGCTGCTCACTTTCCTCTTTTTCTTGGAAAATTTTCAAAATTTTCCCTTTGCCAGTTTTCCAGAAAAAAATTAAAATGTAAGAGGGTGAATTTTCCTTAATTTTGCTTAAATCTTAAATAAGTCAATTTTCTAGAATTTTTTATGTAGTGATTTTTCATTCGAAAGTTCTGAAATTTTGCTATAATGAGCTGTTTATTTTCCTCTTTTTTCTGGAAAATTTTCACAATTTTCATTTTTGCCAGTTTCCCAAAAAAAATTAAAATGTAAGAGGGTGAATTTTGTCTAGAAAAGTCAATTTCCCAGAATTTTTCCTGGAGTGATTTTTCACTGGAAAATTTTGAAATTTTCCTATAAGGAGCTCCTCACTTTTCTCTTTCTTTTGGAAAAATTTCACAATTTTCCCTTTGCCAGATTTCTAGAAAAAAATATTAAAATGCAACAGGGTGAATTCTCCTTAGTTTTGCTTAAAAAAGTTTGTCAAAATTTTTCATGGAGTGATTTTTTACGGGAAAATTTTGAAATTTCCGTAAAATGAGCACCTCATTTTCCTCTTATTCCTGGAAAATTTTCAAAATTTTCCCTTTGCAAGTTTTCCAGAAAAAAAATAAAATGTAAGAGGTGAATTTTTTTTTAAATTTCGCTTAAATAAGTCAATTTTTTAGAACTTATTTGAGATTTCAGTCATAAAAAAAAAAATAAAGGATCACCCTTTGCCGTTTGTACATGATATCTAGGAACACCCTGTATAACACGCAATGTCACGCAGTTAATTAATTTATATATTTGGGCAGGGTGGCCATATTTTTTGTGTATGAATGCTGTACACATCTAAAATTTTGGGACAGGAGATTGAAAAAAGCACTAAATGCAAAAAAAATGGTGCCACGCCCAAAAAAAGTTGAAAAAAAATTGGATGATACCCCTCGTTTTTATTCTCATTGGTGACTTCACCGATGAATTAGTTATCTTTGTTTAGTGAATGGAAAATGACAATGACGTCCATAGAATGGCGAATCCATCGGTAAAATTTGATGAGAATAAAAACGCAGGGATAATAGGAAACACATCTGAAAATGATCGCGTGACGCGTAAATGACGTAAATAGCAAATGTAGGAATGTGGTGTTGGTTATCGACAGGTAATTTTTCGTACAATTTTTAAGAAATATTTAATTATGATCCGAATCGCTGTACGTTTGCTGTACAAAATCAAATGCTAGACACACTTTCAAAATGCTGTACAATACAGCGAAATACTGTACGTCTGGTGACCCTATATTTGGGGCTCCAATGATTTTTTAAGGGCCGGTATTTCAATGTCACCTTAAGATATAGAATAAACAGACATTCAGGCCTATGATGTATTCTCTCCTGTTATTTTAACAGTTGTGTTATGGCTCAAAATCTATACCTATCTCTATTTTTACGTGCAGAATAAACAGTGACAGATAATTTAACGTTACTGTTAAAATAACAGAAAATGATACATCATAGGCCTGATTGACAACATTGTCTGATCTTGTTTGATGACGTCATCCTAAATATAACATAAAAACCGTATATTTGAGGGAAAGCCTTGAAAGATGTTATTCCCTAACAATAATAATTGCGAACGTGCTCTATGAATTAATCAACGACAAATACTTTTTTCTAAATTATGACGTCATCGATTAGTGTTAGGTAGTGCCACAGTAGGTACTGTAGGTAGTGCTATGGTGGGATGCCGAATGGGAGTGCTAATTTTTGCTTTAGGGGTGCTTAGCACCCCCCTAGTTGCGCCTATGAAAATTTCTAGGTCTGTTATCATTTTTCAAAAAGAAACCAAGATAAACATGCAACAGCTGTTATTTACTCACTTTGAACAAAAACTGCTAAAAGTATCTCGCTTCTGCAATTTCATAGTGTTTTACTTGGATCTAGCTTTCTCTGATAATCCAAGTGATAAGGTAATCTGCGCTGATGATAATTTAATAAAATGTGAATCGCATCATCCTGCTTGAGTCATTAGTATAAACTGCGATAGTGCACCGACTATTATAGGGTGACTCAATGTTTTAAAAATTGTGATTTCAATAGCAGATTGTTAGAAATTATTAATTTATGTTCTAAAACAGATGTTCTTACGAAGAGGCTAAAATCGTATTTATCTGATCGCCAACAAAATAAAAAGATACAAACTTATATGTCTTGAGAATATGATGTAACATCTAGTGTAGCCCAAGATCATCTTATTCTATCTGCTGAAGACCTCAATGTTTCAAAAACCATTAGGTACCTAATTCTCCAGATGCATCAAACTTATTTTAAGATAACCTTTTTTTGGTATGGAAATGGCATGTGATTGATAAGATCAACTCAGTTATACGAAAATTTTATTATATCTTGGATACCCTAGCTTCAGATTGGTTAATATGATCTCAATTTGAAGCAGCTAACACAAATTCGTAAATGTAAGTAATGTGTGCTTGTATCATGAAATAAATTATCAGCCTTTCTTCATAAATTTGCCTAATCTATGTAATAATTGTGTTATTTCTCTTTTTGTTTTATAAGAAAGGTTGACTGAAAAATAAATAAATTCTAATCATATCATCAGTCCCAAGCTTCAAGGGGCCCACACACATACCGAATTTGTTACTGTTTTACCAGTACATTTAAATAAATAGTAAAATAAAACAGAAATGAATCCAGTGTGCATGAGCCTCTTTTTACTCCCTTGTCAACATAAAGAAAAATTCTGAGAAAAATTCAGTTCAAACTACTGGTGCATTATGTATCTTTGCATTGCATTGAGCATATGATTTCTAGTAGGTAAAAAAGTAAGTAAATTACTTACCAGACATAATTAATTAACTTATGGAACTCACACACACCCACTTTCGCAAAAATTTTGCTATATAACTTATGCAATACACAACCAAAAATTATGAAATTTTTATTTCAAACAGATAAGTTATTACCTTAATGGCATCAGCCAAAGACTCCCCATATTTAGCTTGATATTCCCTCTTGATTTCAACCATATCAATTTCTGATCTGGTCACAACCAATCGAATCAGATCGCGATCGTTAGTACCCAAGCCCTTCATGCTTTTGTTCAAGCATTTGGCAAAATAAGCAGCTTGGTTCTTGATGGAACGCACCACAGCCAACAAACCCTGTTCAGCTTCACCAGAAAATTCATTTTTGATTGCTTTCTCAATATCATGACCTAAAAGAACTCTATCATTTATTTTGTTTCTTTTTTTTTTCCTCAAGGGAGCTTACCCGTCAATCTCTCATATTCCTGGAAAACGCACTGTAAATGGGCCCAGTTTCTCTGGCACAAAATAGCATTAAAAGTGCTCTCATCGGTGCCCAAACGCAATTCTCCGGCTCTGAGCAGCGCTTGAGCATCGGCTCTAGCTGCGTCTGGATTCACAGCCATGCTTTCATCACGGCAAGCATTGCAAAGTGATACCATTAATCGCTTGAAAGTGCCCCCAGTGTCACCTTTAAGGTCTTGTTCCAATGATCTGTGGTATACTAAAATAATGTTTGAATATTTTGACATTCAAAAACAAAATACTTACTTTTTTGATAAGCCTGTCTTATAACCATAATTTCTTCATTTGATTTTGTGCACATAATTTCGATCAGAACATCTTCGTCAGTGCCTGCGCCTGCCATGGCATCATGAAGTTCTTGAGCGTAATATTCTGGCAAAGGAGTCATCATGGCAACAAGAACATTTTCGAAGTTTCCTGTGGTTTCTGATTTTAGGTCTTTAACCAAATCCTAAAAGTAAAATATAGTACATATTTTAGAATCTAGCATACACACACAACATCCTTATTCTACAGTACATAGTACATCAAGAAAATTCACGAAAATATTCTCGAGGTACTTTTAAAACTGGGAAGTTTTTATAAGGCATATGAACGGCATTCTGTGAGTTCCAAGAAGAATATGGATGAAATTGTTGCGAAAATTATTCGGTGTTACGCTACTGGATTTGTCACACACAACAAATAAATACATAATTTTCTATTTTTTCACAGGAGCAGCTTATTTCATCAGAACTACTCTGAGTATTTGTATAGTTTATATTAGAAATGCACAAAAAGTAGTCAAAATGGAAACAACCGATTTTCACAAAAATATTAAATCTGTATTCACTATTATAAGCATGCTACTTGTGAAGGAAAATTAAATTTATTCCAGTGAAAAAATGAAATTTTGGAAAAAAATATCCTTAGGGTTTTTAAAACTTTTGCTGCCACTAATAATATACAATAATTATATGTATAATTATCGAAATGGGAAAGTATAAGTATATATGTATATGACCTAACTGAAAAACAGTTGATGTATTTACTTATTTCTTATTTGTCATGAAAATTCCATAAATAATTATATTTATGCAATCTTGCAACAAGGCTTGTTAAAGCCTTGGCAATGAATGTTGATGCACTACATTATGTATATAGACTATGTGTATTTTTAAAGCTATTTGCTTACCTTTCCATAGAGCGTTTTAAATTCGAAAGCAATCTGCAATCGTTGCTGATTGGTTCTATGAGCCAGCACATTAATGATGGCCTTTTCGTCAGTACCAAAACCCTTCATGGCCTTACGTAAGACCTCAGCATCTGCACGAGGGTTGAATCCCGCCATTGGGACAACTGTGGGAGTTCTCTGAAAATAACAAAAATATTTAATATTAAAAAATGGACCAAAAAAAAAATTCGCATGAAAATGTACCTTGAAATAACCCATTTTATCAACAATATAGAAAATGATTAGAAAGTTTTTTCAGGTAATGACCAACGTGATATAGAATATATAGAAAATGTTTTAAATTCTTAACCAAACCGGACACCATTATCTATGCAAATTAAGCAACATAAATAGTTGAAATTTCAAATATTTAAACTACCTTCAAATTAGAACATGTAGGACAGCAAAACTAAAATACAATTCTACCTTTAGTCTAGCTGGTTGCATGCTAGGTGTTGAATGTGTGTAACTAACTCCACCATATGGTCCTGTAGGTCCTTGATATCCTTGTCCTCCAGGGGGAGCACCAGGAGCGGAATGATAATGAGAAGGTGACCCACCTGCATGTGGGTGGCCACCACTTGAAGCAGGTGGATAACCACCTCTGGAAGGTTGAGGTGGATAGCTACCGCTTGAAGCAGGAGGATAACCTCCACCTGAAGCAGGTGGATAACCTCCTGAAGGAGGAGGATAACCTCCAGCTGAAGCAGGTGGATAACCCCCTGAAGGAGGAGGATAACCTCCACCTGAAGCAGGTGGATAACCTCCTCCTGATGCAGGTGGATAGCCGCCACTGGAAGCCGAAGGTGGGTACCCTCCACTTGAAGGTTGAGGTGGGTATGAAGGGTAACCAGCAGGGGCGCTAGGTGGATAGGTAGGCATGGGCATGGGTTGTGGCATTTGCATGGGAGCGCCACTATTGTAACCAAAAGAATTGGGGTTGAGTGGTGGGTAAGCGGGAGAATTTGGGTAGGGTTGTGCTCCCCCTTGTGTCTGTTGTGGGTAGCCCTGTGGGGGGTAGGAGGGTGCTCCTGGTCTCTGACCCTGGTAAACAATGAGATACTTTTTTAGTTAGCAGAAAAGGTGGTTTTTTTCTTGATAAATTCTAGAGATCAGATGAATTTATCAGTGAAATATACAGTGTGTTTCACGAACATCGAAACAGAGGCGTTTTAGGGTATTTTAAGGTCGATTTGAAAAAAATGCTTGGACACATCATTTTTGTATTCAAGAGAAAAATTTTTCGATTCCATTGGTATTTCGCTAGGGTGCACTCCCTAGGTGGGGTGACTTTCACCCCTGTTTTTCAGATAGAGAAGATGGGTCGAGTGCTACCTTGTTTCAAAGGTATTTTGATTCTCATCACAACTGTATTTTTTCTGAAAATCCAATGAGTTTTCTAAGTTGCCATGGGCTAAAAGGGAAATAATCTTCTGGCCCTGTTATTCTCAAATTAACACTTTCCTGACTTTCCTCTTGGATACATCAATTTTTATTTTTTGTGTGCTTCTGAAAAGATGGAAATTGACGTGTCCGAGAGGAAAGTCAGGAGAGTGTTAATTTAAGAATAACAGGACTAGAAGATTATTCCTTATTTAGCCCATGGCAACTTTGACAGAGAATATCAAAATACCTTTAAGGGCTAAATTATGAACTTACTGGTAAATGTCTGGTTGTTACCTAGCAGGTACTTTCTATGCACTAGAGAATAGAAAGTACCTGCTAGGTAACAACCAGACACTTACCAGTTGGTCCATAATTTGGCCCTAAAACAAGGTACCACTCGATCAATCCTTATTTATTTATTTATGGGCAAGACCCATCAAAATCCTATCCTTCCCTATCTTAAAACAGATGTAAAGGTCACCTCACCCTAACGAAATACCGATGGGGTCCTTGAATACAAAAATGACGTGTCCGAAGCGTTTTTTTCAAATCGACCTTAAAATACCCTAAAACGCCTCTGTTTTGATGATCGTGAAACACCCTGTATATTATCGGAAGTAATAATAATTACAGTGCGTTGGATTTTCTTGACATGCAGACGTTCCAATTAAAATTGATAAAAAAATGTCTTGCCTCAACCAGAATTTGAAGCCAGGATCGTTGCATATCCAGTGCAACGCTCTACCAACTGAGCTACCAAGACCTGTTTCATTTCTACCTTGTTAGTTAAGTCTTTTATCAATTTTAAGTTGTTAGTTGTGAAGACCAACGCCAACCGTTGGTATGGGAGTGAGTGAAGGTATAAGGGGAACATATTCGCAATTATTGGCTGTTTTTGGAATCCATTATCCCTTCAACCACGGATGCGTCGTCGACATAGCGACTTCAGCAGGTATCGGGATGGGACGCCCAACCATCAATATCAAGCCAATAATAACTTGTAAAAATAATAATTACACAAGTGCATCAAAATTACTGATAATTTTTAATGAAAGCCTCAATCACAAATTTGTATTTAAATAACAAAACAACACTGGATTAAAATAACATCCATAAAAATAAACAAATTAAAGAATACAGAATTTATGGGACTAAAAATTGCATGAATTGCAGGTATTAATATAGACACAGGAAATTTTCTTAGGGTAAATGCACGATTTCATGTCAATGAACCATATTATGTGAGTTTTCGCACTCATGTTCACATGTGCAAATTAAGTTTTCAATCAGGCATCATCATAAATATTCTGAGAAATATTCCATATGATAATAATGAGAATTTCATACATCTGTCAAAACTGACATTCCCACAATAGACTGATATGTTCTGATTGTTGATTTCAACCAATCAGATTGGAATTACTTGCACTAGTGCAAATTATCGGATAATTGCATAGTAACTGGTGCGAGAACTGGTGTTTTGACATTTTTTGATAAAAAAATTAAATTTTTGATTTATGAAATTCTCCCATAAAATACAACTCGTGCAATAGAAATATATTTATAATTTTCGACAAATTTGCACTCATGCATTTTTAACTGAAAAAGGCACTCGTGCACTAAAGTGCGACAAGTGAGTGAACCTTGATAACATATGAAGTAGCAGAGGGAAAGACGAAAACCTATACTACATGACGCGACGGGTCTCCGACGTGGTGCATTGCGAAAATTGCGTTTACCCTGACGCGACGACCCGCGTATATGTATATTTAATCTCGGGCCAATCAGAAGGGTTTTGCCCGCATTCCTTCCACACAGGTTCACTCACTTGTCGCACTTTACATGCACTCATGCTCTTTTTCAACTAAAAATGCATTCAGGCAAATTTCCCAAAAATTATCGATAATTTACCTAATTTCCATTGCACTTGTTATATTACTATTGATAATATTAATTACTGACTTGATCACAGTAAAGTTGTGAGGTTATAGGCTTGGGCTTTATAAAACTTAAGGTCGGTTTATTCACCTTCTGATAAACTGTCAGGTATTCAATCTGACAGATAAAAACGCAATCTGTAATCCTATCGGTCGGCCATTTATTCACCGACCAATAGAATTATAGAACGGTGAATTTATCTTGCAGATGGTTACCAGCAAATTTAGCTGAAGATGAATAAACCAGGCCCTAAACTTTAACTTAAGCTATAACTTATAGCTTTAGTTGAAGTTTGAAGAAAACCAAGCTAATCTATTGATCACAAAAGCTGGAAATATCCAAAACCTAAAAATAATCCTAAAAATCTACAAGAGTATTGGAACAAAATGGAAATTGCCGAAAACATTCAAATTACATATTGCTTTTTCAACCAATTTGATATTAATTCTGTGGTCAGAAAATATTAGAAATTTCCTTGGAAATTTCCTGTGGTAGTCAAATTCTAATATAAGTTAAATTTGAATTTTCCAGAAAACAAATGAGCTTCATAGAAAAAGTTCAATATCAATAAGCTAGTGTATTTTTGAAACGACTTTTTTGTAAGTGATTTTCCTTATACAAAAGTTGTGTTCAATAACTCAAACACAGTCTTCAGAGTGGTTTCTGATTTGAGATTATTTTGACTGATTTTTATTTGAAAGTTTTAAGAAACATAAAATAGGTTAAAAGCTCGGCTAAAAGCGTAAGTTAAAATAGCTCAACCCAGAGTCAATAAATGGAAATAAATATCTACGTACCTTAAAGTGTTAGGATATCTTTGTACTTGAATGACCTAGCTAGACTAGATATTCGGGGCCGTTTTACCATTCTCATTCAAATTATCTGAAGTTTTCTGATTTCAGTTTCGGAAAGTGAATGATAATTTTAGGTTCATGAGTATTTTGAGTATGCTATGTTATTTTGTTTAATCCTTATTACATGTATTTTTTAAGTATAAAATTTAGATTTGCTGTTTTTTACTTTTTATTTTTGTGTTAATTTGTTAT